>CM037851.1:291893510-293291984 GCA_021234595.1 Delia radicum | reverse complement strand
AAAATTAATTGACCAAATCGGTTAAAACAATAGATTGCTTCGTTTATTTCAATACTCAATATAATATAACAACTTTTTGTTTTGAATAGAAAATTTTAACTGAATATTTTAACTATTACGGAAAGTCCGTTTTTTTGTTTATTTTTTTTTGTTGAATAACAGACAGAACGTTAAAAAATATATTTCTTTGGTAATTTAACTGTATATTCTGTTGAAACAACTTTACCGATTAAACTTTTAAATAACTGTTGATTTTTTATGGAAAAGTTCTTGTGAGTGTATAAATACACTAAACTTAATCTATGAAAACTTTAAAAGATTTAAGAAAAATATTTAAGTCAGTAGTTTTAATAATGCGTGAGGCCTAATTTTTTTTGAATCAACTCGAAAATTCTATCAGACATACTGTCTGCAAGAATTATTCGAAGTTGTTCCGTTATAGATCTCCAGGCATCAAAAACTGCTTCTTTTAGATGAAAAATGCTTTCACATTGACGGTTTTCTGCATAAACTCTACGGGTTAATACTCCCCAAATATTCTCAATGATGTTTTGATTTGGAGAACATGCGGGTCATTCCAATGCTCTTATATTTTTTGATCATAGCCATTCCATCGTCTGACGACTTACATATATTAAGGCATTGTTTTGTTGGCAAATCAATTCTTCTTCGTTACTATTTTCAATAAATAAATGGCACCAATTTCTCTTCTAATACTGTAATGTACTCAGAAGAATTCAATCCAGTGCTTGAAATGCCAAATCAAGCATACGGTCGGAGTAAAAAGTGCCCCAAACCCTTAAGGATTCTTTTTAAATTTTTTTTTTGAGAAACATCATGGTCTTTACGTAGGTCTCTAAAATAGATGTTTAAACTATCTGCACTATAAAAATTGAACTTTTTCTCTTCAGAAAAAAATTACCTTTAAAATAAATTTCTTTTTAAACAGTCCTTTTAACCTTGGTACAGACATCAGCTTTTGGCTAGTAATTCTCTGGGAATCCTTTAAGAGCCTACTTATGGTTGATTTAGACTCATTTAGATCGATTATCTGATTGATAATCTTCATTGAGTTGCTGGCACAGTTAATTGCTTTACGCCGGTCCTGATCAGAAAGCTTTTTTTTTTCGGTCCGCCTGTGTTATTTTTAATATAAGCAAAATTGCAAAATTTCAGACAACCACATATGAACGATTTTTTTTTCTACCTATTTCCCAAAAACTTAGGAAACTTTTAAAATAGGCTGAAATTTACTCTTTTTCATATTTTTAATTTTTCTTTATTTGATATTCTTTTTTGTTTACCGTTCTATGTAATTATAGTTCTGAAACACTAACAAAACATTATTAATCAAATAAGTAGTGCGCCCCGGTAGGCTAGTTGGTAGCGTGCTGGCTTATCAGTGCGGGGGTCGTGGGGTTCGATTCCCACCAGAGGCACTGGTCTGTTTTCGCTACAACGCGCCGAAGGCCATAGTAGCTAGTGCTCGGTTAGGGAAATAGTATCAATTAAGTAATCTATTAAATTCTTAAAAACAGTTATAAGTGTTAAAAAAAAATGTTTGTAATATTAGAAAAAATTAGCAAAAATCATTTGTAATTATAGTTATGCAACGCAGTGTATATGTAAGTGTGTTCCACTATAGAACATTAAATAAAATTGCGTTGGTAAGCATTTTTCCATCGTTTGTTCCTTCGTTTCTTTCCTCCCATCTGTTGTTGCTGTGTTGCTTTAAACTAGGCTAAAAGTATAAACCAGCACAAGGAACAACGGGAAAGAACAAAAAAATAATCGTTTAGTACATGCGAGAGTATGTGGAAAATTCATTGTCGTCACACAACCTTATTAAATATTTTATTACTCATACGCCATGTGGTTTAGCACTTGAAAAACTTAAAAGCTCAGGGAAATTGTCGGCATATTAATGAGAAAAATGCTAACAAAGTGATTTATTTTTTTAAATGGCTGGGTAAAAAAATACAACAAAAAGAAATGGTTTATTTAAATATAGTACATATACAAATGACATTTAATTTATAAATAATTTAGAGAATTTCTGTAAAATACTAAATTTATAAAATTATAGAAAGGGTAATTGGATAAGAGTGTAATTTTTTAAAAGTTTTGAATATTTTATGAGAAGGAAAATAATAACAAAATTTGTTTATTTGAATTTTGCTGTAGTACTACGAACACCCTGGTGTAAATGGGGTTTTAATCATTTTTCTTATTATAATTATTGTATTTCTTTCACATATTTCACTTTATTTTTGTACACGCAGAGAAATAAAGTGCCAATCGAATTGAAAAGTATATTTTGGTGGTAATAACTAATAAATTCTGTTAGTACAACTATATTTAAATTATATTTCTCAATGTAATTCAGTTTAATTAATCGAAGTTGTGAAAACCAATAATATTCAGTTGTTTTAACCGATTTCAGTAAGAGTATCCAAATTTGAGTCGTAGTAACCGATTTTAATTTTTTTTTTTTTTTTTAATTTTAACCAATACTCAGGGGATGCCCCCTACTCATGCAGTGCATTGTATTGATCAGGAAAATAGGGTATGGGAGGGAGGAAAGAATGAGTATAGTGTTTTTCTAAATTTAGTACGTCATATAGATCGTTGCAATTATTTCTGAATTAATATATATATATATATATATATATATCCTTTATTTATCTAAATATAAATAGAATTGCATTTCTGAACACCATAAATACTTAAATAAAGTTCAGTGTGAACATAGGGCTTCAACAAATTCTCTCCATCTGATTCTATCTCTGGCAATTGTTTTTGTTTGATTCCAGGATACTCGAGCAAGTATACATTCTTGTTTAAGGCAACGAACCCAGGTGTTACGGGGCCTACCTTGGCGGCGTTGTCCTTGGGGGTTCCAGTCGAGGGCTGTTCTTGCAATTTCTGTTGTGGTCTTCGCAATATGTGGCCTATCCACATCCACTTCCGTTTACGAATATCAATGTGTGCTGGCAGCGAGTTTGCTCTTTGGAGCAGAGCTTTATTTGAAGTACGATCTGGCCAGTGGATGTTAAAGATCTGTCTTAGACATTTGTTGATGAAAGTTTGAATTTTTCTAGTGGTAGCTTGCGTTAAGCTCCATGTGGTGCAGCCGTAAAGTAATACTGACTTCACACTGCAGTTTTTTTTTTTTTTTTTTTTTTTTTTTTTTTTTTTATTTAATTTTATTTATTTTCTAATAATACATAGTACATTTTTGTTGCCTCAGCGCCTAATAGGCATTGTTGAGGCGAGTTGGTAAAATTTTACAAATCAGTTACGATTATCAGTATTATATATATAAAAAAAAAGAAAAATTAATATATTTTTAAAATTTATACATTTGAGATCTATTTTACATCAGAAGTTGTTCTAAATTTTGTAATAAATATTCTTTCAACGATTTTTTGAATATTGAAATTCTATTTAACATTTTTAAATTTAGGGGCAAGTTATTAAACTCATGACTACCCATAAACTCAATTCTTTGTTTAGTTGTTTCCAACCTACACCTTGCTACTGCCAAATTAGTGTTATTTCTTGTGTTGTGTAACTCTTGATTCCTCGTAAATTGAATCGTGTGGTGACCAATATTGTGTACAATTCTGAAAACATATAGCAAGGTTTGCAATTTATAAATGCCATGAATTGGCAAAACTGTTCTGAACTTATCCTTATATAGCGATATTGTTGGGAACATTAAAGGAAGATTGGCAACTACTTTTAAGGCCTTATTTTGGCATCGTTGAAGCGATTTAAGCTCATTACTTTTTTCCATCCATACACAGCAGTCAAATAATTAAAATGACTTTGAATAAGGGCATTAAATATTAAAAATTTAGTATTCCGATCAAATTTATTTTTAAACTTGTATAAAAACCCAGTACCTTGAGCAACTTTTGTTTTTATATGTTGTATGTGTTGACTCCAAGACAAATTACTCTGTAGATATACTCCCAGATACTTTATTGAGTTAACATCGTAAATTTCTTCACCATCAACAAAAACACTAAAGTTTATGTTATTGCTACAATACGGTTTAAATCGAATCAGCTTAGTTTTGTTTGCATTCAATATAAGTTTATTAATTCTAGTATATTCTAAAATAAGAGCAGCATCCCGTTCCATATAAGCTTTTGCCACGATTTCATGCTTATATGGGTAAAACAGACAAATATCGTCAGCGTAAATAAACAGCTTTCCATACAATCCAAGGTTTTTTATATCGTTAAGATAAATAGTAAAAAGTATAGGCCCCAGAACACTGCCTTGAGGAACACCGTGCTCGACAAGTTTAAACGAGCTTTTATCTGAGTTTATTTTAACGTATTGTTTACGGTTTACCAGGTAACTTTTAAAAAGGGACAATTCTTTTCCACAAATTCCGTAGTATCGAAGTTTTTTAATAAGAATATCATGGTCTATGAGATCAAACGCTTTCGTAAGATCAAAAAAAATACCAGCTACGCCACTATGTCCTTCATCCAATCCCTTACAAATAAAATTTACAACATTAAGAACTGCTTCCTCGGTACCACATCCTTTCCTAAAGCCATATTGATGGTCGTTTAGCAAATTATTTTTTTGCATATATTCTGAAATTTGATTATACAAAATTCTTTCAAATATATTATCGATGACAGATAACACAGCTATTGGTCTAAACATTTCAGCACTGGAGGCATTCTTTTCTTTCGGTATTGGGACTACTTTATGTATTTTTAAAACTTCAGGAAAGGTACCTTGATTCACCATATTATTAAAAACATTTACCAAATATGGTGTCATAACATCGCTGCAATTTAACAGTACTTTAGATGATATATTATCATGGCCACAGCTCTTGTTGCGAGCTAGATTTTTTACAATGTTTTGCAATTCATCATGCGTGGTGTACTTTAAGTAAAATCTATAATTAGGTTGTACAAGCGTTCTTAACGAATTGCATGAATCAGTTGGTATTTGATTAATTTCCAGTTTTAAGTCCTTAATTGATTTAATAAAATATGTATTAAGAATTTCCGCTTTTTCAAAATCATTTGAAATTAGCTCTCCATTCGAGTCTTTAATTGTAATAGACTTGGTTTGTTGTCTACCTAGCGTTTCATTTAAGAAATTCCAGCACTTTTTGGGATCTTGTTGAATTTCGCTTAAATTGTCCTTATAAAAATTATTCATAGACTCCTTGCAAGCTTTCCTAATTACTCTACTAATACGTTTAAGTATTTTCTCTAAATCAGCTACATTGGGTTTTTTTCCTTCTCATTTTTAAAAGATTTTTCTTAAACTCTAACAATTTTTGTAAGTTTCCATTGATTCAAGGTGTTATCTCATGCCGAAATACTCTTTTACGTTGTTTTTCAACTGTACAATTTTGAATTACATTACTTACACCTGATATTAATAGTGAAGTATCGAGTGATGGATCACCAGTTGTGCATATACTCGGTAAAAGAGTTTGAATTTCAATTTTTACGCGATCATAATCACAATATAATCGTGCATCCTTTATAAAAACTTCAGATTGCGCTTCAGTATTTATCCCACATGATAAAAGGTTATGGTCTGACAGTCTATTTTCCACTGAGCCAATAAAAAAATGACTTAATATGTTACTATACACATGGTCGATAGAAGTTCCACTATCAGGACGAGTAACTAATGTGTGGTAATTATTAAAATTATAATTTGATAGTAAGTTTATGAGATCTTCTGATAAATCTTTATTTAAAACGTCAATATTTGAGTCGCCAACAAATACACATGGATTGCGACCAACATTAATTAAAATATTTTCCAAAATTGAAAAAAATCTACTTGTATCACATTTCGGCGATCTATAAATTGATATAAATTTGATAGGTTTGCCATTAAATTTGTTGCTGTTTAGTGTCAAAATAATTGATTCAACAAAGTTCCTACTTTCACATGATTCTACTTCATATTTTAAATTTTTGCATATAAAAACAGAGGTACCACCATAACTATCTGATCTACAACAATGTACCGTATTAAAACCAGCTATGTTGTAAATTTGAGCCAAATCTTTACGAATCCAGGTCTCCTGTACAGCAATTATGTTGGGTAGCCGGGGTAGGTTGGCAACTAGAGTTTTAAACTTATTAAACTTTTCAATTGAGGAAAAACTTCTGATATTGATTGATATTACATTAAAAATAAATTTGTGTTATTATGTACAAAATGTTTGAATGTTTCTAAACTAGAAAAATATTGATTATTATTCATAAAAACAATGATAAAAAAAAAAAATAAGAAATATTTACATAACAATGTATTTAAAAAGATTAAACTTCGCTGAAATCTTCCTCCGGAGCTAAATGCTGCGATCTACGTTTCTGCTTGTTAGTGGCTGCTTCAAGTAACAGGTCATCAATTTCTTCTTCACTTCTTACGATTTTTGGCTTGGACAATTCGCTTCTTTTAATAAAAACTTTTCCACCAACAGCATAAACGTTGCGATATCCAACTTGTTTCAAAGATTTGGAATAATTTAATAAACGCATTGTTTCTCTACTCAAGTAATCATTTACAAACACTTTCTTTGTTGACTCATTTTCCATTAATTTTGGTTTAATTGACATCAACGTATCTTTTGCTTTTTTAGAATTTAACTTTACCACCATTACTTGCCTTTCTTCGTTATTTTTATTTTTCTTGTCACTTGGTGTATTCCTCTTCTTAATGAAATAAGCTTCATCAATAGCTTCTGGCTGCATTTTTACACCGGCATCACCTGACAATTTTAAAACAGTATCTGCAGCAGACATCCCATCTATCACTTTAACGCCTCTTATCAAACAGTCATTCCTGACTCTTTGATCGTTTAAGAATCTTACAGAGTTTTGTAATGTTTTTACTTCTTCTTTTAACATCTTGTTCTCCTTCTGCACAATTTCTAATTTCTTTTTGTTTTCAGCTACTCCTCTCAATATGTCATCATATTGCTTAGACATAAAAGTCATGGTTTCATGCAAATGCGACAGCTGATCGAGCTTTTTCAGTTCTGTTTTTATCTCGTTCAATTCTTTTTTAAGCGTACCACTATTATTGTTATTATTACCATCACATAAATGGCACATAAATTCTTCTTCTTCATGTTTTAGTAAATACTCATATTCTCGTTTATTCAATGCAGTACAAACTACATGATATTTTTCCTTGCACTTGTCACACTCAATAAACTCATCGTCATCTTTGATTTCCAAGTTACATTGAGTGCACATCACTTTATTGTTTTGAATGCTTCTGCGACCTTTTGGAGGCATATTTCATATAATTTGAATTCCCCGTAGTTTGATTAATTAAACGCACAGTTTTGTTAAGTAATACTTGTAGTTTAATTGATTTAATTTAAATAAATAAAATCTTTGATAATCACGAGAAAAAATTTGACGTTTACACAGTAGGGTTACCAACTTATCAAAAAATGCGGATTTTGGTTTTCCGAGAAATATTATTTCTTCGCCAAATTTTAGATAAGGAAAAGAAGGCTACTCGAGCTTTATTAATGCGATCGGTAACGTCAGCATTTGAACCACCATCCTTAGTTATCTTGCTACCAAGATAACAAAAAGCATCCACATCTTCAATACGTTGGTCATTTATTATTAATGGGGTAACGATATCTGTACCTATGCGCATAAGTTTTGTTTTACTTATACTAATTTTTAAACCAACTTTTTTGGCGTTTTCAGACAGACTTGTAAGTTTAGCTTCTATATCCGAGAAGCGATGGGCCATTAGACATACATATATCATCGGCATAGTCTATGTCATATAGAAAATCAGACAATGTCCATCGAATACCGAAAGGTGCATCTCTGTTGGTTTGTTCCAATACGCAATCGAGCAGTAACAAAAACAACGTTGGAGACAGGACACAGCCTTGACGCACACCTGTGCCTGGAACAAATGACCGACTCTCATTCCCATTGAAACGTACCCTACATTGAGCGTCCCTATATAGCTAACGTATCATGTTTACTATTTTATCAGGAATTCCCTTGTAGGTTAATGCAGACCACATAGAGTTTCGGGATATAGTGTCGAATGCACGTTCAAAATCGACGAAAAGTAAATAAAGAGGGGTGTTATACTCAGCGGACTGTTCAATTATAATGCGCAAGGTATTCACATGCATTTGACAAATTTAAATTCGAAAGGTTGAGGTTAAGAAGAAGAATAAACGTTTTTTTTTCTAACAATTATAAACACTATTAATTTTTAAATCAGACTAGACTAGTTGCTGACTTTTTTTTAATGGACACATGCGTCATCAGGGATTTTGGATTTAAATTGTATTAGTATTTGTGTCTTATAATTTTCAGATTGTCTCTATATGATAGATTTTTCAACAACCTGCAGGCCGTAAGAATGGAACCTGCGTTCCTTCTTATATTCCAAACGTAACAGTACCAATTCATGACATCTTAACGATCACACCCAAGTATGGTCACGAATGGAAAGCAGCTAAATTGCAGTTTTCTGTCCTATTTCTGTTATTGTATTATACTCAGAAGTGATAATCACTAACAAACACAAACATTCTATTTTTAGATTTTTGTTTATTTTCGAATCTCCATTTTATATATCAAATATTTATAAAAAAATATATATATTTGCATTTCACTTCACTTCACATATATGTATTTCAATTTGTACTAGTTTTTTTTTTCAATATATTTTTGCGTTCATCTAGACATGAAGGCTACAAATCATAGGTATTTTTGAAATGCATTGAGATTTTTTTTTCTGTTGAAAGCACAAGAAAGAAATATTATAAATAAATTTTGAAAATAAACATTTATTAAAAATAGCTTAACATTTTAAAGATTTACTATTCAGACATAATATAACACATGTGTGTTTATTCATATTTTATCACAACTTTTGAATATAAAATATTTTTAGAAATATCTTACCTCAACTTTATAAATTGCGATGGAGAGTATTTTTTTGGCGAATCGGATTTTTTTTTTGCCAATAATAATCCAGTGCTTGATCTTTTTTTTTAGAAGTATAGAATATTTAGATCGAATGTATATGGAAATATGAAAATTTCAAGCTATATTTGTTGGATGGTTTTTAAGTTTTTTTTTTGACCCTCCATCCCATTGAGCAAGAGAATATACATATATACGTTTGTCATTCTGTTTGAAATTCATCGAAAAAAATCTGGGAGCCCTTGAACAGCTATATATATTCTTGATCAGCATGAATAGCGAAGCAGATTTAGCGACATACATCTTTCTGTTGAAATCCAAAACACTCCGCCAATAAAGAAGCGGGACTGCTAGTTTTTTGTTTAAATTGTTTGTTGTTATTATGAGCAGTTTGGTATTGAAATTGAGCAAAATGGATTAACGGATTCAAAAGTCGGGATGTAAACCTCGAAAATATTTATATAAATTGCCCATACTGAAAATGAAAAATTATTCAAGTTCGAGGCCATACTCTATATTTCTTTATTAGGATATTGTCCTAACAAATAATCTATAGAGTTTTTTGTTTTCAAATTTATTATTTGACAATTTCAGGAATGTGTTGATAGATCTATTTCGGGAATTTTCTTGGTTCCCATCATCAGAACACGTTTTGAATGCGGTAACAATCCCATGCCAAACATCAAACATTCATATAAACTAATTTACTCACTACATGAGAACTAATTAATATATGAGCTTGAAGTTAGAGATTATAACCATTGATCAAAAAATAAATTGAAAACTTGTTTATTATGTGCAAGTTCCACCTCTGGTGGATATTCAATACACGTTTTTTCTTTTTCTCTCCTTTTTATATTTTGTTTATTTTATAAACAACAGGGGGAGTAAACAGTTATTTAAATTATGACTTCATTGTATAAGTTATGATAATTTACAATTTGAAAAGGCATTAAAAAAATATGTAAAACAAAAAAGCGCCCACATATTTTCGGCAAAAATTCTTTTCTGGAAATTTTTTTTTTTTAGCGATTTTTGCGATTTCGAATTTATACAAAATTCTACACGGTCTATGAATGCTTGCACTTTATTTTGTATATTTTGTTAACCGTAAGTTAATTTTTTTGTTTTTCTATAAAAATTAATTAACTAAAAAATACTGTTGAAGCTATTAAAAAAAAATTAACTGAAGGTAACAAAATAAATTTCTAACATCAGCAGAAACATTAACTAAATATTAGTAGACAAAGAAACTATTACAAAATGTGAAATTTTTAAAGTTTTTTTCTAATGCGAATAAAAATCTGCCCTTATGAAATCAATTTTTTAGCAAAAAGTTCTTTTGATTTTAGCAAAATAAATTGTATTTGTATTCTACTAAAATTTTATTCAAAATCCGACCAAGTATTTCAAAAACATTTAACTCGCGTTTATGAAAAAAATAAAATTTTTTAAATTAGGTATTTTTGAATATGAAAACTTAAAAAACATAAAAAATTTTCCGACATTTCGATCATAAATCGATGTTTTTAAAAACTAGCGGGCCGATTTCAATTTTTTTAAAGCCTTGGCGAACTTTTTTTTAATTATATTGAGTTAGGAATGGATTACATATTTTGTAAACATTCGCTTACTAATTCCGAAATCCATTTGCGATATCTGAGATATCTTCTTTACTGTTTCCTTCGATAACAACTTTTTGGCGTATGGGTCACCCCACGAATAAGCTTAAGAAATGTATTTAAATTCTTATGCTGTCATTTGTGATGTAAAAAATGTTAGATTTAACATTGAACGATTCATATGTATTCAAATCAATTAACGCTAAAAAAATTTGTTTTTTTATCTTTTTGGATAAAAATGTATCTATTAAATTACCCAAAATTTATATGTTTTAAATATTTTTAATTTTCTATCAAAATTTTAACTTTGACTGCCAGGGAGCATTGAATCAAAAAACAAGAAATATCACAAAAGTTTCTTAACGAAGTAAATATTTATCTGCTAAATTTGATCAAACAATTTCCAGTGAATCTATTTCCTTAATTAGTCAATAAAAAGAAATATAAAATTTATTGATATATTTTTGCAAAAATTTATGTCAGGTAGAATATTGAAAGTTTTGCTGTTTTATTACCGCCGTATTATTTTGAGTGTATTTATAATTCTTTTCCATGTAAATCAAATATTATTTATTTGTTTGTTTTATAAAATATAAAATGTTGCAAAAAAATTTGTATATGACTCAAAAGCCGTTGTGAACACATATTGTGAAATTAAACTTCCACCCACATCCAACACTTTTAGATAAAAAAAAAAAAAATTTTAAATGAAAGATTAAATGTACATTTTAACTATTTCAATGAACAAACAAAAAAATATAAGGGTCAAATTACGTACTATCGTGTTGTACAGTAAAAATAGCTTTGCCTCGTTTTTACACTTTTTGTTTTTTTTTAATAATTTTTCGTTTAATTTGTTAATTGCTCTATTCTTTGTTACAAATTGATGAAAAATCTAACACTATTATTGCGAACTCTGATCTCTATACACAGAGAAAAAAATCATAGTTAAAACGATTTCATATTACCGAATAACCGTCGTAAATTTTTACGAACATTTTTAAATTAAGTACGATTGTTATTAAAGTAGTTCAATAAAGTTGACCGGGGGTCTTCAAATTTGATTAATTTTGAGTACACACATACTCAGTGGAGACCAAAACACATCTCCAAATACAGTTTTTCAAATTTCGAAAAAGTCGCGATTTTTAACGGTTTTAATTTTCAAAAAAAATTGCAAAAGTATGTAGTTTTGCAGAGATCTATTTTCGAAAGTTGTTAATAAGGTTTTTAAAAAAAATCAAGAAAATTTGATGCCATTCGCGTCACAGAAAAACAGAAATTTAATTTTATTTAAAAAAGCTTAATATTTGACTGATGCATGCTTAAAAAATTTGGAAGAGGGAGAACAATTTCAAAAATACATCTTAAAATTGCGTTTGCATCATAAATGCATTTTTAACCGTGGGAATCGAATGCTTTTTGAATTAGAGAAATCCGATTACAACTTTCGAATACAAGGGTCTTCAAAGTTATATACTTTTGGGATTTTCTTAAAAATTAAATCCATGAAAAAATCGCAATTTTTTTTTTAATTTGAAAAACTTGTTAAAAACACAGTGCAACACGAAAAAAAAAATAACCATATACGGACACCACTACGTGATAAAAGACTAAAAAAAAAGACCCGTGTCTCCCAATTTTTCCCAAAGTCATCTCCTTTTTTGTTTATGGGCCGCCAAAGATTTGGGGCCTCGGTATCATTTTCGCAAAAAAGTGATAATTTTCTCAGGCTCATATCTTGCAAACCGTTGAGAATTTCGATTTACTCTCTATTGCAAAGTTGTAGCTCTTGCCATAAAGAACAAAAATTGCGAACATATAAAATCAAAAAAACTTCACCTTCCAGATCAAATCGCAAAAACTTAAAAAAATTCGATTTTTTTACCTTTTTTCGCGTGTTCACCTTTTTTACCTTTTTTCGCGTGTTCAGGTCCACCGTTCAAAATTCAAGGAAACAATCAACTACAAAAATTTACCTAAGATCTCAATAAACAAATTTCTAGAACATATAAACACAACAGGGTACATTCCCTTATTTAAAAAAAGTAAACATTTTATTTTTTTAATATAGTTAGTTAGAATATTGTTCTACCTCGAGTCCAAAATCTAATATAATATTGATATTTTATTCGTTGCTTTTTAAAAAGTTTGCTCATTTTCATGATTGACTATACAATTGGTTCATAGACATCATCCGTATCTTCAGTTCTCCGCAAAAGAAAGACATTACAACTCAACGGACAACTGAAGATTAAGGTGATGCCAATGAAACAATTGTATTGTGTATCATTTTCATGATCAAACTTTTTAAAAAGCAACATATAAAACCTAATATGACAATATCATATTAGATTTAGGACTCGACGTAGAACAATATTCTTATTAAATATATGAAAATATAGAGGTCTCAAAAACCATTTTTGTATTTTTAAAACAAAAATTAACACATTTTTGAAAAAAAAAAAATTAATAAAAAAAAAACAATTTAGTTTGATTTTTAAACAATTTCTGTTTAATTAAATGTTGTTTCTGCTTGATTTAAAAGTCGTTTTTCTCTGTGTATGTTTTCAATTTACTAATGAATTTTTAACTTTTCAATTTGGAATTTTTAATCTCCCAAATAATAGACAAAGTTTTACTTTTTAAAAAAGTTGTTGAAAAATTTAATACAATAGCTTTAAGTTTTTTAACTTAGTTCCTAACTAAAAAAAGTATATTTTTAAACAACTTTGTATATGTATTAGTAGGGCAACCAAATATAAGCTATAGCTTGTTTTTCATTTGAACGGATAGAACTATTTAGACTAAATACAAGTTCTGATCAAGAAAAGGAACATTTTGAGCTATATTTGTAAGAGTTCTTTTTTTTAGCTTATTTTAGGGCATTTGCTTGTTTTAACTTATTTTGTAAATATAAGCTAGTTTTTGACTTTTATCTTTAAAAATTAAGCTTATTTTAGCTTTTTTCTTTTAAATATAGCTTTTTTGCTATTTTTTAGCAATCGCTACTTTGAAGTATTTTATATTAATTGAAAATTCAAAAATTAATGTTGGTTTATTAAAAAATTTGAACTTTGAAGCTTAAGAAAAACAATTTATCTATTGTACCTTTGTTTGACAGACAAAGTTTTCTTTGAAACAAATGTATATTTCATTTTTTTTAACTATTAAAAATTTGACTTAGAATACGCAAGAATAAAATATTTTCCTTTATTCTTACTATCAAAAATAAAAAGAACAATTTTGAAAAACTCTCAATTCCGTAAAAATAAATGATTTTATTTTAACTATTAAGAGTTTCCTTTATTCTCACTATCAAAAATAAAATAAGCAATTTTAAAAAGCTCCCAAATCCGTAAAAATAAATGATTTTATTTTAACTATTAACAATTAACTCCCAAATTAAAAACAACTGTTTTTATTTCAAATAAAGAATTTTTTGGGAAGAGAAAATTTTAAATGGTAATAATAAATGCTACAGAAAAACAGTATTTATGTGTAGTTTGTTTTTTAAATAAATTTTAAAAGAAGTTTAAAAAAAATATTTCTTTGTAGCTTAAATTTATATTCCTTAAAACAAAAAGTTTACTGATTACTTTTTAAATAAGCTACAAGCAGTTACTGTTCAAATATTGTGAGTGTAGTAGCCTTTTTAATAAAAAAGTTGTAAAATTTTAAGGTTTATTATCTTAAATTTAACGTCTTCTTTTATTTTTAAACGGCTTCTTTTATAGTTTTTCGAACTTTTCTAAAGCACTTAAAATATTTTTTTTATAGCTTTTTTTTTTGTTGCCCTTTATATTAAGCGTACTAATAGATATTTTCAACATGTTTTTTTTTTTGTCTATTTTTTCTAATGATCTATTTTAATTTATGGGTATTCTATATTTATATTTTAGTGATTTTCAATTTCTGTTATTTAAATTTGTTTCAAAAACTATAGTTACCCAGGTAGAAATTGCTAACCGTACAAAAAACCAAATAGTACTGGCAAACCACTGGTATTTTTGTAAAACCCACCGTGCTAAAAATTACCAAAGGTGCAACTAATATTGTATATACTAAGAAAACACTATTTTGTTTGCAAAGCTTGTGTTTTGCCAGTACCACCCGCAAAATTCTTTGCCAATATTGATTTTACCCATATTACAACCAATTAGAAGCATTTTTTTTTAAATATTTTATGATAATTTACACATTTGAATATGATGTATAGTACTGAGACTAAAAAGTATTACTGCTTTTTAAATGTGTTTTATTATACATATTTCTCAAAATTAATTTAATTTAAGCTATTTTAATAGCACAAAATTTTTTGAATTGGCAACGCTATGCCAATGGTTTCAAGTTTATTCAAACCAACTGTTGGCCACTTTTAGCAATCTGTCAAGATTGCTCATCCCACGTTCATCCAATGCATAACCGGACGTTGCCGACGTTTTGCCAACACTGTGCCGATTGTATTTTTCCGCCTGGGTAGTTTCCTTTCATTTATATGAAATTTTTTCGACTGTTCGCCATTATTTTTTTTTTTTTTTTTAATTTTTTGTTACTAATACATGACTCAATTTGTTAGATTTTTTCTATACCTATAGATACAATTTTTTTCTAAGTTTATTTTTTCTAAATGTGTGAAAGCAATGTCATCACATCTATCTCTATGTATGCAATTTGTAAAGCATTTTTTTTTTTCGTTACAAAAAATGTAGTTCACACAACGTTTCTAATTAAAGTCTAACGACAAATAAGTAAAAAAAAAAAAAAAAAAATACAAAAAAACACTACATATTTTTGAAGGACACTTTAAAATGCTGCAAGAGTAAGAGATGAACAAGAAAAATATGTTAGATAAAAAGCAAAAGTGTTTGTTTCAACAGAATTCTTTTAGTACTGATTTTAGCATTTAAATTGTGGGTACTACAAATCTAGTACACATATGAGGCCTACTAAGCAAAACAATATAAGTATTATAGATTATTTTATTTCATTTTTTTTTTTATAATATAAAATAATGAAAACAATTTCTATAGAAATAAACGGTACAGTGAAATAACTCCCAAATGAAATAAGTCCCAATGAAATAACTCCCAATGAAATAAGTCCCATCAAAAATGAAATAACACCCAATGTAAAAAAATGAAATATCTCCCAATGAGAAAAATGAAATAAGTCCCAATTTTTGGGAGTTATTTCAAAATTTAAAAATAAATCCCAAAAAAAATGAATTAACTCCCAATGAAATAAGTCCCAACAAAAATGAATTAACTCCCAATTTCCGTTTGTTTTGTTTTTCTGTTAGAGAACACTTTTTATTTCATAAGTATATGTAAGCATAGGTGGAGTGCAATAATGCCTTACGAAATAAGGCCTTTAAGGCTTTATTTCACTTTCAATTGAGAAATAAGGCCTTTATTTGCAAAAAGGCTTTATTGCACTTTGAAAGTGAAATAAAGCCGTAAAGGCCTTATTTCACTTAAATTTTTTTTAAATGAAGCAATTAAATTTCTTATTCTTATTCTTCTTATATTTTATTGAACAATTATAAAAAAATTTCATATTAAAAAAAATTAATAGAACATTAATAATTCAACAAAAATTTAACGGTACAGTGAAATAACTCCCAAATGAAATAAGTCCCAATGGAAAAATGAAATAAGTCCCAAAAAATTTTCCATGTAAATTGGGACTTATTTCATTATGAAATAAGTCCCAATGCGTTGGGACTTATTTCATAATTTTTGTTGGGAGTTAATTCATTATGAAATAACTCACAAAAGAAATAAGTCCCAACAGTTTTTTTGTTGGGAGTTATTTCATTTGGGAGTTACCATTGGCACTTATTTCATCGCAGTTGGGACTTATTTCATTTATTTAAATTTAGCCAATGGTGCAATAAAGCCTTTATTTTGTATTTTTTGATTCTTTTGTTACACTGTTCAGTTTTTCTGCGTGGCGGCCTGCGGCCGATCTTAGGGGTTTTCTCCTCCATAGGACGCGGCAGGTGGCTTCGCTGAATACAGTTTTCCTGCGCCCGTCTCATTATCTTCCCTAGTGTGACGCGCGCAGGGAAACTTTATGCAGCGAAGCCACCTGCCGCGTCCCATGGAGGAGAAAACCCCTAAGAGCGGCCGCAGGCCGCCACGCAGAAAAACTTTATAAAGCAAAGATTTTCAATATTGTTGCAGTTAAATTTTTTGATGAATTATTAATGTTCTATTAATTTTTGTTAATATGAAATTTTTTATAATTGTTCAATAAAATATAAGAAGAATAAGAATAAGAAATTTAATTGCTTCATTTAAAAAAAAATTTAAGTGAAATAAGGCCTTTACGGCTTTATTTCACTTTCAAAGTGCAATAAAGCCTTTTTGCAAATAAAGGCCTTATTTCTCAATTGAAAGTGAAATAAAGCCTTAAAGGCCTTATTTCGTAAGGCATTATTGCACTCCACCTATGCTTACATATACTTATGAAATAAAAAGTGTTCTCTAACAGAAAAACAAAACAAACAAAAATTGGGAGTTAATTCATTTTTGTTGGGACTTATTTCATTGGGAGTTACTTCATTTTTTTTTGGGATTTATTTTTAAATTTTGAAATAACTCCCAAAAATTGGGACTTATTTCATTTTTCTCATTGGGAGATATTTCATTTTTTTACATTGGGTGTTATTTCATTTTTGATGGGACTTATTTCATTGGGAGTTATTTCATTGGGACTTATTTCATTTGGGAGTTATTTCACTGTACCAAATTTAACTGCAACAATATTGAAAATCTTTGCTTTATAAAGTTTTTCTGCGTGGCGGCCTGCGGCCGCTCTTAGGGGTTTTCTCCTCCATGGGACGCGGCAGGTGGCTTCGCTGAATAAAGTTTCCCTGCGCGCGTCACACTAAGGAAGATAATGAGACGGGCGCAGGAAAACTGTATTCAGCGAAGCCACCTGCCGCGTCCTATGGAGGAGAAAACCCCTAAGATCGGCCGCAGGCCGCCACGCAGAAAAACTGAACAGTGTAACAAAAGAATCAAAAAATACAAAATAAAGGCTTTATTGCACCATTGGCCAATCGTAAAATTGTGTTTGCAATTAAAATTAAATAAGTCCCAACTGCGATGAAATAAGTGCCAATGGTAACTCCCAAATGAAATAACTCCCAACAAAAAAACTGTTGGGACTTATTTCATTTGGGAGTTATTTCATAATGAATTAACTCCCAACAAAAATTATGAAATAAGTCCCAACGCATTGGGACTTATTTCATAATGAAATAAGTCCCAATTTACATGAAAAATTTTTTGGGACTTATTTCATTTTTCCATTGGGACTTATTTCATTTGGGAGTTATTTCACTGTACCGAAATAAACCTGTACACTCAGGGAATGAAGAAGGTAGAAAACGTCTAAATATTTCACTTAAAACAGCTACAAATGTATTTAAAAAATGCGATGACTACATTTGTCATAAAAAATACTAAAAATTGTAATTATTAAAAACTATTAAAAAATACTTAGAATATTGGTAAAAATAACTGTCAAAACAATAAAAACAACTAACAAAATATTACTACATTACTGTATCAATTACTGTTACATTCGACGGTCTGTAGTCGATTCCGAGAAGCTAAAATATGGAAAGGGTTGTCTGTTTTATATATTGGAAATTAGACACTCTGTGTTGTCTCTTAAACATTCTTCATTACCAGTTTGACCAATTGTTTTAATATACTTAATAGTTTTGAGGCTTTTGAATTTGGTTACTATTTTCTGGAATAAAAAAATAAATAAAACAATAAAAATATTAAATATTAACGTATGCGGAATGAAATTGCAACAAAATTGCAATATATTGTAGTTTTTTCTAAAACTAACGTAAATTTTATTTCACTTTTAATGTAAAAAACAATTTGGTCCCATCCGATCCGCTTTGCGGCAGTTTTGGGGAACTTTGTCCATAGCTGTTGAAAATATCGATGTTGGCATTTTGAGGAGTTCCTTTTTAATTTTTTCGATCAGATTTTATATATGTATGTATGTATGTATATCTTTATTTTAAAATTATAAATTTACAAATTATAAAAACAAATAAAGAAAAAGTAACTAATAATAACAATGACATATAGTCGTCTGTTATATAAATACAAATATATTTAAAAAATAAAATGTATAAACATGTTTCAAAAAAACATATATGATTGTAGTAGATTCCAAAATTTTAAAATGTCTCGTCAATGATCATCTTTCTATAATTTAATGCGTTTTTAACATAGCTATAGAGTTTATTCCATGCCTTGGGTCTTTTCCCATTTAAAATATCAATAAGTTCGGTTTCAGCAAGGTATAATTTTCCAAAATGTGTGTACCTGAATTCTTTAAGTATGGGACAAACAGCCATAAAATGTTGTAAATTTTCAATTTCATCTGTGTTACATAATGTGCACTTTTTATTATCTGTGGCCTTAAAAGAATTAGCGTTCAATGGTAACAAATCGCATCTTGTTTTAAAAATCGTTGTTATTTGATGTTGCTTATTTAAACTATCAACATAGTTAGTCTGCAGACAGTAGTCTAAATTTTTATAAAAACGAGACCGACTGTTAACTGCATCATGCTGCATACTCATAAGAGTTTTCGATTTTAGTTTTTGTAATAATTCAGTTCCTCTACAAATCCAATCTTCTGGTGAAGCATTTTCATATTGAAATTGTAATCCAAACTCACTGCCCATTTCGTTTATTTCCTTTGCCCAAAAAGTGTTATTACGTATCATCATCCTCGACAATCTATTTGGGAGTCTGTCAAGGTTGTACTGAAATAACGTTTTGTAGATATAATTCATGTGTAGTTCAAGTGTGTAAATATAACTGCATTCTGCATTTGTTTCTAACAATAGAGCATAGTTTGGTGTGAAATCAGGTAACTTTAGAATTCTTTTTAGGAAGTAACGTTGTAACTTATCTACTTCATCATATAACCGACAACCCCAAACCTGTGCTGCATATGCTTGAATAGAACGACAAACTGATTGAAAGAGCTTCCATTTAGCTTTAAGTGAAATATTTGGCTTATTCATGAAACTATTCCATGTAACATTAATACTGTTTTTAGCTGAAATATATTTTTTTTCAACATGTTTTCTAAAACTCAACTTTGGAGTTAAAATCACCCCTAGGTAGTTGTATTCATTGACTATTTTTACTTGTTGATTCATATATTCAAATTTTTCGCTAGCTGCTAGTTTACCACCTGTCCGAAATACCATCATTTCTGATTTACTCATGTTAACTTCCATGTTCCATTGATTGCAATAACTTTCCAAATTTTTAATCATATTTTGCATAATTCCTGTATCATCTGCCAACAACACAATGTCATCGGCGTAAAGAAGCAGTCGCACATTTATATTATCTATAAGCAAACCACCTCCTAAATGATCGTGAAGGTCATTTAAATATAGTGTAAAAAGTAGTGGTGACAGAAGACATCCTTGCTTAACGCCCGTGTAAGTTTCAAAGTATTCAGACATCTCATCACCATTCCACACGGCCGATTTTGTATTTTTGTAAATATTTTCAATCAGGTTTACAACTTTTGTGGACATGCCTGTCGTATGTAGCTTATATATTAAAGGTTTTCTTGGAACTCTATCAAAGGCCGCTTTAAAGTCCACAAAGAAAGCATATATCTTCTTCTTTTCCTTAAACTTTGAATGCACTATAGCCGACAAGTTATAGATGTTATCTATGGTTGAGTATTTTGGTCTAAAACCAGCTTGAAATTCATTTAATATTTTATAATCTTCAATCCATTTTGTTAGCCTGGTGTTTATGATTCCCATTAATAGTTTTGCCGAACAATTCATAAAAGAAATTCCTCTGTAGTTGTTTGTACAGTTGACATCTCCTTTTTTGTGGATCGGGAAAATGATGCTGCTCTCAAACTCTTTATCGATTTTACCAGTTTCAAATATAATATTTTATATAATTTTCGGTCTAAAGCCACCAGCATAAACTCTTTGCTTTAAATTAGCCCACAAATTTTCGATTGGACGTAATTGAGGGACATTTGGTGGGTTTTCCTCTTTATGAACATATGGTATATGAAATGTGTCCATAGCTTTTACGGTTTTTCGAGCGTAATGGCTAGATGCTAAGTAGGACCAGAAGATCACATTTAGGCATCGATGCATCTTTTCTATGAAATCCTTCACTTTTGGCAAACAGTACTCAATATATCGTTCAGAATTGAAGGCCAATCCAGATTCAAAAACACTGGTTCCGACATACCTTGCGGACTAATTGCAAGCCATAGTAAAACTTTTTTAGGGAACTTTGTATGCTCCAAATATTTTATTTTGTTATCAGTAGGTTTCTTTCCTTCGAAAAAGTGCCTTCTCTGCCATTCATTGCCATATAGCGTAAAAAATTATGTTGCTCTTGGCGTAAAATACATTTTTGACTAATCTTCTTAATTGTTTTCGTTATGTAACTTCTTGCGCTTCGGAAACAGTCGGCTTATTCTTCCTGGACCTTTTCTGTATTCCCATATAATTGAGGTTCTTTCTTACTGTTTTTCCATCACAATTAAACTTTCTTCCAAGCTCTCTATACGATTTAGCGATCTTACCTTCAGTAACTTTTCTGAGCTGAGACCTCTTCGATGAGTCGGTCAAACTGCACTTTCTTCCGGAGCCACGCTTTCTCTTTGTGGTTTTTCTAGTTTTGTACCTAGCCAGTATTCTATATACCATACACCGATTTTCTCCTTGCTCTACAAAGTGAGAAACAATTTCCGAAGTTTTCCACTTAGTATGATTATTGAAAAAATTACAAATTGTTTCTCGACGTTGTTCTTCTTTTGTCGACAATTTAAAATAATTAAATGTCAATTTATTGATGAAATTGTCATAGCAACATGAGAAAACATGTGGTTATTCAAATATAACGGTAAAAAATGAATAGCTTTAGTACTTTTTTTTCCAGCGTTGCAAAATTTGTTGCAATTTTTTTCCGCATACGTTAAATATTTACTTAAACACACATTTCATTTTTTTTTTTAGCATTGTGCGAAGTTGTCAAAAAAAAACTCTACGAAAAAACTTTTACTAAATATGGTATTTTTGGTTAGTTACTTTTTTAATGAAACAGTTATTTTACATTTCCCCATAGTAAAATGACTACAATTACAGTTAAAATGAATAATGCCGTTTACTGCCCGAATGACTGACATGTGGTTACGGAAATAATTTTCTGAGTGTACAAAGTAAATAATTATGATATAGATATATAGGGAAGGCCCTTGTTTAATGGTCTTAACCAAAAAATTTGGTTGCTGTAGTTGTTCTGCTTGATTGTCAACAATCAAATCTTTGTTTTTGGTTCGATTCCTAGACACATTTTTAAATTGAAAATAATTTATCTATAATTTAAGAGAAATTATTTACAATTTTTGGCCTTAAATGAAAATGAAAATTTTTTTATTAAAAACTTATGAATCAAGAAGATTCTAACTGATTAAATGGTGAGCACATTTTATATAGAATTGAATATATTATAGAAAACAAAACATCCCTGTTCCAGAACAGTTCCTTTTCAATTTTAATGATATTGTGAAATTAACATGAATGGAAATTTTCCATTTCCTTTTAAAAATTTCACAAAGTTTTTTATTTGAGTGTAGCGTTTCCTTTGTTTGAGTGTAGCGTTTCCTTTATGTGAAAGTAAATTCTTTGACGGGGTAATAACTTCTAACTTAACAAAATTTTAATGACTTTAGTTTAGTTAAGATTTTATTGCTTCGTTTTGAAAAATATTTTAAATTTTCAGACTAGAATAAAATTTGATGAAATTTTCTGTTAAATATTAGTAAATTTACAAAAACACGAAAAGAATTTAGTTTGACTAGAACAGTTGGTATATTAAAATGTTAAGTTTTTAAGCTTTAAGTTAAAATTTAATTTTTTACTGAACGTTTCAAGTATAGATTTTTATATAAATTTTTTATATAATTTTTCTTTCTATAAATTTTTTTTCATATTTTAAACATTTTGTTAATTAAGATTTTAATTGTTTTTGGAGCTATACACAAATTTGTGGTATCAATTTAAATAATGTATAACAATTTAGTCGATTTTGTTTCAGTTAATACTTTAATAATATCAATAATAATATCATATACATTCAAATATTTTTTGTATATATATATACCACCTATGTCCAACACATTCTCATGCTTTACGTGCACTGACGGCCAATGTCATAGAGTTTGAGATCTATGTAATCTATTTTGAATTCATATAAATTGGGGATTCAATAATCTCAAGTTTTGTATTGATTCCGGCTTGTCAAAGAAATTGATTATTACATAAATTAAAGACGAAATAAAATATTTTAGAAAAATAAAATGTGTGTGTGTGTAAACTTTTTATAGTGGTAACTTATGGAATGTGGAAAAATTGCAAATAAATATACCTTTAGGTAGAGAGACGAAAGTGAAAGAGAAGGAGAAACATATTAGATAATTTTTTATATATCCTTTCTCTAACAAAAAGTTACACAGTTATTTTCCATCGAAAAATTTGAACCAAATATTCTGCCCTAACAAAAGTCTTGTCTGGTTAACGGCATTCTTGCGATAAATTTTACTCTCTCTACAGCGATCAAATTATGCGCTAGGTTTAAAGCCCTAACCGTAATAAAAACTCTATAGATTATTTGTTAGGACAATATCCTAATGAAGAAATATAGAGTATGGCCTCGAACTTGAATAATTTTCATTTTCATTGCAAAATTAAAGGTCGAAAAATACATAATTTTTATTTTTAATAAAAATTATATTAAACTCTAAAATTTTATTTTTTTTAATCAGTTAAAAACACAATAATAAAATACACAAATTTCCTTTTTTTTTGCCGCTTTTTTTAATGGTGATTTTGATGAAATTTTTCGCAAAAAATTAGCAATATATAGAATTTAAAACACAAATAAGTGGTTAATGTGGATCAAATTTAAGTAATTTGCAAGGAACTGAAAATTTGTGGCAAATGTTCCAAGTTTTTTTATGCTCTGGCACTCTTTATTCGTGAACGTTCCGCATTTTTTTAAATAAACAAATATTAGCCCGAAATTTACAAAACTTACGAAAATTTCTGTAACATGTAAAATTACACAGAAATTACACAAAAATGTTAAAAGATTATCCAAGGAATGTGTAAACAGTCCAATTTTTTAATAATTATTCAAAAAGTGGCAACACTGAATTAGTGTCATAAGGTTGCATACATGTACTGTTCCTCTGTATACGTATATGCCACATATACTGGGGAGCCAGATGACTTTTGTTAAAAATCGCAACTTTACAAACAAAAACTTCAGCATTTCCGTCAAATTTTTTTTTTAATATATTTAGAAACAGTTATTTGATTACAAATAAATTTAATTTTTTTTGCTGTCTGTTTCAAAAAATAAATAAAACAAATCCTAAAAAAGTTTGAGAAATTTACTATTAAAACTTTTAACATTTTACACATAAACTTGAGCAAAAACAATAAGTAAAGCATTAAATTAGTTTTCACCGATTTTTTTTTTAATAACCTCCACCGTGTTTTTGCTGCAAATAATATGATAAACTTTAATAAGAAAACATTACAGAAATGAACAAATTTAAGTTTTTTGTGGTGAAAAACAATTTTAAATGTCACAACTAAAATCTGTAAAAAAATGTTTTTTTTTTAACTTATTTTTATTGTAAAAAAAAATTCGGTTATAATTAAATTTGAGGTGAGTTTTAATTATTATGCACCTCTAAACATCGGCTTAATATATATGACATATATAATATTTTATTCACGAGACGCTACAATGAAATTGTACTATTTAAGATACTCCAATTTGTATGGAAAACTTTTACATTTTCACTCATAACTTTTGAACCCCTCGACCGATTTTACTTATTTTCAATACCAAACTGCTTAGAGTAATTTTCATTGAAATATATAAAAATGAGCAGTTCCTTTTAGGTTTTCGCGATGTGATTGATATTTCAATAGACGGACATCGATACATCGGTTTAGAATTTCATAAGGGTAAAGAAACACTTATGCTTGGTGGAAGCGCATAAAATCGATTTTGTTTTGGTGATCAAGTTAAGAGCTCACTTCAGTATAGTAACATTTATATTATAAACGGGCTTAAAACCTACATACCAATTGTTAAATCTGGCAGCCCTCATTATATACTGTATACAATATTTAATAGTTTGTACTCATACATTGTTTATCTCTGAGGTTTTTCTATTTTGTTTTATATTTTTTCAACATATTTCTTTTTGTAACAATCAGATATTGATGTACTAGTTAGTACTTGTATTTCAATATTCTTTTTCAAATACAATTTGTTTTGTATGAACATTTGTATACTCAGTAACATTTAATCAGGTGCATAAATAAATGCGTTATTGCTGTCATCATAATAAAATGTTGTCAATGTTCACATGTTGTCGTTCATAATAGAATTGAGAACATTGAATGGAATTGAAATGTACCAGAGAAAAAAAAATCGCTTACGTAATAGTCAGTCTCCGTTTGACACAATTATTAATTGAATGTTCTGTATTCTACATGTATATTTTATTTTTTTATTATTTATTACTCGTTCTACAAAGTTTTTTGATACCAGTTTAAAAGAACAACAAGCAATTTAGTATGTTTATTGTGATCGAAAAGTATTCTCAATTTTCGATTTTAAATTTACTTTTAGATTATATATATTTTTGATATTACAAATAAAAAATCTGTTTTTTATATACATCGAGATTATTTTTATGTTATTTTTAATTTATAACGAGCTTTCAACATTCGTATATTTACAAAAATAAAACAAATCAAATATATTAGCTAGGCTGATACTAGTATTTCGATCTGGCTAAAGATCTCATCAGAACACGAAGTTTTGGTAAAGCTAGAGCCACCATATTTGGCATAGCTTTAACCAAAAACCTATTAGTCATAAATTTTGCTCCATTTTTGTCTTATTAGCAATCAAGCACATCATGACGGTACTAAACTTTAAAGACCAAAATTTTTGTATTTATATAACAAAAATTAAGTTTTTACTCTGGCTCAAGTAATATTTTTTACAGTTTTATTAGTTTTTTTTGTTTTATATACATCTAGTTTATTTTTATGTTATTTTTAATTTATAACGAGCTTTCAAACTCCGTATATTTAGAAAAATAAAGCAAATCAAACATATTAGCTAGGCTGATACTAGTATTTCGATCTGGCTAAAGATCTCATCAGAACACGAAGTTTTAGTAAAGCTAGAGCCACCATATTTGGCATAGCTTTAACAAAAAACCTATTTGTCATAAATTTTGCTCCATTTTTGTCTTCTTAGCAATCAAGCACATCATGACGGTACTAAACTTTGAAGACCAAAATTTTTGTATTTATATAACAAACATTAAGTTTTTACTCTGGCTCAAGTAATATTTTTTACAGTTTTATTAGTTTTTTTTTGTTTTATATACATCGAGTTTATTTTTATGTTATTTTTAATTTATAACGAGCTTTCAAACTCCGTATATTTAGAAAAATAAAGCAAATCAAACATATTAGCTAGGCTGATACTAGTATTTCGATCTGGCTAAAGATCTCATCAGGACACGAACTTTTAGAAATGCTAGAGCCACCATTATAGGCATAGCTTTAATAGAAAACCTACTAGTCATTCTTGTGTTCTTAGCAATCAAGCACGTGGCTAGGGCACTTTCCTAACAAGCATCGTGACATTACTAAACTTTGAAGACCAAAATTTATGTATTTATATAACAAAAGTTTTTACTCTGGCTCAAGTAATATTTTTTACAGTTTTATTAGTTTTTTGTTTTTATATACATCGAGATTATTTTTGTGTTATTTTCAATTTATAACGAGCTTTCAAACTCCGTATAATTACAAAAATAAAGCAAATCAAACATATTAGCTAGGTTGATACTAATATTTCGATCTGTTATTGGTACTGCTGTTAATGGGAAAATTAAACCAAACTTCAGAATTTTTAGAAAAAAATTCTTTATAAATTAATACATCTGTACACTCATAATAATTCATGTATAAAAATACGAAAATTTTGTCAAATTAACTAAAACGTTCTTAAAATTAACGAAAAATAGTTAATTTTTCGAAAATTAACGTTATTTTGACATTTCTTCTTACATTTATACGTGGATTATTATGAGTTTAGTTTCAAATCAATTTTAATTCTTGACCGAAACACCATAGAATTTTTTTTTGTCGAATGTATTTACATTTTATCCTGTTTATTTTATCGTTAAAATTTTAAATAAATAAACATTTTATTAAATAATTATTCAAAAGTGCGCCCCGGTAGGCTAGTTGGTAGCGTGCTGGCTTATCAGTGCGGGGGTCGTGGGTTCGATTCCCAAAAGAGCCACTTGTCTGTTTTCGCTACAACGCGCCGAAGGCCATAGTAGCTAGTGCTCGGTTAGGGTAATAGTATATAATTTGTAATTATATGATTATTATTTAATAAATAAAATAAATAAAAATTATTCAAAAACATGATAAAAATTAATTTAAACTTTTAAATTTCTGCACCGTGCTTCCATTTGCTCGGTTCAAGTTCACGAACAAATAAAAAGAGACCAGATTGAGCGACACTGAGTAGTATGGAAACCCACTGGTACTATTTTCTCTTGTCGTAGCTGAATTTTAAACTATTTGTACAGGCTTATATTTATGAGTGCAGCATTTATAATCAAATAGCTCCTGTCCTAAAAAACTATTTCAGTGTTAATTTACAAGTCTACTTTGTAAACGGTATAAGATTAGACAACGGTATTAAGATTACAGAACAGGCACCCCAAACGTATGTTTGGGTTAGACTTCAATGGTTAGAATTAATAATAATAATAATAAAAATTGTTAATTTAAAAAAAAAATTTCTACACAAACACTTTTTTTTTAACTGATAATTTTTGTAGATTTCATAATTTTATATTGAAAATTTATTCATTTCAATAGTTTTTATTTAAGTTCGATAATTTAACATGTTTTTGCTACAATACCGACATATTATTTTGAGTGCAGCAACTAATTGAAAAATTCTACTTCAGGAAGTTTAATTAAGAATGGCGTCAAAAAAATTGAGTTCATAATTTTTGAATTTTAATATATTTTTTGATCTTTGTGTATGATGCTAGTGTTAGATGTTTGACATTTTTTCATTTATACGATTGAATATAATTTTTTTTTTTTTTTTTGATGAGTTGCTATCAACAATAGATGTTAAATGAATAAAATAATCACAAGGGGACACCTTTTTTATCTAAACACACACACACACACACACACTCACACACTCACTCACTCATAAATATATATTTTATTTTAGAAAATCTAAAAAATCTAGTTTATTAATTAATTTGTTATTATAAAGAGAGCTTTTCATTATTTTTTTTTCTTTCATTTTTCTATAAATTTTTCTTAATAATTACAACAAAACAAAAAATCTATATATTTTTTAAAACTAATTAATTTTTTATTTTTTTTCTCTTCTTCTTTTTCCCTTGAAAACAAAAAAAAAAATCTAAAAACGTGGCATTGTTTTATTGTGTATGCTGCCCTTCCATTTTCGTTGCCCATGTTTTTTGTCTATTTCTAGGTGAGTCTGTTTGTTCTGGATTAGAGGTTGAAATTGAAAATAATAACAATCATTATCATCATGGTAAGCTTTTCTCATTATTTCATAAATGTCATTATAAAGTTCATAATTTTGTTGTTTTTTACGAAAAGTAAATTAAAATTTTTTTTTATTAATTAATTTTAATTGGCTTTAAAGTAAATATTTTTTTAATTAATACCCCTAACAAAAGCTAAAAACTAATATTTTTTAGAACAAAAATGCATGAGTTAAACTAAAAACTATTTTTTCAAAAATATTTCAAAGGAAATATAATCAGAATTCTTTGGATTACTTTTCCAGGTGGTTTCAACTTTCACTTTTTGATTTCACTTTTTTGATTTTGAATCATTTAAATATTAAAAAATACTTTAAACAACTAGTTTTCTGTTTAAATTCGTCAAATCTACTTAACAGATAGTTCTAAAATTGTTGGCACTAAATTAATGTTTAAAATTTTCAATTAAAAGTTAGTAAATTTAAAGCAAATTTTGCACTTTTTTACCTGAGGATTTTTGTAGATGTAAAAATTTTAAATAAAAAAATTTTTAATATCAAACAAATTTTATTTAAGTTCAAAAACTTTAATCTACAGACATATTGGCCCATAATCATAGTCATCGAAAAAGTATACTTTAAGTATCATTTTTGAAAAGTATACTTTACAGCTACTATAGACGAGAAAAAGCATACTTTTCCCGCAAAAGTCAGTTCTAAATTTAAAACATGCTGAAGTTGTTTTTAACAAAATTAACATCACTTTAACTCTCTCTCTTTCTCTCTTCATCTCTCTTGAAAAAAGTGACAAAATCAAAACAAAACAAAAAGATTAAATAAATTGAAATAAATTAAGTGAATTTTTATAAATTGTTTTACAAATTGTGAAAAAGGTGGTGTTAATAAAAAAAAAAATGTGTTCTATTGAGGACATAGAAAATGATTTCGCCATTATTGCCTTCCAAGGATTTTTTTTATTTATAATGGAGGTGTCGTTGCCTTTGTTTTCAACAATGGACAGGTGATTGTTAATGCACTCGCGCAAAAACTCCTTTTCGCAGGTGCTTCAGTTTCCCTCTCGCTCCCTTTTCTTTTCATTCTGTTGACAATTTATAAATTAATTGTGGGTAAAAATTGGAACCATTATTGTAAAAATGTTAGATCTACATATCTTTTCTAAATTTTCCAGTGAACCAATTTCCATTGTGCAATTTCAAATAACTTTTTATTTTTTGTTTACTTTTTTTGCCGTGTTTATCTATCAGCTGTGCAGAGATGCCACTTGTTAAGTATTCACACCAGTTTGTATAAAAAGTTTTCAACATTTTACCAATCACCCACTAAAAGCCCATTCAACTTAAAGCTGATGTTAATATTCACTATAGTTAATAAACAATTAGTAACAGGTTAAAATATTTAACTTACTTCTAAATAGAACCAACTTTAGTGACTGACTATGATTATGGGCCATTGTTTTGAGTGGAGAAAGTAATTTAAAACTCCTACATAGTTCGATTAACTGCGTTTTAGTGGGTTGAAAATAACCATCCCTTTTAGTACTAGTTGCAGTTCTCAAAAGGTACTTTTAGAAGATAGTCCATAGAAGGATAATTTTGTCGGTAATTATCCTACAACTTTTAAAAACTTTTTAGCAGGAAGTCCGAAATTATAATTTGATGCAATCAGAACTCTCTTTAATACCGTTCAGGATATAGTCAATTAAATCTTTTTTTGAGGTACAAATCGTATATATTTTGAAAGGTATTTTAGTTCTTAATATAATTCAAGACTCTTTAGTACTTTATTCGCCTGTTGTTTAAAAACAGTTCTAAACGATGTTTTTCAAAATAACTATTAGTAACCAAATCTGCACTCAAATTAGTAGTGAAAAATAAATTTTAGAATATTTTTAGTGTTTTACAATTCTTTTAGTACATTATATCTTAGTCGTTTACTAACAGTATTATTATTCATACAGCACAGAGAAAATTAAAAAAAAATAAAAAAATTTCAATCAACAAAAAAATTTTTAAAATTTATGAAAATCGTGTTTTAATTAAACTTCTTCATTGAGTGAATGAAACTTTTAATAATTAAAACGAAATTTTTCACAAAATTTTTTTGGAAACATTCATTAGTTTAATGAAAAGTTTCTATGGACGTGTTGCAAATTTATTGTTTCTATGCACAAATTCATTAATATCATGCAAATAATTGTTTCAGTGGGTAATTTTTTAAGAAATAATTTTTTGTTCCTGAATCGTACACTTTAAAAATAAATCTTGGAAGCCTTGGGAAGCCTTGTGAAGGCCTTTAAGAATTTGAATAGTACAATACTGGCACAAAATTTTTAGTACTACTATTTTCAAAATTTTTAAAGACATTTTAGTGCTAAAGTCTTATGATTTCCAAAATATTTAGTACTATAAACGTATGTATTTTAGTACTATATATTTTTAGTACTTTAAATCTATATATTTTTAAAGATATTTTATTTTAAAAAGTATTTTGGTTTTTAAATTTTAAACCATTTAAAATACATTTTGGTACACTTTAGTACTCTAAAAATATATGATTTTATGCCTGAAAGTTTTAGTAATTAAATCGTAAATCGATTTTAATATTTTTTACTTTAAATAGTAGTTTAGTAATAAATTTTTAATTTTAAATACAGTTTTGTACTTAATCTTATAATATCCGTATAATATAGTACTTTTTTAGTACAATTAATTTTAGTTGCTCAAGTCATATATCTTTTCAAACATAGTTTATTTCAAGAAGTGTTTCAGAATTAAATTTTTTTTTATTTTTTATTTCTGTTTATTTAGTACTTTGTTAATAGTAAACATTTTAAATACTCAAATCCTAAATTTTTAAAGAACTTTTAGCTCATAAAGTATTTTAGTACTAAACTTAAAAATTTTTCTAAAAGACTGTTTATACCCAATCTTAACATTTCCATGGTATTTAGTTCTCTAAACGTTTTATTTTAGTACAATAAATTTAAAGTACTCAAATCCTAAATTTTAAAAAAATTGTTTAGTTTAAAAGGTATTTAAGTACTAAAATTTTATAATTGCCGTGGTACATATTTAGTACTCTGAACGTATATCTTTTAGAACTAGATATTTGTATTACTCAAATAATTTGTTATTTCGCATTTTAGTACAAAAAGACTTTTGTAAGACATTTTCGTACTCAATCTTATAATGTTAAAGGAATTTGGTACTCTAATCGTATATATCAATTTTATGCGGCATTTCAAAAATGTTTAAATACTCTTATTGAAGACCTGTTAAAAACATTTTAGTACATATTTCTTATATTTTTCATGATATTTATTAGTTTAGCTGAGTATCTTTTAGTACAAGAGGTTTTAGGTGCTTAAATCGTATATTTCCCAAGATCTTTGGGTAATTTTAGTATTCAAACGATGTATTATTACATTGGTATTATTCATACCTCAAATCTTTTACAACTATTTTTAGTGCTCTCATTTTAAATCATTTAAATTTTATAGCTCTTTTTTAATAATCATATCTGTAGAGACTTTTTCCCCATTAAGACTTTAAAGCAAATTAGTACTTAAATGTTGTAGTATTTACTATTCCAATCCAATATCTATTAGATCTCAAGGTGCTGATATTATGGATCTTTGTAAAGTTTTGTCTGTTCTGGTACTCGAAAAATCTAACAAGAAGAATCCGTTCATGGTTTCCCGCCGATTGCAATGAAATTTGGATATGTTATAAAAAATTGTAAATAGTAGTCCCATATTTTTTTAGCTGCCCAATCTCACGTTTAATGTTAAAAAGTATTTGTTTTGTATGAAAACTTGTCTTTAATTAACGAAAATTAGATTTATTTTTACGCAGCATGAAAGTACTCAAGAATACAAACATTTTGCTACCAATATTGCCTATTGGACACAGAGTTTCCACATTTTTTAATTGTTTGAAATATAGAAAAAAGGGCTCTTCATGAAAAGTCGCATAAAAACCGAACGGTTTCGAATATCGGGAAAAGCTCAGACACCCCCTCGACTAAATTAACTAGGCATTGATATACATTAATTTCAGCTTAATACAAAAAAAATCCTTAAAACCCTAGATTTAATGTTACTAAAAAATATTTTTTTGAATACCAAAAATAATTGAAAGTCTTCGGGAATAATTTGTCAATAGTTACTTTTGATAGAACAAAATAAACCAACAAATTCTTAAAGGGGTAATTTTTGACCCCACTTAGTAACGCCTAAACATGAGATCGGGCAGCTAAAAAAAGTATGTGTATTTTAATTTTTGATTTTTTATAACATATCCAAATTTCATCACAATCGGCGGGTACCCATGAACGGAATCTCCCAGTAAGTAAATCTCTTAAAAACGTTTTTAGCACACTAATTAAAACTCTTCTAAAATAATTTTTAGTACTAAAATTTTATAATAATTATGGAATTTAGTACTCTTACTGTGCATATTTTAGTACAAAAGATTTTAAGTATTCAAATGCGTTTTAGTACTCAAATAGCTTATCGTTAAGTAGTCTTTTATTACTTAAACTGCAAATCTTATTAAAGTATTTTTAGTACACTAATTCTTAATTTTAAAAGCTATTTATTAAACGGTATTTAAGCACTTAAATTGCTTACATGATTTTTAGTACACTAATTTGAAAACATTAAAAATACCTATTGTTTAGTACACAAACCCTGTAATATTAAGTACTAAAGCTGTATATATTTTAGTACAAAAATCGCAAATACTCTTAAAGACCTCTAAGATCTCTAAAAAATCTTTTATTTTTTAATGTATTTTAGTGCGCAAGCACTAACGCTCATATCCTTTTTAGTACTAAAATCTTTTAAACAAATTTTAGTACTCCCTTTGAAGATCTTTTGAAGTCTCCTTAGTTTTCAAATGTTATAATATGAATTTATTACTCCAATTCCATTAAAAAAAATAAAGAAAACTGTAGAACTGGACATTTTAAGCAATAAAATCGTACTTATTTCTAAAGGTCGGTTAGTAATGTACTACACTCTAAAAAATTATTGTAAATTTACTACTAACGAGTAAAGTTTTATGTAGTATTACGTAAATTCGGTAAATTTAAACATAATGCGTAAAACTATTTTGTGCACACATTTATATACAATAATACACACTTACAGTATCTTTACCCATGTGTTTACAATTAAACACATTTTGCCTAAAAGTAGTATTATTTTGTTAAACAAAGTCTTCAAATATACTAACTTATAATAGTAATAAATATATGACATTTTCAAATTGAAAAAAATAAAACAAATTAAAAAAGCTAAAAAAATCTAAAAATTTAAATTTATTGAGAATTTTTTATTAAAATGTATAAATGTAATATTTGTGATAGTGAACTAAAAAACTTTTAATGTACCAAAAACATTTATACATAAATAAATAGAGACGGAATTTCCAAGTGTTTGCAGTCTAATTGTGGTAAAATATAATATATGTACAGAGCCTTAAAGAATTCTTCATTCGATTTATTGAATCACTGAATTCAACCATGGGAATTCTATCGGTTTTTACTCAATCGATTTTAAAAAATAGCTAAAATTGAAAAAAATTCAAAAAAAAAATAGCTTAAATTGAATAAATCTTTCAAATTTAAAAAAATCGCCAAAAATGAAAAAGAAAAACACTGAAACTAAAAAAATTGCTATAATTAAAAAAGCCGATAACATGTAAAAAAATTTCTCTAAAATTTGAAAAAAAAAATCGCCAAAATTACAAAAATTGACAAAAATTTAAAAACATGGCTAAAATTTAAAAACAAGCGGTAAAAATTAAAGAAATCTCCAAGATTAAAAAAAAAAAACGCTAAAATTTAAATAAAATCTCCAAAATTTAAAAAAATCCCTTAAACTAAAAAAAAAAAAATCACCAAAACTGAAAAAAATTGCTAAAATTTAAAAAAATCGACAAAAATTAAAAAAAAAAATTTTAAATTTGAAAAATCTCAAAAAAATTGTTTAAAAAAATAGAAAAAATTGTCAAAATTAAAAATATACGCTAAAAATTAAAAAAAAAATCGCTTAAATTTAAAAAAAAAGTTAAAATTGAAAAAACGAAACAAATTTACGTGAAATTGAAAATAGTTGTCCGTGTACATTTTTCTTTATTAGTTTTCGAAACACAGGCGATGTTGCAAATAAATGATCTTTTTGCTTTGCGATGCTTTGTTTTCGAGAAAAACGCGATCTAAGAATCAAGTCAAAATCCCCTAAATAAAAACCGCCCATAACTCAAAACATAAAAGAGCTAGAGGTAAAATGTTTGCACCATTATTCAAAGGTCAAGTCCATTACCCCTACAACGATCCTAAATTTCGACTTGATTGACTAGCTTCGTAAATCGCGTTTTTCTCGACAACTAAGCATCGCAGAGAAAAAAGAACATTTATTTGAAACATCGTCTATGGGCGATTTTATATTCAATTGTGGTGACATTTCTAAATTTTGGCGATTTTTTAATTTGGCGCTTTCGAATTTTGAAGATTTTTTAATTTCGCGATGTTTTCACTTTTAACAATTATATTAATTATTGGCGATATTTTTTTTTGACGATTTTTTTTAATTTAGTCGATTTTTTCAATTTTAGTGATTTTTTTGGCAATTTTTTTCAGTTTTAGAGACTGTTTTCAATTTTGGAGATTGTTTTCAATTTTGGAGATTTTTTTCATTTTAGCGATATTTTTTAAATTTTGGCCATGTTTTTTAATTTTGGCGATTTCGGCAATTCCCAAATTGTAAATCAATTGAGTAAAAAATCGATTGAATTCCCTATTATTGAATTCCCAGTGATTGAATTCCAATTGATTGAATTCCCAATGATTGAATTCAATGATTTATAAAATTTATTGAATTCCCCATAAATGAATTAAAAAGAATGAATTATCTGCGATTGTTTAAGAAAAAATTCATTAGATTTAAAAAAATCCGATTTGATTTTTAAGGAATTCAATCAATATAGAATTCAATCTCCGAAGCTTTGTATATGAACAAATTCTTATATAAAAATATTGATTGTTAAATTTAGTATTATACAACAAACTAATAAAACTCTTTCTTAAAATAAATTCTCTGTTTTATTTTAAACATTTTTCGAGATGTTTTTCGTTCTTACCGCAAGGTAAACAAGCATTTTTGGGGGGTTTTAACATATAAAAATTTATTTTTGCGCATTTTGTATATTTACACGTAAAACATGTTTTTTTACGCAGAAATTCAGTAATATTATTCATTTATTTCTGCATTTAATTAAATTTTTACGCTCTTGATTAAATTTACACAGTTTTTGTTCAAAAACTTACACGTAATGTGTGTATTTTTTTCATTTACACACATAGAGTAAATGTACCCAACTTATAGTAGGAATACAGTTTTCTTCTATAAATTGGGTAAATTTCAACACAAATTAATTAGAGTGTATGTATAAGATATTTAAATATACAAAACCCTTTTAGTACTTATAACATTTTAGTACTGTTATATTAGGTATATTGCAAGTTTTGGAAGTCTAATCGTCGATAGTTTTAAAAACTTTCGGTACTCTAATTTTGGACTATTAAAAATGCTATTAGTACTCAGTCGATATCATTTTAACGAATGTTTAGTACTTCGAGTTAATTGTAATTGTAATTATTGCCAAAAAAAAAAATCTATAGAAATTACAATTGCAGATAGTTTTAAAAGCTTTTAGTCGTCAAGTCTACTTAAAGCTTTTTTAGTTCTATAAACTAAGTTCGTTTGTTAGGAAATTTTAGTATTCCAAATTGTTTAAAATAGATTTTAGTACTTTAATTATATACTTTCTTAACAGCCTTTTACCGTAATTTAAATACTTAACAATTTAAATAAAAGTTCTTTCCCCGCTATAATCCTAGTTTTATCAAAATCTTTTTATAGCACTGTGATAAGTTTGCTGGCCATATTTAAAAATTTCCTTATATTTTCCCCAATAACTCTTTTCTTAAATATAGTATGTAGCCCGCTATCAAACGTATAAAGTATAAATAAAATAAATCCTTTATTCTAAAAGAAACTACTTCCTTTATAAAACAAATAGTATATTTTTCAAATTTTCAAAAACTTCAAAGGCAAATGTTGTGATTAAATATGCTCAAACGTCATAATTCATTAAAGCTTTTTTTGATTCATAAAGCATTTCATAATTCAACTCTCAAACGAAATCATAAACATTTACTCACCAAAAACAAAAAAAAAAAAAAATCAATCGCAAAACATTTCAAAAAATCTTCATTCAATGTTAAGTGTGTTTGTATGTTTCATACTTAAGTCCTTCAAAATCTACTACACTCTCTAATCACTTTTCATTTTTTCTCATTCTCATTGAAAAACTCAACTAACATAATGAAGACAGAAAACACAAAAATGTTATTATTTTTAACTTTCGAACCTAATAATTATAAAAAACAAAAAACAACAACAACAGTATATTTAAAACAAAATTAAATACTATTAACCCAGTTTTTAATAATTATTTAATAAATCTTATTCTTACTTTTAATTCTTTTAAAGGTGACTCAACCTATCACATGAAGATATTAGTACCAGCAGTTGCCTCTGGGGCCATAATAGGCAAAGGAGGCGAGACCATAGCCTCATTACAAAAAGATACAGGTGCTCGTGTTAAAATGTCCAAATCACATGACTTTTATCCAGGTAAGTCTAAGTTAAAGTATTTTTAACTATTGAGTCAATTCAAAAAATTTCGATGCCATTTTAGTCGTTTGGATCTATTTGGATATCATTGAAAATGAGCCCATCGATACTTAAAATTCCTATATATCCTGATATATGTGATGTATTAAGTTTTTAGAAATTCGGTGTAGTCCACGTTCTATTGCATTTCAAAGTTCGGCATTTTTAGCGAAACTAAAAAAAATATCTTATGTTTAAACCAGGAGTGCCCAAAAGTTCCTTATGGAAGAGTAAACACCAATACATTTAAAGAAAAACTAATTTTTATTCAATATTTTTCGTTGTAAAAACCAATCCATACAAAGAAAAAAGAAAAAAATAATTCAATGTTTACCAGCAAAGCATACGAAAGTGTTGTTGCTTTGCGCTTGCGTGTATAAAGTGAAGAACGACAAAAAAACTAATAAGACAAAGTTGTTTGTGTATTTCGTATTGCTAGTGCTGACCGCTCTATATGTGTATTAAAACACACAGCCTATAGCTAAGTGTTTTTACAAAAACAATTGAGTACCAAGCGCATAGGCCGTGGGCACCCCTGGTTTAAACTGCTCTAACTTTAAAGTTTTTATCAGATTTTTAAAAATCTTATCTCAAATTGGTATTTCTATAGTCACATACGCTACAGTCGTACGGTTCAGTGAGATAAGAATACACAAAAAAAAACCTTTGTTTTTTTTTTCTTCATCATATTTTTGTGTAGAACGTAAATTTAGTAAAAATAAGATAGCCATCAAACTGCATGGTACTAAAATATAAGCAATTAAAGAGTGTAGCGTGATGTGACAGAAATAGAAGTTGGTTTTTTAGTATTTTACAAAACCGCAAAACTCTGAGAATTTCTACGAACTTTTTTAATAAAACTGTTTTTAATATGATTTAGAATATTTTAAGTTTTTTTTGGTAAATGTTAGGAATTATTCCAAAATATTTTTTTTTTTAATATTTATGAACTTAAAAAATATTATATATTTCAGGTAGTGAATTTATTTTTGAGAATTACATGTAAATTAAATCAATTTAATTACACAGACCAAAAAGTTTTCCAACCCTGATACTAGAGTATACTTTTCAAATTACTTAATGCTGAATCCGAACAGCAAGGACTTAATTTGCTTAATTTGCGATGTCATAACTTCCGGAATATAGCGAAAAACCGAATCATTTAAACTATAGGCTATATCTCTAAAATTTAATATGATGGAGAAATTCTGAGGCCATATTCCAATTCAGCGCATATCAAGCCTTGGGAAAAGAATAATCCTGTACCTGGGTCTTGAAAGTTTTCAGAATTTGATGACCTGTGTTTTTGATAGAATATATGCGATTTTATTTGTGACTTTTATGTTTTGTTCTATACAAAATATATAATTTTAAATAACAATATTTTACTACTCAAAAGTTAAAGTGACTTGGCGTGACAGAGTTTAAAATTTTATAAAAAGTCAACTCTGCGTTATATGTCCCAGATATTTTTATATTAAATTATTCATAACAAACTTGATTTAAATCAAAAGATTTAAACACCAGCTACCATCAAGGCAGAAGTAATAAAAGTAAATGCTGTTGTGCGGTGATGAACGTGACTTTAGAATGCCCATGAAACCAAATCAAAAATTTACCATTTGCTGATTTTTATTTACTACGTTTGCATTTTTCGGGGTTAATTGTTGTTGTAACAAATATTTCAAGATAGGAGTATATTTGCATCATCGCTCTTTCAGAATTAAAGATTTATGAGAAAATGTTACTGAAAATTAAAAACGTTAACCAAAAACATGAACGCAAATTTGCAGTCCGTTTTATCATCATGGATATGTTTTGGTCTTTTTAATTTAATAAAATTTAAGTATTTTTCATTAATAATACAAGTCAGAACGAATTATTTGTCCACTTTTAATTTTTATGTCACGGTTGAACTTTCTATGTAAATGCCCGTATGAATTTTCCAAAATCATTTCTTTACACAACACCTACTCGTCATTTGGAAGCCACATACTAAATATCAAGTTCCTCGCTTTAGCGGATTGGCCGGGCCGACAAGGGAGCGAGTTTTTCCAAAAAGTATCATATCAGTTAGAAAGGGCATATTCAAATGAAAATTTATTTTAAAATTTAAATTTCTGTCCAAAAGGGTTTGGACAGATAGGAAATGAAGAGGCTTTTTCCCATTTTGCACATCCTCAAAGGAATTCAAAAAATCCGTTTTTTTTAGAATGTCTTAAAATATTAACGGTTAGTAGGAATTCTGAATACAGATTCGGATTTAGAGCGTTAAAGACTATAAAAGTATACTCTAAACTAAACTATGGATTGTGATTTAAAATTTGTGTGTATTGAACAAAATTGAAAATTTTACGCATTTAAGAAAATAATACGAGAATTTGTTACTAAACTCTAAATAGTTTTCGAACCCATAAAGAATACACTCTGAACTTTGCATATGTTGTACAAGACTTTATGATCTATCACCGCAAATTGTTTAAACAAAAAACAACGATTTTGGAAATATTCGTTAAAAAATTGCGACTTTGCAAGCTGTATAATTTTTTAACAAATATCTAAAAGTAGAAGGTCCAATCTTTCATATGAGAAAATTTTTGTAAAAATCGAATAAAAATTTTAAAAGTTAGAGCAGTTTAAATATGAGGTATTTTTCTTAGTTTGGCTAAAAATGTCGAACTTTGGGCTAAGTATTCAACGCGAACAGCACCGAATTTTTAAAAACTTAATACGGTATATATCAGTGGACACAAATCATAACGGCATAACTCTAGTTTGCACAAAAAATCGTGTTCAGCGTGTCTAAATCTACTTGCTGTATCTTTAATGTTTGTATATTTTCCACGACAGCAATTAACCCTCAAAAACCTAATAGCTTAAGTTATTTTTTAAAATGATTGTTTTGGCATAACAGCCTAAAGTAGGGTGGGGCGATTTGAACATCTTAATGTTCGCTTCGCGTTTCTGATTCTTGGGATTGTACTGAGCAAAAAAGTCCACTAGACCATACGTCTACGGTGAAAATCGACCTTCCAGATTTTGGCTTTTTAGAAGTATTTTGTGAAAGTAACAATGTGTGGGATGGACATATCTCAGGAAGTAGGAGGAGTTTATTCAAGATTATTGTATCAATCTCTTCTTTGGAAGATTCTCTAGCAGACTAATGCATCAATTAAATTTGTGGGTGGGGTTTAAGGGGTTAATTTTTAATTTCAAAATAGGGCTTTTTTTCGTAAAGTTAAAATCTGGAAGCTTGATTTTCACCGTAGACGTATGGTCTAGTGGACTTTTTTGCTCAGTACAATCCCAAGAATCAGAAACGCGAAGCGCCCATTAAGATTTTTTTTCTTCCATACTAATCGCCCCACAATAGCCTAAAGGCTTCATTATTCGAGCGGATACGTTTCGTAAATGAACAGTAACTCCATACAAACGGACTTTAACTGCATACAATGTGTAAAAATAGCACGTACATACAATATGTTGTCTCTGTTTCACATACTAAACAAATGATCTGTTGAAAATAGAATTTGCTTTCCGCAAATCAGTCACCTTTTTTTAAATATACAACATATTGTATGTATGTATGTACTATTTTTAAACATGTATGTTGTTACAGTCTGTCACTCATAATTTTTCAAGTTAAGTGTTCTTTTATTCAACTTTTTTAGTTTGGCATAGCCGCCTAACTCAATTTAGGATTACAATAAATAGAAACATTATTTTTTCATTATTGCCTAAATCAACTTAAGTCGTTATTCCGTAAAATATAGAAAATATTTTTTTCTAACTTGAGTTAAGCTGTTTTTCCGAATTACAATATCGATTTTGAAAAACATAAATCGAGTTTAGTTGTTATTTCATGTGGAATAATAGCCACGCTCAATCCAACCATATTTACTATATCCCAGCATTTTGTCAGTTTCAAAAGAGAATTTACAATAATTTGACAATTCGTATCACCAGTAATGGATATTAGTATTTAGATATGGGTGAATAGCGTGTGAAGCCCCCTAACTCAACTTCAACTAGTAGACTTAACTTTTTAACTTTAACTTTTTGACTTTTTGACTTTATTCGTTTAGCAAGTCATAAGAGCCTAAGTGTCTATTTTCGTTATATCTTTCGACTACATAAATAAACAACTCTTTTTTTTGTTAAGAAGTTAGTGAAAGAATACGTTTACGTAGAATTTGTAAGAAAGCTAAACCAAAAAATCCGACTCCTGATTTTCAATGAGGATGTGAAACTTTATACTGCTCTCCTGAAAAATTTTAAAAACGGACTTAGGCTGTTATGACTTATGACCACAGATATATTATAGGAACGTTGACTATACGACGACAATATCGATAATTTATGAAATGACTTTTTTTTTTGATACATTCAATACTAAAAGTTTTTTTTTTTGTGTCCAGGTACTACCGAACGTGTTTGTCTCATCACCGGCACCATAGAAGGCATTATGACAGTGGTTGATTTTATTATGGATAAAATCCGTGAAAAACCCGATTTAACTTCCAAAATATTAGACACGGAAAATAAACAAAGTCAAGAACGTGATAAACAAGTTAAAATTTTGGTACCCAATTCCACAGCCGGCATGATTATTGGCAAGGGTGGTGCTTATATTAAGCAAATCAAAGAAGAAAGTGGTTCTTATGTGCAAATTAGCCAAAAACCCAAAGATATTTCACTGCAAGAACGTTGCATTACCATAATCGGTGATAAGGAGAATAACAAAAATGCCTGCAAAATGATTTTATCAAAGATTGTCGAAGATCCTCAGTCGGGCACCTGCTTGAATGTCTCATATGCTGATGTTAGTGGGCCAGTGGCAAATTTTAATCCTACCGGTTCTCCCTATGCCACTAATCAAAATGCTATTAATTCGAGCACTGCCTCGTTAAATTCAACCTTGGGTACAACAATTGGTGGAGCAGCCTCGGCGGCTGGATTACTAGTCAATGGTACTGGCATTAATTTGTCACTGAATTTGAGTGCACCAAATCCAGCTCCAAATCTAGCATTGGCCACGCAGTTATTGGAGCATATTAAGGTGAGTAAAGAGATATATATTAAAGGGAACTTGTAAAGGATTTTTAAAAATTTTTTTTTTTTGGAAACTAGTAAAATGAAAAATTATCTTTTTTAACTCATTATGGACGAAGTGTTCCTTTTTGAACTTAAGCCAGTCGGCTTGCTGTGCGCTCTAAACAATCGGTCCTATGTCACCTTTCTACAGCAGGAACTCCGTCGCTCTGACGAAACTCCTCAACTTCTTCCATCCTATGCCCCTAAGATCCCCCAATGTGGATATTGGGTCACTGGATAGTATTTCGACCCGGATCCCGGCGAATTCAGGGCATTCACAGAGATAGTGTTCCAAGGTCTCCTCGTCCTCCCCACAGGCCCTGCACACTTCCGAGTCCGCCCTAACAATACGGTGGAGATGGGACCTAAGTGTCGAGTGTCCCGTGAAGATTTCCATCAAAAGACTCAGTTCCTTCCTACTGCGATTCAGAATTTCCATCGTCTTGTCCGTGTCCGGGTTGCCAAAGAGAATACTCGTAGTCCTGTCAACACCCGCATTTTCCCAGATGGTCCTATGCATGGTGTCAGCCCAGTCTACCAGCTCCGCCTTGAGAGCTCGAAAAGGTTTAGCGACCCCAAAGTGACTAGTTCCAGGGAAGATCCTCCCCTAGCCAAATCATTAGCCACTTCGTTCCCCGCTATACCACAGTGTCCCGGCACCCATATAATCTCAATGCGTCCCCGTGCAGAGAAATCGTTAATTTCCCCTTTACACCTGAGTATCGTCATTGATCCCAAAGAGTCCGTAGATAAAGCCCAGATAGCCGCTTGGCTATTCGTGAAAATCACAATATCAGCGGTCAAGCCCATGATATTCACCTGCTTAATGCACTCCGTAATCGCGGTGACCTCCGCCTGTAGTACGGTATTATGGTCAGGAAGACGGAAGCATTTGCGTACATTTAAGTCAGCGTCACAGAAGCCCAGACTCGTCTTCCCATCCAGTTTCGATCCATCCGTGTAAAAGTGGATCCCCGGGTGGTTCCCAAAGAAGGTCCCATTTAACCATGGTTCCTTGTCGGGGATTATCGTGTCACAGAGCGTCCTGACAGACCTCTCTTAATTCACTTAAACCAGTTCGGTGATATGTTATATTCGATAAGTTTTCCGACATATCTTAATTAGCTCAAAAGGTATTAATTGCCACCTCCTATGTTAAAAGTACCGGTCACTTTCATATAACATAATCGAAACTAGGACATGTTCATACACACAGAGTTCCAGTCACGTAATCATACCAGTGACTGGTCAATTTCCCGCAGGGATGATTAAAGAAACCATACTATTGGTGAAATATGATTGATACAATAATAATTTAATTGAAACAGCCATTTATGGCTGTAGGAAACATAGTTTTGTTTTAGGAATCATATTGCAACCATATTTTTTTCAAGTCCCAATGAACACGTTATAACAGTACTCCGCGTATACCCATTTTCAGGATATGAATTATGTATCTTTTTTTCGACATACGACAGTGAAATGATACCTAAATTATTATCGTTTCGGGAACGGAACTTCATTTATTTATGCGACTCATAAGTTCTGAATGTCATATGAAGACGAAACAGCAAAAATTGTTCCATTTACATTGTTAAAACATCAATGATTTAGGAGTCATTTCATTTTCGTGTGTCGTAAAAAAAAATATATATAATTCATTCCCAGATATTAAATATTGACACTGATTTTTTGTTTTTATTATTTAAAAAAAAAAATACCTTTAAAAGCCCCTTATGTGTTCGAATAGAGTAACTCATTTCATTAATATTTCCATTTTAAAAATTCTAAGAAAAAATTTTGTTTGCGGTAGAACATTAAGAAAAAAAAATATCAAAAATTGTACAATAATTTTCTTCGGACGTTTTATTTATTCCCTTTTTTATATTTTCTTTTACAGGTCGCTTTAAGAAGTTCTGGCTATTCAGAAACTGCCACCACTGAAGTTTGTGCTGCCTTAGGTGTTTTAGCCAAATATGGTGTTCTTGGTATGGGTGTCGGTTTACCCCAGCACAATGGTGCTCACACTACACTCGGTAGCTATTTGGGTGTATCCACTTTAGAACAACAAACAGCTGCTGCTAATGCCGCTGCCGCCAATGCAGGCAATGTTTTCGGTGCTGTCGGTCAAGTCAATTTAGAGCAATACGCCGCTGCTGCCGCCGCCGCCTCTGCAGCCGCCAATCGTCCAACGCAACAACAATTGGATGCAGCAGCTGCTGCTGCACAATTTGATCCATTCCGTCATTTAGGATCAGCTCAGGCGGGTCAGGCTGCCACACCCGTGTCATTGAATAATAATAGTTTTGGCTTAGCCGCTGCAGGTAACGCCAATGCGGCACCCACATTAAGCGCCGCCACAGCTCATTCATTAAGCAGCCTGAGTAAGAGTCCCACACCGGGTGATTTGGGTGCCAAGGATACGAAAAATGTGGAAATCCCAGAAGTTATTGTAGGCGCTATTTTAGGTGGGCCACGTTTTTATTATCCCTACTAAAACAAACAGAAAATGAAAAACAAAAATAAAAACAAAAAACCCCTAATATTGTTTTTCCTCCCCTTTTTATGACAAAAATAAGCTCAAAATTTATTTCCTTTATACTATATATAAAGGATTTAAAAAACACATAAATTCGGGGGCCTGTTAAAAAAAAAAAAAAACTCCTTTCTTAAGTTTATATGTTTTGTTTATTTGTTACAGTTAACAAAAAAAAAAAAATATTTTATCTTTTTAATAATTAATTGATTTTATAATTTGTATGTATGTGAGTGTATTGCAATTTTTAATCATAATTAAAACCCATAAGTGCCTTTTTCTTCTTATGATGCCTTCATGCTTCCACAAAACATTCCTTTACTTCTATGCATTCATTTATACATTAAAATATATTTTTTTGAAATTTTTTAAAATATATATTAAGTTAACCATTCCCTTTTTTTATATATATTATATTTTCGGCCCTTTTCTTTATAATTATTTTCTTAGTTTTTTGTCTCAAACACATTTATTTTTATTTGTTTTAAATTTCATTTTATAACATTACCAGTAAACGCTTTCAAACCTCTAATTTTAGCTACTTTTTTTTTTTTTTTTTTGTTTTGTATTTCTAGTCAAGTTCTTGCCGCCTAAAAAAATTCATTTTATTTTTTTTTCACATTTTATTCTTTTACAAAAACCATCTCCTCTTAATAGAAATGGACGTTCTTCATATTAAACTACATATTTTTTCAGAATTTTCCATTGAATAACAATTTTGTAAGAAAAAAGAAACTGTGATTTTATCATACACAAAAGTCATTAAATATTGTTTGTACAATCTTCATAAATATTTTTTTAATATATTTCCCTATTCCATAAGTTTAAAATTGCAATTATCACTTTGAACGTCTTTTTTTGTAGTCTATTGCTATGAGCCTAAAAATTTAGAAGGCTGGTCCTTGTATCTTGTCTTTACTCTTTCTAAAACATTATGTTTACCTGCCATTATGGTTTCTTTTTTGTAATATTATTAAAACTTAAAAGGGCGCAGCTTTATTTTTAACTTTTTTTTTTAACGTACTTTGTAAATGTTATATTTTTAAACATTTTCTTTTAGTTTTTTAATTTATAAACGAAAAAGGAGTGAAAAGTTTGATAGACAACAAATTTTTCGAATTCTAATAAATTTAAAACTAAGTTTGTCTGTAGTTTTATTCAGGCTTTTTTTTTAAATGCAATACTTTCTAAGAATTTTATGTAATGTTGCAGCAACATGTTGCTACAAATCAATAATATCTCACTCAAAGCTCTTATGATATCAATCATTTTAATTTGGTTAAATTAAAGGGTTTTATAGCTTTTTAAATTATAAAGCATTGCTTTTCTTAAATGTAGATGTTTCTGCAAAATGTTGTCTTTTTTGAAATAAAATATTTTTTGAAATTTTTTTTTTAAATTTAAAAAGAATTATTTCTAAAAATGTTGATAAATACACAGCAGCATGTTGCTGGACATGATATCTTGAGAAATTTTGAAATTTCTATAGATAATTGTTGCTAAACATAAAATGCTACAGCAAGATGCTGTTTGAAATCATAAATGCTGCACAGAAGATTAGTAAATATTTAATTCTCTAAATGTCATTACATTATAAAAAATCCAGTCTTTCGTTTCGAAGAAATTTCCATTATACTGCAGAAACATGTGGCTAGATATCAAGAATGTTGCACTCAAAGTTATTAGGACATTAATCATGGTAATTTTATTAAATTTAAGATTTTAAGAATTTCCAAAATTATGGAACTCTACTATTCAAAAAAATTTAAATGTTTCTTGTTTGAAGCAAAATAATTTTTTATTGTTTATGCTAGATTTTGAAAATGTTTAACTGAATTATATTTAGATATGTTGATAAATGCACAATGTTTCAGCAACTTTTTGAAAGATTTTAAATTCTATAAAATAAGAATTAAATAGTTTTTGAATTTCTAAAACGTTGACATTCTATTGACAAACATCAAATGCTGCAGAAACATGTTGTTAGGAATCAATAGTATTTCACAGAATATTGGCTTTTGAGCTTTCAAAGTTAGGAGGCATAAACTTTTTAAACTTTAAATTTTTCTGGAACATAATGTAATTTTTAAAACAGTTATAATTAAATATTTTTTTTTGCTGAATTTTCAAAAATGATAATATAATTTCATTAACAAATGTTTGATAAATACAATATTGCTTCAACATTTTGAAACATGAAATTCTATAAGTTATAAATAGAGTATTTTTAAAATTTGTATTTTTAAAATTTGTAAAATTTTAGCATTGTTTAAATATAACATGAAATTTTATGGCAACATGTCGCCAAGATTTCACTTTAAATAATGTTGCAACATATGTTGCTGGTAGTTAAATCAAGCAATCTTCAATTATATAATTTTTTTGGAAATTCTTAAATTTGCAGCAACATGTTGCAAATAATTTCCAAGAGCTAATGGGGCAACACATTGCTAAAAATAAATTTAAGCAAATACAATTTTTTTTATTGTTCGGTAATTTTCATAATTTTGATACTAATATGGCCAACATTAAATGTTGCATCCCCATGCTGCCAAGAATTTTCTAAAACTGGTGATGCAACATGTTGCTTAAAGTAAAATCAAACAAAAACAAAATTTGTATTGGTTTTAAAATTTTGAAATTAATATGCTTAATTAACTTAAAATGTTATATAAACATGTTAACACTAATGTTTGGTAAATAGTGGTGCAGCATTATTCCGCTTGAAATTAAATCAATGAAAATTTTTAAAATTGTATTTTTTTAAATTTTAGTTTTTAATAGTTAGTCTGAAAATGTTGCAGCAACATATTGTCAAGATTTTTCTATAACTGGCATGATGTTTAAAATAAAATCAAGCAAAAACTATTTTTTAATTGGTTTTTTATTTTTATTGTTTTGGTATAAATATGTTTAACAATAAATTACATAGCAACATGTTGCCAAAAATTTTCGTTAAATAATGCTGCAGCCTTATGCTTCAATAAATATAATCAAGCAAATATAATTTGTTAAATTTTTTATTTTTTTATTTAAATATTAAATTACGAAACATAAAATGTTGCAGCAATATGCTACCAAGATGTTTGTGTTTTTTAGTTTTTAAAATTTTGTTATTAATGTGCTAATATCAACATTTTGACGCAACATGTTGACAAATAGTTTGTATAAATAATGTTGCAACATTATGTTGCTTGAAATCAAATCCAGTAAATGTGTTTTTAATATGAAATTTCGATAACTAATGCTCCAACAACATGTTTCTAGAAATGAAACCAGACAAATATATTTTTTTATATTATTGTGACTTCTCAAATGTTGAAAATGTTGTGATTTTTAGCAAAGCTACAACAACAAGTTTCCATGAAAAAAATCTAAAATCTAATCTAAAAACCGTATGCTTAGACATACATTTTTAAATGCAACATGTAAAAATCATAAATTATATAAAAATTTTTATTTATTACAAATTTTTATTCACAAATCATGTAATTTTTGAATTTAAAATTTTATTAATGAAATTAAATGTATACACATTTAATGTTTTGTAACATGTTGTTAATAAAAGAGTGTATTTAAATTCACATTTAAGACATGCTATATTTTTTTGTTGCTATTTATTAATGTTGCTGCAACATGTTGCTTAATGTGAAGTTAAAACATTTTATTGTTATGTTGAAACATTTTGTTATTATGTTGCTTTTATTTTTTTTTAAACAACTAGCTAAACAGCAATGTTGATGCAACATGTTGCTTAGCGTAAATTAAAAAAAAAACACAACTAAATGTAAGACACACATAAACTAGCCTACAAATTACTTTGCTTTCCCTGGCAAAATGTTTCAGCAACATGTTGCTAACATAAAATTCATAAAAATGCCTTGATTTTCACTCCAAATTCGTTTTTTTTAGTTACTTCATTTATATAAAACTAATTTAGTATAATATTCCTATTTCTGCTAATCCATTTTATTCAACTATCATTATCATTTGGTTTTTTTCGTTTAGGTGTTTTATTTTATAGTTTTATGTTTTTAATAGATTTTTAAGTTCTACATATACTACAGCATATTTTCTTCCAACCTTAGAGATATATTAGTGCAATTGGTTAAAATACTTTAACTTTTCAAAAAATATATAAAAAATAAAGGAAACTTTTAATTAACTTGTACCAAATTTGAAAAACAAGCAACAAAAGTTAATTAAAAATTTCCAGTTTAATTAATACAAAAAAAAAAATACCTCAAATTAAATAATAGTTTATAGATTAATTTCTTTTTATAATAACTTAAAAAACATTAAAAAAAGACATTTACACAAAAAGAAAATATATATTCCTTTTTTCTGATTTAAAACATATAATTTAACCATTCCACGAAAATAAAAAAAAAAAATGCTAATAAAATATATATAATAAATTTCAATATTAATCATAAATAATTATCATTAATATATATGTATTTGTTATATACATTTGACATTTTATTTTAATATACATAAACACTATTTTATTCCTTTTTAAATTGTTTTTAATAATATATTCATTACATTTGTTATAAATAAAAAATCAAAATAATTCCAGGTCCAAATGGTCGTAGTTTAGTTGAAATTCAACATGTTTCGGGAGCAAATGTGCAAATTTCAAAGAAAGGTATATTCGCACCTGGCACTAGAAATCGTATTGTAACAATAACTGGTCAACCGAGTGCCATTGCTAAAGCTCAATTTTTAATTGAACAAAAAATCAACGAGGAGGAGACAAAAAGAGCGCGACAAATTCCATTAACCACTGTTGTGAATTAAATAAATTTAATTACAAAAAACAAAAAAAAAAAAAAAATCTGAAATATTTATATATTACTATATATAAAAACACACACACACACACACACTTTAATATTTATATAGAAATTTAATTTACCAGAAACATTCAAAAACAGAAAAGTTTTTAAAACTTTTACTTTAACAAAAAATCGTAAAAAAAATTAATTTAACTTAAAAAAAAAAAATCATAAACTTACACACACAGAGATAAATTCTATCATTATCAAACAATACAAAGAAAAAATCATAAAATAAAACTTAGTAAAATATTTAACAAAAATATAAAAAAAAATAATGTATAAAGAAAAGAGTTAAAAACCAAATTTTTAAATTTAAATATTATTTCAATACAAAACTGAAAAATCTTTAAACAACAACAACAAAACTTACTCTTAATAGTAAACAGTTTTCAAAGAAAAAATTAAACAAATTTCAGCGAAAAAATAAAAATACTAAGGAACAAAAAAGAAAATTATAAAATAACAAACGGAGTTAGCAAAATGAAAATTTAATTTTTAAAATTTTCCCTTAACTAAAAAATAATAAAACAATTGTTAACAAACTAGTTGAAATTTTTGAAGTAGTTACAAATTTTAAAACAAATTTTCTTTTTTTTTTAAATAAATAATGTTTAAATTTAAACATTATACTTAAAAAAGGAAAAAAAAAACAAGGCAAATAGTTGATTGTTTGTTTAATTGCATTATGTTTGTTATAAATATATAAATACAAATTGTTAAAGTAAAGACAAAAACAAATAGATAGAAAAATATATTGTATTAAATACAAGTCGTTTAGAAAAATAACAAAATGAAGTATTAAAAACGAAAGCTTTAAAAAAATTAAGTTTCTAAAATAACCTTAAATTGAAAGATTTTATTCAAAATGTGTCCTATAAAACTTAATCGACTTAAATTTGTAGGGAAATGACATCAGATTTAGGAAAATGTATAATGTTTTTTTTTTATAGTCAAAAAACTAAAAAATCCCTTTTAAACAAAAATGTTTTAAAAAATTGTAATTTTCTAAAGATTTTGGAAAATGATTTTGAAAAAAATTTTAAGACTGAACTAGATTTTTGACAAAAAATATCAAACTTTAAGAAAATTATTTCAAAAAAGCTTTTTGATTTTTTTTTTTTAACAAATTTATATGGAAAAAAGTATTTTATTATAATTTTCGGAAAAGCTTTTCCAAACAAGCTTTTGGTAACAATGGCAAAAGCTTTAAAACTCTTGATAATATAATTTATTTTTAAATTTGAAAAATTCTTTAAAACGCTTTTTAAAAAACGTAAAAAATTTAACAAGCTTTTGTAAAAATATACCATACTCTTATGATGTGATTTCAAAAAAAAATATAAAAAATTGTATGCCAACGACATTTTGCTTGACTACATTTTCTATTTCCAAATTTGAAGATTTCATGAAAGCTTTTTGAGAAAAAGCTAAAATATTAAACTTCAGTTTCTTTTTAATTTAAAAGCTTTTTTCTTACAAATTTTAAACAAAAGCTTTTATTTAAAAAAAAAAAACTAAAATTTGCTTCTTGAAAACAAAAATAAGAAAATCAGAAATACAATAAGCTTTTGAGACAAATAAAAAGCGTTAAAAAATTCAGTTTCTTCGCAAATATTAAAAGAAGAAAAGTAACTAAAGCAGTTTTTCTTAAAAACGCCTAAATTTTTAATGCAAATTTGTAAGGTGTTTGCAAGCTTAATAACAAATCAAAATTTAGTTTTTTTTTAAATTTAATTTAAAACTTAACCCTCTAACCGGCAAGCCCGCCTCTAGGCGGGGTGTTTTAAATTGGCCATAAGTTCGCCAAAAAAGTGTTTTATTATAAAAATGTAAGCTATATCGAACGAAGAGAACGAAGTTAGCCACATATTTTGCGAAGTAATGTTTTGTGTACATGTCATGGTTTGGAAGCGAGAAAGCGTTATAGTTAAAACTTTCAGTAATTTCAAAAAAAAAAAATATTTTGAAACAACCACAATTTTGAAAAGTCCCTAAAACACATTTCTTTTAACATGAAACCATTCATATTCCACACAAAGGAAGATTAAAGCTTAAACTTTTGGAAAATACTCTAAGTTTGTTCCAAGGACATACAGGACTTTAAAAGGATACATATAAAGGACATCATCTTATCTTGAAAACGAGTGGACGGATTTTTATGAAATTTGGCAGAAATATTATATTTGGTAACACTATCAAAGCTTCAAAGTTTCGTCAATATATATTAAAGTTAAGGTTCGCTCGATTTCGCGTTTTTCGAAAAACGAAAATCGCCATATCTTTTTATCTGAAAGCTCAAAACTGCTAATTTTTGGACTGTTGTTATATCTTTGCAAGAAGAATAATTTAAGCCTTAACTTTTTAAATTTTATAGGTTAGTTTTTGAGATAGCCTCTAAACCTATTTTGACCCATATCGCCTAAAATAGGCAACAAACAAAATTTCGCTAAAACAAAATATTATTTATTTCTCGTGCCGAACAAGTGAAATAAATTTCAGTCCAAAAAAGCTTAGGCCGGTTAGAGGGTTAAGAAAAGGCTATTTGAAAAAATAAGCTTTTGTTCAAAATGCCAAATTCTTTCAAAATCTTGGCTGCATTTCGTATTGACAAATTTGAAGATTTTAGAAAAGCTTCTTGAAAAAAAAATTTAATTTTGTATTGCCAAATTGGAAGTATTTAGGAAAGCTTTAACAAAATAACTATTAACCTTCACTTTATTTCAAATTACAAATATTTTTTTTTAATTTTCAACAAAATCTTTTATTGTAAAACAGTTTTTATGTATATAAAAGCTTTTAGAGAAAATTTCCATTATATTTGCTAAAATAGCTTGAAAAAAATTAATATCGTATGTCCAAAGCTTTTTTGAATTAGTTTTTCCTGTTTTTTTGTCAAAAATATGTGAAAAAAGAAAAAGCCTTTTTTAGTTTTTTACTTGTCCTGGTTCGATAAAATAAAAAAAGTTTTTTTGACAAAAACTTTTATTGTTTTTCTTAATTATGTTTTACAGGGTTGCAAAATCAATAAAATATTCATCGCAGAAGATGTTAGAGAAAAGCTAACGAAACGTCGGATAGAAAATTAAATTAAATAATGTAATAAACTAAACCTTAAAATCATATTTAAGAGAAATCTAAAAAACAATTACGAGTTTGAAAGAGAAAATGCTCGATAAAAAACATTTTTATTTTTTAAACGATTTGTATTTATTGAATTATTGTCTTCTTATATAAAACTTAATTTCCAAGTGATTTTTGTTCAATTTGTTTTCATTTAAAAAAATAATATATTTTTTTCTTTAAAACTGCTTTATTTTTAAGAATGTTTTTGTTAAAAAAAAAAAATAGTTTAAAAAGCCATAAATAATTTGGTTGGTTTCCTTTAATTAACCAGCAAAACAAAAATGTTTAAAATCAGGAATTTATTTTTTTTTTTTGTTAAATTTAAATAATAATATTTTTTGTTAATAATAAAAAAAAATAGGTAATTTTTTTTTTTACAAAAATGAACGTTTTCAGCTTAAACAAGGTAATTATTAATTTACAAGTTAACAAAAAAAAAAAAAAAATAAAAAATAATTATAGGCTAGTGAGAATTTTACCTTTTTTACACATATTTTTTGTTCATAATTTTTTCCTTTAAACGTGATTTTTTGTTAATTTATGTACAACCCACCCAATAATGTTTTTTTTTTTTAATATATTTCTTTGTTAAATGTTTTATTAATATTGTTAATTTTTTTATAACTAAATAATATTAAAACTTTTTTCCAGCATTTTGATGATTTTTTTTACAGAGCTGAGTGGCTTTTTTTGAATTGAAATGATTTGTCAAAAGTGGTAATGTGTTTTTTGAAAAAGCGCTTATAAAAAAAGTCTTCTCCTTATGGTTTGATTTTTTTTTTTTATTAATATTATTTTTTTTTTTCCTAATTTCTTTTTGATTGTGTTTTATTATTATTCTTATATTTAATGCCAGTTTTTTATGCCTTTTTTTGATACTTCCCTGGGAAACACACAAATTTGCTCTATTTGTATATAAAAATTGAATTCCAAAATTTATTTACTTTCTTTTTTTATAGTTTTAATAATAAGTTATTTTTCTTTTAGAAAAAAAAAAAAAAAAAAAAAAAAAACATCACATATTAATTTTTTGTTTAAGTTTTATTTCATTTTAAAATAATAATTGTTGTTTTTTTTTATAATTTAGTTAGAAGTGCAATTTTTATTCTTCAATGGAATTGTTCATTATTGTTTTGTATATATATTTTCCACCCCAATTACATACACAAAAAAAGATAAAAAAGACAAAATACTTCCATTTTTTTTTTTATTGAAAAATAAAAAAAATATTTTTTTAAAATATCATAATTAATCTCCATACATATTTCCTTCTTTATAATTATTATATAAATAAATTAAAATATTTTGGACATCACATTAAACACAAAAAAAAAAAAAAAACAAATATTTCGTTTTATATAAAAATTATAAATCATTTATATTATTTCACTTTAGTTTATCTATTAAGTGCATTTTTAACTTCAAATTTTAAATTTAAAACTTTTTGTTAAAATAAAAATTGTAATTTCTTAAAAAAAAAAATATTATTATTAAAAATTTTAAAACTAATAAAATATACAAAAAAAAAAAAAAAAATTACAAAAAAATAACTGTGTTTTTAATTTATTTATTTTTAAATATTGCAAAAAAAAATCTCCTCATCATTTCATCTATTTATAAAAAAGCGCCTATTATTTTACCATTCACCACTTAAAAAAAAGTCACTCAACTCAAAAAAAAAAAAAAAAACATCAAAACTACGTTTTAAATTTTTTTTTTTTCAAATCAATTCAACAGTTTAACAAAAACCATTTAAATATCAATCGTTCAACACATCCAAATCAACCAACTAACTGAAAACGTTCATTTTATATATAAAAAAATGTTTAATATATAAAAATCTAACTAACCTTCATTAAATTAAGTTACGGGTATTGTTAAATCATATATAATTTTAGTTAAACAAAAAAAAAAAAAAAAAAAAAAAAAAAAAATTATTAAGTTTTTAATTATTACGTATATACCAATCATACATATATTAATTGTTTTCTTTTCTCTCTTAATTTCTTTCAATTTCTCTTCTGAGCATTTCCATTTTATTTCAACGACTAATTTTTTGATGGTCTAAGATTTTGATAAAATTTGGTAAGTATGTTTGCCAGTGAACGCATTTTTCTAAAACAAATTTAAAAAAAAAAAAAATCCTCTTTAATTTTATTTTTATATTTTTTATTTGCATAAAACAAAAACAAAATTTTCAAAGCGAAATCTCTACTACTTTTTGAGGTAGCTGAAAAAATGTGTATAAAATATATAAAATCAATTGAAAGTGGATTTTTTTCTTTGATCTTCTTTTATTTAATGATTTTTCATTAAACCAGATCTTTTATCTATAAATTATTATTATTTATTTCCAATATTTCGTCTCCACATTGGGTGACTTCTGCATGGAACAATTCCCTGCGGCAAACAAATTGTCGATTGATCAAAGTGACAAATCTGTGATATATGATTTGGGGGCACGTCATGAAACTGGTGAAACCAAAATTGTGGTGCACCAAAAAGTGTTAATTTTGGTGAAATGACCAATCATGTGACTATAGTTATGGTGACAAAACATTCACTGGTTGCTACCAGATATATATATATATGACAGTAGAAGTAAAGACGTAACACTCTACTGGTTTAAAAGAACTGAACACGGAACTGTGACCAGGGTTGCAAGATATGGCGATTTCTCGCCAAACGTCGCGATCTTAAAATTAGTTTTTTGTTGGGTATAGACAAAATAAGCTAATTATAAAATTGATTTTTGTTGTGCCTTTTTTAAGGTTTTTTTGAACAGGGGGTAAGACAAACTGTTTTGGAAAAGTGCAGTGATTGGTTCCGGACGGGCAATTTTCAACTCGTGCATAATATGAAATACGCTGACTACAAAGTGACAGGTTACTTGCTAATTACTTTTCGCATGCCCGGCGACATGTACCCCTTAGACCAGTGCAGCGGTACGTCTCAAAACTATTTCAGTCAAACTACCCTTATTACATAACACATTGCGCTTAATATGTGACTAGTTTTCCTTCAAAAATTGTTCTCCAGTTCTAAGATACGTACACCTACACCAGTCACGTGATAATTTGTTTCATACTGGTTGTGTTGCATATCACATAAATCCTAAAATGGTCATACTTTGAAGCTACCTACTTCTAACTTGTCCCGCATATATTCATTTCAGTCTGTATGGTGATAGGTTACCTTGGTCAAGTTATTATATACGTCACACAGTGCTCCACAGGTAGCAAATTGTCACCTCCTATGACAAGCCCATGTTAAAAGTACCGCTCACTTTCATATAACAGAACCGAAACAAGGACAGGTTCATACACACAAAGTTCTAGTCACATGACCATACCAGTGACTGGTCCTTTTCCCGCAGGGTTATTATAATTTGATTGATAAAACTTTGTTTTAACAATTAAAAACTTAATTCACATCTCCAGGGAACAATTATTAAAATTTGAGTAATAAAATTTTGTTTTAACAAAATATTTTCTGTCAATATAAAAAAATAAAAATATTCCGAAAAACAAAAATAAATAAAAATTAAAATATCACAGAAAACAAAAATAACTATAACAATATTTGAAATCTTAACAAGAATATTGAAATACACATATTATTCAACATCATAATAATTATCCTAGTTCTTATTAACTAAATCTCTGTAATTCTGAGCAATATTTGCTATGTCCGTCTTATAGTTGATGCGTTTTGTAAATGGTACTTTCATAATTTGTTAAATTTCTAACATATGTATATTAGGGTGTCCCATTCAAAAAAAAATGTTGGGGATCATTCTTAATTTGAATACTCATAAGGCCAAGAATTTTTGAGAATTTTTTCAGATTTTTCGGAGGTGGTTTAGAGGTCGCGCAAATCGATTTTTTACCAAAAAACGAGCTTTTCGGGCTTTTTTTGAATTTTGCTTGAAAATTGGTAAAAAATCGATATTTCTTCAGCTTCTGAGTCAATATTGTTAAAGAAAATTTTCCGATCTTTAATTTTATGTGCATAAATAATAAGTTTCGGCAATGATTTTGCACATTTTGACAATTTAATAACGGTTTTTCGTAAATTTTCTACAAATATGGAAAAGAATGCTTTATAACTTTTAAAATTTGTATAAAGACTAAAAAAACTAATGACGCAGTTTAATAGATTATTAAGTTTTAAATTAATTAGCAGAAAAAAAATGAATTTTCTCTCACCGTTCACGAGTTATACCCTTTTAAAGCTTTGTACACATTGTATGAAATGTATAATACTATAAGGTGTGAACTAGGTTTGCATTGGTTTAAACTTTAAATATGTAATTGGATTTAGAAAATGTTTTTACAAAGAAAATAATAGTTACTTAGCACTCATACATAACAATTATATTAGCTTAGATTAGATTATAGTGGCACTATGCACCGCGACCAGAAATTGGTATTTTGTGCTGCCAGCGAATACACCCTATAGGTTCAGGCTCCCTACGAAGCCAATTATCCTACCAGGTGAACAGTTCCAAACGTCCGATAGCGTCACTATTCGATCACCAAAATAACGCACCCTCCTGTCGGAGAGCCTCGGACATTTGCAGAGAACATGCTCAGAGGTCTCGGGTTCCAATTCACAAAACCTGCACGTATCCGTAGAGGATGGTCCCATCTTGTACAATTTATACCTAAGGCCACAGTGTCCTGTGGGGTAACCCGTTACGGTCCTTAATTCGCCCCTCGTCATAGACAAGAGTTTCCGCGATCTCTCCCCAGAGGGAGATATAAGCAGCCTCGCCTGTCGCTGCCCAGGCGATCTGGCCCAATAGGCCCCAAACTCCGACTCCCTCCATCTTCTGAGCTTCTCTCTGACATACCCATTGGGTACGCCACAGAAGGCGTACCCAAAATAGATTTGTTATAAATCATTTATTAGAGTTCTTGCGATGCTGTTCTACCCCCTGCAGTAAACTCTGAAAGTCTGTTTCAGAAGTTGTGATATTGATATAACTATTAGCCAAGGCCACACCACGTTCTGCGACATCATTTACAACTTGCAATTGTTGAACTTTGTGTTTTGCTTCCTGAAATGATTTGTTGTTTTCCCATTTTTCTGGATCCTTTTGTAAAAAATCAGTAGAAATGTTGCAGGCTTCAAAAAAGTTAGGCTGGCTTTTGTAATAAAACACTGAATTTGTTTATTATCAATCATGTCTTCTGTTAAATTTCCTTTCACTAAAAAATTTTAATTGTATTGTGACTTGTTAATTCTAATCCTATAGACTATCTGCCAAAAATAGGGTTGTAGTTCCCCCAAATCCAATAAATCATGATAACGGCTTTTTGGCTACTTTTTGTGCTGTCCACAACTTGACAACACTTAAAACTAAGCTTTGACATACAATAAATAAATTTTCAAATCTCATAATCTAAAGTTTACAACAAATCGGATGCCCAAATCTTATAATACTAAAAATTTCATACAATGGGTGCAAAGCTTTAAAAGGGTATAACTCGAGAACGGTAAGAGAAAATTATATTGTTTTTTCTGCTAATGTATTTAAAACTTCATAATCTTTTAAACTGCATCATTAGTTTTTTAAGCCTTCATAGAAAATTTTAAAAGTTATAAAGCATTCTTTTTCATGTTTGTTGAAAATTTACAAAAACTGTTATATAATGTATCAAAATGTGCAAAATCCCTGACGAAACTTATTACTTATGCACATAAAATTAAAGATCGGAAAATTTTCTTTAAGAATATTTACTCAGAAGCCGAAAAATTACCGATTTTTTTAGCAATTTGCAAGAATAATTCAATAAAAGCCCAAAAAGCTCGATTTTTGGTACAAAATCGGTTTGCGCGACCTCTAAACCACTTCCGAAAAATCTGATAAAATTCTCAAAAATACTTTACCTTATGAGTATCCAAATTAGGAAAGATCTTCCGAGAAAATCCAATTTTTTATTTTTTTTGGGACAACCTAATGTATATGTATCTGCGTTTGTAATTATTTTCTGTATTCAAAACTGATGTGTTATCAAAATCAGTATAATGATTAGAATTATTGCAGTAATGCTGGAGTTTTATTGCAATTCTGATCAGATTTATGTCTTGCGATTCTAGTTTTTAGCAGGGACCTTAATCATTATGAGTTTTATAATAAAAATTACATAATAATGATTATGTTATGAGTTTTAAGGATTTTCTTCAATGGTAATGATTATTTTTGAGTAATATTAATAATCATTATTTTTGAGCAAAAAAAATACAACTCAAAAATAATCATTATTTATGATTTTTTTTTTTTTTTCGCTCAAAATAAAACTCACTTTCATAGAATTTTTAAGGTGCCTTTCACAAAAATCCTCGAACTTTTGGAGTGTGTTCAACATATGATATGTTAAATTCCAACGAGTTGCAACATCAAGCAATGGTTGCGGTAATTTATTATTATTATTAATATTTATTATTATTATTCATTTTAATATTGTGCTCACTTTGGAATATTCTTTATAACTGGCCGAGTTAGTAATAGTATTTTACTCGTACCCAATTTAAACAATAATCTATAAAAAGACTAAATATTCGTAAAATTAAAAATGATGTGGAACAAATTTAGTATTAGTTTGCTTTCAATTTGAATTATAACAGCTTGCAGTCTTCGTGACATTGAGTTTTTATTTATTTTTAAATTGGGTATAGATTTACATACCAGCTTTACTATTCTTAATGCCCAGTATACATGCATATTAGGGCTATAACCAAATTTTTGGCATAGTACCACGAGTTGGGCAATGAAAGTGAGTTTTATTTTGAGCGAATAAAATAAAAATCATAAATAATCATTATATTTGAGTTTTATTTTTTTTTGCTCAAAAATAATGATTATGGCTGATTTTTTTTATTATTACTCAAAAATAATCATTACCATTGAAGAAAACTTTAAAAATCAGAAATTTAAATATCATGACGGATATGCAAAGATTGTCAAAAAATAATAATAATGGTGCAATAATTTTTTTTTTTATGTCTGTTCTAAGTGATTGATTTTTTTATTTTAAAAAAACGAACAATAATCATTATTTACGGTCCCTTGTTTTTAGTTTATTTTTTGTTGTACATAAGAATACTTTAAAATTTGTTTTATATAAAAGTTTTTAATTGTTGAAACAAAATTTTATCATTCAAATTATAATAATTGTTCCCTGAAGAAGTCATCCAATGTGGAGACGAAATATTGGAAATAAATAATTATAATTTATAAATTAAGCTCGTTTAAAGAAAAATCAAAAAATATTAAAAATATTTTTTTTTATATAATGCAAACGATTTTTTTCAATATCTTTCACACAACAAATATTATACAAATAGCTAAACACGTATTCTAAACACCCTGCAAACTTTAAAGTGGAATCTCTATCACTTTTTGCTATTTGTGGGAAAAAACAATAATTTTTAAGTGAATATTTTTCAAAAAATAATTTTGAATTTTTTTTTTGTATAAAAAATTTAATTTAAAAAATGTTTTAAATACTTTATTTTTAATAAAATTTCTGAAAGCCCATACTTTCAATATTCATTTGCAAAAAAAAAGATTTTTTGCAATATCTTTTACACAACAAAAGTTATGGCCGTTTGAATGGAGTTCCAACTCCTAATTTTGCGATATTTCAGAGCTTCAGGGTTGCCACAGTTTTCAAAATAAAAGATCGTACGATAACTATGCGTTTACTGCCAAATGTACTCATCAAATTTTTTATCAAAATCGTAGATCATCAAAAAATTAGTCGTTGAATTAGAATGAAAATTTTTGTGTTAACATTTTTTTAAAGAAAGTTAAATTTTATGTTTTTTTTTTATAAATGTGCAATATCTGTTGTGTTTTTTAAGTAAAAATTATTTTAAAACAAAAATAAAACAAATAATTTTATAATTAAATTATTATTTTAAAAATTTTAATTGAAAAAGTTATATATTAAAAAAAAAAAAATAAAGTTTTTTAAATGCTAGTGTGCCTTGATATATTAACTATGCTTAAAAGAAATTTTTTTAAAATTAATTTATATAAAAAAAAATAATAAATTTAATAATTTTCTTTTATTGCTAATTTTTCTTAAAACTAAATAAAACATTATTTCAATTCATTATAATCATTTTTCAAATATATTATTTACATGTCTTCAAAAAAAAAAAAATAAAAAAATTAAAAATTATTAACTATTATATTAAAAAAACGATCTTTTATAAATTTTTCTTTGTGTGTACTTTCATTATTAATTTATATAAAAAATATATATTGTTAAAACAAATAAATACATTTTAATTTCATTATCTATTGTCTTGTACACTTTCTTTTTTGTTAAGTAATTATTAATAACAATAATAAAAAAAAACAACAACAAAATTCATAGCAAGCATATCCATCATCAATTTCAGGTCCTCAAAAATGCAAAGAAATCAAACCAAAAACATTCAAAAATATATCATTGCTTTAAATCGTTTAATCTCGAAAGCAGAGTAACTTAACACTGGTCCCCATTATAGCTTTAATAAAAGTTCGGCACAGATTTTCAATGAAAACAATTGATAATTTGCATCACTTCACAGCTTAGAGACAGTCAGAATTGGTACCCAGATCTGTAAATGTTTACTCTTCATCAAGTTCAGTAATAGCTTCGTTTGTGCGATGAAGTTTGTTCGAAAATCCCATACAAGTTTGGCATTAATTTACGTAAAGCTAGAATTAAGCTCAAATTACTCGAGCGGATTCAAAACGTAACTCGTTTATGAAACTTTATATGAGTTAAGAGCCTAATTATGGTTGATTTGAACACATTTAACTAACATTAATCCGATTATCTGTTTGATAATCTTCATTGTGTTACTGGCACAGTTGATTATTTTACGTCATTCCCTATCGGAAAGAGTTTTTTTTTCGGAACACTTGTTTTATTTTTAGGATAAGCACTCGGATTATTTGCAAAATTTGTTGCAACCGCATTTGAACGGTTTATTTTTCCAGCAATTTCCCGACAACCTAAGCCACTTTTTAGATAGGCTGAAATTTTCCCTTTATAAAAATCACTAAGATATGAAACACGCGGTATTTTATTGCAAATTGATTGAAATTGTATAAAAGAAAAAAAAAATTCTTGAAACAAATTTTATTACACAATTTATCTCTTAAATTTTACACAATTCTCTTAAATTTTACATAATAAGAGGTCAGTTAAATTTTAAAAAAATGTTTGTAATATTAGAAAAAATAACAAAAATTATTTGTAATCATAGTTATGCAACGCAGTGTTTAACATAATGTTGTTGCTTTGTCATTAAACGGAAACCCGAAGAGAACATCTAATTTCAACAGAATTTGCCTTCCGCAAATCCGTTACCATTTGTTTAGAGTGTAAAAGAGAGACAACATATTTGATGTATTTTTACACATTATATGAAGTGACAATCCGTTTAAGAGACATATCCGCTCAAGTAATGAAGATCTTACTCGAACTTAAATGTAACATGCCGAATCACCTAATTCAACCTGAGTATTGAGAAACACATATTGCTGAGAACCCGACGTAAACGAGTCGTAACGTGACGGACAATTCTGTTGAAAATAAAATTTATTTCCGTTTTTACGTGAGAGTAAAAAAAAAAACAGCTGGTTTTAGATACAAATAACATAACAAAAAAAAAAAAGAAGCTAAATGCACATTTAAAAAATTTAAATTTGCCGCGTTACGACTCGTTCACGTTACTTTTACGTTCGAGTATCGATTGTTTCAGGAGTTAGTTTTTTCTTATTCCTGTTCCGTTGTATTGGTCAGTTCGACGAACTAATACGCCACATATTCAGGAGTTAATGTAAGAATTATTAACATTAATCTCAACTTCTTTGATATCAGTTTATAGTGAAGGATTATGTTAGCACATTGCCGCACAAAAACAGCTAATAATAAAGATTAACATATTTTAAATGTTATGCAAATTTAATAAACTTGACAACACTGTAATTAAATCTATCCAGTGCTGCCATACATGAAAACTTTACGGATTTTGACGTTTTTTTTTTTTTGCAATTTCTCAATTGACTATTTTTGTTCATTCATCCCTCTGATTAACTTATTTTAACTATACGGCGGATAGAACATGAGAACTTAAAATAAAATTTTGCGAAAATCACGAAAATCACTCTGCGCAAGCTACTTTAAAATGCCTATATTTTTTTTGTTAGATAAAGACAGTTTAGATCAGCGGTTCCTACATACTTTTGCTTCACGGACCCCTTGAGACACTTCTACTGGTTCACGGACCCTAAAAAAAAAGATTTCTAAAATTGTTTGAATTTTGCATTAAAAATGGATAAAGTATGTTAAAGTTTGTTTGTGAGACGTTCAAAAACAGTTCATTTTAACCGAGGGTTCATCTTTAGCAAGTTCGTAATTTGAGATATTACATAAAAATTGTTCTCCAAACGTGAGTACTTCCAAATCAGTTTGTAATAACTGAGGTTTCATCTAAACCGAATTCTAGAAATAATCATCAAAAACACAAAAGTGTGAAAAAATTTGTATATTTTTTGAACAAAATCCCAAAATACGTTTAAAAAATTTTAATTATTTTAATTATTAATAAAATTGCAAAAATTATTGTAAAATTTGTTTAAATTGTTTTAACAATCATTTTGTTGGAACTCTTCGCTGGCCCTCTGAAATACTATTACGGAACCCTGGGGATCCGCAGACCCCCATTTGGGAACAGTTGGTTTAGAGGTTTAAAAACTATAACCTTTTTTGTGTGTGTCAAGTTTGGTTTAAAAATGTCCAGCGGATCTGTGTAAAAATTGAGTAAGCAATATATTATAACGGGTGAATATTAAATGAGATTTTAGGCAGTGCAGTCTTTTCAGCATTTCTAAGTCCTTTCAGTTGTTTTAGACTTAAAAATAATATTTAGAACCTCTACTTTCAATACCATAAACCTTTTAAGATGGAAAAAAATATTTTCAAAGTTTAACTTTGTTAATTTCAATAGAAAAATATCTCTATGCTGATTAAGAACTAAATAAACGCGAAATACGGCTTACGCCACACTTATACAATTAGTCACACATTAGGTACTCTCATCACTGTGTCGGCCGTGGTGTATCCTTGCTAAGAGGTGATGCTACCAGTGGGCTGCCATACTACTCAGTGTCGCTTAATCTGCTCTCACTTCATTTGTTCGTAAGCTCGCACCGATCAAATGAAAACATGTTACAGAAATTTAGAAGTTTAAATTAATTTGTATCATGTTTTTAAATAATAATTTAATAAAATGTTTAATTATTTCAAATATTATTGATAAAATCAGCAGGATAAAATTAAAATTTATTTATTTTTAATAGAAAATAACAAAATGTAAGCAAAATACAAGTGAGTTTTTTAAGCAACAATTTTTTATCAACATGTTGCTATCATGTTTTAGCGTAAAAAAAAAAAATCTTTTTATTTGCTTGCCCGAGTTCGGTAATTTGTTGCTGAGAGGCGTGGGAAGTGTAGTCTCTCTATTAGTATATACTCTTTTATGCTACGCGTTATAATCTGAGAGCAGCCGGTTCGATTCTCGGTCACAGCACGCACTATGAAGAAAAAGTTTTTTATAACAATTTGATCAACTTACCAATTACGAGTCCTTAAATGGAACGTAACTGTGGTAGTCTGATATATGCCTTGTTTGTGTATGGTAAAGTTTTTCAAATAAAAACAATTTCTTCTTCCGGTAAATGAGCTTTCGAATGTGTATGCCGAATTTACCGAAGCACATCTTTAATTTTAGGCAAAATGTTATAGTTTAAAGAAAAAACTTAAACATCTAGGAGCAGGCTACTTTGGGACCATGCACCGCAAAAATTATTTACCGAAAATTTATATTAAAAGAATTGATTGAAATATTTTTTTAAACAAATATTTCATTGAATCAATCAATATTTTAATTGTTTTAATTAATCGTGTACAATTTTTAGTAATTAATTAGCGTGAAATGTGGAAAATCAATTAAAAAATTGCAATGAAATTTATTCCACAGCACTAAAAATAAACAATAAGTTCTTCTACCAAAATTTTTTCCGTTGCTTATTTTAGGCGATATATAAATAGGTTACAGCAAATCTCAAAAACTAATCCATAAAAAAAATTAGCTTTAGGCATAAATTATTCCTTTTACCAAAATATAACTAGAGTCCAAAAACGTGAAATTTAGCGAATACTCACCTAAACTTCAACATATATTGATTCAACTTAAATATTATCTTTCTGATAACTTTCATAAAAATTAGTCCATACACTCATAAAAATACGAAATTATTGTCAAAACTACAAAAACATTCGTAAAATAAACAAATTTTCGTATATTTTACGAAAGTTTTGTAATTTTGATATTTTTTTGTATTTCTATGCATGGATTATTATCAGTGTACGTTTTCAATTTAAGGCGATGCCCTTTACATGCATCCCTTTGGAGTCCTGTATGTCCTTGGACCAAAGTTAGAGGTTTTAAAGTTTAAACTTCAATCGTACTTTGTGTTAAGTATCAACGGTTTCTTGTCAATATACAACATTCAACATTTTTTTAAAATTTTGTTCATTTCAAAATATTTATTTTTTGAAATTTTACGAAATTTTAATTTTAACGCTTTCTCGCTTCCAAACCCTATCATGCACACGAAACATTACTTCACAAAATAATTTGTAAATTTAGTTTTTAATCGAAATAGCTAAATTCTTATTACTTATGGTCAATTTAAAATAATCCCCTTTGCCGGTTAGAGCATTAATTGAAACCATCAATTTCATTATCAAAACTCGTCTTTAATTTTTTCAGTGTATAGTAGCGGTTTTAAATTAGTTGTTAAACTGGTTCTGACTGGACTGAGAAGTTCTTAGGAATCAGTTCCAGAACCGGTAGTAAAAGAACAAGTTTGTGTATTTTGACAGGGATGCCAGATCATTAATTTTTTTGTCGATAGCAACTAGAAATGCCAATCGTGATTGATATTTAAAATCCCAGTATTTTGTAAATCCCCATCCCGATATTCCGGTATTTTTCGGGATTGCTTGAAATCCTTGGATTTTTCGGGATTCCGGTATTTGTTTTTGCAAACCAAAAAATGTATTTATCACAACTAAACCACTCGATTGGCAATAAATTCCATTGAGAAAATTCAATAAAAAACTGTTTCAATTTTAAAATAAAGCAAAAATTCAGGAAATTCTTCCTATTTGTTAACGTGTTTTATTAGCAGTTTAATTCCCGAGAATTCCGATGAAAAATTTCCGAAATCTGGAAGTGCAAAATTAGTAAAACACCTTGGAAATGTATCCCGGGAATTCGTGGGTAAAAAACCTAAGTATGATATACCCACTATATTTCGAAATCTAGTTTTAACTTTATATCGGGCGTAATATAAACGCAACTTTAAGCTCGGAAGTGTAAGATTTCACTTTTTAACGAAAGTGGCTTTTTAATGACTGCGTACATTTTCTGATTTTTCCAAAAGTACGAACAAAATATTGGGCTTTAACAAGCATGAGGTGTTTAACAACGTTATTGAAAACAGCTTATACCACTTGCCAAAGTTGCCATATTTTTAGAATAAATTTTTGATCTAATTTTTAAAATAATATTTAAAGGTTACGCAGTGTAGAAACGGTGTAGAAACGGTAATCATTACTTTACTCACTATCAGTAATAGCACACGCTTACTCTCTGCATTACCTTAAAACATATATATAATGATATACTAATAACTAGTTAATTTTCCCATTATTTCAATACAAAAAATAATACGTTATCCATAAGTACATATTTTTATCGTTATTTTAAACATAAAATAATGATGTAAAATTTTTTTTTTTTTTAAATTCCAATTTTAGACTCATTATTTTTCACTTCTAGTAAGCTGGAAAGTAATGACATTTTGTGCAAGAAAATATAACATGTCGAGATAGCTCAGATGGTAAAGCGGTTGACTTACAACCTGGAGTCCCAGGTACAAATGCCGTGTGGGTACATTTTATTAAAAAAAATTTCAATAAAACAAGTATTTTTTAATTAAATAAAAAAAAATTTTAAATTTACTTTTAGACTCATTATTTTTATGTATACTGGTAAGCATATAGGTAACCAAATATTTTTAACATTTTTGTAAGATGCTCAGTAAAAGTAATGAGATTTGTAATGATAATTGTAAGTACTTGCCATAACCAAATATGGACCTATAAAACCACCCAGTAAGAAAAAGACAACGGACCACCGTTGTCAAAGGACTTCAGCAGGTGGAACAAGTGCTGGATATACGTGCTTTCACAATAATGACAACATCATTAGATAAAAGTTCCGTCTGTTCAAAAGTGTCGGAATAGCGCTGGGCACACAAAATTTTCAACGTTGGAAATTTTTTTGGCAAAACCATTAATTAAGTGTTCTAAAAATAGATTTTCCAAAATAAAATTAAAAAAAAAGTTAATTATTCGTACCCTACCGGCCAGATTGGCAGCCGACAGCTCTACCTACTGAGCTAACGAGACATATAACACTTGATAGCTTAAAATGTATGTAACTAGTAGCTGCTGGGCAACTGTTGGCTGATCAAATGAGCCAGCGCTACTGTAAGGTTTGTCAAAAATTACTTACCAAGGTAGGGGAAAAAAAAAAAAAAATTTGGTCTTAAAACTGCCAAAAAAAAAATATGTAGTGTCCGACCGAACAGTTCGGCCAGAAAATGCATTTGGTCTGTATTTTAAAGCATTATGGACAAAATTTGGCGGATATAAAAATGTTTATTGGGCTGATTAGATGCTATTTTGAGTGTCAAATTTGAAGAAAAGTCTGTAGTTAAGCAATGTATTCACTGTTCGGCCTAGGGTTGCCATTCGTACTGTTTTAAACAGTACATGTACTGTTTTTTGAAAAATGTACTGTTTTATTCACAACACCTAAAACAGTACGCAAAAGTACTGTTTTTTTTTTGGATTTGTACTGTTTTTGTACTGTTTTTTTGTATATTTTACATATTTTTATATAAACAAGTTTTTTTTTGCGTGTACAAAGAATATATATTTTTTAACCATGTTTTTTTTGTGTGTACAATAGTTTTTTATATAAATTTTTTGAATCTCCCTGTATTAATTCCACTTCGTTTCTTTGTACATATATAAGTTTGGTTTGTTTAGTTTTCAAGCAATGGATGTTTGTAAACACAATTTTTTTTCATGACACTGGCCAATGCAAAAAGTAATGGCGTCCAAACTAATAATTTTAGCCAATTTGACGAAATTTAGTCAATTTGATGAAATTTAGTCAATTTTACTTCTTTAAAGGATGTAAACTTGACGAAATTTTGTTGATTTGAATAAAATTTGTTAAATCTTAAAAAAAAATTGACAAAATTTCGTTAAAGATCTACAAATTTTTTTTTGTTGATTTTACCTACGCTATTTGGTTTTAAGTAAATATGTGATGTATTGAAGTAAAAGTTATGTTAACAATAAATACAAAAATGTACTGTTTTTTTTTTGAAAAGTACTGTTTTTTTTTCATCAATGTACTTTTTTTCACTTTTCAAATATGGCAACCCTAGTTCGGCCTCAGAAAGTTCGGCCAAATTGAAAATAGTTTGGCGGCCGAACTTTTAACTTTATAGCTAAACTTCGGCTGTTCTCTTAAATTTTATACACAAAATCGAATTAAATCGGCTCAACAAACATGTTTCCAATACCAAAATTTGTCATCATTGCCTCTAGATATCAAAAAACCGACAAAATATAGTTTTTTGGCCGAACTGTTCGGTCGGACACTAAAAATAAGTATAAAAAGACATTAAAAAGTATAAAAAAAATTACAAAAAAAAAAAAATTTGTCTGAAACAGTTATCGAACTCGGAACCTTCTGACTACAAACTTTTTTTAACAAAGAATCATCATTTCTATAAATAATTTGATCTACCAGTGGTTAGACTTTTGAGCCGTTGGATCAGATAGCACTGTGAAAACACTTTTTGCCAACGTTGGCTTAGTGGTGCCAGCCATTTCTTTGCCCATGCTTTTTTTTTTTTGTAGACCACTGAAACTATTGTAAAACATATAGTGGGAAAATGCTTTTTGGTGCTCTGCCAATAACTTATTTACATTTCCTCGGTTAGCCAGTGCTAGATTTTTTGCACCACTGGCAGTTTCTGACTGGGCACCTATATGGTAATGATTTTCTGCGCTGGTTATTTGTAAATCTTCACCAGGCCAAACTAATAAAAGACCAGTGATTAATTTTAAACTCATAATACCATCCCCTCAAAAAAGGCATTCACACATCCCATCTTTTACATACTCGTATTAAATATTGTACGTTAACAAAAAATTTTTTTTTTTTTGAAAACAACATCTCCCAGTTCATACTAACAACAACAAATTTTCATCAATTTCATAAAAAAAAAAATATTCAAAAAATTATTTTTATATTTTTCGTTAATTCTCAGTCAACATTTTCAAAAAAAACTTATAACACTTGTTGTACATAATTCACATGATCATTCAAAAAAAGGACAAACAAACCAAAAAAAAAAAAAACGTTAAGAAAAAACACAAACAAAAAAGTCATGTTTTTAAATTTAAAAAAAAAAAATTACTGGATCTGTGATATGTATTTAAAACAAATAAAAAATAAAATTATTATTAAAAAAAAAATAATAAATGAAAAAATATGAAAAAAAATAAATGTTATTAAATGTGTAATTAAGTGAATGTTACAAAAAAACATACAAATGAACTTATAAAAAAATTTTAAAAAAAGTTCACTAACATAAGCTTTATATTTTTAAAAAAAATAATGGGAAAAGATATATAAATAAAATACTTAAAAATGGTATTAAAAATAGTGAAAAATTAAATTTATGGAACAAAATGATGTTTTGCTTGTTAAGAATTTTATTGTTCTTTTTTTATTATTTTTTTTTTTTTTTATGTCTCAATTCTGTATTTTTTTTGTAATTTTTTTAAATTTTTTTTTTTTTAAATAATTGTTTTTTGCTGTAATAAGGCTTTTAAAAATATTTATAATTTAATATATATATTTTTAAGTATATATAATTATATAAAAAAACGTAAATAATTAATAAATTAATAAATTAGTACAGAAAATAAATTCATTAAAAAAAAAAGTTCATTATTGTTATTTCATTATAAATAAAAATAATATGTTAAAGTTTTAAATTATAAATAATAAAATAAAACAAAACAAAACAAAACACAAACTCATTAAATACATTTAAAAAAAAAATGTTATTCAACAAAATGGAGTCTATTAGTATAAAATTTTAGCAAACAAAAAAAAAAAAAAGAAATAATAAAAATAAAAAACATGAAAAAACTAATAAAATTACCAGAAACAATTTGCTCCCTCTTACTATGTTTAATAAAATAATAAAAAAAAAAACTCTTTAATATACGCATAAAATCAATCATTAAAATTTTGTTAAACACATCTTTAAAAATCAATAGTTTATATAAAAAAAAACACTCTGTTATTAGCAAGAAAAAAATTATTCTGATTATAAAAAGAATTTCATCATACATAATAATTTTTTTGTTTTTTTATTTGTTTTTCAACTAAATTTTTATTAAAATAGACCTGGTGATCCAAAAAAGAAAAAAAGCTTTAAAAATCCTTAATGCAAATCAGAGAACAGAACAGTGCTGCCAACCCAATTTGTTCAAAAATCGTCAAATTTTGTTGAAAAAATCTTCAGAATCGTCATTTTGAGAATGAGAAATCGTCAAAAAATCGTCATTCCGAAAACTCCTTATATTTCAAGAAAAAATATAAATTTTACTCACAACTTAGTTTTAATCACTTTATTTGTAATTATTTCACAATTTTAATGTTCTTTTTTTATTAGTTCCTTTATAAACGACTCTGAGTCTTAAAAACACAACTCCCAATACTCATTTCGGGGAATTTAATTTTAAAATCACTGACCTATTATAAAATCTGCAAAATTCCTTTAGTTTTAAAATTTTTTTTCCGATATTTGGTTTCATAAAATTCGGGCATACAATAAAGAGGGAAATAAAAAAAAATATTTATGTACCAAGAATCAGATACGTAGAAAATCACTCTTTTATCAGTGATTTTGATACTAAATGATTTAAGTTATTAAAAAATAAAGATTTTGGATTTGCCTTTGTAAAGTATATAAAAAAATACATTCGAATTTCGATATTTTTTAAATAAAATAAAAACAAAAAAAAATCATATTTTCCTTAGATGTTTTAAATAAAAAGAAACTTGATCAAATTTTGTCAGTAAATTTTAGAGAAATAAATTAAACTATTTAAAAATTCTATAAAAATTGCAAATTTTTATAAATCGTCATTTTCCATACAATAAAGTTTGTGAAATCGTCAATCGTCATTTTATCATATTTCACTTTAAAAATCGTCAAAATGGAGACAAATCGTCAAAGTTGGCAGCGCTGGAACAGAATGAGACCATTCGTTTTTTTTTTTGTCCATTCATACATTCATTGCTTTTGCATTGCTTTTATTCAACAACAACAGCTTATGCTGTTGCTGTTTATTTCAGAGTTCGAAAATTTATGTACCACCACTGTTGCCAGGTTTGACGATTTATCGTCATTTTGACGATTTTTAGTATCTAAATTACTAAATGACGATTTGACGATTTTTGCTTCCAAAATGACGATTTTTTGACAAACGTTTAATATGTCAGCAAAACATGTTTATTTGCTATTATTAAAAAATCACCGGATCTATTTTTGGATTTTTATTATTTCGTTAAAATTAAAAACTATTTTTTATTCAAAGTTTAGCAAAAAAGTTATTTGATGGATTCATGTTACGTTTATTTTAATTTATTTTCTGCACTTAATAACGGTAAAGACCACTGCAAATATAAGTAAAAAAGAATGAAATTTCACTTGAAAAAAGAAGGACTTACATTTTAGTAAATTCAACTAACATAGTAATTTGTTTTTTACTGTTCAAAAAATTAACTACAACTGTATTATTAATGAGTGGTTCAGTCAGTGCAGTAAAAAATAAACAAACATTAATTTGTTTTATTTTTTTAAATAAAGAAAAATACTGTATAAAATGAATGTAAAATCATAATACTGTAATTTAATGTGGTTTGTTTTTTGAAATAAACTACAATTGTAGTCAAAAATAAAATTTCTTTTACAAATTACTGTTTTTTCACTTAAAAATAAAGATACAGTATTACAACTGAAACCACGACAAATATTTACAGCATGAGTTTCCTGAGTATGTGCTTACTTTTCATTACAATGGCATTTGTCTGCCACGGCCACAGCAATGCCGTTATGAACGTTTTTAAACTGCGATTCCAATAGTGGAATGTTGGTTTACAGGGTTTATTTCAGAATTCTACCCATTAAATTTTGTTACATCAACAAAATAACGTTATAAATCGTTGTTTCGGTATTTTAGCGTTATTTTGACTTTAACTAGTTCAAGGTATTTAAAAATCAAACAGGTGAAATAGAAAATTAAAACCGTTTACATAAGAAGAAATATGTCTTTAATGGAATCACTTTTTTTAAATTCCATTCCGCTATTAGTGTTACTGTGATAGACCATCGTTATTATGAAAAGTTATTGAATGCGAACCCTGCTTTTTTAATATTTATATTTTTATAAAGTTTAATTAGTGTAAGATTGAGATACAAAATAAAATATTTTTTAAATTAAAAAAAACATCCAAGTTTTTGCGAAACAAACATCGAGTTCGAATATTCTGATTTATAAATCCAAAAATAAATCCGGTGCTTAAAAAACAAGCCTAATAATAATATAAATAAAGTGTTCCAAAGTGAAACTTCAGATGTTCACAATTTAAATTTATATTTGAAAATGGAAAAACATGCAGTAATAACCAATATTTAAATAAAAATAAATAATATAAATAATAAAAAAAATAATAAATCATTTTTAGCAATATTAAAAACCATCCCAAAATGAAAAATATGAAATAATCAAAAATCACATGTAATGCAATTTGAAACTTTAATTCGTTAATGGAAGTCCAAATTTAATAATTAAAGAAAATAACATTGTTTAAGAATTTCTGAACTATGTAAGAGAATTTAAGATTTAAAAATTGTGCTACTGAAGTGGTGTTTACAGAATTATGTAGAAGGAATTAACAGTTAAAGTGGTAAAGTGCTATCGTTTTAAAATTTCATGATTTGCGAAGTTTAAATTACAGAAAAGTGTAAAAAATCGTATTATATAACACCGATAGTACATGAACATTTGAAATCTGAATTACAATATTATTCTTTTTTTTTTATTAAAACTTTATCCCACTTGTAACAAAAATTTTTTGTTTTGACGATTTTTGAAAAAAATGACGATTTTTATTGGAAAATTTGACGATTTTATGCTCAACGTACCTGGCAACACTGTGTACCACTAACATCACGTTCCTATCAAAAAAACCAATACAACGATCCAGCGGTGCCAACTTTGACGATTTGTCTCCATTTTGACGATTTTTGAAGTGAAATATGATAAAATGATGATTGACGATTTCACAAAATTTATTGTATGGAAAATGACGATTTATAAAAATTTGCAATGTTTATAGAATTTTTAAATGTTTTAATTTATTTCTCTAAAATTTACTGACAAAATTTGATAAGGTTTTTTTTTTTTTTATAAAACATCTAAGGAAAATGAGATAAAATGATCTCAAATCGAATAAAAATTCTTCATTTGAACATTTAATGATCAACTAAATATAAACTCCCATCATTTTGATATGTTTATTTTAATATTTATTAAAAAATAACGAATCTGAATGGATTTTTTTATATATTTTACAAAGGCAAATCCAAAATCTTTGTTTTTAAATAATTTAAATCATTTAGCTTCAAAATCACTGATAAAAGAGTGATATTCTACATTTTTAATTGTTGGTAAATCAATATTTTTTTTTAATTCCCTTTTTATTGTATGTATGTCCAATTATTGTGAAACCCAATATCGGGAAAAAAATTTAAAAATGAAAATAATTTTGCAGATTTTAAAATAAGTCAGTGATTTTAAAATTCTATTCCCCGAAATTTGTATTGGGATTTGTGTTTTTAAGACTCAGAGTCGTTTGTAAAGGAACTCATAAAAAAGAACATTAAAATTGTGAAATAATTACAATTAAAGTGATTAAAACGAAGTTGTGAGTAAAATTTTTATTTTTTTATTGAAATATAAGGAGTTTTTGGAATAACGATTTATTGACGATTTCTCATTCTCAAACTGACGATTTTGACGATTTTTTTTTAACAAAATTTGACGATTTTTGCACAAATTGGGTTGGCAGCACTGCAACGATCTCTATTGTTTCGTTCGTATTTATAAACATAACACAAGTGCTCAAATTGTTGTTTGTAATATAACAAACGGAACAAAACGAAAATGTTTCTTTCGTCAAACATTATTATTTCGTAGTGGTTATTTTTTTGCGTTTATTCAACTTAAACATTAAAACGTGTTTTTTACGTTGTGGTTGGCAAAATAAAGAAATGATTTTTCTGCATGTTATCAATGTTTTTTTGCATTAGTTTTATGAAATTTCACTGGAACTCCTCCGTTGAAACTTTTTATTAAACTAATGCAATTATTTATAAAATTCAATGAAAAATTTGTTTCATTTGTAATATGACATAAACACTAAGAACGGGGTTTACGAATAGTTTTGTTCCATTCCATAAACACAACAAAATCAAACTGTTTGAAATATTGGACAAACAGAACAAAATCATTTAGTTTGGTCTCTCATCGAAAACTAGTTTGTGAAAGTGTTTGTGTTCTGTTTACAAATCAAAATGAAAAGAAAGAAATGTTGTGTTTATGTTTACTGTGCACAACAAAATGATTGTGTTGAGTTTCAGCAAAAAGCAAAACAGAACGATAGAAAACCGTTTGCTTGTGTTTAATTTCGAACTATGGTTAATTCCACTAATTGTTTTTGTTGAATGCCTTTTTAACATTCATTTTTATAATGCCGTTACATGTCAAGCAATGAAATGAAATGATGACACATGAATAACATGAAAACAATCACAACATTCGCTTAGTATTTGGTGACCTGTAGCAATAATAATATTTTTTTTTTAGTTTTATTAAATATGAAATATGTATAAATTTTTGTTTAATTTTATTAAACATTATATATGTATAACATTTTTTAATTTTCTTAATACAGTAATATGTTTCACAAAAAAATTTGTTAACGTTTTATTCATTTAACATTGAGACCATTCATTCCAATCGTTGTGTATTCGTTGTTTTCGTGAGTGTTAAGTAAGGTTAAAACTAGACATGCAATGCATGGTTTTCGTTACACTCACTTCTCTCAATTCGGTCGATTGTTGCTTTATTGAAATGATGTGAGTTGACAACAATGTACTCCTTTATTGTGATTGCATTCAAAAGCATGAAATAAGGCACTCAAAACGTTCTCTGATGCAAATGGAGAAAAGATATTTAAAATTAACCTGTAAAAATATCAGAAAAAGCTAATAATAATTAGTTAAAAATTACGTTGCAGAAAAACTGCTAAAATTAGCAGATGGTTTTTGCTAAACATAAATAAAATAAGAACAGCAAAAATACAACTGCTAAGTTTACAAAATTTTAGTTATATTCGAGTTGAATTTTAGTTAATTGGGAATAGCAATTTACTCTGCTAAAATTAGCAAAAGCCTTTAATTAATATTTGAAGACAAAAAGAGCAAACAAAAACTGTAATATAAACAAAATTTTTGCTCTCGCAGTAAACCTGCGGTAATGGGTAAAGTAATGCACTACCTTGTAATGTATACTCCTTACCTGTAACATTATTTTCCAATAAAAAGTAATGAGTTACCGATAATGGGCTGCAGAATGTATTACGTTGTAATGTGTACTCCTTAACATCAGCATTATTTCGAAACATAGAGTAATGAGCTACCAACAGTTGTTTACATAATGCATTACATTGTAACGTCTACGCATTACCTTCAACATTATTTTGAATCATAAAGTAATGAGTTGCCAATAATTGGGCCTCATGAGTGCCTTTGTAGTGATACCTTGTAATGATACATCATTACCGTTTACACTTTTTCAAAACATAAAACAATGACTTGCCAATCATCAATTACATAATGCCTCACATATAAACGTAAGGTAGTAATTAAAATATCTTTTTGAAAATCTATTTATAGACACATTACTTTACAATTTTTTGTAAGCATGATGATAAGGTATATATTTTTAACATTACAAACGAAAACTCGAAGCACATTTCGTTAAAACGCTTTACCAGCGTTTAAAAAATATTTTTGCCAGTATTTGAATTACAATAATTGTCAAAGAATTGGCTGAGAGCACTACGCCAGCGTTGGGAAAAAGTGTTTTCCCAGTGCTTTACAATCAGAAATTTCCAACGGATCAGAAGTCTAACCACTGGTAAATCATTTGTTTTATAAAAATGGTGATGCTTTGTTTAAAAAAGTTTGTAGTCGGCAGGTTCCGAGATCGTAATTTTTTATACTTTTTAATATTTTTTTTCATATAAAATTGATATTTTTTGTTTCTGGAAAAGCTCTTTTAAGAACAACTTTTTTTTGTTTTCAAAACGTTGGTAAGTTGTTTCTATCAAACATTATGCTGACTTATTTTGGGAGCCAACTACTTACTACCCAGCAGTTATCATTTACTTATGTTTGAAGCTGGCAAGTATAATGTCTCGTTAGCTCTGTGGTCGGCTGCGAACTTGGCGGCCAGGGTTCGAATCGCGGTGGGACCAAAAAAAAATATACGTGAATTTTTTTTTTTATTTTATTTTGGAAAAACGTTTTTAGATCACCTATTTTATGGTTTTAATAACATTTTGCCAACGTTGGAAACTTTTTGAACATACGAACCTTTTGTCTAACACGTTCGCCACTCAGCGACACATATATGTGACGTGGGTGTTTTCAAAAAAACTCATGTCACATATGTGTCGCATAGTTATTAAAATGTTTTAAGCTTTTATTTCACGAAAGTTTATAGGAAGTAATTTTCTTGTATGTTGAAGTCTCTGGCAAGGTGTCACATATATGTGAGTGCTGCAGTTTGTGCATACGCTAAGCAGTTATTTTAAAATTTCGTTTTTCTGACACATTTTTTTTGTTTGTGAGTTTTTTTTTGAAAGTTCGAAAAATTGGTGAGTGGCGAACGATGTTAACATTTTGGGATTAGGAAATCACTTGGCGCCAGCACTTGTACCACTTGCTAAAGTGACTTGCCAGCAGTGGTCTGTTTGTCTTTTTCTGGCTGCGGAGTTATGCATTACTTTCCGCCTTACGTAAATACGAATTATAACCTGTTACCTATATGCATAAAAGTGTGTGAATAATAAGGCATTACCAGAAGGGGAAAATAATAATGGTCCTAAAAATAGATTTTGAAATAAAATTATGAATTTAAAAAAAAAAAAAAATTTTTTTTTAATATGGAGAAGCCGGGAATCAATCGTAAACTAACACCAACGACGAATTAAAAAATGTTGTATCATTATATTTCGCCTGAAAGTAATAACATGAATAACTAATTTTGTTTTTTTTTTTGTGTGATATTAATGCATTATAAGATTCTGGTTTGTAACCCATTATTTTATTATTTAAAGTAATGCAGAAGGTAATAAGTACAAAGTAATGTATAAAATAATAAGTAGTCATTACAAAACAGTGGTGCCATACTTTGTGCAAGACCATTAAACATCTCATTGCACTGTGTAGGGCAAAATGATAATAATATTGGCAATAATATGCATGGTGTATGGGTACCTTTAGTTTAAAAAGTACACATTTTCATAAAATTTACCATCTAACTTCAACAAAGTTGGCATCACTGCCCCTGATGCAGTGCAGTGCTGCCAAATCCGTTTTTATATACCTCGTATCAATTAGGAGATATCCAGCCCCATATGTGCTGCGTATCCCTATTTTTACAAATTTCTTAACATTGGTATGGTGTATTGACCACTTTTTGGCCAATGAGTCAAACTTTCTATAGAAAAATAAAAACATTATTCGTCAAACTTGGTTTGACACATTTGAAATAAGCAACGCATATAAAACAAAAAACAATAAAAAAGTTTAAGCATTGGTTTGCACTATGACAACCTAGTTTTATAATGGTTAAAAGAAAAAAAAAAAAACTTTTGACCTACTTGAAAGAAAAACAATAAAATTGTGATAAAAACGGCTTATAGGCCATATAATAAAAAAATCTTTTTTTAAAAAATTGTTAATAACTCGGGATACTCAGTGCAAAAAGGCGTAAAAAATATAAATATTGTTTATAATTAATGCAGCTATAGATATAGCAAGATTAGATTAGATTATATGGCACTATGCACCGCGACCAACTTAGGTCTTTTGTGCTGCCTAAAGTTACCCTAAAGATTCAAGCTACCTATAAAGCCAATAATCCTATTAGGCAAAACCTTCATAATGTCCGAAGGGGAGACAAAGCGATAGCCAAGAAACTTGGCACGCCTTTCACAAAGCCTCGGACATTCGCAAAGGACATGCTCCGATGTCTCAGCTACCAGTTCGCAAAACCTACACTCATCCGTGTCCGAAAGACCCCTTTTGCGCAGGTGGTATCTGAGATTGCAGTGTCCAGTCTGGTAAGACACCAGGGTACTCAAGTTACCCCTAGATATAGCAAACAAAAAAGAAAACCTATCTTGTAGAAATTTAATAATTTTGTTGTAAACTTTCTTTATCGTTTTTCTCGCAAAAATGTTTTTGGCCGGTGCGGCTCTCCAATAATCAATCGACGATTTGTTAATTTGATGCATGAATTTGAAATGTAAAATCATCTTTCAGATTCTTTGAAGAACGATATATCTTACCTAATATTAACCCATATTCACCCAGCGTCATCATCTACATAATACGATGGTATAAAGCTTTAACCACAACTAAAACTAAAACAAAAATTTATTTTAGGGTTGCCAAATTTGGCATATGCTACATATTTTTAGATTTTCTATAACTATTTTTTTTAAAAAAAAATTTTTAAACCGTTTTTCTCTTTTTGGATTAGCCAGATATTTTAAAACTATTTCACCATAAAAAATAAACAAAAATTTATTTTAGGGTTGCCAAATTTTGCATATGCTACATATTTTTAGATTTTCTATAACTATTTTTTTAAAAAATTTTTAAACCGTTTTTCTCTTTTTGGATTATCCAGATATTTTAAAACTATTTCACCATAAAAAATAAACAAAAACTTATTTTAGGGTTGCCAAATTTTGCATATGCTACATATTTTTAGATTTTCTATAACTATTTTTTTAAAAAATTTTTAAACCGTTTTTCTCTTTTTGGATTAGCCAGATATTTTAAAACTATTTCACCATAAAAAATAAACAAAAATTTATTTTAGGGTTGCCAAATTTGGCATATGCTACATATTTTTAGATTTTCTATAACTATTTTTTTTAAAAAAATTTTTAACCCGTTTTTCTCTTTTTGGATTAGCCAGATATTTTAAAACTATTTCACCATAAAAAATAAACAAAAATTTATTTTAGGGTTGCCAAATTTTGCATATGCTACATATTTTTAGATTTTCTATAACTATTTTTTTAAAAATTTTTTAAACCGTTTTTCTCTTTTTGGATTAGCCAGATATTTTAAAACTATTTCACCATAAAAAATAAAACGTCATCATTAAATTTTTATAAATAAAATCTATAGACTTAGTTAAACAAATTATTTAATAAAAACAAAAAAATTATAATAATTAGATAAAAAAAAAATTCATTAAAAAATATTATTAATAATATAAAACAATTTTTTTAGCTTTTAGCCGATAATCAATAAAAAAAATTAATTAATTAAATTTAAACAATAAACAACAAATAAACATTAAATAAAATTTAACGATACAATAAACAAAAAAAAAAAACAACAACAAACTATTTATTTCTTCTTATATTTAAATATAAATATTTTACTATTTTGCTAAAGTCTATTTTCAGAAAAACAATAAAAAAAAAAATCTGGTAGATTTAGTTTTTTTTTATATAATAATACCTAAGCTGCACTGTTGATAATATTTTGCAAATGTTATATCACATTCATAACATTTTATGATTTTATAAATTAATTGAAAATAATATAAAAAACAAACAGTTCAATGCAAAGTAATTTAAAAAATAGAGTGGCTCATGGTAAGATAAGTGATTAAAATATGGGACAACAGTTTGAAACACAGGAAAATTGAATTCAATTGGTTCTTTTTTGTTCAAGAAATCCAGCGATTTGTCGACAACTCATTTCACGCGAATTGAAAAAATTATGTTAATCATAAGGTAAGTTTACAAATGTAATTGCTTTACTTTGAAAAATACTATTTAACCTGTTAACTGCTCAAAGTAAAAAATTAAAACGTTAAAAAATATTCTATCTGAATTTTTAAATGAAATACTGAAAATTAAATTGTAATACATCAAAAAAAGAAAGAAATTTAATTATATTTCAGTTATATTTCAGTATGAGTAACTTGTCTGAGTACTTGTCTCTTAACAGGTTAATATATTAACAATATCGCGCGAGGAAAAAAAAATCAATTATCTTATCATAAGTTTTCAACTCTATATCCGTAATTAGATAAATCAATTAAATAAATATCTGCAATTTTCATTTCTTTTATATCATATTAACAAATAATTAACTTGTCATAAATGTTTAAATATCTCAAAAGATAAAAATTTTAATTAATAATGAAAGAAATCAAAAATAAAAAGTTCAAACTCAATAAAAAAAATTAGGAAAAATTTACAATATGTGTTGCTGTGCAATGCATTCATAAAATAAAGTGAATCATAATTTTCAAAAAAATTCGGTAAATGTACAAACAGCAAAAAGTAAATAAATGAGGAAAGGAAAGTCTATGCATTTAATTAGTTAATGGGTTAATTTCACAATTTTTCGTTTAGTTATAATAGAAATTTTCGCAATTCAAATTGTTGCAACTAAATTTTAAAATATTACCACTACCGATATCTTTAGCCAACTAAATTCTTTCTTTTTGGGACAACAAATATTTTGTTAACCCTTTACTGCATGGTGTTACATATATGTAACGAATACTTTGAACCTATGTGTTAGGTTAGGGAGGTTAGGTTAGGAAGGGTTATGTGCCCAAGGGCACATCTCCACTCGGAGACCAATACGGTCCATTGTGAATCACTTCAGTGAAAAACAGTAAGAAAGAATAGAAATAGACAGCAAGATAGATTGAAAGATAGATATAAAGAAAGATAGAAAGGATATATACTACTCAGAACCAGCTCCTATAGTCCCTTTGCAAGAAACAGCCGTCCTATCTCCCTGACAAATCTCAGCAAATCTACTGGATTGTATCCAGCGACACAACCCAAGTTCGTCGTGAAATCTATTTCCTAGCCATTTCTGTCTGAGACCCTGCAACCTAGGACAGTGGCACATTATATGCTCAACTATCTCCAGTTCCTTAACGTCCTCGCACAACCTGCAAAAATCCGTTATGTCCCTGTCCCATCTGCTTGTGAAAGCCCTGACAGAACAATGACCGGTCAGGAACCCCATAAGGGTCCTGAGACCCTCCCTCTCCAGTCCCAAAAGAACCTTGGTTGCGACCAATTCGGGCCATAACGCCCCAGACACCCTGCAATCCATTCTGTCCCTCCATAATTGGTTAACGGTTTCGCGGAATCCTTCCGTATAACCTCAAAGTAGTAACATAGTGGGGCTTTACCACCCCGTCCCTTACCGCCAAGTCCAGATTCGCACCCTCCCTCGCAAGTTCGTCCGCCAACTCATTGCCGTCCACCTTGCAGTGTCCGGGTACCCAACACAGCCTCACTGTGAATGCCTCCATGAGCTCCCTCAGAGCACACCTACATCGTGCGAACAGGCGCGAGCGCACCGTGTAGTTTGTCAGTGCCCTGAGCGCTGCCTGACTATCGACATAAATTGTCACCCTAGAACCTATGTGTAGTAACCTTGTGTATGAAATAGGGTATTCAATCGGTTAACCGTTACTCGATTAATCGATGAATTTTAATTAAGCAAATGTTCGAGTAAATTAAAATGGCCAATTTCGAGTAACGAATAACTCGAACAATTTTGGTCGATTAATAGAGTAAATCAAAATATGTTCTGTTTCAAATTTATTATACAAAAATTAATTTTAAACCCATCATTCTTCATTCCTATTTTGGAGCATTGTTTGATGAAAATAAGCCCCAAGTTTTTGTCCTCTTTTTTTGGGGCAATTTTTCATTTCTCACTTTGGGCCAAATTTCTTGGGGCCTAATTTGATGGGACAAAAAAATATATTTATTTGGGACAACTAAACAATTCTAATGCTGCAACCGAATCATTTAGTTGACAAGAAATTCGGTTGACACAATGAATCAGTTTTCTCTGTGTCATTTTTTTGTTTACACAATATTTATTTTTAAAATTTAACAGTATATGATAATGCTTTGAAGTTAGGCAAAAAGGTTTTAAGTCAGAAACTGAAGTTTTTCTTTAATACCCAACAAAATATGAATTTTTCTGACTTATTGCCTAAAGAGCAAATAATTACGATGGGAGGCAGCAGTTGTGCTAGAATTAAGTTATTGATATCTAGATTGGTAAAAAATTGCGTTAAACCCAATCAAAAACGCAAAATGCATTTTTAGCAAAAAGATTCTGTTAATTTTACCGCTTTTTCCTCCAATGCCATTTTTAACAAATTTTTAGCAACTTGTTTCTGCTATTTTTACAGACTTATTTGTATGAGTGTAACCATTTAATTTTTACTACTACTCTTGACTACACAGAAAAAACTAAAATCAAGGTTAAATCAAAATATTTGTTGATTCAATTAAAAGTTTATCAAAATGTAATCCGTATTTCAAACTTCAGCGCCGCTGCGGCACGTCTTTACGATATCCGATTATACTAGTTTTGTTGAGGACGTAGCTTTACACCTAAATAAATATTTCCTGGGGTAAACCGGTCAATAACTAAAAATTTGTTTTCCTCCATACAAGGTACACATATTTAAAGGTAAGTGACATGTCCCAAAAAATTATACTTAATTAAGAAGTCACAGGATAGGTCCTTTAAAGGCAATTGACCTCTTTTCCCCAAAGGGTCTTGTAGGGCACATTCAAGACAAAAAATTAATTAGCTAATTTTTAAAATTAGTTTTTCCTAAATCACTGTCTACTGGAAATATTTGCAACGAAAATGATTAAATTAGAGAGGATTCTAAATGGGATTATTTTGTATAATTTTTAAAGAAATAAGAAATTTGAGCGAATGTTTTTTTGCTACACTCATACAAATAAACGTGTAAAAATAGCTAAAAAAACTATTAAAAATGAGCTCAAAATGAGCTTGCAGGAAAAACTGCTAACATTTTTTGACTTTTTTACTAAATATCAGTAATATAAGAATAACAAATATAAATCTGTTGAATTTACAAATATTTAGTTATATTTGAGCCAAATTTTAGTTAATTGAAAGTAACAAAATAAACTGCTTAAATCAGCAAAAACATTTACTAAATATTAGTAGATAAAAAAATCATTAAGAAATGCGAAATTTTTAAAGTTTTTTCTTAGAATAAAAGTTTGCCCTTATGAAATCAGCAATGTAAATTTTCTTAGCAAGCATTTCTGTTGACTTTAGCAAAAGAAGCTGTTATTGGCATTCTACTAAATTTGAGGTAAATATAGTAAATTTTTTTGTTAATATTACAGTTTTTGTTTGCTATTTTGAGTTTACAAATATTTAGTAAAATTAACTTGGAAATAGCATGTCACTTAAAAAGAAATTTAAGATTGAAGAAAAGTTTTTGTGAAAGATTTATTTTATCCTCCGAAAATTGGAAAGAAATTCAAAAAAAAAATTTGAGGAAGAAAAATTTTTGTGGAATAAATATTTAGCATTTTTTGTTTTCAGCAATTTTGCTAAATGGTATAAAAAATCCCAAAACCATAAATGGTTGGTTGTTATTTGGGTAGTTATAATTATATAAATCAAGCCTGTAAAAAATATCAGACCACTTCTGGACCACTTTATGTAACACCTTCCTTATTAAAAATTTTACTTATTGAAACAATTTGAAACAGAAAGAAAAATAATGTAATTAAAATATGTGAAAACAGCCCTTTATAATGCAGTATAGACTTTAATAGTAGCAAAATGTTTAGTTTTAGAAAATAATATTGATACTTTTTGAAAACTGGGGGTGAGGCATTTCGAATTTTTTAAAATAAAAAAAAAAAAATATAAAAACCCAAAAGTTAAAACATTTCTTAATTCATTTTTTGATAAATTTTACGCAATTTATTGTTAAAGTATAATATTTTCAAAGCTCTGATATTATCCGGTAAATGGCGCATCAGAGCATACGATACGAAGACGTTATTTCGCTTTCTAACATGTCTCGAAATCTAAAAGAAATTGAGTAAAATGGGCGAAAGTTTGGACTACCCTTAAAATGTTTCCATCCCTAGCCAAAATGGTATCTTGGTCGGGCCTAATGAAACTCAGAATTTTTTCAAAAATAGTCCGTTGCGCAAAATTTCCCATATCTCGAAATTTAATTGAGACAAAAAAAATCGTACAAAACGTTTGCTACTGATATCCTATTGAAGTATTGCGAAGGTCAGGAAACTCTTCAATTACAATTATCGGAATATATTTAATAAGTTTCTAAAAGTTCAAATAAAACTTTAGTTTTACTATGTAATTAACATTAGATTTCAGAAAATTTTAGGTGAAGCAACTAAAATTCAGTTGAATAACCCGAACTTTAATTTGAAAACGAATGTTCAGTTGTACCAATCGACTGAAATTCATTATAACCGAATTTGAGTCGTAGTAACCGAGTTTCAGTTGGCAAATATATCACTAGAAGTCGAATCAATTTGGGTTTCTCCAATTTTTTTATATTTTGTACATGAATACTCTATAGTCCCACTTGCACATAGCCTTTTTCAGATCTCGAAATTTGTAAAAACTCGCGATTTTATGCACGTTTTTAATTTTCATAAATTTGATAAAAATGCTAAAAGTGCTTCACTTTGAAGTGCCATAACTTTTTAATTGTATATCGCATGTTATTAATTTAAACGATATTTGGAATATGCACTTGTCTTCTTTATAACTTTAGGCTTTTAACAAAATTATTGTTAAAAAAGTGCATACGAAATGCAAATGCAGTTTTCTAAGGTATTTTTCAAAACTTTCTTCCCTACGATTTTCAAAAAAAGATACAGTTTACTAAAATATGGAATCTTACCTTATAAAAATCAGTATTTGTATATTTAGCTAATATTCCATATTTTAGTAAACTGTATTTTTTTTTTGAAAATCGTAGGGGGAGAAAGTTTTGAAAAATGGATTACAAAACCGCATTTGCATCAAGTATGCATTTTTTTAGCAACCGTTTTGTTTAAAGAATCCAGTTATAAAGTAGGCAAGTGCATCTTCCAAATATCGTTTAAATTAATAACATGCGTTATACTATTTAAAGTGAAGTGGTTTTAGCATTTTTTTGATACTTATGAGAACTTAAAACGTGCATAAAATCAGGAGCTTTTACAAATTTGGAGATCTGAAAAAGGAAATGTACACATGGGAACATAAAGTATTCATGTACAAAAAATAAACAAAATCAGAGGACCCTTGTTCAGATTTTTTGCGTTTTCTAATGGAATGAATGATATATTTTTTTGAAAATATTTTGTTACTCGAAATCAAAAAAGCAAGTGACTGGTTTTGACATTTACGTTCGCACTGTTGACAACACGTTCGAAATAGAGAAACCAAATTTTATATGAAAACTGTTACGTTTTCATTTGACTTGTATTTCAAGTCATCGTTCGCATAGAAATTTAGTTAGAGAAACCCAAATCAATTTTCTTTCGCTTAGAAAGCGAAAGAAAGCATTCTTTCGAAATCGAGAAACAGGCCATTACTCTCTGCCATACTTGGGACTAGTTAATTGAATGGACTAATTAATTGACGATTTAATTGGCATTGCTTGCTGTCAAAGTTAATTAAATTTTTTGGCATTACAATTCCTTAAAACAATGAAAATTAAATTTAGTTTTAATCAGCATTGCTTAATGCCAATGCCTTCATTATTATAATTTTTTGTTAAAATTGTCTACAAAAAAAAAAGTAATTTCAAATTTAGAAAAAAAATCCTTTCTTTGCGTACTTATTTTATAAATATTCGGTATTTTATTAAGTATATCCGCCATTACACGCAAAATCTGACTAAATCTGAACTTGAGTTTTACGATTTTAATTATCAAAATTTTGCATTCAGAAACTTTATGGACCAACTTAAATTTAGGTGTTTTTAGTTTTTCAAATTTCGAAAAATGATTTTTTTAAAAAAAGCTTTTAGCACTTTAACAGAGAAATAAACAGCAATTTTTATTTTTTTTTAATTTTTTTGATTTATTAAATATAAAAATGTAATGTTAAGAAGCCTTTTAAACGTCTCTGTTTCAAAAACTTTACATTTAATTTTGTGGATTTTTCTGTAGGTGAAAGATAAATCAACTGAAATAGTCTGTTTTAAAATTTAAAGTTTTTAACCCTTTCCAGCGCACGTTTGCCATCGAATATCACATTTTCATAGAAAGAAATATAATGTAGAAAGTTTTAAAAATTTAATTTTAAAAACTTAATATTTAAGTAGATTCGTTTATCTTTTATGTGGAGAAGGAATCTTAAAAATTAAATGTATAGTTTGTAAAAGAGAGACATTTAAACGGCGCCTTAGCTCAACATTTTAAAATTTCGCACACCTAGTTTAAAAGTAACTCAACTCAAAATTTTTCATTTTTCAGAAATCAAAAAAAATATTTGCAACTTAATACCAATTGAAACAAAACGAAAGACATAACTGTTTTTTAGCAACAGTTAACAACAACAGAAAACACTGATATTTTTTATATAGGTAAACAAGCGTATTGTGTACAATTTAAGCATATAAACCAGAAAAATTAAAATTTTGAGTTGAGTCACTTTTGAACTAAGTGTGCGATTTAATCTTTTCAATTTTGAAAAATTAAAAAAATAACAAATTGTTGTTTTTTTTTTATTTAAACATGATGCAAGCTTTTCTTTTTCAATAAATCGTTAATAATAGATAAACGCCGGGACCCAAAAAAAACAAAAATGTTGTTTTTTACTAAAAATTCCATATTTTACAAATATGCATATTTTTTTCAATGGCCAAATTTGAGAAAAGTGCATTTAAAAAAGAAATTACACAGAAAATACATTTCTTTTTAATGCTGAAAAAAAACTTCATTCCGCAGTAAACAAATACACAGAGAGAATTCCTTGAGCGAGTTTTTATGAAATTTTTCACTAAACTAGTAAACTGTTTTTCAAAATGGCAATGGAAAATTTCTTTAACTTTAGGAAAAAGCTTCATGGTTTTAATGGAACTATTTTTAATGAAACCTTTTCATTAGGCGTATGAAATTTTTAATAAGAAATATGAAATTTTTTATTACATTTTATGAAAAACTGCATAAATTTCAAAGATCTACTGCAAAATTTCATTGCTATCATGCAGATAATTTTCTCAGTGTAGGGGAGTATAAAATTCCAGTGCAATTTAAATTACGACAAGCCGATGAACATTAAATAAAATTCGAATATTAAATTTTTGCACATTTTGCATTTTTTCATTTTTCAAAAAAAAAAAACTAAATCGAGCAGAAAACCGTGGATTTTTCGAAATTTGAAAAACTAAAAACTCCACTCCTTAGAGTTTCTAAATGTAAAATTTAATTAACATCGGAAGATCGAAAGTCAAAAAATGACGTTTTTTTGGCAGAACTTCGGTGGAACGACCGATATATTATTAAAACGGATCCATCATGACATAAACACACCAAGTCATTACCAAACAGGAATAAATAGTAGTGTCCGACCGAACAGTTCGGCCAAAAAAACTATATTTTGTCGGTTTTTTGATATCTAGAGGCAACGATGACAAATTTTGGTATTGGAAACATGTTTGTTAGGCCGATTTAATTCGATTTTGTGTATAAAATTTAAGAGAAAAGCCGAAGTTTAGCTATAAAGTTAAAAGTTCGGCCGCTATTTTCAATTTGGCCAAACTTTCTGAGGCCGAACAGTGAATTCATTGCTTAACCACATACTTTTCTTCAAATTTGACACTCAAAATAGCATATAATCAGCCCAATAAACATTTTTCCATCCGCCAAATTTGTCCATAATGCTTTAAAATACCGAATACAGACCAAATGCATTTTCTGGCCGAACTGTTTGGTCGGACACTAATAAATAGAGTATACATGATTAAACTTGCATAAAATAGCGAATACTTTTAAAGTAAGGACTTAAATTTAAAATTGTTGTCGTTTTTCCAAAAGATAACACTTTTTATAAACAATTATTTTTTCGTCAATTATAATTGGATGTTTTAGGCACTGGAGTTATTTCATTACCAATGGTCTAATCAATGGCAATGAAAAAAAAATTCATTGGCATTGGAATGGTAATGCATTTGTTGGCAGTGGCATGGACCACAAGTAATGCCAATTATATGTCAATGAAACATTCCCAAGTATGCTCTCTGCTTAAGGTCCTAAACTATAGAACTAATATGAAATTATTAAAATCCTCAAGAAAAGTGGTTAAAAACATTAAGTTCATTAATAAAAACAAATTGTAATATAAAAAAAAAAAATAATTATAAAATATTTACAAAATAAAATAAATAATATAATATAAAATGAGTATAAAACATAAATAAATGTTACTGTGTACCTTAGATTATATTAATTAAAAAAATGAGAACAAATTTTTCAAATTTCATGCATTAAAACAAAATCAACTAAACACAACATTTTTCACATTAAAAAAAAAAATCTTAAAAATAAAATATTTTAGAATTAAACAAATATTACATTTAAAGTTGTTATTACATTGTTTTCATAACGTTAAAAATGTAGACAAAGTTACATTTTCGAGAATATAAAAAATATTTAATAAAATAATAGAAAATTCATTATAAACAAAAAATCTTTTATGATTTGACTGTGATAATAAACAAAAAAAAAAATATTTAAATTAAAAAAAAAAAACACATGTAAAGAAAATTAATTAGAAGAAAATTATTATTAAATAAATAAGAAAAATGAAAGGACATTTTAAAAAAAAAATTAAATTAAAAACAATTTTTATTACAATAAATTTTATTATTAACAAAAAAAAAAAAAATTAATATAGACAAAAATAAAGAAAAACAAAAAATGTTAGACAAAATAAAGACAGAAAACAAATATTATATATTTAATTAAAAAAAGAAAAAATAATTAAGCAACAAAATTCCGTCTTGACTTGGTTAAAAAAATAAATAAATAAATAAATAAAACCAAAGTCGAACGAAATAATTATTAAAAAATTAACATTATTAAAATAAAATAAAAAAAAAAATCAACGATATCGTTTAAAATAAAAAAACATATTTAGTTAAATTATGGCATATAGTTTTACACTTAAAAAAAAAAAAAAAAAAAAAAAAAAAAAATATAATAATAAATTAAACTCATTTAATCCTTTAATACTATTTCAAAAAACCCGTGAAAAAATACAAAAATAAATAACTTTAAATTCAAATACTAATAACAAAAACCAGAATTTTTGAAAAAAATGTAGTAAATATTTAAAAACAATTTAAATTTTCCTGTATTAAACAAAATTTTAGTATTTATTAATGCAACTACAGAAAAAAAAAAATTAAAACAAACAACAATAAAATACAAGTCTCTTTCTCAAATGTTTCCTTTTACTTTCCTATTTAAACTACATAATGAAAAAAAAAAAAAAAAATTAACAAACAATTAAAACCAAAATCTTTTTAATGTTCAAAATACTAAAAACAAACAAAAAGGAAAATACTTTTTCCCCTCCCCAAAAACCAGCTCGATTAAAAACCAAAAACTCAAATTAACCATTACATTATATTCAATATTTCGTATGGCAAAATAAAAAATTGTTAAAAATATGTAAGAAAACATTAAAAATGGCGAATATTGTATGTATGATGGGAATAAAGTCGATGAAAAATATTTAAAAAAAAAAAAAACAGATAAATTGTGTAGTATTGAATATTGGTACATGTATAAGTCAGTCAAAAAAAAAAAAAAAAAAAAAAAAGGAACAACCCGTATTATAATTATAATATTAAAAAAAAAAGATAAATTTAAAACATCTGCATATATACTCTAACATACACACATATATGGCAAAAAAAAAAATATATATACATACATATATAACAAATGAACAAAAAAAAAAATTATATATATAAAATTATATATAGAAGAATAATAATAAAAAAAAATAATAAAAATTATAAATAAAAAACAAATTGTTTAATTTGGAACATGGAATTAGGAAAATATAGCTTTCATAATAACGTAACATTCAGGAAAACAAGTTTCATCATATTGATGAAATTGTTTCATAATTCGTGTGTCATCAATAATTTCACAGCTAAACTTTGGTAAAGGGTGCGATAAAGTAATACATTACCTTGTAATGTATACTCTTTACCTGTACCATTATTTTCCAACAAGAAGTAATGAGTTACCGATAATGGGTTACATAATGCATTACTTTGTAATGTGTTCCTTACCTTCAACATTATTTTTAACATCACAAACGAAAACTCGAAGCACAACAATTCATTTACATTTCCATAAGAGACGACAGCTCTGTGGGTAGAGTTATCGCCTAACATCCAGAGATCACAAGTTCGAATCTCAGCGCGAACACGTTATTTATTTAATATAAAAAAAATTATTTGTAATATTTTTTTTTTTTTATAAATTAGTATTTATGAAAATCTATTTATAGATACATTACTTTTCCGAGCCCGTTAACAATAAAAGTAACAAGTTACGATGAAAATTAAAATTATTCAAGTTCGAGGCCATACTCTATATTTCTTTATTAGGATATTGTCCTAACAAATAATCTATAGAGTTTTTTGTTTTCAAATTTATTATTTGGCCCTTTCAGGAATGTGTTGATAGATCTATTTCGGGAATTTTCTAGGTTCCCATCATCAGAACACGCTTTGAAAGCGGTAACAATCCCATGTCAAACATCAAACATTCATATAAACTAGTTTACTCACTACAGGAGAACTTTTGTCGAAGTCAAGTTTTTTAAACTGGTACGCAGTGTTGCTTAAGTTCTAATGAATCGATTTTGATGATATACCGCTTAACGTGGCGTGGCTATCGTCCCATGCTCAATCATCTGGAAAAGAAATTGTACATATTTGTATTTTACTCTAGACTACAAAAAAAATTGTCAAATATCGATTTTTCATTTTGAAAAGTTCTCCATTTTGATAAATAAATATTTTTTTTTATAATTGAGCATGGGACGATAAAGGCTCTCATACTAACCAATTGCCCGTTTTCCGTTTAGCTTTCAGATAACCGTGGGTCCCGGAAAGTAGGATAGACCCAATTTTGGAAGCCGAGAACTTTTCGAATAGCCCACTTATTGACAAATTGTTAATTTTGTATTTTTCTTGATGAATTGTGCAACGGAATACCAAAAACCAGAATTAAAACAGCTGAAATTCAGCCGCGCAAACAAGAAGATCCCCTAAACTTCAATTTATTTTAGGCTTGCCAGACTTGGGGTTCTGTCCCCAAATTTGGTCTTGGGGACAAAAATTTTCAATTGAGGGCAGGCGATTTTTTGGGAATTCGAAAAATATTTTGGAGATTTTTTGGGTATATTACAATTTTTTTAAGTGAATTTAGATTTACAATAAAATCCATCAATTTAATGCCATTATGACAATTCTCGTTTACGACCTCTAGACTAAAAACCATAAGAAACTTTTTTAAAATGTTTAGCTCGTCATTTTCATTTTTATTGAATTTACATAATACCTGAAATCTCTTTAACACCGAATTTTGTATAAAAATATTAAACATTACATTATTTTTAGTGTTGCCAACTTTTTAGGGCAAATACGCGTAAAACAGCGTATTTTTTTGGTTAAAAAGGCGTAAAAAACACATGGCAATTTATTCATCAATAGAACAAATTTTTTTTAAAAAGTTGTAGAATTTAGTCAATTTACCACACTTGGGCGACCTCAATTACATTTCACCATCATTCACATTTCACCATCATTCACATTTTTATATAACATTAATAATTTCAGACCTACGGTCACACTTGTGGGCTTAAACGTTTCTTTGGAAAATTTTAAATTTTGTCTACACCAGACATGGCATATAATGCCAGTATTCGTTTATTTAATTACAGGCCAATTACATTATTACGTCTAATTACATGTAATTGGGTGTAATTGAGTAATTGTCCAGTAATTAAATACAGTAAAGTAACTATTGCCCATGTTTGATATTAAAAATTTTACAAATTTTCCAATTAAGCGTTTAAGTCTGAAATTAATAATGATATAAAAAAAGTTTACCAGTGAATGATTGTGAAATGTAATTGACGTCACCCAAGTCTGCAATATACACCTGATTAATTTAATAAATATGAAAAAAAGTTGGGAGTAAACTTGTAATAACCACTACAATTAAGCAATTGATTTTGGTTAATTTTTTAGGGCTTTAAAATTGTTTTCGATACAATTAGGGAGTAATAAACAAAAATGGCTTAAAAGCACAGAGTACACCAACGGAATATTGCAAAAGCACCAACTTAGTGATTTTTACAGTTTGGCACCACGAGTGAAATTTCCTCGTTTTTGGTAATCGAAAAGCACCATAAATAGTGCTAAAAGCACCAAGTTGGCATCACTGATTATTTGCTCTTTTTTTGCCTGAGCAAAAAGAATGCTAAAAACACAATCAAAGTTAAAACAAAAGCGAAACAATTTTTTCATAAGTCAGGCAATTTAAAAACAATGTATGAAAAATTAATTTCGTCATTGGTTGTAGCCTTTATAGTGTTAGCATTCTATGCACGTTGTATATTTTTCTCACTCTAACACAAAATATAAACCAGTTTTATGAAACGAGGAAGTTGTATGCGATTGATTGCGCGACTTATATACTTTGTTTTATTAAAACACAATGTTAATTCTTTTTTTAAAGATCAAAATTTAGGTACAGTGAAATAACTCCCAAATGAAATGAAAGTCCCAATGGAAAAATGAAATAAGTCCCAAAAAATTTTCCATGTAAATTGGGACTTATTTCATTATGAAATAAGTCCCAATGCGTTGGGACTTATTTCATAATTTTTGTTGGGAGTTAATTCATTATGAAATAACTCCCAAATGAAATAAGTCCCAACAGTTTTTTTGTTGGGAGTTATTTCATTTGGGAGTTACCATTGGCACTTATTTCATCGCAGTTGGGACTTATTTCATTTTTACGAAATAAGGCCTTTAAGGCTTTATTTCACTTTCAATTGAGAAATAAGGCCTTTATTTGCAAAAAGGCTTTATTGCACTTTGAAAGTGAAATAAGGCCTTTATTTAAATTTAGCCAATGGTGCAATAAAGCCTTTATTTTGTATTTTTTGATTCTTTTGTTACACTGTTCAGTTTTTCTGCGTGGCGGCCTGCGGCCGATCTTAGGGGTTTTCTCCTCCATAGGACGCGGCAGGTGGCTTCGCTGAATACAGTTTTCCTGCGCCCGTCTCATTATCTTCCCTAGTGTGACGCGCGCAGGGAAACTTTATTCAGCGAAGCCACCTGCCGCGTCCCATGGAGGAGAAAACCCCTAAGAGCGGCCGCAGGCCGCCACGCAGAAAAACTTTATAAAGCAAAGATTTTCAATATTGTTGCAGTTAAATTTTTTGTTGAATTATTAATGTTCTATTAATTTTTGTTAATATGAAATTTTTTTATAATTGTTCAATAAAATATAAGAAGAATAAGAATAAGAAATTTAATTGCTTCATTTAAAAAAAAATTTAAGTGAAATAAGGCCTTTACGGCTTTATTTCACTTTCAAAGTGCAATAAAGCCTTTTTGCAAATAAAGGCCTTATTTCTCAATTGAAAGTGAAATAAAGCCTTAAAGGCCTTATTTCGTAAGGCATTATTGCACTCCACCTATGCTTACATATACTTATGAAATAAAAAGTGTTCTCTCACAGAAAAACAAAACAAACAAAAATTGGGAGTTAATTCATTTTTGTTGGGACTTATTTCATTGGGAGTTAATTCATTTTTTTTTGGGATTTATTTTTAAATTTTGAAATAACTCCCAAAAATTGGGACTTATTTCATTTTTCTCATTGGGAGATATTTCTTTTTTTTACATTGGGTGTTATTTCATTTTTGATGGGACTTATTTCATTGGGAGTTATTTCATTGGGACTTATTTCATTTGGGAGTTATTTCACTGTACCCAAAATTTAATGTTTATTAATTAATGAACAATGAAGCATCAGTCTCTCTCTCTCTGTCTGACCTCTGTTTATTTGCTAGTAAAATCGCACCGAGCTAATGGAAACATGTTGTAGAAATTTAAAAGTTTAAATGAATTTTTATCATGTTTTTGAATAATAATTTATAAAAATTCTTATTTGTTAAAAATTTTAACGATCAAATATGCAAGATAAAATTAAAATACATTCAGTTTTAATGGAAAATAACACAATATAAGGAAAATAGAAGTGAGTGTTGAAAGCAACAATTTTTTATCAAAATGCTGCAATTAGTTTTTAGTGTAAAAAAATGTATTCATTTGCTTGCCCGAGTTCGGTAGTTTGTTGCTGAGAGGCGTGGGAAGTGTAGTCTCTCTATTTGTATATACTCTTTGATAGAAGAGAAATTAAAAATAAACATAATAAGAAAAAGAATAAATTTGAGTACTTAGGAACATTATATAATAGGACATTAACGATTACATCGTAACTATCCCTCAATTAAAATAAGGACATTCCAGGGTCCTTTAGTTATTAAAATCAATTAATACTTTGTTATACTCTTGCATGAAGCTTTTTTAAATTTGTTTTCTTTTTGTAAAAAATAACTATTATTTAATACATCTTTAATTTTTTTTTAAGTAACAAATTTAATAACAAAAAAAAAACTTATTTAACTCATAATGCCTTTCTTTTTTTATAAATTCATTAAATTTTATTCCAAAAAAAAAAATTGGTTGTATATGTTATATTTTGCTATTTGCACAATAAAGTGATTGTGTGATTGAGCTTTTGAGCATACACCACACTATCATGGTGGTACAGTTTTCATTTCTTTACAAACAGTATGTAGAAAAGGTGGTCATGGATACTACTTTGTCTCTGTTGGCATATGGATCAAATTCTTTTACCTTCTCAACCATTTTATTATAACATTGGCTTTTTAAATCATGAGTGCAATATTCTGAACTTTTAATTTTCCATAAACACGGCATTGACTTGTATAAATCGAGAAATTTTTTTTCACCAAAATAATTTTTCCTCTGCATTCCTGGTCTTGTTTACTGCTTGAAAACTTTTAAAAACTGAACTAATTTCAGCACACACGATACATGCATGCTGGTACAATCATAAAAATATCAAACTGTTTTAGATTTTGCTCAATCGGCATGTTCAATCGCACCACAACCCCACACACGGTCAATCGCCTGATTGCGCATGCATGCTGGTGTCGTGTATGGGCCCCTTAAGGCAGTTGTCTTCCTTTAAAAGATGCCATCATTTAGACAACTTTTGATGCAGGTAGTTGAACGATTATTTCGTTTATTTTATACATAATTATTTCTATATATTTTCAGATATTACATTAATTCATTTCGTCAATGTGGAAGTATGATAATTTTTATATTTTGTAAGTTATTGTAAATTATTTTTAAAAGAATCATTAAAAAAAATGTGCTCGGTTTTCAGCAAATAAATTAACTAATATCCAGGAAAAATTTTGTTAGCAGGGATTTTGTAATTTTTAATCAATCAAGTGTTAGCAAAACTTTTGCTCAATCAACTAATTTTGTTGCTAAAACTCAGCTCGCTGGTTATTGTTAAATTCTTTATGTTTTAGGTTGACGTCTTCTTCTGTTTCAAACTCGCATTCACACATAGTTGATAACATTGTTATCGTGTTGAAGAATGTGTTCAGAATTTAAACACGATCATTTTACGTGTTTTGCAGTCAGAGAAATGTATTGCAAAACATCTCATTTTAACACGTTTAACGACACAATACGATTTAAGGTGTTTAACACGATAGTGTGAAGCCCATATTAGATGAAGTTTTAAAGAAAATTCGAAAAAATATACATAATACCACACCTACCACTGAATATTCCGTATTTATTCCAAAACCCTCAGTTAAACACATTCATATTTGGTTACCACATATAATTCTTTATTTAAAAGCAAAATATTTAACATGATTTTTCATTTTGTTTTTTAATTGTATGTATATTTTATGGAATCTTAATTTGTTCAATGTTAGTTTGTTTTAAGAACTTTTATAATTACAACGTTTATATGATGATTCTAATGGTTTATATGATGATTCTAAAGGTAATATTCCCCAAAAAAAAGTTCTATTATTTCTTTAGTGCTGTTTAAAAGTTAAAAAATTACATTTAAAAACTTTATAAATTTTTTTTTTTTATAAAATTTAACAGATTTTTAAGATGTTTGTTAGTGCTTCAAATTTTATTAAAAACTTTTTGAAAATATTTTTTTGTTTTATATTAAAGCAATTACAAAATTTTATATGAATTACAAAATGGTTTAATGTAAGATTTTCAAATTTGTTTTATTAATTTTTAAGCAATTTGGTTTTATTTTAAATTACACTGTGCTACACAGAAAATTTACTTTTCAAGTGACCTATCTGACCAGGTTTTAGGAGTTACAATATACCTAGGGTGACCATCTTTTCGTGACACGTGAATCGGTACAAAATTTTTAAAATATATCAATTCTTGATAAATTCTAAAAAACACAGCTAATTTACTTTTCCTATATACAATTTCAGATTAACTATGAATATTACCAAAATTTATATAAAAATTCCAAACTCAGCTATTTTTTACATATTAAATTATACACTGAGAGAATTAAAAGCATGATTAGAATTCGTCCATTGAAGTTAATTAAATTAATGAAGTTTGTGAAAAATTTAATTGTATTTATTAAAAATTTTTCATGAAAATTTTTTCATAAAAATCTTTAAGATTTTTTATAAAATGGAACAAATATTTTATTCATTTTGTAAAAAAACTTCATTAGTTTAAAGCAATATTTCATTATAACTCGTCCAATAAAATCTTCTTGAAGGCCTTTAAAACAAAGTGATTTAAACAACTGTTTCATCTTAAAGATATTTAAAAACCTAAAAAGCTTTAAGAAATGAAAACATTTTAATTTTATCCTTTGAATTTAAATTTTTCGCCCTCAATATAGCTTTTCCTAAAAGATCTGAAGATTTAAACATTTGTTACTCAGTCATTGTTTAACCAAATTTAAATTTTTAAAGTGTATTTTAAAGAAAATTACATAGTCTTTCTAAAAATATACACTTTTTTTTTTTATTATTAACATAAATAGGTAGCGATTTTTTTTTTAACAATTAAAATTATCAACTACTACGAAGGTTTTTTCGATTTTTTTTTTTTTTTTAACAACAATATTCGTAAAGCTAGTGTCTCCTTGAGTAAATTAAGCGTTTGTTTGTTAAAATGGTTTGAAAATTGACAAAGTTATGGTACTTTCTCTATATATATAATAATTAAAATATACTGTTTTTTGCAATTTTTTCAACTTCTATGAGTGTTTTTTGTAATCTTTTAAAACAATAATATTCTTAAAGTTCATTTGTTGAAGTCCGTTGAGAATTGATAAATATATATATGCAAACTTATGTTTCTTCCTTCTTGGCAATAATGACTGAAAATATATAAAATCAACCACTCGATTTCCTCCACATTTTGCGATTTCAACCAAACTTGGTATAAAAGTTGTTAGTTATATAACTATAACATCGCCCAAGTAAAGGATAGTTAGTATCAGCGGATTTCGAAATATCGCTTATCAAAATATGAAAAATATTCGAAAATTTTACAAAAGTTCATATCCATAACGCTGAAAGCTAAGTGCTTCGCTATTACCTTATTTTAAAGCTACTGTTATCGCAGTTTCTTAAAAAAAAATGTTAATTATTATATTATTTCCCTATGCCGTTGCCAAATACCTACATGGAGCACTTACAGAATCCAAAGTTATAAATAAAAATGTAAAAAATTATAATTAAAAAATCAATAACTCAAGAACCCGCAGGAGTAGCATATAGTGATTTTGCAACGGTATATAAGAATAATTTGTCATTAACATATATATTTTAAAAAATTTTGGAAAACCAGGTTTTTGAAATGTAGTGATTTAAGCCACGGATTAAAAATGCATTTTTCTGTCAAGAAGTGAATTATCTTTCTTTACCATTTTAAGTCGCTTTAAATACATAATAAACATATTTTTTTCTAAGAATGAAAGAAAAAAGCAGTTTTTTTTTTTAAATAAAGTGGTTTGAAAAGCGGATTTTGAATGAGGTATTCACGAATTTCGTAGCTTTAACCGTTACAAAGATATGGACAATTATACTACTTTTGTTAAATTTTAAAACGCGATATTTCCACAACCGTAAGATCTACCAACCTAAAATTTGGACTGTGTCATATTTTTATGATACTCTTCCATGCCACTTTCATACCATTGTTGGTTAAAATTGAAGGGGTTTGAGTTCAAAAATTCGATTTTTTTGATGGTTGTATATGGAATGGTTCTAATGCATTATTTTTCATTAAAAAAAAACAAAATTCGCTCTGTATATATAGAAAAAGTACCATAACTTTTTAAATTTTCAACCGATTTAACAAATGAAGTCGCATTTTACTCAGGAAGACATTAGCTTCAATATTACTGTTGTTTTAAAAGAAAATTCGAGAAACCCTCGTTGAAGTTGAACAATTAAAAAAAAAAACTGAAAATATTAATTATTGTGTGAGATTTTATTTGTTCGGTTTTAGATCATGACAAATTTTTCTCTAAATTAACAGAAAAATTATAATTTTTATATGATAATTTACTTTGACTATTAGAAAAAAACACAGAAAAAGTTATTAGACACTAGCATGAATGGAATGCATTTTCTGACCCACTACGGTCTTCATCAACATTCTTCGTGCCATTTTAGTGTTAATCGTAAATATCATCTATTTAACTCACATGTTAAAGAAATTGGGTAACTTTAAATCCCACATTACTCTGTGTGTTGAGTTAGAATGAAATTTACCACGAACGATTTCTATTTATAGAGTGTTTGTTTTTTCTCTAGTCATTATCATAGTTGCCAGTTTAACTTTCAGTTAAAACTTTAAATGGCAGTTCTTTTCTCTAATGTCATCATATACTATCCTTCTACATTAGCAAAGTATATCAACAAACATTAAAGATTTTTCATTAACACATATGTCGAGCATATACATTAAACGATCTAAAACCGAACAAATAAAATCTCACACATAAATTTATAGATCAACGATAAAAATTCACTAATATTAATTATTAACATAACTTTGTCAGTTTTCAATCGATTTTAACAAATGAATGCTAATTTTAGTCAAAAAAGCACAAACTTTAAAAATATTGTTCTTTTAAAAGAAAATTCTGGAATACCCTCGATGAAGTTGAAAAATTTGTATTAAAAAAAAAAAAAACTGAAAATTTAAATTATTATATATACACAGAATAAATTATCAACCTTAACTATCTAATAAAAGATTTGATTTGAATTAAATTTGTTTGCAATCAAATATTTAATTGAATCAATTAATATTTTAATTGACTTTTAAATATATAAATTGATATTTTAATTTAATTTACAAACAAAACAAGCACACACACACAAATACCCAAACAGACACCGCATTATCAAAAACATACATACAAACGTGTCGTTCACACACTCGTTTTTGAGTATCATAATTTTTTTGTAGATAGTTATTTCGTTATTTTATTTTATAGCTTTTTTTCTTTTCCATTTTCATTTTCAATAAAAATTTTAATTAATACAGGGTGTCCGCCGGGAAGGTATACTACTTTGTTTTGCCGCCATTTTGGTAAACATTAGTCTTGACAGTACATATTTGGAATAATATGGAAAAATATTCAATAAACCAACGTGTTTTAATCGTTAAAACCTTTTATCAAAATCAATCGTCGATTACTGTGACGGTGAGAAAGTTACTTGAAATTTTCGGAAGGAACAACGTGCCAACAAAACGCCCTAATCATCGTGTAGTGAATGATTTCAAAGAAAGAGTGTCTGTAGGTGATAGGCCCAAGCGTGGACCACAACGTACTGCAAGATCGGCTGAAAACATTACAACTGCTCAACAAAGTGTTCAAAACAATCCATCAACCTCAATTCGACGCCGTGCTCAGGAGCTTGGTCTTCAAAGAACAACTTTGGCCAAAATTTTGCACAAATATTTGCATTTGTTTCCATTTAAGATTCAGTGGTATGAACAAGACGGTGCTACAGCGCATACAGCAAGGATTACAATGGAATTACTGCGAGACCTCTTTCCACAACAAGTTATTTCAAGAAATGGTGATGTTGATTGGCCTCCACGGTCGCCTGATTTGACTGCTCCGGACTTCTTTTTTGTGGGGATATCTGAAAAGCAGGGTTTATGCAAACAAACCAAAAACGCTTGAGCAACTCAAACTAAATATTCGCGATGAATTTAATGAAATACCGCGTGAAATGTGAGAGAATGTAATGAAAAATGTGCTCAAAAGGGCTCGCATTTGTGAGGCTAACAGAGGCGGACATTTATCTGGTATTGTATTCCATACATAATTGCCTACATTAAATAAAACATTTATCAATATAAGATCCATTCTCTTTCATTTAATCAAAAATTATAAACAAATAAATTAGTATACCTTCCCGGCAAACACCCTGTATTATCATTGCCGTGATAGGTGCAAAATAAATTAAAATATTCATTGATTCAATAAATTTTTTAATAGAAACCCGTTTTTAGTTTTTTTTTTTTTGTGCATAGAAAAAGTATCACAAACGATTTCAAATGAAGGCTCAATTTACTCAGGAAAACTCTAACTTTAAAAACATTGTTTTTTTTTTTAAAGGATGTTCGAAAAAATCCTCGTAGAAGTTGAAAAAGTTAAAAGAATTTTTTAATTTCAGTTGTTATTAAAAACATTTCTAGCTATTTATATTATTAATAAAATGGAAGTATATGTATTCAAAAAGAAGAAGGTAATTTTCTTTTAAATGCCGTTTAAAAATTCAAAAAACGGTTGAAAAATTATTGACTTAAGCTATGTACAGACGGTTGTCAGATCTTACAATATTGTCAGAAAACCCATTGTCTGTACATTGTAAGACAATAATATTGTCAGACATCTGACATTCGTGTGAACACGCTACGTTGCCATTGTCAGATAATTGCAAGACATTGTAAACTATTTTTTATTGGCAGATGTGTTTAAATTAATGCATCTGACAATGGCAGTATTGTCACAGAAATGTTTCTATTGGCAGCACTGTCCATAAATAATGAAAAAAAAAACAAAAGTTCATATTAATAATATTAAAAATCAAAAGTGAAACAAAATAGGAAATCAAATTAACTAAAAAAATTGAATTGCAACATTTTAATTAATGAAATCTGCGTCATAGATTGCAGATCCTACCGCAAAAAGGTGGAATCCGTGTGGTCACATGAAAATCTTATCAAACTTATCGAGGAAGTTGAGGTACGGCGAAGTTTATAAGATGCTGGTTGCGCTGAGCATAAACTTCCCAAAGATATTTTATGGCAAGAAGTCGCAGATGCTATCCAGATAAGTTTGAACGATTGCAAAGAAAAATGGGCAAATCTCCGCACCTCTTTCAACTGCAATTTGCAAAAATATTTTGTCTTCATGCTCGCTACTTTCTAATACATATGCAGCTAAAATCGTTGTAATTGCTTTTTTTTTGTTCCATGACAATTAATATTATTACTTTTTCAATTAAATTAAACACACAATTGACAATTAATAATTTCTTTCAAATGCTTTGACAGTTCTGGCAATTTCTAACAACAGATCTGGCAACGTTTGCCATACAAGAGTCTGACAACCGTGTTAACTGATAATTTTCGTTGGCAGATAAATTTATTGTTTGACAATTGTCTGACAATGAAATTTAAAGGTTTTCTTACAATCGTCTGAACTGACAATTTACCTTTTGCTAAAAATGTTTCATTCTCAGTACAATGCCAGCACATTGCCAGATCTTACAATATTGTAAGATCTGACAACCGTCTCTACATAGCTTTAGAAATGTTTAAATGCGCCAGTCGACAAAAATACTCTTTTACCGTTATCTTGAAAATTTGAGAGTATATTACAACTTCTCATACGAGTTTTGTAATACACTCAGCTAGACTAACAACCTACACTAGGTCACTTGAAAAGTGATTGCATTTTTTTATTTTTTGTAGCACCGTGTTTTTTTTTCTGTTTTAAATTATATCTGTAAGAAGACTTTTATTAAATTTATGTGGATTTATTTTTTTTTATTTATATTTAAAATTTAAAATTTTTGCTTTCTACTTTAATAGTTGTTTTATTTATGACAAACAATTTAAATGATTTTATTTCAAGAGTTACCAACCCATCCAAATGCCATTTAAAGGGGTTGGCCATATTCTTGTATTTAGTTGTATTCTTTATTTTTAATACTATATTTTTAATGATGTATAGTTTAGTTTCAATATTAATTATTTTAAATGTTATACTGAAATTGTTTGTACCTTTGATAGTAATTGTTGTATTTTCTTTTTGTTATTCTCAACAACATTTCTTAGAATGTTTATTATAAATTATTTCCATTTATTTTGTTATTTAAAAATGCATTTTTATTGGTAAAATTGGGTTTTTTTTATATTATTGTTTTAAGATAAAATCCCTGAATATAATTTTGCTTTTCGTACAAAGAGTTAGTTTTTTTTTGTTTTAAATTATAAATTTTGAAAAAATAAAAAACCTAAATATATAAACATTTTTTTTTTTTAAATTTTCCAAGAAAATTTTCAAAAGTTTTTTTTCATCTTAAAATTTATTAAATATTTTTCTCATTATAGAGCCAATCATGATTTTTTTTTAAACAATCATTGAAATTTTTTTTTTTATTGGTTTAAAGTTTTATTTTTTGTTTAAGAACGTTTGTTCATGCGGTTTGCAACTGCAATCATCACATCTTGTGCTGTTTTTTTAAATTTAATTTTTAAATTTTTAAGAAAGAATATTTTTTTTTTATTATTAAGTTTTAAAGAATTTTCTTATTGAAATAGTTGTTGTTGTTGTTTTTTTTTCTTTGTTGTAGGGTGTCATAACTGCAAACATTTATTTTTTCGTTTTTCTTCGTTTTGCAGTTGGTTGCGGAAAATTCTATTTATTTGGCAACTCGGGTGGACAGTCAGGTTGGTTGGAGGGATGAGCAGCACGGAAAGCGGGATTACTTTCCAATTCACGGTCAATACGCAAGATAATAGGATAAGGACGTAAATCAACGTGGAATCTGAAAAAAGGAAATTGAAATATTTTTTAAAAAAGATTTTCATAAATATTTATTTATTTATTAATTAATAATCACATAATTACAAATTATATAAATATTACCCTAACCGAGCACTAGCTACTATGGCCTTCGGCGCGTTGTAGCGAAAACAGACCAGTGCCTCTGGTGGGAATCGAACCCACGACCCCCGCACTGATAAGCCAGCACGCTACCAACTAGCCTACCGGGGCGCACTTCATAAATATATAAACTGGGGTTTCACAGAAAAGAAATCGTACAACAAAAATTTTCCGTTTTCGTATCGATCTGTGTGTGGTTGTTGTTGTTGCAAAACGAAAAAAAAAAATCGAAATGGTTTTCTTTGACATGACTGAAGTCTTTAATTTGTATGGAGGCAGTGTGTTTCTATCCACCTCAATCTCTCTCAATCTCCCCTCTTTTATTTGTTCGTAAACTCGCACCGAGAAAATGAAATTATTTTGCAGAAATTTAAAAGTTTAAATTAATTTTTATCACGTTTTTGAATAATAATTTAATAAAATTTGTATTTATTTAAAATTTTAACGATAGAATAAACAAGATAAAATTAAAATACATACAATTTTAAAAGAAAATAAAAAAATATAAGCAAAATAAAAGTGAGTGTTTTAAGCAACATTTTTGTATCAACATGTTGCAATAATTTTTTAGTGTAAAAAAAAAATGTTTTCATTACCTCGCCCGAGTTCAGTTGGTAAGCATAAAAAACAGCTGATAGAATAAGAAAGATAAAATTAAAATAAATACAATTTTAATAGAATTTAAAAAAATATATAATCAAAATAAAAGTGAGTGTTTTAAGCAACAATTTTGTATCAACATGTTGCAATTATTTGTTTATACTCTTTGAGGGAGGGACCCCCAGCAGAAAATAGGAAGCAGTAAAAACCGTTTACTGCATCCTTACTGCTTCTTATACTGCTTCGTAAGATGCAGAGGTTCGTAAAGAGCAGAAAAAGGAAAGGTCAAATTTCATTGCTTGCTTGTTGTGACTTCCAAAAAGTAATGAAATGAGCAATAAGCTTTCAACACTTTCTAATTATTTCAGCGAATTTTTATTAAAATTTGTTAAAACTTGGATAAAAAAAATTTTGCTCAAACGAAAATTAAAATATATATATTTTTAAATTATTAAAAGTAAAATTTATATAAAATAATAAAAAACTCGGAAGTTGGCTTATTGAAGTGCTTCTTTTAAGCACAATAAAACACATTCCCGCAGAAACTGAGAAGCATCTTTTTTTTTGTGGTTTCAAAAAAGTAATGTAATGAGCAATAAGTTTTAATGAATTTTAATTAAAAATTGTTAATACTTGGATTAAAAATAGTAAACTTCGAATTAGTGGCACACAATTTTTTCGTGGATTAGCTTATTTAAAATGCATTAAAAAGCAATAATGTGCTCGAATGAACCAAATTTGTTTGAGTGCTGAAAAAGTTATAAACAAAAAACCGCAAAAATGTTCGCTTCTAAAATTTAATTTGACGAATTCTGGTATTGTTTTGTTATAGCATATTTTTACATATTTTGCTCTTGTTTTTGCATATTTCAATTAAAACACTCATTTTCGATAAAAAATTGTATTTTTAAGCATATTTTAGTACTTTTTAGATATTTTTATAGCATCTTTTATACAATTTTATGTTTTAATAAAAAAATATTTTTTTGTTTAATATGTCAGCAAAACATGTTTATTTGCTATTATTTAAAAATCGCCGAATCTATTTTTGGATTTTTATTATTTCATTAAAATTAAAAACTATTTTTTATTGTGAGTTTAGCAAAAAAGTTACTTTATGGATTCATGTCAGGTTTATTTTCTGCACTTAATAAAGGTAAAGACCACTGCAAATGTAGCAAAAAACAAATGAAATTTCAATTGAAAAAAGAACGACTTACATTTTAGTAAATTCAACAACATAGTAATTTGTTTTTTACTGTTCAAAAAATTAACTACAACTGTATTATTAATGAGTGGTTCAGTCAGTGCAGTAAAAAATAAACAAACATTAATTTGTTTTATTTTTTTAAATAAAGAAAAATACTGTATAAAACGAATATAAAATCATAATACTGTAATTTAATGTGGTTTGTTTTTTAAATAAACTACAATTGTAGTCAAAAATTAAATATCTTCTTCACTAGAACAACAACTACAACAATGCAAAAACAACAGGCATTTTGTTGTTGCCTACAGTACTGTAAAATGTCAAAACCAGCTGTTTTGTTGTAGAAAAAAATCGATAAAAATTAACAATAACAAAGAAAAAAGTAAAAATATTTTATAATTTGTGGGTTTTTTGTGTTTATACACAAAATATTTAATATTTAAAGTCGGAAACAAATAAAATATTACTTTTATTCAATATTCGTTATATCGTTAAAAGCAACAGTTCGTTATATACAACAATTTACGGAAATACTTACAGAGGATAACTCCTTAGTACTGGGCCAAGTGACGCATACTGGTATAACACCAGAACAGAGAGAGGTTTTGCTCTTGCAACAACAGCAGCAGCAACAATTGCAGCAACAGCAAAGACAATCAGCACAACAGCAGTTGCAACAACAGCAGGCTATAACGCAAACAATTGTTCAACAGTAGCAAAAACAACAACAGCCACCACCAACGACAACACAACAGCAGCACCATGTCGTTGTTGTCGGTCCAAATGGACAACAACAGCATTTACTACCTGTCTCTGTAGAACATGTCACTAGCAATACAACACAATTTTTTTTCGAATCGAGTTACGCGGTAACCCCCCTGCTCATAGAACACAATTAAATTCGAATGTGCCAATATTGGTAAGAAACTCTCGATAAATGGAATTACATTCTTATTGCTCCCTATTCTGTTTTCCCTCATGCAGCAAGCTTAGTTAAAAGCAGCTCCATTCGTAACTACTACGAATCAACAACAGTTGTTGCATAAACAACAAATCACTACCAATAGTTCTACCAACACCTCAAATGTTGTAACAGGAGGAATCTCAAATAATACAACATAGCATGCGAATCCAGCTAATAAACGATATTGTTATAATAACCGTTACGTTAGTACAACATGCCCCATGTACAAGTACCCACTTGTAGTTGTGAGCACTTGTGTTAATCAAAATGAACAGAACTTTTGAAATAAGAATTTTTAAACAGTACAAGTTAACACAAAAATAAACAATTTTATTAGGTATTGAACTATTTTATTAAAAGCTATTTTAATATGTTTGCAAATACTTAAGATTTAAATCACATTTGTATTAGATTATAAATGAAATTAAATTAATGTATAAAGTGTGTGATATATTGTATTTGTATCACATATATTTTATTTGTATCACATTTGTATTAGATTATAAATGAAATTAAATTAATGTATAAAGTGTGTGATGTATTGTAATTTACGAAATGAATTTTGTAAATAAATGAAAAGTGACAGTATTCGGAAGTTCTAGCATGGTAAAAAAGCATCCATCTGACTGCTTCTGGTAAATATGTTAGACTATAAAACAGAAACAAAAATTACATTAATTCAGGCTTGTTAGAAAATTGGTTGCTGTAGCAAAATTAATAGAAAAAGCCTTTTATAAGTATTATGTGTACTTACTCAGTCAGACTTTGTTGTTCCGTGACAGTATTCGGAAGTTCTTCCATGTTAAAAAAACATCCACCTGACGCTGCTTCTGGTAAGGGCTGAACTATAGGTGCAGCAATGTTTAACAGACGTTTTTTTTTCCGATCCTGTAATATGATTCGGGGAAAAGTGACTAGCACAAATATAGGAGTTTGGGGTGAATTCCATACGGACAATCTCACTCCACTGCTGTCTTCTTTTGTCATCTTTGGGAACCATAAAAAGTGTTCCATTTTCACGTTGCCCCTTTTTTTGCATATGCAACACATCCGCATGTTTTTTTTTTTTGTTTTTAGCACTTTTTTTTGTTTTATTTGAGATTTTTATGTTTTTGTAAGCTTTTGTTTTTGTCAAAAACACAATTTTTTTCAAAATATTTTAAAACTTTTAGTTTATTTATTGTAAACAAATATATCTTGAATGTAAACAAAAAAATATAGCTAGACAAATTTTGACATATTAAAGACCAACATACATAAAAAAAAAGAGCAAGATAAACAGCTGGGCTACTAAAACTACCTATTATAAATGTATCTTGCAAATGACTGTTTTTCACTTAAAAATAAAGATACTGTATTACAACTGAAACAACGACAAATATTTACAGCAGAAGTTCTCTGAGTATGTGCTTACTTTTTTCATGGTTGGCAAACACTACCTTTTCATTACAATGGCTGTTGCCTGCCACGTCTTTACAGGGTTTATTTCAAAATTCTACCCATTAAATTTTGTTACATCAACAAAATAACGTTATAAATCGTCGTTTCGGTATTTTAGGGTTATTTTGACTTTAACTAGTTCAAGATATTTCAAAATCAAACAGGTTAAATAGAAAACTAAAACCGTTTACATAAGAAGAAACATGTCTTTAATGGAATCACTTTTTTTAAATTTCCATTCCGCTATTAGTGTTACCGTGATAGCCAATCGTTATTATGAAAAGTTATTGAATGCCAATCCTGCTTTTTTTTAATATTTATATTTTTATAAAGTTTAATTAGTGTAAGATTGAGATAAAAATAAAATATTTTTTAAATTAAAAAAAAAAAACATCCAAGTTTTTGCGAAACAAACATCGAGTTTGAATATTCTGATTTATAAATCCAAAAATAAATCCGGCGCTTAAAAAACAGGCCTAATAATAATATAAATAATGTGTTCCAAAGTGAAACTTCAGATATTCACATTTTATATTTGAAAATGGAAAAACATGCAGTAATAAACAATATTTAAATAAAAATAAATATAAATAATAAATAAAATAATAAATAATTTTTAGTAATATTAAAAACCAACCCAAAAATATGAAATAATCAAAAATTTCACAGTTTATTGTATAAAACTTTGTCATCACATGTAATGCAATTTGAAACTTTAATTCGTTAATGGAAGTCCAAATTTAATAATTAAAGAAAATAACATTGTTAAAGAATTTCTAAATTATGTAAAAGAATTTAAGATTTAAAAATTGTGCTACTGAAGTGGTGTTTACAGAATTATGTAGAAGGAATTAACAGTTAAAGTGGTAAAGTGCTATCGTTTTAAAATTTCATGATTTGCGAAGTTTAAATTACAGAAAAGTGTAAAAAATCGTATTATATTACACCGATATCACATGAGCACTTGAAATGTGAATTACATTATTATTCTTTTTTTTATTAAAACTTTATCCCACTTGTAACAAATATTTTTTGTTTTGACGATTTTGGAAAATGTAATGACGATTTTGACAGTTTTTATTGGAAAATTTGACGATTTTATGCTCAACATACCTGGCAGCACTGCCAGGAACACACAAAACCACATTTCAAGCCCAAAAGGAAACGTAAAGTACATCGAACAGACTTAATATTTGTTTTTGTTTACTAAAAATTCACTAATTATTTTCGTGTTTGTTGCTGCTTACAAATTTTTTCTCGCCAAAATCAAAGAGTATATACAAATAGAGAGAATACACTTCCCACGCCGAACTCGGGCAAGCAATTGAAAACATTTTTTTTTACAATGAAAATGAAAATTATTCAAGTTCGAGGCCATACTCTATATTTCTTTATTAGGATATTGTCCTAACAAATAATCTATAGATTTTTGTTTGTTTTCAAATTTATTATAGTATGACCCTCTCAGGAATGTGCTGATAGATCTATTTCAAAAATTTTCTAGGTTCCCATCATCAGAACACGTTTCGAAAGAGGTAACAATCCCATGCCAAACATAAAACATTCATTACACTAAAAAATGATTGTAATATGTTGATAAAAAATTGTTGCTTAAAACGCTCACTTTTAGTTTGATTATATTTTGTTATTTTCTATTAAAATTTATATATTTTAAAACATAATTTTTATTTTTAATAAAAATTATATCAAACTTGTATAAAAGTCAAAGTACCGTCGGGTTTACTTCCCCTGTTTTCTTTACAAACTAAACAAAATATAAAAAGGAGAGAAAAACAAAAACGTGTATTGAATATCCACCAGAGGTGGACCTTGCACAAAACAAACAAGTTTTCAATTTATTTTTTGATCAATGGTTATAATCTTTAACTTCAAGCTCATATGTATATTAGTTCTCATGTAGTGAGTAAACTAGTTCATATGAATGTTTGATGTTTGGCATAGGATTGTGTTCTGATGATGGAAACCTAGAAAATTCCCGAAACAGATCTATCAGCACATTCCTGAAAGGGTCAAATAATAAATTTGAAAACAAAAAACTCTATAGATTATTTGTTAGGACAATATTTTAATGAAGAAATATAGAGTATGGCCTCGAACTTGAATAATTTTCATTTTCATTGCACAATTAAAGTTCGAAAAACATAGTTTTTATTTTTAATAAAAATTATATCAAACTTGTATTTTAATTTTATCTTGCTGATTTTATCATTAATGGTTGAAATATTTGAACATGTTATTAAATTATTATTCAAAAATATGTTAAAAATTAATTTAAATTTTTAAATTTCTGCACCATGTTTTCATTTGCTAGGTGCGAGTCTACGAACAAAAACAAAAAAAAAAGAGATCAGATTGAGCGATACAGAGTAGTATTGAAACCCACTGCAAAAATGTATCCAGTAAAAACTTGTAAGCTCGTTGGCATTGAACTGTCACTTTACTCTCTATTTTTACTATTTCTTATTGAGTATTTGTGTAAAAGAACAGCTTCCAGTAAAAACTTTTACAAATTTGTACAAGATATATTTATATAGGTAATCTCTCTAGAACAACAACTACAACAAACAACTACAAACAATACAAAAACAACAGGCATTTTGTTGTTGGGTACAGTACAGTAAGATGTCAAAACCATGTAAGAAATGTCAAAATCAGGTAAGAGGAAGATAAACTACTAAGCTACTGAGACTACCTTTATAAATATATCTTGAATTTGTACAAATGTTTGTCTTAACGAATAAACTATTCGAAATTTAATATTACAAAATTAAGATCTTACCTGCGTGCATTAAAAACTTGTGGAACCAAACAACAATCAGCCATAGAAATCTCATCACCAACACAATATTTTCCAGCTGAAGTAGATAAAACCTTTTCAGCAGCTCTAAAACCCCTAGTTATCCAATGTTGGGCCCATTCCTTTTTCTTCTCCTCACCCACATGTATCAAAACAATTAAATTTTGCAAAGGTTGAATGCCAGAACAAATAATTTCACAAACTTCACGAACTTTGGCACGTTTATGAACATCTTGGGGTAAAAGAGGACGCTGAGGGCGGGTCTCCTCCAAATAGTGCATAATGGCCAAGGATTCAATTAAGGTGTGTCCATCTAAATAAAGACATGCAAAGTTAAATATTAAAATATAAATCGTTTAAATATAGATATTTTAAAATACTCTACCAATTTGCAAAGATGGCACCTGTTCCATAGGATTAACTTCACGATACTCATTGCAATGTTGTTCTCCACCCGATTTGATCAAACTAATCGGTTTAATATCATAGGGAATTTCCTTAAGATTCAAAGCTATGCGTACACGCCATGAACAGGAACTGCGCCAGTACGAATAAAGTATTGGCTTTTGATGCGAAGCAACAGCAGGGGAAAAGGAAAAAAGTTCAGTATTACTAGACATATTTAAATACGATGTAGTTATTTTATTAAAATCTTTCAAAAACAACTTCTTTGTTTGAAAAACACCTTCCAAATGAGGTATAATTTTACTCCACATGTATCTCATATTAAAAACAAAAAAAAAAAATATTGTATTTACAATTTATGCAAAAAATCTGGAATTTCTAGTCTAGATTCTATTTTATTTAAATGTTGTTTTCTTAAAAAAAAAAAAAATTCTGATAAGAATTTGGAGTCTAAAGATGAATTTGTATGTCTATGGGTAGTTAACCGGTTTTTTTTATTTTTTTTTATTGGTTTCTTATCAATTAGAAGTAGCTACTTTTTTCTCTGGTTGTTGTTGTTTTTTTTTTTTGCCATCAAAACCGACTAAAACATTTCAATGGAAACAACGAAACATTAAAGAGAAATGCATTAAAATATAATGGAAAAATGGAGGTCAGCTGATTTTCTTGGAATGCAGTTTTATATATAATTTTTCAAAAAAGCCAAAAAGTATGTGTTGATTTATTTAATATTGAAAAAAAATGGGCATTAACCTTTAAATGATTGTCTTGTGTTTATTAACATATTGTGGGCAGACTAGGGAATCTTTCATTACCATTTAAATTTAAAACTAATGCAAATGAAAACAAATTTTTTTTACAGTTTTATTAGTTTTTATATACAGTGTAAATTCGATAATCAAGACTCCACTAATCCGGAATATTCGGTAATCCGGGCAGCATTTTGCAGCTCATTGCGTATTCTATAATCCGGATTAATTGCAGCTCTATAGTCCGGATTGAATAAAACCCGTTTTATTTATTTTCTTATTCAAATCACAGCATGCTTTGAAAAATACAATCATTGCGTATTCTATAATCCGGATTGATTGAAACTCTATAGTCCGGATTGAATAACAGCCGTTTTTATTTATATTTTTATTTAAATCACAGCATGCTTTGAAAAATACAGTTATGTTTTTATGCTATGAATTATTATAATTTTTAATAAATACATACATTCGCTAATCCGGAATATTCGCTAATCCGGATTGGGGTCTGCAATTATTATTCGGATTATCGAATTTTTACTATACATCGATATTATTTTTATGTTATTTTTCAATTTATAACGAGCTTTCAACCTCCGTATATTTACAAAAATAAAGCAAATCAAATATATTAGCTAAGTTGATACTAGCATTTCGATCTGGCTAAAGATATCAAAAAAATATTTTTTTATTGAAAAATTTCTTTCTAAAATGTGCCCACACGGGTTCGAATCCCGTGCTTCCAGGCTGTAAGCCAACCGCTCTACCATCTCAGCTATCTTGACATGTTATACTTGATAGATAAAAACATGGCTATATATGTGCTTACTAGAGTTGAAAAAATTATAAGTCTACAAATTGAGCGCTCGTTTATATTTTTATTTAGATTTCCTGGCTTTGTAAAATGTACATGTTTTAACTTACAATGGAACTACCCCAAAGGGTAAACGCCTATTTGAATGAAAGTAATCCTCCTATCAGAAAATGCTATAAATTTTGCGATTGGCCCCTAATGTCAGTTCTGTTTTGACATTTGTGTAGTAAACACATGCGAAATACACGTTATTAAACAATGTTACGCTACCCTGCTCCAGAACGCGGAATATTGGTGACTATTTATTTGACCAAATTTTTCATCAAAAATAATCATGAGTGATGAGGCCCATTTCCATCTTAGCGGGTACGTAAATAATCAAAATTTACGCTTCTGGGGCACTGAAAATCCGAGTGTAACCCACGAAGAGCCATTACACCCGCTCAAAGTCACTGTATGGTGTGCTGTTTTCGCTGGAGGAGTCATCGGACCTTTTTTCGTCGAAGACGTCGCGGGCCAAACGGTTACTGTGAATGGTGAGCGCTACAGAGCAATGATCAACGAGTTCTTTTTGCCGCAACTTGATGAATTGGGATTGGAAAACATGTGGTTCCAACAGGACGGTGCAACGGCACACACTGCACGTGCCACAACCGATATGCTGAAGGATGCATTTCCCGGGCGCCTAATCTCCCGTTTTGGCGATTTGCACTGGCCAGCAAGATCGCCTGATTTGACCGCTCCAGACTTCTTTTTGTGGGGCTTTTTGAAGTCGCGGGTTTATGTCAACAAGCCTCAGACTCTTGCAGCTCTTAAAGACAATATCCGTCAAGAATGTGAGGACCTATCGCCGGAAGTTTTAGCCAAAGTGATGGAAAATGCCATAAAAAGGGCTCAAATGACAATCAACTGTGGCGGCGGCCATTTACATGACATCATATTCTCGACTTGATGTAAAAAAAATTAATATACCAAATAAAAATAATCCACAAGAAGAATCAAAGTTTTTCATTTTTTTTTTAATTACAGCCAAAAAACATCGGAAGGTTATTTTTGCGCCACTTTGTATATGTTATTTTATTTATTTTCCCATTAAAACATTTACACTTCTCACTTACTTATGAAATATTTCTTAAACTTCTTGAAAACTCTTTAATGAACCTAATTTTAATGAAGCGTTTTCATTAGTCGTATGACATTTTTGATAAATAATATGAAAGTTTTCATAAAATTTTATGAAAAACTGCATTCATTTTATAAAGAGTTTTAAAGAATGAGTTCCAATTCATAAATATAATGCAACAATTCATTGATATCATGCAAATAATACTCGCAGTGTATATATCTAATGGAGTTTTCTTTTTTGGCAAAAAGTTTTCTTTTTGCACTTTGCCCTCAAATTACCTTTTTGTGTTCTTTTCTAAAATAAGGTAAACACTCTGAGAGGGTGCCGTGTTCCTTTCTGAAAATTTTGCCTTATAAAAGGCAAAAAATGCAACATTTTCTGCCCTCAAAAAATTTACAAGGTTGGATGTTGCCCTGTTATTTTTTTGGTTTATCAATCTCATGTGTATATATTGCAAAGTTTCTGGCTAGAAAACTCTCACCTTGGTAGCAGAGTGGTAGTGTGCTGGCTTCTGACACAGAAGATCCCAAGTTCGAACCCATATTGGTATCACATTTTTTTATATTTTTTTTTTTTTTTTTGTTAAATTTAATTTACGATTTTTTTTAAATTTATATTTGCTATTTTTTTTAATTTTTTCTTTTTGTAAGTATTTAATAATTTTTTTAATCTTAAATTCCCTTACAAACAAAATTTTAAAAAAAAATTTAATTGAAAAAAATGTATGGAGCTAAATCCAAATTTTTTAAACAAAACAAAGGCTATGTGCTTCGGTTTTGATTCCCGTGATTTAAGTGTATCATTGAGAGGTGTTAGTATCAACTTTGTTTCGGAAATGAAGTGATTGGGCGTTCTTGTAGATGATAAGTTACGTTTTTCGAAACACGTTGATTACGTGTGTGCTCGAGTGAATGCTACGTTGAGACGATTATGGTCTCTTGATCTTTGTTTGCCTCTACATGTAAGGAAACGTGTAGCTAGTGCTCTTCTTATGCCCCAGTTAATTTATGCTTTGGAGGTATTTACGGGTACTAGCAGTAATATTCTTAGACGTCTTCATCTTACAGTTAACCGTATAGTGAGATATGTTTACAGATTGAGGATAAGAGAACATGTCTCTCCGTTTGTGTTGGATTTTCTTGGTTTTTCTTTTGAGAATTTTATAAAACTGAGAATCTTGTTATTGTTTTACAAGCTAATTAGAGCGAACTGTCCTGGTTACATTGTTGACAACTTTAGATTTACAAGATCGAGTAGAAACCCTCAGATAGTTTTTCAATGTATAAACTCTTCTATTTTCGAGAGATCCTTAATGTGAGGATAACTAGAGTCTGGAATTCATTACCTAGATCTCTTAAAAGCTTTGTTGTTGCAAGTGCTACGTTTAAACGCAAACTAAGGCAGTTTTTTAATCACTCACTATAATTTTGATAATTTACGATCATTTTTCATATATTTTTTATTTTTTAATCGTCTACTTATTTTGATAATCTTATTGCTACATTTTGGACCGTTAAACTTTAGTTATAATTTTATTTATTTTAGGCATTCCTTTAAATTATAAATTTATTTTTTTTATTTTTTGTAAGTATTTATTGTTGAATACGAACCATATTTGGCCCTATGGGCTTGGTTTTTGAATTAATAAATGAAATGAAATAATTAAAAAAACAAAAATTAATTATTAAAAACAAACATTAAATTTTTTTAAAGTTTGCTGGGATTCGAACCCGAACCTTAACAACACTAAAAAACAGATTTGTTTAAATAAATGTAATATGTGATGAAATTGTGTTCTATTCTGATTGTAAAAATGCTTCATTTTAATGGGGCGAGGGCAAAACTTGAAAAATGTTGCACATTAAGAAGGCAACACTTTTTTCCAGAAAAGAAAACACCATAAAATTCCAAGAAGTTGTTACTGATCAAAGTGTCATATATTTAAACACATTTTAAAGAGGTACTTTCTTAACTTTTAATGACAAAAAAAACGATACTGCAAAGCTTGTAGAACTTTAATTTTTGTAAAACGAATTTTTAACTTTTTTTTTACAAAAATTCTGTAAAAGTGATTTCTCTATCATTTCGATTGAAATTTTAATAAACAATTTCAGCATTTTCGGTTTAAAGCACATACTTTAATAGCGAAAATATATATTTAAATCTCTGATAGAATTAAAATTAATATATTTGAAAATAATCAAGAAGATGTCGAGTGCCACCAAAACTCTGCTCGAGTTCCACCACTGACACGCTTGCCATAGTTTTTTCCAGCACTGTTCTAGGATTTATATCATGTCAAAGTTTTAATTGTGGTTGCTAATAGTTTTCACTAGAGAGCGCTTTAAGGCAAAAAAGTTATAAAAATATTTTATCGAAGCATGGCTTTATATATCTGGAAAGTTTGGTTGAAAAATGTCCAGCGGATCTATGATGTGCCGTTAATGTGTTAAGAAAAAAAGTTTTTCAGCTAAACTTCCATATCGTGTAAATATGCCTAAATAATTTAAATCCCCTAAAAAAACCGAACAGTTCCGCCAAAAAACTATAGTTGGTCGGTATTTTGGTATCTATCAGCAATTATTATAGTTTTTGGTATTGGAAACATGTTTGTTGATTTTGTTTATAAAATTAATGAAAAAAGCCGAAGTTTAGCTATAAAGTTAAAAGTTCGGCGGCCGAACTAGTTTCGATTTGGTGAATTCATTACTTAACTGCGGACTTTTCTTTGAATTTGACACTAAAAATCGCTGTAATAAGCCCAATAAACATTTTTCTATGCTTTAAAATACCGAATACAGCCCAAATGCATTTTCTGACCGAATTGTTCGGTCGGACACTAATAATAATCTTTCAATCTTTAAAGTTTAAGAGACAAAATTAAAATGACAATAACATTTTGCATAAAAAGAAACAAAAAAACAAAAACTAAACATATAAACAAAAGAAATTTGCATTTTTAAGGAATAAATTATCCTGTTAATGAAATTGCATTGAAATGATAAACACTCTTGAACATTGTATACAGGCAGTCAAGGTACATAAAACGATTTTTTAGCAACAACAGAAAAATAAGAAGAAGCATATTTAATTTCCCACAAAAAGGTTATTGAACCTAACGAACAAATAACTTAACAACAATATGTGCAAATAAAATAAACTTTAGTTATCCTGCCACATGGATTGTCCCCTCAAAGTATGTCGGTTACCAAGGTTGGGTCAATGAACCTACCACAGCAACAAAAATATTGGAAAAAAAATAGCAAAAGTTAAACATATTTATTTTTTTTGTAAGAAGAATTATTACTACATGGAAATAAGTATATTTTTCCCTTCTTTTTGTTTAAGTCAACGTTCAAGGACATTTAAGTAAGAATAAAAAGGAACAAAAAAATAAAAAATACGCGGAAGAGAACAACTGCAATACCAAATTAATTCTATGACATTGGTGCGCAAACCATAGAACAATTGTTCAAAATCAAATCACACACATTCTTATGCTCTTGTGGTTAGTAGCGATTGTCAACTCAACGAGACAACGTCGTATGTACATGAGCACGGGTGTATGACTGCTTCTTTATTTTTTCAGATTTTATTTACGTATTTTTTGTAGGTGCACTGAACAAAATAAATTGTTTAATTATGGCATGTAAAAAATATTTTATGATTAAAAATGCTTTTGGTAAAATGCAATGCCTGTTTTGTCATAAGTCATTTAAAACAATGAAAGAAAGTGTTTTAAAAAGACATTTTGATAGCTTTCATAGCATTACTATGAAAAAGTTAAATGAAGAAGGAAAAGAAAATCTTTTTCAAGAAAAAAAAACAAAATTGTTTAAAGAGAGGACAACAGAAGATTTTCTATAATGTCAACATTATAATTTAATTTTTGCATAACGTGGAGTAATATGTTTTTAATAAATACCCCATCAGTGAACGGTCTACCTTGTCTAATAACATCTAAAGTTATAAGACTAGATATATCCTGCTTAAATTTTTTATTTAACGACTGATTTAATTCTTTTTCTTCTCATTAAACATTTAAAACAATGAACAAAACTCATTTTTAAAAGGCATTTTTATATATTTTATAGCACTTCTATGAAAAGTTTAGTGAAAAAAAAAATCATTTTCATTTTTATAAAGTATTTATCAAAAATAATTTATTTAAATGTTTACTTTTTCTTTTATATTTAATTTATTTTTAAAACAAAAAAAAATTACAAAATATTTCACACCGTAAAAAAATAACAACAGTTCTTTAAAATTTCACAACTTTTCTCCAAGTGCACATGTGGTTTTGTCAGTGTATTGGTGAGAGAATTTAGTTTTGCGCATCACTGTTCTATGAAAACAAAAGGGATTTTGAGTAGGTAATGGTTAAAAAAAAGAGGGAAGGATAACAAAAGCTTTTGTTAAACAAAAAGCTTGCGTGTAATAAATGAGAGAGCGAGAATGAGAATGATAACAATTGTAGAGTTGCCATATATTAATTTATCTATTGGCCCATGAAATATGTGAGAATTTCTTTTTTCTTTTTAATGGTTTGATCTGTATGATCTGATGTCAGGAGATCAAGGCAAACAATTTTACATTTAGAACTTTTATGAATTGCAATATTCATATACACCTCATTTAAAATGTTATAGTGTTTCGATAAAAATTGCGCTGTCAGTGAACAACCACTCGAAAAAACTCTACCATTTAAATACAAAATTGTAGAAATATGCTATTTTTAAAAGTTTGATGTAATTTAAAAAAAGAAAACTCAAAGAAACTAGGAAACAACTTATACTTTAGTAGAATCTACGTTTAAAAATTCGTTGCAGTCCGATGAAGATTGTGGGATAGGCCATACACATGTGTAAAATTATGTATATTTTAGATATTTTATACACTGTTATACAACTTTTTTAAGAAAATCTTGTTACAAACTTTTATTTTTAGAAGTCGCCTGTGTAAGCAGAATCCTTATTCAAAAGTTAAAAGGAATTTGATGAAAATTGTTTCTTGGTGAACAATTACACGAAAAAAACTCGAGCACTTCTACACAGATGTGTAAAATTATGATATTTTTAGACAATTGATTCAATTTAGTACAACATTTTTTATTAAAAAATCATGGTACAGGAGTCGCCTACATTACGAGATTTCATATTTAAAAATTCATAGGAATTTGTTGAAAATTGTGTTGTACTCGAAAAAAAAAACTCGGGAAAACTCGACCATACAAATGTGTGAAAATATTCATTTTTTTTTAAAGTGCGGACATTTACTTAAAAACACAAGTTTATGCATTTTTAAGTCGTATAAGAATAGACTTTGTTTACAATATTTCAGAGAAATTATATTTGTATGGGAGTGGTTAAGTTTCATCGCGTTTTTTCTTTTTTTTTTCAGTATGGAATCTGAATATGGAATCTGTTAATCCAGGCGACTCCAAAAAGTAAGAGTCGTACCAAGATTTTCTTACAAAATGTGTGTAAAATTACATTAAATTTCTAAAATCTGCATATTTTCGTTGATTTTTTTTCGAGTAGTTGTTCGCCAAGGCCACAATTTTCATTCCTTTCAATTTTTGTTTACGGAATGTAGTTGACATAACCCAAAATCTTCGACGGATTGTCACGAAATTTTAAACATAGATTCTGTTAAAGCATGGGACTCTAAAATATATAAGTTTGTGCCAAGTTGTTAAACATTTTTTTTTTTTATAAAATGGAATTAAACGTTTAAAAATAGCTTATTTCTAGAATTTTATATGGAAATGGTCGTGTTTTTCGAGTACTTGTTCGCCGACTGCGCAGTTTTAATCGGACAACTTTACAATTTAAAATGAGTTTTAAATGAATATAGTCAGTTCATAAAAGTAGTAAATAAAAAAATAAAATTATTTGTTTGTGAGATTTTTAAGGAATATGCTTTGCATATTTTTTTTGTTATACTTATCTGTAATGTTTATCTTTTTACATAAGTTAAAACTAACAAAAAGTGACATTTCATTACTCGAACTCCCGAAATACTCCAGTATTGAGTTTTATAGTGTACTCGAACTATCCGATTTTGATCCTATGCATGGTTCTAAATTAGAGTACAAAGGCGTGAATTCAAATTCTACTTTGCAGTTATGAATTAAAAAGCCCGTCTCAGCGGACAACGGAGCGAAACCTACGTGTCAAATTTCCACTTTTGCATTTTGGAGGGGCAGTCAAGGGATCTATTGTAACCAAGTGCCTATCCAAAACTGCTAAAAAAATTATATCAGTGAGTTATGAAAATGAAAATTATTCAAGTTCCATTCCATACTCTATATTTCTTTCTTGTTTTTAAACAAAACAAAACAAGTGTAAAAATAAAAGGAGAATAAAAACAAAAAGCGTGTATTGTATATCTACCAAAGGTAGAGCTTGCACATAATGAACAAGTTTTCAATTTATTTTTGATCAATGGTGATAATCTTTAACTTCGAGCTCATATATTAGTTTTCATTTAGTGGGAAAACTAGGTTATATGAATGTTTGATGTTTTGCATGGGTTTGTCACTTCTTTCAAAACGTGTTCTGATGATGAGAACCTAGAAAGTTCCCGAAATAGATCTATCAACACATTGAAAAATTGAAAATTATTTATAGAGTATTTTTTTCTATAAATGAACAAAATACGTGATTTTTTTCATTTTTGGAATTAACGACATCTCAAAATATGTTAGCATTTGATAGTCCGATCTCTTTCTTCAAAATATCTTATTTACTGTGTTATGGATAGATATCGTCCTTTGAAATTATAAATATGATGTATTATTTAATATAATGTCAAAAATAAAGCATAACGCATGGTTTTTTTAAAACTTTACGTTAACATATCTCAAAAATCTGAGGTAATAGAGAAATTCTGAAGTCAGATTCGGATTCGGATTCAGCGCACATCAACGTTATATTCTAGTCTCAGGATTAGGAAAAGTTGTGGGTCTGTACACTCATAGAAATTAATCTGTAAAAATATCAAAAAAGCTTTTAAAAATTCTTTAAAAATTAGGGCATACTTTTTATTCTCATAAAAAAAAAAACTAAAAAAAAAAATCTTTAAAAAGTTTGACATAATTTTTATTAAAAATAAAAATTATGTTTTTTTCGACCTTCAATTGTGCACTGAAAATGAAAATTATTGAAGTTCGAGGCCATCCTAATATATTATATATATATATTTTCATTTTCAATCTTTAAAAATTTCAGTTTTCAATGATTTTTTTGTCTACTAATATTTAGAAAATGTTTTTGCTGACTTTAACAGATTATTTTGTATTCTTTTGAATTAACTAAAATTTAGCTCAACTATAACTAAATAATTGCTAGTTTTAGAAGTTTTTTCTGCAATCCCATTTTTAACTAAATTTGATTAGCTTTTTTGCTATTTATACAGGTTTATTTCTATGAGTGTACTATTTTGAGAAACATATTAACTCACTCCAAATTTTCTATTTATAAAAGAATACTTCCAAAAAGCATACAAAAGTTATAAAACTAAGATATTATTTAGGTTTGACATAAACAACTCCATATGCAGGTGCAGCGACAATTCTTTATTTATCTGTGATTTTTAAAATTTTTAATTTCGGTCCTTAAATGTATGTATTTTCACAATAAAAAATTATCAAAATTAAAACATTCTTTTTTTGTTGTAAATAGTCGTCAGAAATTCAGCAAAAATAATTTATACTTTCTGCTGTGGCAACCGAATCACTATAGATAATTCGGTTGTGGCAGCAGAATTTGTGAGGTTGTGGTAACCAAATTCGCGAGGTTGTGGCAACCGAATCAATCAAGTCGGTTGGAAAAAAATTCTGATGGAGCAACAAAATTTAATGAGAGTGTACTACGGCTAATAGTAACGGAGATACGGCGCATCCCTGTTGCACTCCCGCGTTTGTTTGGAAGGGTTTGCTAGTCATGCCATTATGGCGGACTTGAAGGTTTGTATTGGTATTAGGGTATTCAATTTACTCGGGTTTGCTTTTGTTCGAGTAATCGAGTAACTCGATTTTGAGGTTTTTAATTTACTCGAGTAGGCGAGTAAGATTTTAAAATTGCTCGAATAACTCGAGTAACTCGAACAATTTTAATACTTTAATTTTATTTTCCAAAAACTCACATTTTTGTAAGTTTTTATATTTTATTAGTACTAATATAACATATATATAAAAATTAACAAATTAATTAAAAATTTTAGTAAAAAGTATATCTAAAAGAGAAAAACATTTGCTAAGATCATTTATTATTGCGGCAGTTTTGTCTCAGTACACTCAAAGCAAAAGCGTTATTATATCAATGAAATTCTTTATAAATATGTTGAAATCTTCATTGATTTTCTTTCAACATAACTGGTTCATAAATATGTATTAAACTGTTTGATCCGTTTTGTAATTTCACTCAGACTTGACACAGTTTTGTTATACAGGGTGGGGCAAAAGTCGCGAAGGGATTTGAAAAATTAATAACTTTTCTAATTTAATTTTTTTTTTTATTTTTCTTTTTAGGACTTGTAAAATAAATCTGGGAGATTAATTATGGAAGGTTACAACGTTATCCAGCGAACCAAAATCATAGAACTTTATTTTGAACATCATCGATCAATAATTCAAACTCAACGAGCCTATCGTCGTCATTTTAATGTGCGGAATTCACCATCCGAATCAAGCAGAACTGCAGAATATGGGGTATTGAGAACCCAAGAGTGGTTCATCAGAGACAATTACATCCACTTAAATGTACAGTATGGTGCGCAATTACGTCCCAAAGAATTATTGGACCATTCTTTTTCGAAGATAACGATGGAAATGGTGTAACGGTAAATGGCGAGCGATATAGAGATATGGTCCAAAATTTTTTAAGGCCAGCTCTTTCTGACAATCGAGAGATGTGGTTCCAACAAGATGGGGCCACTGCACACAATGCTCGAGCCACTATGCAGCTCCTAAGGCAGATTTTTGGCGAACGTTTAATTTCCAAAAATTCAGCATTCAATTGGCCTGCCCGTTCGCCGGATTTAACAGCATCAGATTATTTCCTTTGGGGATATTTGAAAGAGAAGGTGTATATCAATAAACCCAGAACACTTGCACAGCTCAAAGAGAATATTCGAGCCGAAATAAGAGCGTTGCAGCCAGATACTCTGACTCGTGTCATGGAAAATGCTATTAAAAGAGCTCAACTTTGCGAGGCTGAAAATGGTGCTCACTTACGTGACGTAACCTTTCACACCTAAATTTAAAAAATCTCCCAGTATCATATTTTATTATTTTGTAAAAAAAAAAAAATTAAATTAAAAATTAAAAAAGTTATGACTGTTTTAAACCCCTTCGTGACTTTTGCCCCACCCTGTATTAGTGTGTTAGTACTAAACGAAAAAATAGTCCATTTTGTCCTATCATTTTTGGATTTTGAGATATGTAATTTTTCTAAAAAAAATTATAAAGAAGTTTTGAAACAACTTTCATGAATATTTAAGAAGATTTTCATCATATTAATGAAAACTTCATTACTTCTATTTGTAAATTTTAGTTTTGCGTAGGACCGCTATGAATTTCCATATAGGGCTTCTAAAATTGGCTTGTTACAACGACATAAAAGGGACCAACAAAAAGTTTTTAGTAAATGACATTTAAAAATTCCTTTTTGAAAATATAGTATTTATATGTAGTTTCTTTAGATCAAATGGCAACTAAATTAAAAAAAAAAAAATAATGTTTGAGCCCACTTTTAACCCTCGAATCCGCACCAATAATCTTAAACACCCCAGTCTTAGAACTTGTTTCTTTAAAAAATATCCAAGTTTCTTCGATATCGGAGTTATTCGCATTAAGTTCTTCGTTTTTCGTAATATAATTTCTTTAACAGTGCTCACTTAATATAAAAATACACTTGAAATTTAAGTATTCACTATAACAGTCACATTATTTTATACAAAATATTAAAAAAATATAAAATAGTTCATATTTTTAAATTACTCGAGTTACTCGATTAATCGACCAAAATTGTTCGAGTTATTCTTTACTCGAAATTGGCCACTTCGAATTACTCGAACAATTGTTCGACATCATTTCATCGATTAATCGAGTAACGGTTAACCGATTGAATACCCTAATTGGTATACATGGCTTTAATAAGGTTTATCATATTTACTTATAACTTCCCTTTATTTATGAAGAGTGCAACCAAAAAATATTTGTACAAAATCCGTTTATCATTTTTTTGTGTGTCCACGGCCAACACTGATAGAATTATCTGCATAGTATTAGGTCTATGAAGTGTCGCTGGAATTCGTCCATCGAAACTTTTCTTTAAACTAATGCAGTGTTTTCATAGAATTTTATGAAAAATTTCAATTTATTTACTCAAAATTTCATGCGAATAATAAATAAGTTTCATTAAAAATAGTTTCATAAAAATTATGAGGATTTTTCGTTAACTTTAAGAAAAGTTTCATTTACTTTGTGAAGAAAACTTCATTAGTTTGGTGAACAAATTCATTAAAACTCGTCCAAGAAAATTCTCTCTGTGTAGTAAAACCATTTGATTCTAGAAACAAAATGACTCAAAATTGTGAGAAAAATACTTACGACCTGTTTTTATAAAGCGAACGAAATAATTCCTCTAGAAAAGAATACATGTATTTTGTTATTGTAACAAAAAGAAAATACACGTATTCATCTGCATAAATTGTGGCTCTATGAAACAAGACCCCAATGAAATAAGTCCCCAAACCAAAAATGAAATAACGCCCCATTTGTTGGGGCATTATTTCATTATGAAGCAATACCCCAAAAAAAAAATGAAATAAACCCCCAACCAAATGAAACGAAACCCCAAAATAAAATGAAATAACACCGCAATTTTGAGGCTTTATTTCATAATGCAGTAAAGCCCCATTTCGAAAATGAAATAAGGCCCCAATTAAAAAAAAAAACAAAATATATATTACTTTAAAATATTTCTTTATTCCTAATTAATACATAGTAAAAAGGCTGAAAAAAAAATCGCGCAATTTTTTTTTCAGCCTTTTTAAAATAAAAAGATTAATAATATTTAGTATATTAATACAGTTTTTTTAATATTTTTTAGTAGTATATCACAAAATAAAACTAAATTTCTAAATCGTATAATCGCACGCAAAAAAAACTTTATTTCGCGAAGTTGCCTGCCGCGTTCTACGGAGGAAAAAAACCCCACACAGAAAAACTTGTTTTTACAAATTACTTAAAAATATAAAATTTCAACGAATTCGACATCTGATTTGAAAAACAAGTTCTTCTGGGTGGCGGCCTTCGGCCGGTCTTAGGGGTTTTTTTCCTCCGTAGAACGCGGCAGGCGGCTTCCCGAAATAAAGTTTTTTTCTGCGTGCGACATAAAAGAAACTTCAAAATTACTACACAGTTTAATCTAACTTACTAATAGCAAATAACTATTTACATTAATAACTTGATAATTCATGCAGTAATTATAACGGTTATTTGCTTATATTACTTAAAAATTTTGATTTTTAAGAAAATGAAATAACACCACAAAAATATTATTTGGGGACTTTTTTCATTTCTCATATTGGGGCCTTATTTCATTATGAAATAAAGTCCCAATAAAAAAAATGAAATAAAGCCCCAAAAAATGAAATAAGACCCGAATTTTTTTTATTAGAAATTTTTGGGGCCTTATTTCATTTTTGGTTTGGGGACTTATTTCATTGGGGTCTTGTTTCGTAGAGCCATAAACTGTACCATTCGCTGTATAAAAACAGGGGGTTAGAATTACATTTAATTCGGTCAGAAAAAAAAAAATAAATTTTTCATAAAAAACTATTTTGAAGACATTTCTCACAAAAGAACTTTAAAGGTCTGTAATAAGACCTTTTAAGTTTCCCTGTTTTTAAGACAAATTTACTTTATGGCAACACTGGAATATAAATACAAGTAAATATGCAAATATGAGTAGAAAAGGGGAATACGAATTAACTAGAGAATTATATTTTGAGCATTTTAAATGAAACTTAATTAAATTTTAATTTTAAAATAAAAAAAAATAAAATTGAACTATTTAGTTATACTATCAAATTAAAATAACATAATTCACAAAAACATGGCAACTTTATGAAGTGGAAAAACTAAAGTTTAACAAAGAAATATGAGCAATTAGTCGAATTGTTAGATTTGATTTTTTAAGAGACATGCGCATTATTAAGCAGTTTCATGTCTAAAAAATCCAACAAATTCATCAGGAAAAAAGAATAACTCAAACTCTTCCAGTTACTGGTCATGACCACATATCCTTTAACTAAGACTTACATGTGGAAGATACTTTAGATAAAATAACAATTTTCCGTTATAAACTTTTCCAATAGAATTAACTTTGTTAAACTTACCTTTGCTATGGCCGATAAGGACATAGCGTTGTGGTGATACTTTGAATAATTCATTTTGAAGCCTTTTACACAAATCGTTAGAGAAAAAAAAACACTAGTATGATTTTTTCTATTTGAAGAGATAATTTCACTTTTTTGGATTTTTTTTTTTTCTTTAAACTTTCAACTAATTCCGGTATTAGAAAGGGCTTGGCGTCTTATATACGGCACTAATGTTTTAATACTATTTTAGTTCTAAAAACAGAAGCACAAACAGCATAAAAACTGAAGCCACTAATACTACCTAAATATTGAGAATTATAAAACGACCACGACCACAGCCACGACGTTTATGACGAACACATAAAACGAAGTGGTTGGTAGAAAATAATTTAGAAAAGTTATTTTTATGAAACTCTATACAAATCGACGGTGGTTTTTTTTTAACAATTAAACTTTGAAATAATTTGAAAAAATTTTTTTTTATAATTTGTTATAAATTTTTTTGTAGTTTAAATAAATTTTTGTTGAGATATTTTTAATATAAAACACTTTTTTTAAACTATTATATTGCAAAAAAACGAAGTGAGCTGTTTAACTGAATCCTTGCTACTGACTCCGACTCCGTTGTTCTCTAATATTTAAGAAACTTACTCTAAACTACACTGCGCCTTGTACACCATCCCTCGATTTACGCGATAGATACACTCACTCGGGAGGTTTCCCGGCAGATCTTAACCCAGTAAAAAATATTTTCGATTTGGTAAGCAGTAACTTCATTTCAGTGCTTCCAAAGAAGCGCTTCGCCGTCATGCATGCAATGAAGCAATTCTGGAAGGCATTATATTGTGCTTCCCTGAAGGCATTTTTTTGAAGCAGTAAAGAAGGCATGAAAAGAAGCAGTAAAGAAGGCATGCAATGAAGCAGTAAAGAAGGCCTTCTATGAAGCACTTCTGGAAGGCATTATATTGTGATTCAGTGAAGGCATTCTTTTGAAGCAGTAAATAAGGCATGAAAATAAGCGGTGAAGAAGGCATGCAATGAAGCAGTAAAGAAGGCCTTCTATGAAGCAATTCTGGAAGGCATTATATTGTGCTTCCCTGAAGGAAGAATCGCTTCTCGAAGCTTTTCTGGAAGCGCTTCGGGAAGCTCTTCTGGAAGCTCTTCCGAAAGCGCTTCTATCATGTGCTTCTTCAAAGTCACATGATAGAAGCGCTTCTCACCTGCTTAAAAGAGATCTACCAAGTGGGACATCGCGAACAAAAATCATGCCTTCTGGAAGGACTTCAGCGCTTCGGGTTCAACAAAGGCATTCCATAAGCGCTTCTTGGAAGCACTATTTTTTGCTGGGAATGAGCTTCGGATATGTTGTAGGGCATAAACATTTACAGGACCCGTGTTTTTTTTGCTGCCCCATCTCAAGTTTATACGTTGCTAAGTGGGGTCAAACATTACCCCATTTTACGTTTTTTTCGGTTTATTTCGGTTTATATTTAAAGTAATTATAAACAAATTTGATATCAATTGAAAGGGGATTTGGTATCAAATGAAACGGGAATTTATAGATAACACCAAATTAAAAAATGCTAAATGCATTCCGAAATTGCAACATCAGTAAAAATTATTTTTAAAAAGAATAGGTTATTTTTGGATTACAGATCGTAAAAGTAGACAATCGCAGCTTTCCGAAGATTTTTTCATTTTTGAGATAGCCAGTTTAGAAAATGTCTGTTTTCCTGTTCACTCCATAAAAGTCTTTCTGTTCACAATATGAAGAATGTCGCATGACATGAGGTAATTTTTTCAAAATATTTTAAGGAATGAACGATATGTATGTGTCTTTGAATTTATGATTAACTCAATTAACCCTTGTTAACTTTTTTTTCTAATTTAAGAGTAATAATGTTTTTGGTTGAAAAATAATTATTTATTTCGTTAGGTTAACAGTATTTTAGATTTATTTAGTTAGAGAATTTTAAGGTTAACGGTATTTTAAGTTATTTCGTTAGTGTATTTTAACGTCATCGGTATTTTAAATTATTTTGTTAGTGTTCTTTTAAGGGAAAAAATATTTATTTAAAACTTTATTGAATCGTTATCGGTATAATAGGGTTAGCGTTCGCCATCCATGCTGTAAAATTATAGTTTTTTAATAATTTTAAAATATTTAAAAGGAAATTACGTTAAACTAAAAAAGAAAAACTAAACAATAAATGTCAATTTACTCACAAAAATTCAAAATTAATTAGTTTGTATTCTCAACTAATTTACCATTCTTTATGACTTTTTTTATTTTCAGATACTTTTAGTCCTTAGTATCTGAAAATATTTTAAAGGTGAACTTGGAAATGACAGGCAACATGCGTTATCGATATAATTGAACTACAGACTTTCCAAAAACTTGACCTAAGTGTTTGTTGAAGATCATCCAATACAGATTGCGATTCTTTAAAGAACCATTCTTTAGAATTATATTTTTAGTGTTTTGTTTTGAAGGACTCAAGGGTCTCCTTAAAAAGAAACGTTATCATTTATGGTCAGTGGAAGTCAATTCTTGAGTTTTTCCATTAAAAATGGTTTAGAATCTAGCACTTCCCAAATATTCACGTTTTAAAGTTGTACTGGTTGGGAAACGATTATAAATTTTTTTTTAGAAATTTTAAATTCTGCATGAAGAATATAATAATATTCATATTGTCAGCTGTGTGATATCGATTTAAAGCAGAGTCAACTGTGTCATAAAACACATGAAAACAAAAGTTTATATTAATCTAACTTTTTCAAAAATTACAAAAGAAATAAAAATGTTCTACACGAAAGCGAAATTTCTTTGGACTCTACAATATTTTTGAATTTCCCAAAAAAAAACGAAAAAATCTTAAAACGGCAAAACAATATTTATTCGATTATCTTATTCGAAATTAAACGAAAAATCTAAAAATTGGTGCAAAACTCAATTTGGCGCAAATTTTATTTGCAACGCTAAAATATTTTTTAAAAATTATATCAAAAGACAAGATTATATCAGTTTTATTATTTCTCATTAGTAGTGAGCAAAATATGTCGTTTTGTCTGGACATTTCCAGGATTATATTATATTACTGTCATTTTCTATTGCTAAGTATAAAGTCGCAACTACAATTTATAAGAACTTGTGGGGAAAGCGTGAAAATTGGCAATAGAATCCAAAAATATCAATGTAAACCTGTCCAAATAAATAAAAATCAAAAATTTCCAGCCTTATTTCAAAATAACAAATAACGCTTAAAATCTTGTAGATCAAGACAAGCCGACTCAAATTAATGTTGACTATAAGACCTAAGAACGATTTCAATTGTATTCAAAATTTAATGTAAGTTTTTTACTTTTTTCCAAAATTATATTGAAATGCGCACAATTGATCTTCACTTTTCAAAGTTTTTTAATATTTATGTAAAAAATTATAATCGATTAAAAAAAAGTTTTATCATTAATCATTTATCATATAAGAATTATTTTGTCGTTTTTAGAGTTTTCCTAGCTTTTCCCGTTTTTGTTAAAATCCAAAAATATTGTTGATCCCAAAGGAATTTCGCCCACAGTATTTAATTTTCTTTCTAGACTAGCACTTGCTTTAAGTTGATTAAAAAAGTTATCTAGATTGCTTTTACTCTAAACTAAAATTATTTGATATTTTATTAAGCGTTTCTTTTTTTCTGTGCTTTTATTGCCATTTTTTTTTACCCAGATTTAAGAAAATAAGAAAGTTTTTTGAAAAAATAAAAAATGTTTCCGGTTAATCGACCTATTTTAACCGATTATTTGGTTACGAATAATTATTTGAGTTTTAAATTAATTTCTACATTAACTGAAAAGAGGTGATTATTCGTGGAATCGGTTAATCGATTAACCGAATTGGAAACACTAAAAAGTTTAAAAGAAACTGCGGATTTACTTCTGTCCAGAAACTTTTTATCATCAGAAGGCGTTTGACATAGTTTTTTTATATTATGGTAAAAAATTTTTAATTTTTTTTTGCGAAAAAATCGAGGTAATTTCCACATCTACTGACTTACACAAGATATAAAAAATAGTGTAAAAATTTAATCGTGTAAATCGGGGGATAGGTGCATTAGTTATATGCCGCTTTGAAAAGTAATTGTGAGAATAATATAATACTTTTCCCTCTTATTTAACAAGGACAATGTTGAGTAATAACACATTGAACTACTACATACTTCTTATACAAGAACCATGTGTGTATTTGTATTTCGAGTTCAATATGGGTTGTGTGGTAGAAAGCGAAAGGTTTTATTTTAGTTGTTGTTTTAAATTTTTGGTTTAGTGCCTTCGTTTTTGTTGGCATATTTGAGTGTGAATGTATTTTGTCAACGGGAGAGCGAAAGAAAAAAGCTTTAGGGATTATTATAATATGGTTTGAAACTTAGGTAAACAGTGGTTTGTTTGCCAGACGCGTTTTATCGATATCCCGAAATAAATCAAAAAGTATTCCCTAAAAAGTGAAAAAAAAAGGGTTTTTGAATTTTTTGTTCGTGGTTGTTTGTAATAAAAATGCCAAATTAACATATTTTAATCTTTAGTCGATTTAATTAAATACGGGTCTCAGCTTTTTTGAAATTCGTGCTAGTTCGCGTTTTGACAAAAATGCAATGCGGTGGTAACTCTTCGTTTTAAATAGGACAATATGGGTATCAAATTTTTTCTTTTGCCAAGTACATCATCTTTGTACGTAAATAATTTAGATTTTTGCAAATTAGATGCATTAGAAAAAAAGTGATCCACGACTTTTTGGCGGCATATTTTTTTCCCAAATTAAAAAAAGAATATGCCGCCAAAAAGTCGTGGATCATTTTGTTTTTCTTTCTTTAGTCCTATTTTCATCCATACATGATCTAGAAACTAAATCCGCTATCATATTAGAGTTACCACAAAATTGCATTTATATATATTCCAGAGCACCGTGTAAAATGCATCTAATTTGCAAAAATCTAAATTATTTACATACAAAGATGATGTACTTGGCAAAAGAAAAAATTTGATATCCATATTGCCCTATTTAAAACGAAGAGTTACCACCCCATTGCATTTTTGTCAAAACGCGAACTAGCACGAATTTCAAAAAAAGCTGAGACCCGTATTTAATTAAATCGACTAAAGATTAAAATATGTTAATTTGGCATTTTTATTACAAACAACCACGAACAAAAAATTCAAAAACCCTTTTTTTCACTTTTCACAAACCACTGTTTTTTTTCCGAATATACTTAAAAAAGAACATGGATGATCGTCCTTGGACAAATTGTATATACAGTTGGACGCGCCTTAAAAAAACCTTTCAAAATGGTCCAGCTCACGAGAGGTCAAAGCTAGAGCAGAAATATTTTAGATGTCATCATAAAAAATACCAATGTTCATTTTGAGAGGGTACACCTTGCACGAATTTCGCTTCCATACAACTTGAGTCGCTCTAATGTACACATGTTCATAATTTTAAATTCATTTAGAATTTGAATATTTTTTTATTCGCAAAATTCTGAAAGTATGGGAGTTTTCTATAGCAGAAAATCCTTACAATCAAAGAATATCCAAATCTAAGATTTGAAGTTTTATGGATTTGAAGTTCCTATTTTTAAAAAAGTCCTTAGAATGTAAGAGGTTAAAAAAAACTTCCTGAAAATGTTGGAAGTTTTTTTCGTGATAAAAAAGTTTGAAAAACTGACTTTGGAATCAAAATTTTTCGAGTTAAAATTAAACAATTCCTAATTCGTCAAATTAGCCAATTTCTAAAATCTGAAGATTTTTGCAACAAAAATTTCATAGACTCTCATTGAGTTTAAAAGATTTGATGTAAAATATTCCACAAAGTCTTTAAGTTTACTGTAAAAAAAAGTCCTCAGAATCTGAAAGCCACCAAAATACATTGGTTATACTCTGTAATACAGTGCATGTAAACAAATTTGAAATTACACAAAAATTACACACGTATGTAACTATACATGAACAACACAAGTAAGTCAAAATTACACGCAATTTGTGTAATTATACAAGAGCTGGCAATACTGCTCCAACTTCAAATAAAATATAATAATTTCGTGGAACAACTTTTTTAATTTTAGAAATGTTGAGGTTAAGAAGAAGAATAAACTTTTTTCTCTAAAAATTATAAACACTATTAATTTTAAAATCTGACTAGACTAGTTTCTGCCTTTTTATGGACAGGCTCATCAGTGATTTTCCATTTAAATTGTATTTTTATTTGTGTCTTATAATTGTCAGATTGTCTTTATATGATAAATTTTTCAACAACATGCGGTTGTAAGAATCAAACCTGCGCTCATCTTACATTACAAACGTAACAATACCAAGTCATGACCGTTTAGCGATCACACCCAAGTATAGCCTCGAATCTAATGCAGCTAAATTGCAGTTTTCTTTCCTATTAGCTTTTTCTGTTATTGTATATTATACTCAGAAGTGACAACACTAATTTTAATTTTTCTAATAAGAGCATTCGACATCTGCAAATTAGACATTTTAAAAAATCTTTAAAATTAATTTTAAAAAAAGACGTTTTGCATTTTTATCAATTTCGTGGGTCATTTTGCATTCCTGGTGAAAGTGTGTTAATGATATCCGTTGAAGTCAGAATTCCATATCTGAATAATTTTGATCATATTAAATAGATAATAGAAATACAAAGAACATTTTTCGGAATTTCGAATTTTGGGGATTGGGAATAAACACTTTTTTCCAAAATAGTAGTATCCGACCGAACAGTTCGGCCAGAAAATGCATTTGGTCTGTATTCGGTACTTTAAAGCATTATGGACAAATTTGGCGGATGGAAAAATGTTTACTGGGCTGATTCGATGCTATTTGAGTGTCAAATTTGAAGAAAAGTCTGTAGTTAAGCAATGAATTCACTGTACGGCCTCAGAAAGTTCGGCCAAATTGAAAATAGTTTGGAGGCCGAACTTTTAACTTTATAGCTAAACTTCGACTCTCAGGGAGTCTTAAATGGAGCTGGAGGCATCCACATTTTATGGATCTATAAATAAAATGCATTTCTGAAATTGTGAGAAAATTTCCTTTTGTTTGAATATCGACACTTATATGTTACTAGCCGTAACGGTTTTTGGGGTCTGTACCGTTAAAAGATGAAATTTTCTTTTTCAATTCTAGAGTGGGTCACATACTATTCTTTTTTGTTTTGAGGGGTGCCTGAAAATGTAAACTTCAGATCCCAACATCAAAAACTGTTGTGAGTAATTTTGGCAACCGAAACGAATACCGGCATTGATATCGATATCGGTTTTTAATTTGTTTCGGCATTGGTATCGGTATTTCATTTGTGTCGGTATTGGTATAACCTATACCGAAAAATTAATATCGGTTCATACCGGTATTATTGAAAAACTGAATTTCACAATAAATTATGGGTTGTATTTAAAAAACACAATGTTGCCAACGCAAAATAAAAATGATAACCGTTAAGTTAGTTAAACGGTATTTTATTAACAAAAAGTTAAATTAAACAAAAAAAAAAAATTTTTATTTGCAATATTCCATATTTTGCAATGAAAACTTATATTTTTATTTTTTTTTCTTAACTGATTCAATACCAGTACGATACCGGTATTAAGAGAAACGGTTAGCGGTATTTATGAAATCAAGGGAAAAGATTAAAAAATAATTTTTTCCCTTACCGATTCAATTCCTAACCGATTCAATACGCGGTATTTATGAAATCAAGGGATTCGGTATTGCTATCGTTTATAAATTTGAAAGGGATTTGAATCAGATAACGGTAATAAAAACGTATCTGTGGCCAACCTTGGTTATTAGTAAAAATGTGTGTTACGAATTTTTCGATTTCACTCCTAATAAATGTCATTGGTCGAAAGACGTGTCAAATTTATTTCTATAAACATGTTTACGTCTTATGACACTTCATTTTAATTAATTTTGCTATGCTTTAACCAACGGTTCCCAAATAGGGTCCGCGGACCCCCAGGAGTCTTTAGGTGTAATCCAGGGGGTCCGCGAGAAGTTTCACCAGAATGATTGCTTAAAGGAAATTAAAAAAAATTTCACAATTTTTTTTCACACAGGAGTCGAATACGTGTGAAATCGTTTGAAAACTAATTTTTGAAATTTGGAATTTCTTTTTGAAGTCATCAATAGAAATTAAGAATTTTTATTTAAAATTAAGAAAATGTAATTTGTAACTTAGATTTTGTATTTAAAATTGAGAAACTATCATAACATCAATTAAACAACACAATTTCTAATCAGTTGATGTGTTCTCAATTTAGCGTGGAATTTTGTGAATGAAAACTAAATTTTTATAAATTTCAGTGGAAACGGAACTCACTACGACACAGAGTAAAAAGTTTTTCATAAATAGCAATTTAACAATTTAAAGTACTTTGTTCAATTGACAGATAAATTAACCACCGGCGAGTAATTAGAGGGGACGAAACTGCGGCAGTCTGGCATATCCATTGTGTCAGTCAAATCAAACTAGAAAAAATTTTGTTTCTTGATTTCTAAATTAAGTTGGGTTGCAGAAAGTAATTTAAGTTAAATTAGTGGACAATATGGAATATATATGTATATGTCCCATATACATATGGAATGTGTCAGTTCCAAATATCTAAATTTCTTGAAACTTGAAGGGTTGAGCCATATCCTACCAAAAGTTTGATCCCCTATGTAAAATAGTATTCGGGAAGATATGCAATACAAATTAAGAAAACAAATATATTTTTTTTTACTTTTAGGTCATCATATTCGGCTCCATATTGGTCCATCGGCGATCTAAAAGCTACATCTATCCTCTGTCGCAACAAATCACTACGAAAAAATCGGTTGGAAAATGTAGCTAATACAACAAAACTTAAATATGGTGTTCAAAACATTAGCAACTGAAATCATGGTTTAGGTAATTATACTTTTTTTGATCAGAACGATTTGTGGTATAAGTTTTTGTTTTTTTTTTTGTTATTAAATTCAGTTATAGCATATTATTTTACAAATACAAAAAAATTATTCATAACTTTTCAAAAATAAAAAAAAGTAATTTTAACAAAATATGTTCAAATGTTCAAAACATTTGCAACTCTTAAAGTATATAACATGAAATACCAACAATGGTTTTAACGCTCAGTATTTTGTAGCGTAGCCATTATTTTTTAAAACTTCTGAACACCTCTTAGGCATTAAGGCAATGAGCTTTTTAATATAATCGTCAGAAATTTCCTTCCACTACTTCTCCAACTCGACGAAAAGTTCATCACCATTTCGGAATACTTTATTGCCGGTATTCCGTTTAACAATCATCCACATGTTCTCAATCCTGTTGAGATCGGGAGATTGAGCCGGCCACGACATGATATTAATTTCATTTTCCTGCAGCCAAGCTTTTACAACCCCCACCGTGTGTTTTGGGTCGTTGTCGTGCTGGAAGGTCCATGAGAGTGGCAATTCCCATTTAGCATACGGAAGCAAAACTGAACTCAAAAGATCTCTATAGATTGTGGCCGTCATTGTGCTAGTAATGCGGTGAATTGGGCAAATCCCATTTCATAAAAAACACACCCACACCATAATGTTTGAACCTCCGTGCTTCAATGTGGCGGTTGTGTATCTGGGATTAAACTGTTCGCCTCGTGGTCTTCTAACATTGGCTCTTCCATCTGATCCCCGGATTTTGAATTTAGACTCATCTGACCACGATACATTTTTCCATTGCTGTTGAGTCCAGTTCAAATGGGTGTGAGCAAAGTCAAGCCGAGCTTTTCGGTTTTTTTCCGACACAAACGGTTTTTTTGTACATCTATAACTTCTAAGACCATATTCTCGGGCTCTTCTTTTGATGGTGGGAAGACTGACATCTATTAAAAGTTCAGTTTTAGCTTCTCTGGGAACTGCTTTGAAATATTTCCTAAAAAAATTCTTGATTTTCCGATCTTCTCTTACAGTTATAATACGGGGTCTTCCACCTTTATGAGTTGTGTGGATGTTACCACTATTAACAATGCGGCAAATCGTTGATTTTGGAACGGAGTACTTTATAGAAATTTCTTTTTGGTAAAGTCCATTTTGAAAATCATTTAAAACTTTTGATTTAAAATCGGAATTGTATTTATTTCCTGCCAGTTTTTACAAAAATTATTCTTACGATGTTTATGTTTCCAACATCTTATTACAACTATTAAAGAACAATAATTATAATAAATTTGTTTAAAAAATGTAACGGCCTGAATCTCATATTAAAAAGGAATGCGATTACCGTTATATCCTAGCATTTGTTAGTATAAATTGTTTCGTTAAGTGTAAGAATAATGATAGTTGCAAATGTTTTGAACACCTGCATTGTGAATACATCTATTATTATTAATTTTTTTGTTGTGTTAATTTAACGGAATTAAATCTCAGTTCCAAATGTTTTGACCACTACTGTATATCAATCATTGGCCGTCGAAGTGTCAATCAACGCCAGAAAGTTAGTAAATGCATTTTTTGTAAATTTTTTTTTTTCGCTATAAAAATAAACGAAAAGCCTTTTTTTAGACCAGAGTAATATTTTTTATCGTAGTCGATAGTTTTTCACAATAAATATTTCTTTCATCTGATAAAGTTTGCGGTCTTTAAAAGGTTGAAAATCATTCAAAGTCGTAAAAATTTAGTTTTTTAATTTTTTTCTATTTCACAAGATAAAACAAAAAAATTATTGTGGAGATTTTTCTTTTAAAACAAACAAAAATTTTACTCAATATTTTAAGCCATAAAAGCTATTTACAGCTTTTTGATTTTACCAGCGACATCTTTTAACAAGTTCAATAAATTGTACTGAGGAAGCTTTGTAGTTTATATTAGGTGTACAACTAAATTTTCGGCCTTTGGATACACCCGGTTAAGAGGAACTCCGAGGGTCCAGAAAAATTAGTTGTTGTAAGCGAGGTTCGCATTAACCGTAAGCGTAACATCTTAATTAACATTTTTTTTATTGTCCACAAACTATTTAAAATTTGTAAAAACTTTTTCAAATATTGTGACATTCTTTCATTTGATTTCCTAAATATATAGTTTGAGGTACATTTAATACATGTAAAAACTAAAAAATATTTTTGGGAAATTTTCTTGGAAATTTGTATTTAAATTTTTAAAATATATGAAATTTTGTTTAAAGGACTATCGTTGCATAATTGGATTTTGCTTTTTAATATAGCAAACAATGATATTGACAGATTTTTACACCTATTTCTTTCAAAAGAAACTGTGTGCTTAATAACAAACTGCTACAAAAAAACAATTTTTATCAGAACTTGAAAACCAACCTAGTGGGGGTTGTAGGCCCAGGTGAGGACATAGTATGTCCGACCGTTTTCAAAAATTTTGAAACCCCCTTAAAATTTGAGCACATTAGTACCTCTAACTCACACATTTTTTTACCGATTTCAAAATTTTAAACAGTTTTGGAAAGGCAAAGAATTAAGCTTTCATGAAAGGTATTCATAAAATATATATTCCAAGAAATTAGGTTAGTGTTTATCAAAAGTTTCTCATTTTTTTTTATTTTTTTCCTAATTTTTCAAATTCAACAAGAGTTATTTTAATTTTTTTCTATGAAAACCTACCATTTTTTTGCACTGTATTTTTTTTATTTTATTAATTAATAATCATATAATTACAAATTATATACTATTACCCTAACCGAGCACTAGCTACTATGGCCTTCGGCGCGTTGTAGCGAAAACAGACCAGTGCCTCTGGTGGGAATCGAACCCACGACCCCCGCACTGATAAGCCAGCACGCTACCAACTAGCCTACCGGGGCGCACTGCACTGTATTTTAAAGACAAATTTATATAGAAAAAAAAAAAAAAACCAGATATTATTTGTTAAAATCGGTTTATATTTGCAAAAGTTACTAAACTTTTTCTAAAGTAAAAATTTTGGGGATTGCAGACTTTTCTTTTGGTAAACCACTTCACTTACAAACGTAAATTAAAAACTGTACAAATAGCTTAACCTAAGTTAACATGTATAGTTAAAAACAGGTGTTAATGAAAAGTTGAATAACTTTTACAATTTTCATCCGATTGGAAAAATGAAAACCATGTTTTGTTAAGAACTAAATTTGCTTTATAAGTTGGTATAAATTTTTATAAGCTTTCATATTAAAATAAGCAATGAAAAGCTACTAAAATCAAAAAAGTTTATAATTTTCGTTTTTTGTAGATATTCTTAACAAAAACAATACTTATAACTTACAAATGTATCAAAAAATGCACGTCATTTTAAAGCGTAATCAGTTTTCTTTCCAAACTCGTTAAAAAAATTTAAATTTAAATCACTGAAAACGGTTTTTTTTTAGAATAACTTCTGAATTTGAGGGTGTTTCTGAAATTTTTTGACACAATTTGTAATGTACTCAACAAGACTTATAACCAACGATAGGTCGTTTTCCAAGTTTTTTTCACTGTAGCACCGTGTAATTTACTCTTTAGTCTAAACTCATTTTGCTCCAGCACATCAACACTGTTGCGCGAAATTTGTCAAAAACTAACATTATTTGTACGATTTGTTAATGCTTTAACACAAAATCAGGGAAGCATTAATAAATTTTAAGAAATAAATATTATATGGACCAAATTAAATTTAATAAGTATTGAAAAACATATTCTTAAAAAACTTCACATAGTCAGAATTAACTTGAAGAAAATACATTTTCTCTTCAACTGATTACGTTAAATTCAAATATAATCTTCAAAACAAATTATATTTTCTAAATATTGCGTAAACCGCGATTTTGAGTCTAAAATTAAATTTTTTAAAACGCCACAAAAATTGACAAAGCACAACAAAAAAGAGAGTAAATTTCCATGAAAACGCGAAATTATTATTCAATTCAATCACAAAATTTAATTTTGAAAATTTTTAAAATTTAAAAATTTAAACTCCCATTAAAAAAATTCAAAAATCTTTGGTCGCTTTTTACATAAATTAAGTTTTGTATTACTCTAAAAATACGGAACTAGTTTTGCAATATTTTTTTTTTTAAATTCTTCATTAAAAAAATATATTCCTTGTGTACAATAAGAGTCCGTTAAGAGTCATAAAATAGCCTTCAAACCTTCTGAAATCATAGCTGTGTGATGGTATATTTCTTTGCCGATGAAGCCTCTTTTTAAGCGCTCTTTTATGACTCATTGAGATGAACATCATTAAAAATTTCAGAATTTTTTGAGCCACTTATGAGCCATTTATGACACATTTATGATTAATTTTGGAGTCATAAGTGGGTGTTAAAATTTTTTTCAAAAATTTTGAATTAGGCTCATAAATAATAGGCAATTGTGATTCATGTATGACTCAGAAATTTGAGCGCTCTGAAAAATTATCATATTGTAGAGTCCTTTATGAGTCATTATTTCTGAGCTCTTAGAAATGTATTGGCTGTGTGGATTTAGAGAAATTTCCATCAGAGTTCATAAAAAAATATACAAAAACTTATCTCCAAATTTCTCAATATTTAACCACGCCTGTTTCGCCAATATTTTGAAAAAATTAAAAAAGTTGTTTAATTTGTTCTTTGTTTCTTATATTTGAACAATATTGAAGCAATTCAAAGCAATGTGAACTGGAGCATTGTCTTGATGAAACAACACTTCCTTTTTCGCCAAATGTGGCCTTTTTTCCTTAATTTCATCACTTAAACGCTGCAATAAGTTAGCATAATAATTGCCTTTAACTGTTTTTGCTTTATAAAAATAAGCAATAAAAAAGCGTGGGCATCCCAAAAAAACAAACGCCATGACCTTGCCTGTAGTATTTACTGTCTTCGGACTCATTGGATATGATTCTCCCATTAAAGTCCACTGCTCTGACTGTTTCTTTGTCTCACGTGTGAAGTGGATCCATGTCTCATCCACGGTCAACGCAAAATTTGGCAATATTGCGATAAAACATCGCCAAACACTACACAGAAAAAATTATCAACCTAAAATATCTAATTAAAGATTTGATTTGAATTTTGTTTGTTTCTAAACAAATATTTAATTGAATCAATTAATATTTTAATTGACTTTTAAATATATAAATACATATTTTATTTTAGACGCAATTATCATATTGTTTTTTCATACACAGTATGCATAAATAGAAAATTTTCAGTATAAAATACCAAATACATTTGAAGTTAACACACAAAACAAGCACACACACAAACAGACTCAGCATTGCAAAAAACACACATACCAACGTATAGATCACACACTTTTTTGTAGAAGTTAATTATAACTTTTTTTTCCTTCTTAATTTTAATAAAAAATTTAATTGATATGTAGTATCATTGCCGTGATAGGTGCAAAATCAATTAAAATATTAATTGATTCAATAAATTTTTTAATTGAAATCCGGTTTTAGTTTTTTCTGTGTATTGAAACATCTTCACGACGCTGTTTTTGTTCCATTGTGAGCAAACGCTGCACCCATCTTGCGCACAGCTTTCTCATCTCCAAATTTTTGTTCAATACCATTTTGTTGGTTTTCTTAACCGTTTCTAGCGTGGACACCACTACGGTGTTCGTCTTGGCAGCTCGTACGGCCGCGTTTAAGCTCTGGCAACAAATATTTTATAGTCGCAAACGAAGGAGCAGACTCCCCCAGAATAGAGTCTAGCTCGGCTTTAATATTGGTTGGACTTAAACTTTTTAATTGAAAGTATTGAATTACATAACGGTGACCAATTTTTTCCATGTCCACAAATTGACTGAGATCGTTTATTTTTGATAGCTCAAAAAAAAAAAAATACTAAACAACGTGGCGCCTTGAAACTTAAAACATATAATTTATAAGGTTACCACTTTTCTGCATAGTAATTTTTTTCAAACTACTGCCGCCATCTATACCTCAGGTCGGCTAATTTTGGAATCGCCCTCTACTTCTCTAGTTTATGGGGCAACAGGTTTTTTCTTATAAGTTACAAACTGATGAACTTCGGGTATGGAACAGCGCTGGTAAGACCCACCCGTCAACAATATGGGGTCGAGCGTGTCATACCTGGTAAGGAAAAAACAAATACTTCGACAGCTGCGACTAAATCCGACAAAAGGGTCTCCACCGACCCAACAACGTCGGATGAAAAACCGGGCTGTTCGAAGCACTTTGTAACGCCTAGTTCTTCTGAGCCCAAAGCTAAAAAGACGGCCAAACAAAAGGCTCCCAACAGACCGAGAAAATGGGAGAGAAACTCGGCAGAAGAGGCGGTTCTGCTGAACTCCAATAGGGGCAGGAAGGTGGCAAAGCGTGCCGCAAAACACGCCTAAAATGATCCTTGTTAGAAACAATATAACATTTCTTCCAATTTCAGAACTCGTTTTGGGAGACTTGGTTGCGATTTGGGCAAAGGTGCCCTCCTTATCTGAGGAACATGAGGTAGTACTGGCCTCCGCGTATCTACCTGGCGACACCAACAGCTGAGGTCTCGGCCTTGGTGGAATATTGCCGAATGAGGAACCTAAGTTGGATCCTCTGTTGTGATGCCAACGCACATCACACGATATGGGGAAGTACCAATATAAATAAACGTGGTGAGTACCTACTTGAATTTATATGTAGTAACAATATAAACATAGTGAATAGGGGTGACGAGCCGACTTTCAGGAATTCTATTAGGACAGAGGTCTTGGATCTCACTCTTACTAGTTCTGATATGTCATTTGCCATCTCAAACTGGCATGTATCCAATGAACTGTCAATGTCGGACCATCAACATCTGGTATTTGATGTTGCTAGTGCATTGGACTCATGCCAGGCTTATCGTAATCCCAGACGCACGAACTGGGAGGATTTCCGATACAATTTGGAACGAGATGCAGATGTCTCTAAAGGGCTCATTCTGAGCACTAGAGAGATTGATCATGCGGCATCCGAAATGCAATCGAATCTAACTTCTGCTTTCTTTTTGAGCTGCCCCCAAAAGACCTGGAAGACGAAGAGGGACGTTCCATGGTGGAATGATGGTCTGGAGAAGCTTAAAAAGGAAGCCAGAAGACCGTTCAACAGGGCAAAGGAAACAGGTGACTGGATCACCTATAGGGCCGCACTCACTGAGTACAATAGAGAACTACGCAGATCCAAAAGGACCACGTGGCGCAACTACTGTGAGAAGATCTCTGATCTTCCAGAGGCGGTGCAACTACAAAAGGCCCTGTCACAGGATCATACAAATGGTCTCTGCACTCTTAGGAGGCCGAATGGCTCATACACGGAATCTCCCACTGAAACTTGTAAACTCTTGCTCGATACTCACTTCCCAGGATGCGTTGACAACTGCGGGTCCGCTGTGATTCAGAGAATCCCGAACCTGACAGGTAGGTACGTACGCCTGGCGGGTGCAATCTTTCAGGAGAACCGGGTAAAGTGGGCGATAGATGAATTTTCTTCATTTAAATCTCCGGGTCCAGATGGGATCTATCCTTGTCTCTTACAGAGAGGGATGGACTTAATTGTCCCACAACTGGTTAGGATATTTAGATCGAGTCTATTATTCGGACATGTACCGAAACCCTGGAGGGAGGTTAGAGTGGTCTTTATACCGAAGGCAGGGAAAAAGTCTGAGCAGCTACCCAAGTCCTTCAGACCAATTAGCCTGAGCTCGTTTCTCCTCAAGACAATGGAGAAAGTCTTGGATCAGTATATTAGGGACACTTACCTCAGACGAAAGCCGATACATGAGCTACAGTTCGCGTATCAACGGGGTAAGTCTACCGAAACTGCTATCCATCATGTTGTCACAACAATAGAACGGGCACTGGAGGCAAAGAACATTGCCCTTTGTGCATTTATTGATATACAGGGCGCTTTTGACAACACGTCCTACGATGCGATTAGGGTATCCATGGCTAGGAAGAGCATTCCTCCAATCATAATTAATTGGACATTGGAGATGCTCCGCTCTAGGATAATCACGTTCGGAATGGGGACTACTTGTACGACCGTGAATGCGACCAGAGGGTGTCCTCAGCGTGGCGTTTTGTCGCCTTTACTATGGACACTGGTCATTGATGAATTACTCGAGGGTCTGAACGACTTGGGTTTCAGGACCTATGGATACGCCGATGATCTTGTCATTTCCGTTGTGGGCTGGGATGACAGGACCATCTCCGAGCGTATGCAACAGGCTCTGAACTTCAATCTTTCGTGGTGCCGGGAAAAGGGGTTGTCTGTCAATCCGTCGAAGACAATCCTGGTACCATTCACGAGAAGGAGAAAACTTAACCTGTCTATGCCGGTCGTTGAGGGCGTAACGGTTGGCTTCTCTAGCTGTGTTAAGTATCTTGGAGTGACTCTTGATAGCTCCCTCACCTGGAACGAACATCTTGACCACGTCTCCAAGAAGGCCACCAGGGCATATTATGCCTGCCAGAGGCTTTTCGGGAGAACATGGGGCCTAAGGCCACAAATGGTCTACTGCTCGTTCAATACTATTGTTAAACCGATGATCACCTATGCTGCCCTTGCATGGTGGCCAAAAGTTCAGGCGGAGATTTGGGCCATTTGTGTCTGTGCATTGGAATGCCTGCGAAGGGGAACTCGCAGATCTCGCATCTACATTCTTTCTGACAGTCAGGCTGCACTGAGGGCCTTAATGGCCTATAAGGTGTCGTCCGGGTTGGTCATGGAATGCATTCAGACTATCAATAGGCTCGGTAGAGGCAACTCTCTAACCTTGGGGTGGATTCCTGGTCATGAGGGGCATGAGGGCAACGAGAGGGCAGATTGTCTTGCCAACCGCGGGGCCCGAAAGCCCTTTATTGGTCCTGAACCATTCTGTGGAATACCTGCGGGGTATGTTAGGGAAAGGCTCAGGGCATGGAGAGAGTCTGAATTCTCTGGTTACTGGGAAAACTCTCCTGGTCAGCGCCAGGCTAAAAGATTGATCTCTTTTTCCAGTAGGGGGTCGAGGCGACTCTTGTCGCTTGAAAGGGGGGGGGGGTTTGAGGACCCTGGCGTCGTACTTAACTGGACACTGTAATCTCAGATACCATCTGCACAAGAAGGGTCAATCGGGCACGGATTTGTGTAGGTTTTGCGAGATGGTGTCTGAGACCTCGGAGCATGTTCTCTGCGAATGTCCCAGGCTTTGTGATAGGAGACTTAGGATTCTAGGTGATCGCTTCATTTCGCCTTCCGACATCGCGAACATTTTGCCTAATAGGATAATTGGCTTTATAGGTAGCTTGAATCTGTAGGTAATCTTAGGCAGCACAAAAGACCTACATTGGTCGCGGTGCATAGTGCCTTCTGATCTAATCTAATCTACAAACTGATATATACCCACCTGCACAGTGGCATGAGAGGTATAAAGTAATGGAAACAAATTTGCGGCGTTTACATCATCCCTAAAATTGACTATATTATTTAAATGGACTAATTTAAAAACATTTTTTTGTTTTTTTTTTTTTCTTTATTTAAAATTTTACAGAAGAACATGTTTTTATCCTTTTTTTTTTGTGTAATATTACATAATTTTTTCCCATAAATTATCATTCAAAAAAAAATTATTTTATTTTGTTTTTCTTAATATTTCAATAAATTTATGTATGTTTTTCCAAAAAATTAATATTTATTATTTAAACAAAAAGAATAAATATATTCATGTAAATTTTGAATGGATTCATGTGGTTCTAACTCGATCTTAAACCTTCAAAATTATTTTAATGACTTAAAAAGAGTGATTTGAAAATAAATTATATAAATAAATTGAAATGAAAATATTTTAAGTTTTAGATCAAATTTACAAGTATCTTATTGTTGAGAAAATAAAAAAGTTGTAAAATAATGGGATTTTTTTTTATAAAAATCTACAACCTTTTCTTTTTGGGAAAAATTGGTGTTACAGGAAAGAAGAAAAAATTTAGTTTTTGTTTTTTTAATATTAGGGTTAAGATGAAGTTTAAAGTAATAAAGTAGGGATTGAGCTTAAAAAATAAGTTCACTCCTTTAGTATTATAGACTTATTTCTTAATTAAATATTTACCATTTAAAATTTTACATTCATTTTATGGGATTTTGTTTTTTTTTTCTTTTATTACAAAAAAAAAAAAAAAACATTTATGTATAATACACTCACATTATAATATTTTTTAATATTTTTTTATAAATAAAATAATTTATGTAGAACAAAATTTTTTTTTTTATTTTTTTTTTCTAAGTGTATACTAGAAATTTCTATTGGAACCACAAACACTGAATCTCAAAAATATGCAGAAATGCTTATCGAAGCTAAGCGGCAGGTTCGATTTGTAGACCATAAGAGCAGACTTTACACAATATAGAGAGTCAAAAACAATAATGTTTTTCTGTCTGAATCTGTTTCTGGTTGTACAATTTTAACATTTTCACTACAAATCCAAAAAGTCTACATAAAAAATTGTCGCCAAAAATTTTCCATTTCGCTACAATTCCACGCAAGTGAAAATTTATATTTCTTTATACAAAGCTTTGAAAGTAGTTTTTTTGCAAAAGTTTTGCTTACTGATTACTAGCTGGAAGTTTCTTTTTGTAGCCTGTAGTTCCAATTGTAATTTTATCTATAGATTCGAGTGTTTTTGTCTGAAGAATACTTTTTTCTTCTTAATTAACTAAAATATTTTATGATGTATTATTTTTATGTTTATGTTTCTGTTTTATAAATATAAAATAAACAATTTTTATAACATTTTAAAATTAACAGTTTAATAATGGAAGGCAGTTTTGTAAACAGAGAAGTTTTTTTTCGTTTTTCGATTTTTTCAAGTTAAAAAATTCTCGTTTTGATTTAGGAAAGAAAATTATATTTTATGTAGTTAAAAGCACGCACAACCGATATAGTATCACACTCCAATTCACTTCTGATTTTTTTTTTTTTTTAATATTTTTAAGTTTTTTGTTTGTTTTTTTTTTTGTGAAACTAAGAATAAAAACCGATAAGATGAGTAAATTATATAAAAAGATGATTAATTCTAGGAAATTAAGATGAAATTGTTTTGAAATACACGAAGTTTTAACTAAAGTTTGATATATTCCGTTTTATATAAAATTTTGAATACATACTTATTGAAAGTAATCGTTTTTTATGATCGAAAAGACAAATTTTTATAATTAAAAATAATTTTTTAACAAAATCTAATCAAATTATGTTTTAGGACACAATAAAAGAAAATTCTATATTTAATTACTTAACGAGTATTTGTTTCAAATTTAGTATTTTTTGTCTAGTTCTATATAAAGGGTCCGCCATCTAACGTTTTTTTTTCAGCTATTGCTTATTTCGTGAATAGTAACACTTAGCTCATGTCTGATTTGACAGATAATTAGTTTTATCCTTCCGCTGAACGAATATGGTTGTGTATACGCTTGAACAACGCTGGGAAATATTGCGACATTACTTTGAAAATCATGGTAATGTTGCAGAATGTGTGCGAAAATTGCGTACGGATTTTGGAAGAAGAGAAGCACTGTCAGCTCCTTATGTTCGTGAGACGAATTTTGCATAAAGACCTTGGTATGACGCCATACAAAGTCCAATTGGTTCAGGAGTTGAAGCCAACTGACCATCCAATGCGTTTTCGCTTCGCTAAGTGGGCCTGGTGAAATACAGCTGCACACAATCGATAATGTGCTTAAAAATTGGACCGATCGTGTAGGCTACTGCATGGCCAGCCGAGGCAGCCATTTGAATGAAATTATTTTCCATTATTAACCGGAAGGATTGTACTTTCAAATACAAAAAAGAAATTTGAGAAAATATTCAGTAGTTTTTTTTTTACAGCTTTTCCAAAAAAAAAGTTATTTGGCGGACCCTTTATATGAATATAAATGAAAATGCAAAACGAATTGTAGCATAACATTTACTGTGTTGGTAAAAAATGTTTAACTTACAAAAACACGATTATTGCACTATATACGACATTACATGAATCCGCTTATTATATTTTTTGAATAATTTTTTTATTTTTCATGTATTTGAAAATTGGAATGATAAATTGTTTAAAAATAGTAAAATATAGTTAAATCAGTGAAAAACAGTTGATTTTCTTGTTAAAGCTGCAATTATTCGACCTAGGCGGTTAACCGGTTGTGGCACTATTCGAAAAATTGCTAAAATGGATTGGGTTTTAAAGTGCTTTTTAAGGATGATTCAAAGCAGCCTGCTATGTTTTAATGAAACATTACCAAGAATCAGTGTTGTGATATTCTGATTGTTGAAAAGTGCTACATCATTGAAAAAGCAGTGCTAGAAATTGCTAGACGGTGTGAAAAAAAGTGATAGAAAAAGTGCTAGATTTTTTTGCACATGTCCCTATAGAGCACTTTTTACTTTCGGTTTGTAAATTTTTCTTTAAGGTCCCGTTTTCTTATAAGATACCAGGTGTAGAAAAGTATTACCATATAGAAGTGGTTGTATTAGTACATATTTATTTGGTAATGGCAAGTACTTACAATTGTCATTACAAATCGAATTACTTTTATATGTGAATGTCGCGCAAAATAATGACATACTCGTATCATAGCTAAACACCTTACGAAAAATCAGAAAATATGTGATTTCCCAAATTTTTCAAAAAACAAAATTTAATAAAAAAAATATATTTTATTGAAAATTTTTTTTTTTAATAAAAATGAAAATTATTCTTTAATTTTTTTTATATAATATTTTTTTTTTTTTTTATTAATTAATAATCATATAATTACAAATTATATACTATTACCCTAACCGAGCACTAGCTACTATGGCCTTCGGCGCGTTGTAGCGAAAACAGACCAGTGCCTCTGGTGGGAATCGAACCCACGACCCCCGCACTGATAAGCCAGCACGCTACCAACTAGCCTACCGGAGCGCACATGTTTTTTTTTAATAATAATATTTTGTAAGTATACTCATAAAAGTAAACATATGAAAAAACCAAAAAAAAGCTACTAAAAATTAGTTAAAAATGTTACTGAATTTTTTTTTTAATTTTTCTTTTTGGAGCTTGCTAGACCGATTTTGGAAACTCAATTCATTTTCGAAAACTTCAATTGGCCATGTTTTAAAATTAATTATTTTAAATTAATTAATAGAACGAATTTCCTGAGTGTTGCTTGTTTTTATAAAAAAATTATACATAACTCGCAAAGTTTATTCCAACAGTACTAAAAATTAAATTTTTAAAATACGAATTTTTAAAGAAGACCCTACTTTTTTCAAATTTTGAAAGCATATTTATCGTTTTTAGGGTATATTTTAAAAACATAAAAAGTTTTTAGAACATATTTCTGGTCACCTTGACCAGAAATCAATAAATCTTCAAATTTTCAACAGAAATTGAATACATTATTTAATGCAGATACGACTCCAATGTTGTCAAATTAATAAAATGTTCACAATTGTTGTTAACATTTTGTTTAAAAAAACTGAGAATTGAACATTAAAAATAACATAAAAATAATCTCGATGTATATAAAAACAAAAAACTAACAAAACTGTAAAAAATATTACTTGAGCCAGAGTAAAAACTAAATTTTTTTTATATAAATAGAACATTTTTGGTATTCAAAGTGTAGTAATGTCATGATGCTTGTTAAGAAAAGACCCTAACCACGTGCTTGATTACTAAGAAGACCCGAATGGAGCAAAATTAATGATTAATAGGTTTTTTGTTAAAGTTCTGCCTATTATGGAGGCTCTAACTTTTCTAAAACTCCGGGTTCCGATGAGATCTTTAGCCAGATCGAAATACTAGTATCAACCTAGCTAATATGTTTGATTTGCTTTATGTTTGTAAATATACGTAGGTTGAAAGCTCGTTAAAAATTGAAAAGAACCAAAGTTTAGTTTCATAAATAAATTTATAATTTAAAAAATATATTTGTGGCAATCTATTTGCGGCGTCTAGCACTGTTTTTTTTTTATAAAATTTTGAGTGCCAAATCACATAAAAAGTGCTAGATCTAGCATGTATTATACTAAAATGGCAACACTGCTTACAATCTTAAGGTTTTATTTTGAACTCTAAGGGCTCTAAAAAAATAAAATCTTATCGGCAGAGTAAGTTTATTTTTCGGCATTTGCCATTAAATGACAATTTTACAAATATTTTTTGAAAGCTTTATTGATATTTTAAGCAATTATTGATATTTTAAGCAATTGTCATCCCATTTTTTGCCATTTTTGCCTTTTTTTGTTCTAATTTTGCTTTTTTGTACCACTTTTAACTTTTTTTGCCATAGTAAGCCTGCTTACCCTGGTTATCAGATATATTCAGTGGAAATAAATCTTTTGAGTTACACAGTTTTTCTTTTAAAATACCGAAGAGTCTGCAAGTGTTACCATTTTTAAAATAAGCGAGTTTCGAAGAACGCCTTGTAGGCTTTTCTGTTATTTTTTTTCGCCAATGTTAAGAAAATTGACATGTTTTGTGTAAAAATCCATATAAAAAATTTAACCATTTAATCGACCTATTTTAACTGATTATTCGAGTCGAATAATTATTTGAGTTTTAAATTTTTTGTTTCGACATTAACCGATATAGAGGCGATTAAGAGAACATATCGCACACCTAGTTCAAAAGTGACTCAACTGAAAATTTTTAATTTTTCAGAAATCGAAAAAAAATATTTGCAACTTTATACCAATTGGAACATAAAGAAAGACATAACTGTTTTTTAGCAACAGTTAACAACAAGAAAATACACTGATATTTTTTTTATAGATAAACAAGTGTATTGTGCATAGTTTAAGCATATAAACCCGAAAAATTAAAATTTTGAGTTAAGTCGTTTTTGAACTAGATGTGCAATATCTTATATTTAAAATTGTATGTATAAAAAACATGCAAAAGTTTAATGAAAAATTTGGCCCATAAGTAAAAAAATGGGTACGCTATAAAATCATTGTAGGGGTGCTCACGTAAAAAATACATCGATGTTTTTTCCCATGCGATTCATCGCGAGTTTACATCGATGTTTTTCGATGTATCGATTAAAAACATCGATGTTTTCGATGAATAGTATTGATTTTATTTGGAATTAAAAAAAATTAAATGAAAGTCAATTTCGTTAGAAAGATTTAGATTATTATATGTCCCAATACTTTTTATTTAAACTTTGTGAAAATAATAGTTTATTAACAATGGCAAAAATCAGTTGAAACCAGTTGCTGTGAATGCCAATTGTTAAATCAAGCGATTTTAAAACAAAGTAACTCTTCGTCATGACGAGAAATCGATTTGTTCGAAAAACGAAAAATTTTTTCTACGGACATGTATTTGTCACGTGAAGACCACTCTTGTCTACGTTTTGTTCTTGTACGCACGAATCGATGTCTCGTCAAGACGTTGAGTAAGGTGTTAATAAACATTTTAACTTTTTTCTAGCAGTTTGAAGTCAAAAAAAGTTATCATCACTGCATCATATGAGTTGCAAAAATATTCCCATACAAAAGCAGAGCTGCCAAATGCGTAAAACTTTAAATTTCAGTTTTTCGATACATCGAATAAAATACATCGATGCATCGATTGATATCGTATTATGCGATACATCGACATTAACACGATGCATCGTATTCAAAACATCGATGTTTACGATGCATCGGTATACATCGAGCGTCCCTAAATCATTGTGTCCGAAATATTTATGATCACTATCAGGGGACAAATTTGTAGCGCTGTGTAATTTAAGTGCACACAGACACAAATTTAGCTAAAATTCGGTTACTACGACTCAAATTCGGCTATTACTAGCTTCAGACGGTTGGTACAACTTACCATTAGTTTTCACAACAAAGTTCGGTTAATTCAAATGAATTTTAGTTGTAACACCTAAAATATTCAGAGATCTAATGTAAATATCTTTGTATTAACTGAATTTATAAGTTGTTGCCATTAATATATACTTTTCAATTCGGTTAGCACTTTATTTCTCTGTGTGTGGTATTTCGTGAAAATATTGTTTCCCAACAGGATATAAAGAATTAGATCGCTTAATTTTCGTAGTATTTTCCAAACAATTTCAAAATAACTTTCCATTACGAAAAACATTTAAAACTTATAATAAAAACGATTTGAAATTTAAAAAAAAAATCTTATTTTTAATTAAGTATTAAGAGCTTTATTTTTGAAGTTTTTACTTAATATTTGTTTTTTAAGAAATTGACACAATTTTGACTTATATTTAATATAAAGAGAGTTTTTTAGGTTGCTTTTTTACTAATATTTTTTTTTTTTTTTTATTGTTTTTAACGATTTTATTATTTTTGTGTTAAATACGATTAATGTAAGAACTCATTTTTTAAGAACATTTAATTAAACAATTAACATGCTAAAAATGTTTTGAATATACAATGATTTGTTTTTTTTTTTTCTGTAATTCATAGATTAATAATAATATATTTGTTGTTGCATTTAAGATGTATAATATGAATAATTTTAAAAATTATTTTTATTTGAATATTTCTTTTTTTTTTTTTTATATTGGAGGGAATATTTATGATTTCGTGTGAGTTTTTTCTTATATAATTTTTTTTTTTCTGTAAGAATTTTGAAAAGAAAAAGTTTTGAAAATAAAACTATTGCTCTACACTGTACATTAAGGTGGTTCATTTTTAATTTTATTTATTATTTCAAAATTGTACCTTGCCCAATAGTTTACATATGTCTCGAACTGTATGTTCACAGACTACGCAGTCTGTATTCTTGAACTGTACGGGTTTGTGATTTGCGGTGAGAGATAAAAATAAAAATATCCATATAAATTGTATGGAACATTTTTTGTATATATCTTACCCCTTTCTGTATATCATATTAATTTTTGACATTTCACTTTACTCATTTTCTTACCCCCATTTTGAATTCATCAGCTGATTCCTGTCTGTGTAGTTTGTGTGTATGTATGTTAAATGCTGAAAATTTTGGCGCGCTAAAAAAATTACCCAGCTAGCGCAAGCTAATTGAAGTTTTCAACATTTTCGAGTGTAAATTTAGCTTTATATCTCATTAATATTAATAAATGTTTCTGACAGTTACCAGCTGAAACGAGCAGATTATGTTATTAGCTTTATATAAAAAAGCTAATAGTGAAAGCTTAATTCAAAAAACTTCGCAAGAAAATTTAGAGAAATTTACAATTTATTCGTTTCAAACAGCCTCGAAATCTTAAGACAAAAATACAGATAAAATGTGAAAAAATCACATGTTATTTGTCAACATATAATTTTTAAAATGCAACACAAAACTATTAAAAGTCCTAAGTTTTCAGTGAGTTATGATGAAAAATATTTACCCATGTTTAAAAAAATACTCTAACTGCTTTGCTATATGCTCTTATCCTTTTTCACTCTTATCTCTTTTTCTCTTATCACATTTTCACAGAAATTAAAAAAAAAAATTTTCCCGGATATCCGAAAATTGTATCCGATTCTGTTGAAACTTGGCACATAATATTTAGATTTGATTTCAGGCCGATGACTCAAATTTGGACCAAATCGGTTATTTTTTAACCAGATTTTGGCGACGTCAATTACATTTCACAATCATTCACTAACTGTTAAACTTGTGTCCTTAAAAGTTTCCTTTTAAAATTAAAAATTTGTTAATACACCAGACATTTAATTACGACCAGTTACTTTCTTACGTCTAATAACATGTAGTTGGGTGTAATTGAGTAATTTCCATGTAATTAAATACAGAGATGTTGTTACTAATCCCCATGTTTGGTATTAAAATTTTTAAAAAGTTTCCAAGGAAGCGTTTAAGCTCACAACTGTAAGTGTAGGTCTGAAACTATTAATGATATAGAAAATTTTCATAAATGAATGATTGTGAAAGGAAATTGACGTCGCCCAAGTCTGCTACAAAGTTTATTTTGCTAAAAACTACACCATATACAATTAACTAAAATTTAGCTTAAATATAACCAAATATTTGTAAATTCAACAGATTTAAAAAAACTTAAAAAAATTTTTTAATGACTTTTTTGGCTACTAATAATTAGTAAATGTTTTTGCTGATTTTAGCAGATTATTTTGTTACTTTTTAATAAATAAAATTTAGCTCAAATGTAACTAAATATTACTAAATTCAACAGATTTATTTTTGCTATTTTTATATTACAAATATTTAAATAGTAAAAAAAACTGCTAATTTTAGCAGTTTTTTTGCAAGAACATTTTTAACTAATTTTTAATATATTTTTTTTTGCTATTTTTAAAAGTTTATTTCCATGTAGTTTTTCAGAAAAAAAACATAAATACTACACTCATAAAAAAAAACCTATAAAAAAGCAAAAAAGCTACTAAAAATTAGTTAAAAATGTTCTTGAAGAAAAAACTGCTAAAATTAGCAGAGTTTTTTACTAAATATTTGTAATATAATAATAGCAAAAATAAATCTGTTGAATTTAGAAATATTTAGTTACATTTGAGTTAAATTTTATTTATTTAAAAGTAACAAAATAATCTGCTAAAACATTTACTAGTTATTAGTAAACAAAAAAATCATTAAAAAATGTGAAATTTTTTAAGTTTTTGTTTTTAATGCAAATAAAAGTCTGCCCTTATGAAATCAGTAATCTACAATTTGTTAGCAAAACTTTCCTTTGATTTTAGCAAAATAAACTGTTATTTCCATTCAACTAAATTAGAGATGAAAAATTTATTTTATTACTATAGTTTTGTTAAACTGTGGTTATGTATAAATTAGGGAAGCGCACGTGAGCAGAAAATTGTGGACGTTGTAATTACTGACGTTATCGTGAGTGAGTGTAAACAAAATTTTCGAGGGCGATTGTGCGTGAGTCATATTTTAGTTTTTCAATTTTGAATTGTTCTTTTTTTTTTTGAAAAATTTATATTTTCGTGGTTTATAGCTCCAAAATTATGACAAACCCATGTTATCATAACAATTCGATGTTTCACTTTTTAGGATTTTATTTCCGTATGAGTTTTAATCGTTGTATTTGAGTGACCTATTAGAATCACGTGTGAGTAAAAGTTGAATTTACTTATGGAACTACTTTTTTTAAATGTAAGTACTTCTTATTTTTTCTATGGAACTATTTATTTATTTATTTTTTGTGTAAGTACTTCGTAGTTTTACAATGGAACTATTTCTTTATTAAAAAATGTATGTAGTTCTTAAAAATATAAAGTAAATGGTTCTTCGGTAAAAAAAAATAATCAATTCTAACGAATCAATTATTTTAGTCTCACGTCCTGTTAAAAGAATCGAGCAGGTAATCTAGTAAGGAATGCGTTCTGCACAAAATGCTTGATTACAAACCCGCTTACCTTTTTGGAAATTTTTGGCTGGGTAGTACCTTAAAGCGAGATGAGTAAAAATATGCAATAAAAATATTCGAAAGTATAAATTTATAGCAAAATATGCTAAAATATGCACTAACAAATCGACGCTATTTAACTCAGTTTCTTTGATTCGCAAAGATCTTTTGTTTAACCTGCTTTATGACTTAAGGACAAAAACTTGCATTTGCATGAACTTCCGGTCCCTGCTAATAACATATACTGCAAATTTCGACTGGTAACGGCCATTACGATTTATAAATAAATAAGACATAAAGCTAAATTTACACTCGAAAATATTGAAAACTTCAATTCGTTTGCGTTAGATGGATAGTTTTTTTTTTAGCGGACTCAAATTTTCAGTATATACATTTCAAAACATATGCAAACTTTTGGGCCTGGTACCATTTTGAAATTAAAAAAAAATTAACCACATTACTGTAAATAGGTGTAACTTTAGTTTGTTAGTTATAAAATAAAAAAAAAAGATTTGTTAATATATTTTTTTAAAAATTTTCTAAGAAAAATTTGTTTTTTTTTTGTTTAATATTTCGTTGAATTGAAAATAGGTAGAAAAAGAATAGTTATTAAAAAGGACTTTTGTGGTTTGGGAGAATTAACAAAGGAGCACTGGAGTTATTTGTGGTTGGTGGTAATAGGAAAAATTATTAAACAGAATTGATTAATATATTTTTTTTTTTTTTTTAATTTTCACTACTTTAAATATTAAAGATAGAACATTTAAAATCTAAGCTCCTTTGGGGGGGATTTTTAAAACTACTTTTTATATTCTTAATTTAATTAAAAACATTTATTATTTTTTTTTTTTTCATTATATATTTTTTTTTAGTTTTTAGCGATTTTTTTTTATGTTTTGATCATCAGTTTACAACCATAAAGATTTGTTTTATATTTTATAATATTTTTTATTTTTTTTTATAGTTTGTTTTAACAAGTGTTTTTATAACATTTGAAAAAAATGTTATAAAATAACGGTTTTTTTTTTTTGTTTATATGACAGATTTTTAAATATATATTTTTTTTCAATTCATTAAAAATCTTTTTTTTTTTTTTTTTAATAAAATACTGTTTTTTTATAGAGAATTATGTATTTTTTAAAAATCATTTTCTTTACTATAGTTTTAAGATTTTTCTTTAGCGTTTTCTGTTTTTTTTTGAAGTAATAAAGTATTTTCCTTTTCCGCTTCTCCTTTATATATATATGAATATATTTTTTATGTCTTTATAATTTTTATATTTAAAATTAAAATGCATATTTTTTTTTTTTTTTTTAAACTTACATGAGAGTATAATCATTTTTATTTGGATTTCTTGATATGTCTAAGAGCTATTATCATTCGTTTTCAAGTAGTTTATTAAAGAGTGTTTTTAATTATATTTTTATTTTATTTTCTTAATTTAAAAACTTATTAGTCAAGTTCATAAATTTACGTATAATGAGTTGTATTTTATATAAATATTTGTTTTAAAGTAAAGAACTTTTTTTTTTATTCATATTTTACATTCATATTTTACACACTTATTACACAATCACAACGCAGAGTATCGAGATAAGGTATGCTATGATTATTTTTTTTCTCTAAATTTATATTTATATATTTTTATATATTTTGTTGATACAAAATCATTTAAAATAAAAAATTTAAAGAGAAATGGGCAATAAAAAAAGAAATAATAAAAATATATTAAGAAATTCTGAAATTAAATATTTGATAATTCAAAATACACACACAAAAGTGATTTGTTGCTTTACCCTCTCATGTCCGATGTTGCCTATATGCAACTTTACTGCTTGTGTTCTCCTACACTCAGGGAACTTCTGCTATAAGTATTTGTAGTTGTTTGAGTTGTTATACAGTATAGTTATTTGTAAGGAAAAAAAAACAATAATTTGTTGAAGAAATTTAAAAAACCAAACCACATCAAATTACTGTATTATAATTTTACATTAATTTCATACAGTAGTTTTTTTTTTATTTAGAAAAAATTAAATAAATAAACGTTTGTTAATTTTTTACTACATATGTGGTTAATTTTTCCTACAATTGTGGTTCAATTTTTGAACAGTAAGAAACAAATTACAATGTTAGTTGTATTTACTGAAATGTAAGTCGTCTTTTTCAGGTGAAATTTCTATTGCTTTTAACTACATTTGCAGTGATCTTTACCTTCATAGTATTCTAAGCGTTGCACAAGCTATGATTGATATAGTTCTTTAGTTTTAGTACACTCAAAAGAAAAAAGTCTGTAAAGTCAGCAACATTTTTGCTGGGAGGGTCCCTGCCGAAAAATTGTTAATATCAGCAAACAAAAATTTGCTAAATTAAGCAACATTTTTGCTGAATTTACTTATTTCGTTGCTGATATTGGCAATTTTTCTGCAGGAATCCTCCCAGCAAAAATGTGGCTGACTTTACAGACTTTTTGCGAGTATAGACGCTTACAAGTTGATGTTTTTAGAAGCGAAACCAAAACGAACCACGTTACAGTTACGTTTCTATTTATTTTAAATAATGTGGTGTGGAGTCGCTGATAATTAGTGTTCTATTAATCATTAAAAATATATAATTAAAAAAAAAAAAGAAATCTCAAATATCCTTTGTTGCCAATTTAGCTATTTTCTCGTCAGTGATTTTTAGTGATTTTTAAATGCATTTAGCGGGTTATAATATGAGCAAAAAATATAGCCAATAATAATTATTTTCAAGAAATATTTATGTGCGTTGCTTATTAATAATTATAAATCAAATATGATAATAATTATTTTGGGACCTTGATAAAAACATAAATCGCCTTCTATAATTGAACTTTTTGGTTCCCTATTTCGAACAAAGTATCTTATATTTTTAATGTAAAGAATCGGGATCTTACAGATCCATTTACGAATCGAAAGCATAAAGTGTTTTATCGAGATATATGCAAAAAATTCTAGCACTTTTTCTACTTCATCTAGCACTATTTTTCAACGACCAAGCACTGTTCAACATTCAACTTATGGCAACATTGGGTATCTGAGACTTTACGATAATAGTAATCGTTCGGTTTTTATGCGACTATTCCCGAATACTTTTTGAGAGAGTAATTTTGTTTGAAAATTTTCTCTAAAATGTACCTAAATGTTTAAGGTAGAACTTTTTAGTGAAGCAAATATTAAATTGCCTGGATTTCCTTTTTTAATTTTATTCACATTTTTATTAAAAGTGATCAATAGGGTTCTTCAGAAATCTAGACGTTGGAATTTCCCACCTCTTCTGGGCCCAATCAATGTGACTACATGTTAATGTGCAAATAACCAAAAATCGCTGAACAAAAGTTTTCATCTTAAGGTCGCTAAATATCGATAAAGTTTCGACTATATGTTAATAAAAATTTTAAATTTTGAAAAATGTTTTTGGGACCCTAGGGGCCCCGGCAACCTTAACAGAAAATATCAAAAATCCAATTTTTGTTACTTTTTAAAGTGAGAGAATCGTTTGCATGATATTAATGAATTTCTGCCTTAAATCTATGTTTTTATAATTCGTCCATTGAAACTTTTCTTTTAACTTATGAAGTTTTTTATAAAATTTTATGAAAAATTTAATTTATTAAAAATTGTATGCGCCTAATGAAAAAGTTGAATAAAAAATTGTTTTATAAAGATAATGGATCTTTTTCACAAAGTTAAAGAAATTTTTAATTTACATTGTTAAGAAAACTTCATCAGTTTAGTGAAGAATTTCATTATATTTCGTCCAACATTATATTTTGCCCTGTGGCGATGTCTCAACTTAAAACGCAAAGTTGTCAACACTGAACGTAAAAACCATGCGTAAATCTGGTAACGTTGTGAAATAGAGACGGAGGAGATTAGAAAACTAAACAAAACAATCTAAAATTCTCCGAATTGTATGCATTTTTTAAATTTAAAATTGTCATTTTTTTTTTAATAATTGTACGGCTTTTTATTCCTTGATGTACTTTTTTTTTTGTCGATTTTATATCTGGCAACCCTACCCATACACAACGATCCCAGCTATGAAGAGCACTAATCGGACTAAGTCTAGTTTTTCCATATGATTTTGAAGCATCACCTTAGTGACCCATGCTCCGTTAAAACCTTTTATGATTTTAAACTCTGAAATTTAAGTACTTTTCTTAAAGTTATCCAAAGTGTTTTTTGCGTCTGTTTTAAATCTACGAGGGCGGATCAATAAGTCCGTGACTTTTCGAACTTCCCTCGTAGTTACATGAAATGCAACACAGCTCCCATCAAATACCACCTGTTAGTAGACTACTGTCAAATTTTGAGCAAGTTCCGTCATTTACTTTGTGTTTATCAGCTGTTCAAAACATACAACCACGTGAATTTTTTTAAAAATGGAAAAAAGTGAATTTCGAGTGCTCATTAAACATTATTTTTTGCGAAAAAAAAACCGTCAATCAAACCAAGGAAAAGCTTGATAAATGGTTTGGGGACTCTGCACCATCGATTTCAATGGTAAAAAAGTGGTTTAATGACTTTCGTTGGGGTCGCACAAGTATAAATGACGCTTAACGCTCTGGACTGCCAATTGAGGTCAATCACCCGAAAATATCGAAAAAAAACACGATACGGTGTTGGCCGATCGAAAAGTAAAAGTGCGTGAGATTGTTGATGCTATAGGCATTTCATATGGTGGTGTGGTTTCGATTTTAAATAATCAGTTGGGTTTAAGACAGCTGTCTGCAAGATGGGTGCCGCGTTTGCTCTCAATTGATCATAAACGTAATCGTGGCCAATAAGGTGATGGCAACTGTTTTTTGCAGGGACCGTAATCATTATGAGTTTTATAATAAAAATTACACAATAATGATTATGTTATGAGTTTTAATGATTTTCTTCAATGGTAATGATTATTTTTGAGTAATAATAAAAAAAATCAGCAATAATCATTATTTTTGAGCAAAAAAAATAAAACTCAAAAATAATCATTATTTATGATTTTTATTTTTTTCGCTCAAAATAAAACTCACTTTCATGTAGGTGTAAATATATACACATATTAGGGTGGGGCGATTAGCATGGAAGGAAAAAAATCTTAATGGGCGCTTCGCGTTTCTGATTCTTGGGATTGTACTGAGCAAAAAAGTCCACTAGAACATACGTCTACGGTGAAAATCGAGCTTCCAAATTTTGACTTTACTGCAAAAAAGCCCTATATTGAAATTAATAATTAACCCCTTAAACCCCACCCACAAATATGATTTATACATTAATGTGCTAGAGAATCTTCCAAAGAAGAGATTGATACCATAATCTTGGATAAACTCCTCCTCCTTCCTGAGATATGTCCATCACACACATTGTTACTTTCACAAAATACGGCAAAAAAAAGCCCTATTTTGAAATTAAAAATTAATCCCTTAAACCCCACCCACAAATATGATTGATACATTAATGTGCTAGAGAATCTTCCAAAGAAGAGATTGATACCATAATCTTGGATAAACTCCTCCACCTTCCTGAGATATGTCCATCCCACACATTGTTACTTTCACAAAATACGGCAAAAAAAAGCCCTATTTTGAAATTAAAAATTAATCCCTTAAACCTTACCCACAAATATGATTGATACATTAATGTGCTAGAGAATCTTCCAAAGAAGAGATTGATACCATAATCTTGGATAAACTCCTCCTCCTTCCTGAGATATGTCCATCACACACATTGTTACTTTCACAAAATACGGCAAAAAAAAGCCCTATTTTGAAATTAAAAATTAATCCCTTAAACCCCACCCACAAATATGATTGATACATTAATGTGCTAGAGAATCTTCCAAAGAAGAGATTGATACCATAATCTTGGATAAACTCCTCCACCTTCCTGAGATATGTCCATCCCACACATTGTTACTTTCACAAAATACGGCAAAAAAAAGCCCTATTTTGAAATTAAAAATTAATCCCTTAAACCTTACCCACAAATATGATTGATGCATTAATCTGCTAGAGAATCTTCCAAAGAAGAGATTGATACCATAATCTTCGATAAGCTCCTCCTACTTCCTGAGATATGTCCATCCCACACATTGAAAGTGAGTTTTATTTTGAACGAAAAAAATAAAAATCATAAATAATGATTATTTTTGAGTTTTATTTTTTTTGCTCAAAAATAATGATTTATTATTACTCAAAAATAATCATTACCATTGAAGAAAACTTTAAAAATCAAAAATTTAAAAATCATGACGGATATGCAAAGATTGTCAAAAAATAATAATAATGGTGCAATAATTTTTTTTTATGTCTCTTCTAAGTGATTGATTTTTTGATTCAAAAAAACGAGCAATAATCATTATTTACGGTCCCTGGTTTTTTGGGATGCACGCGGGATAATCCACATCGCTTACCTTCAAAAGGGGAAAAAAATAAAACTGTGTTTCATTCAAAAAATCACGGACCTATTGATCCGCCCTCGTAAAAGTTTCGAGTAAACTTTTTTAAAATTATAATACTGATATTTTAATTAACAGTTTCTGGAAAAAATCATAAATTAATAAAATAAAAACAACATAAAATATTTGCAAAGATACAATTTTTTTAAATAATTATTATTTTTATTCTCATGTTTAATAAAATAAATACTAATAAATTAAACTAAAACAAATAAGCAACACAAAAAACAATTAACTTAAAATATTTAACATTTTTTGATAGTCATAAGAATTGCCTCTTTTATGCATTTTTATTTTTTCTAATTAATTAATTTATTAATTATTTTTTTTTTTTGGAAATTTGTTTTTTTTTTTTCTTCAGATTTTTTGGAAAAAAGGAGAAAATAGAGATATTTTTAGCTTACACATCATACTCGTTTGTAGTAGAAAATTAACAACACTTTTACATTTAGTTTCTTTTTTTTTTCTTTTTTTTCTTTTTGACTTAATTAATAAACAACAAAGACTTTAATTGTTACTTAATTGCTATTAAAAAAATTATGTTTAGAGCTAATAACATTTAACTAAATTTAATTTAATTTTTTTGTTTTTATTTTTATTTTTTATAGAAATAAATAAATATTTCTTAAGGTGGTTTTATTTTTAATATATAATACTTAATAAAGTTTCTTTTTTTTTTTTTGGTTTGTTTTAATTTTAATTATACATTAATTATGTACTATATATATATTTATTTTATTTTAAAGAAGGCATTGATGGAAAATCATGTAGAAAATGAAAAATAATAATAAAACAATTTCATAGAAAATAAATACTTTAGCGTTATTTGCTGTTTAATTTTTTTTTAAAAGATTTGAAAGACAATTTTTTTTAATGATTTTTATACAATTTCATTGTATTTTTTTATCATTTATAATAATTTAAATATATTTAATATTTTTTGTTTTATTTAATTTTTGCTAAATAAGAGCATCATGTGTATGTGTGTGTTTGTGTTTACAATACAACCATAGAAAATTGCTAATAGTTTTACCAATGAAGTATAATGATTTGTAGTGTCCGACCGAACAGTTCGACCAAAAAACTATATTTTGTCGGTTTTTTGATATCTAGAGGCAATGATGACTAATTTTGGTATTGGAAACATGTTTGTTGAGCCGATTTAATTCGATTTTGTGTATAAATTTAAGAGAAAAGCCGAAGTTTAGCTATAAAGCTAAAAGTTCGGACGCCGAACTATTTCCAATTTGGCTATTTCCAATTTGGCTAATTTAACTAAAGACTTTTCTTCAAATTTGAAACTCAAAATAGCATCTAATCAGCCCAATAAACATTTTTTCATCCGCCAAATTTGTCCATAATGCTTTAAAATACCGAATACAGACCAAATGCATTTTCTGGCCGAACTGTTCGGTCGGACAGTAATGATTTGATAAAAGGAAAATAATTTTAACTTAAAACGGCTTTTATAGTTAAAACTTAAGGGGGGACATGACATTCGCGGCAGAGAAAATAGACCTTTTTGAAAAATTCATAACTCAGTCAAAAACAAACATTTTTCCAAATTTTTTTTTTATTATTGTCGAAAAAAAATTAAGAAAAAAGCTAGTGCACACAGAGAAAAAAAGTGCCAACCGAATTAAAAAGTGTATATTAATGTTAACAACTTATAAATTCAGTTAGTACAACGATATTTATATTAGATTTCTAAATATTATGGGTCTGACAACTAAAATTCAGTTGAATTAACCGAACTTTGTTGTGAAATCTAATGCTCAGTTTTACCAACCGACTGAAATTCGTAATGACCGAGTTTGAGTCGTAGTAGCCAAATTTTAGTTGGCAAATAGCTAAATTTTTCTCTGTGTGTGTCATACGATAACCAATTTTGTTAACATTTAAAAAGTAATTTTTTTTTCCAGATCGGACAATTTTTGCGACTCCCAGCGCTGCAACCACGAGGCTCCATTTTTTTCCTCTGCCGCGAGTTTGGAGCTCTATAAAACCATGTTGGAGTGAAAAATATATTTTTTTGAATTTTTTTCTTGTAATTTGTAAAATTTGGAAAACTGTTTGTTTTTGACTGAGTTATGAATTTTTAAAAAAAGGTCTGTTTTCTCTGCCGCGAATGTCAGGTCCCCCCTTAATACAACCGACTGTTTTTACGATTAAGTTCGAAATAAGATAATTTTTAAGCTCCAAGCGGATTTTGCTTAAAAACCAACATTTAAATATCTCAAATTAATAATACATCTTGAGCTTAAGTATTGTGTATAAAATCCGTTTTAAGCTTTGGTGAAAATTTTAATATAGTTTTTAGATAGATGAGCTTTATATTATTGTTTATACTTTTATTAGTTAATTAAATGGCAGAAACTTTTAAGAAAACTTGTAATAAATTATTGTTATCATACACAGAGAAAACATACTGGCGCTAACAATCGAACTTGTAGCCAATCGAATAATTTAATTTTATCAGCCAAGCTTTTCAGAAAATCTGTTGAGAGAACAGTCTTTTGAAAAATTTCGGTTGCTTTAATAAAAATTCGGTAGTCGCAGCAGAAGTGTTGGTTGCTGTAACCAATATATTCAATTGACAACAAATTCGGCTGGCAGCACAAATTTGCTTTCTAGCTATAAATTTTGCAAACAATTGTAAAATATATGATAAAAATTATAAATTTGAAAAGAGCTTTATTTTAAAAAGGACAAATTTCTTAAAGTTTAGACACAAACTAAAAAACAATTTTTGAAAACAACCCTCACATTTTCGATTGCCAAACTACTGCAGGTTTGTGCAAAATTGCAAAGACTAATGTCGAACAATTTAACTCATAAGAATGAAGTTGTAGCGCTCCCCTCTTAAGATATTTTTTTTATTTATTGATTTTTTTATTCAACGTTTCGATAAACTTTTTTTCACATCCCTGGTTAAAACTCAACATATATGTAATCATTTATGAATATTAGCCTTCTTCTTATATATAAAAATGTCATCTTTTTTGGCGGGACAACCCTGGGTTAAATTAAGAATCATGAAAAAAAAATTCTCTAATTTTTTTTTTTTTAATTTTAGAAAAAAATTCAGGGGTCGCTACCAGACTTTGAAAATGTTCCTTATTTTCAAAAAGGACATAATTGCATAAAAAAATAGTTTATTTTAAAAAATTCCAAAAAAAAACTAACTTATAGTATTTTTAATTTCCCATTCCCCCCACCACCGAGCAACCGCGCCTGCTCTTCATATATACTTGATATAGTTAAATATGTGATCACATCCTGCGGGAAATGAAGTGTCGATTGATCCAAAGTGGTAATTCTGTGATTCGGGGGGCACGTAACGAAACTGGTGAAACCAAAATTGTGGTGCACCAAAAAGTGGTAATTTGGGTGAAATGACCAATCACTTGACTATAGTTATGGTGACAAAACATTTACTGGTTTGTACCAGATATATCATGTAACTGGAGAAAAAGTAACATAATATCAAAGTCTACTGAAGCAACTAGGGTCGTTGCAGTTGAACTGGTTCGAAATCGTTAGTAGTGGATGAAAACATGGCAATTAGTTCCAAAGGATTCAGTCCCTTGACTGCTACAAAGCGGACATAAGACTGAATTAATTTTATCTGCACCGACTATGTGGCAGTAGAAATGAAGACGTAACAGCCCACTGGTTTAAAATAACTGAGTACGGAACTGTTTAGGCAGTGGCCAGGGTTGCCAGATATGGCAGAATATGATTTTTTGCACAACTCATTCAAAAACTTGAAACACTTCACAAAAATTTAAATTAAATTGCAAAATTTCTGCATATTGAAATATCTTATTCAGATATTTTACAAGATTTTTGATAACGATTTTTTATGTAAAAGTTATTGGCGATTTGTAAGATTTTTTTTGGTTACAAAATTGAAACTGAGTAATATTTTTTTACTCTGCTTTATAAGTTATACATTATATTTGTGCGGAATTGTTGCAGCTCCTTCTTTTTATTAAGATATTATTGTGAACTAGAATTATAATGCAGCATACAATATTAAAACGTTCGTGAATTGCTTTTTAGAAGTGTTGGAACATGAAAATTCGTAGAAATTGTTCGTATTTAATACCACCCTGCGGGAAATGAATTGTCGATTGATCCAAAGTGGTAATTCTGTGATATATGATTGGGGAGCACGTCACGAAACTGGTGAAACCAAAATTGTGGTACACCAAAAAGTGTTGATTTAGGTGAAATGTCCAATCACGTGACTATAGTTATGGTGACAAAACATTCACTAGTTGGTACCAGACGTAACTTTAGAAAAAGTAACATAACATCAAAGTGTACAGAATCAACTAGGGTCGTTGCAGTTGAAGTCGCTACTGGTCATTGAACTGGTTCAAACCCGTTAGAAGTGGATGAAAACATGGCAATTAGAACCAACGGATGCAGTTCCTTGACTGCTATATAGTGGACACAACACTGAAGGATTTTTTTTATGTACCGACTATGTGACAGTAGAAATGAAGACGTAAGACTCCACTGGTTTAAAATAACTGAATACGGAACTGTCCAGACAGTGACCAAGTTTGTCAGATATGGCGATTTATCGCTGAATTTTCGAAATGCCGACTGCCAATCAAAATTAAAATGTTTATGAAGTGCTCTTTAGAAGTATTGGAAAATAAAACTTAGTAGAAACTGTTAGCAAATACAGGAAAACCTTCCAAAAATATCTATATTTTGAACAACCTGTCTTTGTACTTTTCCAAATTTAAATTGTTATAATGAATTTAATGTTTTAGTTTTGTGTTGGGTATAGACAAAATAAACTTATTTTAAAATTCATTTTTGTTGTGCCTTTTTAAAAGTTTTTTAACTGGTGGTATGACACACAGTTTTGAAATAGTGCAGTGACTGGTTCCTGACGGGCTATTTAGCAACCCGTACATAATATGACGCACGCTGAATAAAAAGCGACAGGTTACTTGTTAATTACTTTTGGCATGCCCGGCGACATGTACCCTTAGACCAGTGCAGTGGTACTTTACAAAACTATTCCACTCAAACTACCTCTATAACAGAACAAACTGCGCTTAACCAGTCTTCCTTCAACAAATTTTCTCCAGTTCTACGACACTTACACCTACACCAGTCACGTGATAATTTTTTTACCACTGGTTCTATTGCATATCACATAAATCCTAAAATGGTCATAACTTGACACTACCTACTTCAAACTTGTACCATAGCATATTATTTTCAGTCGGTACGGTGATAGGTTACCTTGGCCAAGTTATTCGCGACGTCACACAGTGCTCCACATGTAGCAATTGTCACCTCCTATGACAAGCACATGTTAAAAGTATCGGTCACTTTCATATAACAGAACCGAAACTAGGACTGGTTCATACACACACAACGTTCTAGTCACGTGACCATACCAGTGACTGGTCCATTTCCCGCAGGGCAATGTTAGCAAATAAAGAAAAAACTTGCGAAGAAAAATCTATATTTTGAACATTCGGATTTTTTGTCTAGTTTATGTACTTTTCCAAATTTAAATTGTTATAATGAATTTAATGTTATAGTTTTTTGTTGGGTATAGCCAAAATACGCTAATTTTAAAAATGATTTTTGTTGTGCCTTTTTGAAGGTGTTTTGAACAGGTGGTATGACACACTGTTTTAGATAAGTGTTCAGGAAGGGCTATTTCGCAACAAGTACATAATATAAAACACTCCGAATAAAAAGTCACAGGTTACTTTCTAATTACTTTTCGAAAGCCCGGCGACATGTACCAATTACATCGTCGCAAAACTCTTCCAGTCGCACTACCCCTATCACAGAACACATTGCGCTGAATATTTTTCTCCTGTTAACCGGTACGTACACCTACTCCAGTCATGTGATGAATTTTTTCCCATTGGCTCTGTTGCATATCACATAAATCCTTAAATGGTCCTACTTTAACATTACCTACTTCCAACTTGTCCCGTAGCATATTCATTTCAGTCGGTACGGTGATAGGTTACCTTGGTCAAGTTATTCGCCACGTCACACAGTGCTCCACAGGTAGCAATTGTCACCTTCTATGACAAGCCCATGTTAAAAGTACTGGTCACTTTCATATAACAGAACCGGAACTAGGATAGGTTCAAGTTCTAGTCAAGTGAACATACCAGTGACTAGTCCATTTCCCGCAGGGTATATACTTTAATGTATAATTATATATAGATATTTATGATACAATAAAATCAAACAAATTCTATCACTTGTATATATAATTATATACAAACATATAGTGTAGAACTTAACAAAGCTATCACTTTTATATATAATTATCAGAAAAGACAAAAAGAAAAATTAAATTTTTTTTAAAGCAAAAAAAAAAAAAAATATGAAAAAAATGGCAAAAGTATAAACTTAGAAAAGCTGCACTTAAAACAAGGTTCAAAGTTAATAGATTAAATAATGTTTTTGAGTAAAAAAATCATTTAAGTCAGAAAATCGTAAAAAAGTAATTATTATTATTAAAAGAGGAAAATCTAATAAAGCGAAAAATCGTAAAAAAAGAAAAACAGTTTAGTTAAGTGCCTTCTTTGCTAATTAAATATAAGCAAATACGGTAGAAAAAAATTCGATTACTTTTACATATAATTGTAAATTAAAATCACATCTAATTTTAAAATCCAATGATTTATATTTAAATTTTCTTTTTTACTTGAAATTACGGCTTTCCAAACAGTTTAAAAGGATTTTATGAAGTTATATCAAATTGTATCAAATTATATATAAATTGACCAAATTAAATAGACACATTTTGCGGATCAAATTATATCAGATGAGATCCAATGTGATCACATGAGATAAGGTTATGCATGTTATTTTTCAGATCAACTAAGATATGATGTGATATGAAATTATATATATGAAATTATATATATGACTATATATTTTTATATATACCCATATCGGAACTTTCTTCATCGGGATCTTACAAACTTCATATCCGTTCTTTAAAATTATTTAGCTAAAAATTGAAGTCGTCAAAGGAAGTTCACTATTAAAATCAACATATGTCACGCCACATAATTGTATGACACGATTTCGTTTACATTAAAAGCTTTTCGAAATAATTTAAAATTACATAAAAATTTGGCCAACAAAATCTAGAAATTCCGTTAAGTAATAAAGCTCTTAAAAAGGGTCATGTTTTAACAATAATACTTTTAACATTTTCAAAGTTTGCAAAATTTGTGAAAAACTCAAGATTTTCATAATTTTCTAATTTCTAAAAATGTGTTTAAAGCTAAATATGATACTTAATAAATTACTATATATTAATAATTATACGAATATATTTAATAATAATTATTTTTAATAAATTTGGCATATTTTTTTTGTCAACTTAATAGATAAAGAATTTTTGTTTTCTGTATTTTAAGACTTAATAAAAAAAGTGTCTTTTTGGCATAATTTTGTTTGTTTGTAATGTTATGATTAAAAAAAAAGTATAATTATTTACATTAGAAAATTTTGGTTTTTATTAATATATATATATATTTTTTTTTTTTTGTTTAAATAAATACAAACATTAACAACATTAAATAGTACTTATAGACCGACTTTTGTTTTAAAAACTACTTTTTTTTCATTTATTTTTTTGTATTATTTTGCTAATAACATTTTCAAGTAGTTAAAACATTTTGACTAAAATCATGTTTAATTTTTTTTAATCTCACTCATTATCACATTGTATACTAAAAAATATAATTATTATTTAAGTTAATAGTTTTTTTGTTTTTTTTTTGTTTGATGGTAAAAATTTGACAACAATGACTAGAATAATTAAAAATTTTCTTTGGTAACAAAACATAAGTTGAAGACTTTATTTTTTAAATTAAGGAAAATTCTACTCTACTCGACAAATTTCATTTTTTTTTTGCATAACATTTCTTTGAAATACATATTTTTTAATAGAATCCAAATTTGTCACATTTTTTTTTTCTCATTTGCAGTTTTTGAAATATCTCAACTTTTATATTTACATCAGTTACCCTACTTTTTCGTATATTTGGCTTAATTTTTCAAAATTTAACCTCAACATCAAGACATTTTTTTAAGAATATAAATCTACACAAAATTATCTTTCCTTTGAGTATAATCAAGTGTATGTCTGTTTCAGGATATTTTACTGGTATTGCAAGGAATTGAAATTTTTTCAAATTCCACTGAACTCATTTTTGTATTAAAATTTTAAATCCATTGAAAATATCGAGAAATATTAAGAAAAAAATAAAACTTTTATATCATGAGTTTCATGATACATGACAAATAAAACTGACCGAAGGTGTTCAAATTTAATTAATATTTTGTACACACATACACCATGGATCCCTAGTACACATCCCCATACTATGTTTTCAAAATTTTTCAAAACTCTCGATTATGTCACGGTTTTAAATTTTCCAAAAAATTTAAAAAATTGCTAAATTATTTAATTTTGAAGGGCTCCATATTCGAAACTTGTTATCGGATTTATCTGATTTAAATAGCATTCGATTTAAAAAAACATATTAAACAAACTGCTAAATCACGTTCTTGTATCACTAATAGCATGTTCTGAACTTTAAAGTAAACTATTTCCTTTGAAAGTGGTATGAGTCCGTTTGTTTTTAAAATGAAATATAAAGGGATTTGAATTTCTACATTTTTGAAACTGTACATGCACTCACAAAAACTTTTCCATAAAAGTTTAACAGTTATTTTAAAATATAATCGGTAAAGTTGTTTCAATGGAATCTACAGTTAAATTAAAAAATAATTATATTTTTTAACTTTCTGTATGTTATTCAATAAACAAAATACGGACTTTTGGAGAAGAAAATAAAGACAACATTTCTGTCAAGAGGTGAGTATACAAGATATCTATACGACTTTTTAACACAATATGATACGTGATATAACGAATTTTTCTGCGTCAATAACTCAAAAATCATGTTTTTTGAGTTGTGACGTTCTCGAAGTCAATGAGCGATATGTTTTTAATATAAAGAAAAGGTAATAAGTTTGGGAATAAGAAATTAAGGTCGTTACTACCCAAGTAGAAAAATACGATCGTACAAGCGTATTAAAAGCAATTCAAACGGTGGTACAGCGTACATTCAGATTTACAGTTTTAAAGTGTTTTGAAAATGACCTAAATGTTTTGAAAATGACCCGTTCTCGAAGCGTTTTAGGTTGGTATTTTATAACGTTTTCAAAAAGTTAGAAATCAAATTTTAAAGTCATTTGCCATAGTTTTAAGCACATTTATTCGAATAGTTTTTTAAAAAATATTTTATCTTGTATTCTTGGAATGAAATTCTACATATTATAAATGCTTCTTTTTTACATTTTCTTTTTAAAGTTGGTCATACTGACAACTTATTAAAACTTTTAACTTTTAAAAGCTTAATTTTGCAAATGTAACGTTTTTGTTTGTTAATATATTAAAAAATAATTCATATGCATACCAATTAAAATTGTTAAATAATTAAAGAAATTAAACATTTAAAGCTATTTTGAAAAAAAATCTCTGACGAAATTGATAATTTACATTTGAAATGTTTACGACGTTCCCACTGAACGTATTTTAGACGTGTTTTAAAATAAAACATGCTTTGTACATGTGAACAACTGATGTTTCACCAAAACTCATGTTTTGTTCAAGTGGAAACGCTATATTAGAAGTACAAAATTTTAAAGGAGATTTTTAATTATCACGCAATATAAAAGTTTCATTCAAAACTTTAAGTTTGGATTTTTGAAATTTCAATTCAATTAACTGAAAGATAGATTTTTCTATATCATTAAAAAAAATTATATTTCATATAAAAGTTTCAATTCAAAACTTTAAGTTTTGAATTTTGAAATTTCAATTCAATTAATTGAAATATAGATTTTTCCATTTCAATAAAAAAATTATATTTCAAAGCCCCTAAACTAATGTTTTCCACCCTTTTTTTATTACTGAAGACAATTTTGCAAAAAAAAAAGATGGTTGACAAACGCTTCCTTTTCATTATAACGGTAGTTTCCCACCACGAACAGTTCTGGACCTATATAAAAATTATGAAACTACGATTCTAATAGTGATATGTATCTTTTAGTATGACAGCAATAATTTTAAAATTTTAACCACTAAATTTGGTTAAATCTACAAAATTCCGTTATAAATCGGTGTTTCGGTATTTTAGCGTTATTTTAACTTATAGCGAGAAAAGACCGGAACGGCAAAGCATTGGCCCAATGCTTTCAACGGTGGTATGAGCGTTGGCAGAGCGTTGGATATCTGAAGATGTAAGTGCTTTGCCAACCCCAACATAATAACACCGGGCAGGGCTTGGCCGTTCCTTTTTTAAAACGTTGGCAAAGCACTGGCAATGAGCGCTTTGCCAGTACCAAAACCATAATTTTAAAACGTTGGCAAAGCATTGGTAGAACAACCAATAAAGTGCTTTTTTAATAATATAATAAGTGCTTTTCTAACCCCAAAATGATAACACCGGGCAGGTCTTAGAAGTTATTTTTTAAAACGTTGGCAAAGCACTGGCAATAAGCGCTTAGCCAGTACCAAAACCAAAAACGACCAATAAAGTCCTACTTAGTAATTCACTTTGCCAGTACCAAAACCATAATTTTAAAACGTTGGCAAAGCATTGGTAGAACAACCAATAAAGTGATTTTTTAATAATATATAAGTGCTTTTCTAACCCCAAAATGATAACACCGGGCAGGTCTTAGAAGTTTATTTTTTAAAACGTTGGCAAAGCACTGGCAATAAGCGCTTAGCCAGTACCAAAACCAAAAACGACCAATAAAGTCCTACTTAGTAATTCACTTCAGTAAAGAGTTGTATTATTTATTATTGAAAGATTTTGGTAATTTGAACAGAAATAACAATAGGCTTGCTTCAGCTAAGTTAATTACAAAATAACTGAATATTTTTTTTTATAAATTATTTTTGTGATACAAAACTATACTTTGTGCTGACTATAAAGGAGATCTTAATATTCTTAACTTCAAATCATAAATTGCAATTTAGTTTTAAATTTTTCCACTCTTGTTGTGAACAACTGATGTGCCACTGTTTTTATTAAGTTAACGGTTGATAATTTTGTAAATAAGTACTGGCAATGCACTTGTTGCCAATGTTGGGAAAGCGTTCTAAGTCAGTACTGTGCCAGTGCTTTTTTATTTTTACGATTGTAAATTTTGTAAATCAAGTACTGGCAAAGCACTTTTTACGAACGTTGGTAGAGCGTTCTAAGCCAGAGCTGTGCCAGTGCTTTAATTGTTTTTACTGTTGTAAATTCTGTTAATTAAGCACTGGCAAAGCTCTTTTTACTAACGTTGGCAGAGCGTTGTAAATCAGTGCTTTGCCATCACTTTATTTGTTGGATCATTGGCAAATAGTGCTATGCCAGTGCTTGATTTTTCAGACCATTGGCAATTTCTGGCTGGGCAATGTTTTGAGAGTGTTTCTTTTTTCAAATACTCAACAATTTATTTTGTAAAAGAAGTAATGCTAAAGCACTTTTTGCAAATGTTAGAAAAACGCTTTAAAAGTACTGTTTTTAAATGGTATTTACTTCATTAACGGTTGTTTTGAAGGAAAAGTACTCCCAAAGTACTTTTCCAAAATATTTATTTTGTAATGCTTTTATTCCATACCATTGGTAACTAACGCTCTGAAAATACTTTTTTTTGTACCATCGAAAACAGCCGCTTTTTTAGTACCGTCTTAAATTTTTACCTGGGTAGTTACTTTTCTATTACAAACCCTATCACTTTAACAAGGGCAAGTGTCCATTCTGGTAACAGCTTACAAAACACATATTACCCCCAGTATAAATGTAATAAGTTTTTTTTTTTTAATTAAATTTTTTATATTAGATATTAAATTAAAATTTTAAGATTTTTAACTAAAAATTTTAAACATGAAATTTTTTATAGATTTTGGGGGGAAAAATAAAGTTTTGTATTGAGGAGGTAACGTGTTACTTTTCTATTACAAACCCTATTAGTTTAACAAGGACCTGCCCATCGAGGTAAGTACGTACTTCGGTAAAATGTTACTCCTGACTTACAGGTAAAGCATTTTCAACATTGTTTTTATTTAAATCTTTAATTTTTAAATCGAATAATTATTTTAAAATTGTGCAATTTGTAGCAAACATTTAATTTTGTATAGAAACGAACTAACTATACCATAAAAACATTTAAACATTTGAATTTAGTATTACTAATGGGCAGTTAGTAATATCCGAAGTAATGCAAGGGTAATGAGTTTAACATATTACCAGATAACATGTTCCGTAATACCAACCTATTACCAAATTTTTGCTGTTAGTATAAAAGAATTTTTCTATAAAAATTTTCAAGTTCTTTTTTAAATATTTCAGGATATTTGCAATGAATTTGCAATTTTGATACAAATAACATTTCGTTCATTTACTTCAAGAACGTCACAACTCAAAAAACATGATTTTTGAGTTAATGACGCAGAATTAAGGCAGAATTAGTTTGTACGTTCTGTTCTGTTACGAATCAGTTGTTTTGTTTCTGTTCAATTGAAAGTCTGTATGTGTGGTTAGATTTCACTTTTTCGTTCTGTTCTGTTGCGGACAAATCTGTTGAAAATAGAATTCAACATTAAGTGACATCCTAAAGTGCGTATGTATTAGTTTGTTGTGAAATCTTTTTCTCAATATTTGAATCAGCGATGATAAAGTTAGTACTAATGGTACTTTTTATGGTACTATTTGAACCTCAAATGTACCATGATACTCCCATGACTCATTTAGTACGGTTTACAAATTATTCTATGTATGAATTTCTTCGTCCCTTTAAAATTCAATAATTATTAATTCGATTTGCAGTCCCATATGAACAATGAATTAATTTGGAATCAAACGCTATGGATTCAATCACATGAATTCACTGAGTGCGACTGATTACAGATGATTATATAAGAGTTTTAGTAATCGATTAAACCAATTATTGAATTCAATCACTAAGGGTTATAATTATTAACTAATTTTGATTTTCAAAAAAGTAAATAATAAAAATCTTATAAAAATGTGAAATTGACGTAATTCAATACATCAAGATATTAATAGCACATTCAAAAAATATTAAAAATTTGGTGAATTTAAGAAAAAATCTCAAAATTTTAATAATTTTTTATATCAATATTTCTTTGTACGCACTGCTCATTTTTACATAGCTTTATGTACATTTTTCCGAAAAGTTTGGTATTGAAAATGAGCAAAATCGGTCCAGCGGTTCAAAAGTAATGAGTGACAATGTGAAAGTACCTCTAAATTTTCCATACAAACTGGTGTATAATGCACTGTATATTATTAGAATTCATTGTAGACGCTAAGAGGTGAATAATATTTAAAATTCACAGCAAATTCTTTTTTCTCCACAAATTTTTTTTTTCACCTCAAAAATAGTTACCTCAAAATGTTTTTCACCACACAATTTATTTGTTTACATCCAAAAGAGTTTTTCACCTCAAAATTTTGTTTTGACCTCTTAAAATATTTTATTTTTAATATATTTTTGTTGTTTCATTTGTACTTGTTCATTTTGGAGGGTACAAAGATAAAAATTGGTAAAACCAAATTTATGCATGCACTTTTTGTTTGTTAATTTATATCTAAATTTTTTTTTTATACTTTGGATGCCGAAAAAGTACTATTTTATATGTAGTTTGTTACTATTTTAAAATCGCATTTATCATTCCCTGATTTGAATGTTTTTGGTTGGATTTTCTTTTACTTTTTAAAACAGCTGATTCCTTTCACAGAAAAAGTAATTACAAAATATTACCTACAGAACAGAAAGCCAACAGAACGTAACAACTAATGAGGAATTTATTCGTTATATCACATATCATTCGTATTGATATCTTGTATACTCACCTCTTGAGAGAAATTATTTCGTTATTTTTTTCTTCAAGGTGTGAGTAAATTGAAAATTTTAAACTCGTCTTCTACAAAATCAAAATTTTTGAGTTATGACGTTATTGAAGTAAATGAGAAAGGATAAAACTATAAAAGAACAATTTCTAACTTCCTTGCAATAACAGTGCGATATCCTGACACAATCGCCGACAATTATACTCAAATTTAAGATAATTTTTGTGTAAATTTATATTTTTGGTAAAAATTTCTTAATTTTGCTATAAAATTTCGAAAAATTAAGCAAAATATACGAAAAATGGGGTGCATATAAAAATCATGATATTTTAAAAACTGCAAAAAAAAAAAAAAAAAAAGTTTTTGTCAGATTTGTATTCAGCGTACATAGATAGGTCTATTAAAAAAGATGTGTTGCAAAATCAGGCTTTTTTGGCCGTCGATTAGTTCTATTGATTTTTTAATCGAAAAGTTAAAGTTATAAAAAAGAATTGCAATAATATTTAGTAAAATGGCTTTTTTGCATCTAGATTAAAATTATTAATGATTTTAAAAAATGCTGGTTAAAAAAAAATTATTTTAATCATTTTGAATGATTTAAAATTTTTAATAATTTCTTTTTTTAATTTTTGTTTTTCTAAAATCAAATTATTAATAAATTTATTAATAATGTTTTTTTTTTGGCGATTGTCATTTTAAAATTTAGTTTTCTACATTAATATTTTTTTTTTCGAATTTAAAACTTTTTTTTTAGGAAATATAATGATTTTTTCTAATATTTCTTTGTTTAAATTTTTTTTTATGATAATTGTGGTTGTTGTTGCTGCTGCTGCTGCTGATGTTGTTGCTGTATTATTTGATTTTGGTTATTTGCATTTTGTACAGTTGTTTCATTATCCGTCACACGATGGGTCTTCATATGGGCACTACGACTTTTAATTTTATTGAATACTCTGAAAAGCAGTTTTGGGTTTGTTAAAGAATTTCAGTATGAAGTTTATAAGAATTTCTGTTATATTTTTTAAAATTATTACACAAAATATAGAGGGTTATTTTCTACAGACATTTAGTTTTGAAGCCCATGAAGTAGCATGCGAATTTGTATGACAGTTATAAAAGAGAGAGAGAGAGAAGCTTTTCAGAGTAACATGCTTAACTAGAGTTGAAATTAAATATTTTTTTGTAGTTTTGTAGTTCAATGTAAAGTTTTTTACTTATCTCTTGATATTTTTTGTGGTGTTATGAAGACAGAGAGAATTAGAATATAAAAATAATATAATAAAAAAAAATTTCATAAAGAAAGGAAAATTAAGCAAATAAATTAGAAAAAAAAGATTGCAATTGAAATGTGTTGCTCTACCAAAAACCCTTCAAATATATATCTCTACTATAGAAATGACATAAACGGTACCGGAATAAATCAAGGTATCTATACGTCGTAGAATGAGGTCAATTGACCGTTGTAACCAAAGAGTATATACAAATAGAGAAACTACAATTCCCACGCATCTCAGCAATAAAATACCGAACTCGGACAAGCAAATGAAACCATTTTTTTTTACACTGAATTTATAAATGCAACATAAAATGATTAAAAATTGTTGCTTAAAATATTCACTTTTGTTTTGCTAATACTTTGTTATTTTCTATTAAAATTTAATGTATTTTAATTTTATCTTGCTTATTTTATCGTTAAAGTTTAAAATAAATAAAAATTAATTAATAAATTAAATTTTTATTATTTATTTATTCTCCTTTTCAATATTTCGACATACGAGGTCGGAACGTGACTTTTTGAATGAAACACAGTTTTTTGTGCAAAAAAAAATTAATTTTTCAACATAATCTCATTTTAGCTCCATACACTTAGTCCAACGTTTCTCTCATTTCTGTATACCTTCCAAAAAATCGGATTTTTCGAGGTCCATAAAATAGGCATTTGTTTGATCAATAATTTCATCGTTTAAGCTAAATCTCTTTCCACTGAGCGATTTCTTTGGGTTTGGAAATAGGAAATAGTCACTGGGGGCTAAATCCGAAGAATATGCCGGACGAAGTACCAATTAGTAGCCCAATTCATGGAATTTTGCCATTGATACTGCACACGTGTGCACCCGTGCGTTATCTTGATGAAAAAGAATTTTTTTTTTTGGCCATATGGGGTCGTTTTTTTTTTAAATTCTCGTTAAATCGGTCCAATAAATTGGCATAATATTCGCCGTTTATTGTTTTTCCCTTTTGAAGGTAATCGATGTGGATTATCCCGCGTGCATCCCCAAAAACTGTTGCCATCACCTTATTGGCCACGATTACGTTTGTGGTCAATTCAGGGCAAACGCGGCACCCATCTTGCAGACAGCTTTCTTAAACCCAACTGATCATTTAAAATCGAAACCACACTGCCATATGAAATTTCTATGGCATCAACAACCTCACGCACTTTTACTCTTCGATCGGCCAACACCATATCGTGGATTTTTTCGACATTTTCGGGTGCATTGACCTCAATTGGCCGTCCAGAACGTTCAGCGTTATTTGTACTTGTGCGACCACAACGAAAGTCAGTAAACCACTTTTTTACCAATCGATGGTGCATAGTCCCCATAGTATTTATCAAGCTTTTCCTTGGTTTGATTAACGGTTTTTTTTCGAATAAAATAATGTTTAATGAATACTCGAAATTCACTTTTTTTCCATTTAAAAAAAAAATCCACGATTGAATACATACAATTTTGAACAGCTGTTAAACGCAAAGTAATTGACGGAACTTGCTCAAATTTTGACAGTAGTCTATTAACAGGTGGTACCTGATGGGAGCAGTGTTGCATTTCATATAACAACGTCGTAGGCCATTTTCATTTTATATTGAAAATTACCTACGACGTAGGTCGAAATATTGAAGAGGAGAATAAATAAATAAATAATAAAAATTTAAGCACTCGTTTTTAATTTTATTTAATGACCTTAAGCCGAATGAATAAAAGTGAATTAACAATCGAAGGGTCAACTATAAAAAAACTTATTATAAATAAAAATTTTTATAAATTATTATTCAAAACATTATAAAAATTAATTTAAACTTTTAACATGTTTTCATTTGCTCGGTGCGAGTTTACGAACAAATAAAAATATTGCAGATTGAGAGAGACTGAGGTAAAAAGAAACCCACTAGTTGTAACATGCAACTTTGGGATTTCTAAAAGTTAGTCCAAATCTTATAGAAAGCCTGGCATTTAGCACTGCATTGAAAAAGATTCCAAAAGTTTAAAATTATACTTGCTGTTAAGCGTTTTTTTTTTTTAATTTTTTTCGGTTTTCGGGAATTTTGTTGCTAAATAATTAATTGAATAATAAAATGTTATATTATAAAAAAAACGTCCTTTTATCAGCGCGTTTGGTGATTTGCCAAAAGCCATTGCTTTCTAGAATGACCACAAGATCTAGCTTTTAGCATGATATCTAAATACATTTCAAAAGCATGATTTCAAATTTTCAGCTAAAAATAATTATATTTGCAAAAGTTTTCCTAACAAAGCGCTCCGTTTTGGCACATACTTTTCACAAAAGTGGTGTTTTTGTTAAAAAAACTTTTTCAAATATAACATTCTTTGGCTGATTTTATGCACATATGATATTCAAATGTATTCACATATCATTCTAAAAGTGGATCATCTCGGAAAGATATGCTGCCATATTAGATTTTCTACAAATCGCGCGTTTTGCATATGAGGCACCATATTAAAATAATTGTTTTCTTGCTGAAACACCTCTTCCTAATATGCTATTTCTACTGGATGACCATTTGTAAAGGTCTAAAATTCGTTCTGCGATAAAATTCACTTAGAAAAATAATAAAAATCACTAAATAGCGGGTTGTCTTCACATTTCACCAGAAAAGAGTCAGATTGATTGCATTTTAAAATCGATATATTCCAGTGTAGGATCGGTAATGACATGTCATTTCTTTTCTCACTACCAGTAATGACACCAGCTTACTCTCTACATTACTTAACCACAAATAATAGGTACTTACTGACAACTAGTTCTTTTCCCTATTATTTCAATGCAAAATGCGTTATGCGTTACCCATAAGTATTTATTTTTATTATTATTTCTTCTAGTAAGTACATATTTTGTAGACTGGGAAGTAATGACATTTTGTGCAAGCAAGTCAATTATGTTTTTGTCTATCAAGTCGAGATAGCTCAATTTGTAAAGCGGTTGCCTGACAACCCGGACCGGTTTCGAATTCCGAGTGGGCACATTTTATTAAAAAAAGTTGTTCTATAAAAAAATATTTTTTTATCAAATTTATTTTTAGACTCATTATTTTTGAGCATTAAGTAATGATATGTCATTATATTAAAGTAATGACATTTGTAAGTAGTTGTCATTACTAATTATGTACTTATACGACCACTTATATGGTAACGCTTATCTATACTGGGATGAAATAAATTGCATTACATGAGCCAAATTTTAAAATAATTTTGCGGAAAAACTGTACCATAGATCGAAAAATAAAGTACGCCACTGAAAATAGCGTGGCTGATATTTTTAGTATTTGTGGTCATAACCCTAATAATTTTTAAAAGCTAATATTTTGTCCTCCTGTGTAAATAAAATATATTTTGAATAATGTAAATAAAATTATTAAAAAATTATGATAACTTTTTTTAGCGGAAACTCACATGAAAATTATTGAAGTTCGAGGGCAAACTCTATATTTCGTTATTAGGATATTGTCCTAACAAATAATCTATGGAGTTTTTATTTTCAAATTTATTAATTGAACACTTTCAGGAATGTGTTGATAGATCTATTTCGGTTAAAGTTTTCAATTTATTTTTGATCAGTGGCGGCTTCACTCAAGCTCATATATTAGTTCTTATTTATTGGGATAACTAGGTTATAAAAGGTGTTTTTTATGGAGGCATAGAACTTTGAAATGTAATAAAAAAAGATAACTTCTTAATTTACTTTATTCGAAAGATAATCTTCTGGTATTATAATTTAAATATGACTTCTGGCATATGACCGTCACGGCTGGCTCGGACGTAGTCTAATCTGGAGGTCCAATTTTCGATGACTATTTCCAACATTTGTGTCCATTTATTGGCAATAACTCGGCGAATGTTGCCTCCAAGTGGTCAATCTTTCGGGCTTATCGGCGTAGACTAGCGCCTTCACATATCCCCACAGAAAATAGTACAGCGGCGTTAAATCGCACGATCTTGGAGGCCAATTCACGGGTCCGCAACGTGAAACTATGCGGTTACCAACGTTTCCTTCAATAAATCAATTGTGGTACGAGCTGTGTAACATGTTGCGCCGTCTTGTTGAAACCACAGCTCCTGCACATCATGGTTGTTCAATTGATGAGCGAAGAAGTCAGTAATTATGGCTCTATAGCGGTCACCATTGACTGTAACGTTCTGACCAGCATCGTTTTTAAAGAAGTACGTAGCAATGATTCCACCAGCCCATATAACGCACACCAAACAGTCAGTTTTTCTGGATGTAACGTTATTATTACTCCAAATACGGCAGTTTTGTGTATTGACGAATCCATTTAACCAAAAGTGAGCTTCCTCGCTAAACAAAATTCGTGCGCGATACGTATTTCGAAGAGAACCATGATTTTCAAAATAAATTATGCACAATTTGAAAGTGTTGTTCAGGTGTCAGTCTATTCATGTTGAAATGCCCATCCAAACTAAACATAAATCACTTGAAAGCTGACAAAAAAAGTGTTGCCAACTTAAAGTTCTATACCTGTATAAAAAACACCATTTATAAATGTTTGAAGTTTGCATTGGGTTGCCACTGCTTTCAGAAGTGGTCAATTAATAAATTTTAAAACAATCTATAGATTATTTGTTAGGACAATATCCTAATAAAGAAATATAGAGAAATGGCTTCGAACTTGAATAATTTTCATTTTCATTGCACAATTAAGGGTCGAAAATATATAATTTTTAATAAAAATTAAATCAAACTTGGAAACTTATATATTTACAAAAAAATTGGAAATTTTGTTTTAATTTGAAGGTAATAAAAATGAAGAAAGGTTAAAGGGATTAAAAAAATTTATTATTTTTTTTTTTTGAGAAAATAATTAAATAAAATAAATGAAAACGTATATTCATAACACTTACAATTAATCCAAGTTGATGATGAATATTTTTATATTTATTTTGATTAAATATTTAAGTCATCGATCAAATATTTATGAACTTGGTAATTCGTTTTTTTTTTTTTTTTTGGTTTTTGAGGCTGAACGAAGTTGATTGAATTCAACAATTTTGATTAAAAACTTCTATGAGTAGTGAATCTTCGCTTTAATTTGAGATTTTTTTTTTTTTTTTTGTTTGAAGAAAATAAATATTTGAAATATACAACAACAAATAAAAGAACAACAATTATTAATATATAAGACGTACTAGAAAAATTAACAAATATCATCAACTCATTTACATACATGATATGATGAATGTATTTATTTATTCAGTACTAATGATGTTGAACTATACACAGAGGAAACAGATTCATTGTGGCAACTGAATTTTTCGCCAACCGAATAGTTTGGTTGCAGCAATCGAATTATTTCGTTGCCACAGCCAAATGTATTAATGGGCCAATTTAAATTTGGTTATCCAAAAGAAAGTCTGTTTTATTGGTCGAATTTCTGTTGCCCCAAACGAAAATATCAATGGCTACAACCGAACCATGCAGTTGGCAAATAATTCGGTAGTCACAATGAATCTGTTTTCTGTGTGTAATTATATATTAATGATAATATGAGGGGATATAAGTTGTATTTATGAGATGAAATTATAATTATATTCAGCTACAGGCAAAACAAATTACTGTTATCGAAAGAAATTAAAAAAAAAAAAGTAGAAAAACTGATGATATATATTGACAAAACTGAATAACACACTGATAATTCGGCTATTGTTACTGAATTGAAATAGAGCATTTCCATTTCTTTCCAACCAATAATTTTCCGATGGTCTCTGATTTCGATAAAATTTGGTAAGTGCTTGTCTGTTTGGCAGTGAACGTATATTTCTAAAGCGAACTGTGGCAACCCCGTAGCTTGAAAATATCTAAAATAAGGGATTGGTACATCATTTAAAAGGTCATAAATGAGGACAACGAATTTTATGTAAATGCATGTTTTTTCTGGATAGTCCAAAGCTGATATACACTAAATATTTATGCGAATCAAGACCGTAGCTAAAATGATTTCACAAATTTTAAATAATTTACGTATAGGAAACATATTTTTGAAAGAAGGTTATAATTATTTTTATATAGAAACCTGTTCATAGAATTTAGAATATTTTTATTGATTAAAAAGTCGTCAAAATTCTTTTCCGCTTTAAGTTCTGTAAAATTTTGAATAAGAAAATATTTACAACTCTAAACCATTTTTATGAAGGAAACACTCTAAACTTTGTGTGGTTTGTGATGACAAAATTAATGGAAAGTTTAAAACTTTCATTTGAAATGTGAGAGAAATTAAGGATTAAAAAAATCATAAAAAGTAAAGTATATTTTAAACCATTTGCAGCTTTTTATAAAAAAAGCGAAACGTTTTTTATACTCGTATGTAAAATAAATCAAATAATTTCTCATTAACTCACGTTGTTGGGGTTATCAATTAACACCGATTTTCTGTGGTTGATATATATACCTAATCAAACCACGAGTTCTTGGTGCATTAGAATGAGGCTGAAGATGACCTAGTCGCTTAGGTCGAAAGTGCAGCGCTGATCCCCACAAGATATTTGTCATCTTCTCTTACATTTATTAATAACACGGTGCTACAGTGAAAAAAACTTGGAAAACGACCTAGCGTGGGTTATAGGTCTTGTTGAGTACATTACAAATTGTGTCAAAAAATTTCAGAAACACCCTCAAATTTAGAAGTTATTCTAAAAAAAAACCGTTTTCAGTGATGTTCGTCAACTTATCGACCTGTAACTCAGTCAGTTTTTGTCCGATTTAACAGGTTTGGAAAGAAAACTGATTACGCTTTAAAATGACGTGCATTTTTTGATACATTTGTAAGTTATAAGTATTGTTTTTGTTAAGAATATCTACAAAAAACGAAAATTATAAACTTTTTTGATTTTAGTAGCTTTTCATTGCTTATTTTAATATGAAAGCTTATAAAAATTTATGCCAACGTATAAAGAAAATTTAGTTCTTAACAAAACATGGTTTTCATTTTTCAAATCGGATGAAAATTGTAAAAGTTATTCAACTTTTTATTAACACCTGTTTTTAACTATACATGTTAACTTAGGTTAAGCTATTTGTACAGTTTTTAATTTACGTTTGTAAGTCAAGTGGTTTGACAAAAGAAAAGTCTGCAATCCCAAAATTTTTACTTTAGAAAAAGTTTAGTAACTTTTGCAAATATAAACCGATTTTAACAAATAATATCTCGTTTTTTTCTATATATAAATTTTCTTTAAAATACAGTGCAAAAAATGATAGGTTTTCATAGAAAAAAATTAAAATAACTCTTGTTGAATTTGAAAATTTAGGAAAAAAAATAAAAAAAATTAAAAACTTTTGATAAACACTTACCTAATTTTTTGGAATATATATTTTATGAATTCATTTTAAGAAAGCTTAATTCTTTACCTTTCCAAAACTGTTTAAAATTTTGAAATCGGTCCAAAAATGTACTAAAGTGCTACGACCTACCCTAAAACAGTTTTTTGAAAATAACTCAAAATTTTGAGGGTGTTTCAAAATTTTTGAAAACGGTTTTTGTATGTCCTCACTTAGGCCTACAACCCCCACTAGGTCGGTTTTCAAGTTCTGATAAAAAGTCTTTTTTTGTAGCAGTGTGTAATTAGTGTTTTCTATTTGTAATAGTAACATTTAATTATTATCTCAAACCTGACAATTCAAAATAAAATTTCTTAAACATTTATAAAAAAGCATTAATTTTTGAGAGAAGGAATACCCAATTCCAAATTTTAATTTTTTATCAATCTTTATTAAAAGTCATAGAAGAGCTATTACCCTACAAGAAATGGATGACCGAAACTAACAAATGTAAATCTTGCATCTTCCTCTAACTTATGAATTTATAAATTAGAGGGAGATGCAAAATCACACGTACACAAAGTTTCCATCACTTTTTTCATATTGCCCTTAAGAAAATGATAGAAACTTTGTTCTACGCATTGATGGATATTTCGATCAGCAGTGTCGGTCATTTGACCGGTCATAAGACCGTCACTGTTCTTGCTGGGTATTTTCTCATGATTTTCTTCTACAACAAAATCTTAAATTTTTTTTAGTTATTTAAAATTTCTGATTCTCTGACTTTTTCATATTGAAAATTAGATTTCAAGGAGATTTTCTTTCTGACAAATATTATTTTTTTGTAATTTTATTCCACAGAAATTCATAAAAATGTTAAAGAATTTTTGTATATAGAAATTAATATTTACAGCTTTTAAACATTTTTAGGAAAAATAATTGTGCAATTTTTTCACAATTAGTGGCTCTTGGCGTATAAAAACGCTGATTTTGAGTGCTTTTTTATGTAGTATCAGAATCAGAATATACCTTAAGTCTTACATTTATACATTTATACATTTATAAAATATAAAATTATCTTTCTAAACGCTTTTAACATGCATCGGATAACAATTGCAGTTGTGAAAAATGTGTGATATAGCGCAATCCGCTAAATATATATTAAGATATTAATTTGGTTCAAAAAAGTACTAAAAAATTAAATTTCAACCAATTTTAAGAGGGTCGCGATGTATCCGATAATTTTATTAAATTTTCTTTTTATTGCACTTATATTGTATTGTGTATAGCAAAAAGAAATATTACTTTAAATTAATAATTTTATAACTGGTCGTTTTCTTGTAAGTTTAATTGTAAGTTTTCTATGAAATTAGATAAATTTGCGATTTTTTCACATGATTAGCTTATCTACATAGAAGATAATCTGTAAATGATTAAACTTGCTTAAAAAATGCATTTTGAAAAATGTAACCAAATCGTGAATTTCTCAAAAATGGTACGCGTTCGGAAAATTTGCAGAGCAGATTTTGAATCTAGAGATTAATGTTTAAAAGACCCACGCAATACTTTTATGGGGAGGATATCGCTTACACTAAAATTCAGCGGATTTTTAAGTTAAAAATTCAGTAGATTTTTAAATTAAAAAAAAAGTCATCGACTATTATGAAACCCCATCATTATATAATATTTTTAAAATGGAATCATACAATTTTTAAAATAAGTGGTTCATATCTAAAAAAAAATATGTGGGATTTTTACAAAAATGAATTAAATTTTTTTTATAAAAATGAAATATATAGGCGAAAAATTGGCCAAAAAACTGAATTTTTTTACCCTGGGTCTTCCGAATTTAATTATATTTTGCAAGCAAAACCCTATGTGGCCACTTAAAAATTCGATTTTATCGGTTTTATTGACAATTAATTTTTTTTTTATTTTTGAAAATTAAAAATATTCAAAATGTGTGTTGTATTTAAAGTTCGTAGTTTCTTTATCCGATCATTAGCATTTAAATTGCATTGGAATGGTACACACCTCTACTTTTATATTGTGTAATACAATTTTTTCAGCGTCAAAAGAAATGCATTTTTATGCAATTTATTTTTAAAATGCATTTTTTTTTTTTTTGGCCACTCTCGATTTTTAAAAAGATAGTATATTAGAAAAATATTTAGTTTTTTCCATAAAGTAAAGCTTTTGGATGCCGTGGCTTCACTATTTTTAATGATTTTTTTTTTTTTTTTTTTGAAAAACATTACAGCATTTTTACATACCGAGTTAAAAATGAATTTAATATAATAATGTATAATTTTATATAATTATATCCTATTATGTGTGGTTAATGTAACATCACTTAAAATACTATATTTACAGATATGCTTTATGATACAAAATATACATTTTGCAAATATAGATTATTTTTTTTAGATCAAGATCGTCCAAATTTTAGAAAAATGCATTTTAAAAATAAATTGCATAAAAATGCATTTCTTTTGATGCTGAGAAAAAAATCCATTACAATATAAAAATAATGTTAATGCACTTTAAATAGTAATGATCCGATCAATTTTAAAGGAGCTACAAATGTTGAAACTTACACACTTTTTTGCATATTTTCCTTTTTCCGAAAAAGAAAATCGTGAATAAAACCGCTTTTTTTCGTATTTCGCTAAAATAAAACACCAAACTTTAAGTGGCTCCATAGAGTACATGCGTTCAAAATATTATTCAAACCGAAAGACTAAAGGTCAGATGTTGGCCTATCTATCGTGTAATGAACGATATTTCGTACAATTCATAAAATGTCTGAATCCCAAAATTCACTATTCCTATGCAAAAAGAATTTTTAATATCTTTCACACAACAAAAGTTATGATCTTTTACATGATATCCCAACCCCTTATTTTTCGATATTTCAAAGCATCAGGGTTGCCACAGTTTCCAAACATACTAACAAAATTTTATCAAAATCGAAATATTAGTCGTTAAAATAAAACGGAAATGCTTAATATGAAAATATAATGAAAAGAGTTGCAAAACGTTCCAAACACACACGTTTTAAAGAAACTTATTTTAAAGCCAAATTTAGGAAGCTCACAATTCGTTAGTTTAAGTTCGTGTGTTAAACGTTCTGCTACTTATAATATCCTTAATTTCAGCTGTTTTATGGCACCGATTCTCAGTGTAATATTAACTCAAAACTTTAAACAAATTATATTAATCAACAAATTAAAATCTAAATTTTTAATCGTGCTTCTTTTACGCTGTATTTTCATACGAATTTTCAAACACAAAATCATAAAAACTCTCTTATTTCATTTAAAATTTGTTTTGTTTGTTTTTTGGTTTAATGAAGGATATTTTTTGAGTTGGGGGAATCTTACTTGCCGCACACCTTGCAGGGAAATTCTGTATTGTCTTTATTGGCATTCGCATCTTTCGGATTGCTCGAAATTGTAGCTGGAGCATTATTTTGCATTGGATTGGTAGCTGAAGAACCTTGCGAGGAACTTGCATTTGTATTAGTAGCAGTTGTTGCATTTGCATTTGCATTATTATTATTATTGTGTTGATTATTATGGGTATTACGACCATAGGTATGAATGCGAGTATGACCATGCAGAGCTGCTTTAGAGGAAAAGCTCTGCAAAGGATTTTTTTAATGATACATTTTTTGTTTAGGTTTAAAGCATTAATTTTAATGGCATTAATTACTACTTGAATTTATACATATGAGAATACATTTTTTTAACTTACCGCTGAACAATCTGGTATTTCACACAGATATGGCTTGGGATCATTGGCATGATTTTGTGGTGGTGTTTCCGTTTTTAGGTGGGTAACTTTATATTCCACACATAGCTTCTTCCAGAAATAATACATTTGTACACATTCTCCAGTTGATTTTGTACCAAGCTGAAAAGAGGAAAGACAAAATTTAGGTTTTTGTTGTCGTTAAAGGTATTTATAGTCTAATTGAAGCAAAATTTCGATATCATTAAAATCCTGTGTTATATCAGAGCTTACATACAATTTACCGAAAATGTAGACTTAAGTTCTTGTTGGCCGCTAGATACCAACAGGCTAGAAAGGTGGAAATGTTCTAGAAAGCCTAACAGGGAATAAAGGTATTCCGAGTTTAAGAAATTCTGTATAATCTTCAATGTTGAACTTATAGAATTGAAGAGAGAATTGCTTATATCTAAGAGGTCTGGTCTACGAGACACAGCTTTTGCGAGAGAAATCCCGACGTCCCGAACACTTTGCGACTTCAAAAGTTTTAATCAGGAAATTTATGAAAAAGGATTTGTACACATAAGAGGCTAGCTCAATTTCGCCAACTTGACGAGGAAGTACATTTCCCCCTATTAATATCAATTGAATTTTGTAACTTCTGCATGGACCATACATCTTGGACAATCAATGCCAGAATTATATGTCTACAAGGTGACGTTTTGTGTTTAAAGTTGGTCATACAAGGAGAGTCTCACAACGGAACCTCTCCGATCTTAATTGAATACAGATCCTATACACTCAAAAAAATAAGTTAGTAGAAAAATAAGTAAAACGTCTTGTAAATCAAGTATACTATTTCTTAGTAAATTGTGTTTTCTTAGTAATGTGTGTTTTTAGTTATATGTATTCAGTTTTTAACTAATGTTTTACTAATATTTTACTAATGTTTTACTAATTTATTTTGCTAAAAAAAATGGTTCTAATAAGCACACTTATAGTGTGAACGAAAACCAGATTGAATGATATACGCAGAATAAAGTAGATGTCGCGACATGTCAAGATGTAGTAGAGACGGTGAAAATGATATATATATATATACTCTTTGGTAGAGAGACTAAAGCGAAAGAGAAGAACAAACATCTTAGGTAATTTTTTATATTGAATTTCTCTATTTGCTAAAAAAAGGGTTGTTTATATGCATGTCTTGTTATTTTTTTGTTTTGTTTCTAGAATTATTTACGGCATTTAGCTTCAGTCCAAATTCTTATCATTTAGACAACAATGGATGTAAGTAGTAGAAATATATTTTTGTTTATGTTATATATAATTTTTTCTATAGATTCTCAGATATTAAATTAATTCATGTCGTCAATGTATTGAAATTTTTATATTTTTTAATGTATTGTCATTTTTTTTTAAAGAAATATATATTTTTTCAGATTTTCAGCAAATAAATTAACTAATGTATAATTTTTCTATAAGCCGAGTGAAAACCTGAAATTTGGGTTTCTCATCTCTCGTAGACAATCGCTTAGACAGTATTTTTGGGAACTCAAAATGGAAAAAAAGTCACCCCTTTCCAGCCTGTGCAATCATCTAAAGCAAACAAACTTGAAATTTGGCACGTAGGTTCCTTCTGGACGTCCGCTAAGACGTGATTTTTGGTAACTCCTACAGGGAGTGTTACTTATTGGAATTTTCGCCAGGAACATAAAAACAACACTCAGGGGAAGCCCCTACTAATGCAGTGCATTGTGTTGATAAAAGAAAATATGTTATGAGGAGGGGGAAAGAGTTCATCCAATGGCTACGCAATGCTGTCACCCTTTGTTTACACCTTGTGCCTGCAAACATGAAACATGCCGCTGTCAAGGAAAACCAAAGTTGAATTGAAAATTTTTTTGCTCAAATCATTACAAACAGGTCGAACACTATCAGCAGCAAATTTAAAAAAAAGTCTATTTATCAAAATATTCATTTTCCTATTTGCAGCCACAAGTTATATATTTTTTCTCAGGAAGTGAGAGTATTGCAATCTCTTTATTTTCCAAACTCTTTGTTTCATCCTCCAGTGTAGACATCCGATGTCTACACTATGAGTATGCAGACATGTTTCCATTTTAATGATCCCATTTTTCACAGGGACGCGAAAAGTCTCATCCATGACCTACTGCTCAAAAAAGAAAAATTAAATTCAAATATATATTCCGTTATTTAAAACTACCAAGAACAAAGTATCGGGGTTCTTAGGTAATAAATAACATAAAGATAGTTAGAAGTGAACAATTCTTGGACCGGCTAGGAATATCGAAACACTACTTTCGATACATGAATAACGTGATTCTTGTAATAACCATCACATTGGATTCTCATGTAAAAAATATCAGGAACATCTTAGGTAAAAAAAAACATTGAATTGTGCGCGAATTCAAATCGAATTTATTTGCTAAGAGATATCAGAAGGGTGCCGATTAAATTTGCTATTCAAAATCTGTCTATTTCCTTCAACCTTCTGAAGTTTTGGCCTAGGACCTAACGAAATTTGAGTGCAAATGTTGTCAATTATCTCTCAAAAGTTAGATAGATATTATTGGCAATTGTACCAAGAACATATTGTTAAAGAGCACTGTTTCAGTCAGATTGTTGGATTTCTTGTCGCTAGGGAAACAAAAGGCCTAGCTGTTGGACATATATTTGAGCTCGCCATTCTCTCACTCTAATTTCTGTTGTGTACCATCAGGGTACATCAAAATAAAAGCAAAGTGTAAAGAATATCTAAATTGTAACATTGGATACCAATTGGGTAAAAGGACTCTGTACGATATAGAGACCACCACATTCTGTAACCAGAGAACAGATTTTAAGGGCATGACTGAGACCCTTTAATAGAAACATCTTACTGCTAGTCGTATATTTTGCGACACTTGTTTATATATGGAGTTCTGTTTAAAACTTCGGTCATTGGGATAATCCTTGGTAAAGGTCTTATTGGTCATCGGACTTAACTTTCTTGTTTTCACTATTTTGTTAACTTACCTCTTTTGATATTTTACTAAATTCCTTTCCATGCTTCTCCAAACCCTTAAGGAATATCTCCAATTCATTAGAAGACCATTTCATTTGGAATGAGTTTGATTGTGTTTGCAATAAACTCAAAACAGCGGTGGCGGTATTACCATAAGCCTTTAATAAAGTTTCCAAAGCTACTTCTTCCGAATGACTACCTAACGGTACAGCAGATGATTTACTTAAATCAATAAATCTCATTAGGATTTATCATCCCGCTGGACCTCAGGATTCCACATAAGATCACTACCGATAGGATCTTCCATTACATATGAAGAGGATTCAATAAATGCAGGTATTGACGCTTGATAAGCAGAACCCAAATTGACTTTGGATTCATCAGAGAAATCGACCAAACCCACGGGATCATCAAAATCATCATCGAAATTATCAAAGGTTAATAAAGAGCAGCCCAATTGCTTGATAACATTACAATATAAACCATGACCTTTACGTTCAGGATTCAAAATAGGAGCAGGTGTATAGTGGGTACGAGAAGGTTTTCGTAATTTAGATTTATAGGGTGATAAAACTTGATATTTGGAATAAGAAGAATGTGAGGAAGAAGAATCCAAGGAGGAATGACCTTTTAAACGTCGTTTTAATATAGAGTTAGTTTGATTGGATAATGGTTGTAGGGATGAGGAAGTTATCGAAGTTAAGGAATTATTATTGTTAAGAGTGGAAGTTGAGGAATTAGTAGCATTATTCAGGGAGGTATGCTGGGAAAAGATTATATGAGAGGAAGAACTGTGTTTCACCATATCTAAAGTTGTATTAAGACTATTCAAAATTTGTCCATTTTGTTGGGAATTTGTGGGATTATCTAACTTTATATCAATTTTATCGGTGGTACCACTAGTGTATATTATAGGCTGCATTAAGGCCTCGTTAAGTGAGTTTATATTATTGACATTTATGGTTGAGGAAGCCATAAATTGTTGCTGTTGTTGCTGAAGATTATTTGTAGTATTTGATTGATTTTGTACTTGTGGTAAATTTTGTACATTATAGTGTAAAGTAGTAGTTGTTGTAGAGGAATTAGAATTGGAAGAATTTTGTAAAGCATTAGCGGGTATATTCAAAATCAATTGATTTATTTCTGCAGAGTGTGGGTTTGAATCCAATGCAATTTTAACTGTTTGACCAGATTGTTGTTGGTTATTATTTAAGGTTGTTGAATTTTGATATTGTATATTTTGTTGTTGGATTTGATTTTGTTGTTGCTGTTGCTGCTGGTTAGGAATGTGTTGGATTTGTTGTTGCTGCTGCTGTTGTTGTTGTTGCATAGGATTTTGTTGTATCTTTTGTTGAACAAAATCGCGGGGTGATGAAGATAATAAAGGATCTTCAGAATTGGGCATCATTTGTGATTGTAAACTTAAACCGGGTAAATAATATAAATCTATAATATTTTCTCCTTGATTTTCACAATTCAAGTTAATTTGATCTTCGGTTAATACCTCCCTTAATACTTCCTTAACTTCTTCGGCCGATCCGATGCCACTAGTGAAAAATGATTCCGATAATGGTGAGGTGGCATTACGAGAATCACTTAAAAATTCTTGATCTTCATCGAGAAATGATAGATTTGCTTCGGCAAATTCTCTTAAATCACATTCAGTATCTGGATCGGCACCATTTAATAAATCCTCTACTTTTATATTTGAGTCAAAGGAATTATCTTCTAAAACACTTTTAAATTTTAAGATTTTATCATTTTCTAAATCTCCATTATTATTATTATTATTATTATTGTTGGAAGTTATTAATGATTCATTAAAGAATATATTTTGGGTATCATTAAAATGATGATTATCTTCAATATAGGGTGATGTTTGGGTTACATTTTCATGACTTGACGGTGGTGTGGGATATGCCAAAGGTGAATGTATTGGAGAATTTAAGTTGGAATTAAATTGATTTTTCATATCCTGTGGCAAAGTCAAGGTATTTGATCTTATTTGCTGATGCTGTAGCATAGCGGGATTTTGTATTATCAATTCTTTGGAATGGAAATGTTGGAAATTTGGTAAAGTTTGTGTAGTTTGACAATTATTGTTGTTAGATTGTTGTTGATGTTGCTGATGATGTTGTTGTTGCTGTTGATCTACACAATTTTGTTGTTCAATTTCCAATTTAATTTTATTATCCATAACCTCAAATTGTTCGGAATGTTCAGGTTTTAATTGATCTCCAGCTTCATTCAGCAATTGCATGGTATCTACAGTTTGTAATAACATTTCGGCCTCACTAACATTATAAACCTCTGATTCGCCAAATAGAGACGTGCCGTCACTGGTATAGGTAACGGTATAAACCTCACTATTACTATCGCCACCTTGAGATATAGTCAATGATAGGGGAGTTCCATCGGGTAGTGTGACATTTGTCGAATTTGACATTTGTAATTGTTCTTCTTTCTTGATTTTGCCCTTGGTAGATACTACTTGTACTTCGGAGGGTATAATGACACTGCAATTATTTTTATTGGTTATAATCTGGCGGGTAACTCCACCCAGGGGAGTATTATTATTGGGTTGTTTTTGGGTGACTGCTATGCGTGTACCCCGTTTGAGTAACTCTATCAAAGTAGAATCTTTTGGATCGGTTGATGTACTACGTGTTGTCGTTGTATTAATCGTTGCTGCTGTTGTATTTGTGGTAGTTGTAAGTGATGTTTTCGTTGAATTATTACGTTCCGCATTTAGGGAGTTGGTATTGGTTCCTACTCCTATATTATTCATTGTCTTTTGTTGTTGCTGCTGCTGCTTAGTACTATAGATTTCTATATTTTGTGGCAAGTTAATATCTTGTACATTTATATTGGTTTTAGAACCATTTTTTATGGTAGAAGCTGCTGGTAATTGTTGTGTGGAATTTTGTTGTTGTTGTGTTGTACTGTTCGGTTGTGTCTTGGGATTTAGGAAACTATCCAAATCACTAATAGATCGTCGTATGTTTGTTGCATTATTTTGAGTACTATTTGATGGTGGTGCGGGAACTACGAAGGCACCCTGTAAGGAAATTAGAAAAAAAAAATCATATGAGATTTGGCATCAAACGATTTAAAGGAATTGAACTCATTAATTCTAAAAAAAGAATGAATTGGGACAAGGTCAAATTATGGAGCAAAACTGAGTACATTGATTAAAAGTTTAAAGCCTAAAGTTTTAGACTCTGGGACCAATATATTCCTTTCTAAAGATTTTTGTCGCGCTAAATCCTGGGCTTAAAATTGTTTTCTCAACTTTGTAATATATCCCCAAATAGAAAGTCTTTAAATTGAAATCAAATCAAGATTTTTAACATTGGAAGAAGTAAAATTCTTTAAATTCTGAAGATAAACTATGGACCGTCGCAACGCCCGTTGCCCATTAAACAATATGGGACAATATGAATGTGGATTAGAGCACATGAAATCCAATAGTGCTCTTTGTATAGCTCTGGGTCACCTGACTGGAAAGGACTAAGGAGATTCGATAGCTGGAAACGACTAAGGAAATTCGATGCAAAAAGGAATTTCCTGAAGTAGTCGATTTGAAAATTTGGTTTTTTTTTTTACATATTAGTTAAAATTCCAAATATAATCCGCCAACACATTTTTGAACGCTCATTAATTATTTCTCATAAAATACACTTAAATATAATAATTTCTAAGCGGACCAACTCTTCACAAATAAAATTTTAGAATCCCAGCAAAAAATAACCTCGATAAGCACTAATTTCATTTGTAACCGTCTTGCATACAATAAAGCATTTTTTGCATTATTTTGAAGCATTAAATAATGCATACAATAAATCATTAATATTGTCAATACACAAAAAAGCGCTGTCATTTCCTGCAAAGGCATGATTTTATTGCTTCTGAGAGCATATGCAAGAAGACCTATTCACCAGAGACATACCAAGTGGGACAACGCGAACAAAAATCACACCTTCTGAAATTGCTTAGGAAGCGTTCGGTAATTTAATAATGTCTCCAGGACTGCTTCTGGGTGAGCACTATTTTTTGCTGGGATATAATAGAGGGACAAAAATTAGAAATATTCGCTGAGGAACATAGATGACCAATCAAATTTTTGAGGGGAAAACATTTGTTTGAAATTTGTTCGAAACATTTCAATATTATTACTTTATAAACCTTCAAAATACTTGCATATATTTTTTTGAAACCAATATGAGTAAAACGAAAAAAGAAATTGGTGTCACTTTTAACCCCACATTGTAAACACCAATCATGAGATTGGGCAGCTATAACATTTATAGGTGTTAATTAGTTTTTATCCTCTAAAACATACAAAAGTATGATCTGAGGGTCTGTGTCGGGATACCTCCCATGTGAGTTATAAATGAAACATTATTTATGAGCCTATTATTTATGTATGCCAAATCTTCAACTCAAAAATTAATAAAAAATAACTCATAAATTCGGAAGCAGCCAACAATGCTCTTATTTTGATTCTTTTATGAGTCATAAAAGAACGCTTAGAAACAGGCGTTATCTATATAGATTTTAATTTTCATTCTGGTTTGTACTCAAATAAAGTAAAGCGAAATGGAGTAGAACAGGGAAAGAGTTAATTTGGAACACTAAACAAATGGAACAAAATGCAATAGAGCAGGGTTCGAGATCCCTCCCGAACGTACCTCATTTGTATTATAGATGTTTGTTCATAAGTGTGTTCTGTTTTGCACAAGTTTAGTTCGTTTTCCGCTATCTCTCTTGGTTATCGTTCTGTTTTGCACAAGTTTAGTTCGTTTTCCGCTATCTCCCTTGGTTATCGAGATACTGCCAATTTCATAAAATTACCATTTTAACCCGCCGATAGAGAATATCAAACTATCTATATAAAATAGCCACAAGGTGACTTTTTTATACCAATTTACGTGGAGTTTATTCGCCAACTCTTCATCAGGTGGCCTTTCATCTCTCCACTATCCCCTTTCCAAAGAGAGCAACACATTAATTAATAGGAAGAATTTCCTGTGCGTTGCTTCTCTTTAAAAAAAAAAAAAAATTTAACTAACGGAAAAGAAGTGAAATTGAAACTATAAACACAGGGAACGAAATAAAATTTGAGTTATCGGGGTGTACTTATTCGTATTATCTCATAAATTGGTAAACAAAAGTTAATTAGTCACCCAGTGACAAATTCCATACAAATTAAATAACCCCCTCTTGACTAAATCCAGTTTAAACAATCTTTGTCCTTTTTTGCGCTATCTCGTTCAGTTTTCGAGAAACTTTCCATTATTTAAAACCCCCAGTATCATAAAAAGTAGGCAAGGTAGGGCAAACCGGACAAAATGTTTGTTCTATAAGAGTATTGACCTATTCAGGACCACATTATGACACAAACGAAATTTTTAGTCGAATATGAACATATCCCAAGAAAATCACATGTTGACAAGGGCGTCTGATAATACAAAGAGGTTATGTCCATGAGAGATCCTATTCCATTCTATTCGTGTAACATGCTTAGTGTTTCAATTATATTCGTTGCCTGTTTAATCCTACACGTTCCTCGTTCAACTTGATATTGTTTTCCGCATTAAGTGTTCAAATTCCACTCATTTCACTTTTCTTTCCATATCGTTCTAATTACGAAAAATGCTCCATTCCATCCATAATTTCTCAAATATTTATTTATTTTTAAATCTTAAATTTTCTTAAACATATGAACATAGCTTACCTTATTCAAATCTTTACTTCGTTTGCTTATTATTTTCTCCTCAATCAAAGCTCTGACGCCAATACTAGCCGTCTGCAAAGGGGGACCACTATTTTCTTTTTTCTCACTTTTCTTAGTTTCAGGATCTTTTTTGAAATAACCCCCATGTAAACGCATATGACCATTTAAGGCCGGCACATTCTTAAATTTACGATGACATAAATTACACTCTACTGGCTTTTGTTCAATTTTAACTAAATTAAAAAGATTGGAATTAATAGTATTGGATAAATCAATTTCAATTTCTTCTTCTTTAATCTTGGCTTGTGTAGAGGTGGTTGATGACATAGAAGTGGAATCATTTGTATTATCCGTAGATATTTCATCTACAGTTATGGCAACATTTTGAGAGGAATTGAGCTAAAATATTTTCAAAAAAATTTCATTCATTTCTGTCATTTATTAAATTCTATAACATTAACATACCAACTGCATATTCCAGGTTCTAGGCCTAGGGTTCTGAGTCTGTGTTTGAGCCGTGTGTTGGGGATTTGTATCTATTTTATACGATTGTGAACTGGTAGGTGATGATACTGTCACTTGAGCTGTTGTTTGTTTTGTTTGACGCATTATTTTACTTATTAAATCCAATTGTTCTCTTGTTAAACCTTCGCCTTCTAAATTACCACTATTATCGGTTAGGGTTATTGTGGCCCCGGGGGCTGAAGAAATACTACTCGTGGACGACATTGAGGAAGTCGTGGATGTGGGAGACAATAAAGTTACTCCGGTTTTGAGGGGAACATTTAAAGCTTTTAATTCTTCTTCGGTTAGAGCTAAACCAGTCGCAGCATCGACTACTGTACCACCATTTGATAAATAAGTACCTAAACATGTGGCACCATCTGGTGAACTGGCATCTCCTGTTGCGTTAAAATAAAGAGATTGTCATTTTAAAACCAAAAAAAAAGTATTAAGTTTCATTTCAACTCATTAGTGTTTGCGGTGTTGAAAACACTTACCATTTGCTGTAGCCGGGGATAAACTTAAATTTGAATTGGAATTATTATTGATTATTGAGAGTTGTTGATTTTGTGGCGTTATTATGCCAGCGTGATGATTTTCGGTATGTCTTCTTAATGAGCGAGCATCACAATATGATTTGCCACAACCTTCAGCTTTACATTCATATGGTTTTTTGTTTCTATGTGTCATCATATGTCCATTTCTAATATTTTTTTTTTAAAAAATATTGTATATATAAATGAGAAAAAAGAAAGATGTGTAACAAAATTGATTTAGTAAAAATTCTTGCGGAACAGTGGTTTTAATGTGTAGCATATTTAAGAGGATAAATTTCAGTTGAATTTGATAATCCAACTTACAAGGAAGGTATAAAGACGCGAATCCGCGGATTTTGAATTACAAAAATAAAGCAAATCAAACATATTAGCTAGGTTTTTAACATTTATTGCTGTCTTGTCCACATTTGAAGCTATATTAATAAAGGATAATGCTAGCATATTTGGACTTAATTGAAGGTCCTCCACCCGTTTTTACTTTCCAATTTCGGTTTTTCATTCATTGTTTATTGGTTAAATTTAAAATTTGAGTAAAAAATTGATACAATTCTGAACGGTCTTGGGCAAGAATAATAACCAACTAGGCAATATAATTTTCATACAACGCAACTATGTTTAGAAGTCTTGCTGAAAAATATCAACACTATATATGTTCCTGAAGAAACTTTTAATCTGGAGGCAAAAGAGTATTGCTACGTGTTTGGCCAAAAAGTTACTAAAATCAAGTTTTTTTTATAACTTGCTAATTTAGAGGCATTTTTTTAAGCGTGAACAAGATATTACATTTAAATTTCTTCTGTTTAATTAAATAACTTCTTGTTAATATGACCAACAGTTTTCAAAACAATCGGATTTGATTTGCCTTTTCAATAGGCAAAAAATCGAACCAGGTTATTGCAAAAATGAAATATTTTAATATTCAAATGCGGATAACTTTTGTACTTTAAGAGATAATCCACAAGTTTATTGTTGAAAATTACAAGCAGATTATAAAAATGTTTCTGTTTTGAAAATCGGTTGATACCCAGCAAAAAATTTCCAAAAAGGTAAGCGGGTTTGTAATCAAGCATTTTGGGCAGAACGCATTCCTTACTAGATTACCTACTCGATTCTTTTAACAGGGCGTGAGACTAAAATAATTGATTCTTTAGAATTGATTATTTTTTTTTACCGAAGAACCATTTACTTTATATTTTTAAGAACTACATACATTTTTTAATAAAGAAATAGTTCCATTGTAAAACTACGAAGTACTTACACAAAAAATAATAAATAAATAGTTCCCTAGCAAAAATAAGAAGTACTTACATTTAAAAAAAGAAGTAGTTCTATAAGTAAAGTCAACTTTTACTCACACCTGATTCTCCTAGGTCACTCAAATATAACGATCAAAACTCATACGGAAATAAAATCCTAAAAAGTGAAACATCGAATTGTTATGATAACATGGGTTTGTCATAATTTTGGAGCTATAAACCACGAAAATATAAATTTTTCAAAAAAAAAGAATAATTCAAAATTGAAAAACAAAAATATGACTCACGCACAATCACCCTCAAAATTTTTTTTTTACACTCACTCACGATAACGTCAGTAATTTCAACTTCCACTCACAATTTTCTGCTCACGTGCGCTTCCCTAATTTATACCTAACCACAGTTTAACAAAATTTAGGCAACATGCAATTTCTGTTTTTAGTATTATTTTCCTGCAAATAAAAATTTGTTTGAAAAAATATATGAGGAACTACTTCCAATAACGTCCTTTTATTAAGAAAAAGTATATGATTACTTCTTGAGTACAAAAAGTTATACATATAAGTTAATAACATTGTTATTTTCTTTTAAGTAAATAATTACTTTGTTATTGAGTTCATGCTTTCTGGTTTAAATTTAAAGAATTGATTACAATACCACTTGCTTTTTTGACTCTATCGTTGGAATGAGTTTGGTATTGCAGTTACTAAATTGGGCAATGAGATATGTAAGCAAGTGTGGGAATCTCCTTCTTTTTGGAATGTGTAATTTTTTCCTGGGTAAATATAAAATTGGCAATATCTCAAAATTTCTGAATGCCCATCATCTCCTGATGGATCCAGTTGGACCTTCTTTGAAACTTAAGCTACGTTGATTATGACTGTGTAAAGTTTCTTGGTAATCCGATCAGCCAGTAAGAAATATCTGAATTATTTCCAAAGTATTTGTTATACACTCCACTGTGGAGGGTTCTCATAGGGTTACCTCCATTGTTAGATCGTCCTAAAGTCCAATTTTAAATATAATACTTTGTGTGGAGCATAAGAGCCGATTTTTATCAACTTTAGATTTTTATCAATTATTGTTGCGATTATTGTAAGACTAATACTCGTGGTGCCCTACAACAACATTCCCGATTTTTTTTTAATTGGTCTTAAATTGCTTTAATAAAAATATGTCTTGCGACACATCGTTTTTTTTTATTAATTTCGGCATGCTGAGTACAAATATTTTTAAATCGGACCAACCGTTTTCAAGATATTTTGATTCGATTTTAATAAAAACCGGATTTTTTTCCTACATTATTAACTTTTTTTTAAAAATTATTCATTTTTTTTTTGTTATTTTTGCACTAGTAATGTACACAGAAAAGAATCAATGCAACTTATTAGGAAACAAAAACTTTCGTAGCAAATTTTCGCGTAAAATACGAGAAAGTTTCTTACATTTTACGTAAATGAATTTAGTGCAGCCTTTTAAAATTTTAGGAAACTAACGAAATCGTAGCCACTTTTTTCGAATTATATTAAAAAGTTTCTTTTATTTTACGAAAATTATACGAATTTTGATTTCTTGGGTAGTACTATTATTTTTATTGCATTTATTATTTTTATACATTTCGCTTCGAAATGTTCTTTTATTGATTTTTATGATTGCAATTAAAAAAAAAAAACGAAACCGACAACGTGCAACGTGCAACGTACAAAAATCGGATGAAACAGGGTTTTAAAAACTGACTAGATCACCCTACTTGAGATACGAAAACGATAGTTTTTTTTTTGCCTTAAATGTACAAGGTGGCGCAAAAGTAATCCTCCTATCAGAAAATGCTATAAATTTTGCGATTGGCCCCTAATGTCAGTTCTGTTTTGACATTTGTGTAGTAAACACATGCGAAATACACGTTAATAAACAATGTTACGCTACACTGCTCCAGAACGCGGAATATTGGTGACTATTTATTTGACCAATAATCGGTCGGTGACTTTGGCACAACGTGAATTTCGTCGCAGATTTCCTGGCCGTCCAACGCCTACTGGTGAAACACTGCGACGTTTAGCCGCTCGCCTCGAAGAGACTGGCACAACACGAGATGCTGCCAGGCGTGGCAGACCCCGGAGTAGCCGTTCTGCAGAGAATATTGCTGCTGAAGCCGAGGATGTCATGGAAGCGCCGTCGACATCGACCAGACGACGTGCCACGCAAATGGGTATCAGTCGACGGTCTTTACAGCGAATTTTGGTACAAGATTTGAAGATGTTTCCGTACAAAGTCCAGACGGTGCATAAGCTGTTAGCTGCTGACCGCCAATCGCGTGTAACACACGCTCAAGCCATCCTTAATCACCACCAAGAGGAAGATGATTTGTCATCAAAAATAATCATGAGTGATGAGGCCCATTTCCATCTTAGCGGGTACGTAAATAAGCAAAATTTACGCTTCTGGGGCACTGAAAATCCGCGTGTAACCCACGATGAGCCATTACACTCCGGTCACTGTATGATGTGCTGTTTTCGCTGGAGGAGTCATCGGACCTTTTTTCTTCGAAGACGTCGCGGGCCAAACGGTTACTGTGAATGGTGAGCGCTACAGGATTGGAAAACATGTGGTTCCAACAGGACGGTGCAACGGCACACACTGCACGTGCCACAACCGATATGCTGAAGGATGCATTTCCCGGGCGCCTAATCTCTCGTTTTGGCGATTTGCACTGGCCAGCAAGATCGCCTGATTTGACCGCTCCAGCCTTCTTTTTGTGGGGCTTTCTGAAGTCGCGGGTTTATGTCAACAAGCCTCAGACTCTTGCAGCTCTTAAAGACAATATCCGTCAAGAATGTGAGGACCTATCGCCGGAAGTTTTGGCCAAAGTGATGGAAAATGCCATAAAAAGGGCTCAAATGACAATCAACTGTGGCGGCGGCCATTTACATGACATCATATTCTCGACTTGATGTAAAAAAAATTAAAATACCAGATAAAAATAATCCACAAGAAGAATCAAAGTTTTTCATTTTTTTTTAAATTACAGCCAAAAAACATCGGAAGGTTATTTTTTCGCCACCTTGTACCTTTCCCAACGATATAGTTTTTTCATAAAATTATACCGTTATTACACAACCTGGTATCGATGTCGAACATGATATCATAATTTATGACAATAGTAATATCAGATTTTAAATTTGGAAAAATACCTAAAAATAACGAACCACTAAATATTTAACTACATCGTGTATTTATTTAAAATTTTATATAAAAAGCTCAAATTTTTAACAATTTTTACAATAAATACATTGGGATTATTACGAGTGTACTCGCAAAAAATATAGATGTTGTTCAGAATCGTAAACATACAAAAAAAATATGAGAAAATTCAAGAAAAAACATAATTTATCTAAAATTTTAGCAAAAAAGAAAGCCAAGTCCCAAAAAGTCCAAAAAAATCCAGAAAAAACCCGGGTTTTAAGAAAGAAAATCCCTAGATTCGGGAATTACTAAATCACAAAAATACCGGGATTTCGTTATTTCCCATTTGGCATCCATAGTTGGGATATACTTACTGAAAAGCAATAAAATAAGCTACAAAATTAGTTTTATTTAACTTTACCGATTTAATGTTCACTAAAAATTGCATCGTTTTCCTCTATTCTAGGAATTTTTTAAAAATTATTTTAGAATTTTTTATTTTTGCACTTAAATACTACACACAAGATGATTTTATTTGATCATAATTAGAGATGATGTATCACAAAACATATTTTTTTAAAATTAATTTTATTTTTTTGTACACATATATTAGACCTAGTAGCACACAGCAATTAAAGAATTAGCTAATGAAAATAAAAAATAAAGTTAATATTGCTTCAATAATCATATCTATAAAATTAAAAAGCGTAACAATTTTACTATATATGTAAATTTTCAGTTTTTCCGAGATATTTGTTGGTAAATTTACAAGTTATCCTTTAACCAATATTAACATAATTATGCTCATTATGCTGTTTTGCTAGTTTAAAAATAAAAAAATTTAGGATCATTTTAAAAAATTTGTAGAATAAAGAAAATTACTCCATTTTTAGTAAAAATCAACTCACAATATTTCGAAAAACGAAAGTCCTATTTTAAAAATGTTTAAATATTCTTGCTTAGCATACCAACATTAATTAAAAATAATGTGTCGCAAGACATATTTTCATTAAAGCAGTTTAAGAGAAACGTTCAAAAATCGAAAACTTTGTACGCAGGTTAATGCGATCCGATTTTTCTCAAATTCACACCATCTAACTTTTAGACCTAGTTCTACAATAATCGCAACAATAATTGATAAAAATCGAAAGTTAAAAAAAAAAACACAGTATAATGCGCAAGCGCTTACGACAAATCTCTTCTTTACAATTATGCTTCCAAGCAAGCAGTATTTTTTGCTGGGAAGTGTTAATACCCAAGACCTACTCTTAAAAGTATATAATCCAGAACTTAATTGTTCTTCTGAATATATTTAAATTTTAGAGTCTCACGTAGTTCTTATTGAAATCCAATTTAAATCACAACCATACCAAATCCACCAATTTACTTTGGGGTGAAAAATATATTAGTTTAACATAGGCCTATCATTGGAGCTATGCGCTTATCACGTGCTTTATATGGAATAGACAAAATAACTACTTATTTGTCAGAAAATTTAAATATTTTATAATTTCCCAAATTTTTTCTCGTCAAACCCCACTGTGTTTAACTCTTTATTAAAACTTAATATTTACGAGGGCGGTCCATAAATTAGCCGACCTGACATATAGATGGCGGCAGTTGTTCGAAAATTACTTTGGTGAAAAGTGGCAACATTATAAACAATATGTTTTAAGTTTCAAAGCGCCACGTTGCTTAGTGGAGCCATAACAAAGTTGGTTAGTGGAGCCATCAAAAATTGTTTTTGGAGCCATCAAAAATAAACGATCTCAATGAATTTGCATACAATTTAATACTTTCATTTGAAAGGTCTCAGTCCAACCAATATTAAAGCCGAGCTAGGTTTTACTCTGGACTAGTCTGCTCCTTCATTTACGACTATAACATAAATGAGTGGCAGTGTATAAACGAGGCCTTACGAGCTATAGTAGAATATAGTAACATGACTCATTTTACGTCATTTAAAAAAATAAAGTAGTATTTGTAATGTTACTTGCACGTATGGTTCTTAATATCACTACACCTACATGAAATATTGACAAGCTCTCAAATTTTTAGTGAGTGGTGTTACTATATTATACTACGGTACTAGCTGGCACTACAAACATCGTAGTGGTCGACCAATTGAGTGTTCACGCCAGAAACGGTTAAGTAAATCCACAAAATGTATGATATTCTGCTGAAGCTTCCAAACACAAAAGCTGACAAACACCGTAGTGGTCGACCAATTGAGGCGTCCACTCCAGAAACGGTTAAGAAAACTCGTGAACTGGCTGAAACGATAGGTATTTCAAAAAGCACTATACATCGCATACTAACCGAAAATTTGGAGATGAGAAAGCTGTGCGTAAGATGGGTACCGCGTTTGCACACAATATAACAAAAATAGCGTAGTGAAGATGTTTCAATAGAGTGTTTGGCGATATTTCACTACAATAAAGCCGAGATTTTGCGTATAGAGCAATTCCATATGAAAGCGATCACTTTTGGACGACCCCTCTCCGATTTTAAAATAAATAGTCTCAATCGATTGCCCAGCAAAAAATAATGTACCTACATATTTTTTTTTGTTTTTATAGTGACTGGTTTAGTGGTGGTGTGCACCACTGTCATGTGACAAAATTGAAGAATTCTTCATAAGGGACCTCATTGAAAGTACTAAAGCGATCGCAACGAGTGATAGCTCGTTGGAAAGGTATTGAATCAGGCTTTAATTGAAAAATAAAATTTTCCTAATTTTTCTCAGAAATTTACCTTTTTTCCCATGAAAATTAAATTTTCCGATTTTCCACAGAAGCTCCTAAATTTCCGGCTAATTTTATTTTTTTTGGATTCCTCATAAATTTTGCTTTAAGAATCAGCAATAAAAAAATGGGCCCCGACTCCTTGTTTGGACAGGAGAAGAGCATTTAAGAGACCACCTTGTTCTCATTGTTTTTATATTTTTTATAATTGAATTATTTTTAATTATTTAACATTATTTTATTTTATTATTAAAAATACATTTTAAAAATTATTTTACAGTTAAAAATACATTTATGAAGAAAAAATCTTTCTTGCCAGCACGCATTCTTTTGGTCGTAGGATGGCAAACTTAGAAAATCCCACTTTTTCTGCTGGATATTTCTCTTTGAACTGATGGTATGCTTCGGATAGATTACATAATAATAATCTGCGCTGCTTGTGTACTTTTTCTCCATCTTCACGTGTGATAACATAGTCACGTGTACCTGGGCAGGCGCGGCTGTTGTCATCATTGCAGTAAAAATCTTGAATCAATTTCACCGTTGCTTCGCTGAGGGTCCTTGAGCCAAATTTCTTGGTGGGAGTCGCCAATATGCCCTTCTGTCGAACTAATTCTTTGCTTCTTCTCGCGATGTAAAAAGATGTTTGAAACTGTTCAGAAATCTTGCGTATAGACCATGATTGAGGCAGCACAGATAAAATGAGATATTTCTCCGGAAAAGTGGTCGCTAAATTGAATTTTCTTTTCAACTGCTCAATCATTTGTTTGCCGTCATCAACGTCATCTGCTTGACTGCATTCGTTATCAGAGCCTTCATCAAATATTGTCGCGATTGCACTCATAACCTTGCCTTTTTTCTCTTTCCTGTATTTTTCGCTTCGCAACTTTCTTTTTTTAATAGGCGTTTCACCTAAAGTGGTAATATCCTCATTCAAAGGACTCAAAGACATATTGACCATCGGAATGTCTGCCTCATTATCAGATGAAACATTTTGTTCAATTGTCATTTCACTCTCGGATTGTAGTTGCATTTGTTTCAATGCATTTGCTTGTTGAGACAAATCGATTTTACACTTGGGGCAAATGAATTCTGCTTCTTCACCGTATTGTATATTTAATTCATTCATGTATCGCTTCGAAACACCAGTTAATTTTAATACTTTTATCTGTTTCGAACGATGTCCACTCTTGTTAAACGGATTGCAGCAAAATTTATTCATTTTACTTTAAATTGTCTTTACAGCTTAACTCTTTACTTTACAAAAAAAAAAAAACACTTTAACACTTTCACGTTTAGTATTCAACTGAAATTTGACTCAGAGTGTGTGAAATATTTATATTTTATTTTTGGTTACTGCCAATAAGCCGACCACAGGTCATAAAATGTTTAGTTAATTTTTTAAATTACCAGGTAATAAATATTTCGCCATATTTATGGAAAATCCGTGTTTTATGACTTGTTTCTGCACGTGTCATTTTAGGCGAAATATTTATTACCTGGTAATTTAAAAAATTTACAAAACATTTTATGACCTGTAGCCTCAGTCGGGTTTGGTGTGCCATTACATGCCACTGCTGCTATTATCCATGGATTTATGGCCGATCTTGTGAAGGCAGGCAGACCATATTCACTAGCCACTCAACTTGGGGCTCTTAAAAAAAAATAGATTTTTTCTTCATAAATGTATTTTTAACTGTAAAATAATTTTTAAAATGTATTTTTAATAATAAAATAAAATAATGTTAAATAATTAAAAATAATTCAATTATAAAAAATATAAAAACAATGAGAACAAGGTGGTCTCTTAAATGCTCTTCTCCTGTCCAAACAAGGAGTCGGGGCCCATTTTTTTATTGCTGATTCTTAAAGCAAAATTTATGAGGAATCCAAAAAAAATAAAATTAGCCGGAAAATTTAGGAGCTTCTGTGGAAAATCGGAAAATTTAATTTTCATGGGAAAATTTAATTTTCATGGGAAAAAAGGTAAATTTCTGAGAAAAATTAGGAAAATTTTATTTTTCAATTAAAGCCTGATTCAATACCTTTCCAACGAGCTATCACTAGTTGCGATCGCTTTAAACAACTTTCAATGAGGTCCCTTATGAAGAATTCTTCAATTTTGTCACATGACAGTGGTGCACACCTTAATGGTGGTGTCACTATAAAAAAAAAAAAAAAATATGTAGGTACATTATTTTTTGCTGGGCAATCGACTGAGACTATTTATTTTCAAATCGGAGAGGGGTCGTCCAAAAATTTGCCAATTTTGATCGTTTTCATATGGAATTGCTCTATATTTGTTTAATTTTTTTAAATAAAAAAACTACTACTGTATTGTAGCGTGTATAATGTTCGGTTATTATTTACATACTCTACGTACCAACGTTTTTATGTGAATCAAAGCCAGACGTAACTTTATACGTCTTTAGACTTTTTTTACGTCTTTAGACTTTTTTTTACGTCTACATAAATTTCCCACAGTAATTGTCCACGTAATTACCTGTTTGGCCTAGTCAGGTAAACTGCTGACTACAAGTATTCACACGGTACGTAGAATACATGTTCACGTTACGCTCTCTTAGTATATATATTATATATGTATTAGTGAGTAAGATAGTTTAAGCTAGAGTATCTTTGAAAACATTAAAGACAATAAAGTTTCAGTTCAATTGGAACCTCAAACACGAGTTTTACATTTCAGTATAAAATAAATGTAAAATAATAATACCGTAATTTGATGTGGTTTGTTTTTTTTTTTTTAATGAACTACATATTGTTACGAATTTGGGGATTCTTGTTGCTAAATGGCGATTTTAATAAAACAGCAAGATGGCAACACTATGAAATACAGTCAAACAATCACTATTTTCCGTTAAATTCAAAATTGCTACTATTCAGTAACCAGTAATTGCCAGATCAGTCGAGCTTTTTCTAGAAGTGATGCCAACTGGTATAAATACCAGTGCGCCGCGAATAAATGAGTCAGTCGTAATTAAATCGTCGAAGTCGGTAAGTTGTAATCGAAACGTGATAACTATCAACCTTAAGCTACAAGCTAATTAATTAAGTGTGTGAAACGGTTATTTAATAAATCTAAAGTTAAATTAAATAAAAAGTGTTTTATTTTGCAAATAAAAGAATCCGTAAAATTGTTTATTCAACGGGAATTAAACAAAACACGATTTATAAAAGGCTAAATCGTAACAATTGGTGTCAGAAGTGAGATTTGCAATAAACTTTAAATAAAAAAAAAAAAAAAAGGACAATCATGAAATTTGAGGAGCTGAAAGTTGAGCAACTCAAAAAGGAGTTAAATAAGCTAGATCTTCCGACAGCAGGTAATAAAGCGGAGCTGCAAAAAAGGCTTATAGATGAATTCAAGCGGCGTGGCATTGACATCGGAGCGCACGATTTTGAGGAAGAAAAGGTAATGGAAGTATCCACCCTCACTGCACCAAGCAATACAGACTTTAATGCAATGTTTGCTGCAATGATGGAGCAAATGACGAAAATTCAAGAAACTTCTAGAGCCACCAACGAGAAACTCGCAGAAGTTCAGGAAACTTCTAGAGCCAGCAACGAGAAACTTTTAGCTGAAGTTCATGAAATTTCTAGAACCACAAACGATAAATTACTGGAGATTTCTGAGGTAATAAATAAAAGAGTAGATTCCATTGAATGCAAATTCGATGAAGAGCTGGCTGACTTAAAGAATAAAATGAACAATCTAGAAATTGATATAGAGGCAAAAATTAACAATCTGCAAATCCAAGGCGGACCGGTGCGAGTAATATCAGAAACTTCTTGTAAGACAAAGACTCCCAGTTTTGATGGCAGTACACCATTTACAGTATTCCAGTTCCAGTTTGATACGGTTGCCAGCAAAAATGGTTGGAGCGATGAAGAAAAAGCAATACAGTTGATTCTTGCTTTAAAAGGCACCGCAGCAGAAGTTCTCGAAACTGTCCCTATTAGCTGCAGAAACAATCATGGTGACATTATGGCGGCACTACAACGTAAGTATGGTGGTGAACATAAGAAAGAGATATACCGTATGGAGCTGCGAGGCAGAGTACAAAAAGCCAATGAGTCTCTTCAAGACTTTGCAATGGAAATTGAGCGTTTGGTGCAGCTGACTTATCCTGGCGAAAATCACCCGTTTTTGGATCAGTTTAAAATAGAGGCATTTGTGAATGGCATTCGTGATTTTGATGTCAAGCATGCGGTCTGTGCTACGCAAAAGTTATCTTTTGCAGAAACTGTTTCCTTTGCGTTAGCTCAAGAGACTGCTAAAGTAATTTCGAAGCCACAATTTTGCAGAGCTCGAAAAATCGAGGTTACCGACGAAAAAGAGAGTAGTCTCATTAAGGACATCAAGGAGGCGATTAATGAGGCATTTGCGCAGAATCAAAATAAAGCCCGAGGTAAATGCTATAACTGCGGAAAAGTCGGCCATTTTCAGCGAAATTGCAAAGCGCCACGTAAAAGATCCAGATCTGCTTCTCCACCGAGAAACAATAAGCGGTCTAACAATGCATCATCATACGAGTCACCGTTAAAACTAAAACGAGCCAGCACAGAGGGGCATGAGCTGGCTCCCACAAACGAGGGCCTCACGATCTTCATATCAGTAATGCAACAGAAAAACAGCAACCTTACTGCTTGTGGCTACATCAACGGAGAAAAGCGCATTTGTACTATAGACACCGGAGCATCACATTCCATTATAAGGACCGATTTAGTAAAGCGGAGAATCGAGCAATTGAGCAATATAAGATTGCGTACAGCTACGGGAGAGTCTGCCACTGTTCATGGAAAAATTAATGTGAAGGTAGCTATGGCCAACATCGTTGTGTATCATGAATTTATCGTTGCCGATATTGTGGACGAAGTCATCATTGGTGCAGATTTCATGATAAGACATAACATTAATCTGCACATGGGACAACAAACAATGATTTGGCGTAATATTGAAATACCCCTCGATGTTGGTTATGAAAGTAAGGCCCAAGTAAGAAAGCTAGTAGCCATTGAGAACCAAAAATTACCACCACAATCCGAAAATTTGGTATGGGCCCGTGTGGAGGGAGATTGTGAGGATAACCGTTTGTGGGTGGTAGAACCAACTGAAATAAAGAGTGACTTATTAACAGCAAAAGCTCTCGTCAAAACTTGCAAAGATGGAAGAGTTCCCGTGAGAGTGCTAAATCTATCTAGCCATGAAAAAGTCGTCAAACAAAACATCGAAATAGCTCAATGTGCTCCAGCAGAGGCAGTAATAAATAGCGAAGTGAAGCCCGAACCTGTTAAAATATCCGCAAGAGAACGTGAAATACTAGACGAACATATGGGAAAATGGATAGCCGGTTTAGCAGCGCCTGACAAGAATAAGGCGAAACAGCTACTTAAAAAGCATGCATCTGTTTTTGCCTTAAAAAGCCAAAATCAAGGTAGAACAGCAATTGTAAAGCACGAAATAAACACCGGCGAAGCAAGACCAATAAAACAAGCGCCCAGAAGTGTACCCCTCGCAAAACGAAATGAGGTGAAAGAGATAGTAAACGAAATGGAGCAGAACGGCGTAATCGAACCATCTTCAAGTCCTTGGAGCTCGCCAGTGGTCTTGGTGAAAAAGAAAGATGGCGGTACCAGATTTTGTGTCGATTATAGAAAATTAAATGACGTCACCAAGAAAGACAGCTATCCACTACCTAGGATCGATGACACCTTGGATACGCTTGCCGGAGCCAAATGGTTTTCCACCTTAGACTTGCAAAGTGGTTACTGGCAGGTGGAGATTGCAGATAAAGACAAAGAGAAAACCGCCTTTAGTACAAGTGAAGGTTTGTGGCAGTTTAAAGTTATGCCATTCGGACTCTGCAATGCTCCGGCCACATTTGAACGCCTTATGGAACGTGTATTAAAGGGACTTCACTGGACAACATGCTTGGTGTATCTTGATGACATAATTGTCATAGGAAAGACTTTTGATGAACATCTCAAAAACCTGGTTGAAGTCTTTAAACGTATATCATCGGCAGGACTAAAACTTGGCATAAAGAAATGCACACTGTTCCAGAAAGAGGTAAAATATCTGGGTCATCTTGTAACAGCAGACGGCATTTCTACTGATGAAGATAAAATACGAGCTGTAAAGGACTGGCCTCGCCCGAAAAATCTTCATGAATTGCGAAGTTTTCTGGGTCTTTGCACTTACTACCGACGATTCGTACCAAATTTTGCCAGCATAGCCGCCAGCTTACATGAACTGACCAAAAAGTCAAGACCGTACCAGTGGGGTGAAGCACAGGAAAGTGCGTTCCAAAAGCTAAAAGAATTGTTGTCTACGGCACCAGTTCTGACATATCCCATCGCTGGAGAAAAATTTGTGCTAGATAGCGATGCGAGCGGCTACGGAATAGGAGGCGTGCTTTCACAGGTGGTCAACGGGACAGAAAGAGTTATTGGCTATTACAGCCGAATACTTTCGAAGCCTGAGAGGAACTATTGTGTTACGCGACGCGAGCTGCTGGCGGTAATAGAGTGCATAAAACATTACCACAAGTATTTGTATGGCCAACATTTTACGCTGAGGACTGACCATGCTGCACTTAGATGGCTGTTACAATTTAAAAATCCTGAAGGACAACTTGCGCGCTGGATTGAACGCCTGCAGAGCTACGATTTTAATATCGAGCACAGGGGAGGTACAAAACACAGCAATGCGGATGCCCTCTCGCGGCGACCCTGTAACTTGGAGTGCAGACATTGCGTTAAAGCCGAAAAGAAAGAATGTGTAGTTGATATTCGGCTAATGCAAATAGAATCGGAAGAAGACTGGTCAACAGCGCAAAGGAATGACCCAATCCTGTCAAAAATTGTAGTGGCTAAAGAGGAAGACAGAAGACCTACCCGCAATGAAATATCAGCAGAGGGACCACTTTTGAAATCTTATTGGGCACAATGGAATAGTTTGAAACTGGTAAATGGTTGCTTATATCGCACGTGGGAGAGTGCAGACGGCAAATCTTCATCTAATTTAATAGTCGTGCCGTCCTCTAAAATGAATGAAGTATTGAAAGAGTTCCATAATGGTCCCAGTGGAGGTCATCTAGGCATAACAAAAACCCTAGAAAAATTAAAACAGCGGTTTTATTGGGTTGGATGTCAACAAGCTGTAGCCGATTGGATAGCAAACTGCACAGAATGCATCACGGCCAAAGGTCCAGTAAGGAGAAGTCGAGGACTACTTCAGCAATACAACTCAGGTGCGCCATTTGAGAGGATAGCGATGGATGTTGCAGGCCCATTTCCTGTAAGCAACACTGGAAACCGATATGTGCTAGTAGTAATGGATTACTTTAGCAAATGGCCAGAGGTATACGCCATCCCCAACCAAGAAGCAAAAACGGTAGTGGAAGTATTTGTGAACAACTGGGTGTGCCGTTATGGTGTTCCAATAGAATTGCATTCTGACCAAGGTAGAAATTTCGAATCCGGCGTGTTTAAGGAAATGTGTGAGCTATATGGCATAAGAAAAACCCGGACAACACCACTTCATCCACAGTCTGATGGCATGGTCGAGAGATTTAATCGCACTCTGGAAGAATACTTGCGAAAAGTGGTGAGCGCCCATCAGAAAGACTGGGACGAGCACATACAAAAATTTTTATTAGCATATAGGTCGGCTGTGCATGACTCTACCTCTAGAACACCAGCAAAAATTATTTTTGGAACCGAATTGAGACTGCCTGGAGATTTGGAATTTGGCTTTAAGCCTACACCGTTAGATGGGAACGAGGAAAACTCTTCTCGAGCGCAAGAAAATTTGAATGAATTACATGACTTTGTGCGCGGTCGAATTAAAATGACCAGTGATAAGATGAAAGCCAGATACGACCGAGCCGCAAACTCTGAGGGATTCACTGAAGGTCAGCTGGTTCTACTTTTCAACCCACAACGAAAGAAAGGATTATCTCCTAAACTACAGACGCATTGGGATGGGCCTTACCGAGTGATCAAGAAGTTGAACGATGTTGTCTACAGGATCCAGAAGTACAACAGCCCAAGATCTAAAATGAAGGTGGTCCATCTTGAACGACTAGCAAATTACGGAAAGGGAGATAGTGTGCCTATTCGGGACGAACAGGCTTAAGTGGGCGGCAGTGTTACGAATTTGGGGATTCTTGTTGCTAAATGGCGATTTTAATAAAACAGCAAGATGGCAACACTATGAAATACAGTCAAACAATCACTATTTTCCGTTAAATTCAAAATTGCTACTATTCAGTAACCAGTAATTGCCAGATCAGTCGAGCTTTTTCTAGAAGTGATGCCAACTGGTATAAATACCAGTGCGCCGCGAATAAATGAGTCAGTCGTAATTAAATCGTCGAAGTCGGTAAGTTGTAATCGAAACGTGATAACTATCAACCTTAAGCTACAAGCTAATTAATTAAGTGTGAAACGGTTATTTAATAAATCTAAAGTTAAATTAAATAAAAAGTGTTTTATTTTGCAAATAAAAGAATCCGTAAAATTGTTTATTCAACGGGAATTAAACAAAACACGATTTATAAAAGGCTAAATCGTAACAATATGTAGTCAAAAATTAAATTTCTCCTACAAATGACTATTTTTTCACTTAAAAATAAAGGTTACTGTATTACTACTCAAACAACTACAAATATTTACAGCAAAAGTTCCCTTAGTCTAAACATGGATGAGACATGGGTACACCACTTCACAGCTGGAACAATCAAAACGGACTGGAATGGGAGAATCGTGTCCAAAGGTCATGGTGTTTGTTTTTTTGGGATGCGCGTGGGATAATTTTTATTGATTATCTTCAAAATGGAAAACAATCAACGGCGAGTAGTATGCTAACTTATTGCAGCGTTTAAGTGATGAAATTAAGTAAAAATGCCGCATTTGGTAGTTCACATAACCACAATTGCCATGGCCAAAATCAATGAATTAAAGTTCGAATTGTTTCATCACGGACCTTATTCGCCAGTTTTAGCTACCTCGGATTATTTTCTATTTCAAAACTTTACTGGCTCGGTGGTAAAATATGTATTTGCCAACAATGAAGAGGTGCAGTCTGCGGTGGATGGCTATTTTAAGGGTATCAAAACTATTGAATATCACTGGGAAAAGTGTATCGAGCTAAACGAAGATTATGTTGAGAAATAAAGAAATTTTTCCAAATTTATTTACATATTTGTGTGTTTTCTTTGTTAGGTCGGCTAATTTTGGGACCGCCCTCGTATGCAACACTATTTATTAACAAAATTATTAAATAAACATATTTTTTTACGGTTACATTGCAGGCATGCATTTATTTTTCTACTCTAATACGATTTTGAATGGAAACTTACAAATGATCTTGTCGCTTAAATGCCTTTGAGCACATAACACACACGTATTTCCGTTCGTCACTGTGTGTCAGTTTATGTTTGGCCAAAGCTGATGCATTTCCAAAAATTTTATTACAAATCTGAAATGAAAAAGCAAAAAAAAAAAAGAATGAAAAAATGTAATATTTTAATTAGACTTCGTCCCCTCTTCTGGTGGGGATAGACAAATTTTAATTATGGGGTACTTGTGTCTGTATATATTTTTTTTTTTTTTGTTTTTCTTAGTCAAGTACGACTACATTTAGTTTGTACTCGGTACGTAGAAACAAATTTTGAAATAATTTAGAAACTAATTGGTATCGTTTCGTAATAGTTGGCCTAACAAGATGCGTAAACGCACATTCATTTTTTTATGGTTTTAAAAGTATTTTTTTTGCTTAAATTCCATTTATTTTTTTTTTAGAATTTATTTATAATAAATGATTTAATAATAAAAAATAAAGCGAATTTTATAAACTTGCAAAATATGACCCTTTCAAGTTAGTGTCTGCCAAAGCAGTATGTATGTGATGGTGAATGCCCCTACTAATGAGTGCATTGCGTTGATATTAGGAAAATAGATTATGGGGGGGAGGAAGTAGAGAGTAGTGACTATTGATATTTCACTTGATTTTCTTTATATTGTAAGTGGGTAAGCGGGAAGTTTATTCTACATACGGATGGTTTGACTAATAGTCAAAATCTCTCCGCAATACTCCACAATGCGATCCACTAGACTATCCACAACAAACGGATGATATATACTTGACAAGCGTGGGTCCTACACACAGGGAGAAAGCATCATCATAAATTTTAAAAAATATGATGAAAAACTTCATTGATTTTTATCCAATGTAATACTTCATAAATATGATAAAGCTATTTCATAAAAAACCAAATTGATGACAGTTTTCTTCATAATTATGAAATGAATGACGTTCTATAACTTTTAATTTAAAAGTGCTTTATAAATGTTAGAAAACCTTTCATAAATAAGATGTAGCAGTCTAAAAAGATTTCCTAAAATATTTCATAAATTGAAGTTAAGAATACCAATTGAAGTTAAAATATTCCATTTGAAATTTAAAAATATCATTTTCCATTTAAACAACTTCAATTGAAATTTTATAATATATCAAAAAAATTCTATTTAAATTTTAGAACACAGTCATATAATATTTAATTGATATTTAAAAATATCAAATAATTTCTGGTAGTTTTCAAAAGTTTAAACTGCAAGTGATATTTTCTAAATTTCAAAGAAAAAATACAAATTTCAGTAAAACGGTAAAATTTATTTTCGCAAAGTTTATGAAAATTTTTTATTAAATGATGAAGGGATATGAACCATTTGTCTTAAATTTGTATGTAATTCTTTATCATATTTATGAAATCTTCTTGTTTTTCATTGAGTGTAGAGATAAATTCACTTACCTCAGCAGAACACTTCCTATGACAGTACAGATAGAACAATGTGACATAATCAACAATCCCAAAATGATGTAAGGAATAAATAGAGCTTGATAACCTATTCTCATTAATAAATGGTGATTTTTAAGAACTTTCGGAATTGATTAAAAAAAACACATAAAATTTAGAGAAATGTATGAAATCTTTATTTGAGGCTATGGAACGATCTATATAATTTAATGTTTAAAGAAGATTTCATGTAAATGTTGACCGCGGCTCAAATGGTTCATACGCTGGGTAAAATTTTGGTATACTCTCTCCAACATATCGGACGGTCTCTCACGAATAAATTCTTCAATATTGGCTTCTAGTGCGTCAACCGTTGCTGGCTTGTCCCTATAGACATGACCCTTAATATAGCCCCAGAAAATATAGCCTAAAGGCGTTAAATTGCACGATCTAGGCGACCAATTGACTGGCCCCAAACGTGGAATAAACTGTTCACCGGACTTGCCTCTCAATTGGGCCACTGTTTCGCGTGCTGTGTGGCATGTGGCACCATCTTGTTGAAACCACATGTCACCCAAGTCCAGCTCTTCCCTTTTGGGCAAACAAAAATTTGTAATCATAGCACGGTGGCACTCGCCATTCACAGTAACGTCCTGCCTTCGTCGTCTTTGAAACAGTACGGTCCAATGATGAAACCGGCTAATAATCCACACCAAACAGTGCAATTTTCGGGATGCATTGCTTGTTTACGTATCCATTCAACCAGAAATGAGTTTCATCGCTGAACACAATTTTCCGATAAAAAAGTGGATCTTCATCCAACTTTGCCAGCGTCCATTCACCAAAAGTTTGCCGTTTTGGTAGGTCATGTGGCTTCAATTCTTCCACCAGCTGTAGTTTTGCTGCGTACGGCGCCAAATTGATAATTCACGGTTATCAAAAACACTGGCGGATACTGCTGCGATATTTTCCACTGTCCGTACTCTACGTATGAGTGTTGATTGTTTAATGTCAAATTTTTTTTTTTTTTTTTTTTTTTTTTTTTTTAAAGAGAGGCAACACTCAGGAAATACTTCCTATATTTAGTGTGTTGATTTCTTTGGAAAGGGATAGTATAGAGATGAAAGGTGGGGAAAGATGTAGGGCTTCAGACATGGCAACACTGCAATTGCGAGAGATGATAAGTCTTAGAACAGTTGTTGCTCGCCACCTGATGGAGAGTTGGCGAACTTATTGAAGCTTTTTGGTTCATAGCCCTGATTCATTATTTTACTTTGGTGGGGTTAATTGCTATGAGAACACCGATGGTGGACATTGCGATACGTATGAGGGATAGAAAAAACTCATATATATTATTTTGATGTTGCCGGCACCGGGGATCGAACGCGGGACCTTCTGTGTAAAAGTCCAACGTGCTACCCATTAGACCACAACGCCGTCAAATATAAATTTGGTGAGAAATTAAGTCACAAGATTCCGAATAGCCGCCTCAGAAGGTCGCCCAAACTGACCATGAATTGGAAGATGTGCACGATGTACCTTCTTAACCGAGCACGAATTTTTATAATAAAATTCAATAATCTGCAAGCCTTGTTCGGTTGTAAGTCGTTACACGAAAAATGCTGAGCTGCCTAAAACAGTTTTGCCAAAAAGAAAGTGGCGAAAAAATCACCCTTTAATGATGTTCTCCTTTGCAAACGGTTCAGAAGCTCAAAAATAATCTTTGAACCCCTGCCCATATATGGGAGTAGTATAACATCTTCGCTCGGATAAAGTTGGTATGAATAGTAAATAGATCATAAGGAGTGAAGTAATTCTTAAGGAGTTAAGCACTTGAATGCTTCTTGCGACACTTGAATAATGTGATTTTTCAGGATTTCAAGTTAGTCCGAAAAAGTCGTTTATAAAAGCAAAAAAGAGAACGGAGAAAGGAGCCTTGCTGTAAATCTTCATTTAACTAAAACTCATCGGATGAGAACCCATCTGTTCTTTCGAATAAGACCTAACTCAGTGATATGGTATTTCCTATAATTTTGCGAAGGAACGTATTAATAAGGGTTAAAAGTATCCCGCTTAACATCCCCTTGAAGCGGGGTTTTTGTAATTTTCTACGGGGACAAGCTAAAAGGGGAATCGTAAATTGGCCTGCGCAGACCCTCCGAGTATGACTTAACTGACTGATATCACACTTTTTGGATTATAAGCTAGAAATGGGGTGAAAATATTGTTTAAAAAGTAGAAGTCTGCCTATGACGGCCTGGTCCAACTGATAAAGTGAGGAACTTTAAATTTTGCATTCGAAGAGTGGCATAAAGGAAAAGAATATCAGTCTTAAAGGCCAAACTAAACCGCTGAACCTAGCAGTTTGAAGTATGGCGTTTAGACTACTCTTCTCGGGTATACATCTGCTGATATGGGATTTTGGGAAATTCTTATGGGGGGAATAAAAATGAAGGAGCCCTTGTCGGATTGCCTATACCGGTTTGGCTAAACAAAATTTTACTTTAAAGATGTGTACGTGCTAATTCAAAGATAAGGTACTCTATGGAATTTACGCCTGGGACGTAGTAAAAATTAGGGTTAAGAAAGGGTGTTCAGGACAGTGAACAGTTTGTTATGGCAACACCATATTCACGAACGCCCCCTAGTTGTCAGTAGTACAATCTGCTGGTCCGCGCAACTGCAGCCAACTTCAGGCAGATGCTAGTTGACAGATCATTGCGCAAACTCTTACTGTTCAACTAACTAGTGTACAAACAACAAATTACCCCTGAATTTTCATTGAAATTAAACAATTTATGATTTATGGGTGAATTATGAACCCTAAATATACTTAAATCTTAATAAAATTGTGAACTATACAAAACTAGTGGAATTCAAATTCTTACATTAACACTAAACTTAAATTAAAAAAATGATAAAATTTATAATGTTTGAATTAAAAAGTTTGTGTTTTTATTTCTAAAGTGAAGATTTGTTGACCGATCTACGCAAAACCCTATAACCCGTTTAAGCAAAGGTTAAGTCTTCCTCTTAATGGTCTGCGCAAATCGTTGCAGCTAAATAGGAACTTGAGATTTGGTAGTAACTTCTTGCTCCTGTCTAGAGTTACGCTAAGGCGAAATTTTTGGAAATGTTCACGGGTACGGGAATAATAGAGAAAGTCTCCAACCTGACATCCTGCTCAAACACCTTTGTAAGAAAATTAAAATATAGATATATATAGAGGCACAAAGTCTCCCTCTTAATCACCCAGCCCAATCCGCTGGATGTAGGAACTTCAAATTTGGAATGTACAAGGCTTTTCAAAGTTTTTACGATAAGGGACAATAAGAGTTAGTCTTACCCTTAACTCCTGCCCAAATCCCTTTTGCTTAAAGTCTAAAACTTATTTTTTGTGTTTCTTGAGGTATGGTCTAATTCACTGAAGATATCCTTGTTGGATTATTGATAAATCTTGGCATAAATGAGGCTCAAATGATTTGGTCTTAAAAAGTTTAATGACCTATGCACAGCCATTAAGGTAGAAATCTGAAATTGAAACATACACTACAAAAGGCTAAACAAACTTATTAAGATAGAAAATTCCTAAGAAAACGAATTCAGTTTTCTTCTAAATATATATCGGTATTTGAAACTACCGGTAACGAAGTAACGATTATTTATTCTAGATCTGGGTATATAAAACAGAAAATTTAACTTCAAAATATATTATGCTTACCTGACACTGTTGTGGACCGTGACGACTGGGCGATGATAATTTTGAACGGCTTTTCTTCAAGATTTTCGGTGGATTTGTTGTTAATGGACCAGGAACTTTACGGCTACCGTGACTCAACGATGTAATACTACGTGCAACAGAATTTCCACTACTACTATTGCTGCTATAACTGAAACAACTGTCGTTGCTGCTAGAACTGAAATTGCTATTACAACTACTGTTGTTGTTACTTGTGTTGTTGTTGTTGTTGCTAAGTTGGGTTAAATTGTTGTTGTTGCTATTGCTGCTGTTGTTGTTATTGCTATTAAGGGTTAAGGAAGTTACACTGTTGTTGCTTATGTTGTTGCTGTTACTGCTGCTGCTATTGTTGCCGTTGTTATTAATTGTTGTACTACTATTGCTCATTATCTGAGCCAATGATGTTATATTGGTAGTGTTGCTGCAACTACTGCTACGTATCAAACAATTCTTAATATAACTATTGGTTTTATTAACAGCGGTTGTAGTGTTGGTAGATGTCGATACAGTTTGTACAGCCGATGTTGTAGTGCATTTTCCTATATCTCTAGGGGATATATTGTTGTTGTTGTTGTTGCTGTTGCTGTTATTAATAATGTTACTGGTATTTTGGGAATTATTTATAATATTTAAGGAGCGTTTACTAATTGTTATACGATTTTTAATCGAACCATTTAAATTGGTATTGGAAATATCGCTGGTATTTGTTAATTTGGAGGAATTTTGTTTTGTACTCTCACCACTGGGATTTGTGTTTTTCAAAGCTAAAAGAGAATGAGAGAGGGGAAGCAAAAGAGAGAAAATTAAGCAACATTAAGAGAAATTTCAAGAGTTTTAAATATTTCTTTCTCAGTTCACTTACATGCTGTTTGTAATGTACCTAAAACATCAGCCAACATTTCTGGATCTGGATAACCTATGGTTAATGCATTATCCAATGTTGTTGTTCCTGTTGTTGTATGATGATTATGGTGATGATGATGTAGTGTTCCTGTTGCTGATGTAACCACTGTTGTTGCCGATGATGATTGATTTGAGGAATCATTGGAATTGACATCACGCAATTGTAGTGTCACCGATGCTTCAGTACCCACTGACGCACTGCACATAAGCACACGTGGTGCCGATGATAGACTTGTTGTCAATGGCAGATGTATACTTTTGGCAACCTATAAATAATCAAAAAAAAAAGAGACAATTGCATTTTTAATCATAATTAATCAATGTATCACATTTTTTTTCTAGCAAAATTTAATTGTTCATATTTAACAATTTGTCATTTTCAGACTACACTTTAAAGTAGTCATCACAAACAAAAAAAAAAAAAAAAATACAACAAGACATTTGTAATTTTTTTGTTGTTGTTATAATTAATTAGATGCTACATATGGTTTTTAGTCATTTTATGCTTTTTTTTTTGAATATTTTAATGTTGAATATTTTGTGCTGTATAGTCGTAGTAATATTGCGGAAGAGCATTTATTTATATGATTTTTAATATTTAATATATAAACAAGTGCATTTAAATAATTTATTTGATTTAAATGAATATAACGGTGGTCATAAGTTGATGCCCAAAAACTCTTAATTTTTAATACATTAATTTAAACACCCCTACCGAATTCTCCCCCATATCGAAGTAGCTTGCATCATAACCTCAAGCTATAAAAAGTTTCTAGCTATGGAACAGCAACTTATGACCATTGAACCAAAAAAACAAAAAATAGTTATTTGCACATTTATACAAAAAAAAAACTTAATTAGACTAATCGTCGGCTTGCTTGCAAGTAGTCCTATGTGTTTCTCAACAGTTTTACAGGAGAGCGAAAAAACTGATTCATATTATCCTTGTAATATATTTTATTGCCATCATATGCCTTAATGATTCACGATCTCATTTACTAAAATAATGCATTAAAATAAATCCTGATTTAGAGTAGAGATACAACCATGCGGCTGCGTTTATTTTTTTTTTTTTATATGGAGATTTGACAACAAGAAACGCTGAGAAAACCGCACTACATTAACACTTAATTTAAATAGATAATATTTGTGTTTGTTAGTGTTGGTCACTTTTGATATACAATAACAGCAAAGCTAATAGAAGAGAAAACGACCATTTAGCTACATTACATTTGAGGTCATACTTGGGCGTGATCGCTAAACGGTCATGACTTGGTATTGTTGCGTTTGTAATGTAAGAAGAAGCGCAGGTTTGATTCTTACAGCCGCAGGTTGTTGTAAAATTTATTATATTGAGACAATCTGACATTTATTAGACACAAATAATAAAAAAATTTAAATAGAAAACCACTGATGACGCCTGTCCATAAAAAGAGGCAGTAACTAGTCTAGTCTGATTTGAAAACTAATAGTGTTTATAATTTTTAGAGAAAAACTTTTATTCTTCTTTTTAACCTCAACCTTTCTAATTTATTTTTAATTTTTAACGAGCTTCCAACATCCGTATATTTACAAAAATAAAGCAAATCAAACATATTAGCTAGGTTGATGTTAGTATTTCGATCTGGCTAAAGATATCATCAGAACCCGAAGTTTTAGAAAAGTTAGAGCCTCCAGGCTTTAACAGAACTTTAACAAAAAACCTATTAATCATTAATTTTGCTAAATTCTTTTATTGCATTTTCTTTAGTACTCTCTTTAGTCATATTTTCATTGAACAATCCAACTTTTTGGTGGATTGGAAAATCAAAAAAGCTTTAACATTTTTTTTATCCCTAAGTGTACTACGAATACAAAAAGTTTTTAAAATATTTTAAGTTAATAATACAATATAACTAAATATCAAAATTCATAACTTTTTACATTTTGTTTTAATTAATATTGAAGTAAAATGAGCCCAAAATTATTATATTATTTTAGACTACTATTTAACTGTTCTTAAAATGCCAATTGTTTTTTGTGAATGCTATGGTATGTTTTTTAATTAAAAAGTATAACGAAAACGATCGAATCCACTTTTCCCTTCCTAACACACACAGTTGTTCACAAAAACATGCAGAAAAAGAGTCACTGCAGCCGTTGCCGTTTAATTAGCTTTCTCTCACCGCTGCGGAATCCGCCACCGGAGCCGCAAGGTTGTATCTCCACTCTTAATCTCTGTTACAGAGCGCATAGTGGAATATATCAAAACATTTTTCGAAATAATTCGGTTATTTCTTACTTAGTGGTCCGATAGCAATGAAATTTTGAACAAGCACAAGTGATGTAATATCGACTTTAAGTTTTGATGTTGATCCTACGAAACTCCCCGGGGGCGCCAATATGGCTGCCCAAAGCAGTGTACTATTTGCATACAAAATTTTAAGTGGTCGCCCTTATTTTGTTTCTCATCCGATTTTCAAAAAACTAACATATTTTCTGAAAGCAATCCCACAATTCCCAAAAATAAATAAAAGACTCCAAAAATGGGATTTTTACATTTTTTGCTGCCATTTAAAGCGGTACTTGAAAGAGACTTACCCAATAAATTATATATATGTTGGAGTATCTACTACCGCTCCCGCCAACTAATATGAGGAGTGCACAATTTTAAACAGTGGCTTAAACATGATATTTTCCTTAAATATGTGGCAACATTGGAAGCGGGTGACAGCAAAAGTATATAGAAATCAAAATTTGTTTAACCCAACTCGCTTTTATATAAAAAGAGTTTTTAGAAATGTATGCATACTTTATATGTTTAGATCGAAAAAACTATTTATCTGGAAGCAAAAAGACTGTTGGTGCTTTTTGGGCAAAATATCTCAAAAATTTTATTTGTTTTTAGTTTATACTTTAAGCGAATGTAGTTTTTGAGTGGAACAATATTGTGCTTGCACTTTTTTTTTATTTAATCACAAATTTATTTAGTTTAATAACCAATATTTAAAAAAAAAAATTGGTCCCGATTTCGTACCGCTATTCGCAAAACATTGGACCTGAATCGGACCAAGTTTGGTGTCTACTAGCAGATTACAAATATGTTAATTTTGAATAATTTTCAGTTGTCTTTGACTTGCCTTTAACATTTTGAATATTTGGATTATATATGTATATACATATTCATATTTCATTAAATTGAAAACATTATTTCTTTCTATAGCTCCCATTAATGTAGATTACAATTTGTGATAAAAATTCGAAATTTTAGATAAATAAATAAATAATGTTTTACAAAAATACAGGTATATTATTTGTTTTTATTTTTTAACAAAAAATTTGCCACTCCCATTTCAGCGATTGCGCCCATTTTTTTAGTGAGTGTTTTTATTGATAAAATCTATGAACGTGCAAAGTTTCATGTCAATGCGTCTTTTCAAAAGCGAGTTATGACTTTCTTCCGGCTAGGTTAAGCATTTGGACCACTGTGCGAAGGCATGAATATATTGCTTCTTAGATCACATTGAAGAAGCGCTTTTCTGTAGATCTGCATAAAAGATACATGCCAAAAGGGACATAGCAAACAAAAATCATGCCTTGTTTAATTGTTTCGGAAGCGCTCGGTAACTAAATAATGCCTTCCAGAACTGCTGCTGAGAAAGCACTGTTTCTTGCTGGGTATGTTTATTTTAAAGTAAGGCAATGAATTATAATTCATACATATAATATATAGTTAATGGACAAGGTTTTATGCATTTGACAAAATAAGAATTTGATTTTGAACAAAATTTCAATATTGTATTATTTGTTTAATAAAAATTAATTTACAACTCGCTTTTGTATAAAAAAAAACTTTCGGAATAGTAGGCACACTTTATATATTCAGAAAAAAAATATTTTTCAGCATGTAAAAGACTGTTGGTGCGTTTTGGTGAAAAAATTGCAAAATTTTGATATTCAACCAGTCTTTTTCTGCGTGCACTTTATTTTGTGTGACACCACTATGCGTATGAGTATTTTTTATTTGTATTTTTTGTTACTCATTCGTAGTGTGGTACTTTGTCTCATAATTATAAATAATATAAATATGTATATTATTTCATCAACTTTGCAATCGGACTACTAAGTAAGAAATGGCCGATCTTGGCCACTTTGGTAAAATGATGGTGCACTCTCTTGAAAATTCGAAAATTTTTTCCAACCGAATCGATTTGGTTGCTGCAAGCTTGAAAAGTCGGTTGTCACTACCGAATGTAGTTGTCGCAACCGAATTCGGTTGTCACAACCCTCAATTCAGTTACAACAACCGAAATCGGTTGTGACAACCGAATTTACAAGGTTGCAGTAACCGAATCAATTGGGTTGGGCGAAATTCTGTTGACACAACCGAATATTTTATGTGAGTGTACAAAGAGAAAAGTTTAATATATCAAGCTACTATACACAGCTGTTTACAGTACCTTGCAATAACTTATGCATGGATAAAGAGCAATGAATTGAGATCGCTACAAAAAAATGCAAAATACAGCTCTAAAATGTGCATTTAATCTAAATATTTAATCTAATCTTAGACGCAATATATATATCTTTGAATACGATGAATTTCAAAAATATTTTACCAATTAATGGCTTATATCAGAAACAGCTTTTGCATTATGTTAACAAATCATTTAATGACATACGTCACAGAAATGTTAAGTTATAAAATCATCAAACTCGATTTAATACAAGAACTGCAGCAAATCTCAGAACTTCAATATGCAGATTGGAGACTACTAAGCAGAGAACTCTATTCTGGGGGATATTTACTTATATATGCGAGAAGTTTACTTTTTAACGGTATTACTAGACTCACAATATTTTTTCCGTAAAAACTACTGAATATATACATTAATTTAATTGAAAATCAGTTGAAAAAAGAACTAAAGGGTGTTTTTTTACAAGTATAGAACTTTAAGTTGGCAACACTTTTTTAACTGGCGGCCATTTTGTCAGCTGTCAAGTGATTTATGTTTAGTTTAGTTTGGCATTTCAACATAAATAGACCAACGCCTGAATAACGCTTCCAAATTGTGCAAATTTATTTTGAAAATCATGGTTTTGTTCGAAGTACGTAACGCGCACTACGTCCATTTTACGGTCAACATAATCAGATTAATTCGATTAACAATGGAACGTTTTCGCACCACGTTTACTCTAAATGATAATATGCATCCACAGAGACGTCGTGCAGTGCGTACAGAAGAAGTCATTGTTACGGTAGTCTATCCGTCAATGGTGACCGCTATAGAGCCATGATTGCTGACTGACTTTTTTCGTTCATCAATTGAACAAACATGATGTTCAGGAGCTGTGGTTTCAACAAGACGGCGCAACATGTCACACAGCTCTTGCCGAAATTGATTTATTGAAGGAAACGTTTGGTAACAGCATAGTTTCACGTTTCGGACCCGTGAATTGGCCGCCAAGATCTTGCGATTTAAAGAAGCTGAACTATTTTCTGTTTTGATATGTGAGGTTGCTAGTCTAGCCCGAAACGATTGACCACTTGAAGGACAACATTCGCCGCGTTATTGCCAATATACGGAAAAAGTCATCGAAAATTGGACCTCCAGATTAGACTACGTCCGATCCAGTCGTGGCGGTCATATGCCAGAAGTCATATTTAAATTATAATGCCAGAAGATTATCTTTCGAATAAAGTAAATTTCATATCAATTAAAAAAATTCATCTTTGTTTTATTCCATTTCAAAGTTCTCTACTTCTACAAAAAACATCTTTTGCTTGCTTTTCGTTTAAAATAATTGTATTTTTTAGTTTATTTTCAACTGTTGAAAATGAATTGACTAAATCGGTAAAAATAAGTGTTTTCGTTTATTTTCATACTCAATATAATATAACAACTTTTTGTTTTAAATAGAAAATTTTTAACTGAATATTTTAACTATTACCGAAAGTCCGACAGAAAGTTAAAAAATATATTCATTTGGTAATTTATTTATTTCATTGAAACAACTTTACCTATTAACTTTTTAAATAACTGTTGAAATTTTATGGAAAAGTTCTTGTTAGTGTAATAATATAAAAAATTGCAGACTTTTTATTAGAAAACATTGAAATGCTTCTTGAATAAAACTTTAAATTTCGTAAATTATAAGTATAAAACTTATTAAATTGTTTATATTTTATGTTTTTAAAAATAATATTTGAATAGAATAGTTCATTTTTGCCATCTAATCTAAATGGCAATTGTTGGCACGAGACTAGTATATTTTGAATTGTATTTTTAATGAATTAATAAATAAATAAGAAATATAAAGAAAAAGAAAAAGAAAAGTTAAAAACCATGAGCATAAAAATAAAACTCAAGTAATATTTTAATTTTCCGCCATCCCTGCCGTAGGTGAACACTTTTCAAAGTGAAACTTTGCATGTCATAGTTTTTAAGTCTAGTCTACCTTGCCCTGTCCATCTTTACTCTCAATTCAAAACTTTGATAAATAAGAGGCGTCTAAAGTCAGTTTCAATATGTGTCGAAATTTTTGAAATCACTAATACAGTGGGGATTAGTCGTGCGTACATTTAAGTAGTTTTTACACCTAAAGATTTAGGCCGAAAAATATTTGACACTAGAACTAAAGTATATTTTTTTCATACTTGGGATTTTTTCATTAGCATTGGAATTTCATTAGCATTAGTTAACTAATGATAATGCCAAAAAAATTTCATTACCATTTAATTGTAATGTAATTTTTTGGCATTAGCATTAGTTAACTAATGCTAATGAAATCACATCAATGCCTGAAAAACTAATTACAATTGAGCAAGAAAAGAATTTGTTTACAAAGAAAATGGAGTATAAATTGTAACACTGAATACGGGAAACGAAATGGAACGACGAACTAACTTTCTATTATCCGATAACATATGTTTATGTTTGTATTATCATGTAAATAAGTAAAATAATGAAATCACCCAGTGGCTGTTTTTTAAAAAAATTAACCACTCGGGATCTCTCCCGAACCTAGCCTATTTATACTATAAGAGTATTTTTATATAATTTAATTATAATTTAACAAACAGATCCACTTCCAACAACACAAATGTGTACAGTGTTCCCATTCCAATCGTTCCCCGTTTCATTCTATACCGTTCTATTTTGGACCAATGTTCCATTCTATTATCGCAGTCATTACATTTTTATTTTCACGTACGTTTTTGGGTAAACAAATAATTGAGACACCCTGTGGTTTTTTCATAAAAAATAAATCTATCCTAATCTATCCCTGACCTAGCATATTTGCATTCATTCAATTGCAATTTGCTTCCTTTAATTAATTTATTACTAATGGCAATGAAATTTAAAATAATTACCTTTAATCAATGAAATCAAATCAATGAAATTCATTCATTCTCCACCACGCCTTTTACAATTAAAATTAAATAAACTTGCATATTAATTATAGTATTAATTGCAATTGTCTGAAAAAGACGTTAAAATTCAAACTCAATCAAAAATCAAACTTTGCTCTCTGGCAAATTCTTCTCTAACTACGTAAGCGCCATCTATCGAATATACAAAGAATATATCATAGATGTGGCATCACTTACAAAATATGGGAGAACAGTGGACATTAGAGTGAGGTAAGTTTCTAAAAATAGAACTGTTGTGTTGTTGGAGTTGTACTTCTGAGATTATGTATGCAAGAACAAAAACACCGTGTATTGAATAAAACTAGTTTAAATCACAACAAAACTCGACCTGACTATAGATCAGAGGGATAAAGCGCTCTGTCTAACGTGTAGCGCGAGTGCATGTGGCATTAGAAATCAGTTTATCTATACCACGGTCAATGATTGCACAGAAAATTTCATATAGACGCAATCGAACAAATAAAAAACATAACAAATATTACATTATTCAAAAAAAAAACAGGGTCACTGACGAAGGTTCAATACCAGAAACTGCGCAGTCTGATTCAGAAAATTGAACATTTACAATGTAGTTATGATTTTTAGAAAATACGCTCATTCTTCTCTACCACGCCTTTCAAAATTAAAATTAAATTAAATTGCATATTAATTATGGTATTTATTGCAATTGTCTGAAAAAGACGTTAAAATTCAAACTCAAATTCATTGCCAGTAATTAAAAAAATGCTAATGAGAATAATTTAATTACAATTGATATCAATGAAATTGTAATGATATCATCAATTAATTAGTCCATTCATGTATGATTTTCCTAAAGGTATAAGCAGTGTTGCCAGGTATGTTGAGCATGAAATCGTCAAATTTTCCAATAAAAATCGTCAAAATCGTCATTTTATTTTCAAAAATCGTCAAAAAATTGTCAAAACAAAAAATATTTGTTACAAGTGGGATAAAGTTTTAATAAAAAAAGAATAATAATGTAATTCACATTTCAAATGCTCATGTACTATCGGTGTAATATAATAAAATTTTTACACTTTTCTGTAATTTAAACTTCGAAAATCATGAAATTTTATAACGAAGTTTCACTTTAAAACACTATTGTATATTATTATTAGGCCTGTTTTTTGAGCACCGGATTTATTTTTGGATTTATAAATGAGAATATTCGAACTCGATGTTTGTTTTGCAAAAACTTGATGTTTTTTTCAATTTAAAAAATATTTCATTTTTATCTCAACCGTACACTAATTAAACTTTATAAAAATACAAATATTAAAAAAAGCAGGGTTGGCATTCAATAACTTTTCATAATAACGATTGGCTATCACAGTAACACTAATAGCGGAATGGAAATTTAAAAAAAGCGATTCCATTAAAGACATGTTTCTTCTTATGTAAACGGTTTTAGTTTTCTATTTAACCTGTTTGATTTTGAAATACCTTGAACTAGTTAAAGTCAAAATAACGCTGAAATCCCGAAACAACGATTTATAACGCTATTTTGTTAATGTAACAAAATTTAATGGGTAGAATTCTGAAATAAACCCTGTAAAGACACATGCCACTATTGGAATCGTAGCTTTAAAACGTTCATAACGGCATTGGTGTGGCCGTGGCAGGCAACTGCCATTGTTATGAAAATGTAGTGTTTGACAACCATGAAAAAAGTAAGCACATACTCAGGGAACTTCTGCTGTAAATATTTGTCGTTGTTTCAGTTGTAATACAGTATCTTTATTTTTAAGTACGTGCGCCCCGGTAGGCTCGTTGGTAGCGTGCTGGCTTATCAGTGCGGGGGTTCGATTCCCACCAGAGGCACTGGTCTGTTTTCGCTACAACGCGCCGAAGGCCATAGTAGCTAGTGCTCGGTTAGGGTAATAGTATATAATTTGTAATTATATGATTTTTAATTATTAAAATAAAAAAAAAAAAAATATTTTTAAGTGAAAAAACAGTCATTTGTAAAAGAAATTTCATTTTTGACTACAATTGTAGTTCATTTAAAAAACAAACCACAATTTAATGTGTTATGTATTATGATTTTACATTAATTTTGTACAGTAGTTTTTTTTTTATTTAAAAAAATAAAACAAATTAATGTTTGTTTATATTTAACTGCACTGACTGAACCACTCATTACTAATATAAGGTGGCGCAAAAATAACCTTCCGATGTTTTTTTTTTATTATGTATTTATTCTGTATAGCATTTTCTGATAGGAGGATTACTTTTGCGCCACCTTATACAATTGTAGTTAATTTTTTGAACAGTAAAAACCAAATGACTAAGTTAGTTGAATTTACTAAAATGTAAGTCGTTCTTTTTTCAGGTGAAATTTCATTTGTTTTTAGCTGCATTTGCAGTGGTCTTTACCGTTAATAAGTGTAGAAAATAAATTAAAATAAACCTGACATGAATCCATAAAATAACTTTTTTGCTAAACTTTGAATAAAAAATAGTTTTTAATTTTAACGAAATAATAAAAATCCAAAAATAGATCCGGTGATTTTTTAATAATAGCTAATAAACATTTTTTGCTGACATATTAAACGTTTGTCAAAAAATCGTCATTTTGGAAGCAAAAATCGTCAAATCGTCATTTAATAATTTAGGTACTAAAAATCGTCAAAATGACGATAAATCGTCAAACCTGGCAACAGTGGGTATAAGGTACGCTGAATCGAAATCTGATCACTGTCTGCCATCATGCGTTCGAACTATATTAACGGGAAAAGTATAGCTTTTGATCAAGATGCTCCGATTTTTTCTCATCCCTGAATACACTACTCTTAGCATTTTTCTGCTTTTGAGTTTTTAAAATAACTTGTTTCCGTACGAAAATATTGTAAATTGAAGTTGCAACTGTAATTTTAAAGTCACGCAGTGTAAAATTTAAAAAAAAAATCGAATTTATTATCAAGTTAAACCGACAATAATTTCAAGAAAAACTAAGATAACTTTGAAATTCAAAAACTAAAACTAAAGAGGAATGTATTCAGGTGCCGTGAAAAGTATTATAAAATATATATTTCCAGGAAGGTCAAACGTCTGATGTCGGAGAGTGATTCGGAGAACAGATTTGGATTCAGCGTACCTTATACCTTTACAAAAGTATACTTTAGTTCTTGTGTAAAATAAATTTTGGCCTGAATCTTTAGGTGTAAAAAGTCCGTACATGTACTCACAACTGCACCCACCCCAATGTATATTATTTTGTGTGGCACCCACCCCTATGCGTATGAGTGTTTTTTATTTGTATTTTGTGTTACTCATACGCAGTGTGGTTCTTTGTCTCATAATTATAAATACTATATATAAATAATTTTATTTGTTAACCAAATCCTATTTGTTAATCTTATTTCATCAACTTTGCAGTTGTTTAGAAATTTTACAAACCAAAATTTATTTATCGAGGTTTTGCGATTTAACAAAATGCCTATCAATTCTTTGATTTTATTACACAAAAACTTAAAATTACAGTTGCTGAAAACTTAATGATTTCATTTAATTGTCTACCTTTTAAAATATGTCAAAGTATAAACATAAATTGTATGATACTCATCATTAAAACAAAAGACCAACACAATTTTAAAATAAAATAAAATTTTAAGATAAATACAAAATACACACAATTATATTTAACAAAAAAAAAAAAAAATGTTGTTTAAATAAAAATAAATATTATACTAAATTGAAATAAAACATTAAATTTAATTTATTTTCTATGAAATAAAACTGCAAAACTGCACTTTTATAAAATTGTAATTTCATTATTTTACAACACACAGCATACTTATAAACATTCAGACAAAAAAAAAAAAAAAATTATATTTTACAAAAAAAAAAAAAATCTGAAGTACATGAAAATGGGATGACAAAAACGAAATATCTATTTTACATGTAAATAATTTTTAAAGACAAAAATGCAATTTTTTGCTGTATGTCTGTAAATTAAATTTTTTAGAAAAATATATAAAAATACTACATGGTAAAATGCGAATATTTTTTGCGGTTAAAAAATCTACTTTAAAAGAATGAATTCTTTGAAAATGTTTTTAATTTCAATTATTAACTCTTCTGTCCCGTTTGGGTCAAAGCGATTCAATTTTGTAAAATAAACTTAAAAAGCAATAACTATAGCAGCGGGTTTACAGTGGCACAAAAAATTACATTTTCAACTTTACCTTTTCAGATTTTTCTGCAAGTTAAACCTTTCAGACATTTTGTCCAATATATTGGACATTTGTTTTTCTCTTTTTGAAGTCATAAATCGTTGGTGTAAATAAACACATTTTGACAGTTTTTTTTTTTTTTTTTATTTATTTATTTATTTATTTGAAAAATAAACAGTACAACAAGACTTGATCTTATTTAATAGTACTGGGTAGATAAAGGCACATTAGATTTTTACATTTATAATGGTTTATCTTAAATCTAAAATCTATAAAAACAATTTAAGTAGTAGCGTATAAATTATGATATAAAAATGTATATAAAAAAAAAATAATAATAATAATAATAATAAAAATAAAAAAAATAAAAATAAAATAAATTTTTGTTATGCATGTGATTTTTTGTTAACCCAAGTGGGTGTATATTTCGCATCTAAAGTGCTTTGCATTGCTAATTATCTGTATATTAGGTGGAAGTTCGTTCCAGAGACGAATGGCATTAACATAAAAATGTCTTTCAGATATTTGCTTACGGTATCTTATGGAGTTTATTTTATTTCCTCGATTGGATCTTGAAAATTGTATCCTTTCGTAGAGATAAGTAGGTTGCCTAGTAAATATAAGTTTATGTAAGAATATTAGTGTACGGCATTTCAATAGATTTTCAAAAGATACATTATAGATTTGGTTAGAAAACTGAGATATACTGCTATATCTCGTACGTCCATATATATATCTGGCAATGTTGTTACAGGTAACTCTGAGCTTATTTTTGCTTATAGAATCACAACTAGAAAATAATTCACAGCCATACATTAAATTAGGTATTAGGTATGTCTTAGCGAGTAGCATGCGGATATTAAATGGCGTAAAATACTGTGTCATCCAAAGATTTCTCAACATAGCGTAAGTTTTCCCACATATGGCGTTTACATGATTTGTCCAGGTAAGATCGTTGTTAAAAATAACTCCAAGGTTTTTAGCGCTTTCCACGATTTCAATAGTGGAGTGTCCAATTAGTATTGGTGGCAAGCTAGACGGTACATATTTTTTGTTGCTTATTATCATTGCCTTCGATTTCCTCGCATTGATACAAAGACCATTTACTGACGCCCATCTAAATACGTTATTGAGATCGTGATTTAATTTGCCAATACAATTAGAAATACCAGATGGCAAACAGCTAATGTAAAGCTGAACGTCATCTGCAAAATGTGCCATCCATAAAAAAGGCACATTTTGAATTTATTGTCGTTAAATTGCATTGATTTCATAAGTGCTTTGATATTGTGAGATATAGTAAATTTCAGTGCAGGTTCTAAGTGATAAATATATATTATTTTAAGTTCTGAAAAAAAATTTGTGAGTGTCACTTAAAAGGTTGTTTAGCTGTTTGTATATTAATTCCACTAAATTTTACAATAATAAAGTCTTGAGAAATATTTAAATGCATGTCCATTTTATTGGACAAATTTACTTAGTGGGTGTTGTTTTTGGTACTTGCGTCAGTTACCGTATTTGTCAGTACTGCTGCTTTTTCTTATAAAATGACTTCAAAACAACCAATGACTGAAGAAGAAATCTTGAAACAATTAAAAGAATCTACAGATCTAAATGAAATTTACAACTCTAAGAATCAAACTGACCCACTTGGTGGATTCAGTACCATGAAGCACTTGCGAAGATTCTGAAAGCACCAAAATCCATTTCACCGCTAAAAAGGATATTGTGTAAAAGAATAGGCTTGTACGAAATCAAGAACTTGTTGCTTTCGATCCGTCAAAAGATAATTATATTTTGGAGATGCCATTAAAACATTTCCGAAATTATTTCGATGATGAATTTTTTGACCGAGCCGCATATTAGTTACTCAAATTTATGTGCCAACAAAGTATGAAGAAGTAAATTGACGTGATGTTATGCATTTATACAATAAAACTATGGGTGGAGTGGAACACCTAGATCAAATGCTGCAGTACTATAGAATTAACATTGATACTTCAAAGTTAACGTGCGCGTAATAATACATTTTGTTCATTTGGCGGTTACTGCTTCGTGAATGGACTATAAAAATGAGTGTGAAGAGAATATAACTAAACAAAATTATTCTCTAAATTTTCGAGCTGATGTTGCAAATTTCTTTATTAAAATGCAGATATTGATATACCTCGTAGAGGTATACACTACAAAGCAGCATATCAACGATTTCTACTGAGCCATTACAAAATCCTCTCAAACGCAAAAGAACAAATCAAAGTGCTCCTGCTGGAAAAGTTCGACATGATAGTTTCAACAACATACCAGAATTTTTGGAAAATACAAACGCAGGTCGCTGTAAAATCAACTGTTTTACTAACGATCACTTAGGGGCGTTGTGGTGTAATGGTTAGCGCGTTGGACTGTTACACAGATGATCCCGGGTTCGATTCCTGGTGACGACAACATTAATTTACAAAAATAATATCTAAGAGTTTTCTATCACTTATATGTATCGCTGCGCCCACCTTCGGTGTTCCCATAGCACTTAACACCACCGAAGTAAAATAATGAATCAGGGCTATGAAACAAAAAGCTTCAATAAATTCGCCAACTCTACATCAGGTGGCGAATAACAACTGTTCTAAGACTTATCATCTTGCGCAATTACAGTGTTGCCATGTTTGAAGCCCTTCATCTTTCACCACCTTTCATCTCTCCACTATCCCCTTTCCAAAGAAAGCAACACATTAATTAATAGAAAGAATTTCCTAAGTGTTGCTTCTCTTTAAAAAAAAAATAAATGTTCTGATTACTTTTGTCTCATTTAATTACACTTTTTGACTTATAATTTACTTAAAAGAAATATTTTCACTGAGTAATTGTTTCCAATATATTGCACAACATCTAGCAGCCAGGTGAGACAACATACTTGCAATCTGACTTCGGATTCTTACTCAGCACCCCCCGAATTAGCTAACACTGAAATTTTCAGATTTGTATCTTAACTAGTTCCCTTAAATGTCTGAAGGGGTTAATATGGAGTTTACAATTTTTGTATAGCCCGCGTTTAGTCGCTGCTCAAATTAGGGCGTTTTTACAAAATTTGTGCACGCAGATAAAAAATATGGTTGCAATATCATTGCAGCCACAAAACTATGCTTCCTACACCACAAGTGATTGTTTCTATAAAATTATAATTGTATCAATTATTAGTCACCAATTATATGGTACCCATAATCATATCCTAGTAAAAATCTTTCTTGTTTTTCGGTTACCATATTTTTCTGTTGCCTACAATTACAAATATTATTATATAATATTATTATATAATTTGAGAGATATATTGTCAGTAAAATTGTAGCTTTCATTGTTATAGTTGCGTCAACTATAATATGATCAGTATGTTTTTATAAGCGTATATGCTCGTTTAGTGTCATTCTTGTTTAAGATTTTGTGAGAAGAAGTCAGTTGGAACAAAAATTAATAATATTAAACAAAAAGACATAAAAAAGAGAAAAACAACGCAGTGGTGCAAATTGTAATGGTGATAGTTTTAGTGGAAGAAGAAATAATTAGGTAATCTCAATCTGGTCTGCCCTGGAAGTCTACTCAAAAGTTAAAATGACATTTGTCCCTAAAATAAAGTTATTGTTCATTATTCATAAAAGTGATATAAATTAAATAAAAAGTGATATGGAATCATAATCATAATATGGCAATAAATGACGACGAAATTATTTTCCATGATCATATTATGATAACTATAACTATAATATGGTTACATGATGACTGCTACAAACATGTTATAATCATTATAAATGTATTCTGAAATTGTATTTTTAATAATATTTTTTGCGTGCTTTATGCTGTAATCACATGTTTCCATTATTTTTATATTCTTCCCATACTAAATGTGTGGTAAAAAAGAGAAAGTTTAGTTTTGCGTTTTTATATACTAAAATAAAAACTTTATGTAAACATCGCATAGCGACAAAATAATAATTTATGTAACTCCTTACAAGTTTATTTAAATAGGCAAACTATAAAATCAATAAATATACATTTCCACTATTTGAAAAAAAAACATGTTTTTAATCCAGCTTCAACAGAATTATGGGAGAATAACGCAGGGATTATATTATGATAATTTATAAACATTTCCGTAACAATAATCAATTTGAAACCATAGTATGGAAATCGTAGGTCTCGTTACGGTCAATGGAGATCATTACCGCATCATGATCAACGATTTTTTGTTTGAAAATATGGATGACATCGATCCGGGCGAGATGTGGTTCCAACAGGATGGCGCAACGTGCCATACAGCGGCCGCAACCATCGACTTATTGAAATAAAAATTTGGCGATAAGTTGATTTTGAGAAATGAACCTGTCAATTAGCCTCCAAGGTCGTACGATTTTACACCTCTATATTATTTTCTGTGGGGCTACGTAAAGTAACTGGTTTATGCTGATACACCATTCTTTTTAAAACTATATTTTTTTTTTATTAAATAATTAGTTTTTGAAATTTTACTAAATTTTGCTTTTTAAACTTTCTTGCTTCCAAACCGTGGACGGCACACGAAAAATTTCCTTGCAAAATATTTAGGAAATTTAGTTTTCTATCGGAATATATTAATTTCTAAGTATAAAACGCTCATTTGACGGATTTGTGGTAAATTTTATGAAGACTGCCCTGAGGCAGCCTAACCCGTTAGAGGGACATTGAAAAATTAGTTTTGGAATTTTTTTTTTATTGAAAAATAAAATTGTTCAATAACGAAATATAAAAAAAATACGTAAAAATCCTTTAAAAATATGATTTTGTGCCAGAAAGTGCAAAAATATGTTCAAATAAGACTACCCAGGTAGAAATTGCCAAGCTTACAAAAAAAAAAATGGTTTTTCAAACCCCTGCTATTTTTGGAAAACCCACCGTGTTGAAATGACCAAAAGAACAAGTAATATTGTACTAGGAAAACACTATTTTGTTTGCAAAGCATCTCTTTTGCCAGTACCACTCGCAAAATTCTTTGCCAATACAGTTTTTACCAATACTACAACCAATTAGAAGCATTTTTTTTTTAATATTTTATTATATTTCACACATTTAAATTTGATGTACAAGACTAAGACGGAACTGTATTGCCACTTTTTAAATATGTTTTATTATACACATTTCTCAAAATTAATTTAATTTTATGTATGTATTTTAAATGCACCAAATTTTTTGAATTACCATCGTTATGCTAACGGTGGGAATAGGGTTGCCAGACGGCCTTGATTTCGCTTGATTTCAAAAGATTTTTCAATCGGAAAAAGCTCAGACAACCCCTCGAGTAAATTAAACACTCATTACTTAATCCAACTTTAAATCCTTAATAAACCGCCGTATTTAATATTAGAGCAATTCCATTTAATATCACCGTAAAATTAATCAATGTTTTCCGATTTTGATAAAATTTTGTGAGTGTGTGCAGTAGTGAACGCAAGTATTTAAAAAAAATTTTTTTTTTTTGGAAAACCCTGGCAACCCTATGTCTTCAAATTGTAGGTTAGGGACTTCACTTAAGAGGTCATAACTTTTGATGTGTAAAAAATATCGACACATTTATTTTTGCATAAGAACGGCTAGCTTTTGATGCTAGGTTTTGGGGTACTATGTATTGGAAAAAAACACATTTTCTGGAGTACATACTTCTACATTTTTTCTGATATATCACTAAGTAAGGAGATTTCCACTCTGAAATTTTCAGGGTGTTTCGAATGTGTAGCTATTTGTATAAAAAATTTAAAAAAATGGATTTTTTCTAAAAATTGATTTTAAAGTTTTTTTTTTTCAAAAAATTTTATTTTTAAAAAATGTGTAAACATTTTTTTATTTATTTTTTTATACCCCAAAACCTAACCGTTCTTAAGCAAAAATAAATTTGTCGATATTTTGGACACATCAAAAGTTATGACTTTTAAAGTGAAGCCCCTACCCGACAATTTGAAGAAATAGGATTACCAGAGTTTTCCAAAAAAAAAAATAAAAAAAATTTTTTAATACTTGCGTTCACTACCGCACACACTCACAAAATTTTATCAAAATCGGAAAACATGGATGAATTTCACGGTGATATTAAATGGAATTGCTCATTACCTAAAACAAAATTTTTTTTCACCTCAAAAATGTTTTCTCATTTAATTTTATAACTGTGGACGGTATAAATAAAAATCGCTAAAACTTGATTTTAATCATTTACTTATTTTAAAATGAAATTATTCTTTTATAACCTGATTACAACCAACAAAAAAATAAAAAATGTTGTTGAATTTATGTTTTACACAACTGTATGTAAAAATGTTCGGCTGGCTTATCTTTGTCATATGTTCCTGTTTGTTTAATATGGATTTAGGGCACAACGGACTGAATACTTTATATTCGTATAATAGGTTGGTTAGTTATTTCAAAAGAGGGCAAAAAAGAAAAATTTTTGGCTACTTTTTATTTGCAAAAAAACTCATAAGAGCATATTATACAGCCACATATCACAAGTACTTTTAAACAGGTATTTTTAAAAAATATTGTAAAAAATTATGAATATAAATTTTCAGAGGTTATTTTAAATTAATTTAAAAAAATTTTAAAAAGTCAATCAATCAGGTTAAAATACTCATAATTCCAGTTAAGAAAATGTTTATTTAATTTTAAAAACAAAAAATATTCAAAAAACTGTTTTCTTTTTTTGTTAAATTTCATTGTCTATAAGTAATATTGAAAATAAATTTTCAATATATTGAGAATTATGAATGTTGTATGCAAAAGTAAGAAATTGTTGCTGCTGCCGTTCAATATAAAATATGAATGATTCATATGCCAATCAAATGTCAATGTCAGTTTAATCACCACGAGCATGTAGTGTCGATTTTTGAATGTGTATGACGTGGAAAAAGCCAAAAATAATAATAGCAATAAAACCAAAAACAACGGCAACACCGTGAAAAAAATTTAAAATACTTTTACTTTTCTTTTTCTTATTTCACGCTGCTTACCTTTGAATATGAATGTGTTCTCTAGAGTAGATTGATTTTAGATTTTTGGTGAACACCGAAAATTGTTAAACATTTCACTACACTGCGGGAAAGTGATCTATCACAGCGCACATTACGTGACCTGTTCATTGTAATAGGAATCTGTCACGGGACCGGTTTTTTATATGAAAATGGGCTGGAACTTTAATGTGGGCTTGTCCTAGGAGGCGGTGAATTGCCTTCTGTGACATGGCATAGGACCAGTGTAAAAGAACAAGTCACATAACTAACCCCAAATAACATATCACAGGACTGAAGCAAAAGAACATATCCTGGAACTATCGCAAATGAACATATTACATAAACAACGCAAAACGAACACGTTATTTAACTAACGCAAGAGAACATATCACTGAACGAACTCAAAAGAACATGTCATCGAACTAACTCCATTGAAATATTATTTCCTCTTTAGAAAAACTTTTTAAATTTTATTGCAATCAGCGATCAGAAATAATTTTACTTGATTAATCGGACGAATATTTCCATCCAAAAAATTAAAGTGGTTCTTAAATGAAGACAGTCAAATAAGTTAAAAATGCTCTTAATTGGATGCCGATTTGTTTGAGCAATTACCTAAAATACAAAAGGGCGTAACAGCAAGGTTTCCAAACCCGGTTTTAAGATAAAGCTTCGGTCAGTATGCGATGTATAGTACTTTTTGAAATTCTTATCATTTCAGTCAGTTCACGCAGCTTCAGCCGACGATCACCCAATACCATTTTGTGGTTTTTCTTAACCGTTTCTGGCGTAGACACCTCAATTGGTCGACCACTAGGGTGTTCGTCTTGGCAGTTACTAAGCACAGTGTTTGCAAAAGCACTTTGTAAAAATTCTTTTTTTTTTGTGCTTTAAGTTACAAAATTTCGCACAAATATGTCAAGCCGGATTTTTGAGTTTTTAGTTTTAAATTTTTTGTAAATATCAAAAAAAAATTTTTTTCGTTTTTTTCCCCAAAAACAATTAAAACTTCGCGGGCTTTAAATAATATTCAACTTGAATTAAAGGTATTTTGATCCTCTATTGGCTTTGTCGTCAATATTCCGAGAAGTAACACTCAGGAAAATTCTTCCTATTTATTAAAGTGTTGATTTCTTTGGAAATTGGATAAAGGAGAGATGTAAGGTGGGTAAGATGAAGGGCTTTAAACATGGCAACACTGTAATTGCGTGATATGATTAGTCTTAAAACAGTTGTTGCTCGCCACCTGATGGAGAGTTGGCGAACTTAATGCAGCTTTTTCGTTCATAGCCCCGATTCATTATTTTAGTTAGGTGGAGTTAAGTGCTATAGGAACAGCGAAAGTGGACGCTACGGTACGTATGAGCGATAGAAAACTCATACATATTATATCTCTAAATTTATGTTGTCGTCGCTAGGGATCGAACCCCCAACCATTACATCATAACGCCCACATCCTTATGTCGTAGTATATTGCACTTAATTTCATATAAGCTGAAGCTTATTATTTTCTTGTTAAACATAATATTCTCAAATATATTAAATATGTTTAACTTTTTTTAAAATATTTTTTCAAAATGTGGTGGAATATTTATTTTAAAATACATTAATTATAAATTATAAAAAGTTTTTCGACCTTTGAAATAAATGACTTTATTAAATAATTGAGCTCTAGGTCACGTTTGTGTTTATAAAATATCCTTTATTATTTTATATATCTAAAATATTTCGTCATTCTTTGAATGACATCTTCAGGGAGTCTAAAATTGTCCAATGATGTTTTACTTTTAAATTTTAAAAAATTAAAACCAAACGTTTATTTATCGATCTTTTATGATAAATTATGATGTGAGCAAGATTATTCAAGTTCAAGATCATTTGTTTTTTGTTAAACAGAAAACCGTGCAATGTTTATGTATTACTCAAAAAAGTTTTTGCCCGCTAACTTATAGCAGACTTTATCTACTGACAGGTCCTTACATGTTTCATTTCGCGTCACCGAAAATCATCAGAGAATGTAGAAGGGTTAGAATTTGAAGGAAAAAGATAAACGCTTTACCCGTATTGTTTTATTTACCCGATGAGAAGTAAAAAACAAAATTGGAAGAATTGAACTAATTCAAATCAAAAATAAAACATTTTTAACTAATAAACATTGTTCGTGTATACAAATGATCTTGAACTTGAATAATCTTGCTCACATCATAATTGTCCAATAATAATATAATATTAATACATATAAAGAAAATATATTATAACATAATAAATATTTTTTTTGTTTATTGTTATTATGTTATAATATGTTTTCTTTATATGTATTAATACTATATTATTATGGGACAATTTTAGACTCCCTGAAGATGTCATTCAAAGAATGACGAAATATTGGAGATATATAAAATAATAAAGGATATTTTATAAACACAAACGTGAGAGCTCAATTATTTAATAAAGTCAAAATACATTAATTTTATTAATATCAACTTATAAGAACCTTAAATTAAATTTATTTTAATCCTTTAGCGATCCTCTTAACCAATTTTTTTTTTTTTATATTTTTTATGAAGCTGTTTTCATAATTTTGCGTTTAAAAATATTATCTTTGTTTTTAATGTATAATATTTGGTAGCGCAGTGTAGTTAATTTTAGCTGAATTGAAATAGAACACAATGTAAGATCATGTGACATAATTTTGGTTTTTATTTGGCCATTCTAGCATTTGTCGTTGACTTTTTGTGTTTACATTAATAACTGCTGAAAACTTTTTATATAATTATTGTATAATATTTAAATTGTATGACTCTTTCAATCAATTTGTTTGGCCGCCGTGCGCCAGTGAAAGGTGTTGGAATTTTAAAAATATAATTATGCCATTTTTTTTTTTTTTTTTTATCCCAAAACATTTAAAAAGTCAAGATATCATAAAAATGAAGAAACTTTATACTTTTCTGATAAACTCTAATACATATATAAAATAAATACACTTAGAATATTATGTATTTAAACACTACAGCAATTTTAGTCAAAAACAAGTGAAATTTCACTAGAAGAAAGGACGACTAACATTTCATAAAAATGTTTTTACAGATCAAAAAAAAATTGTAGTAAAAATTAACCACATATGTTAGTAAAAAATAAACAAATATTTACTTTTTTTTTTAATAACAAAAAACAACTGTTAAATATGAATCTAAAATCATAAAACAGTCCTTTGATGTGGTTTGTTTTTTTAAACGAACTACAAGGTTAGTAAAAAATTAAATTTGTTCTACAAATGACTGACATTTTCATTAAAAATAAAGAAACTGTATTACAATCCAAACGACTACACATTTTTAAAGCAGAAGTTCCCTGAGTGTACAAATAGTTTCGACTTAAGTTGGTTTTAAGTTTGTTGTACTTCATAAGTGACTTTCTTGCATATGGTAGAGCGTGAGTCAGATTCGTGAGTTCAATATTTGATGTCACCAAAAGATTTTTTTTTTTTATATTTAAGAAACAAAATCCCCTAGAGTATGCAGCACATTTTTATAAAATAAAAATGTTAATATATATTTGAAAACGAATATCCAAGAACTGTTGAAAAACATAATTTTTGTATTGTTTAAAATGCTATTAACGAAGTTATATATTCACACTATCCGCCCAATGGCGCGGCAATGTTAAAATCATTAGTGATTCACCTAAATTTGCACCACATCCGAATCAGTAGATGTGGTGATTTTACTACTCCATATGCAGCTCTTATTTTGCTGGGATATTGATCAATCTGCAAACAAATTTTAAAGTAATTTTAAGATCTTTGAAAAATAAGGTAATTTTTAAGTCTATTTTCATATATCTCAGAGAAGACAAAATAAGCTTTGAAATGAGATATTAATTTTTAAAATCGGACTACGCGTTCTATAATTATTACTATTTGAACAATATGTCATTTTATAAATTTTTAAAAAATTAGCATGAGAAGTGAACAACAAGGATTTTAAAAAAATAACTTCTGCTTTGTCATAGTAATTAGGAGATTATATACAATAATAATACCAAGTTTCCTGGAAATCGGAAGGGATGACGTTGAAAAAGTCATATTGTCGACAATAGGATTTCTGGAATGACTCATATATGATTATTTAATATTTTTTGTTCATATCAAATAAAAACTGTTTATATTTAATTTATTTTAATAAATAAAAATATTTTCGAATTCTACAATGTATATTTAAAATGTGTGTGTTAAATGTTTTTTTATTTGAATTTTTATGTGACATAATAAATCATTTGGCACTTTAAAGATGATAAATATTTTTATATATTTTATATAGTTGGCGTAAATGCAGAAAGACTTAAATGCAAAAATGCTAATGAGTCATTCCGTATCATAGATGACACAAAATAATTTTAAACTTTATTCTTTTATGAGAACATACAGCAACAATTGTCAATTAAAGTTTTAATTCAAATTATATTCAATTCCAATTAAATGTTTAATTTATTCAATAATACCCAGCAAAATTTTTTAGAACAGAATACCTCTGAACCTGTTCTAGAACAACTTCTTTTACCACCGGTTACATGAAACCGGTTCTAGAACAGGTTCCTGGGAGTCGAAATGTAAGGTGTCACTGTCCAAGAACCGGTTCTATAACTGGTTCTAGAACCGATTCTAAAGCAACCTGTTCTTGTTTGGAGGTAAGGAACCTATTGCAACTACACTCAAAAAATAAGTTAGTAGAAAAGTTAGTAAAGCGTCTTGTAAATCAGGTATACTACTTGTTAGCAAATTATTTGCTAAAATTCTGTTTTAAGCTAAAATTTTTGTTATACTTATTCAGCACTTAACTGTTTTGAACTAATGTTTTACTAATATTATACTAATGTTTTACTAATTTATTTTGCTAAAACAAATTGTGCTGATAAGCACATTAATAGTGTGGACGACAACCAGATTGAAAGATATGCGCAGAATGAAGCAGATGTCGCGGCATGGCAAGATGTAGTAGAAAAGAGGAAAATGATACTAAAAAGTACAACTCTAATAAGACATATAAAAAAAACAACCATGGACGATTTTTGTATCCGTTTTTCATACATAAAACAAAATTGAGGATTAAAACAACTTAAATTTTGCGTTTTCACCGGCTTGTGAAAATAATTGTCTATTAATTAAATAAAATACAAAATAAAATATTTAAATTTAATATGTATTTCTAAACTAAATGTTTATAGATTAAATTTAATATGTATTTCTAAACTAAATGTTTATAGATTAAAAATCTATACAGACATGTAGACAGAGTAAAGCGAAAGACAAAGACACACATCTTAGGTAGATTTTTATGGTTCCTTCTTCTTATTGCAAAAAAGGGTTGTTTTTTTCGTTTCGTTTGGTTTTGTTTTTTTTCGTTTCGTTTCTATAATTATCTTCGGCAGTTGCGTCCTTTAAAAGATAGCATCATTTAGACAACCATTGATGTAAGTAGTTGAAAGAAAATTTTTGTTATGTTATATATATTTATTCCTATATATTTTCAGATATTAAATAATTTCATGTCGTCAATGTGGTAAAAAGAAAATTTTTATATTTCGTAATTACTGTAAATTATTTTAAAAGAATCACAAAAATATGTTTTATGATTTTCAGCAAATAACTTAACTAAATTACAATTTTTCTACAATTTTTTTGCGTTTTTTTTTCAGTCTACTAAAATTCAGCAAAAATTTATTAATTTTTAGCTAATCCACTAAGTGTTAGGAAAACTTTTGCTGAATCTACTAATTTTGTTGCTAAAAATCAGCTCGCTGATTTTCAGCAATAGATTTTGCTGACATTAGCAATTTTTTTGCAAGCACCCTCCTGACTAAAATTTTGCTGACTTGAGTGTAGGACAAACTCCATATAAAAAGAACCAGTTGCAGAACAGAAAGTAGAACCTGTTATAATACATTACAAGTTGCTCTGCAACCAGTTATTTGAATTTTACTATTTTACTGGGTATTTTTAATTAAACATTTAACAAAATTTCAATGATTTATTTAATTGTATCGCAAAAGTATACAATTCTATCAATTGAATTGACATGATTAAAGTTTTGACTGAATTTTTGAATACTTTGTATGAAATGATTTAAATTTTAATTGATTTAAATTCAATTCAATATATAATTGTATTTTGAAATATTTCAATAAAATATCGATTTTAATTATTTTTGTGCACTGCCATCAGGGCTCAGAAATTTCAGTTGAAAACAAACTTTTTTTAATATGTAATTAGTGTTTTTTTTAAGAGTACCCAGTGTAGAAACGGTAATGACATGCCATTACTTTTCTCAATTTTCTAATGACACTAGCTTACTATCTGCATTACTTTAATAACTAGTTATTTTTGCCATTATTTTAATACAAAACATAATGCGTTACCCATAAGTACATATTTTCTCATTATTTTAAACATAAAGCAATGATCTAAACAGTTTTTGAAAATTTATTTTTAGACTCATTATTTGTTCAATTCCAGTAAGTACATATATAACTACTTGTTTTTGATATTTTCTAATTTGGAAATTTTGTGCAAGCAAGTCATTTATGTTCTTATCTATTAAGTATAACATAACGAGGTAGCTCAGAATCCCGTGTGGGCACATTTGATTAAAAAAAATATCAATACAAAAATATTTTTTTTTTATTAAATTTAGTTTTTTGCTAATTTATTTTTAGACTCATTTTCTGTGTCCATACTAGTAAGCATATAGGTAACCACATATTTTTCTAGTTTTTGTAAGGTGCTTAGTAATGATATGTTATTATTTTGCGCGACATTCCCATATAAAAGTAATGAGATTAGTAATGATAAAAGTAATGAGTTTAGTAATGATAAAAGTAATGGCATTAGTATTAGTAAAAGTAATGAGATTAGTAATGATAATGAAAGATCAGTACTTGCCCTTACCAAATATATACTTATATAACCACTTATGTGTACTAAGTATATTATGTAGGTAAAGACGACAGCAATTGTAGTCAAAAACAAATAAAATTTCATTTGAAGAACGGAGGACTAACATTTCAATAAATTCAACAAACATTTGTCATTTGTTTTTACTGTTCAAAAAATGACTAACAATTGTAGTAAAAATGAACCAATTTATTAGTCAAAAATAAACAAACATTTAATTTTTTTTATTATTTTAAATAGCAAAAAACAACTGTAAAAATGAATGTAAAACCGTAAAACAGTCATTTGATGTGGTTTGTTTTTTTAAATGAACTACAAGGTTAGTAAAAAATTTAATTTGTTCTACAAATGACTGACATTTACATTAAAAATAAACTGTATTACAATCCAAGCAACTACATATTTTTAAAACAGAAGTTCACAAATTGTTTTAATGCGCTTATAAACTGGGTAATAAAGAATTAAGAAAATTGAATTTGCTTTTATTCTAAGAATTTAGATATTAAATAATGCTTATTGTACCACTTTATTTTTATAAATTGTATTAATTATAAACCTAAATTCTTCCATGTAAAGTTTATTTTTAATCATTTGGCCCATTGGGGCTTAGATTATAAATAAAGAATGAAATGAAATGAAATGAATTTTGATACAGTTTCATACACTCTGCTGCCAATTGACGTGCACTTTCTTATGTTTTGTGCGTATTTGAATTCCAGAACAGACACTTAAATCATATTATTGTTTCCTTATTATCGTTTCTTTTACAAAAAGATGGAAATTGCAACAAAAAAATATGAAAATATTTAAACATTGACACGTGAACTAAAATATAATATTTTCACTAAAATCAAAAACATGTGTTTGAGATCATTTTACTTATTACAAAAAAAAATTATTAATGTGTTAAAAACTATACTCGGTGAATGACGAAAAAGTTTTAAAAATTCGTTGACGAAAAAAAAAATAACAAAAAAATATTGTTATTTAGTTTAAAATTTCTGGTTTCTATGCAATTGTCATAATTTCACTGTCCCACCGGGAGGCATTTTGTTGTAAAAACAAATGCCATATGGCTAAAAAAAAAAAACATTTGCAATAAATTTAAAATTGTTATTTATATTTAAATTGTATTCAGTATTTATTTATGCTAAATAAATACTTGATGAAGGCAAACAAATATATTTAAAATAAATTTGATATAATTTGGTAATAATTTGATTGGAGTTCTTAAAATAAGTTCCATCTAAGAGTTAAGGCTTATCCTGTTTTAAAACCACTTTTCAATTTTTTTCTAATTTCAGCATAAATATAAACGACGAAAAAACCTGGGATCGTATTACGGCATTCGTGATCATAATTTTGCTATCGAAATAATTTTTTTATTTCTGAAAATAATCAGTGATACTGGGTCACATCGTTGGGGATCTAAAATGACAATTTATGTCGATAGTCAGGCAGCGCTCAGAGCACTGACAAATTACACGGTGCGTTCGGGGGGACGGGGGATAAATCCCCCCCTATGTTACTACTTTGAGGTGATACGGAAGGGATTCCGTGAAACCGTTAACCAGTCATGGAGTGACAGAATGGATTGCAGGGTGTCTAGGGCCTTATGGCCCGCATTGGACGCAGGGGCATCCAAGGTTCTTTTGGGACTGCACAGGGATGGTCTCAGGACCCTTACGGGGTTCCTGACTGGTCATTGTTCTATCAGGGCTTTCACAAGCAGATGGGACAGGGACATACCGTACTTTTGCAGGTTGTGCGAGGACGTTGAGGAACTGGAGACAGTTGAGCATATAATGTGCCACTGTCCGAGGTTGCAAGGTCTCAGACAGAAACGGCTAGGAGATAGATTTCACGACGAACTTGAGTGTGTCGCTGGATGCAATCCAGTAGATTTGCTGAGATTTGTCAGGGCAGGAAGGGGGGCAGGAAGGGGACGATAGGAGCTTGTTCTGGGGAGTATCTATCCGTTTTTTTCTGGATTTTTTTTCTATCTATCTGTCAATCTATCTATCTGTCTATTCCTATTTTTTCTTACCTTTTCACTAAAGGGATTCACAATGGACCGTATTGGTCTCCGAGTGGAGATGTGCCCTTGGGGACATAACACTTCTTAACCTAACCTATCTTTAATTTGAGTATAATCATGTCGGTGTTTGTATCAGTATATCTTACTGGTAATGCAAAGAAGTTGAAAATTTTGCATTTTAAGTTTCATCCGTATAAATTTTGTGGATGTTAAAAATTTTTAAAAGTGTATCATTGTGCAGACATTCCAATGAACAAATATTTGTATTAAAATTACAAATCCATTGAAAATATAATATTATATTTAGGAAAGAACTTTAAATTTTAACTAATTTTCCACATGCTTCAAATAGCAAATTAAAAAAAATGTTCTTCGTATAAAAACATAAAGTCCGATTCATATTTATAAGCTATGAATGAAATGGCCCAAAACCATAAAGCACAAAAAACCGAAAACTCATATAGCCCAAAAGTGGGTATACAAAAATATCCTAAAAGTTTTTTTGGGCAATATGACAATTGGTTAAATCAGGCAATTCTCAAAAACACAATACAGTATAACCGTTTTTAAACAGTATTTGTGTATTTTCTATTATAGGGATATATTAGCTAGGTTGATACTAATAATACGATCTGGCTTAAGATCTCAACAGAACCCGAGGTTTTAGAAAAGCTAGAGCCTCCAGAATAGGCAGAACAAAAAACCTATTAATCATCAATTTAGCTCCATTCGTGTCTGCTTAGCAATACAAAACGGATAGGGTCTTTTCCTAACAAGCATCATGATGTTACTAAATTTTTAAGACCAAAAATGTTCTGTTTATATTAACAAATTTTAGTTTCACTCTGGCTCAAGTAATATTTTTTTGTTTTTTTTTTTTATACTAAGTTTTTCAGTTTTTTTTCAATCCACATAGCTCCAGAAAAAAATTTTGCTGATATTAATTATTTCAGCAAAAAAGTTTGTTGAATTTAGTAAAGCACTGATATTCAGCAAAATACTTTTGCTGAACATCAGCGTAATTTTTATCCCAAAGTGCATTTAGGTAATTAAATTAAATTAAATAAAGTAAATCTGTATTTTGTTATATATAATTCAAAAATGTTACCTCTATTATGCAGATTTTTGAAAGAAGCTGCGTTTTTTAATTTTTAAAAATATTGGGACATTTTTGGCCCCAAGTGCACAAAAGGGTTAATTAAGTTTTTTTTTTTTTTAATTAATAAATACCAACTACGGAAAATAATTTAGTCAACTTTCATTCAAATACGAATATACCACATGATTTTTCGAAAAAATTGACCTTCGACCTTGAAATTTGACCTTTGCCGTAGTTCGATTTTGACCAAATTTTCAGAATATAGTGCTTGTAGTTTGTTTCATAAAACTCTGAATAGCATTAATTGTTACTTGTTAAAAGTAGATAAATTTTACCCTATGATCGAATTTTGTGCAAAAAAAAGCGTTTTCCTCGAAATCCGCCGAATTTAAATAGCTGCCCTTACTAAATTAAACGGGGGATATGTGTAATTTTTGGTATTTTTATTTTAAATTTTATACTTAATGAGACCTTAGTGTGCGAAACATTTTTTTTTTTAATTTTGTTGAACAAAATTTTTTAAAATTTTAAATTGGAGATTTGAAAAATACCCCAAAAATATTGTTGGTTTTCGACGTCACCTTAGGACAGGATACCGACATCCAAAAAATTAAATATTTCATATTTTTTTTTTTTTTTTTTTTTTTTTTTTGTTTTAAAAAAGAGAGGTAACACTCAGGAAATACTTCCTATATTTAGTGTTGCTTTCTTTGGAAAGGGATAGTATAGAGATGAATGGTGGGGAAAGATGAAGGGCTTCAGACATGGCAACACTTTAATTGCGCGAGATGATAAGTCTTAGAACAGTTGTTGCTCGCCACCTGATGGAGAGTTAGCGAACTTATTGAAGCTTTTTGGTTCATAGCCCTGATTCATTATTTTACTTCGGTGGGGTTAATTGCTATGGGAACACCGAAGGTGGACATTGCGATACGTATGAGGAATAGAAAAAACTCATACATATTATTTTGATGTTGCCGGCACCGGGAACGGAACCCGGGACCTTCTGTGTAAAAGTCCAACGCGCTAACCATTACACCACAACAGTTAACAGTTAATGGGTCCAGTAAGTAAAAAAAAAAACAATTTGGTATGTAATTTCGAAAACGTTTAGGATGTGGGCTCGAAATGTTTGATCAAGTGGTATTTGGCACATTAGTGGTCTGGCGTATTTTTTTTTACTCGGGTAATTCTCAACCGATTTTGGATTTTTATATCTTTTTGAAAACATTTTTTTTGTCTTCATCTCGATTAATTTATAATATGGAATAAAACCTCCTTCAATATTAACAATTTTTTGAAAAAAACGCAAAAAAAAAAACATTTTTTCCCATACAAAACACACTTTCAATTTGCAATCGATTTCCGCCTCGTGTTTTCATTATCCAATCGGCACCAAACTTCATATTGCAATTTAATTTGAAAAAATATTGCAAAAATCTTTTTGTTTTTATTAATTAATAATCATATAATTACAAATTATATACTATTACCCTAACCGAGCACTAGCTAGTATGGCTTTCGGCGCGTTTTAGCGAAAACAGACCAGTGACTCTGGTGGGAATTGAACCCACGACCTCCGCACTGATAAGCCAGCACGCTACCGACTAGCCTACCGGGGCGCACAGCAAAAATCTTGTTTGATAATTTTTATTTAATTTTTTATATTGCCTTAAAAATATTTTTCCAAATGAGACAAAAATAAATAATTTTTGTATGTCTTTTTTTTAATATTGCTAATATATCTTCCAGATGATAAAAAGTCGATTTGTTCAAAATACTACATTAATTATTTTTAAAATGAAAAATGAAAGATATTTCCGTAATATCTTCTAAGTGATATATCTTGAAAATTCTTAGAGGGATTTGTTTTGTATTTAAGACTAAGAAGAATATAATTGTTTTGATTGGTTATCATAAAATATTCTATTTCATATGTTTAGGAATATTTTTCAACGAAATAATCGTAAAATTTCAAAAAGGAATGGACGACTTTAAAATGCGACAATGATGTACTTATACACAATTTAGTTACGAAGCATATTATAAATACCCCCCGAATGATATATTTTGTTTAAAATATCATTTGATTATTATTAATATCTATTTTGTTAATGTCTTATTCATCTTATGTTTTAAATCTCTTTCATGTTTTTAGTGACAAATTTTTAACAAAATACTCCCTCCCACAAAAAAAACAACAGAACATTAAAAAAAAATGATGAATATGCAGGTGATGCAAACAATTAGATACACATGTTATTTTCGACTTAAGAAAACACAATTTCTGAAAGACAACATGTATCAACTACAAAATATACGTTCAACATCTTTATATCAAGGTAAAATTTTAAAAATTTATGAATGATTTCTTTTATTTTTTACGTACGAATATTTTGTTGTGTTGATAATTGTACTGAATCAATTTTGGAATTTATTTTTTAAATTAAATAAAAAAAAAATAAGTAATAAATAACGAGCTTCCAACCTCCGTATATTTACAAAAATAAAGCAAATCAAACATATTAGCTCGGTTGATACTAGTATTTCGATCTGGCTAAAGATCTTATCAGAACCGGAAGTTTTAGAAAATAATAAGCAGGGCTTTAAGAAAAACCTACTAATCATTAATAAATAAAAATAAATAAATAAATCAATATGGCTCCATTCTTGTCTTCTTAGCAATCCAACTGGGGCTTGGGTCTTTACCTAACAAGCATCATGACGTTACTAAACTTTGAAGACCAAACATGTTCTCTTTATAAAGGGTGTCCCAAGAAGAGCGCAATTTTTAAATTTTAAATAAAACACAGATATTTAAGAAAAAATCGTGAAACTTTATTATATCGTAAAGTAGACAGAATGAGGTTATGTATGGAACAATATATCGTGCAGATGGCCGCCACGGCTTTGCTGGCATGCACGCGATCTTTTAATGAAATTTTCAATGACCGTTTTGCATGAATGCTGCGGTATTTCATTAATGCAGCGTCCAATTTCCTCTTTTAAGGCTTGAGTCGTCGTCGGCTTATTCGCGTAAACCATCGACTTCAAAAAACCCCAAAGAAAAAAATCTAATGGTGTTAAATCGCACGATCTAGGCGGCCAATTCTGATCTCCAAAACGCGAAATAACACGACCGGGAAATGACTGATGCAGCAATTGAATTGCTGGCGCCGTCTTGTTGGAACCACTTGCCCTCCACATTCATTTATTCAATTCTAGGCAAGAAAAAACTGGTTATCATTTCACGATACCGAACACCATTGACTGTTTGCGCTTGACCTGCCTCATTTTCATAAAAAAAGGTCCAATGATTCCTCCAGCCCAAAAACCACACCACACAGTGACACGTTGAGGATGCATTTGCTTCTCGTGAATCACTCGCGGATTTTCCTCACCCCAAATGCGACAATTCTGCCTATTGACGAAGCCATCAAGATGAAAATGGACCTCGTCACTGAAGATGATTTTATCGGCAAAATCAGCATTTTCATGTTGTCTCTCCAATACCCAATTAACGAACTCCCTTCGTTGTTCATTCGTGTAGCGCTCCATTTTTACTAACCTCGTACCTTCTACTAGCAAACAATAACAATTGTTCAAATGTCAAACAATGACACTTCGAATGTTGCCAGATTTAAAACTTGCGTTCTTCTTGGGACACCCTTTATAAATAAATTTTTTTTTTTTGGTTACTAAGAAGACAAGAATGGAGCAGCATTAATGATTAACAGTTTTTTTTTTGTTAAAGTTCTGCCTATTATGGAGGCTCTAACTTTTCTAAAACTTCGGGTTCTGATGAGATCTTTAGCCAGATCGAAATTCTAGTATCAACCTAGCTAATATGTTAGATTTGCTTTATTTTTGTAAATATACGGAGGTTGGAAGCTCGTTATAAATTAAAAATAATAACCCAGGTGAAAAAGTTCATATATTGTCTTATATAGTCACATATATGAGTTCATATATGAATCCATATATGTTCGGATCCGAAATTTGAGGGTATATGGACATATATTATATTATATTATTACTTTTCCTATATTCTCGTATATAAAAAAAGCTTTTTTAGTTTTTTTTCCAAATTTTTTCAAATTTGAAGTTTTGTTTTACGATTTTATACAAAAGTTGTGAATGGAAATGCATCATTTAGGCATCATCGGAAAGGTGTTTTAAATATATTTTTAAAGAGTAATATGTCCCCATTCATTAACACATTACGAGTCAGTTTAACATTTGGTATTTTTTTTTTATTTTTCTGTCTTTTTTTATTTATTTTAAAAATTATCTGTATTATTGGTATGTTTTGAGGCAAGTAATTTATAAACAAGATATTGAGCTTTAATTTAAGTTATAATACGACCATGTGAATATATAAACTTGGTTAAACTTAAACCTGGAGGTTTTATTAGTTTTTTAGTTACGAATTTTTAATAAAAAAATATGAAAAAATACAAAATTTTAAGATAGCTTGTAATGGGTTAGTGAATGGGGACAATATACCTTTCTGATGGTGCATAAAGCGTCCCGACCCATTCACAACTTTTGGATAAAATCGCAAAACAAAATTCCAACTTTGAACTCCTCCACCGGAAAAGGGGTGCGTTCGCCAACAAATTTTACCAATGGTATATTTTGAGTGATAATATCAGTTGATGGACCAATTTTAATAAATTTTCAACTCAAATTTCAATTCAAAACTCATTCTCTTCAATCGTCTTTATAAATCAATAAAACATTAATTTACATATTTTTGTCAAGAATTCGTAGACCGGCAGAATAAGGGTTAAAAATAAAAAAATTTATCCTCATATGTGGTCATATCTGATCAAAAATTAAAACATATTAACTATATATGGAATAATATATGAATTCATATATGGAGATATATGGCATATATGAACCAATATATGACCAATATATGCAATATATTATCATATATTATCATATATGGTGTCATTAATATCCATATATGAACTCTTCATTTGTATGTATTTACCCATATATGCTTCCATACATTACATATATGTTCATATATGCCCATATATGGAACCATATATGCTCATACATGAAACCATATAAGGCAATATATGATCATTTATGAACATTTTCACCTGGGAAGTAATAAAATTATCGTCGATTGAAAGCGACAAGGATTGCCTAAAATTTACACTCAATAAAAAGTCGTGAAAGTCAGAAAAAAATTATGCTGAGTAAGCAAAATTTTAGTCAGGAGGGTGCTTATTGCAGCTTTTATATCCATCTTTATGAATATGTTATAACTAATATAAAATATAAGTTTTTCATCAGAACCGTTATATTTATAGCTGACACATGTGCCATACCACCTAGGCGAATTTACCCCATACACTAAGAGAATTATCTTCACTTCAGTAATGAATTTTTGCATAGCTTTTATGAATATTGTCACTGGAACTCGTCCATTGAAACTTTTCGTAGAATCTATGAAACAGGTTTCATTTAAGTTATGAAGAATTTATTAATATTAATAAAATGTCTTGGATATAATGAAATTCTTTATAAGTCTACGAAAAAATTCAATGAAATTGTTTCATTAATATCATGATGGACAATTCTTTCAGTGTGGGTGGGGCAGTTTTGCCGATTTAAGTTACTTGGAAATTTAAAAAAAAAAAAATATCAGGCAAAGATATTTTATGTTTTAAATATGATAAAAAATTATTTTTCCAAAAAAATTGTTGGTTGAACAACAACATCTCTTTAAAAAAAAATGGCGAATGCTTGCCCGTATATCCTACTTACCATTACCATATATGTACTTATATAACCACTTATAGGGTAATGATTTTCCCCTACTTCTGTCAACACTTCCCATGTCTGACATATATCAACTGCTCCGTAATTAAGGAGCTTAAAATAATACTATTCAAACCCGACCAAACATTTCGGTTAAAAATGCCATGAAAGTTGTTGAAATTGTTTTTAAATGTATATCTATGCCCAGTGTAGAAAAACACTACCATATAAGTGGTTATACACATAGAGAAAAAAAGTGCCAACCGAATTCAAAAGTGTATATTAAAGGTCAGTTAGTACAACGATATTTACATTAGATTTCTGAAAATATTGGGTGTTGCAACTAAAATTCTGTTGAATTAACCGAACATTGTTGTGAACCGAATATAAAGTTGTGCCAACTGTCTGAAATTCGTCATAACCGAATGTGATTCGTAGTAACCCAATTTCAGTTGGCAAAAAGCTAAATTTTTTTCTGTGTTTATAAATACATAGTTGGTAATGGCAAGGTCTTACAAATCCCATTACTTTTATATGGGGATGTAGCATAAAATAATGAAATATCATTACAAAACACCTTCCGAAAAATCAAAAAATATGTGGTTATCTTGTATGGACAAAAATAATGAGTATAAAAATAAATTTTCAAAAAACTAAATTTAATAAAAAAAAATGTTATATATATTTAACTTTTTTTAAATAAATGTGCCTGGACCTGGGAAAAAAATTAACCTGGGACTCCAGGTTGTCAGTGAACCGCTCTACCGTCTAAGCTACCTCGACATCTTATACTTGATACATAAAAACATAAATGACTTTCCAGCTTACAAAAATTCTAAAATTAGTGGTTATATATGTAATTACTAGAAGTAAAAAAAGAATGAATCTAAAACTAAATTATTAAAAGATTTTGAGATCATTACCTAATATTTAAAATAATGATAAAAATAATAACTTATGAGTAACGCATTATTTTTTGTATTAGAATAATGAAAAAATTAACTTGCTATTGAAATAATGGGGAAAACAACTAGTAAGTAGTAAGTACTTATTATTTGTGTTAAAGTAATGCAGAGAGTAAGCTGGTGTCATTACTAGTAGTGAGAAAAATAATGGCATGTCATTACCCAGTAAAAAACGCTGCTTACTTGCAAGCACGTTTGTAAGGTAGGAAGCCAAAAAGAATCCCTTACAAACCTTCCCACATAGCAGCATTACTTTTGGCAAAAATAAGCACGGATTTCAGCGCTTATAAAAAGCAGTAATAATATGAATAAACATAATTTATTTTACATATGTATATTAGTTTTTTGTTGTTAAAATTTTTGATATATAATATAATTATTTAATTTTTTTACCGCTCCACGTGATAGCTCTGCAGAAAGAGGTAAATGACAAATTTTTTTTTATTTCATACTCGAAAACAGTGCTGCCAACACAATTTGTTAATAAATCGTCAGTTTTAGTGGAAAAATCGTCAAAATCGTCATTTTGCGAATGAGAAATCGTAAAAAAAATCGTCATTTTCAAAACACCTCATATTTCAATAAAAAAAGTTTCCTGCAAACTCAAACTTTGTTTTATTCACATTATTTGTAATTATTGGACCATTTTGATGCCCTATATTTTTAGCTACTTCACAAACGTATCCACGTCTTAGGAACACATCTCCCAATACTCATTACGCGGAATAGAGTTTTAAAATCACTGACCTATTTTGAAACTCCAAAATTCCATGACGAAATATTACAAAAAAATTACATTCAGTAAAAAAAAACGTGGAAAATTAATTTTTTATCAGTAATTTTGAAGCTAAAATGATTTCAATTATTAAAAAATTAAAATTTTTGGATTTTTCTTCCTAAAATATATAAAAAATCGCTTTGGTATTTGTTATGTTTTAAATAAAATTAAAATGAATTATCTTTTTTTTAGTTAGTCTCTTTACAGGAAGAAGAAGAAGAAAACATTTTTATTGAAAAATTTTACGGACACAAGGGATACACCAAATGAATTATGAAAATTATATATATTATATCCTTTTGCCATACAATCAATTTTGTAAAATCGTCATTTTGTTATAATTCACTTCAAAAATCGTCAAAATGGAGACAAATCGCCAAAGTTGGCAGCGCTGCTCGAAAATACCAAATACAATCGGAAATCATTGGTACAGATCGTTTATAATCCACGATATGAAACTTTCTGCATTACAACCTGCATCATTGTAATCCTAATCCCTAAGCTGCTTACAACCTGCATTCTTGTAAGGGAAATCAGAAATGCAAGACTAGAAAAAGTTGCTTCAAACATTTTTTGTTAATAAAGATAATAAACATTGTTTTCGGTTTAACAAAGCTCAACTTTAACTGACATCGAAAAAACTCGGTCAAATTTAGGTATAAAATAAAATGATATCTAATGAAAAAAAAAAAATAATTCAGAATAAGTAATAAAAAAATACTTACCGAATTTATGGTGGCCATGATGAAAGCTGATTTTGACGAACAACTATTATAATATTGATGATGATGGTTGGTGGAGATGATGGTATTAAATTTTTTTTTTTGTTTGTTTGTAGATGTTGATTTATATATTTGGACGATCTTTTTTAATGATGATAATGATAATAAAAATTATGAATTTCTTAATTTTTTTTATTTTTTTTTTTTAGTTTGCTATTGGTTGGTATTTGATACGTGATGATCGTGGTGGTATTTTTGGTGGTGGTGGTTGTGGTGGTGGTGGTGGCTAAGAGGACTGACAACAACAACATAAATCAAAAAATCTGCAAATTAATAATAAAAAGAAAGAAATAAATTATAAATAATTTAAATAAAATCAAATTTTTTAAAATAACAATAAATTAAAAGCATATAAAATAAACTACTTTTTGAAGCGCCTATTATACATTTTTGATATTTATAATACACTATGCGAAATAATTATAAAGCCACATACAATTTCAGGGATATCTCCTGAACGCGAAAAGACTGTTTATAAGCAAGTCATCTAAATGTAATAGCTATGGTAGGACATATACATGGGACCGATTTTTAGAGTGCACAACAAACCGACATTCTGGCGTAAGTGTAAGTCCTCAGGGACTTGAGTCGGATTAGGGAAGCATTTCCCTTCTCCGAATCCTCTTTTCGACCTAACCTAACCTAACCTAACCTAAAATGTAATAGCTTACGCATTACCTATAAGGTTCTATCCTTTTGTAAAGCTGAATGTTTTTAACTCCGCAGTGTAGAAAAGCATTTCCATATAAGTGGTTATATAAGAATATATTTGGTAATTACAATGTACTTACAATTGTCATTACAAATAGCATTACTTGTATATGGAGATTTCGCGCAAAATAATGACATATCATTACTAAACACCTTACGAAATATCAAAAAATATGTGGTTACATATATGCTTACTAGTATGTACAAAAATAATAAGTGTAAAAATAAATTTTCAAAAAAAACCAAAATTTAATAGAAACAGCATTTTACTTATTGAAAAAATTTGTTTAATAAAATGTACCCACACGGGTTTCGAACCTTGGACTCCAGGTAGTCAGTCAACCGCTCTACCATCTGAGCTATCTTCACATGTTATACTGGATAGATAAAAACCTAAATGAGTTGCTTACACAAAATGTCATAACATTCCAAATCTAAAATAAGTTGTTACATATGTACTTACGGGAGGTGAAAAAATAATGAGTATAAAAATTGATTTTCAAAAGCTTTTTATATTATTACTTTATATTTGAAATAATGATAAAAATAAGTACATTATTTTTTTTTATTGAAATAATGGGAAAATTAACTAGTGATTAGTCTGTTATTATGGGGCACGGTTTCAAGGGGGAATGGGAAATGTACCCCCCCCCCCACATAATAATAATATAAACAAAAATTAATTAAAAATACTCTAAGTTCCCCCCACCCTCGAAATCCGTTTGGATCCGCGCCTGGTCATTTTATATATGTTTTAAAGTAAGGCAGATAGTAAGCTCGTATCATTACTTGTAGTAGTAAAAATAATGACATGTCATTACCGTTTCTACGCTGGGCTATTAGTATGGTTCATGCGAAATAAAAAATTTCTATAAAATTAAGGTAATTCATATTAAATCAAACGAAGTCACTAAAATGATACTGGCATACAAGAGAAGCAAAAGAGGTCAATAAACAAAATTTTAGCACTTTTTTTTACGAGCTATGTCGAGATTTTTTGGCGTATTTTGTAAAAAGAAATTATTATGCACATTTCATGAGGAGTGTGGATCATATCTTCAAAAAGCTTAGTGGGTATGCAAAAAGGGAAATTTTGTGTTCAAATGCTGAAATTTTGTGTTTTAAGTTCCAAGCATCTCTGTCGATGCAGCCGTTAAAAACATTCAAATGAGAACAAAAGTTATGTTAGGAGATGAAAGCTGAAATATGGACCAAATCAATTTATCTTTTGTTCTCATTTGAATGTTTCTAACAAATATGCATCTCTTTTTGCATACTCAATAAGCTTTTTGAAGACGAGAAACACATCACAATTTCTTTTTAGAAAATTCGCGAAAAATCTCGGCCTAACTTGTAAAAAAAACGTGTTCAAATTTTGTTTATTTATCTCTTATATATCTCTTGTATGTCGGCATCATTTTTAGAGACTTCGTTTGATTAAATTTGAATTAACTGAATTTTTGAGTGATTCTTTTGGTTTAAGTGGATCTGTATTTAATTCGCATCAATAATAATTGTAAGTTAAAAGTTCCCAGCTATGCAAAATGATAGGACCTTGAATATAATGCGTTAAATAGTACATTTATGTAACTTACCTATAGACAACATTTTGTTAAAAAAAAATATATTTGGCTTTATAATTATTTCGCATACTGTATTTCCTCATTTTTGTGCTTATTTTAATTCATTAATTGAATAAGAATTAAAAAAAACACTCATTCACATGTTTTGATAAAAATAAAAAAATATATAAAATTTATGTGTTTTTAAATATCGAAAAAAAAATCGAAAACGATTTATGTTCAAAATGAAATTTAAAAGCAAATGCTACAAAATATTGTATACATTCACTACTTTTTTATTATTAATTTAATATTTTTCTTATTTTTTTTTTTGTTCGATAGTACACTAGAAGGAGAAGCAGGAAAAAGACACAATTGATGACGCTTAAAGACAAATTTTTAGGCGGAAAAAAACTAATTTAGTTGACATGAGCAACTACTCATTATGTTAAAAATACAGCAAAAATATACAAAATTTTATATTCATTTAACAACAAAAAATTAACGAAAAAAAAAAATCACAAACATTTTTAAAGGCATAAAATCAGACAATGATCTTTTTTTATTAAATATATTTATGTGTGGAAAGTGGAAAAATTATTTGCATATATTATGTTAAACTAACACGCAACAACAGCAATAATATTTTTTTTTTTGTTTTAAATGATTTAACATTTAAATAAGTTGAAATAAATAAACACTAAAGTTTTTTTTTAATTTTTTTTTTTTTTTCTTTTTTAATATGATGACATTGAATTTTAAATGTTTTAAACATTTTCTTAAAAGAACTAACATTTTTTTTGGGTAGCATGAGTATTAGAGTGCCTCATTTTGAGACTTTAAAAAAAAATGCAAGATACACAAACTAAAAATAAAAATTAACCTGTTTAATGATGACATCCCGTCGGCTAAGCCATTTTTAAAAATGCCTCCAAAAACAATATTTTTTTTTTTTTGAACTAAAATTAGTTACTGCTTCTTTTGTCAATAATTTTGTCCAATATAAAAAATATTTAAAAATTCTACGATGCTGCAATAAAAAAATAAATATTAAAAACGACTTATTGTCTTGAGATAATAAGATTTTTATATAATTATTCTGATATTTTTTTAATGTAAATTTTAAGTAAATTTTATAAAAAATTTAAAATAATCAATTTTGATATAATTTTTATTAAAAAATAAAAATTAAGTTTTTTTCGACCTTTAATTGTGCAAACAAAATATACTCCCCTTGTATATTTTGTTTTTAAACAAAACAAAGTGCACAAAAAGGGAAAAAAACAAAAAACGATAATTGAATATCTACCAACGGTAGACCTTACACACAAAAAACAAGTTTTCCATTTATTTTTTAAACAATGGTGATAATACAAGTTTGATATAATTTTTATTAAAAATAAAAATTATGTTTTTTTCGACCTTCAATTGTGAAATGAAAATTATTCAAGTTCGAGGCCATACTCTATATTTCTTTATTATTATATTGTCCTAACAAATAATCTATATCTATTTAACTTCGAGCTAATATATTACTTCTCATTAAGTGAGAAAACTAGTTTATATGAATCAGAGAACAGAATGATACCATTCGTTTTTGTTGTCCATTCATACATTCATTGCTTTTGCATTGCTTTTATTCAACAACAACAGCTTATGCTGTTGCTGTTTATTCCATTTATTGTTTTTGTTGAATGCCTTTTTAACATTCATTTTTATAATGCCGTTACATGTCAAGCAATGAAATGAAATGATGACACATAAATAACATGAAATCAATCACAACATTCGCGTAGTATTCGTTGACCTGTAGCAATACAACATGCAAAGTGAAGATATTTTACAAAAAATAACCGGTGTTTTTCATACAATTAAAAAAAACACTAAAAGTAAAATATGGACAATTTTTTCTCAAATTCAAAATGAAAATAACGAATTAAATAATAGTTTCGTTTATTGTGTTTTTATGAACTTTTTAATTTAATTTTTCATTTTTTTATATTTTTTTATTAAACATGTATAATTTTTTTTAGTTTTATTAAACATGAAATATGTATAAATTTTTGTTTAATTTTATTAAACATGAAATATGTATAAAAAATTTTAATTTTCTTAATACAGTAATATGTTTCACAAAAAAATTTGTTAACGTTTTATTCATTTAACATTGAGACCATAGACAAGCAATGCAATGCATGGTTATCGTTACACTCTCTTTTCTCAATTCTGTCGATTGTTGCTTTATTGAAAAGATGTGACATGACAACAATGTACTAATTTTTTGTGATTGCATTGAAAAGCTTGAAATAAGGCACTCAAACCGTTCTCTGATATGAATGCTTGATGTTTATATGCAGTGTTGCCAACTCTGGAAAGAACAAAAGCACCGTGAGCAGTGCAAAAACGGGTAAAAAAGGCTAAAATTTTACAAAAAAGGGGTAAAAAGCACCAAATAATTTTTTTTAAATATATTTAATAAATAACTGTAAGTAATGTAAAAGTAGGGAGAAAATTCTATAAAAAGGGTAAAAAAGCACTAAGTCTAACTGAAATTAAAAAAGAAATGGTTTTAGATAAAAAAAAATGAATTTACCACTGGTTTTTACAAGACGTTCGCCGCTGCACGAATGAGTGACTAAATGTATTGTATTTTGTTATTGTTTTTTCGTTTGTGTGAAGAAAAACGTCATCTAAAATCAGGGTATTAATAACATTAAATAAAAAAAATAACAATTCATTTAAACATAAAATAACTTTTTAAAAAGAACATTTAATAACAATATGTAAAATTTAAATTAAATCAATTTCGCCTTGGCATTCATTAGGCCACAAAAAAGTTTTTATAAAATATTTTGACTTTTTGTAAGTATCGTTAGAGTTTATTTTATTATAAACATTTAAAGGTAGTTTATAACTGCTACAACATCCATTTCATAATTGTGTAATACAGTAGTTTTGACTTAGCTGCACAACCAACTTTTGCACGAATTTTTGTGCAGGTAAGCCAAAAGCGCTGCTAACTCAAATTGGTTACCTGCCTTAAAGAGCAGGTAAACTAAATTGTTGAAAACTGCAAAGACCAGATATGATTTAATTTATTTTTATTAATTGTTTATTTCATACAATAGAATTTATATAAAAAACAATAAAAAACATTCATAAAAAATTTTATAAGGTTTTTACATACAAATTTATGTAGGTACAAGCGTTAACTAACCAAACTAACTAAGTAAAACATAAGAGGCAGCTAACGGCGATCTTTTGTATGAAAATAATGTACAACTGCCAAAAACATGAGGCACTTATTTTAAATGCGCAGGTATACACAGTGCACTTAATGAAGGCAATTGCATACGTAATTTTGTAAAATAACAACGAAACCAAAATTTTGTGCAGTTATGTGAAAAGTGCACGTAAATAAAAGGCAGTTAAATCAAAACTACTGTAACGCATTTGCTGAATTTAGTGAAATCCGGATTCTAATTTTTGTTTTAAACAAATTCATCAAACTAAATGTTCTTTCGACCTCCGCGTTTGAATAAGGCAATGAAAGTAATTTTAAAAAAACATTATGAGTTCAATAAATGGGGTTTCACCCAAAGAATCATTGAAGTTGTGGACTTCTATCCAAAAATCATCCGTCCTTTCTGTATTTTTCCATTTATGTAGCTTAAGATTTGATAAACAAACTTCGATTTTACTAATGACATTTGAATCATTTATATAATTTTTTATAAAATCATTTGCATTGTTTCTAAAAATATTATCCACACTAAATATTGATAAATTTTGTAATAAATTAAAATATTTTCGTAGCTTTCGTCTTAGCTCTATTACAAGATTTTTTGTAAATTCTATTAAATTATTTGTTATGATTTGTTTGTCATTTGCACTTATATTATATTCTTTGCATGACTTTTCAAATAAGTAACCAAGATGACAAAACTGGTTAATATTTTCATCCAAATTACCTTTTAAATAATCAAAGTCTTTATTTGGCACGATTAATGAAATAAATAATAAAATAAAAAAAAATCATCGTTGTACAAAAAAGCACTAAAAGCACTGTCAGAAATTATAAAACGCACTGTAAATAACCGCTTTTTTAAAACGGGTATTTTAAAAAAAATCTACGGGTACGAAGAGGTAAAAAGCACCAAAAATTACCCGAAAAGCACCGAAATGGCAACACTGTTTATATGAATGCTTGATGGGATTGTTACCTCTTTCAAAGCGTGTTCTGATGATGGGAACCTAGAAAATTCACGAAATATATCTATGAACACATTCATGAAAGGGTCAATTAATAAATTTGAAAACAAAAAACTCTATAGATTATTTGTTAGGACAATATTCTAATAAAGAAATATGAGTACGGTCTCGAACTTGAATAATTTTCATTATTTAAAATAATTTCTAATTTTTATCCGTCTTTTATTATGATTAGATAATTGGAAATTTCAATATAATAATGTTTCCTAATGTGCAAGGATGTGTTCAGGATTATCTAAGGAACTAGAAAATTCTCATTTTTAAGATTAATGCCTCTAGTTTTTGCCACATCTACACTGATAGAATTTTCCTTCATAGTATTAATGAAACCATTTCATTTAAATCGATTTATTGGTTTAATGAAAATTTTAATTAATTGAATGAAAATTTATTAATAATGGTATTTTTTTATTAACATTTTTTATGATTTTTTCATAATTTCTTAAAAAAAATTCATTAAATCAATGAAAAATTTTCCAATTTTTTTCAACAAAAATTTTGACTTGTAATAAGAAAAAAAATTTTTTTTTTTTGTACCATCATTTTAAAATAAAAAAAAACTGAAAAATTTCTTTTAAACAGAATTAAACAAAACTTTGATATAAATAAATTTTTTTTTATTAAATTTGCCTAGAGCTAACAGTTTTTGACGAATTTGAATAGTCACTAAATTCCAGGGAACAGATTCTCTAAGAAAAACGATATAGTTTTGTTCAAAACGAGACCTAAATTGTTATCGTTTTGACGATGTAACACAAAAGCGTTATGCTAACCGATAATAAATTTTCGTTTTTAACAACATTGTTAATAACAATATTTAATATTTAATGGACTATAATCGTCGATCGTTCTACAGAACCACAAGCCACATCGATAAAAAATTACATATTTTATACCGACATATAAGAAAATATGTCACCTTTTAACACAAATTATAAAAAATGTGAAGAAAGATTGAACAATTTTGTAAAAATAAAACAATAAAAACAGAAATAAATTAAAATTGGACCAGACCAGACCTTATAAATAATATCAACTAATGATACTTTCTCAATAACCACCAAATTAATGCTTTGCTAAAATAATCATAAAAAGTGCAAATTATTAAATATCAATGAAATTATTTCATACAAACTATGAATTTTATTCTTTTAACACATGAAACTTTCATAACGATTAGGCTAGGATTAATGAAAAAAATTTCATATACTTAATGAAATTTTCATTGGGTCAATGAAACCACTCATTAAAATTGGTTTAATGAAACACCTTTCATTGACTCAATGAAACTTATCTTTGGGGAATTTTTTATGAAAAAATTCATTGGATTAATGAAGGAATTCATTAATACAACGCACAAATTTCTATCAGTGTGGATAAAAAAATTTTATTTTTAAAATTTGTAATTTTCGATCTGAAATCTAATCAGCTACTTTTCGAATTTTATCTTTTTCGAATTCGTCAAAAATTATGAGCTTAAGCAAATTTGTTTAGAAACAATAGAATTTTCCCAACTGTGCTACATTATTGGGTGGCCCCGGGAAAACCTTACTTGTTAGATTTCTTTTTTACATGTCATCCTATTCCAAGTAACGAAAATTTTCTAAATCAGGCTGAGTTTAAAAAAAATCTGCCATCGCTTCTGCGGAACAGCCTATGATGTTTACTTTCGAATTTTTCGAACTTTTTTTATAAAAATATTTTATAGATCCTATAAAGACCAGACCTTATAAATAATATCAACGAATGGTAATTTCTCAATAACCATAATGATATGCTAAAATATTCATAAAAAGTGCAAATTATTAAATATCAACGAAAATATTTTATACAAACTATGAATTTTATTCATTAAACACATGAAACTTTCATAACGATTAGGTTAGGATTAACGAAAAGAATTTCATATACTTTATGAAATTTTCATTGGGTCAATGAAACTATTTATTAAAATTGATTTAATGAAACAGCTTTCATTGACTCAATGAAACGTTTCTTTGGGAACTTTTTTATGAAAAAATTCATTGGATTAATGATGGAATTCATTAATACTACGCACGAATTTCTATCAGTGTAATAGATTTATTTTTTTCTACATAATGCGTAAACTAGAGGCTTCGATGAATAATATCTTGTATCAAACTAGCAAAACTGTTGAATACTCACAAAACATATGAAAATTTTTAAACAAATATATTTCTTTTTTTTTAATATGAAACATTAGTATTTATGAAATGAAAAATAAAGTAATACTTGTATTAAAAACTGAATTTTATGCATACAAAGTGTATTTAAAAAATAAATACCCCAGCCAAAGTAGGGGCTAATAAATTACCAAAATTATTAGAGGATTTCGAAAATATTTGTACGTTGTATTAAAAATGGAAGTTATTAAATTTTTCATAAAAATCGCATTGAGAAACATCAAAAAAAAAAAAATGGCATTCAAATCTTATTATCTCGGACAAAGAGGCTGAATTTTATGATTTTTTAATGCAGAACGACAGAATATTTTAATCTTTTTTATATTCGACGAAATTTTTTTTATTAAATATATAATTATGTGTGGAAAATGGAAAAATAATTTTGCAGTAACAAATGTGTAATTAATAAAAAATATTGTTTTTTGAGTTTTTTTAAAAAACGATTTAGCTCATGGGATATTATGGCTAGAGCCGAAAAATGTTACGAATCATCATCAAATATGTTAATCTTTATTTTTAGGGGTTTGCATCATGCACTTATTTTTTGAGGCACTCTAATGAGTATACTTAATATTAATTATGACAAGTACTCATACGCCTGGGTGTCCGGAAATTTATATTCAATTTAAGATAAATGTGAAATACAAAAAACTGACATAATAATTTAAATTAAGTTTAAATTGTTTAAATGATATTAAAACTAATTTATTTTTTTAAATTATAATTTTTTAAAAATTATAATTTTTACACGATTTGCAAATTTCGTTAATATAAACATAGCTAGATCGCTTGATCCTAGACCATATTAAGATATAATTATAAAAATAGATCTTAAATATGTTGCGTTTCTTAAATTAAAAGAAAAAATATATGAAATCAAAATGGAGAATCAAATATGGCGTCCCACCCCTCCACTTAAAAAGCCGTTAGGCGTAAATTTGAATTATGGTGGTAACCATCCGATAATAGTTTTGTCTGATGTTAGATAGATTTGATGTTTTTAAACAGATTATTCCATTAAAAGGGACTATATATTATATGTTAAAAAATATTTAAAGTGTACGCTCAATATGTAATCTTAAGTTTTATCATTTCCATAAAAAAGTTCGTGTATAACCCAGGAACAAATAACACATTCCAAAAAGAAGGTGATGCCCACACTTGCTTATATATTTCATTGCCAAATTTAGTTACTGCAATATCAAGCATATTCCCACTATAGAGTCAAAAAAGCAAGTACAGGGTCGGCCAAAAGCTACCATGGGGTTTAAAAATTTAATAACTTTTTCGTTTATATATTTTTTTTATTTTTTTTTTCTCAGATTATATAAATAACACTTGGAGAATAAATAATGGAGGGATTCAGATTCAGAATTTTATTATTTAAATTAGAATTCAATTATTATAACGCAAAGAGGATATCATCGACATTTTAACGTCAGAATTTCGCCCTCTGAAGCAATCATTCGTTGCTTAGTTGATCGTCATCACCAACATGGCACCGTAACAGATTTGCCACGAACCGGTAGACCACGTTTAAGTCGCACTGCGAAAAGTGTTAACGAAACACCAGAAACATCTGTCAGAAGGCGTTCTGCTTAGCTAGAAATGTCTAGTACGTCACTACGGCGCATTTAAAAAAAAATATTTACAGTTACACCCATATAAGGTGCAATTGGTGCAAGAACTAAAACCCGCAGATCATCGGCAACGTCTAAATTTTGCAGTTAAATTTCAACAGTTGGCCAGAAATGAAATCAATTTTATTGAAAATTTGATTATGAGTGATGAAGCTCATTTTCATTTGAATGGCTTTGTTAATAAGCAGAACTGTAGGTTCTGGTGTTCTGAAAATCCAAGAGCCATTAATCAGCGCCAATTGCACCCCCTTAGGTGTGGGATCACATCTGAAAATATCATTGGGCCTTACTTCTTCGAGAATGAAGATGGAATTGTTGTAACCGTAAATGGAGAGCGGTATCGGTTTATGATAGAACATTTTTTTCGTCCTGCTCTTGAAAACAGACCTGATACGTGGTTTCAGCAGGACGGAGCCACTGTCCACACTGCCCGAGATGCAATGGCACTTTTAGGTCAAATTTTTGGAGACCGAATAATTTCCAGAAATTCGGAAATTATTTGGCTAGCGCGATCGCCAGATTTGACAGCACCCGACTATTTTCTTTGTGGTTATTTGAAGGAGCGAGTGTATGTGAACAAGCCGCAGACAATCTTTGAACTCAAGGCCACAAATTTTGAAAGATATTATGGAAAATGCTCTACAACGAGCCCATCAGTGCGAAGCTGAAAACGGTGGTCATTTAAGAGACATTATTTTTCATACTTAGTGTAAAAAAATTTCCATGTTGTATATTATATAATCTGAGAAAAAAATAAAAAAAAATTAATAAACGAAAAAGTTATTAAACTTTTAAACCCCATGGTAACTTTTGGCCCACCCGGTAGTATTGTAATGAATTCTTTAAATTTAAACCAGAAAGCATGAACTTGTTCTTAATAAAAGGACATTATTGGAAGTAGATCCTCATTTTGAAAGAAGAAGTTATACAATTTTAAAAAATGTATCTTATATATATTTCAAATAAATTTTATTTGCAGAAAATAATACTGTGGTTAGGTATAATTTAGGGATGCGCACTTGAGCAGAAAACTGTAAGTGAAAGTTGAAATTACTGACGTTATCGTGAGTGAGTGTAAAAAAAATGTTCGAGGGTGATTGTGCGTGGGAAAAATTTATATTTTCGTGGTTTATAGCTCCAAAATTATGACTAACCCATGTTATCATAACAATTCGATGTTTCACTTTTTAGGATTTTATTTTTTCCGGATGTGGTTTGATAGTTTTATTTGGGTGGCTCAGAAGAATCACGTGTGAGTAAAAGTTGAATTTACTCAAGTGAGCGTGAGTTAGTGGAAAAATAACCTGAGTGAGTGTACGGGATAACGATTTTCCCTCGAAAGTACGCGTAATTGTGAGTCAAAATTTAGTCACGTGTCCTTCTTTGACGCGGTTAACTAATAGCACTATTGTAAAATAAGTATGTACATCGTAGTTTTACCATGGTACTATTTCTTTATTAAAAAATGTATGTGGTTCTTAAAAATATAAAGTAACTAGTTCTTCGTAGTTCTTCAAATCTAAAGAATCAATTATTTTAGTCTCACGCCCTGTTAAAGGAATCGAGTAGGTAATCTAGTAAGGAATGCGTTCTGCCCAAAATGCTTGATTACAAACCCCCTTACCTGTTTGTAAATTTTTTTGCTGGGATTTTACAAAAACAAAACTTGAATGAAATTTTTTTCTTTTTAATTGCGACTTGCTTGAATTTGGTTTATTATATTTTATTATATTTATATTTTAAATTTTGAATCTCGCTCCTAGACGAGGACAAGAAATTCTCATTGAGTTTGTGATTTAACATAACAAATATCTCTAGAAATTATAATAACAAAGTCCCCTGAAGATTTCCTTGGGCAGGAATGAAATCCGGATAGGGACACTCCTACATCAGATTGTTTTTTCACAATTTGTTAAATAAGTTTTGGGACACATTTAATTACTATAAATATATTACCAGATCTTTTAAAATTTCTTCAAAAATGAATGCACTCACGAAAACATTTTTTACTTTCCTATTTTGTTATAGTTCGTCTGCCATTTTTGATATCTGATTAGAAATCAACTACCCCAAATACTTTATAAACAATAAATAGTAACTAGTACAATATATTCAATCCTCTAGGATCAGAAATTTTCAATTGTTAAGTTTTGATATCATATTGGTAATCAAAGGATCCGATTTAATTCATAAACAATAAATTAAAGTTGAATATATTTACATTTTAAAACAAATGGCCGCCATTTTGAATTTTTGATATCCGCCATTTTGTGTTTTAAGTTCTTGATTCCATATTCGTAATTATCGACGCCATGTGCTTTATACGCACAATTTAAATTCAATACATACAAATTTATATATTTATGTCCGCCATTTTCAATCCGCCAATTTTAAATTTTAAAATTCTGATTCCAGATTTGTGATCAGCGACTACCTAAAACTACTATTTACTGATAAAAAAAAATAATAAAATTGTCTGAACTACTAATAATTAGTTAAAAATTACTTTGCAGAAAAAACTGCTAAAAGTAGCAGATTTTTTCCCAAATATTAGTAAAATAATAATAACAAAAATAATTCTGTTGAATTTTAAAGTCTTTTGTTATATTTGAGCTAAGTTTAAGTTATTTGAAATTAGCAAATTCATCTGCTAAAATCAGCAAAAAAATTTGCTAAATATTAGTACACAAAAAAAATCATAAAAATTGTAAAATTTTTAAAGTTTCAAAATTTTGTATGCATTGCTGATCTTTTAAAATTGCCCTTCATTTTAAATTTTCAGGTTTGAGATCATAACTCAAATGTTAATTAAAGGTGCTTTTTATATAGGTTTAGAACTTTAAGTTGGCAACACTTTTTTTAACTGGAGCCATTTTGCTAGCTGTCAAGTGATTTATGTTTAGTTTGGTTTGGCATTTCAACATAAATAGACTGACGCCTGAACAACGCTTCAAAATTGTGCAAATTTATTTTGAAAATCAAGGTTCTGTTCGAAATACGTATCACACACTACGTCCCTTTTACGGACAACATAATCGTCCATCAGAGCAAATGTTGGAAGAAGTCATCGAAAATTGGACCTCCCGATTAGACTACATCCGAGCCATTCGTGGAGGTCATATGCCAGAAGTCATATTTAAATTATAATGCCAGAAAATTATCTTTTCGGATAAAGTAAATTTCATGTCAATTAAAAAAATGCATCTTTGTTTTATTCCATTTCAAAGTTATATACCTCTATAAAAAGCAGCCTTTATAACCTTAATCTTAAAATATGTTCCAAAATATTTAACTATGAATATCATGTAAATTTTCGTTATTTAGTTCAATATAATTACATTTGATGTTTCAAATCAATATTTACCAAATACAAAATTTGAACGTCAAAATTTAACACAAGTCGAAACAAATTAAATCTCATTGAAAGTGTGTCGTTTGCGGAAAATTTTAAAATATTGGCACTTTATAAATCAAATGTCAAAGATATACAAATTTAATATTTATCATAAATGTCTGCATAGATTAAAAAAGCTGACTTTCAATTTGCCCAATCATTTTTTTTTTTTTGGCAAAATTGAAATTTTCTTTTTTAAATAATTAATTTTCTTTTTTCAATTAAAATTTAATATTTAATAATTTAAATTATTTATATGCATTTCTTAAAAACTCACGTGTGGTGTACACCTCACCTCATCGCTAACCAGTTTAAAATATCACTTTACGTTGTCTAGCGAACAGATGCAAATAATAAGTTTAAAGAAATCAACAAATGCATACAAAGAAATATATCCACCACTACTTATGCATAGAGAAGTACACAGACAGACTGTCATACAGACAAAGACCGTGTTTTATTTATTTTCATTTTGTATTTATTGGCGTCTAATATATGGTCGTTGTAATACAAGAAAAACAAACATGTAATAAGAGGGAAGGTATCCCTGACACTATAGATGATATTAATATAAACAAAAATGGAAATGAATCCCTCAATAGAAACGGTAATTAGAACTTATTGTCGGCTTAATATTGTTTGGCCGTATATGCCAATTTTACATTTTTCGGAAATCGCTTCTTAAAGCTTGTCATGAGTTTAAAGCCAAACTAACCGATAACTTTTTGCTTTTGGTTTTCTTAATACTTTAAGTAAAGTAATTAATTAGATTTCTTTTTTTTTGGTAAAGGCAGGATCTGCTGCAGGGACCGCAAATAACAGTTATTTTCAAATTTTTAAACAAAAAAAGCAACTAGAAGTAAATGTCGGAAAACTGTTTCAAGTATAATACCATTTTGATCCTTATGAACTAGTCTATAATAAAACGCATTGCTTTTTAAAATTTTGATTTTTATTTTTTTTTTAGCAAAAATAAAAGTTATTTTCTGATTTTTATTTTTTTTGAGCTAAAATAAAAATTATTTTTTGATTTTTATTTTTTCGAGCAAAAATAAAAGTTATTTTTTGAGTTTTATTTTTTAGGGCAAAAGTAAAAGTTATTTTTTGATTTTTATTTTTTTGAGCAACAATAAAAGTTATTTTTTGATTTTTATTTTTTCGAGCAAAAATAAAAGTTATTTTTGATATTTATTTTTTACTAATTACCCAGGAAAAAATTACACATTCCAAAAAGAAGGTGATGCCCACACTTGCTTACATATCTCATTGCCAAATTTAGTAACTGCAATACCAAACTCATTCCAACGATAGAGTCAAAAAAGCAAGTAGTATTGTAATCAATTCTTTAAATTTAAACCAGAAAGCATGAACTCAATAACAAAGTAATTATTTACTTAAAAGAAAATAACAATGTTATTAACTTATATGTATAACTTTTTGTACTCAAGAAGTAATCATATACTTTTTCTTAATAAAAGGTCGTTATTGGAAGTAGTTCCTAATTTTGAAAAAAGTAGTTATACAATTTTAAAGAATTTATCTCATATATTTTTTCAAACAAAGTTTTATTTGAAGGAAAATAATACTAAAAACAGAAATTGCATGTTGCCTAAATTTTGTTAAACTGTGATTAGGTATAAATTAGGGAAGCGCACGTGAGCAGAAAATTGTGAGTTGAAGTTGAAATTACTGACGTTATCGTGAGTGAGTGTAAAAAAAATTTTAGAGGGTGATTGTGCGTGAACCATATTTTTGTTTTTCAATTTTGAATTGTTCTTTTTTTTGAAAAATTTATATTTTCGTGGTTTATAGCTCCAAAATTATGACAAACCCATGTTATCATAACAATTCGATGTTTCACTTTTTAGGATTTTATTTCCGTATGAGTTTTGATCGTTATATTTGAGTGACCTAGGAGAATCACGTGTGAGTAAAAGTTGAATTTACTTATGGAACTACTTCTTTTTTTTAAATGTAAGTACTTCTTATATTTTCTAGGGAACTATTTATTTATTTTTTTTTGTGTAAGTACTTCGTAGTTTTACAATGGAACAATTTATTTATTAAAAAATGTATGTAGTTCTTTAAAATATAAAGTAAATGGTTCTTCGGTAAAAAAAAATAATCAATTCTAAAGAATCAATTATTTTAGTCTCACGCCCTGTTAAAAGAATCGAGTAGGTAATCTAGTAAGGAATGCGTTCTGCCCAAAATGCTTGATTACAAACCCGCTTACCTTTTTGGAAATTTTTTGCTGGGTATGTTTACTAAAAATGTTTTATGCCTTCCTAAAAAAAGTATTTAAAAAAAATGAAGATTTAAATTTTTACTACAGAGATACTTTAAAGCTATATTAAATATAGTTATGTTTCAGCTATAGATCAATAAAACTATTAAGTTGATTGCTAAGTTAAATTTCTTGAGTTGAAATTCCATAAGTTATAAATTTTTATTTTTATAACGAATAAGTAACATAGTTGTATTTGTATGAACGAAATATATAAATTTTATGGTTGCCTTTTGTAACACGCCAAAAAAAGAAGCACACTCTAATTAATTTCTCTTGAAATTTACCCAACTTATAGTAGGAAACTGTACTCCTACTATAAGTTGGGTAAATTTACTCTATGTGTGTAAATGAAAAAAATACGCACATTGAGAGTAAGTTTGTGAACACAAAGTTGGTAAATTTACAATGGAAGTGCGTAAAATTTTGATAAAATTTATAAATAAATGAGTAATTTTACCAAATTTTCGTGTAAAAAACATGATTTACGTGCAATTATACGTATAAAATGCGTAAAAATACATATTTATAAGCGTAAAAACCCCCTAAAAATGCGTAAATTTACCTTCCGGTAAAAAAGAATAACAGCCCAAAAAATTATTCAAATAAAACAAAAAATTTATTTTTAGAAAGAGTTTTATTAATGTGTTGTATAATAATAAATTTAATAATAAATATTTGTATATAAGTTGTTGTACATATACAGAGCTTCAAGGATTGAATTCTATTTAAAAAAAAATTAAATCGGATTTTTTTAAATCGAATGATTTTTTTCTTCAATCATTGCGAATTCAATAATTGGGAGTTCAATCTATTTTTAACTTAATCGATTTACAATTTGCCGAAATCGGTGAAACTGAAAAATACCGCCAGAATTGAAAAAAATGAAAAAAATCCCAAAAATTTAAAACAATCTTTGTCTTTTGTTTTATTGAGCTAAAGATCCTTTATTTTATAATTATAAGTATTTATTTCCAATATTTTGTCTTCGCATTGGAAGACTTCTTCAGGGAAAATTTTTTATATTTTCTTTTTATTTTTTCTTCCCTGAAGAAGTCTTCCAATGCGAAGACGAAATATTGGAAATAAATACTTATAATTATAAAATAAAGTATCTTTAGCTCAATAAAACAAAAGACAAAAATTTATTCAAAAAGATCGAAGAAAAATAAGAAAATTTAAAACAATCTCCAAAATTGAAAAAAAAAACGCCAAAAATGTAAAAATTACTTAAATTGAAAAAATCGACAAAATTTAAAAAAAATCGCCAAAATTAAAAATAAATTACTAAAATTTGCCAAAATTAAAAAATAAAAATATCGCCAAAAATTTCTAAAAGTAAAAATATTGCCAAAATGAAAAAACTTCAAAATTCAAAAACGGCAAAAGTAAAAAATCGCGAAAATTTAAAAAAAATTATTATAATTGACAAAAAATTGATCAAATTGGAAAAAGTTGTCCGTGTCTTTTATTTATCTCTGTTAGTTTTTGAAACATAGGCGATGTTTCAAATAAATACTCTTTTTTATCTGCGATGCTTACTTTTCGAGAAAAACGCGATTTAAGAATCCAGCCAATCAAATCGAACTTTAGGACCGTTGTAGGGGTAATGGGGTTGAGTTTTGAACAATGGTGCAGCAATTTTTCCCCCAGCTCCATTAGTTTTCGTAATATGTACCTTTTAAAAATTGACTAAATAAAAAACGTCCATAACTCAAAAAATAAAAAAGCAACTGGAAAAATGTTTGCACAGGTCTTCAAAACTCAACCCCAATACCGGCCTGATTGGCTACGTTCCTAGATCGCGTTTTTCTCAAAAACAAAACATCGCAAAGCAAAAAGAGAATTTATTTGGTACATCGCCTGTGTTTCGAAAACTAATAAAGATACATTTACAGCTATTTTAAGTTTCTCGTCAATATTTTTCGTTTTTCAATTTAAGCTTTCTTTCTAATTTGAAAATTTGTTTAATTTTTCGCGATTTTTTTTTTGCAAATGTTTTATTTTTAATTTCGATTTTTTTTTCAATTTTGGGAATTTTTTTCAATATTGTCGATATTTTTAAATCGATTGAGTTAAAACCGACTGAATAAATCGAATGAAGAATTTTTTTCTTTAAAGCTCTGTACATATTATATTTTGAAAATATTTTTCCACAATTAGGCTGCAAACACTTGGAAATAAACTGTAAACTAAACACTATCACAAATACTACAGTTATACATTTTTTTTTCATTAAAATTCTCTATAAATTAAATATTTTAGATTTTTTTGGCTTTTTTCAATTTGTTTAATTTTTTTTCAATTTAAAAATGTCAAAATATTTATTACTATTATAAGTTAGTATACTTACAAACTTTGTGCGTAAAAAATTTATTTAACAAAATAATACTACTTTTAGGCATAATGTGTTTAATTGTAAACACATAATTGGTAAAAATACTGTAAGTGGGTATTATTGTATACAAAAGTGTGCGCAAAATAGTTTTACGCATTTTGATGTATAAATTTACCGAATTAGCGTAATAATACATGAAACTTTACTCGTTTTATAGTAGTAAATTTACAATCATTTTTTAGAGTGCAGCAAAGCGGCATCTAAAAAAATTTTTCAGCAAATCCAGAATTTGAAAAAGGTAAGTTATCTTTGGAGTGTCCGTCAGATACTGCTTGTTTTATTAAACACTAATAAATGTTTTTATTAAATCAAGCAAAACTATCAGCCTATCTTTCCAACACACGATGAAGATGAACTTAATTTAATGATGAATGTAGTGCTCAAAGCTCATGTTCTTTCCTGAAAAATGGTTTGTGGGAAATGGAAATCCAAAACTCTTCCTCTGATGATGATGATGAAGGCATAATTATTAATGACAATGTTCGCAAAGATTTTTATGAAATTGATAATTATACAGAAAAACGAATGGATGTCGATGAGAATTTGATGGAATACTGGAACAGTAAGAAATATGTACTTCCCTGGCTACGTAGACTGGCATTCGTTGTATATTCTGTACCTGCGACACAAGTTAGTGTAGAGAGATCTTTTTCAGCCCTCAAACTGATTGTAGGAGAGTTGCGGTACAATTTGTCAGTGGATAATTTGGAAGCACTAATGTTAGTAAAATTAAATTCTGATGTTTAAAATATATGTACTTGATATTGGCATTGATATTGGCTCGAAAAAATAAAAATCAAAAAATAACTTTTATTTTTGCTCGAAAAAATAAAAATCAAAAAATAACTGTTATCATCTGACTTTTATAAAAAAAGGAATAATTATTACGGTCCCTGATCTGCTGCCTTCTGGTTTTTTAGTTACATTATCCCTCCCTTTTACCCCATAATTTTGAGATTGGGTCAATATCATAGACTAGATTTGGAACGATTAAACTTGGTTTAAAACAAAATTTTTGGAACTTGTGAAAAAGAACTACTTTGGAATCGGGAAATCAAGAAGGAATTTGGAATGAATGAAAAATTTAATCTTTAGGAATCACTTTTTTGCTGGGTTGTACAAAATGTCAAAGTTTCAATTTAAATTAATTATACCACCACTTTGGGGAGCTTTTAGACAATACAATTTACTGAAAATACTTACTGGGAAACTGACCTATCTTCCTACCAAATTTTGTTAAAACCTCGCACAGAAACTTTGCTTGGTAAAAAATTGGTCAAGAAAAACAATTTCTCTGCTGAATCTTTATTTGACTAAATATTTTATCAGTACACTCATAGAATTAAACCTGCAAAAATAGCAGTGAATACTACAAAAAATTAGTTGAAAATTACGTTACAGAAAACGCTGCTAAAATTAGCAGAGCAAAAAAATTTACTAAATATTTGTAAACTAAAAACAATAAAAACAAAACCCGTATTATCAAAATAATGTATACAACTCGTATATTTACCTTAAATTTAGTAGAATATTTTATATATTTGGAATAACAGTATATTTTCCTAAAATCAACCGAAATTTTTGCTAAAAAATTATAGATTTATTATTTTGATTTATTATTTATTTATAGATTTATAGAATTATGGATATAGGTAAAGAAATTATAGAAAAAAATCTTTAAAATTTTAGTTATAATTTTTTTTTTTACTAATATTTAGCAAATTTTAGCTGACTTTAGCAGATTTATTTGTTGCTTTCAATTAACTAAAATTTAGCTTAAATATAAGTAAATATTTGTAGATTCAATAGATTTAGCTTTGCTTTTCTTATTGTTAAATTGCTAATATTAATAAAAAAAAAATCTATTTACTAATTTTTTTCTACACTTTTTTCTATGCAAACCTTCAAAGATATGATTTTCATTGTTTTTCGACCAATGTAACTGTCTCATAAATATATATGCAACTGATTTACTAAAATATTGCTAAGGTGATGCGTTTCGGAATTCCACCCGGATCTAATTCAATTTTGATACCGACGTGTGTTAGTACTCCTCTAGACTAAACGATTTTTCCGTTTTGTCTTATCTCTTTCGGTTTTCGAGATATGGGCCATTGCCAGGAAAAGAAACTATTACTGACATTAACTGACAAAATATACTGACATTTGCATTCTACTACATTTGACGTAACTACAGCAAACATTATGTTGACATTAAAGTTTTTGTTTGCTTTTTTTTTGCCTACAAATATTTAGTAAAAGTTTTTGCTAATTTTAGCAGAGTAAACTTCAATGTTCATTTAACTAAAATTCAATTCGAATATAACTAAAGATTTGTAAAATTAACAGTTTTAAAAATGTTAAGTTTTCCTTGATCTTCTTTTATTTAATTCTTCTTATCTTAAACGAGCTTAAGATCATTTATTTATTAATTATAATTATTTATTTCCAATATTTCGTCTCCACATTGGGTGAGTTCTTTAGGGAACAATTATTATAATTTGATTGAAAAACTTGTTTTAATAATTATACAAGTTTTCTTATTTTTCTTCGATCTTTTTGAATAAATTTTTGTCTTTTGTTTTATTGAGCTAAAGATCCTTTATTTTATAATTATAAGTATTTATTTCCAATATTTCGTCTTCGCATTGGAAGACTTCTTCAGGGAAAATTTTTTATAATTAAAAAACTTACAAATAATAATTACAAAAAAGGCGGGAAATAAAATATTTTCTAATGTCAAATTGAAAATTAACCCAGAAAACAAAGTATAAATAATTGAAATATCATAACATAGCAAACAAATTTAAATTAATAGTTTATTAAAATCTAAATGAGAATTATAATAATTTTATTATTTCCCATTGACTAAATGTCTGTAATTCGGTGCAATATTGGATGTGTCTGTTTTATAGTTAATCCTTTGTGTTGATAGTACTTTTATGATCTGTAACATTTCTAATGTATATCTTCGTTTGTAATTGCTTTCTGTGTTTAAAATTGATATGTTATCAAAATCTGGATAATGATTGGAGTTGCTGCAGTGTAATGATAATACTTTTTTTTGCGTAGAAGTGGTTTTATTGTATTTTTGATCGGATTTATGACCTGCTATTCTAGTTTTCAGTTTATTCTTTGTGGTACCTACGTATACATTAGGTTCACTATTTAGCAAGACAAAAGATAAAATAAGCAAATTTTATATGTCCAATTTAGTTTATAAGATACCATGTAGGGGTAATGACACAGAAAATTGCACTAAAGTATACGTAGGTACCACAAAGAATAAACTGAAAACTAGAATAGCAGGTCATAAATCCGATCAAAAATACAATTAAACCACTTCTACGCAAAAAACAGCATTATCATTACACTGCAGCAACTCCAATCATTATCCAGATTTTGATAACACATCAATTTTAAACACAGAAAGCAATTACAAACGAATATATACATTAGAAATGTTACAGATCATAAAAGTACCATCAACACAAAGGATTAACTATAAACAGATAAATCCAATATTGCACAGAATTACAGACATTTAGTCAATAGGAAATAATAAAATTATTATAATTCTCATTTAGATTTTAAGAAACTATTAATTTAAAATTGTTTGCTATGTTATGATATTTCAATTATTTATACTTTGTGTTCTGGGTTAATTTTCAATTTGACATTAGAAAATATTTTATTTCCCGCCTTTTTTGTAATTATTATTTTTAAGTTTTTTAATTATAAAAAATTTTCCCTGAAGAAGTCTTCCAATGCGAAGACGTAATATTGGAAATAAATACTTATAATTATAAATAAAGGATCTTTAGCTCAATAAAACAAAAGACAAAAATTATATAAGTTTTGTTAATTTGAGCTGTTTTTGCAACGTATTTTTTAACTAATTTTTACTGGCTTTTTCTGCTACTTTTACAGATTAATTTCTATAAGTGTAATAACCAATTCGCTTAACTAAGTTCGTCATAAATATGATTGACTGCAGTAACCAAAAGAAACAATTGTTCTTTTTTATTAAAATATATTTTTAAAATAATACTTTTAAAAACAGTAGTTTTAACCGATTTTGTCTGTTGTTTAAAGTTTTTGTTGAAAATATTGTCAGTTATTTAAAACATTGTTAGTATGTTTACTGCATTTATAAGTTGTTTTTCAACAATTCAAAATTATTTAATTGTTAGTAATTTTAAATGTAAATTACCTTTGCCTTTTTTTAAATGCAATGATTTGACTGTCTTTTTAAGTCGATTTTACCGACAAAATTTAATGCAAATTAACAATCTTAAGGCAATGTATGAGTTTATGGACTTTAGAGGCCTAGAACTTTTCAAACAGCCCACTGATTGACAAATTTTTAATTTTGTATTTTTGTGATGAAGTGTGCAAATAGAAAAATACAAAAAAGTTTTTAAAACACAGTTAAAATTCAGCCGCCCAAACAAGCAGACCCTCTTAAAAAATTACAAAAAATCGAACACATATTTTAAAACTGCGATTTATCGAAAAGTTTCAATAATTTTTATTTTGACAGATACGGATTCAAAGTACCATAGTTTTTTGGAAAATATGTATTGCAAGAGTAGGTTCTGAGTAAATCTTAAAATTTGTTAAATCATGTTTTTTTTTTATACTTCACCAAAAACAAAAACTCTAAGTCATTTCACCCGTCCCTGAGGTGTAAAATAAAAATTTCTTTCTATGTAGCTAGAAAGAAAAATGACTTTATATCAAAATTTTAACACTAAAAATTTCTTTCTATGTAGCGAGAAAGAAACAAAATGTTAACACTAGTAATCACATTAAGGATACCATCATCATCCACAATGATCTCAACTACAAAAGAGCACGTTTACAACATTCTTTTTAATTAAATACATTGTTCAGTTGCCCGGGTAAAATTGGTTATATCTAGTCATATATAATATGATTAAGTCATATCTGACTTAGAATGGAGTCACATTACGGCTTATATCATTATGTATATACAAATACATTTGATCATTTTTATTGCCAGAATTTTGTATATGTTACTTGATATTATTACATGTTTCCAAATCTTACTCCATATATAACTATATAAGCCATATAATAATAATCCAAATATATGTAGTCATCGATATATAAAATTATGTTTTCAAATATACAGCAGGTAGACAGACTAAAGCGAAAGACAAATACACACATATTAGTTAGATTTTTATGTTTCGTTTTTCCTATTGCAAAAAAAAGGGTTTGTACAGTGGACTCGCAGAAACGTGAACATCCAGTAACATGAACGTCTCAGAAACATGAACACTTTTTTTTACATTGACTATTCCAAAACGTGAACAAAGTTCAATAGCTCTAAAACGTGAACACATTTTTTTTATAAGAAATGTTTCTATTTCTTCAATATTTTAGTAATTTCGGTAATTCCCGAATAATAATTCCACCACGTTCTTATAGTAAACACCTTTTCTAACGTGAACAAAAAAACTCATTAAATCTTTTCCTGAATCTCCGAATTTAAAAATTTTTTATATAAAAATTGTTTTAAAACGTATAGAATTAAATTTAAATGGAATTAGCAGTTATTTTTATAGTAAATGTATTAGAAATTAATATCATTAGAATTTAATATCAAAAATGTATTAAAATCAATAATTTGGGTATGCAAAAATTGTCTGAAATTGGTCTATTTAAAAAAGTCCCAGAATTAGAAAGTTTTCTAATACGAAAAATTTCTTAAAGTGTTAATATTTTTCTATAGGCAAGTGTCTGAATATTTAAAAAAAAATTTATAAAAATGTATGTTTGAATTTCAGAATTTTTTAGGAGAAAAATATTCAAAATCTTTGCATATTTTATTTTTTTTTTTTTTGTTGAATAATCAACATAATGATTGGTTCTGAAGTACTTGGAATAGAATTTATTCTAAGTGGATCAATTTTGTAGTAAAATCAGAAACGCGAACACCCCTTGAAAAAATTAGTTCGAGAGTTCACTGTATGTATATGTTATATTTTGTTATTTTTTCGTATCGTTTCTATAATTATCTGCAGCATTTGCGTTCCTTTAAAATATAGCATCATTTAGACAACCATTGATGTAAGTAGTTGAAACATAATTTTGTTTATGTTATATATAATTATTTCTATTTTTTTAGATATTACATTAATTCATGTCGTTAATTCGGGAGTATGAACATTTTTATATTTTGTAACAAATTGCAAATTATTTTTAAAAGAATCACAAAAATATGTTTTTATGATTTTCAGCAAATAAATTAACTAAAGTATAATTTTTCTACAAATTTTTTGAGTTTTTTTTAGTCTACTAATATTCAACAAAAATTTTATTCATTTTTAGCAAGGGTATTTCAATTTCTAATCCACTAAGTGTTAGCAAAACTTTTGCTGAATCTACTAATTTTGTTGCTAAAAATCAGCTCGCTGATTTTCAGCAAAAGATTTTGCTGACATTAGCAACTTTTTTGCAAGCATCCTCCTGACTAAAATTTTGCTGACTTAGTAAAATTTTTGGCTGACTTTACTTACTATTTTTTTTTAAGTGTACATTTTATAAGACAAAAGCACTTAATTATATATTTTTGAAACACTGAATACGTTTCAGATCATTTTTAAATATGTCATTATATGATTATAATATAATTATAATAATAATTTTCAACTTAAATACTTTTAAGCATAACTTCAATTTGCAAAAAGCATTCCTATGAACTAAAATTTTGATAACATCGGATATATTTATATCTAATTAGATATAATTTAATGTCGCGAATATGGACAAATCTCAGATAAAATTGTATAAAATTTAATGTAATGAGATGCATGTAGATGATCAGTTGTTCGCATTAGTTTTCATGTATTCATATATGGGAACTTATCAAATGAGATATAATTATATTAGACTCAATATTTTAAATTTTTTACCCGGGTGTTTACATTTCCAACAACAACAGCATTACCAACAACAGCAACAACAAGTATAGCAAAAAAATCAAAAAAAAAAAAAAATGATAAGGGTCCAAAAGTCTGAGATGAGATTTTTTTGTATGGTTCCCCTCTATGCTTCTCTAAAGAAATTTGCTTATGCTGCCGACATTTTTTGCATACAAAACAACAACGACAATGATGATGTTCATGTGCGAAAAATGTAGTCGAGCGCGACAACAATTTGTTAAAAACAGCAACAACAACAACAACAAAAAAAGAAAATCTCAAAATCAAAATAATGTTTGGCTTTGTGCCCACTAAAACACCGAAGAGAAATAAAATTAAAACAATAACTAAAGCAACCCAATATGATAGATACTACATTTAGATACTAAAAATACGGCAAACAAAAAATATTGAAAATCTTTTATAAAATATTCTACCCTCAGCAGCATAAATACATTAAAATAATGTTAAAATTCAATTAAAATAAATATTTACAATAAAGAACAACTAAAAAATATATAAATATGTTACAATAAAATGACCCATTGCCCGATTAAAAAAAAAAATATATATGGAGTTTTATATAGGTTTCACTAATTTAATATGACCTCATACATAAATTGTATCAAATTACATCTAATTGTATCATATTAGATTAATTTAGATACAATTAGAAGTAATTTGATATAGTTGCGTCCCAATTTGTGTACTCGTCCAATTTTATCAAATGATAATTTATTTATTTATTTATTTTCATCTATCGGGTTAAAACCCCTTACAGATTACATTTAAATACATATTTTATACAAAAAAACCAAAAATAACAATAATTTTAATCATCAGCAAAAATTAAGGAATAGTAACACAAGTTTAACGCATATCCTCGTTCAGCAAGTTCGATACTACCCTCTTCAATCGATTTCTACCAATATTAAAATCAATTCGGTCAGATACCGAATTAAATAAAATAATACATCTATATATTGGCTCATTCATTCCATAGTTAGTTCTATGGAAAGAAGGCTCAAAAAAGTGGTTTACCCTTAAAAGCCTGACTGGGACGTGAAATGGTAAAATGGATAACAACGAAGAGCAATCTATTTTACAATCCATTATATCCTTTACAAAAATAACGCTTTGGACCTTTCTACGAATCAATAGCGTTTGTAAGTTAAGAGATTTACATCTCTCCTTGTAGTTAGGCATATTATCAAAAGTATACTGCTTTCTAAGAGCAAATCTCGAAAAGCGTTTTTGGATTTTTTCAATCCAATTAATATTCACGTAGTAAAAAGGATTCCAAATTACACTTAAATATTCTAAATGAGACCTTACCAAGGACTCAAAAAGTGCTTTAAGTGTGTTCACATTTGAAAAAATCTTTGAATTTCTTTTCAAAAAACCAAATTGTGAGTTTGATTTAGAAATAATGTAATCAATATGATCCTTAAACGTTAATGTCGAATCAAAATAAATGCCCAAATCTTTTATAATATTATGACGCAAAAATGTAGTATTATTTTCACCTTCATAATTATAAATGATAGGAGAATGTTTACGAGTAAAACTTATTACTTTACATTTAGAAAAATTAAGAAAGAGATGGTTGTTTTGACACCAACTCAGTAAGCAACCAATGTCTTGTTGAAAGTCTTTACAATCATCAGCTGATAGAATATTGTGAAACAGTTTTAGATCATCTGCGTATAACAAGCATTCGCAGTTTTTAAATACATAAACGATATCGTTTATAAACAAAAGAAATAGCAATGGACCCAAATGGCTACCTTGTGGTATGCCAGAACAAACATTAATCGGATTTGACAAAAAAGTTCCAATTTTTACAAAGAGGACTCTTCCGGATAAATAGGAGGCAACCCAGTTCAAAAAATTAGAGTGAAACCCCATTTTAAAAAGTTTCTTTATTAATATTGGATGTAAAAGTTTATCGAAAGCCTTTCCGAAGTCGGTATAAAGGGCATCTACTTGAAGACCTTTCTCCATTGAAGATATACAAGAATGTGTGAACAATGTTAGATTAGTGCAAGTGGATCTTCCTTTAAAAAACCCATGCTGACGATCTGTTATGTGATTTTTAAGTTCATAAAATAATTTACCATTTATGATCTTATCAAATATTTTAGGAATAATCGACAATTTTACTATAGGTCGGTAGTTGGTAACCAGATCTCTACGACCTGATTTGAATATAGGTGCGACGTAGGCAGTTTTCCATTCATCCAGAAAATGGCCTTCGGAAAGCGACTTGTTAAATATTATTGTTAAAGCGAAGCAAAGCGAGTTCGCACAGTTTTTTAATAAAATTGGCGGCATAAGATCAAAACCAGCACTGTTATTGGTGTCTAAATGGATTAAAGCTTCAAAAACATCAGGTACATCAACTTGTATATTGCCAATATTAACTATATCCTTTACATTGTCTAAATAGCCAGAGTCACTACTAGGTATGTTGATATCCTGATAAACGGATGAGAAAAATGTTCCAAATACGGCTGCAACCTCCTTTTCGCCGCAGGCTAACTTATCATCATAATACATAGTACGAGGTATACCACTAGATTCTCTTTTGGTGTTAAAAAAGATCCAGAAGCTTTTTGGATTATCTATAATACGAGATTCCATATTGGCAACATATCTCTTATACAAAAATTTGATAAAAATTCAAATTCACGACGTAGGCGAACGAAGTTATCCTTATCATCATCCGAATCTGTTGATTTATATTTTTTGTGAGCTTTATTTCTTAAATTTTTTAAATGAACCAGGCTGCGATTGTACCACGGTAACTTCATTTTTGGTACCACAGTAACTTCATTATATAAGATTATATCTAATTTAATTTCAATTACATCTAATTGTATCATAATAGTTTAATTTAGATACAATTAGAAGTAATTTGATATAGTTTCTTCCTAATTCTGGCTTCATCCAATTTTATTAAATGATATCATAAGATTATATATAATTTAATATAATAGGATATAATATGGTCTATATATTATTTTAAATATAAATATCGTAAGGGTCCATACAATTTTCAAAAAATTAATATCAGGTCTTCTCAAATAACTCACATATTAATCGTAAATATGTTAAAACAAATTACAAAAAACTTATATGAAGATTTATATAGTTTTATCTAATTTGATATGACACCATAATTAAATATATAAAATTTCATCAGAAAAATGGCCCGATTAAATTGTATCAAATAACATCTACTTGCATCATATTAGATTAATTTAGATACAATTAGAAGTAATTTGATATAGTTGCGTCCCAATTGTTCCTCATTCAATTTTTATCAAATGATAACAAACGATTATATCTAATTTAATATAATAGGTTATAATATGGTCTATATATTATATCGTACGGGTGCATATCATTTTCAAAAGATTAATATCAGCTCTTCTCAAATAACTCATCGTAAATATGGTAAAACTATCCCGATAAAAAATAAGCTTATATGGAGATTTATATAGTTTTATCTAATTTGATATGACCCCATAATTAATTATATAAAATTTCATTTGAAAAATGGTCCGATTAAATTGTCTCAAATTGCATCAAATCAGATCAATTTAGATACAATTAGAAGTGATTTAATACAATTTTGTCCGAATTTTGTCCTCATCCAATTTTATTAAATTAAACGTTATACTATAAAGTTATATCGCTCATTTACTTCAAAACTGAGTTAATGATGCAGATTTATTAGTTATATAATGTATACTTTTCCAGATAGAGGATAATATATTTTATTTTTTCTTTAAAGTGGGTGCAAAGAGTATATACTTTATAGAGAAACAGTGCTACTCAGGGGTCTATCGATAATAAGCGAACTCGCACACAACTCTCACTAAAAGAAAAATACATTTAAAACTATATATTTATAAAAAACGTGACCAAATAAATAGAGAAAGGGTCAAGCGAGGCAGATATGGATTGGATTTAATCTCGTTTTCTGCTAAATCGTGTTTTTTGAGTTATGCCAGTCTTGCAGTAAATGAGCGATATCTAATTTAATATAATACCCAATAAACAATTTTGCTCGAATTTAAATTTAAATCAAGTGTAATTCCTTCCAATACTTATATTTTTTCTTTTACTCTGTAAAAATAGCAAAAACTTTTATTAAATATTTGTAGACTCAAAATAGCAAACAAAAACTGTTATGTTAGCAAAATGTTTGCTTTATATACCTTAAATTTAGTAGAAAGAAATAACAGTTTATTTTAATAAAATCAACAGAAATTTTTGCGAAAATATTGTAGATAGCTGATTTCATAAGGGCAGACTTTTATTCGCTTAAAAGAAAAACTAAAAAAAAAATTTTTTTATTTCTCATTTTTTTATGATTTTTTTTTGTTTACTAATATTTAGTAAATGTTTTTGCTGATTTGAGCAGATTATTTTTTTACTTTCAATTAACTAAAATTTAGCTCAAATATAACTAAATATTTGCAAATTCAACAGATTTATTTTTGCTATTCTTATATTACTAATATTTAGTAAAAAAAATCTGCTAATTTTAGTAGTTTTTCTGCAACATAATTTTAACAAATTTTTAGTAGCTTTACTGCTATTTTTACAGCTTTTTTTTAAGTGTATTCACAATGAAAAAACTGATACCTTTATTGTGTCCCACCATATAAATACCAACAAAAGGTCATAAATTTTGAAGTTCTTGGTTTAATATGAAGATGATACCCGCCTAGCAATTGGAAGGTTGTTTTTTGATAAATCACCAAAACGAGTCTTTTTCGAGTACTTTTGGTGATCAATAACTGATTAATCACTTACACGGTTAAAAAGGGACTCGAAAATGTTTCGCGCTTATGAGTAAAAAGTGCTCGTTTTGAAACGCAACAACAAATTATATAGCACTCGCAAATCAATCTTCTAGGTGTTTAAAATGTAATTGTTTTTTTCGTTATATAAGATCACAATTTGCTCATCTAGAAGATTGAAAACTGCTTGATCGCAAATAGATAATGCAGGTGTTTTAAATGTGATAAGTGGCTCTAAAAAGACTCCTTAACATAATGGTAAGTGACTCAAAAAAGACTCGTAGCTTATTCGAAGAAGACTCATAAATGACCATAAAACGATTCGAAAAAGACTATAAAATGACCCAAAACTAACAAAAAAACAGTATCATAAATGAGTCATCAAGAAGAGTCGCGGCTAGGGTACCATTTTCTACCGACAAATGTATCATTTATGATCAGAAAATGAGAGCATATTCCAGCTTTTTAGTCGCGCAGAAGTATCATAAAAGACTCGAATATGATTAAAATTTTCAAAAAATGCTGGGTGGGTAATGTTAATATTGTACCAATAAAAAAAGTTACGACCATATAGAAATTGTTCTTTTCTGTTAAACTAATTACCATATTTGATTCTTCCAGAATACGGTCCCTTTTACACTCTTTGAAGGCGTTGTGGTTATATTCTAAAAAAAAATATTATAATATATGAGTAAAACAAGCATTTTTATTAGCAAGATTCTAATTTGTTTACCATTCTTAAATTCTGCAACCCGAAAAAAACAATAATATTAATGAATTCTATCCCCGTTTGTTATTTTTCGCATAAATTATTTTTCATTCCTTTTTTTTCTGATGCGTAAAAATAACAAATTTTCCAAACATTATCTATCAAACATATCAGAACTATAATTTAACTTGAAAAATTTGAACTTTTTAAGTTTAATTCCAGCAAAATTTTTTAAATTTTTAGTTTTTGTGTAATAATATGGTTTACACTCAAAAAAAAAAAAATTTAGTTGACGATTTTGTTAAACGTCTATTTAAAATATTTAATTAATTTGCAACAATTTTTTTTTCTGCTGAATTTGCGTTTTCAGAAAAAAGTTTAGTTTAACCCTTTTACTAAAAAAAAAACTAATTTTGAACTAATGTTTAACTAATTTTTGTTGCTACCAAAATTGTGCTGATGAACACAACCAGAGCACGGAGAACAAATAAAAATACAAGATGTTGATGTCGCAGCTTGTGTAGGCGAAGTAGAGAAAAAAGAAAAGATACAAATAAATACAACCATTATAAGACTTACAAAAAAATGCAATTGCGGTTGATTTTATTCATTAAATTTTTTCGTTTGTATGCTACACATAAAATAAAGCCACGGCAAAAAAATGTCTGTACATAAAAATTGTAAATATTAAAAAAAATATAAATAAAACAGTAAATAAAACAATAAATAAATTAAATAAACTAATTTAATAAATTTACTAAATGAATGATTTTGTTACACTGAACAATAATGGTAGAATATAATGAAAGATAAAGGCAATAGATAGATGCAGGCAGAAAGAAAATATAAAATACTCCGTGGTGTTATAAAGCAGGTAGTAAAACATGCTAATTAAATATTTGCATATTTCCTTTTACCTTTTAAAGATAAGTAGATTTTATGATAATTATAATTCTTTTTTGTATGTTAAAATTATCTTCATTTGAAAAATGTAAAATTACGTCACACATACATTCATTAAAAAAAAAAAAAATTACCCAGCAAAACCACACATTACCAAATAATGGGTTAAGTAATGTATCGCCATAGACCTTCACTCATTACAATACATCATTCTTCACTGATGAATTTTACAGGCGATGAGCGTAAAAGTAATGGGTGGACCCATTACTATGTAGGGGTAAAGTAACTGGTTACTTATTTGGTTACATGGTGGGAAAAAGTAATGGGACTATAAATAGATTTTCCTAAAAAAAAACAGTTTTAAAAAAAATTATTACAAACATTTTTTTTAATTAAATAAATAACGTGGTCTCCTATAGTCACATATAATAATAAGTTGCTTAAAATGTAAATGAATTGTTGTGCTTCGATTTTCCGTTTGTGATGTTAAAAATATATACCTTACCCTCATGCTTACAAAAAATCGCAAAGTAATGTGTCTAAATATAGATTTTCAAAAAACTATTTCAAATATTAATTTACGTTTTTAGTTCATGCATCGGTAAGTCATTAGTTTTTGTTTCGAAATAATGTAAAATGTAATGATGTATCATTACAAGGTAATCCATGAGTCCACAATTATTGGTAACTCATTACTTTATGTTTCGAAATAATGCTGAATGTAAGGAGTGTACATTACAAAGTAATGCATTATGTAACCCATTATCGGTAAATCATTACATTTTGTTGGAAAATAATGATACAGGTAAGGAGTATTCATTACAAGGTAATGCACTATTTTATCACACCCATTGCCAAAGTTCTGCTGAAATTTTGAGCAAAATAAATGAACTAAAGTAAAAATTGTATACTAAGTTTTTTTTTTTTTGTTTTTTTTTTTAAATCTACTAAGCTGCAGCATAATTTCCCAGGAAAAAATTACACATTGCAAAAAGAAGGTGATGCCCACACTTGCTTACATATCTCATTGCCAAATTTAATAACTGCAATACCAAACTCATTCTAACGATAGAGTCAAAAAAGCAAGTAGTATTGTAATCAATTCTTTAAATTTAAACCAGAAAGCATGAACTCAATAACAAAGTAATTATTTACTTAAAAGAAAATAACAATGTTATTAACTTATATGTATAACTTTTTGTACTCAAGAAGTAATCATATACTTTTTCTTAATAAAAGGTTCCTAATTTTGAAAAAAGAATTTATACATTTTTAAAAAATTTATCTCATATATTTTGTCAAGCAAATTTTTATTTGCAGAATAATAATACTAAAAACAGAAATTGCATGTTGCCTAAATTTTGTTAAACTGTGATTAGGTATAAAATAGGGAAGCGCACGTGAGCAGAAAATTGTGAGTGGAAAATGAAATTACTGACGTTATCGTGAGTGAGTGTAAAAAAAATTTTCGAGGGTGATTGTGCGTGAGTCATATTTTTGTTTTTCAAATTTGAATTCTTCTTTTTTTTTTTGAAAAATTTATATTTTCGTGGTTTATAGCTCCAAAATTATGACAAACCCATGTTATCATAACAATTCGATGTTTCACTTTTTAGGATTTTATTTCCGTATGAATTTTGATCGTTATATTTGATTGACCTAGTGAGTAAAAGTTGAATTTACTTATGGAACTACTTCTTTTTTTAAATGTAAGTACTTCTTATTTTTTCTAGGGAACTATTTCTTTATTAAAAAATGTATGTAGTTCTTAAAAATGTAAAATAAATGGTTCTTCGGTAAAAAAAATAATCAATTCTAAAGAATCAATTATTTTAGTCTCACGCCCTGTTAAAAGAATCGAGTAGGTAATCTAGTAAGGAATGCGTTCTGCCCAAAATGCTTGATTACAAACCCGCTTACCTTTTTGGAAATTTTTTGCTGGGTTGTTGCTGATTGGAAAATTTTTTCTCAGTTGTCTGCATTTGGTGTTTCTGCCAATTCTTTGTTACTATATTTGGGTATTGTCTTCCTCCTCTGTTAGTGTTTCACGTTCATTTGGAGTATGTTTTTTCGAGTTGTTTCCTTGAAAACTCGAAATTTTCTGGCCAACTTACGATTTTATGATCCAATTTGATTTAACCGCAGCTGAGCGGTAAATATTTTTGGACGTCCTTTTTTTATCGCGGTTGATGCCACTCCATTTTCAAACCGTTTGAATATGGAATATATTGTGCTACGTGTACTTGTTCCTTAAGGATATGATATAACACTTCGTTTTTTGGATACCGTCCAAGCATTTCATAGACATTTTTTTAAATTTTTGATTTTTTTTTACTTTTGAATATTTCCAATAATGCTTATAATATAAGATTTTATTGAACAGTAATTATATTTGAATTTTATCCATTTACTTAGTTGGCATAGGTTATTTGTATGAAATTTTGTATATTGTATTTCGTCATCCAAAATTATACAAAAATGTAATGTACCCGTTTAAACCTAAACCTTTTTTATTTTTATCCTGGAAAACTTTCCAAAACAAAATAAAGTCTCGTCCAGTGTACTTTGAAAATTAGTAGTGTTTATAATTTTTAGAGAAAAGCGTTTATTCTTCTTCTTAACATCAACCTTTCTAAACAAAAAAAGAAAATTTTATATATTTTAGTGGGCAATCGCTTGGGTTTATCTATTGAGAAATGTCTTTAAACATACACAGAAAAAATTTACATAATTCAAATTGTAATTTTAAAATGCTTTTTTTTTAAAGATAAACACATAATTTTCATTTTGAAGTATAAAAATAACGAATTCAATAAATAAGTTCTAGCTGAATTCCCTTTCGTCATAAACGGAAAAAAAGTAAAAAACGTTTCTTTACAAAATGAACAAAATTTTTCTGTAATTGAGTAAAAAGTTCATAATATCATTTTATCAATTTTAAGAAATTAGTTACATTAGTTTACTGAACATTTTCATTACAATTTGTATACGATAATTTTCTCAGTGCATAATTCACCTTCAACAGTCATACGCAGCAAAACTTTCGTAATGGGTGCGATAAAGTAATTAATTACCTTGTAATGTATACTCCTTACCTGTACCATTATTTCCCCCAAAAAGTAATGAGTTACCGATAATAGGTTACATAATGCATTACTTTGTAATGAGTACTCCTTATATTCAATATTATTTCTAAACATAGAGTAATGAGCTATTACTAGTTGGTTACGTAATGTATTACATTGTAATGTATACTCCTTACATTCAACATTATTTTGAAACATAAAGTAATGAGTTACCTTGTAATGACGCATCATTACCTTTTACATTATTTTAAAACATAAAATAATGACTTACCGATCATCAATTACATAATGCAGGTAAAGTAATGTTTAAAATATTTTTTTAAAAATCTATATTTAAACACATTACTTTGTGATTTTTTGTAAGCACGAGGATAAGTTGTATATTTTTAACATCATAAACGAAAACTCGAAGCACAACAATTCATTTACAATTTAAGCAATCGATTATTATATGTGACGATAGCTCACATATTTCTGGTTTCTGGTTGTTATGCAGAGTTATCGCATAACAACCAGAAACCCCAGGTTCGAATCTCAGCGCGAACACGAAATTTATTTAACACTTGTGACTTTTTTCTATCGATATTACCATGGGAGGTGCTCATCTGAGATAAGTGAACTTATTCCTCGAGCCCGAGTTTTTATTCGGAATACTCGCTTATCTAGTAGAGCACATCCGTTTGTAGTTGATTGTCCTGTATTTCGCACAACGCATTACAGAGAAAATTCGTTTTTTAGTTTAACAATTCGTATGTGGAACAAACTTCCCGCAGAAGTCTTCCCTGCTACTTACAATTTAGAAAAATTTAAATCAAATATCCACAAATATTTTCCTGATCAATACAATGCACTGCATGAGTAGGGGGCATCCCCTGAGTATTGGTTAAAATTAAAAAAAAAAATAAAAAAAAAATTAAAAAAAATTATTTGTAATAATTATTTTTTTTTTTATAAATTTGATTTTATGAAAATCTATTTATAGACCCATTACTTTTCCAAACCTGTTAACAATAAAAGTAACCAGTTAATTTACCCCCCTACTAGGAAATAAGTAAACCCATTACATTTAGGCTCATCGCCTGTAAAATTCATCAGTGAAGTAAGGTGTATTGTTATGCATGGAGCCCTATGGCGATACAATACTTTATCCATTATTTGGTAATGTGTGGTTTTGCTGGGTACTTTTTAGTTTGATGTGTTTATCATAAACCGCCGAAATTATTCTGCAAAACATTTCAACACAAAATAAAGTTACTCGACTTTTTCACAAAAATTCATATTTTTGCATCATTATCCATTAACCAATTAATTTGGACAAATAATGCTTTTATTGGTTATTCGGCATATTTAATATTACACTGAGAGAATTCTCTACATGGTATTAATGAATTTTTGCATATAACTAATGAAGTTACACTGGAACTCGTTCACTGATATATTTCATTAAACAAATGTAAATTTTTATACAATTCTATGAACAATATCATTTTATTTATTAAAAGTTTCATTGGCTTGATAAAAAAGTTACTTTAAAAAACTAGTTTCATAAAAAGTATGTAGCTTTGTATTAATTTTAAGAAAATGTTCGTTCATTTTGTGAAGAAAAGCTTCATTAGTTTACAGAAAATTGTCGTTATTTTTCGTCCACTAAAATTCTCTCCGTGCAGAAGCTTTACAAAAAGAAGATGCATTCAGAGTGCCAAATAAAGACCCAACTATTCTTGACATATGAAAAAAAGATATTCTTAAAAAATTTCTCCCTCAAATGAAAAAGTTGGATCCGCGCTTGCCATTGAGTAAGGGTCTACAACAAATTATACAAATTTGAATTCAATTCCTATTTGATATACCAAAGAATTCATGATATATATTGTAAAACATAGAAAACGCTATCACGTTTTTTAATTAATTATTTTTTTTTCATCTTTAAAGGAACAATAAAACTCGAACTTGAATAATTTTCATTTTCATGGAACAATAAAATCAAATTTTAAAAACTAATAAAATTTCTTCTCATATAACGAAAGTTTTTGCATATATTAATTCAAAAGTGGTTCATTCATTTAATTCAAAATCAATAATACAATTTATTTAATTGCTATTTAACACAATAAATTTTTATATTGTTCAATTAATTTCTTTGCAAAAAACGACAATATAAACAAAACTTTTTGAATTGTTAATAATTTTTTCATTCGATGTTTTTTGTTTCCACAAAATTTTAATTTTATTTGTATGTTTTTCAACAACAAATCGAGCATTTAAATAAACATCATAAAAAGTTTTAAGTGGACATGAACAAAAACAGAATTCATATCCAAAGTCAATAATTAAAAAACTCAAATTGCTTCTATATCGGCAAGTAAAGCGTCCGCCAAATAACTTTTTTTTTTGAAAATGCTATAAAAAAAAAAACTACTGAATATTTTCTCAAATTTCTTTTTTTATTTGAAAGCACAATCCTTCCGGTTAATAATGGAAAATAATTTCATTCAAATGGCTGCCTCGGCTGGCCATGCCGTAGCCTACACGATCGGTCCAATTTTTAAGCACATTATCGATTGTGTGCAGCTGTATTTCACCAATGGCTTTCTGTTCCGTTCTATTGAAACCAAATGTTGCCAATATCCTCCTCTTCAATTTTTGTGAACAAAAATTCGTTCAACATGGCCCGATAACGATCGCCATTGACTGTAACAGCCACTCCTTGCTCATTTTCGAAGAAAAATGGCAATTTTCGCACATATTCTGCAACATTACCATGATTTTCAAAGTAATGTCGCAATATTTCCCAGCGTTGTTCAAGCGTATACACAACCATATTCGTTCAGCGGAGGGATAAAACTAATTATCTGTCAAATCAGACATGAGCTAAGTGTTACAATTCACGAAATAAGCACTAGTTGAAAAAAAAAAACGTTAGATGGCGGACCCTTTATATTTTCTACCCCAATTCGATTTTTAGTATGTTTCTTATAAAAATAAACTGAAATTTTTATTATTTAATAACAACAATATTTGGAAAAATTTTCTGGACAAGAGAAAAAATATAGACACAACAAAGAAAACCGCCTGCAATCAAATGGATCTACTCCACCAACAGGTTAGTAAATCAAATATGAATAAAATTTTATTATTTTTTGGAAAAATAAATTTTTTTATTTCAACTTTTGGGGAAGTTGTAAATCAATAAAACTAGTGATAAATAATCATTTAATATTAAAAATTCCAAGGAAAAATCTATAAAAGAAAATATGCGAAAAATTGGTTTAATTGATAAATATTAAACATAAATTAGCGATGGTATAGTAGGTATGTATATTAGGGTGGATCGCATAAATAATTTGGAGGAATTTGTTCAGGCAAATATAAGGTGGCGCAAAAATAACCTTTCGATGTTTTTTTTTTTTATTATGTATTTATTATATATAGCATTTTCTGATAGGAGGATTACTCTTGCGCCACCTTATATAAACAAGTTGTGGACAGTTATCTACATATATTTATAAAAGAATAACGTTACTGACTGACTGACTCACCCAACATCGCCCAGCCTATACCGCTGGACCTAGGAACTTGAAATTTGGCGGGATTTTTGGAAACTGCTACGGGATGGTGTAATAAGGGGAAAAAGTCTCCCCCTTGGCGGACTGACCAAACCCCTGGGATAGAAAACTGAAATATTCAACATGTGTTCTTTCGGATATGACTGAGCTAACTGATATGGTACTTTTTGGATTTCTGGCCAAAAACGTGGTAAAATAGGGGGAAAAGTCTCCCCCTTGTCGGCCTGACCAAACCCCTTGGTATAGGAAACTGAAATTTTCAACATTTGTTCTTTCGAATATGAATATGGTGTAGTACTTTTTGGATTTCTGGCCAAAAACGTGGTAAAATAGGTGATAATAGGGGGAAAAAGTCTCGCCCTTGGCGGCATGGCCAAACCGCTGAAACTAGGAACTTGATATTTGGTATGTGGGTTCCTAATAAGAAGTAGACATCTGTATAGAGCGGAATTTTATATATTCCAAGGGGGAGGTGCTGAATCATTAAAGCACTTAACTTGATATTTGGTGGGTACCTTATCATGAATAGATATCAGTATTGACGGGATTTTTGGAAATTCAAACGGGGAGGGGCAAAAAATTAAAAATCTAACCCTAGACGGACTGGCCAAACCGTCAGAGCTAGGAACTTGAAATTTGCTATATGGGTTCCTAATCAGGAGTAGACATCTGTATGGAACGGAAAAAGTCTGCTCCTTGGCGGCTTGGCCAAACCACTAAAGCGGGGTTCCTTATCAAGAAAAGCAGGGCTAAAAGGTAAAAAGTCTCCCCTTGGAGGACTTGCCAAACCGCCGAAGCTATTAACTTAACATTTCGTATGTGGATTCCTTATCAGGTGAAGACATTTGTATGGAGCTGACATCTGTATTGACGTGATTTTTGGAAATTCTCACGTGGGGGGGCAAGCACGGGAAAGTCTTACCTTTTTGCTTAATCAGGATTAGACGTCTGTGTAGATCGGATTTTAGGAAACTCGGTATGTGGGTACTTAACACGAGTAGATATCTGTATAGAGTGTATTTTTAGAAATTTTTATGGGTTTGGGCAAAGATTTTGAAAGTCCCCCCAGGGCGGCCTGCTCACAAACTACTTTGACCAGATATTTAAAATTTAAAAGTAATATCCAGAATTGTGTTAAAAATAGGGGTTAAAGTATGTAAATTTATCCCTTCTTTAAACGCTTAAGGAAGAATCTTGAAATATGGTATGTGGGTTTCTGATCCCGCGTAGACATCCTCTTAAAAAGATTTTTTGAAATTCCTTCGGGGAGGGTTAATTTATTGAATATACCTTTTGGGTTTTTATAAAATCTTGGTGTAAATAGGGTTTAAAAGAAAGAAATCCAACCTTTAATGACCTATGAAATTCTAGAAGGTAGAAATTTGAAAATTGAAATCACAAAAACATCCACTTAAAAAGGATAAACGAATTTATTGAAACAAATTCCTTAAAAAAATAATTCATTTTCCATCCTAATATATTCCGATATATAAAACTACTGGAATCTAAGAATCGGGCTTTTAAGCTCGTACTGGCTATTTTGTTATATAGTATTTTTTCGTTTTAAATGGTCGGTAAATTAACAACTAAGCGAGATAGGTCAAAAGGTACAAAATTTTTGTTTAACCGAGTTATGAGGTGTTGCAACTTCCAAACAAAAGCCGTGATTTTTAAATTTCGTACCAATAGGATCTATAATTAAGAGTATGACAGATTTAAATTATGAATGCAAGTAAAATTAAAAAAAATTACGATATTGGAAGTCTGTGGCACAAAATAATTTTAATATGATCACTAGGACAATAGTAAAATATTATGATTATTAGGAAAATATTATGATCATTAGAAATATATTATAATTACTTTGGATGCATTGTGGAATGGTGTTTTTCACAATATTTTTTGTGTGATTTATACATGTTCCCATAATTTATTTTTATTATGTATGGTTGTCACAATTATTTTATAATATAGTTGTCTCAATCATAAGCCCATATATCTAGAGCATTGTAACTGTACCAAATTTTTTCTTTGTGTGTAGAGGATGCAAAAAACAAGGGACCTTCCATTAGCTTGAGGAAAACTATTTATAAATTTGATATCAAATGAAAGGTTGTATGTACACAGACAAAATTATCAACCTAAAATATATAATTACAGCTTTGATTTGAATTTAATTTGTTTCTCAACAAATATTTAATTGAATCAATTAATATTTTAATTGACTTTTAAATATATAAATAGATATTTTATTTTAGACGTAATTCTCAAATTATTTTTTCATACACTGTATGCTTAAATAGAAAATTTTCAGTATGAAATACCAAATGAATTTGAAGTTTACAAACAAAACAAGCACACACACAAACAGACATAGCATTACCAAAAACACATACCAACGTATCGTTAACACACATTTTTTGTGAGTATCATATTTTTTTTTGTAGAAGTTATTTATAACTTTTTTTCCTTTTTAATTTTTAATAAAAGTTTTAATTGATATTATCATTGCCGTGATAGGTGCAAAATCAATTAAAATATTAATTGATTTAACAAATTTTTTAATTTAAACCCGTTTTCAGTTTTTTCTGTGTAGATGTTGCCTTTGAAGCCAACTGTCTGGGAAAAATCAAATATATCGCAGCAATGCCAAGCTAAAGCTAGAATTACTCCACGCAGAGAAAAACTATGATTGAACATGATTGCGGTCACTAAACTATCATCTTATGATGCTAATTATCATACATATGATTCTAGCTGATCATATTATGATTACGGAAGACGATTTTATCGTCATTTAGAATCATAATATGATTGCTACGATCATATTATGATTGTTAAACATTGTAATCATAACATGATGCTCTTAAACTACCATAATATTATGTACTCTTTTCTCTGAGTGTCGAAAGTAAATGTAACGTGACGGAAGTACTGAGTACTCGTGGTAAACGACTCGTAGCAATTCTGGGCAATGCTAATCGTTCACGTTACATTTATGTTCGAGTCCCGCGCGCTTCACAGTATTGGTTCTCCTATAAAAGCAAAAAATTAAACAAATTTTTAAATTTTTCCAAAAAAAAGGGCTTAGTAGGCGTGGTTAAATATTAAACAGATTTTGCGATAATTTTTAGTATATTATGAATATGGCTCGGAAATGCATTTATAATCATGTTTTGTGTACATATGACATGCATTAAAAATCGTAAAATGAATTTTTTATTGATTTTTTAAAACTTTTTCTGAAAATGTAATTTCAGCAAAATTACTATAATATTTTTAATAGAGATTTCCTAATTTTTCAAATAAATTATCTTTTTGAGTTCAAGTTTCATTCAGATCTTAAGAAAACAGAAAACTTTCTTGAAAGCCTAAAATTTGTCCGATTTTACAAATTTTTTGTCTAATTAACAATGTTCAAAAAGTCTAACGTCGTTTTAATATGTTTAACTAACGCTAACAGGTAAAAATTATTGCAATGCATGTTTAATTTTTTATAATTCTGTATATAATTTTTTTGTTAAACTTAAAAATACACAATTTGTTTTGAAAAATGGCATTAATTTGTTAAAACATACCAATTAAAAAAATTATATTTATAATTCAACAAAAATAAAATACATTTCAATGAATATTAGTCACTCGTCGCTAAAAAGCAATGTATTTTATAGGCATTATTTTGCAATAATGTAAAATGTAATTTCTAAAACAATATGAATAAAATTAACACTAAATTTGATGACATATATTAAACCATAACTAAGTACATGCAGTAGACTGACAGATATCATCTAAGCATTTTGACAATAAAAGAAATAGGATGAAATTAATTTTAAAAAATATATATTTTAAATATCTATAAACCACAATCTGCATATGACACAACACAGTGGGGTATTTAAACGAAAATAATAATGGTAATAAATATAGAACTTCTAAACTGCTAAACCGATCGATATGAATCAAATTGTAATCTTTTGAAATATTGTGATTGCGTAACCCTGTTTTAGTACAGGGTGTACTAACACAGAAAAAACTAAAAACGGGTTTCAATTAAAAAATTTATTGAATCAATTAATATTTTAATTGGATTTGCGCCTATCACGGCAATGATACTATCAAATAAACCTTTTATTAAAATTAATAACTTATTTTTCTTCGATCTTTTTAAATAAATTTTTGTCTTTTGTTTTATTTTTATAATTAAAATTAAAATAAAGATTGTTGTAATCCATTTCCGAGTGCTCTCGGTTTTTCAAATTTTCTTATTTTTCTTCGATCTTTTTAAATAAATTTTTGTCTTTTGCTTTATTGAGCTAAAGATCCTTTATTTTATAATTATAATTATTTATTTCCAATATTTCGTCTTCGCATTGGAAGATTTCTTCAGGGAAAATTTTTTTTATAATTAAAATAAAAGAGAGCACTCGGAAATGGATTACAACAATCTTTATTTTAATTATAAAAAAAATTTTCCCTGAAAAAGTCTTCCAATGCGAAGACGAAATATTGGAAATGAATAATTATAATTATAAAATAAAGGATCTTTAGCTCACTAAAACAAAAGACAAAAAAGTTATAAATAACTTAAAACAAAAAAAAACGATACTCACAAAAAAAGTGTGTGATCTATACGTTGGTATGTGTGTTTTTTGCAATGATGAGTCTGTTTGAGTGTGTGCTTGTTTTGTTTGTTAACTTCAAGTGTATTTGGTATTCTATACTGAAAATTTTCGATATATGCATAGAGTGTATGAAAAAATAATATGATAATTGCGTGTAAAAGCAAATATGTATTTATATATTTAAAAGTCAATTAAAATATTAATTGATTCAATTAAATATTTGTTTAGAAACAAATTAAATTCAAATCAAATCTTTAATTAGATATTTTAGGTTGATAATTTTTTCTGTGAACAGGTTGTCAAAGTTGACTACTTTGTGTATAAAAAATCGCTGGGTGCTTCTAATTTTTGTAAATGTGGACCGATTTCTAAAATTTTTGACCTTTAGTAGTGTACGTTATAAGATAAAACGGAAATATGCTTATAAAGGGTCCGCCATCTAACGTTTTATTTTTTTCAGCTAGTGCTTATTTCGTGAATGGTAACACTTAGCTCATGTCTGTTTTGACAGATAATTAGTTTTATCCTTCCGCTGAACGAATGTGGTCCGTATGTTCGTTATCTTGTAAAAAATGGGAAAGAAACTGGCATCCTCATCGATAAACCAAAGCGTGAAAAGCCAAAAACAGTGCGTACACCCGAGAATATTGCTGCTGTGGCAGAAAGTGTGCGTTAAGCGCCATCAACATCAATTCACCGTCGTTCTCAACAATTGAACATTTCGGTGACATCATTGAGACGAATTTAGCATAAAGACCTTGGTATGACGCCATACAAAGTCCAATTGGTTCAGGAGTTCAAAAAAAAAGTTATTTGTACACTTAGGAAATTATGTTGGTAAAGACGACAGCAATTGTAGTCAAAAACAAATGAAATTTCATTTAAAAAAAGGATGACTTACATTTCATTAAATTCAACTAACATTGTCATTTGTTTTTTAATGTTCAAAAAATGACTAACAATTGTAGTAAAAATGAACCACATGGTAGTAAAAAATAAACAAACATTTAATTTTTTTTATTTTTTTAAATAACAAAAAACAACTGTAAAAAATGAATGTAAAATCATAAAACAGTCATTTGATGTCAGTTGTTTTTTTAAATGAACTACAAGGTTAGTTAAAAATTTTATTTGTTCTACAAATGACTTACATTTACATTAAAAATAATGAAACTGTATTACAACCCAAACAACTACATATTTTTAAAGCAGAAGTTCCCTGAGTGTATGACCCTTTAGTATATTTTTTTTGGTTTTGCTACCAAAAAAAAAACTTTATTAACTGATGGATTTAAAATCAAAAAAACTCTCCGTATTCTCTGTAATTTATGAAAAAATTTAAGTTTTGGCTTTAAAAGTACACTTACAACATTTTTTCTGTAAAGACTACTGACTATACACATTAAATTAACTGAAAATCTGGTAAAAGAAAAGGATTACTTACTTTTAGTTTAAAACAATTGTATTTTTTAGTTTATTTTCAACTGTTGAAAAATTAATTGACAAAATCGATAAAAAAACAATAGATTGTTTTTGTTTTAAATATAAAAATTTAACTGAATATTTTAACTATTGCCGAAATTCCGTCTTTTTGTTTATTTTGTTTATTGAATAACAGACAGAAAGTTAAAAAATATATTTGTTTGGTAATTTAACTGTTTATTCCATTGAAACAACTTTACCGATTAACTTTTTAAATAACTGTTGAACTTTTATGGACAAGTTCTTGTGAATGTATATTTCTTTCTTTACAATTTCCGTGAAACTGTGTTAAAAAATAAATACAATTTCTCATATTTTCTGAAAGACAGGGTTTTGAAAAAAAAAACATTTAATTCTTTGGGAGTTGGTCGAAAATTACAAACTTTTGACAGAAAAAATTATTTTAATAGTGTGTTAAAAAAAATCGCAAGCTGATTTCAGAACTTTCGGCTTATACCACAATAAACAAAGTGTTCTCAATATTTGATAGAAATATGTTGACATACGGCTTGTAATAAAAGTTGGCAGAAAAGATTTTGTGAAACATTAGAAATTTAAAAAAAAAAATTTTGTGATCTTAAAGATATAGCAGATAACATATCACTAAAGGCATGTTTTGTCTTTATCTTACAACGTACATTACTAAAGTCTAAAACATTTTCAAAGCCTGTCCACATTTACAAAAGTTAGAAACACCAAACTATTTTTTATAAATAAGGCAACTTTGTCAACCTTAAAGTACCTCCTGTTCTAAAACAGGCTGACCCATTCACAATATTTCAAAACATTAACACCGATTTTACAATTTCCAATTTGATTTCGACAGATCGGCTCAGTAGTTTTGAAGTTCTATATTATTTTTTTTTTTTTCAAATACCCCTCTGTGCACTATAGCAACGAGTCATCCTCTGAGAGAGAAAAAGTGACTGAAAGATATCTAAACGGATACAAAATAGAAAATATAAATCATGTCGAAATGTTTTGTGTAAAAATAAATATATTTTTTTTTTGTTTTTTTTTAATGCATTTTGAATGGCTATCATACATTTTGAATTGAATTAAAACAAAATGAAACGTATTTACAGTGAGTGACAATACAATGGAAACTTTTTAAAAAAATATTTATTTCACATTTAAATTTCAAAAAGTTTAAAACAAAAGATAATTCTATAATTTTTTTTCATTACTTTTATGACTAGTACATATTTTGATTAAAATAAGGAAAAATATTTACATTAATAGTAAAACTTTACCAAAAATAACAATAATTCAAAAGTATTATTTTTTATGGATTTGGCAAAGCATTGGAAACTTTTACGATTCTTAACTTAAATATATGTTGTCACTCTGCCTGTTCAATATTTTGTAGGGTATCCATTATTTTTAATAACTGCTTCACAACGTCGAGGCATGGAACCAATTAAAGTATCAATAGTTTCGGCTGGAATTTTTTGCCACTCCGAAGTTACTGCATCTGTAAGGTCAGCCTTTTTAGAATAGTTTTTCGATCTTATTTTTCGATCTACAATTTCCCATAGATTCTCTATTGGGTTGAGATCTGGTGATTGGGCTGGCCATTTCAAAACACTAACTCCGTTTGATTGTAACCACTCGTTTACAACTTTGGAGGTGTGTTTTGGATCGTTGTCGTGTTGAAATTTCCAGACTAGTGGCATGTTTTCTTCCGCATATGGATACATTACATCGTTTTAAAATAGTTTTGTATCCAGCTCCAGTTAGAGTTTCGGTAATGACATGAATTGGTCCCATTCCTTGACCCGAAAAGCATCCCCATACCAAAATATTGCCACCGCCAAACTTAACAGTTTTGGTTGTATATTTGGGGTCCAATCTTTTTCCTTTCGGTCGTCTTACATAAGTTCTTCCGTCATGACCTCTTAAGTTGTATTTGGACTCATCGGAAAAAAGTACAGTATTCCACTTCTGTCTAGACCAATTTATATGCTCTTTGGCAAATTTAATACGAGCAATTCTATTTTTTTCTGATATCAGTGGTTTTTTGACAGGTCGGTAGCAACCAAGACCAGCCTCTTCAGCACGCCGTGCAACAGTTCGTTGACTTATTTCCAATTTTAAATTGTTGATGACCTCTCGGGGAAGCATTTTTGGGCACTTTTTAAACTCTCTTGCTATTAACTTGTCTTGTCTTTGAGTAGTTTTTCGAGGCCTGCCTCCTAAATGCTGCGTTTTCACCGTACCTTTTTCACGATATTTCTTAATGATTTTTGAAATTATTGACTTATTCATTGAGTATTTTTCACATATTTCTTTTTGTTTAAGTCCAGCATTAAAATCACTAATTATTTTAAGTTTTAGCTGTTCACAAAATTTAACTCTAGCCATTTTCAAATCAATTTATTTACAAATGTTATAAAACTAAAATAATGTGTTTTTTTATATGCTTTTGAACCTGAAATTACCTAAAATTATAAATAAATATGTAACGGTAATTTTTTGGAATATTTCTTTTAATATTCTCTTTTATTTTTCTTACTTTTCATCATCTTTTGTAACTCCCCTTAGAAGTTTCCAATTTTTTGCCAACACCATAAAAATTATCTATTTTTCATTTTTGCAATATTCTCATTACATATTGTTTCAAGAGATTTAATATCATTTTATTTTAAGAGAAAACATAACAAAGAGTAATTAACAAAAAAAACTATTCAATTATCGTTTTGGAAAAAAAAATAATTTAAGAGCAAAGTGCAGGAAACTGGAATTATTTAAAAGTTTCCATTGTATTGTCACTCACTGTATATCAAAAGATATGTTAAGGATGAATACAAACCATGGTATAAACAGTTACACTTGAAATTGAACATACAACACTGATTTAAGGTGAAAATTTAGTATAAATAGCTTTCAAATGATACCTTATTTGTATATGTTTTACTTTCAAAGCATATGAAAAATAATGTTACAGATATATTCAAAATTGAACTGGGGAAAATGAGTTCTTTAAAAATTCATCATCATTACCTCCAACTAATGGTTGGCTTAAAACAAAATCGTTTTAAAATTTATTTTTTTTTTTTTTGTTTAACCGAAAAAACAGTTTTTCAATGTGTTATTATCTTAAGCCCGTCTCATTAGAGCCAATTTCTGTCAAATTAAATATGTTTTATTTTACTTCAAAAAAAGAAACAATATTTTCAGACACAATGTATTTGAAAACCCTCACGTTCCCTTTTTCGTAATCCGCAAATTGAAATTTTCCCGTTTCCTTGATGTATTCGTATTTATAAAAATAACTGTATTAATGATTATCATTATCACCATCACTACCAACATTATAATGATGAATTTTATCCTAATGCATTTAGATATGTAAGGGGGAAAAAAGTACAGTTGTGTATGATGCCATTACATAGAAAACAATACAATTGTTACATGACAAACAGACATTGGACAGACGAATTATATACACTCACTGCTGCTTCTGTTGCATTTTGCATTAATAAAGTGTTTTTAATCAAATTTGCGAGAAAAAAAAATTAAATTATTTGTAGTTTTGTTGTATTTGTTATTTAAAATAAAATATTGTTTGATATTCTATTTTAAATTTTGGTAGTACATATGAATATTTGCCTTCAGAATAATAATATTTTTTTTCTTTTTCAAATTCTATCTACAGTCTGCGAAAGAACCGAAGCATACAAAATGAAAATTTATTTTTCTCCTTTCTCGTTATTATTAGAATTTTGCTAATATTTTTTGATTATACTGTAATGATGTAAGATTCAATGGCAAGATAAATAAATTTTATATAATCAATGATAAAATTGTTATCTGTGGATTTTTCAAAAAACGTTCTCTGTTAAAACGAAATACCGAAAGCATACATTTCAAAGAACTTTGCTTTATGTGTTAAGCAAACAAAAAAAGGAACCGTTGGAATCATACTCCTTAATAAAAACTGTTGTGTATAAAGTTTTGAACATCGTTAGTGCAAAATTGAATATAAATGCAAAACTGCATTCTGCATACTTTTTGAGTCCGGAAGCTAAATGCAGTCTGACATTCAATGAAATATGCAAAATAGGTCCTTTGTTTACAAAAAAAATCCTAAAGGATATAGTAAGGACGATAGTTTTCGAAAGTTAAATTCAATCCCTTAGAAAAGTCATAAAAATAAGAAATTTATCCAGCAAAATCAAATGTCTTCATGTGTAAATATAAATATTTAAGACCTGCAAGAGTGTTTACAACGATTCCAATGCATTTTGCCATCAAAGCAGGACAGTGAGCATGAGGAAAACAGGCAGCGGAACAGAGCAGCGGAACAGACCGAACCGAACCGAACCGAACCGGAACCGAACCCGAACCGAACCGAACCGAACCGAACCCTAACCGAACCGAACCGAACCGAACCGAACCGAACCGAACCGAACCGAACCTAACCGAACCGAACCGAACCAACCGAACCGAAACCGAACCTAACCGAACCGAACCGAAACCTAACCTAACCTAACCTAACCTAACCTAACCTAACCTAACCGAACCTAACCTAACCGAACCTAACCTAACCGAACCTAACCTAACCTAACCTAACCTAACCCTAACCTAAACCTAACCTAACCTAACCTAACCTAACCTAACCTAACCTAACCTAACCTAACCTAACCTAACCTAACCTAACCTAACCTAACCTAACCTAACCTAACCTAACCTAACCTAACCTAACCTAACCTAACCTAACCTAACCTAACCTAACCTAACCTAACCTAACCTAACCTAACCTAACCTAACCTAACCTAACCTAACCTAACCTAACCTAACCTAACCTAACCAACCTAACCTAACCCAAGATTGGACTTTTTTATTTTTTCTTAAAAATTGGTTTGATATTATATTTTTTTTTGCATAAATAAGCTTTAGTTGGAGTCAAGGCACTAGCCAGGAATTTATTTGGGGGGTTTCAGAATTTTTTCAAAATTGTGTACACAGACAAAGATAATATTGGCTTTGATCGAGTAGTCAAAAATGAATTGGCAGTTTTCAAGGTCTTAAAAAGATTTAAGCTAAGGGCTTAAAAAAATTAACTTAAGTCAAGTTTAACTACAAACAAGACTCCAGAATTTTTCGACCGATTTTAGTTATTGTTAAGTTCGTTTTGAAAATTTAACTTTGTCATATCACAATTTCTTAGAAACTTTTTGCTTCAAGAAAGTGGTGAAAAGTTTGTTGATTTATTGAAAAATTATAAAGTTAATGTAATAATTATTACATAATACGTAAAATTTGTTTATTTTTAATACATACTATGCAAAAAAAAATTCAATTAAAAAATCAAAAAAAAAAACGGCATAAAATTATCCGATATATCGCAACCCATTTAAAAGTTGTTGAGCTTTAAATTCGAATTTTTTAGTCTGTTTTTGAACCCCAATAACTTTTTAACGGTTATTAACTGAGGAAACGTTCTTATTTACAAAACATGAGGGGAAAAAATCGCAAAAATTAGAAAAAAAAAATCCCAAAAATTAAAAACAAATGGCTTAATTTAAAAATATCAGACAAAATCAGAAACAGATTTTTTAAATTTTTGCATTTTTTTTTTTAATTTTAGAGATTTTTTTTTGCAATTTTGGGTATTTTTTTATTATTGTCGTTTTTTTCTTAAAATTTTTGGAAAGTTTTTTTAAGTTTTTAGCAGTTTTTTTCAATTTTGGCGATAATTTTTAAATTTTGGCGATTTTTTTCATTTGTGCTAATTTTTTTCAATTTCGTAGATTTTTTGAATTTTGACGACTATTTTGAGTTTTGAAGATTTTTGTCTTTAAATTTTGATGATTTTTTAAATTTTGGCATTTTTTTTAATTTGTCGTCATTATAGGTTGTAAATTTTATGTGCACCGAATTCATTTTCAATCAAACATTTAATATATATTATTAAACTTTTAATTGAAAGTGAGTTTGAAATCAAAATTTTATTGACAATAATGTTTTCCGGAGCATTCGAAAAGCGTTAAAAATTACAATTTAATTAGTTTATATTTAAAAAGTGAATGGTAAAGTAAGACTTCATATATTTCCAGATGATTCTATTCTACATTATAGGCACTTGAAATCAGCATTTTCATCCGATAAGAAAGGAATATTTAAAGAAAATATTATAAGTTTTTTCTTAAAAATGTAAAAAAAAATATTCAAAGCCAAAACTGATAATGAATAAAATGATCAAAAACTAATATTTTTTAGAAAGAAAATGCCCTCTGAATGTATCTTTCAATTAAAAAAATTCTACGCAGTCAGAGATTTTATAAAATTAAAAAACTAGTCATAACTTAAAACATTTTGTATAGAAAAATATTTTAAATCTTTAAGATCATGAGAATGTAAGAGTTGTATATGGCTTTAAGATATATAAGTTTCTTATTTAAAAAAATAAAAAAAATTTAAATCAAATTATAATAACACTGTGAGACAAATGGTAGGGGTCAGTGATCGGGAAGGGTTCAAACTACCGGGGAAAGTTATATCGGTAAAAAAGAAGTTATACGTGTCCCGGCGTTTCGCTGGGTCACGTCTAGGAATCGAGATATATCGATTTGAAGTTAGTAACTATCATATAGGGGAAATTGTCACCTTTGGTGGTCTTTTTTTTGACATAACTCGAGAATTTTTTTATTTTTAATTCATAAAAAATCCAAAACGGTAAAAAAAAAGTGTCAAGTCCTATTACTTTCGCGTAAAGTCACATAACCTTTAAACAAAATGAGACATAGATCATGAAAATCGATGGACGCGTTTCGGTTTTATTTATTTATTTATTTATTTATTTATTTAATGTCTATAGAACATAGTTCCTTACAGACTAAGAATATCTTAATTTTAATTAAATTAATTTAAAAAAATTAAATAATTATTTAATTATTAAAATAACTACTATAATTTTACAGAATTAAATAGAAAAAATTTTTAAAATTGGATTTTGATGTATTAAATTCTACAATTTGATTTACATTTAGTAAATTGAATTCTATAATTGTCCTAATTAGAGGACTATTCAAGATATAATTAGAACGATGACAAATTTCAAAAAACAAATCATTGTGACGAAGATGTCTACTGGGTACATTGAACGGAATTTTCTCCAAGAGACTGGAGCAATCAATACTACCATTTATTAAATCAAATAAGAATAGCATTGATTGAATCCTACGCCGAGTTTCTAACGTTTCTAAACCAAGATGAATGCAACGGACTTCATATGTAGGAACTGGATAAACAATTAAGTGAAGGTATGAATTTTGAGCATATCTGGAGAAAATTTTTGAAATTCATACCTTCACTTAATTGTGAATAAAACCGAAACGCGTCCAATTTTGACAATTTAGTTACTTTGAATTTATAACGAGCTTCAAACTTCCGTGTATTTACAAATATAAAGCAAATCAAACATATTAGCTAGGGTGATACTAGTATTTCGATCTGGCTAAAGATCTCATCAGAACCCTAAGTTTTAGAAAAGCTAGAGCCTCCAGAATAGGCAGAACTTTAACAAAAAACCTATTAATCAGCAATGTTACTCCATTCTTGTCTTCTTAGTAATCAAACACCTGGCTAGGGTCTTTTCCTAACAAGCATCACAACGTTACTAAACTTTGAAAACCAAAAATGGTCTATTTATATAAAACAAATTATTTTTTACAGTTTAAAAATCGAGATTATTTTTGTGTTATTATTAATTTATAACGAGCTTCAAACCTCCATATATCTACAAAATCAAAGCAAATCAAACATATTAGCTAGGTTGATACTAGTGCGTTGATCTGTCTAAAGATCTCATCAGAACCAGAAGTTTTAGAAAAGCTAGAGCCTACAGAATTGTTTTTATAACATCGAGATTATTTTTATGTTATTTTTAATTTATAACAAGCTTTAACTTTCCATAATTTTTGTCATCACCAGAGAAGACAAATTTACCTCTTTTTTAATTTTTATCCATTTTTGCTTATTTTGTTATTTTTTGATTTTTAATCTTTACGCTTAAAAACAGCTTTTTCTTAAGTTTTTTTTCAGCTTTAAAATTACATTTTTCAGATTTTCTTAGCTTTAAATGCTTTGTTTTTGAAATTGTTTTCCCTTTTCTCTTAAAAAGTTTAATGTTTTACCTTTTTGCGGTTTTGCTATTTGTTGAATTTTTTCTAATATTTTTTTTTGCCATAAACAAAATGGCTTTTGTAATTTTTTGTCTTCTATGGTCATCACAAACCCCACAAAAGTTATTTTAATTGCTAAAACATTCTTAGAGTTGTAAGTCTTTCACTATTAAAAAGATTTAAAGCCGGACTAAAACAAATTTAATATGGAAAAATTACAACTTTTTAATCAATGAAAAGTTCTGTATACATTTATCTTATTTGAATAAAAAAAGTTATAACTTTTTTTCGAAAAATATGTTTTCTTAACCTATTTCAAAATTTGTAAAATCATTTTCAGGGTGGCTACGGCCCAAGTGGGAGTATCTTAAATGAAACAGGCCACATGAAAACATTTGCAAATTTTTAAATAGTACTAACAAGGAAAAAATGGTTATTCAGTTCGTATGCTTTGGTTCTTTCGAAGACTGTATTGACTCACTTGCCAACATTTACAGAAACAACAAAAAATATTTGCATTTTAAGTTATACGCCAAAAAGTTAATTTCGAAATTTTAGAAATAATTAAAAAAAAAAATGTATAAGAATGTAAAGGACGGGTAAGCCGAAGTATTCGTATCCTAAACAAAGCAGCGAGTTATGAATAAAAAAAATTTAAGAGTTGTTTTTTTTTTTTATTTTACAAGGGTACAAACTAATTTAAAGAAATAGTTCTAAAATGGAATTGAACAAAGGGAACTATGATCTATTAATTACAACTCTAAAGGATAATTGAGCGGAGAGGGCTTCGTAAAAGGCACACACAAAATTCCTCTTGATCATTCTATGTTCAAAAATTGTCACCTAGTAATTGGCATACTAAATGACATCTCCATCCAACAGAAGTCATTTGGCATATTGAAAGTAAAATACAAAAAATATTATAATTTACGAGGTATCAGCTTCTGTCAATATGGTGTTTTATTGAAAAGAATCAAGGAGAATGTCTTACCTTCCGAAACACATTTTGACCAATAAAAGTCTCCAATAAGTTGTATGGCTTTGAATTTCGTCTTAAACTACTTGTGAAAATGTCTTCTATCATAGTGTCTTCATATCATCATGGCTCCAGTTTTTGAGAAATCGGTATATATCCATTTTTCATGGATATAGCTTAGTCTGCGCTATTTAAAAAATTTTTATTCGACTGCATTGGTTTTTTTTTTTGCCTTCTTAGCTTTCGTTTACGGAATGTTTTGACTTTTTTTTCAAAACTACACGTAATTTAAACCATTAATGTCGATCAAAAGTAACGATTTTTGACCATTTTTAGTTTTTCTTAAATCTTAAAATATTCGTGAGATTGCCTTCTATCAAATTTATTTTATAATTATATTAAAATGTTACCAGATTACAATAAATTTTTATATCCTGCATCTAAATTTTTTCCCAAAAATATCTAAATACGTTACAAACAAGCAAAATTTTATTTTTTTAATGCAATTTCTTTAAACTTGAAAAAAAAATCTCATAAATTTTTTAAAAACATATTTAGATGCAGGATAAACAAGTTTACTGAAATCGAGTCACATTTAAATATATTTATAAAAAAAAAAATGATACACTGAGAGAATTATCTTCACTTGAGTAATGAATTTCTTCATAGCTTTAATGAATATTAACACTGGAACTTGTCCATTGAAACATTTCATATAATCTATGAAACAGGTTTCATTAAAGGCAATGTTTATGAAATGTTATTAGAATTAATAAAAATTTTGATGTATCATTCCGACACTGAAGCTTTTATAGAATTTATGAAACAATTTAATAAATTTCCTTGAATTAAAAAAACTCTTCAAGAATGTCTTAGAAATGCTTTGGAACTAAGCCAATGAACCGCTTCATATAATTTCTTAAACAATTTCAGTGAAGTCCAAAATGAATAAAGGGCTACATTGAAATGATTTCTAAAACATGTTGAACACTAGACAACTAAATCTTAAAACTAAAAATTGAAATGTATGAAAATTAATGAAATTATGAAAAAATAAAAAAATTAAGAATTTGAAATAATTTTATAGCTCTAATGAAAATGTTCATTGAATTTATAAAGAGATAATTTATGAAATCGAAAGAATTTTTTTTATGAAATTACGAAATTTTATGAAAAATTTCTTAATGTATGATTGATTTAGTTTGGCTCGAGGTCATGTAATTTAGAAAAAATAAAAACACAAAATTTGTATGTTTTAATTTTTATTATCGATATTTCGAACGGAATCTCCGTTCATCTTCAGGATAATACTAAAAACAAAAATACATTTATTTTAACATTTATAAAAACATTGATTTATAAAAACATTTCTTAATATTAATAGAATTTCTTGGATATAATGAAATTCTTGATTGAATTTACGAAAAAAAAGTTCTATGAAATTGTTTCATTAATATCATGAAGGATTATTCTTTCAGTGTCTAAGAAAGGCATACTCACAAATGGTTTAAGATTTAAATCAAAATCATCCATAGCGGACTTTTTGAGAAAATCTAATTTGCTAATACCACCCACTCAACTGCTTTATATCCTGCATCTGAATCTATTTTCCAAAAATTTCTTTAAAAAAAACATTCAATTTTGAGGAAATTTCGATTAAAAAATAAAAAGTTTTATGCAGAATATAAACCTTCACTCACAAGAACTTTTCCATAAAAGTTCAACGGTTATTTAAAAAGTTAATCGGTAAAGTTTTTTCAATGGAATATACAGTTAAATTACCAAAGAAATATATTTTTTAACTTTCTGTCTGTTATTCAATAAACAAAACAAACAAATAAACGGACTTTCGGTAATAGTTAAAATATTCAGTTAAAAATAAACGCAATTCAGTTAAAAATAAATTGAAATAAACGAAAACAATCTATGGTTTTTATCGATTTTGTCAATTAATTTTTCAACACTTGAAAATAAACTAAAATAAAACAATTGTTTTAAACGAAAAGTAAGTTGTCCTGTTTTTAACTGATTTTCAGTTAATTTAATGTGTATATTCAGTAGTCTTTACGGAAAAAAATGTTGTGAGTGTAAAAAAATAACTACATAATTATTACAAAAAACAAAAAATGTGTTAATGTTTGTTTTTGAGCGATAATATAAAACAATGTCAAGCAAGTTCCGAATTTGAGCAAATATTTAATTGATTAAAAGTGCATTTGTAAACTAAATGTTTATAGAGATTAATAATGTAATGTGGTAAAATTGCAAACAAATATACGTTCAGGTAGACAGCATAAAGCGAAAGACAAACACACACATCTTAGGTAGTTTTTTATGTTTCCTTTCTCTTATTTTAAAAAAGGGTTATATATGCCATACTTTGTTATTTCTTCCTTTCGTTTCTAGAATTATCTACTGTGAGTGTTTTTTTTCATCAGGTCACATATTAATATGCGAATTGTGGTATTATCAAATGCGATGAAAATCTGTTTATCTTAAAAATTCTGCGATGGATGATTTTGAATTTGATCCTAAATTATTTTTTAGTGTGCCTTCTATGACAGTCTCAAAAAAAAACACACAACGACTTTTCAATTGAAATCCATTAACCCATACCGTGTCTTATATCTTAGAATTTGAAATGCACCTAGAATATATTAATTACATAGGAGGACCATTAACCCATATTCAATATATTACAAACCGTCTGATAAAACGTGTATACCCCCATCCTGATCATAGTGTATCAAAAACGAAATATAGAAAAATATTTCTATGACCACATCAATGAGCAAAGTGTGTGACGCCTCAAGTACCTCAAGCGTAAATCGGCGACAGTTCAAATTCAGACATCTTAAACAGACAAGTATAAGTAAAGACAGGCACATGCACCAGCATGCAGCACCAATCAAATGGGCAAAAAATTAAAGCTTGATGGTGTGCGGGTATGTCCATCATCTAAAGTATTTACAAGTATGCATGAAAATATGAAAACAAGAGATTGTAATGGCTGGTTTGAGATGATTTTTTTTATTTTTCATTTTTTTTTTTTGTTTTTTGTGAACCTTAATTGATGCGCAGATTGTTTGATAAGTTTTAAGGAATTTTTATTTATAATTATTTTACTATCTTTTCCAGTTTAAAAAATTTTGTAAAGCCAACTCCATTACGGTGCATAGTGGGGTATTTAAAAAAAATAATGTTAATAAATATAGAACTTTTAAACTACACTGATAATACTCCATGCGTAAAATTATGAAAAAAATGTCAATATAATCAAATTTTTTGTAAAATGAACGAAAATTTGTAAAGGGTGTTTTTTATACAGGTATAGAAATTTAAGTTGGCAACACTTTTTTAACTGGCGGCCATTTAGTCAGCTGTTAAGTGGTTTATGTTTAGTTTGGTTTGGCATTTCAACATGAATAGACTCACGCCTGTTCGAAATACGTATGGCGCACTACGTCCGAATTTTGTTTAGCGATGAAGTTTACTTTTGATTAAATGGATACGTCAATAAACAAAACTGCCGCATTTGGAGTGATGATAATCCTCAAGTGTATGTTGAGACACCGTTACATCCAGAAAAACTGACTGTTTGGTGTGCATTATGAGCTGGTGGAATCATTGGTCCGTACTTCTTTAAAAACGATGCTGGTCAGAACGTTACAGTCAATCGTGACCGCAATAGAACCATGATTACTGACTTTTTCGTTCATCAATTGAACAACCATGATGTGCAGGAGCTGTGGTTTCAACAAGACGGCACACAGCTCGTGCCACAATTGATTTTTTTACCCGTGAATTGGCCTCCGAGATCGTGCGATTTAACGTCGCTGGACTATTTTCTGTTGGGATATGTGAAGTCGCTAGTCTACGCCGATAAGACCGAAACAATTGCAAACTTGGAAGACAACATTCGTCGCGTTATTGCCAATATACGGCCACAAATGTTGGAAAAAAGTCATCGAAAACTGGACCTCCAGATTAGACTACGTCCGAGCGAGCGGTCATATGCCAGAAGTCATATTGTATTTTAATTATAATGCCAGGAGATTATCTTTCGAATAAAGTAAATTTCATGTCAATTTAAAAAATTCATCTTTGTTTTATTCCATTTCAAAGTTCTATATCTCTATGAAATACACACTTTACATTTTACGAAAGTTTTTGTAGTTTTGACAATAATTTCGTAATTTGTATTGTAAAAGAGGTGTACGTCTTGCAAACTATTGTGACTTGCTCACCCTATTTTTGTACAGTGTACTTATAGGTTGTTTAAGTTGACTAACTCGTGTGTAAAAAATCTATGGGAAGTGCAACTTTTGTAGATGTGTACAGATTTCTAAAATTTAGAAATTAAAATTAAATTAAATTAAATTAATTGATTGTTAACTAATTTTAGCATTTTGAACTCAAATATTTCTACCTAATTTCTTTTTCTCCATAATATTTTTTTTTTAAATGTCTTAGACTTTTTTCATAATATTTTAAGCTAAGTAATTGTACTACCTTTGCGGTGCAAATTTCAGCCAAATCGGAAAATGATAACCCGTGGCGACCAAGCAAAATTAATGAACCTTTTCTGAAATCAATAATAAAGTCTTTTGGTAGATAAACCAGAAAAAGTCATGGCAAAAGAACAAAATTTAAATTTTGTAATTTATTTAACTTTCAATGTAGATGGCCTCAAAATATTTTTTATACACGAGCGATTCTAAAAGACATTTAGACTCAGCGCACCTTATGCCTTTAGAAAAGTATGGGTTCTTCTCAGTGTCTTGGAATTTCTAAATTTGTCTTTTTTAAATAGGTTTTCTGAAATCGGAATTGAGGCGCTTTCAAAGCCTGTTCCACTTTTTGTGGATTATTTTTTTTTTGTCAATGGTGTTAATATCAAAATAAAAATAAAAAACGTCTTTTGGCACTTTTTATATTTTTACACACAAGCTGACAATTAATTGATGGTGAAAATATTTAAAGTGTTTTATCACTTAATAGGTCAAATGTTAAATTTTGTATGGGCTAAGTAACACGTACAGGAAAAAAGAAGCCTAATTCCTAATTCTAGACCACCGGTGATCAACATTGCAATAAGGTCTGCCGAATTGACGTTTAGGAATATGATTAGGCCAGATTTCTGCAAGAGGTCCAATTATCAGAATCATACTATTCTCTACTCCAAAGTGCAAAGATGTTTCCTATAGTGAATCAGCCAAGGAGGCTTGTGATCATCTATTGGAAATCTACTTCCAGGGATGTGTGCCTGTTGATAGATCTGTTCCTACTTTTGGGACCGCCTCTAATAGGAAGGGACATTCTTCTTTCTAGCAGTGCATTCCGGGTCGTATAGGGTCCTTTCTGGACTCTGGTTATAAATGAGCTACTTGAGGAACTGAATTCTTTGGGTTTCTGAACTTTTGGGTTTCAAAACCACGCCGACGATCTTGTGACTTAAAATCACTGGTTGGTGTGGAAAAACAATTTCTGATCGCATGCAACAGGCTATGCATCATACCCTTAAGTGGCGTCAGGAAAAGGGGTTGTCAATGAACCCAGCCAAGATAATACTGTTTTGACGTTTCCAAGGTGGACCCAATCCATGTTAGAGATGCTTTTAATAGGGTTTATCGATTGGCTGCTGGTGCTGGCAAAATAAGTCCGACAAAGTCCATTAGTGCTTAATATGACACAGCTGCATCCCAGCAAAAAATAACCTGGATTTGGTAAGCAGTAACTACATTTGTATGCTTCCAAAATTGCGCTTCACCGCCTTGCATACCATAAAGCAATTCCCAGAATACCTCCTTTAAAGCAGTGAATAATGCTTACAATGAAGCAATAAATTATGCATACCAAGAAGAATTAATGTTGTCAAAATACAAAAATCGCTTCTTAGTGCCTAAGAAGGCCTGAATTCATTGCTTCTAAGAGCACATGAAAGAAGCGCTTTAAAAGAGACATACTAAGTGGAACATCGCGAACAAAAATCATGCCTTCTTTATTTGCTTTGGAAGCGCTTCGTTATCAAATAATGCCTTCCAGAAACGCTTCTGGGTAAGCACTATTTTTTGCTGGGATATGTCTGTGACTGAGAATGCCTGCCAGGGCGTTCTGCGTCTCCCCTCATGATGATACACTGTCTAGGGTCACTGATAGTATGTTACCAAGGCTGAGTGTATGAGGGGGGCTACAAGAGGGGCACTTATTTTTATCCTTTCAGATATGCTGGCAGAATTCAGGGCATTATTGTCCTATGAGGTGTCGTCAAGATTTGTCATGGATTGCCTCGAAACCCTTTTTTAACAAGGCGGGTGTAGCGAGCGTGCGGCTGCAGCAGCCAGCGAGAGGGGAACCCCTCTGTGGTGTACAGACGGAGTACGTCGGGGAGAAACTTAGGACGAGTCAAGATTCTGCTATATAATAGATCATCTGGGACTAGCTTTCCTAAACTAGCTATCCTCTATAAAGATTTGTTTAAATCGAAAAGGGTGTAGATAATCGATTTGTTGATTTTATATGTTTTGTCATTAATATAATATTGGCTTTAAAAAATATTAAATTGAAGGTTTTTTTAACATTAAATTATATAAACAGAGATATAATTTTTTATATTCTTATATCTAGCATATATGAACATTTTAAATCGGGTATTTTAAGCTTACAATTATTTATAATAAACCTTTCATTCTACAAAGTTTTGTCAAAAAATCCGCATGAAATCGAGATTGTAATTCAATTAATCCTGGTAGGAATAATTTTGACACAGAAGAAATTTCGGCTGAATTTCAGTTTATGGGGGACACCCCTAGAGAAAAAATCTGAATATGCCATCCCCTTCAGAATGTTCCCAGGAGTACGAAAATCATAATGAATAAGGGGGCTCACGCCCCCTATGGGCGTGGCAGTCGAAAAACGACCCGGCCCACCTACGTAGACAATATGGGTATCAAATGAAAGCTAATGTCTTCACGATTCCAAAAATAGCCATAGTTGCCAGATCGGGCGGTTTTTGCAGCCGATACGGCCATTTTTGTTAAATAGGGGCGGGGGTGAAAAACGACCCATGCCACCTACTTAGGCAATATTGGTATCAAATGAAAGGAAATGTCTTCACGATTCCAAAAATACCCGTAGTTGCCAGATCGTCCAGAATTTGAGGAAGATATGTTAATTTTTATAAAATGGGGGAAGGACTTTTTTTTGTTTATTTCTTTTTAGCTCGGCCAGAGGCCGAGCACTCGAGATCCCCGCCGTCTAGAATTAAGACATACTGGAGTTAAAAACCCCTAAGCCCGGCCGTAGGCCGGTCACGCAGAAACACTTTACTAAGCGAAGCCAGTATAACAAATGCGACTAGATGCAGATGGCATCTTGGCCGTGAGAAGCGTGGAAACTCACAACTTTACGTGAGTTCTCATGCTTCTCCAAGGGGATTGATTTACTATGACCTCCACGCGGTAATCCCTGGATAACGCTAACAATAGTAATCTTTTCGCACAAAATGCTCATTTTTGTTTGATTTTAACAAAATATAAGCAAAAAAAAAGGAAAAAAAAAATTTCCCCCACCCCAAATTTTGCCAAAATGGCCATATCGGCTACAAAAATCGCCCGATCTGGCAACTACGGCTATTTTTGGAATCGTGAAGACATTAGCTTTCATTTGATACCCATATTGTCTACGTAGGTGGGCCGGGTCGTTTTTCGACTGCCACGCCCATAAGGGGCGTGAGCCCCCTTATTCATTATGATTTTCGCACTCCTGGGGTCATTTAAGGGGGGCGTGGCATTTTTTTTTTTTTTTCCAGGGGTGTCCCCCATAAACTGAAATTTTGCCGAAATTTCTGGTGCTCATGAAAATGTTAAATTTATTATGTTATAAAATATTTTTTCTATAAATCTAATTATAACATTATGATTTTATTAATCATCTCCATGACATTTTCTTTCCGGCTGTTAACGGTTTTTCAAAATGAACATACGTTTTCCATATTTGTACATAAATGCAGGCATGATATTTGTTTTCGGTGATTTATTTTTATACAAATAAAAATTATTTGAAAATCTTAATTTGATTTTAAGATTTATAATAGCATTCATTTTGTTTTTTTTTTTTCAAAGCAATAGTAGTTGCAGCATTAAAAGTCTATTTAATGGATTTTATAATATTTCATGAATAAAAAAGAAAAATCATGTATAGTCTATGATACCACATAAACTATACACACAGAGAAAAATGTTGCAACTGAAATTCGGCTACTACCACTAAAATTCGGTTATTACGTATTTCAGTAGGTTGGTAAAACTGAACTTTAGTTTTTACTACAAAGTTCGGTTAATTCAACTGAGTTTTAATTTGCAACACCCAAAATATTCAGAAATCTAAGTTAAATATCGTTGTTCTAACTGCATTTAAAAGTTCTCACCATTAAAAGAGACTTTTAAATTCGATTGGTACTTTATTTCTCTGTGTGTATGGTCACTATTCATCATTGGCTATGGCCGGCCACCTGTCGTTGTCTGTTTTTTTTTGTTGAAGTAAGGCAAAATACCACATTTAGATTAAGGCATAAAATAAGGAGTGAGATCGGTGAAACTAGTGCACGCATTTTACCTTGTAAATCCTTTTACATACTTCATACTTCATATGAAATATTTTTAATTATGGGAGCTTTGAAAATATTCCTAAATTGTTTATAAAAAGTATCAATCAAAACGATTGGTTAGTTCGCCAAAAAATGTATAATCAGCAAAAAGTAAGAGAAAAAATAATTGAAAGAGAAGAATAATTGAGGAGCATCTTTTCAAAACATGATTATTCCACTTTTGACAAAACGATAGAATTCACTATTAACCCACTCACCAGGTACAGTGCAAAAATCGTTTAATGTATATGCTCGACATATGTATTAACAAAAAATCTTTAATGTTTGTTGATGTGCTTTGCTTATGTAGAAGGATAGTATATGATGACATTAGAGAAAAAGAATTGTCATTTAAAGTTTTAACTGAAAGTTAAACTGGCAATTATGATAATGACTAGAGAAAAACCAAACACACTATAAATAGAAATCGTTTGTGGTAAATTTCATTCTAACTCAACACACAGAGTAATGTGGGATTTAACGTTACCCAATTTCTTTAACGTGTGAGTTAAATAGAAGATATTTACAATTAACACTAAATGGCACGAAGAATGTTGATGAAGACCGTAGTGGGTCAGAAAATGCTTGCCATTCATGCTAGTGTCTAATAACTTTTTCTGTGTTTTTTCTAATAGTCAAAGTAAATTATCATATAAAAATTATAATTTTTCTGTTAATTTAGAGAAAAATTTGTCATGATCTCAAACCGAACGAATAAAATCTCACTCAAAAGTGATTTTTTTTTTTTTTTTTGTTTGGTAGCATTGAATTGAAATCTCAGCGAAAATAAAATTTTGCGAAATCTCTATAATTACACCAGGAAAAAAGAATTAAAATGCATGATTTCATCAAAAGTAGATTATTCCACTTCAAAATGGCATTACCCATTTCAAATATACATTTTTGGAACAAAATATGATTAATCCAGAAGTTTATTAAAAATAAATAGAAAATACTGTGTAATTTTTTTTTAGTTTTATTTATTTAAAGATGAACCTAAGGTTATTTTAATTCAAAATAAGATATCTGATACCTAATTAGTTTCAGCAAAAACAAGATTAATCCGCAGTGGTTTGAATCAAAACATGATTATTCCAATCAGCCGCGTCAAAACAAGATTATTCCATTTCAAATCTTGCATTTATTCCAAACATATTACTGCTAAATTTTTGAATCCTGTACAAAGCAAAGACTAATCTTGTAGTCTATACACAGAAAAAATTATCAACCTAAGATATCTAATTAAAGATTTGATTTGAATTTAATTTGTTTCTAAACAAATATTTAATTGAATCAAAAAATATTTTTATTGAGTTTTAAATATATAAATACACATTTTATTTTAGACGCAATTATCATATTATTTTTTCATACACTGTATGCATAAATCAGTGTTGCCAGTGGGTTTTTTAAAAAATACCTACACTAAGCAATAAAAATACCTTTTCTCCCTACATTATCGAATTTTTCCCCCTACAAAAATCGCTACGAAATTTTTTACATTTTTATAAACTAAATATGCTTTGAAATTTTCATACTTTCGACGACAATTCCAATTATTTTCAAAAATTAATATCCAAATGCTACTATAGAAAATTTGTTCGAAAATTATTTGAAAATATAAGTTGTTAAATTTTCCAAAATATTTTTTAGAATAGATTTAAAATTGTCAATATTTGCCAAAACAAAAATCATGCCAGCTATCAAAAGTTTAATTTCATACTAGCGGTTTCTATTTCATTTTTATTTGGTGTTATTGTACAAAACCCATCAAAATTTGTATTGCTTTTCGTCGGTGAAATTTAACTTTGGTTTTTCACATAGGTGGGAAGCTGTTCATACAATGCTGCACAACAACTTCCAATTTATAACTTTCTAAATAACTTACAAACAGATTGTTAGTTAAAAAACAAACAATCATCTATTAAAATGACAAATTATAAGAAACTAATTTTTCTACGGAAATATCTCAAAATATAATCATTTTATAAAAAAATGTAGAAATAGCTGTTTTTGAAAAGATTTGCATTATTTGGACTAATTTGAAATATCTGCCCCTTTTCCCCTACGCCGTTATTTTGAAGGCAAAAAAACCTACATGTAGGGATTTTCCCCTACTTCTGGCAACACTGGCATAAATAGAAAATTTTCAGTATAAAATACCAAATGCATTTGAAGTTAACAAACAAGCACACACACAAACAGACTTAGCATTGCAAAAAACACACATACCAACGTATAGATCACACACTTTTTTTTGTGAGTATCGTTTTTTTTAGAAGTTATTTATAATTTTTTTATATAATTTAAATAAAAGGTTTAATTGATAGTATCATTGCCGTGATAGGTGCAAAATCAATTAAAATATTAATTGATTCAATAAATTTTTTAATTGAAACCCGTTTTTTAGTTTTTTGTGTGTAATAATGCAAGAAAATTTCAGGTTAAATACATAGGGGCATACTTAAAACACTATTTTCTCAATTTGTGCGAAAACACAAAAAGTGGAAGAGTCATGTTTTGAAAAGATGCTCCTCAATTGATCCCATTGACATTATAACTGATATTATAACCTGAGATTTAAAATAAAGGAAAACAATATACAGAACTAACCAACTAGTGAAGTACACTGAAAAAAGTAATTACATACTTTTTTCAATTTAATCGGTTTGTTGAAAATTTTAAAAGCTGTCAATTAAAAATTAATTGAATCAATAAAAATATTTGCTCAAATTCGGAACTTGCTTCACATTTTTTTTTTTATAGTATCGCTCCAAAGCAAACATCAACATATTGTTGTTTTTTTTTTTTTTTTTGTAATATTTATGTAGTTGTTTTTTTATAAATGTTTATGTTTAGTGGTATTAGTAATAAATATTTTAAATTCATTAGATATTAATTTTTATTAGGTTTATTACTTTAAATAATTTAGTTTTAATTATTTAAGTCTGAATATTTATTTTTTCTAAAACATTATCATAAAATTGATAATGTAATTTTCAAAGTTTAATTTCGTTTATTAAAACTTATTTCAAAAAAAAATAAAAATACTCTGATTTCAACAAAAAGGCTAATTTATGCAAAGAAAAAATCAAAAAAAAAAAATTTGTCGCTTCAATAGAAAGAAGAAACTAATTTCTGTGTGAATTTGTTCACATAAATATAAATAAATCTGCTAACTAAATGAGAATTTCATTAAATTCAAGCTATTAAAAAACATTTGGTATGGCAACAAAACATTTGGAATGGCAACAACAATTGTTTCTTATTTTTAGGAAGGTTTACGTTATTGATCACTTTTTAATCAAATGAGTTATTATTTAATTGAAAATAATTCAATTAAAGTGCTATCAATTTCTAATTGAATTAGCAATTTTCGTTTTTGGCGGAATTTCAGCAATTACAGTTATTGAATCGGTGGTTTTTGTGATCGAAATTTGTTTTTATTTTTTTGTGCGTACTCCCGAAAACAAAAATTCACAAAATCAATCATCAAACTCAGAAAACTAAAATCATAAATTAATAAATAAATCACGAGATAGAAGAAGAAAATGATTTATGCGAGTTATGGTGTAGATCACTACAAATCCATCTACCAAGTTAAACCAAAACTGAAATCACATATCTAGTGTAAACTCCTCTATCAATGGTTATAATCTTTAACTTCAAGCTCATATATTAGTTCTCATGTAGTGAGTAAACTAGTTTATATGAATGTTTGATCTTTGTCATGGGATTGTTACCGCTTTCAAACGTGTTCTGATGATGTGAACCTAGAAAATTCACGAAATAGATCTATCAACACATTCCTGAAAGGGTCAAATAATAAATTTGAAAAAAAAAAACTCTATAGATTATTTGTTAGGACAATATCCTAATAAAGAAATATAGAGTATGGCCTCGAACTTGAATAATTGTTAAATAAGTTTTGGGACTTTAGCACATTTAATTACTATAAATGCAATTAATGTTTATCCCGATGAAAATAAATTTAAAATAACAAATATGCAGGTGCTTGTGCAAATTTAAATGTAACTGACACTAATAGAAAACACATGATTTTCTGTTGTTGATTTACTTGAATTAACGTCACTACATTGCTAGGTCTGTCAAAAAAACAGAGTAGTATTTGGAAGATGACAAAGCCAATTGTGATAATATTTTGTTGTTGTTTTGTTTTTTCTTTGATATTTTAAATTTTGAATCTCGCTCCTAGACGAGGACAAGAAATTCTCATTGAGTTTGTGATTTAACATAACAAATATCTCTAGAAATTCTACTAACAAAGTCCCCTGCAGATTTCCTTGGGCAGGAATGAAATCCGGATAGGGACACGCCTACAGCAGATTGTTTTTCACAATTTGTTAAATAAGTTTTGGGACTTTAGCACATTTAATTACTATAAATGCAATTAATGTTTATCCCGATGAAAATAAATTTGAATAATTTTCATTTTCATTGCACAATTAAAGGTCGAAAAAAGATAATTTTTATTTTTAATAAAAATTATATCAAACTCCTCTAAAAATATTAGACCGAGTCCCACTACCAATCTAAACCAGATACGGGAGGGATATATAAAGCACATTCGATAATCGATTATGTAGTATGGACCCGATAAGCACCAAGTTCCATAAGTCATCATAGCCGACTACCGAAAGAAGAAGCAGAAAGATGGGCAAAAAAAAGGGGAGAAAGCCGAAACCGATACGCAACAGAATCGTATCACAGCACGAACGCAAACCCTGATAAATTAACTTTTGCGACATTTCACATCAGAGAGACAATGCAACGAAATTAGTCCTTAACCATGAGTCCAACCTGAAAATTAACTGTTCAAAAGTTAGGAAAGGAAAAGAAGAGATAAATAAAATTAAAAGTTAAAAGAAGGAAAAACACAAATATAAAATAAAAATGTTAAATCACCACCAGACTTGCAAGCTATTTTTTTTTTCGTTATTCGCAAACAAATCAAAAATATATCCTCAAAATATCCCCAATCAGAATAAATGCTGAACAAAGCTGTAGAGTTAAAATTTTTTATTTCATTTGCCCACATTTACTAGGCCTGCCAGACAATTTTTATCGATCAAATCAATAAACAAATATCCCCAAAAAAATCCGTAACTTCAACAATTTAATTTTTTAGTTAAGTCGGAGCTCAAATTCGTTGCTAAAATAACCCATAGATATATTGGCTTTCAAAATATCGTTGCAATTGAAGGGCTTATTGTAAACACTTGATAAGCCACATTTATTGTTTTATGAATTTTCGTTGCTTTCTAGACATCCATTGATTATTATATGATAGATGTTTTACATAAACACTTAGTCACTTGTACCTAGAGTATAAATGTACTGCAACAGTAATATTTTTGCATTTTGTCAACCATTAAAAGGCGAAAACAAATTAAAACTTAAATGTGGCTTATCAAGTTTTTACAGTAAGCCCTTTATTTCATAAATTTTATTTCAGAAATTGTCAGTTGTATTTCATATTTATGAATTGTATATCTGAAATTATAAATTGTATTACAGAAATTATCAGTTGTATTAAATTAATAAAAAAAAATTAATAATTGTATTTCAGAAATTGTCATTTGTATTTCAGAAAATATCAATTGCATTCCAAAAATGTTCACAAGTTTTTTTGTTATTATTTCTGAAAAGCAATTGATAATTTTTAAAAAACAATTGATAATTTCTGAAATTAAATTTTATATCTCAAAGACAACTGAAAATGGTGTAATTCAGAATATCAGTCAAATTCATAAATATTTTATTTACACTATTTCTTAATTCTCAAACTTTTATATTTTTTGATTTATTCGTGCACTCGTTGGACTGAGCTCACTCCTTAGTAGTACCAACATGAGGAAGATGATTGGACAGGCAAAACGCTTATTAAATTTATTTATAAGGTTTTGTAAAAAGAATTTTATACAAATAATACTAAAAAAATAATTAAATTTGTAAGGGAATGTTCAATAATGTGGCCCTACATCTGGTTTTTGTGCTATATAAAATACAACTATCAAGGAAGCTACACAGTGATGAGTCTGCAGATTTAACTGAAACTTGGATATTTTGTGGAGAACAAAAAAAAAAAGAACTAGACTCGCCTGAGTAAAAAAAGTTGTATCAAAAACTATATAATTTTACATAGACAAATATGATTATATATAGTCAAGTGTGGTACTATATTTGTGTGGATATAACTACGTATAAGACTTTGTGTATGAAAACTTTGAGGACAGACCCAAAGTACGTGGGGAATCAATAAGTCCGTGACTTTTCGACATTCCCTCGTAGTTATATGAAATGCAACACTGCTCCCATCAAGTACCGCCTGTTAATAGACTACTGTCAAATTTTGAGCAAGTTCCGTCACTTATTTTGCGTTTAACAGCTGTTCAAAACATACAACCTCGTGGATTTTTTAAATGGAAAAAATCGAATTTCGAGTGCTCATTTTTTGCGAACAAAAAACGTCAATCAAACCAAGGAAAAGCTTGATAAATACTATGGGGACTCTGCACCATCGATTTCAATGGTAAAAAAAGTGGTTTACTGACTTTCATTGTGGTCGCACAAGTACAATTGACGCTGAACGTTCTGGACGGCCAATTGAGGTCAATACACCCGAAAATGTCGGAAAAATCCACGATATGGTGTTGGCCGATCGAAGAGTAAAAGTGCTTGAGATTGTTGATGCCATAGGTATTTTATATGGCAGTGTCTTTTCGATTTTAAATGATCAGTTGGGTTTAAGGAAGCTGTCTGCAAGATGGGTGCCGCGTTTGCTTTCAATTGACCATAAACGTAATCGTGTGACAACTTCAGAAGATTGTTTGGAATTGTTTAACCGCAATTCGAATGAGTTTTTGCGGCGTTTTGTAACTATGGATGAAACATGGAAGAAGGCCAAGGTAAGTTTGTCGGCCAATAAGGTGATGGCAACAGTTTTTTGGGATGCACGCAGGATAATCCACATCGATTACCTTCAAAAGGGAAAAACAATAAACGGCGAATATTATGCCAACTTATTAGACCGATTGTAACAAGGATTAAAAAAAAAAACGACCCCATATGGCCAAGAAAAAAATTCTTTTTCATCAAGATAATACACAGGTGCACACGTGTGCAGTCTCAATGGCAAAATTCCATGAATTTGGCTACGAATCGGTACCTCATTAGCCATATTCTCCGAATTTAGCCCCCAGTGACTATTTCCTATTTCCAAACCTAAAGAAATGGCTCGGTGGAAAGAGATTTAGCTCCAACGATTAAATTATTGATCAAGCAAATTTCTATTTTAATGGACCTCAAAAAATCATATTTTTTAGAAGGGATACAAAAATTGGAGAGAAACGTTAGACTAAGTGTATTGAGCTAAACGGAGATTATATTGAAAAATAATTTTTTTTTTTTCAAAAAAAAAACTGTGTTTTATTCAAAAGTCACGTACTTATTGACCCGCCCTCGTATGCAAATGTCCCCAAACTATTCGGTATACCGAACAAATGTTCTAATAGTATGCGGTGTGCATATATACATATATATATATATATATATATATATATGTATGCACAGCGCATAGTCTAGAGACATTTATTCGTTCCCTCGCATAGTTTAGGGACATTTGCTTACTTTGGGGCCTGTCCCCAAAGTTTTCGCGCCTTTTCATACATCTAGCGTTTAAGATAAGGACCCTAAAGTATGCGCTACGCATACATATATATATATATATTAGGGCGGGTCGATTTAAAAATCGCTCAACGTTCAAGGAAAATCGTATTCTAGGGATCAAAATAAGAAACTTTGCAGAAGGAACCATACCTCTAAAACGAATTCTGATGTCCCGACTTTTGACCCGTAGGTTCAAATTTTGAAAAAGCCCACTTTGCTATTTCAGAAAGTAGGAGGAATCTCTCCAAGATTATGGGAGTTATTTCTTCTCCGGGAGACGCGCTAGCAGATTAATGCATAAATCATCATTCTAGGTGACCGTTAAGGGGTTACAATTTAAGTTGAAAGAGAGCCTTTTTAACCGTGTTTTTATAGCAAAATGTACAAATCTCGGGATAAAGATATTTCAGAAAGTAGGAGGAGTCTTTCCAAGATTAGGGTCTCTATTTCTTCTCCGGAAGACGCTCTAGCAGATGCATGTATAAATTATATTCGATTGGGGTTGGATTCGATTGGGGCACTCTAAATGGGTCAAAGTGGAATTGTTTAAAATTTGACCCTACGGGTCAAAAGTCGGGACATCAGAATTCGTTTTAGAGGTATGGTTCCTTCGGCAAAGTTTCTTATTGTGATCCCTAGAAACGATTTTCCTTGAACGTTGAGCGAGTTTTTGCCTCCATACAAATCGACCCGGCCTAATATGTATGCACAGCGCATACTGTAGGGACATTTATTAGTTCCCCCGCATAGTTTAGGGGCATTTGCTTACTTTGGGGGCTGTCCGCAAAGTTTTTACACATTTTCATACATCTAGCGTATAAGATGATGGCTATTGGTTCGATACACCGCATACTTAGGGGACAATTTTGGGCGTGTATCGAACCAATTGTTATTGATAACAGTTAAAGCGATGCGTAAACTAGTTGCAAAAGACTAAAACTTGTAAAAAAATATTTTTAAAATAAGAAAATATTTCAAAGGTCCACTTAGGAAAATTTAATTGTTCACATTTCTTTTTTTGTTTATTGTATATACATGTATATAGGTATATATTTTAAGAATCAATTAGTTTTATTAAACTGTTGTTATTCACTTTTTATGTTTATTAAAAATTATACTTTATATTTAATTTCTTTTGCAATGACACAATAAAAGCAGAAAAAACGTCTGCATTCACAAAGAAACTTTTTGAAAATGGAGATAACGGAAATTAAACTTTATGACATTTGACAGTTTTGACATATTCATGCAGCAACACGAAGAAAATAAAACTAAAGGTTCACTTTAGCGAACAGACCACATTAGCGAACCCTAAGACATGAAAAATTTATAAAAATTACTCACTGTTAAAAATGTTATAGAAATGGCGGCATACATACGACAAACTACAACAAATATTTTTTATGGTTAATTAAAAGCACACTTTTGCTTAAAATATACTTTTCAAAATTATGAATTTTTATGCAAGTTTTTTTTTTTTGGTTTTTCTTTTGTGTTGAGGAATCGTTTTTATACACAGAAATGTAGGTCCTTACTCAACATTATGTTTGCTATAAAATCAAAAATATGTGACCATAAAATCCCAGTAAAAAATGTTGCTTACATGCAAGCAGATTTGTAAGGGAGTAAGGCAAAAAGAATCCCTTACAAACCTGCTTACATATGCCATGATTTTTATATGGCGAATTCCCACTTGGAAGCTTTACTTTTTGGCAAAATAAGTGTGAATTTTAGCGCTTACAAAAAAAGCTGTGATTTTATGGCTTTCAGTAAAATCATATTTCATGTCTACATTATTACTATTAAAAGCAATAATATGAATATTATATAATTTATTTTATATAAAATTCTACAGGAATTCATTTTTTGTTGTTAAAATTTTAGACATATTAGATTAGACTAGAGTGGCACTATGCACCGCGGCCAGAAGTTGGTATTTTGTGCTGCGAACGAATACATCCTACAATGATAACAATTCCAAACGTCCGATGGCGTCACTATTCGACGACACCCGCCCCCGTATCCATGTTCGACTGTTTTGAGCCATCCGTGAACCAGACCTGTGCACCAACCTCCAGTACCCAAGATCCAGTCAACCACGTGCTCCTGTCGAAAATCACAACAACAAAGTGCCTCACAAATACCTGCACAGGCAGTATCCTGTCACTGACCCTAATAACCGGGTCATCATCGAACATTTTCGCAATCTCAAGATGCCCCTTCAGATCCCCACTCCTCATGCTGCCAATCTCCCGCAGCCTTAGGGATCCCATGGACGCGTACAGAGATATGCAAAGGAGGAATGCCCAGCATGACTCCAATGGCATCAGTCGGACATGTGTCCGAGGCACCAGTGATATCAATACATGCCAGTCAATAAACCCTCTGAAAAATCATCTGAGCCCCGTGTTGTTCAACCTTTGTACACCACGCCAATGAGGCGTATGTGACCATCGGTTTCACAATGGTGTTAAAGGACCAGTAGACCATTTGAGGTCTAAGGCCCCAGGTCCTGCCAAAGAGCATCTGGCAGGCAAACATTGCCCTAATGGCCCTTTTAGAGATCATATCAAGGTGCCCATTCCAATTCAGAGTACTTAACGCTAGCAGAGAATCAGATCCTCGTTCCCTGAAGCGATGGCTCAGTGAGACATAACTTACGTCTCCTAGTATACATATTAATATAATAATTTTATTTTTTCCGCTCCACATGCTAACTCTTCAGAAACAGTTAAATGACTAATTATTTTTTTATTTCATACTTGAAAACACCAAACACAATCGGAAGTCACTCCGAAAAATTGGAACACATCGTTTATAATTCACGATATGATACTTTCTGCATTACAACCTGCATCCTTGTAAGGGAAATCAGAAAGCTGAAAAGTTTTTATTTTGGTTTATTTTTATACGAAAATTATTCGTTTCTTTTGTTTACTAGGATAATTGTTTTCCTTTAAAGGGTTTATCCTTGTTAGGTTTTTTTTTTGTATTTATTACCTATTTTTAATTCACACTTCGGTAGTATGACATTTTTTCCATATACATAGTGTGATAATTTTGGCGAAAAGTTCAACACAAAATATTTTGAACACTATTTTGCAGGGCAGCGACTTTCACGCACTAAAAAATCCAAAATATGCAGTAAAACCCCAAAATATGCTCCTAAAATATGCACTTAAGTCGGAGTATGCACTAAAAATCTAAAAATATACACTAAATATCAAAAACATATGCTCTTAAATTGTATATATTTCTAAAAATTTACTTATTACTCGAGAGCTTTGAAAGAAATCCAATATAAATGTCTAGAAAATAACAACTAGATGATATGTTAGGGGTGACATATGAGTTCTTTCTTTTAATTAAATTTTACAGACAGAAAAATAAAATGCCAACAGAATTTAAAATTGTATTTTGGTGGCTACGACCAATAAATTCGGTTATTACAACGAAATTTTTTTTTTTTTTTTTTATATTAATTAATAATCATATAATTTCAAATTATATACTATTACCCTAACCGAGCACTAGCTACTTACAATGGCCTTCGGCGCGTTGTAGCGAAAACAGACCAGTGACTCTGGTGGGAATCGAAACCACGACCCCCGCACTAATAAGTCAGCACGCTACCAACTAGACTACCGTGGCGCACGAGTACAACATACAAATTCAAATGTGATTTCTGAATAATTTTGGTGTTGCAACTAAAATTCATTTGTATTAACCGAATTTTGTTGTAAAAACCAATACTGAGTTGTACCAATCGACTTCGGTCGTATTTTTCTTATTTCTTATTTTCAATTTATAACGAGTTTTCAACCTCCGCACATTTACAAAAATAAAGCAAATCAAAGATATTAGCTAGGTTGATACTAGTATTTCGATCTGGCTAAAGATCTCATCAGAACCCGAAGTTTTAGAAAAGTTAGAGCTACCATAATAGGCAGAGCTTTAACAGAAATCTTATTTATCATCAATTTTGCTCCATTCTTGAGTTCTTAGTAACCAAACACGTGGTTAGGTTCTTTTCCTAACAAGCAGCATGACGTTACTACACTTTGAAGACCAAAAATGTTCTATTTATATACAAAAAAATTTAGTTTTTACTCTGGCTGAATTAATGTTTTTCTCTGTGTGTAATTTTAATTTTTACAAAATATGCAAAAATATGGAATTAAATTGAAAATATGTCAAATATGCATTTATAGCAAAACTATGAAAAATATGCATTTATAACAAAATATGAAAAAATATGCAAAAACAAATCGATGCCATTTTGTTGCAAATTCTTTGATTCGGAAAAGTGTTTGGTCAAAATCGATTTGGGGCTACTGACTACAAAAATGTATTTGCATGAAAGTCGCGCTATTTAGTATATGAAACAGGGATGGCAGGCAATGCCTCTGAAATACCGTTATCGATTCAAACCCGTTTCAACAGACTATTGTTATTCGTAAAATCACATTACCGAAATAATTGAAATACCGTTATCTTTAAAATGCCGTTACCGATATAACTAAAATAGCAATATCCTAAAAATACCGTTACCGAAATAACTAAAATACCGTTATCGCTAAAATACCGTTGCCGAAATAATTGAAATAGCGTTATCCTTAAAATGCCGTTACCGAAATAATCTGACAAAATCAGAAGAAATAATCTCTGTAAAAAGATATTTATTTTCCCAAAGCTTGATCATAAACTAGCAAGTCGAATTCTAATGTCTTGGACATAATGGGGATAAAGTTACCAATGTACATTGACATTACCTGAATAACTAAAATAACGTTAACCTTAAAATAACTATAACCGATACTAAAACCGTTGAAAATAAAAGTCCTTGTTTAATATTTTTTTGCTACCAAGAAAAAACTTTAATTTAACAATTCGTTAATTTATAACGGGATTTTCATTAGTTGGGCCTTAAAATTTTTATGTCCATATTAAAAAATACTCATTTTATAATTGAATTGATTTTTTAGTTGAATTGAATTTATTCAATACTAACGATTCTTCGATGATACCGATTCCGAATAAAATACCGTTACTGATACTAAAACCGAAACAAACAAAAAATTTTTGCTAAACCCGTTATTCGCTTCGTCTGGCAAACTTGCTTAAAGTGCTAACAAAAAATTTGCTAAAATTTTCAAAAATGATCAGCGTGGGCTGGATCCGCCACTGGTTTAAATAATGTTTACGAATTGTGTAGTTTATTAAAAAAATAAAATCAAGTTAAAATTATTTACAAAATTTTTTTTTTATTCTGGTAATGTTGGTTTAACTGTAATTCTAATTGCTTTACTACATTCGACAGTTGATTTTTAACAGTTAAAAATAACTACATTTTGCAGTTGATTTAATTGCAAATCAAGTGTACACCTACAGTTTTTTAACTGTTATATTACCGACATAATTTTTTGGTTGTAACTTACTAAGGAAAAAAAAAGTTGAAAAATGAAATAATTCCCAAACAAATCTCAAAAAAACGAATTTGAAAATATTTAAAAAAAATATTAAAATAAAGCTATCAGTGGCCATTTTTCTCAACTTTCAGTTTTGATCAATTATTGTTGAGATTATTGTAGAACTATTTCTGAAAGTAAGGTGTTGCAAATTTGAGAAAAATCGTATAACAGTAACCCATGGCGTCCCGCGAAGAAAGTTTTAGATTTTTGACAATTTTTCTTAAACTGTTTTATTAAAAATATGTCTTGCGGCACATCATTTTTAATTCATTTTGGCATGCTAAACACGAATATTTAAAAAAAAAATTAAATCGGACTAACGGTTTTTTTGAGATATTGCGACATGGTTTTAACTAAAAATGGAGTTTTTCTTGCATTTTACAAATTTTTTAACAATGATCCTAATTTTTTTTAATTTGCACGAGCAGAGTAGACAGAACTACTTTTGATTTGAGCATAAGTATGTCAATATTGGTGGAAGTATAACTTGTAAATTTACCTATAAATATCTAGGAAAAACAAAAAAATTATGTAGTCAATTTGTTATGCTTTTCAATTTTATGCACATGATTATTGCGGAATATTTACTTTAACTTTTGATTTTTATTAATTTATGTTTTGGTTATTGTAGCCCTAATGCCAATAATTTTGTAGTGCGAAATTAAAGAAAAATCGGTTTACTTAACCCTTAAATATGTAAAAATAAATATGTAAAAAAAAATTAAATTAATTTCAAAAAATATTTTTTTCTCTAAATTCAGACATACATAATTATGTATTTGAGTGCAAAAATTTCAGGAGAGTTTTTAAAAAATCTCTAGAATTGAAGAAAAAGACGCTACTTTTGGTGAAAATCAAATCGCAATATCTTGAAAACCGTTAATGCGATTTCACAAATTTCAAAATATTTGTGTTCAACATGCCAAAATGAATACATATTTTTATTAAAGCAGTTTAAGAAAATTTTCCAACAATCGAAAACTTTGGTAGTCGGCCCGCCAAGGGTTGAAGCTGATGAGATATTTTCTGCAAATATAAGAGGATATAATTTGATCCGAAAAATGGTTTTATTAAATTGTATCACTTTGTATCTAATTACATTTAAATAGATACAGTTTAATAAAAAAACTATCCAATTATATCCGAGCTTTGTCCCGATATAATTACATATAATTATATTATATTTGATACAATTATATATAATTAGATACAATTACATACATAATAATCCAAATATATTTAAATTAGCTCTAGCTTTTCTAAAACTTCCGGTTCTGATGAGATCTTTAGCCAGATCGAAATACTAGTATCAACCTAGCTAATATGTTTGATTTTCTTTATTTTTGTAAATATACGGAGGTTGAAAGCTCGTTATAAATTGAAAATAATATAAAAATAATCTCGATGTATATAAAAACAAAAAACTAATATAATTGTAAAAAATATTACTTGAGCCAGAGTACACACTAAATTTTTTTTATATAAATAGAACATTTTTGGTCTTCAAAGTTTAGTAACGTCATGATGCTTGTTAGGAAAAGACCTAACCACGTGCTTGATTACTAAGAAGACAAGAATGGAGCAAAATTGATTATTAATAGGTTTTTTGTTAAAGTTCTGCCTATTATGGAGGCTCTAGCTTTTCTAAGACTTCGGGTTCTGATGAGATCTTTAGCCAGATCGAAATACTATTATCAACCTAGCTAATATGTTTGATTTGCTTTATTTTTGTAAATATACGGAGGTTAAAAGCTCATTATAAATTGAAAATAATATAAAAATAGTCTCGATGTATATAAAAACAAAAAACTAATATAATTGTAAAAAATATTAAGTTATATATATTTTACCTCCATAAAACGGGTTCGAACACAAAATGTAGGATTGAATATTTAAATAACAAATATGCAGGTGCTTGTGCAAATTTAAATGTAACTGACACTAATAGAAAACATATGATTTTCTATTGTTGATTTACTTGAATAAACGTCACTACATTGCTAGGTCTGTCAAAAAAACAGAGTAGTATTTGGAAGATGACAAAGCCAATTGTGACTATATATTGTTGTTGTTTTTGTTTTTTCTTTGATATTTTAAATTTTGAATCTCGCTCCTAGACGAGGACAAGAAATTCTCATTGAGTTTGTGATTTAACATAACAAATATCTCTAGAAGTTCTAATAACAAAGTCCCCTGAAGATTTCCTTGGGCAGAAATGAAATCCGGATAGGGACACGCCTACAGCAGATTGTTTTTCGCAATTTGTTAAATAAGTTTTGGGACTTTAGCACATTTAATTACTATAAATGCACTTAAATTTTAATTATATTTTTTTAGGCAATCACATTTTTGTTTTAAACGAAATTATTAATTTGATTTATTTAAAAACAATGTTTGTCAATATTAAAATGACCCAGTGAAATCCAAATAACAGGTGGCAGAACAGCTTATATTATATTATAAAAGCTTATAATTTCTGTTTTACAACCGATTCTTTTTATATGGAGTTTGTCCTAATTTCAATAGGTTCTTTACCTCCAAACTAGAACAAGTTGCATTAGAACCGGTTCTAGAACCAGTTATAGGACTGGTTATGGGACAGTAGAACCTTACAATTTGACTCCTAGGAACCTGTTTCAGAAACGCTTCCATGTAACCGGTGGTTAAAGGAAGCTGTTGCAGAACATGTTCATAGGTAATCTGTTCTAAAAAATTTTGCTTTAGGGTTTGTTATTTGTAATGGAAATCGATTTCGCAAAATTGTATACTATTTTCGTAAAATATTTTGCGATTTTTGAATTATATATAGTTACATAGAAACGGAATTATGAAATTTTTTCAGTTTTGGATTATATATATGTAAGTGTGTCTAAAATGACAAAAGACTTTTTTGATATTTGTTTTATATATAATTATGTATTGGGTTATATCTAACTCTACGAAGGGGCACTATTAGTTCTAGCATCTACATTCTTTCTGACAGTCAGGCGGCATTAAGGGCTTTAATGTCCTATGAGGTGTCATCTGGTCTGGTCATGGAATGCATTCTGGCTCTTAACCGACTTGGCGGGCGCAACTCGCTTACCTTAGGGTGGGTTCCTGATCACGAGGGGCATGAGGGCAACGAGAGGGCAGATTGTCTTGCTAATTGCGGGGCCCGAAGGCCCTTTATTGGCCCTGAACCATTCTGTGGTATACCTTTGGGGTATGTTAGGGAGAAGCTCGGGTCGTGGAGGGAATCAGAATTTTCTCTCTATTGGGAAAACTCTCTTGGCCAACGACAGGCTAAGAGATTAATCTCTTTTTCCAGTGCAGGATCGAGGAGACTCTTGTCCCTCGGGAGGGGTTACTTGAGTACCCTGGCGTCTTACCTGACTGGACACTACAATCTCAGATACCACCTGCGTAAAAGGGGTCTTTCGGACACGGATGAGTGTAGGTTTTGCGAACTGGTAGCGGAGACATCGGAGCATGTTCTTTGCGAATGTCCGAGGCTTTGTGAAAGGCGTGCCAAGTTTCTTGGCGATCGCTTTGTCTCCCCTTCGGACATTATGAAGGTTTTGCCTAATAGGATTATTGGCGTTATAGGTAGCTTGAATCTTTAGGGTAACTTTAGGCAGCACAAAAGACCTAAGCTGGTCGCGGTGCATAGTGCCATATAATCTATTCTAAACTTTATAAAAATTTAATCAAATTTATCAACCATGTATTATCATTATTGTCCGACCGAACAGTTCGGCCAAAAAACTATATTTTGTCGGTTTTTTGATATCTAGAGGCAATGATGACAAATGACAAGGTATTGGAAACATGTTTGTTGAGCCGATTTAATTCGATTTTGTGTATAAAATTTAAGAGAAAAGCCGAAGTTTAGCTATAAAGTTAAAAGTTCGGCCGCCGAACTATTTTTAATTTGGCCGAACTTTCTGAGGCCGAACAGTGAATTTATTGCTTAACTAAAGATTTGACACTCAAAATCTAATCAGTCCAATAAACATTTTTCCATCCGCCAAATTTGTCCATAATGCTTTAATATACCGAATACAGACCAAATGCATTTTCTGGCCGAACTGCTCGGTCAGACACTAATTACACAAGGCAACAATTTTGAAAAAATTTTAGGGGCTTTGAAAACCACTATACAATTTTGATGTATTGTGGTCCCAGTAGTACAAATATGGTTCAATTTTGAAATTCTATGGAGAGGTTTTTTTTTAAAAAATTTTTAATTAAAATTATAAATTTTTTTAGACGTGTCTCCACATAATTAATGATAACTAAAAAAAAATTAGTCCGATATTATTCAAATAAATTTAGAAAAACTGAAATTTACATAGCCTTTAATCCGTTAATATATTGCGTTTCAATCGGCTCAGTAGTTTTGGAGTTATAATAAAAAATTGAGGGAAAAAATATTTTTTTTACGTGAAAATAGCAAATTTTTTTGGTTAAAAAAATCATAAAAAATCGAAAACGGCAAAAATCGTTCAGATTTATTGCTTTATCGCAAAGCCACATGTAATAGGAACAAAATGAGATATCGATCATAAAAATCGATTGATTTTTTTTCGAATTTATTCACAATTAAGTGAATTCGCTCATTTTCACCAAATTTTATGATATACATAAAATTAAGTAGTTAATGTTCTTCTTTCGATTGATTGAATTTTGAAAACATTTTCCCCATGCTATGTACAAATTTTCACATCAAAAATGCATTACATAGTAACATTCGTGTATTTTTTGGCAAAACCCTACCTAGAATATACTGATTCTATTCTTCGGAAAGACATTTGTGTTGGATGAGCTTAAATGTAAATAAATAAATAAATTAAATAGTACAAAATTTATATTTTATTATTCACATTTATTATAAAAAATAAAACAAGAAAATAAATAAATAAATATGTATTATAAACTACAAACTCTGAAATTTTCTTTTAGACGATTTTCTGCTATTGTTGAATAACGAAGTGTTACTCTGAATACTCCAGCAAAAATCAGCCATCATGTGTGCATCCCAGCGACCCTGGTATCGTTCCTCCATTGTCCGGATATCTTGGTGGAATCGTTCGCCCTGTTCTTCACTCAAGTCTCCTAGATTTTCAGGAAAACGATCTAAGTGACTGTGCAGGTAGTGTAATTTGATGCTCATGTTGCATCCAAGATTCTGGAAGTGAGTTAACATCTCTTCAACGTGCGCAACGTAATCATCACCCTTGTTATTTCCTAAGAAATTTTGAATAACCCATACAAACGAATCCCATGCATTCTTCTCAATTTCTGACATTGAACTGCCAAATTCAGTATCGTTCACCAATTTGCGAATTTGTGGGCCATCAAATATGCTTTTTGTACTTAAACAAAAATAACACTCGGATGCGTGGTTCGCTGTTTCTCTCCATAGCATAGGCTTCAAAATTTCCAAGTGTCGTCTGTAAAATGAAAAAAAAAATTGAAATCAGGAATATGAAGAATTCAAATTTTAATTAAGAAATATTGTAATTATAAAATATTCCAAATCTATTAATTTATACTTACTTTACGTTAGAAGACTTCATAGATAAATTCAATCGACATGGAATGCATATAGTACTCGGTGTCCAATGCTGGTTCAAATTGTGCGGATAGATATTATAGCAATCTTGATATGACTTTTGCAATGAAGTTAAGAACCACTTCCGTTTTTTCCCGGTGATATATTGGCCGCACACATAACAAAATAAATCTGGATCGTTTTTACATGAAAATGTTCTGGCTTTCTGGCTCATTTTTATTAATATTTGAAAATTGTTTTTAACTTCTAAGCTGTATGACTCTAATTTTTGTGTAGGTATTAAATGATGTTTGCGTTATCGCAAACACTTCTTGAATGAAATAAAAAGGGTCAAGGAGATCTTATAAATACTGATACTATAATTTGGGATAACCCTTTGTGTGGATACAGTTTGTGTGTGCTGCTAATTTTTTATTATTCCCAAGAATCCTAAAAAACATTAAGGACTTTTATGAAAAAAAAAAATTATCCGTTACAGGTAGCTAACGGAAAATAAGAGCACTTCAGCGTACACGCACATTTATGAGCGTTTTATTACTATCCTACCGCAATCGTAAAAATTAAACAATCTTTTGTTTATTACTTATTTTTTTTTAATTATTAGAATCATAAAAATGTCATAGAGGTTTTTCCCAAAGGGGTTTTGCCAAAATGCGTGTCGTAAAATGCACCTGAGTTTTTATGTTCTGCATTTTCATTATGTAGGTACAATTTTCTACAGTGCTTGTAAATATGCGATACCTTCAATTAATTGTAAATAAAAATGTAAAACATGCATCGATTTTTATGATCCATATCTAGTTTAATTCGCATGATATGTAGCTTTACTACAAAAAAATAAAAAGTAATATTTTTTGCAGTTTTCGATTTTTTCCAGATTTTTGTTTTTCAAATTTTTTTTTTTTTTTAGCATTTTTTTTTTTTTTTTGCTAACAATTTGTTTCATAACTTTGAAACTATTGATCGCATTAAAAAAATTTGTACAGTTCTTTAAAGATATTGTAAACCTTAATTTTTGTAAATTTAATTTGACAAAATCGGACTAGTTGTTTTTGAGTTATGACAACATAAGTGGAGAAATGGCTCAAAATATTGTCAATTTTAAAAAAAAAATTTTTTAAAAAAAAATTATCCATAGAATTGAAAAATTCTATATAGTGGTTAGTCAAGCCTTTTTTTGCTGTTGACCTGTGTTATCATATGTATATAAAATTCAGAATATTATTTTTTTTTATACATGATTGGATGTGCCTATGAACATTTTGAAAATGTTATTTTTTTAATTTAACCAATACTCAGGAGATGCCCCCTACTCATGCAGTGCATTGTATTGATCAGGAAAATAGGGTATGGGAAGGAGAAAAGAGGGAGTAGTGTTTGTGGATATTTGATTTAAATTTTTCTAAATTGTAAGTAACAGGGAAACACAGGACAATCAACTACAAACGGATGTGCTCTACTAGATAAGCGAGTATTACGAATAAAAACTCGGACTCGTGGAATAAGTTCACTTATCTCAGATGAGCATTTCCCATGGTAATATCGATAGAAAAGTATCACACAACCCACATTCCGACGATGCTCCAATGAATCAATAGAGTTGGATACACTACTGTCGATGATAAGCTTCACCGCCCTCCCCTGAACACGGTCCAGAAGCTTCAGAATAGACAGTGGGGCCCCTGGCCATATATGAGAGTTGTATTATATATAAATATTGTTCATATTGATACATATGCTATTTTATTTTATCATATATTTTTATATTAAAAAATATATCGTTATATGTAAATTTTTTTCACGGGTATCCGATTTTTCTCAAATTTGCAACAAATAACTTTTAGACCTAATACTACAATAATCTGAACAATAAATTAAAATTAAAAAAAAAAAGTTGCCATTTAATGTTATGTTCTCTTTTGCCCAGTATAGGTCCCAGTTATTTTAATATAATTGATAATTTGCAATGGAAAATTTTGCTAGTTCTGTGACAAATCCAGCTTTAACGAGTCACGGTATAGGTCATTTGAGGGTAATTGGTTCATATTAAACTTTAAGTTTAAAATACTAAAAGCTTGGTAAATTTTCCCAAGTTTTTAAATAATTATACAACAACTTTAGATGAATCATATTTAACCAATCTTAAGTCAAACATTAGATATCCAACTCCTACGAAAAGCAAATAAAATAGAAAGAAAATGTAAAAATAAAGTTTTAGTTTTGTCCCACTGTGTATCACATTTTATGTATACGTAACAGTTAAGCTCATAAATGTTTATGATGAGCAGATAAAAATCATATTATTCATATTTTTTTTTTTTTTTTCATTTTCGTGAAAAACAGATAACAGCAAAATGAAGATGAAAAACAAAATTCCAACAAAATTTTATTAAAGAGAGAGAAAAACAGCAGCAACACGCACGTGCCAAACATTTTTTGTTCAAGAATGACATTGCAGAAAAATCGTTTCTATAGTATACTCAACATAATTTTTTATTTTTTTTTTTTTTTTTTTTGTTTAATAAACAAAATTTATTTATAATAATTTCAAGAAAAACAACTACACACAAAACATAAATTACCGAGTAAAAACGTCTGTACGTATATAATAATACATTATTTTATATACTATGAGTGTATGTATCTGCCAGTGTATTTAACCAGACATAATTCATATATAAAGTTATTTTTGTCGAAAAATTTTAATATGATATCATATATAGTTGCGTCTTATCGCATCTCGGTCAATATATCATTGTATATAGCAATTAGAATTAGATAGCATGAATCCAATTAAATATGACGTTATATATACCTAGACATTGCAAAATACAAAATTGCAAAATGCAAAATACTAAATAAATTATATTTAGTTATTATATTGTATGATATTTAAGAAAAACACAATTTAATTTTGGATAAAATTTTATATAATCCTATACAGAGTCACAATAGGAAATTTGTCAATCTTCATTATATATATTTCATCAAATCACTTGAACAATTTCCTATCACATTTTGTGTATAATTAAATATGTGGACTTTTGATTAAACAACTTGAATGGAATACTGTGAATAAAATTTCCAAATGGAAAAGAATTTTCTACAAATATTTCTACAATTTATAATGTCGTAACTAATGTCTGGAAGGTCTTAATAACGTTGAAGCAAAATCCATATTTGCTGGTAGTTATTTCTGCAAATATATCGGATTTCAATGAAGTTTTAAGTGTAAAAACCAGTTACAACTATAACTGATTTTTTATATGTTAGTATCAGTTCAGATATAATTTTATATTATTATATAAAATTGGATTTAATTGTATCGCGCCATTTTTCGGATTTAATATAATCTGATAGTATCGAATTAGAACTAATCTAATGGAAACATATATAACACAGGTCGACAAAAAAAAAATTTTCTCGGGTTTCTGTTTTAATGCAGAAATTCTGATTCTAGACATCGAAAAACACCAACACAAGCGTTTAAAATTTGTTATAACGATTTTACGTCTATATGTAAATTTTGGAGATATTACGATCACCAGTGTATATCACTTAGATCAAAAACAAACTGATAAAAAAAAATATTTGTCCCTTTATTAGTAACCCAAGTAAAAAAAAATTGAATTAAATTATATACAAATTAGATATGCGATGATATCAAATTAGATCAGAAAAATGAGAACATACCTATAATTGTATCTAAAATACGATTGTATCTAATTCGATACTTAACGCAATTAGATACAAATTTGTACAATTTGATGAACATTAAATACAATTTCATCCGAATTTAGTACCCACACAAATTTTTTGGTATTATATATAATTGTATCGAATTATATATAATTTAATATTTTTTGATAAGGGTTGATTAAAACAGTTTCTAGTTCTTCTCAACAATTGTATCAAATTCTATATAACTTCATAAAATTTTAAAAACGATTATATATAATTTGAAATGACTATTTTTATTATACCTTTTTTGTGTGATAACTAGAGATGTCACAAATAGTGTATTCGAATACAGAATCTTTGTCGAATATTTCTTATATTCATTTAAATATAAATTTGATATAAAAGTACATTCTACTTTAGATATAGACGAAATTAAACTGAGCTGAAATACTTTTCAGGTTGAAAAATAAAGAGAAACGTTTTATTAAAAAAATAGATTTTTCTCAATTTTTTAGATGGAAAATATAGATGTTCAGGCTATTTTCTTTTAACCAAATAATCCTGCCGAATAGTGCTATTATTCGCTATTCGCATGCAGAATATGGCGAATACCGAATAGTAACCGAATATTTGTGACATTACTAGCAATAACGTAAGCAGTTATTTAACGTATTTTGTGTTGAATACATGTCATGTAATATATATTAATATCTTAAATCACTTACAATCGGGAGACTACCGATGTGTTCTCTCTGATCTTACTAAAATTTAGAGATGTGATAGAGAAACAAAAATCAGGAAAACGTATTTTTTTAGCATTCCTATCTCATGTTGAATGGTTAAAAGGTGGGGAAAAAGTTAATATATTTTTGAATGGAAACATGGCTGAAACCTATGATATACAGATTTTTTTGAACGCAGTTTTTATGTACTCGAGAAAACAAAAAATTTGATATCAATATTGCCTATGTAGTGTGTTAGGGGTGCAATTTATTTAAAATATTGGTTTAAAAGCTCTTCGGAAAAAGTCGCATAAAAGACGATCAGTTTTGAATATCGGAAAAAGCTCAGACATCCCCTCGATTAAATTTAAAAGGCAATAATATACATTTTTATATGCTTTATAATTCCTTAACAAAACTCCATTTTTAATATCACTTAAAACATGTCTTATTGAATAACAAAAATACTTGAAAGTAATCGGACATGTTTCGTGCATCAGATAATGCTTCTCCAAAAGCTTTTTCATTTGGTACCCCATTTGGGTAAAATTTCTCTAAAACAATTCAAAATAAGCCGAAAAACCCAAAAAGGGGTTAATTTTTAACCCCACCGGGCTTGTTAAAAAAAATACGTGTGCCTTATTTTCTTTTTCTTTAACACATATCCAAATTTCATTAAGATCGGAGAGCACCCATCGGGAGACTCTCGTTGTTAGAAAATAATGTTGATATGGTAGCACTTATAATTGAATGTGTCTTTATATAGGACCATATATAATCACATCTGAGATTATTAAAAAATATTAATTTCTATATAATTTTGTAGGCTCTATGAAATAAGGCCCCAATGAAATAATTCCCCAAACCAAAAATTAAATAACGCCCCATTTTTGGGGGCTTTATTTCATTATGAAACAATGACCCAAAAAAAAAATTAAAAAAATGAGTGTAAATCGGCTGAAAAAAAAATCGCGCGATTTTTTTTCAGCCGATTTACACTCAAAAAAAAATGTTTTCTACATCAAAACTATCAATTCATTTGCTATTTTTTTTTTTAAGGTACAAAAATAAATCTATTTCATTTAAAGCCTTTAACTCTTTGAATGTGCCTTCTTCATCTCCATATTTGTGTTCCACGTATTTCTTGGCAGCGACACATTTTCCATCAGGAAACAAGTTAATTCTTGCTTTACAAGTGTCTTTTCTACACTCATATTTTACCACTCCTTTTAAATAGATTTTTTTTAAAACAATTTTTTGTTCAATCACATATAAATATTCACAATTGCTTGTGTTTCCAGAAATAATTTCGCAATTCATTACACTCGATTGATCCATTGACATTTACTACACGGTATAATCTCACTTGCTAATAGTAAATAACTATTTACATTAATAACTTGATAATTCATGCAGTAATTATAAAAATTTTGATTTTTAAGAAAATGAAATAACACCCCAAAAATATTATTTGGGGACTTATTTCATTTCTCAAATTGGGGCCTTATTTCATTATGAAATAAAGTCCCAAAAAATAAATGAAATAAAGCCCCAAAAAAATAAATAAGACCCCAATTTTTCTTATTAGAAATTTTTGGGGCCTTATTTCATTTTTGGTTTGGGGACTTATTTCATTGGGGCCTTATTTCATAGAGCCAACTTGGCTCTGTGCAATAACTCCCAGTTGAAAAAAGTCCAAAAAAAAAAAAATTAAATAAGTCCCAAAAATGTTTCATACAAATTTGGGAGTAATTTCAAATGAAATAATACCCAGTTCTTTTGCAGTTATTTCATTTTTTTAGAAGTTATTTCATGTTTGTTATTAGGTGTTATTTCATAATGCAGTAATTCCGAAATGAAATAGCGCCCAAAAAAATTATATGTAAATTGTTGTTGTAAAAATTTTCTTGTTTTTGGGCAATACGACATTGATTTGGACGAAAATAGCGCTATGGCGGTTTTTTCTTTGGCCAAAATAAATTTGGGCGCTATGACGGTACAAAAAGAAGTTATTGCCGAAAATCATAATTTTTTTTTTTAATGTCATAAGACCTTAAATGTCAAGGCTGATTCATGAAATCAAAAAAGGGTTTTAAGGAAACTTAAAAAAATTGCTTCAGTTTTATTTTTTTGTGTCGCACGCAGAAAAAACTTTATTTCGCGTAGCAGCCTGCCGCATTCTACGGAGGAAAAAAACCCTAAGAGCGGCCGAAGGCAGCCACACAGAAAAACTTGTTTTTACAAATCCAATGTCGAATCCGTTGAAATCTTATTTGAAGGCAATAAGTAATATAATTTGACCAGCCATAGCTTTGTCATTTAAACAGCTAATTGATTGTTTTTTATCTTAAATAAAAGAGGAGAGCATTGGCCTTCTGTTTATTTAACGTTTAGACGCTAATATATACGTAAAATTTTTAATAAAATAGACTTTTAAAAAAATAATCATTAAAAAACAATAAATCTTGGTGTGGGTTGGTATTTTGGGACATAAAAAGTTATGACAGGTCAAATAAATGTTACTTGATGTCTTAAAAATATAAGATTTCAACGGATTCGACATCTGATTTGAAAAACAAGTTCTGGGCTCTTGGGGGTTTTTTTTCCTCCGTAGAACGAGGCAGGCGGCTTCGCGAAATAAAGCTTTTTCTGCGTGCGACACAAAAGACATTATGTCTTATGACATTTAAAAGAAAAAAATAAATTATAATTTTGGGCAATAACTTCTTTTTTTCAAAATTAAATGCCATAGCATCCAAAAAAAAGTTGTGAATTTTCTGTCATTGATTTGGTCGTTATAACATATTACCATCCACAATTTTGGGGGATATGCGGACATTTGGGCAATATGTCATTTTGGTTTTTGGGCAATAAGACTTTGGGTAATATAACGGTACGCCCTTACTTCATTTGTGTTGCATGGACTATTTTTTTTTGGGAGTTATTTAATTTTTATTCTTTGGAAATTATTTCATGATGAAATAATAACCAAAACCTAGGATTTGTTTCATTTTTGTTTTGGAAATTATTTCATTTTTTTAGAATTTATTTCACTTTTTCGAGACGGGACTTATTTAATTTTTTTAGAATTTATTTCATTGGGAGCTTTTGAACTGGGACTTTTTGCACCTGGGACTTATTGCATAGACCCAGCCAATTTGGTATGCAACAATATATGGCTTTATGAAGTGTAGTGTATGTAGTGATATAAGTATATATATGAACACTTATGTTGAACTATATACTAGCCCATATATAACTCTATATTGTGTATATAGTAATATAAGTATAATTAGGTATATTAAGTACAATTATATACAGAGCCATATAAAATAATATACTGCTATATAAACAAACATATGCTATAACATAAATACTTATATGACTATGTTAATATTTATATTAAAACATTTAATTGTATCAAGTTGTATCTGAATATATAAAAACATATTTACTTTGAAACATAAAAGAAACCAAAATTTGACATTTCGAAGTCAGACCCAAAAATCGTGTCGACCGGTGTAATTATATGGGCCCATTTCTAGGATAAAACTGCATAAACACACCTATTAATTTACGTATAATTATATAAAGCATCATATATATTTTTTTAATCGGGTTGATTAATTTTCAACAAAACGCCCAACAAATAAATTTTCAATTTGCCGATTAGCAATTTATTTATTTATTTCGTTTTTTTTTTTTTTTTGGCAAATATATATTTTTGTTTTGAAATTACTTAATAATTTTCAATACTTATTTTTCAAATTAACGGTCAATTTAGTAATTGAGTGATTATAAAAACACATCGTTATTTATTAATGTCTTTCATAATTTCTGAAATTATATTTAATTTTTTCTTTTTTTCTAATTTAGAAATTTTGTTAAAAGGCATTCATACTCGTAATTCTTATAAATGATGATGAAGATCTTTGAACTTTTTTTTTTTTTTTTTTTGTAATTATAAATGCAACATTGTTATTTTTCACAGTCTATTTTTCTTTTTATACATGTTAATGCAAAAAATTGTATTTTTAGCATTATTTTCATTTAACCTTGAAATTTTTTTTTTGTTTTTTTTTTTTTTTTTGAAAAAAAAAAGAATTATTCAAATTTTTAACTCAAAGAATTTGTTTATGTTGTCATTGTTGTTACTAAAATATATTTTTAAAACCATAAAACACAACAACCAACAGACTAACTAACAACAACAATAACAAAATATAAAAATAATATTTTAATTTTCTAATGCCACTCATAAATTTTCTGCAAAAAAAAAAAAAAAAAAAAAAATGCTTAAAACACACAGTAAATGGAAATTTGCAAATGATGGGAAAAAATAGTTTGAGACCAAAAAAATTAAACCCAAATGTTCAACATTTTACTTTGCAAAATTCAGTTTTGTTCCATGCATCAAAAAAAAAATAAAAAGATAAATTTAAATCTCGAATATTTTCATAAAGTTGACAATTGAAGCGGATATTTTTTTTTTTTTTTTTTTTTTTTTGTTAATGCAACCAAAAACATGTTGGGAAAAAGTAAAATAGAGCAAAAAATTGCATAAATTTTTTTAAAAATTAGAATAGTTTGAATACGAAAATGTAAATAGTTGTTTGAATTTATGTAAATGTTATTTGGTTTGTTATGTATCCTTGGATTTTATATGAATATTTAAAATTAAAAAAATGTGTTCCTAATTGCAAAAAAATTAAGAGATAAGGTTCAATAACTGTAAAATATAAGCACGCAGTCAGAAAGTGACGATGCACAGTGGGTTCGATGGTACCCAAAGTAGCGGTTAATTCATAGAAGCCGTAGTTTTAAAATATTATATATTTTTATTGATGAGTTATTATAAGCACATAAAAACACAGCATTTGAGAAAAAAAAAGTTAAAAAAAAAAAATTTTTTTTAATCCGTTAAAAGCATTATTGTTTTTTGGAAAAAAATGACCTTAGTTTACAATTTATGCTGTAACTTTGGAATGAAAAGCGATAAATTAATGAATGAAATTAGAAATTAAAGCATACTTAAGTGCTACTAAAAAATTCAAAGAGTAAATTAACTGTATGCATTTATATTAGTATAAATTTAATTTAAAATCCAATTTTTGTTTTTCACAAAATCTCATAAATGTACAAATTTATTTCAAAAAAGTCACAAAAGAGAATATTATAATTTTTTAGTAATGAATAGTCATAAATACAAAAAAACACAGGTTTAAAAAAAAATGGAAGAAAAAAATTTTTTTTAACCTGTTAGGCGTGTTTTGTTTTTCGGAAAAACATGATCCACAATTTTCGCTGCAACTTTGAAATCAAAATAAATTTAAAGAATAAGTTAATAATATGTATTCCTATTAGTAAAAATTTTTATCCAGTTTTTGCTAAATTCAGTAAATGTAAAAATTAATCTGAAAAATAAAAAATTTAAAACTTTTTGGGGAATCTTTGTTTTCGTTTTACCTTTTTAATAAAAAATATATTAACATATTGAAAATAGATTTAAACTGTTTAATAAAATTACACAGGCCTACAAAAAAAAAATTTTTGTTTGGTGCCGCTAATTCTATGTTATAATTTGGTTAATTAGTCCGCAAGACGTCATGGTTAGCTGTCAAAATCGCGAAGCTACGTTCAGGTTTGTATCGATCGGTCATAACCTAAAAAATGTATTTTATTATGCTTAATGTCATTATAGTCAATTAATTTCTTTGATTAAATGATAATATCGATATGCCGTCGTCGAGAAGGTGTTGTGTAAATAATCCAAATACATTTTGTTATATTTGTGGTGAATATGTAGTAAAAAAGTTTAGAAAACCTATAACAGATGCAGTGAAGAAGACATACGTTGATTACTTTAATATCCTTGCGAAATCTCGAAAACTACACGTAGCATTAAAAAAGTAAGTATCAATTTTTTATCAGGGTACCGAACGTACTTGAAATCTGTTTTATTTTTAGCGGCACCAAAATCATTGTAGGCCTGTGTTATCAAACGTTTGGTTGAAAAAACTCATATTGCTGGGGTTTATACGCTTAATGGTTTTCATTTTAAGAAAATTGATTTTATCCTTCCAATCATTTAAAGCGGTATTTCTCATAAAGTTGTATAGTTCTAGGCGCGATATAAAAATAGTTTTGGGGCTTATTCCTAAAAATATTAAATTTGTTCTTATTTAATTTAACTGTTTAATCGGTTTTTCCAATTACCTTATACCGATTACTTTATTTAATGCAAAACACAATGTGCACTTTACAAAAACTTCAAGTTTTAAAACAGCAAAAAACACCACTGAAAAACAAGCACAAAAATAACGGCAATAGAGATGGGCGCGTGAAAAAGTTTGTTCGCAACCATTATTATTTATAAATTACGATAGTCAGTTTAATTTCAAAAAATATTAAACGTCAAACGCATTGGTAAAAAAAAAAGTTGATTGCCCAAAGTACGTGATTGAAAACAGTTATTATATAGGCGTGACTATCTCGGCACGGGCAAGTTAGTATAAGATGTAAAACCATCACGTGAATTTGGTAAATTATTAGAAAGTCCTATTTTTTTCGCTGGAATTGAGTGTTAATTTTTATTCTTTTCTGGTAAATTGGTCACCCTCGTGAACATAGGTGATCAAACGCCACTCACGCAGCCATTTCTATTAAATATCAAAATATATTGACAATAATATCAATAACAACAAAAATAGCTAACATTGAGAGTAGTAGTAATAGTAACATCAAAAACACTGTGGGTATGGTAAATAAAGGAATTTTGAAAACAAGACTTTTTACATAAAATTATTAATATCTTAAAACGGGGGCAACAAAAACGCAAACTTTTTTGTTTGCAATATCAAGTAGAAATCCCATACTTTTCAAAAAACACAACTTCAAAGCCGGCACTTTACTACTTTGTTACTTCTGGTCCATCATATATCGAAAATACCCCGATTTTAGAGCTTTTTTTAAAAAAATATTACAAATATTTCCACACATATTTTTATAAACACAAAATCAGTTTTTGTACACTTAAATACCTGAAGTTGAAGGTTCCATCATAAAAGTTTAACTTTATTAATTTTAAATTTAAAAAAATAAGCACTGCTTTTTACCAAATTTCAATTTTTTCACTTTTTAAGAAAACAGCAATAATTAGCTAACTGTGACAGCTCACTACGGATGAAGTAACCAACTTAGATGGTTCAAATTTTAAATAGTGATGTAAAATGTTATCTAGTTTTATTCGATACCAATCATTATGGCAAAAACTTAATTCTAAAATTTCAATTAAGCGCCACTTTGGATTCGTTTCAACCCAATGTGAGGTGGTATAAAAAATCAACCACTAGGTAACCGAGGAATTGTAATTATATTACTGGCAGAACACTAAATTACTGGCAGAACACTTGTTTCAGTGGTCTACAAAAAAAAAAACAAAGCACTGGCAAAGAATTGGCTGAGACCAATATGACAACGTTGGCAAAAAGTGCTTTCCCCGTGCTAAATTATGATGCTTTGTTTAAAAGTTTGTAGTCAGAAGTTTTCGAGTTCGATCCCTGTCCCAGCCATAGATTTTGTTTATGATTTTTTTATACTTTTGCGTGAGCTGACTGAAATGATAGGCATTTTAAAAAGCGCACTACATCGCATATTGACCTAAAATTTTGAGAGGAGAAAGCTGTGCGAAAGATGGTGCCGCGTTTGCTAAAAATAATGAAAAAAAACACCGTCGTAAAAATGTTTCAATGCACTGTTTGGTGATGTTTTACTACAATAAAGCCGAGTTTTTGCGTCGATTCGAAACCATGGATGAGACATCGGTCCACCTCTTCACACCTGAGACAAAGGAACAGTCAAAGCAGTGGACTGGAATGGGAGAATCGTGTACAAGGAAGGCGAAGACAGTTCCATCTGCAGGCAAGGAATTTTTAGGGATGCGCGTGGGATAAATGTTATTGATTATTTTCAAAAAAGAAAAAACAATCAACGGCAAGTATTATGCTAATTAATTGCAGCATTTAAGTTATGAAAAAAAAAGGAAAAAAGACCGCATTTTATGAAACAACATCAAGACAATGCACCAGTGGATACATCTTTTGATGCTCGAATTGCTTCATAACGCACCTTAGTCGATTTAGCTATCTCGGATTATTTTCTAATTCCAAACTTGAAGAATGGCTCGGTGGTAAAGGAGCTAGACAATTCTGACTATAAACAGGGTATCGAAGCTATTGAGTATCGCTGGGAAAAGTGTATCGAGCTACGAGGAGATTATGATGAGAAACCCAAGTTTTCCCAAATTTGTTGTGATTTCTTTGTTTGGTCGGCTAATTATGGGACCGCCCTCGTACATATCTTTTCTGCAGAGATATAGCTATTAATACATATATTAATCGTTTCATGTTACACCACATTCCCCTACTAGTTAAAAAAAAATAGAATGTTAAATGTTTCTAGCAAATGCAAATGCAAAAAACAAAAAACTTTATTACATTCTAAACGACGAAAAAAGTTTCGATACAAACATATATGATTATATATAGTATCACATATAGCTCAACATCACATCTCATCTGATCCTAAAAAAAGAATACATGATCTTATGTTATCTCATTGGATCTAATCACATATAGTTTGATCTGAAAAATGGGTCTATCAAATATGATCAGATTATATATAATTTCATATAATGTTATCTAAAAGTTTTTTAATTAAAAAATTTTAAATAAAAAAAAATTGATTACTAAGAAGACAAGAATGGAGCAACATTGATTATTAATAGGTTTTTTGTTAAAGTTCTGCCTATTATATAGGCTCTAGCTTTTCTAAAACTTCGGGTTCTGATGAGATCATTAGCCAGATCGAAATACTAGTATCAACCTAGCTAATATGTTTGATTTGCTTTATTTTTGTAAATATACGGAGGTTGAAAGCTCGTTATAAATTGAAAAAAAAAAAAAAAAAAAAAAAAAAATTATTTTTTAGAGATCAGTACTTTTTATATTAATCCATTTAATTTCAAAAAATAATATTATATCTAAAAATGTATGCATTTTATGAACCTGAAGTTCGAACATATAATAAATTTAAAACGCTAGGTAAAACAAAAAAAAAAAAAAAAATCAACATTTACTGAAGAAAAAAATCAAATTTTGTTAAAAATAGTTTTGAAATGAATTTAAAATATCCCCGTTGGCAATGTCTTGAAGACATCCTTGACCTCGGGTATACGACACATAGTAACTCGTTGAACACACTTTGGTGACAGTCCAAGCAAATCGTTCACGACTTTTTCAAACAAATGTACGGAAAATCGTACACGACGATCCAAACGACATTATCGCTCACATTGTCTCATGGGCGACAATATACTCGTAACTCGTTGAAGACACTTTGGCGACAATCCAAGCAAATCTTTGACGACTTTTTCAAACAAATGTACAGAAAATCGTACACAACGATCTGAACGACATTATCGCTCACATTGTCACATGGGCGACAATATACTTCGCTTTGTCGTCGATAAATATATAAGAGACGTTTTTGCTATATTATCGTTAACAGCGAGAGCAACAATGTCCTGAATTATATCGACAACTGTGATGTATTAATTACTAATACATAAACATTTATAAAAAAACAACTACATACATACATAAATATTACAAAAAACAACAACATGTTTTTTTAACAAATGCTTTTAAACAATAAATTAAAAAAATATCTTGTGCGCCCCGGTAGGCTTGTTGGTAGCGTGGTGGCTTATCAGTGCGGGGGTTGTGGGTTCGATTCCTACCAGGGGCACTGGTCTGTTTTCGCTACAAACGCGCCGAAGGCCTTAGTAGCTAGTGCTCGGTTAGGGTAATAGTATATAATTTGTAATTATATGATTATTAATTAATAATTATATGATTATTAATTAATACTGAGGACATAAATGTTACGATTGGTGGTATTCCAGTTGAATTTGTGAATAAAATGAAATGCTTGGGTCTTGTTTTGGACGATCAGTTAAATTTTTCACCACACGTCAATTATTTGTCTTCCCGTGTATCCTTCTTATTAAAAAGGTTATATTCGTTAAATATTTATTTACCGTGTTCGGTAAAAAGACAGGTAGCTACTGCTATCTTAATGCCACATATGTTGTACTGCGTGGAAATTTTTTCTAGTACTCCGGGGTACGTATTACATAAATATCATCTCGTTTTTAATAGGATTATTCGCTACGTTTTCAATTTAAAAAGGAGAGATCATGTATCTCAACATACATTTAGTTTTCTTGGATCGTCTTTTGAGAACTTTATTAGTATCAGGCTTTTGATATTTTTTTATAAGTCCATTGTTAATGGTTACCCTACTTATATAGTTGATAAATTTCATTTTACTCGGTCGATAAGAAATCCCCAGTTAATTCCGCCTATAAGGCATTTGGATATTTTTGCAAAATCATTTCAGGTTCGGATACCTAGAGTTTGGAATGCTTTGCCAAGGGAATTAAGAAAATTTTCTTATACATTGCCTGTATACAAGTCCAAATTATTACATCTTGCAGAACTTCAAGTTTTAGAGACTCTATAGGGTTTTTTTTTACAGTTTTGCAAGTCAGAATAAAAACGTTGAAAGTTATAATACATATTTTTTATTTTTTTTTATGCAATTTGGAACAAATTTATTATGATTCCGTTTTTAATAATTTAAATATTTTTAGTGATCTCATATATTTATATTATATTATATCTTATTATTATTATTATTTATTTTATATGCTTTAATTTAGTAGAGAAGTTTTATTGTTTAGTAGCTTTAATTAGCCATATAAGGCCCTAAGGGATCGGTTATGTAAATGAAGATTTAATAAAAAAAAAAAAAAATATCAAGCAAGTTGCGAATTTTAGCAGTTATTTAATTGATTCAATTCATTTTTAAAAGGCATCTTTCAAAATGTTCACCTAATCCATTTAATTGAAAAAAAATGGGAAATATTTTTTTCTGTGTGGAACTAAGTAACTATTTATTTTTAATATTGAAAATTTAGAATACATTACGCATATTATAAGGGTTTTGTGTTTCATTTGTTTAAACAAGTCCTTTTCAATGCTCTCTTCTAAAACCCTGAACTGGTTTTAAGAGAGTTTCGAAAAAAATGTGTTAGCAGTGGTAGACTCAAAAGAAAATAAGTCAGTAAAGTCAGCAAAGAAATTGCTAATGTCAGCAACATCTTTTGCTGAAAATCCGCGACTTAATTTCTAGCAACAAAATTAGTAGATTCAGCTAAAGTTTTGCTATCACTTAGGTGATTAAAAATTAAAAAATGCCTGCGGAAAGTTAATACAATTTTTGATAAATATTAGTAGACAGAAAAAAACTCCAAAAAAAACTGTAGAAAAATTATATTTTAGTTAATTTATTTCCTGAAATCTGAAACACTTTTTTGTGAGTCTTTTAAAAATAATTTACAATACGTTATAAAATGTAAAACTGTTCATACTCCCACATTGAGAACATGAATTTTAATATCTTTAATTATATATAACATAAACAAAGTTTTCTTTCAACTACCCTATGGGGAATGAGGAGTCAATTGACCTAAAAGTGACTGGTTAAAGAAGGACTTATCACAGGACTGGTATAATTTAATACTGAAGTGGGTTAAGCAGTGTCAATTGTCCTAAAACTACCATTCCTGTAAATGATAATGGGAGGACATACCACTCAACCAAAATGCTTATTAACAAGAAAAAGCCAGTTGGCCAGAATTTCACCCATTGGAAGCTGTTTAGATTTCGTTTATTTTAAACGAAATGACCCTTTTGCGACAGTCTTGTGGTATGCCCATCTTTGGTTAGTCCTGTGGCATGCCACTATGTGGTTTAAAGCAGGACAAATGACCCCTTCCTATGACAAGCCAATGTTAAAGTTGCCAGTTGTTTACATACATAGGGTAGGGTTTTGCAGAGGACCGGTCTCTGGCACGAAGGGACCGATCCCATGGCACACGCAGAACCGGTCCCATTCCCCATAGGGTAATTACATCAATGGTTGTCAAAATATACAACCCGTTTTTAGCAATAAGAAAAATTAAAAATTACCTAGAATGTGTGTCCTTGTCTTTCGTTATAGTCTGTCTACCGTTATAGTCTGTCTACCTGTTTACAATTTGACCACACTAAATTAACAATCACTTTTAAGATTTAACATACAATACACATTTAATGTTTATTAAAATTAAGTATTTTATTTTATCTTTAATTTTGTTAATACACAATTACTTTGACAAGCCGGTGACAACATAAAATTAAAGTTTTTTTAATTCGCATATGTATTCACATTGTCAGTGTCCTTATGTATGAAAAACAGATACAAAAATATTCTATGGTTGATTTTTTTTCTGTGTCTTATAAGAGTTGTACTTTTTAGTATAATTTTCTTGACACGCCAAGATATCTACTTGATTCTGCGTATATCTGGTTGTCATTTACACTAGTAATGGGCTTATCAGTAAAATTTTGTTAGCAAAATAAATTAGTAAAACATTAGTAAAATATTAGTAAAACATTAGTTCAAAACAGTTAATGGCTGAATAAGTATAACTAAAATTTAAGCTGAAAACACAATTCCAGCAAAAAATTTGCCGAGAAATAGTATACTTGATTTGCAAGACTAACTTATTTTTTGAGTGTAATTTAAATTAATTCATTTCCATGCCTTTAAGCAATTTTAATTAAATTTTAAAGTCAATTTGCGTTGTTTAATGCATTCTCTAAATAAGTTTTGTATAACTAACACAAAATTCTGTTTATAGATACTAAAAAAATTATGCATTAAAAAAACCTATAAACACATTTTTTTTTTTTAAACCAGTTGGCATATAAAATTTAACAGATGTTGAGTTCATTGGTACTTCTTTAGTCTATATATTCGTTGGTTTAAAACCCAATAATTATAACGTTGTTTTTTAGTACCTAAATATAAAATATTGATAATCATTACAAAACAAAAAACCATAATTTTTCATGTTTTTGCATTAAATTTTGAAACTCATTTATGTTCTAATTATAAACGATGCTAAAAAAATATATAAAAGTGATAGAATTTCTTCATTAAATGTTACTATATATATTTATATATAATTATATGTTGTGCCATACATACCCTATGGGGAATGAGGAGTCAATTGTCCTAAAAGTGACTGGTTAAAGAAGGACTTGTCAAAGGACTGGTATAATTTAATACTGAAGTGGGTTAAGCAGTGTCAATTGTCCTAAAATTACCAATCCTGTGACTGGTAAAGGGAGGACATACCACTTAACCAGAATGCTTATTAACAAGAAAAAGCCAGTTGGCCAGAATTTTACTCATTGCAGGTTGTTTAGTTTTCGTTTATTTTATACGACATGTGCCTTTCGCGACAGTCATGTGGTATGCCCATCTTTGGTTAGCCCTGTGGCATGCCACTATGTGGTTTAAAGCAGGACAAATGACCCCCTCCTATGACAAGCCAATGTTAAAGTTGCCAGTTGTTTACATAGGTTAGGGTTTAGCAGAGAACCGGCCTCTGGCACGAAAGGACCGATCCTGTGGCACACGCAGAACCGGTCCCATTCCCCATAGGGTAATAATATATAAAAGTGATCGAATTATGTTTGACTAATTGTACCGTATACACTTGCATATGATCATATAGGGTAGAATATATGGTCATATATAGACCTATATCTATTTCATCTGATCAGATATACAAGATATGCTAATATATAACATACAATACCATGATATATAATGTAGTATTACGCCATATTAAAAACATTCCACAAACTAAGTATAAGATATGAACATATATCTTACATATATTTCCGCACATATAAGTATATATAATTATATCAAGTTGTATATAAGTATATAGAAACTTTTCTCAACGTGTAAGTATTCTATAAAAAGAAAACTTTTAAAATTAAATATTCACAATTACCTTTTAACATTATTGATACTGTATCGAATGGAGTTCAGGTGGTATACAAACTGGTAACATGCTGGGCCGCCAATAGGCGTTGTAGTACGTTAAACGTACTAAACGCACCACAAATAGCAAAGACACTTGTAGCAACAATGTTGCCGTTGATAATGGATGATGATGTTGTTGCTGTTTGGAATCTTAATCAGCAACACTTAAAACAATATATATACAAACATTTGAAATCCATCAACAACAACAAGACTAAAAAAAAACGCTCTTCTGATCGTGGGGGTGGTAAAAATTTTTATTTTTTTTTTCTTGGATTTTTATTTATTTTTTTATTTTTTTGTTTGATGATAATATTAGCGGCTAAGATTGTTTTAAATCAAGCGTTACGACATAGACATTAAAAATGTTTATTTCATTTTTATCTGTTGGATAAAATTTAGAAACTCAGTTCCAAATACATTGTTGTATTTTATATGATTTGTTTGTTTTGGATTTTTTGTTGTGCTTCTGATTTTGATGTTTTTTTTTTTTGTTTCGGGGTTTTAATTGAGGGGGGCGTTTTTGGTTTCTCTTAAAGATTTTTCTTTTTTTTGCCATTAACACTTTGTTCTTCCTCTTCTGCTGTTTTTCTTCTTCTCTGTTTCAACACTCAGGTAATATACATTTTTACAAGATACACTTGAATTTTGTTGTTGTTTTTATTTGTTATTCATTTTTCTAGTTCATGTTTCATTTAATTTTATTAGTCCGTGCGATGTTTCTTGCTTTTAATGGATTTCTTTAGTTCATTTGTATGTTGTACATATTTTAAGACTGAAACTAAAATTAAAATAATATAAAACCTTGAAATTATTTTAAAGTTTTTTGAAATTATTTTATATGTGTTATTATTAATTTAAAAATATTAAAGTATTTTTAATTAAATTTATAAATTAATAAATAAATGCACAAGACATCAATTTCAATATTTAAATAACTTTGTATACACTGCGTTGCAAAACTATAACTTAACCGGTATAAATGTAAAACCAATGGAAAACTAATAATGTTTAACAAAAAAAACTATACATTTTTTTATTTAACTATGTAAAAAGTAATAACAAAATCAATAAGTTTGATACAATTTTTATTAAAAAATAAAAATTATGTTTTTTTCGACCTTTAATTGTGCAATGAAAAATGAAAATTATTCAAGTTCGAGGCCATAGTCTATAGTTCTTTATTAGGATATTGTCCCTAACAAACAATCTATAGAGTTTTTTGTTTTCAAAGTTATTATTTGCCCCTTTCAGGAATGTGTTGATAGATCTATTTCCGGAATTTTCTAGGTGCCCATCATCAGAATACGTTTTGAAAGCGGTAACAATCCCATGCCAAACAACAAACATTCATATAAACTAGTTTACTCACTACATGAGAACTAATATATGGGCTTGAAGTTAAAGATTATAACCATTGATCAAAAAATAAATTGAAAACTTGTTTGTTATGTGCAAGGTCCACCTTTGGTGGATATTCAATAAACGTTTTTTGTTTTTTTCCTCCTTTTTATTGTTTGTTTCATTTATAAACAAAACAGGGGGAGCAAACTAGACTGTACTTTGTCTTTTATACAAGTTTGATATAATTTTTATTAAAATATAAAAATTATGTTTTTTCGACCTTTAATTGTGCAATGAAAAATGAAAATTATTCAAGTTCGAGGCCATACCTTAACTTCAAGCTCATATATTAGTTCTCATGTAGTGAGTAAACTAGTTTATATGAATGTTTGATGTTTGGCAAAACGTGTTCTGATGATGGGAACCTAGAAAATTCCCGAAATAGATCTATCAACACATTCCTGAAAGGGTCAAATAATAAATTTGAAAACAAAAACTCTACAGATTATTTGTTAGGACAATATCCTAATAAAGAAATATAGAGTATGGCCTTGAACTTGAATAATTTTCATTTTTCAAAATCAATTAGTGTTTCATCAATACACTCATAGCAATAAACCTGTACAAATAGCAGAAAAAGCTATTAAAAATTAGTTCAAAATTACATTGCAGAAAAAACTGCTAAATTTAGCATAAGAAAAGCTAAAATAAATCTGTTAACTTTGCAAAATTTAAGTTATCTTCGAGGTGAATTTTTGTTAATTTAAAATTGTATTTTACTGTGTAAAATTAACAAAAACTATTCTTTTTAGTTTAAACGAGCTTAAGATCATTTATTTATTAATTATTTATTTCCAATATTTCGTCTCCACATTGGGTGACTTCTTCAGGGAACAAATATTACAAAAAAACTAGTTTTAATAATTATTAAAACTAGTTTTTTTCAAATTGTAATATTACAAAAAAACTAGTTTTAATAATTATTAAAACTAGTTTTTTCAAATTGTAATACTTGTTCCCTGAAGAAGTCACCCAATGTGGAGACGAAATATTGGAAATACATAATTAATAAATAACTGATCTTAAGCTCGTTTAAACTAAAAAGAATAAAATAAAAGAAGATCGAAGAAAACTTAACATTATTAACAAAAACTTTTAAAAAATATTTGTGGACTTAAAAGAGCAAAAAAAAACTGTAATATCAACAAAATTATTGCTATATTTACCTCAAATTTAGTAGAATGCAAATAACAGTTTATTTTGTTAAAATTAACAGAAATTTTGTTGTTTTTTCAATTTTGAAGAAAAATGTAAAAAATTATATTTTTAGGTTTTTTTTTGGAATTGTGATATTGCTTACAGCAAATTATAAATTCTGACATAAATTTCACATTTTTAACTTAATTTACTGGGTAAGTCTCTTTTAATCCCTGCTCCCCGCTTTAAATGTAGACATGGCAGCAAAAAATGTAAAAAATTCCATTTTTAGAATTTTTTTTTTTTTGGTGAATTGTGGGAATGCTTGCAGCAAATCATAAATTCGAACATAAATTTCACATTGTTGACCTAATTTATTGTGAGTCTCTTCCAATTCCCGCTTTAAATGTAGACATGGCAGCAAAAAATGTAAAAAACTATATTTTTGGGTTTTTTATTTTTGGAATTGTGGAATTGCTTACAGCAACTCATAAATTCTGACATAAATTTCACATGGTTGACTTAAAAGTTTATTTAAGTCCAAAAACTCATTGGTTTATGTCTGATAATAAATATTTTATTGAATAGTAAAAACGGGATTGCACATAAAATTTAATATAGACGCAATCGAAACAAATATTACATTATTCAAAAAAAAACAGGGTCACTGACGAAGGTTCAATACCAGAAACTGCGGAGTCTGATTCAGAAAATTGAAAATTTGCAATGTAGTTATGATTTTTAGAAAATACACTCATTCTTCTCTACCACGCCTTTCACAGTAAAAATTTACATTTTAACCATAACTGAAATTTGTACCTTCCTATTAGGATTACCCAAGTTTTTTGTTCTATCAAGAATGCTAAATGGAACTCTTTTTAAAAATATCATAATCTACAGGTCATTTTCTTTCTCCGTAACAGGAAATCTTCAAAAGATTTAGCAGATTAAAAATATGTTATTTTTTTTTTAAATCGGATTAGCAACAAAAAAAAATGGCAAGCCCTCAAATTGTATATGAAAAAAGTTCAATTTTTCGCCTAAATTGTTTTCTTCGTGAGGCAATCAACACAATTTGTTTAAAATAATTTGAAAAAAGCGGGTTTTGCAATATGCTCCAATAAATCTTTCTGTAAAGAAAAAAATTATTTAAATATAGAAAATCCAAGCTTTCACGTGAGATAAGTTAAAATATTAGAACAGTTTCAACATGTGGTATTTCTCTCAATTTTGCTAAAAAAAATATCGAACTTTGAACCACGATTCCTCTTTAAATGTGCCAAATTTTGTAAATACGATTTTTTATTTTCGAGTTTCCATTAATATTACAATTTAAATGAATAAAAAGCAATAAAAATATAGATAAAATATAAAAACAAATTTCCTTAAATTGTGTGTTACAATTTTTAATACACAATTTTACGAAACTAAAGAAAAAACTAAAAAATATTATTTAAAAATATTGAGTAAATTTCCGCTAAGGGCAATTAACAAATAATTATGTTCGACAAAATTTGTTGAACAATTTGACATACTTTAAGAATTTGTTAATATAAAATAATTTTTTATAAAATATTTGCACAATATATTTATTTTATAACATTTTCAAAAAATAAAACAAAAAAATGTTAATTAAAAGCGTCTCAAAATAAAAATTTTAATGAAAATTAAAATTATTCATGTTCGAAGCCATACTCTATATTTCTTCATTAGGATAACAAATAATCCATAGAGTTTTTTGTTTTCAAATTTATTATTTGACCCTTTCAGGAATGTGTTGATAGATCTATTTCGGGAATTTTCAAGGTTCCCATCATCAGAACATCAGAAACATCAAACATTCATATAAACTAGTTTACTCACTACATGAGAACTAATATATGAGCTCGAATTTAAAGAATATCACCATTGATCAAAAAATAAATTGAAAACTTGTTTTGTTACAATTAAAGGTCGAAAAATACATAATTTTTATTTTTAATAAAAATAATATCAAACTTGAATAACAATTTTATTTAAAAGCTAAACAAATTTTGACAGTGTCAGCTTTATCATTAAGGGGTTTGCCCCTTTATATATTTTTTATTTTGTGTAGTTTCAAAAAAAAATCGAAAAATTCGCAGAAATAAAAAAGTTAGAGCTTATTAATCAAACTCGTTGCCCTATATTTTACATTTGCAATATTAACTTGAAATTCCTTTTCCTTTTTCCTTGTAAAGCCTTAACAGATGGGACGATTTTAATTTTTGAAAATTAAAAAACAACGATTTTATTGCCAATATAGTTATGTACGGTATCAATCACCAAGTCTGAATTACATGTTAGACCTTTTTTAAAGGGGCCCACTGAAGGCCCATAAAAAAAATTGGTCACCAATCCCACCAAACCTAGTATATGGTTTTACTATCCTTTGCTAGTAGAATAGAACCTATATCGTCAAGTCCGTGTATTTTTCAAACGTTCTTTATTTGTTGCATAGTGTAATTGTTTAAATATTGCTGTTTCTATTGATTTCTAATAAAATTTGAGTTTTTGTTTTAGCTTTTTGGGTTGTAAATAAAATACACTATTGAGATCGAAAATAGATTGGCATCACGTTTGTTGCAGGTGTATTGAACAAGCATCTGTTTCATATCTTCAACAAAATTATTCAATTCATTGCAATCATGTAATCATGTAATCAAATATACCCATTTGGAAATTTACAATTGTGATCTAATGTCAAATATTAAGTCGCTAAACAAATATTTTTAAATATTAATACTGGTCAACACTTGATGACACTTCAGTAATATATTATTTAGTTTTTAGAAAACAATACCAAAAATCTTTACTTTTTTTGCCCATTTTTATTGAACAGTAATATTCAAAAAGAATGTATAAAATTTATTTGTGATTATAAAACCCACTGAGGATTGAACCCAGCACCATCTGTTTGCTAGTCCAAAATCTTTTCGCTACACCATATAATTGTCTTGAAGTCGTATAAACGTCAACGAGGAATTTTTAAGTTTTTCTAATATTTCGCTTAGAGTTCCCCTTTTAGACATGTTTTCTAACTGGGTATACAATTTTAAAAGCATATGGTAAATATAGTCATAAAAGGGATGCATTTGTAAATCTTTTGATTATAAAAGCGAGTAAATATCAATTTAAAAAGTTATCAAACTTCGATACATATCGCTCATTTACTACAAGACTGTCATAAGTCAAAAAATGCGATTTTTGAGTTAATGCTGCAGATTTATTAGTCATATCATGCTTTATATTGTGTAAAAATTTCATATTAATATCATGTCTACTTTTCGAGATAGAGGATAATTTATTTTATTTTTTCTTTAAAGTATGTGCAAAGAGTATATACTTTATAGAGAAACTGCGCTACTCACGGGTCTCTCGATAATAAGCGACTTCGCACACAACTCTCACTAAGAGAAAAATACATTAAAACCAACTATTTATAAAAAATGCGACCAAATAAATAGAGAAAGGTTCGAGCGAGGCAGATATGGATTAAAAACTTTAAACTCGTTTTCTGCAAAATCGCGTTTTTTAGTTATGCCAGTCTTGTAGTAAATGAGCGATATGATTTTTCTTTCTTATAGTTCATAATATTTAAAAAAAAAATGTCTTAACATAATGTGGTAAATTTGTTTTTTTATAATTTTGATAAACAAAAAAAAAAATATTTTTTACCTGCCTCAAAATAAAAACATAATTGAAATAAACAAAACACCTACACACACACACCCCAATAAACCATTTAATGTCAATAACAAAGACCAAGACGAAAACCAAGAATGTGTACCGCAACCGCTAAAAAAGTCTCAACTTCCATAATAACGATTTAAAGTGGAAATCATAGCCGATTGAAAATCCGTAAACGTTATTTAAAAAAAAAAAAACTCAACTGTAACCGAAATAAAGAATAAAATTATTGCGGTACAAAAAAGTTAAGCGATATACATTTCAGCGGCCACCAACAAATGGAACCGCTTAGTTGTCGCTTTTAATTAAAAACCGTAGACAATTGAAATAAACTTTATTTTTCAAAAACTCTAACCTTTAATAACAAAAATATAACTGCTCGTAGAGCTCAACCAATATTCGTTTCGATTGCCATCCCTGAGGAAGACGATGAGGAATTTGCTACCACCGTGTATTGAATAAACAAAAAGAAGAAGAAAAAAAAACAAGAGGCCACCAAATAAGCACGTTGCAAGTTTATTGCCAAAAATAAAACAATAATAAATAAACAAATAAACTTTAACCAATAGTAGCGCAGACTAAACAGTAACAAAGGCTGTACCCGAAATGGCCTTTACAAAATATAAGTGTTAACTGTAATGTAAACCCAGAGAACAGTGATATATAATTCAATAAATTTGAATAGTCTAATTTTGCTAATTTTCTCAAAAATTTTAAAATTTAAAATCGAATATGAATTAAAAGGATTAATAAATCAAGATTTGCATTAAATTATCTTTCTAATAAAGCAATATAAATAAACATAAATCGGTTAAAAATATCCAATTTCAACCGGCAACTAATGTGCCGGAAACCAAGAAATTCGATCCCAAATTTTAAAATTGCTTGAAATAATCTACTACAAAAACATTTCTGTATTCTATAAGTTTCAAAAATCTCAGATAACACACCTCGACAAGCTTTCTTGGTTTATATGTGATTTATATCGTCTTTGATTCCCTGATTCCAAATTCGGCATCCAAATTTTTCCATCACGTCACAATTTTTAGAAAACCGTAAAGATACATTGTGTAAACTATAAATAAATTTTTAATATGGGATTTGAGAAAAAGAATTATTATTTTGTACAATTTGCAAGATAGCTTATAGTTGAAATGCAATTAAAACAAAGTTGATGTAATAATTTGAACGTTTGTCGCCGACATTAGAAAAAGTTTAGGTAATTGAAAATATCAATTTACTCTGCTCAAAATAGCAAAAGCTTTTACTAAATATTTGTAGACTAAAAACGGCAAACAGAAACTGCAGTATTAACAAAATGTTTGCAATATTTTCCATAAATTTAGTGGACTGAAATAACACATAATGATAAAATCAACAGACATTTTTCCTAAAAAATTCTTTCTTACTGATTTCAGAAGTACAGATTTTTATTCAAACTAAAAAAAAATTAAAAACTTTTACATTTTTTATGATTTTTTTGTCTACTAATAGTTAGCAAAATTTTGATGATTTTAGGAGAATAATATGTTACTTTCAATTTATAAAAATTTAGTTCCAATTTTGCTAAATATTTGCACATTCAACAGATTTATTATTCTTCGTACTTAGATTTAGCAAAAAAAAAATCTGCTAATTTTCGAAGTTTTTCTGCTGAATTCTAACAACTACAGCGAGATTAGATAGAATTTCTTCTACAAAAATATCCAGAGATTATGAAATATATCAAAATTTATAAAAAAAAAATCCCGATCAGCAAATTGTATGAGTGAAAAACTGATTTAAACAACCGCTTCTTTTCAAAGAATACTCATATCCTTAGAAGTTTTTAGTGAACAAAAAAACTTTAAAGTTATATTAGGTTTTTGTTTTTATATACATCGAGATTATTTTTATGTTATTTTCAATTTATAACGAGCTTTCAACCTCCGTATATTTACAAAAATAAAGCAAATCAAACATATTAGCTAGGTTGATACTAGTATTTCGATCTGGCTAAAGATCTCATCAGAACCCGAAGTTTTAGAAAAGCTAGAGCCTATATAATAGGCAGAACTTTAACAAAAAACCTATTAATAATCAATTTTGCTCCATTCTTGTCTTCTTAGTAATCAACCACGTGGTTAGGTCTTTTCCTAACAAGCATCATGACGTTACTAAACTTTGAAGACCAAAAATGTTCTATTTATATAAAAAAATTTTAGTGTGTACTCTGGCTCAAGTAATATTTTTTACAGTTATATTAGGTTTTTGTTTTTACTTTAGATTTTAAAATATTTTATCTTTAGAAAAACATGCAGACTGAAGAATTTTTTAATTTTTTGACCTGAGTATTTGATTTTAGAAAAACACTCAAAATTTTCAAATGTTAAAGCTCTGAGATTCTAAGCACTTCTATTCGACATTAATCTTTTCAGATTTAAATAATTTTTACAGCTTCCATCAGATTAGATATTTTTTAATGTAAAAAAAAACATCTGGTTCAGAATGCTTTCCGTTACAGAAAATCTGGCAAGTTTTTAGAACTTTATTTTTAATACATCAAAACTTGAGTTTTTTCATGGAAAAGTATACAAGTTATTTTAAATGTTAAAAATCAGTACACATTTTAAAACATCAGTACAATATTATTTCATCAGTAAACTTAACAAAACACCAGTACATATACTGATCAGATCAGTACAAATGGTCACCCTATTTTTACAGGAAATGGTTATTCCCATTAAAGTTTAATAAAAATGAGCTTAGCCCTCTTCGAAATTGATGATTTAATAATATGGAATTTCATGTTGGTTGGTTGGTTGGTTTAAGTGGCAGCTCACGCTACTCGTGAGCATCAAGTAGAGTCAAAAAGCGACTCCGTTTTGAAGAGACCACACTACCCGTTAGGAACTAGTATCCGGAGTACTAGACCCACCCCGTTCGGTTAAGATAACGTATGACATCACCGAATCCCACACGTGATATTACCGAGAGGTCGTCCAGTATATGGTCACCCAAGATCCGGAGTCGAATATTCTGCAGCGCCGGACAATCGCAGAGAAGATGCTCCACAGTCTCCTCCTCGCCCGGTATGCCGCAGCTGCGACAATGCGAACCGCGTACAATCCCAAGTCTAATGCCATGCCTACCAATCAGCCAGTGACTGGTCAGAACAGCCGTCCGCCTCGAGACATCCCTCCTGCTCCTGCTCAGGAGAGAGTTTGTACGCCCTAGGTCGTAGTTGGGCCACGTAAGCCTCGCGGTCCTACAGGTATCCAAATTATGCCACCTATCCCCCGCCCTGGAATTTCATGTATATATTCGGGGTTTCCGAAATAATTAATTTAAACATAATCGTCCTTATTGAGGCTGTCGTAGTCGAATTCAAGAGTAAATCGAATTTGTTGAAAATTTTTTAAAAAGACAACTTTTAAACAATTTTGGAACTGAATTTATCATAAATAACAATCCAATTCTAGAAAATAATTAAGCAGCGTTTAATTTCTGTATCATTTTCAAATTAAGAAAAACTATTTTGTATTGAATTGAAAAATTCGACAATCGTAATCAGCCCTTAAATGAAAAATCTTATAATTTGACCGAAATTTGACTCGGACCACAATTAATCTTTAAACTAAGTGCAAAGTTTGTTTTTTAATTTGTTAAAGTATTTGTTGAAAACCGAAAACATGGTCGGTTTTCGGTTTTGAGACTTGCAAAACAGCGGTTTCGGTTAAAACCGTACAGCAAACTCTACACTTAGAATACTATGTAGGTAAAGACCACTGCAAATGTAGTTAAAAACAAATGAAATTTCACTTAAAGTAAGGACGACTTACATTTCAGTAAATTCAACTAACAATGTCATTTGGTTTTTTAAATAACTAACAATTGTAGTAAAAATTAACCACATATTAGTAAAAAAAAATAAACAAACATTTATTTTTATTTATTTATTTTTTTATTTTTTTAAATAACAAGAAACTACTGTAAAAAATTAATGTAAAATCATAAAACAGTCATTTGATGTGGTTTGTTTTTTTAAATGAACCACATTTAATGTGTTCTACAAATGACCGACATTTACATTAAAAGAAACTGTATTACAATTCAAACAACAGCATATTTTTAAAGCAGAAGTTCCCTGAGTGTAGTAGCAATTTATTCTTTTAGTGGATTTCGAGAAAGCTGCGATTTTTCACTAACTGTAGACTGACAATTAATCCGTTTTTGTTTTTAATATTAAAAACTAACAAAATTCTCTCAACCAAAAAATAGCATATTAATTTGAACAAATAGAGTGGCCATTTACAAAATATATTTAAAATTACAAAATTTTGTTGCTATTTTTTTATAAAAAGGCGCGATCAAGAATGTATTGAAAATGCTGACTGGAAAACCAACCTATCTTCCTACCAAGTTTTATCAAACAATTGGCACAGAATCTACACTTAGAATATTATGTAGTTTACTGTTTGTAGTTAGTAGCGTCATGATGCTTGTTAGGAAAAGACCCTAGCCACGTGTTTGATTACCAAGAAGACACTCATTTTTGTATAAATATACGGAGGTTGAAAGCTCGTTATTAACTAATAATAACATACAGATAATCTTGAAATAAATTAAAAAAAAAATTAAAAAAACTGTAAAAAAAAGTTTTCAGTTATATTAAAATTAAATGAACACGCTGTTATTTTTCAAATAAATTTTTTTTCAATTTTTTTATACATTTATTCAAAATAATATACTACCATTTACTGATTTTTTTTAGTTTCATTTACTATTTTCATTTATTTAAACTTTCATGCTAATTTAAACACAAAAATGGAATAGTGTAATTTATTTGTTTCCGTTACAGTTGTTATATATTTAAATTATTTTTTTCAAAAAAAAATTATTCAAATAATTCGCGTCATTTTGTAAGAAAAAAACCAACAAAAACAAAGAACTGAAATAATTTCAAATAACTGAATAAAACTTTTATTTTTACTGATCTGTAGTTAAAATTTGAACATTTATTTTTAACTTACTACTCATTTGTTAGTATGGGTTTATTAGTTATTTAAACAATATTTAAAAATAAATAATAAGAAACATTTGATTTAAATGAAAAGTAAGTAGACCGACTTTTAAGTGATTTATCATTTATATAAAAACTCATTTTGAGTTAATTTAAACCACAAACTATTTTGAGTGTATGCTTGGTAAAAAGTGAGTTAATATCCAAGATTAAGCATAACACAATATTTCCAACTTTATTCAATTAACCCGATTTGTTGAAAATTTTAGAAGCTGTCAATTAAAAATTAATTGGTTTAATTAAATAATTGATCAAATTCGCAATGTGCTTGACATTTTTTATACTATCGCTCAAAACCATTTTATAAAAAAACAAGAAAAGAAGGCGGATCAATAAGTCCGTGACTTTTTGAACTTCCCTAGTAGTTATATGAAATACAACACTGCTCAGATCAAGTACCACCTTTTAATAGACTACTGTCAAATTTTGAGCAAGTTCCGTCATTTACTTTGCGTTTAACAGATGTTCAAAACATACAACCTCGTTGATTTTTTAAAAAATAGAAAAAAATTAAATTTCGAGTGCTCATTAAACATTATTTGTTGCGAAAAACCCGTCAATCAAACCAAGGAAAAGCTTGATAAATACTATGGGGACTCTGCACCATTGATTTCAATGGTAAAAAAGTGGTTTACTGACTTTCGTTGTGGTCGCACAAGTACAAATGACGCTGAACGTTCTGGACGCCAAATTGAGGTCAATGCGCCCGAAAATGTCGAAAATATGCACGATATGGTGTTGGCCGATCGAAGAGTAAAAGTGCGTGAGATTGTTGATGCCATAGGCAGTTCATATGGCAGTGTGGTTTCGATATTAAATGATCAGTTGGGTTTAAGAAAGCTGTCTGCAAGATGGGTGCACTGATTTTTCGAACATTTACATTACGTATTTTTTATGGTAATATTGCCGTAAAACATAGAAAACTCTATGTTGCATATGAAAATAGGTGATATCAGCCTAGAGTTTTAGGCAATATTACCTATAGTTTTTTTTTTGTGTGTAATATAAATATTTTGAATTAATTTTAATAAGATTTTTATAAATTCTCATTTAGTTTATTCCTTTATTAAGTTAAATAATTTAGTTTCAATAGTTAAAAATTTGAAAATTTATTTATTCTAGAGCATTATCATTAAATTTACACTCAAAAAAATAAGTTAGTACAAAAGTTAGTAAAACGTCTTGTAAATCAGGTATACTATTTTTTAGCTAATTTTTTTGCTAAAATCGGGTTTTCAGCTAAAATTTTTGTTATACTTATTCAGCTCTTAACTGTTTTATACTAATGCTTTATTAATATACTAATGTTTTACTAATTAATTTTGCTAAAAAAAATTGTGCTGATAAGCACATTAATAGTGTAGACGACAACCAGATTGAAAGATATACGCAGAATGAAGCAGATGTCGCGGCATGTCAAGATGTAGTAGAGAAGAGGAAAATGATACTAAAAAGTAGAACTCTAATAAGACATATAAAAAAATCAACCATGGAAGACTTTTGTATCTGTTTTTCATACATAAAACTCAGATCGCTGATTTTCAGCAAAAGATTTTGCTGACATTAGCAATTTTTTTGCTAGCACCCTCCTGACTAAATTTTGCTGACTCAGCAAAAATTTTTGCTGACTTTACAAACTTTTTTTTTTGAGTGTATAATGTAATTTTAAAAGTTAAATTTTGTTTAATAAATTGTAATAGTAATGTAATAATAATTCGCATAGTCCTACACGAAAAAAAATAAGTTAGTAGAAAAGTTAGTTACACGCATTGTAAATAAGATATACTATTTTTTAGCAAATTTTTTGCTAAAATTATGATGTTAGCTAAAATTTTAGTTAAACTTATTCAGCACTTAACTGTTTTGAACTAATATTTTACTAATATTTTGCAAATGTTTTACTAATATATTTTGCTAAAAAAAATTTGTGCTCATAAGCACATTATTAGTGTGGACGACAAGCAGATTGCATGTCAACATGTAGTTGACATCTTAGGTAGATTTTTGTGTTTCCTTTTTCTTATTGCAAAAAAAGGGTTGTATATGTTTTAAATTGTTATTTTTTCGTTTCGTTTCTATAATTATCTGCGGCATTTCCGTTCCTTTAAAATATAGCATCATTTAGAGAACCATTGATGTGAGTATTTGAAAGAAAATTTTGTTTGGGTTATATATAATAATTTCTATTTCAACGTGGGAGTATGAACATTTTTACATTTTGTAACGTATTCTAAATTATTTTTAAAAGAATCACAAAAACATGTTTAATGATTTTCATCAAATAAATTAACTAAAGTATAATTTTTCAACAAATTTTTTGAGTTTTTTTCTGTCTACTAATATTCAGCAAAAATTGTAGCAATTTTTGGTGACATTAGCAGTTTTTTTTTGCAAGCTTCCTCCTGACTAAAATTTTGCTGACTTTACTAACTTATTTTTTTTTTTTTTTTTGTTTTTGAGTGTACGTTTCAATATAAAGACCAAAATGAATTTCTCTGAGCATTTGTTCACATAAATCTAAATAAATCTATTAACTAAATAAGAATTATATGCATTAAATTCAATATTTACAAATACATAAAAAATACATTTGGTATGATAACAACATCCTTTCGAGGCTTTTTAATTCCATCAATTGATTTTTAATCAAATTTATGTACATATGATATATAAAGATATACAATATTGAGCAATTTTTTATCCAATCAATGGATTTTTAATCAAATGTGTATACAAATATAAAAAAAGTCATAATCAAATGTGTATTAAAATTTAATTGAAAATAATTCAATAAAAGATCTATTAATTGTTGGCGGAATTTCACCAATAAAAATAATTGAATCGCCTGTTTTCGTGATTGAAAAAAAATTTTAATTTTTTTGTGTGTACACTCTTTATCTAAATATTAAATATACAATATACCAAGAACTATTATAGACTAAAATTTAGTAATTGTGTACCTAAAATTTTAGTAACAATAGCTAAGATTACAATAAACAGCTCAATAAAATATAAAAATCGTAAAAAGAAAACTAAAGCAATAAATCAAAATTTTCTAAAAATGTGAAAACATTAAAATTAAATGACAAATTATACAAACCCACACAAAAAAAGAGGGCACAAATCGGAGGAGTGTGGGGGACGAACCAAGGAAGGTGCAATTGAACAAGTGAGAAAATGTTGGCATATTAAAAATTTAATTAGCAAAACCAATAAAATTCTATGAACCAAATGTATAAGCAGGAGCGTATAAAGGAAAATTGTTCGGGGGAAAAAGTTTAGGTATTTTTTTATTAACTTCTGTATTCCCTTTATTATGTTTGTAATGAAAGATTTTATTTTTGGGAAAGAATTGTCCTAAATTCATCCCCGCGCCTGACTAAACCAATGGTTTTTTTGTTATACTTCTTTTTTATTTTTGCAAAGTAAAAAACATGTAATAAACAAATTCTTTTAAATGATTTTTTCGTTATTACAAATTGAAAGCTATAAGGGCTGTACTTGGCAGTAATAACAATAAAAATTCTTAAAAAAACATCTAATACGGAAACAAAAAACAAACTACAATAACAATAATCAGAAGTTATCGGAGAAATACAAAAGAAAAAACGAAAAAGAAAACAATAACATTCAAAGGATATAGAACAACACTAATACACAGTTAAACAGAACATTAAAAGAATGCTGTCATTGAATCGATTATACTGGGCCACACAGAAAACTATACCTAATCTTATCCGAAGCACTCTATGATAATTTGGCTGCAGCGATGCAACTTCGTGACACAAACGAAGGTAGTTTAGTCGTACATGAACATATTCCAAGAAAATCGAATTTGAAAAAGAATAAAGAATTTTATAAGTGATCCAAAATTTTTACCTTTTTTGATATAGAAAAAATAGCAGCTTTTCTTTATATCCTAATTAATGCTAATATTATGCACATTTCCAAAAAACACATTTTCGGTTTGGTGCAATAGTAATATGCACACAGAGAATAAATTGGTTGGAATAACATTGTAAGCAACAATATTTAATCATTATTCAATAATTTTAATTGTAAGTACTTAAAATTTATCGTCAGAATAATTAAACTATATTGTAAACAGAAAATATATAAAAGTAAACAAAACACAGTCACATCATTCAAACTATTGATTTTCCTTATTAATATTGAAATATTACCTTCTACATTACCTTTAACAACCAACCGCTTTTCAGAGATTGTATCCCTTGAATAAAATATTTGCAGTTAAAATCGAATATTAGTTTCGCCTGCAAAAGAAAACACTATCTAAACACTCTATCTAAAATATAAGTTTTCGTTACCAATTTTAAAATAATATAAAGTTTTTCAATAGTTTCAGTAACTCCAATAAAATATTAAGATTCGCAACCCAATTTCTGTTGTACATACAAATCTATTTTTAGACATTAATATTTAAACTTGAAAGAAAAAAAATATTCAAGGTAGAAATTTGAAAATACAAGGTGGCGCAAAAGTAATCCTCCTATCAGAAAATGCTATAAATTTTGCGATTGGCCCCTAATGTCTGTTCTGTTTTGACATTTGTGTAGTAAACACATGCGAAATACACGTTAATAAACAATGTTATGCTACACTGCTCCAGAACGCGGAATATTGGTGACTATTTATTTGACCAATAATCGGTCGGTGACTTTGGCACAACGTGAATTTCGTCGCAGATTTCCTGGCCGTCCAACGCCTACTGGTGAAACACTCCGACGTTTAGCCGCTCGCCTCGAAGAGACTGGCACAACACGAGATGCTGCCAGGCGTAGCAGACCCCGTAGTAGCCGTTCTGCAGAGAATATTGCTGCTGTAGCCGAGGATGTCATGAAAGCGCCGTCGACATCGACCAGACGACGTGCCACGCAAATGGGTATCAGTCGACGGTCTTTACAGCGAATTTTGGTACATGATTTGAAGATGCTTCCGTACAAAGTCCAGACGGTGCATCAGCTGTTAGCTGCTGACCGCCAATCGCGTGTAACATACGCTCAAGCCATCCTTAATCACCACCAAGAGGAAGATGATTTTTCATCAATAATAATCATGAGTGATGAGGCCCATTTCCATCTTAGCGGGTACATATATAAGCAAAATTTGCGCTTCTGGGGCACTAAAAATCCGCGTGTAACCCACGAAGAGCCATTACACCCGCTCAAAGTCACTGTATGGTGTGCTGTTTTCGCTGGAGGAGTCATCGGACCTTTTTTCTTCGAAGACGTCGCGGGCCAAACGGTTACTGTGAATGGTGAGCGCTACAGAGCAATGATCAACGAGTTCTTTTTGCCGCAACTTGATGAATTGGGATTGCAAAACATGTGGATCCAACAGGACGGTGCAACGGCACACACTGCACGTGCCACAACCGATATGCTGAAGAATGCATTTCCCGTGCGCCTATTCTCCCGTTTTGGCGATTTGCACTGGCCAGCAAGATCGCCTGATTTGACCGCTCCAGAATTCTTTTTGTGGGGCTTTTTGAAGTCGCGGGTTTATGTCAACAAGCCTCAGACTCTTGCAGCTCTTAAAGACAATATCCGTCAAGAATGTGAGGACCTATCGCCGGAAGTTTTGGCCAAAGTGATGGAAAACGCCATAAAAAGGGCTCAAATGACAATCAACTGTGGCGGCGGCCATTTACATGACATCATATTCTCGACTTGATGTAAAAAAAATTAAAGTTTTACATTTTTTTTTTAAATTACAGCCAAAAAACATCGGAAAGTTATTTTTGCGCCACCTTGTATTATTTTTTTGTTTTTATATACATCGAGATTATTTTTATATTATTTTCAATTTATAACGAGCTTTCAACCTCCGTATATTTACAAAAATAAAGCAAATCAAACATATTAGCTAGGTTGATACTAGTATTTCGATCTGGCTAAAGATCTCATCAGAACCCGAAGTTTAAGAAAAGCTAGAGCCTATATAATAGGCAGAACTTTAACAAAAAACCTATTAATAATCAATTTTGCTCCATTCTTGTCTTCTTAGTAATCAACCACGTGGTTAGGTCTTTTCCTAACAAGCATCATGACGTTACTAAACTTTGAAGACCAAAAATGTTCTACTTATAAAAAAAATGTTTGGTGTGTACTCTGGCTCAAGTAATATTTTTTACAGTTATATTAGTTTTTTGTTTTTATATACTTCGAGATTATTTTTATGTTATTTTCAATTTTATATTGTCATCTTTTGTGCCCTAATTACTGGGAGCAGACCATTTTCAAAAAAAAATGACTGTATAGGTAACTAGTTTAGTACTCTTCATCAATAACTTAAAAAGAATCCTAATATCATTTGATTATTCTGAGATCTGGACAATTAATTAAATTTTTATTTTAAGAAATTAAAGAATTTTTTGTAAAAATTTTACTTTTTTTTGTCCTCACTTTGTCTTCAAAGTCTATTTGTCGAAATTCATATATGAGTTATAAATATGAAACGGACCTTATTTCATACGAAAAAGAAATCACATTTCATATGAAAAACACTCATTACAGTGTTAAGAGATATTGGCGTTAATACACTCAGGGAACTACTGCTGTAAATATTTGCAGTTGTTTGAGAACAGTTGAACAGTATACTTAATATTAAGGGAAAAAAACAGTTATTTGTAGAAGAAATTTTAGTTTTGACTACAATTGTAGTTCAATTAAAAAAAAAAAACCTCATGCAATTACTGTTTTATGATTTTACATTCATTTTATGTAGTAATTTTTTTTTTTTAAATAAAACAAATAAATGTTTGTTTACTTTTTACTGCAATTGTGATTCATTGTTGAACAGAAAAAAAAAAACAAATGAAAATGTTAGTTAAATTTACTGAAATGTAAGTCGTTATTTTTTCTAGTGAAATTTCATTTGTTTTTAACTACATTTGCAGTGGTCTGTGCCTACTTAGTATTCTAAGTGTATGTTAATATTATATTGGAATACCGTGAAATAGTTTTAATTGTTTTAATTTTACAAAAACGGTAATAGTGAATAAAATTTAAAACTATTTAAAAAAACTAAAAATACTGAATTCTTTGTAAATCTGCATAGTATTGCTAAATTTATATGTATAATTTTACTTATTGTTAGTATACAAATGTATATGAGTAATTCCATGTCAAACCGAAATTTGAAATTTGGCATACGTATTCTTATTTCAAAAATATACAATTATTTGTGTTTAAAAATTTGAAAAAAAAAACACATGAAAAATTTTCCGACATGTCGGAGTTGTTTTAGTTGTTTTGCCATTTTACTAGTTTTTCTTTTCTGAGTGGGAAGGCAATAAACTCTATTATTGAAAGAATTGCTTACAAAAAATACCACAAAAAAGACAATCAAATGTTAAAAACTAAAAAAAAACTTTCAGAAAGTGGCAACATATACGATATATTTAAATACATTTAGTAGAGTACAAGACCATTAAAGTAAGCCATCAATCATTAAAATCGGCCCACTTGTTTTAAAAATATATCAATTTAAAAATCAATATGTCGGAACATTTTTCACTTTTCTCTTTATTTTTACAAAATAATTCTAAAATATTTCTGAAATAAGAATACGTCTGTTAAATTTTTAAAGCAAACAAAATCAATTTGGCATGAAATGTCTTATATATCATCGTTCACACACAGCCTCACACTCACATCAGCCACACACAAACAAATACAAAAACATTGAATTTTGAAGTTTTTTTTTATCATTTCACCCATAACTGCTACGAAGTTTATATAATGTTTTTGTTTTTTACATTCTTCAACAGAATGCAATAGGTGACAACTACATTAATTTGTCGCTCATTTGTTCTTCAACATCGCTAGACTCAAAACTATTTCAACACAAGGTCGTTCATAATGTCGTCAATACTGCCTTATAAACGATAAGCTTTAATACATTGTCGCTCATATTGTTCCGTTACATTATTCCGTTACTTTTCGTGTATATTTTTTCAACACAAAGCATAAAAAACTAAGTGACTTTGTCGCTCATAATATCGTCAGCAGAGTGCATTATACATGACTACTATAAGAAAATGTAGCTCATTTCGTCTTCAACATTGTTTTACTTGAAACAATTTCAAGACACTGTCGCTCATATAGTCTTCAACAGAATGCAATAGGTGACAACTACATTAATTTGTCGCTTATTTGTTCTTCAAAATTGTTAGACTTAAAACAATTTCAAGACTACGTCGCTCATATTGTCGTCAAAACATCATAATAAACGATAAGCTTTAATACATTGTCGCTCATATTTGCGTCAATACTGTATGATACACGATAAGATTTAATATATAGTCGCTCATATTATCCCCGATAGAGCGTAAAAATGACATATTAGGGAATTTGTCGGTAAACGTCTCCCCAACGGAAAATGTTACATGATTAGTTAAGAATTTTATGAACCACCTTGTCGTCAACGATAATTTCGATAAACTCGTCGTTAGACACAAATTCAGCGACAAATGGCGTGAACGACAAATTCCAAATTGTCTTTAAGAAATCCTTGAAGACAATGTCATCTTCGACGATTATGCCAACTGGGTTTATACTACTATGTATGTGTTAGTGTGTATTTGTGTGAATATATGTGTATCTGGATGTGTTTGTACTTCATGTTCATAGTACAAAATATTGATTTGTTTTCTTGTTTTTGGATATTTTTCATATTTATTTTAGTAAAATTTTATGTTTTTATTATGTATAAAATTATGAAAATGAATAAAGTTTTTTTTTTTAATAAAAACACACCCAAAATTAAATTGAAATATAGAATTTAATTAAAAATTTTAATATAAATTGTGAAAGTGGAGAAAAATAAATATTTTTGCATATTTTTAGGCTTTGGTTTTCAATTTAGATTTATTGCATAGTTTAAGTTACAAATAAAGTTATAAAATGTGTTAATATTAAAGAAATATTGGAAAAGTTATTTAATCATCCCAAAAATGGAAAATAAATATTTTATATTTTTATACACCCAAAAAAAAAAACTAGTGTAAGTATATCGAAGTCAACTTTGTAATTTTCTTTTATATAAAGTTGATAGAAATTATGTAAGTCAAGTATAAACAACCGCAGTCCAAGTATAAATTACATATATTATTTATTTTGTAATATTACAAATTTCCCTTTGTTGATTATAAAATGTTTCACTTTGTTCGTTCTCCAATTTGTACAATGTTGTAACTTTTATTTATAACTTGCTAAAGTAAAATATTAAAGCTAACAAAGCATAAGTTAAACAAAATAACAAGTGGGTTAGTTGACTGACATATAAAAGAAAACTATTAAGCTTGACAAAATGTTAATACGTGAAGAAAAAAAAAGGGTTGCTTTTTTCCACATGTCATTAGAATAAAAATCAATTTCATTAGAATAAAAAATATATAAAATTTGTTAATAAAATGTATGGGAATTATTTTAAATTGATATGAATTTGTGTTCAAACAAAATTTAAGTTAACTTTAATGAATTTTTATTTTATTGGATTTCTCCATTTAGCTTTTTCTTGTCTGGAACTATCTGCCGTATATCAACCAGTACCATTATTACTTCTGCTACACTCCTATGATTGGTTTTTGTGAAATGTGTTATGTTGTAAGTTAAGTATTTTTTATATTTATTAAATTTTTAATACAAAAAATATTAATAAATTCATATTATAAAAAATAAAAAATAAAGGCTTTTGCATGGAAAGGAATTAAAAATGGATAAAATGAACAAAATAAATTGTTCGATTTAATAAAGTATAACAATGGAATTTCACATAAAACCAACATAACTATGGAAAGTTTACAAAGCACTATTTTCTGTTGTAGTAGTTGAAATTTCAACTATTTGTACACTCATAATAATCCATGCTAAAAATACGAAAAAATGTGAAAACAACGAAATCTTTTGTAAAATGAACAAATTTTCGTTTATTTTACAAAATTTTTTTTATTTTGACATTTATTTGTATTTTTACTCATGGATTATTATCAGTGTACGGTCTTTTTTCATGAGAGTACACTGAGGGAACTTCTACTGTAAATACTTGTAGTTGTTTGAGTTGTAATACAGTATCTTTATTTTTAAGTGCAAAAACAGTCATTTGTAGAACAAATTTCAGTTTTGACTGCACTTGTAGTTCATTTAAAAAAAACAAACCACATCAAATTACTGTATTATAATTTTACATTAATTTTATACAGGCGTTTTTCGTATTGCAAACCGTATTTATGGCTGCCAAAAAAAAACAAAATTAATGAATATACAACAAATTTATTATTTAAGAAGCAGCGCTCAAGATTTATTAGCACTTTTATCAAAGCCCTATCCTTTGCGTTAAACGTATATACGCCCAAATTGCAAATCGTTCTTATGGCAGCCAAAATATATATTTTTTTTTGTAAAGAAATGTAATGAATCTAATTTGTTTAGCTATTTTCTATATTTATACAGCTGCGTTCATTGTTTATTTTCAATTTTGATCAAATCCTCTATTCTGTTGCGTTAGATGCAAATATTCGTAAAAATTGCAGTCATATGAAAAATATTTACTGAAAAAAACTCCAGCTCGAAAATGTGATACTCGGTTTTGGTGCTAAAAACGTGAGGTCCTCTCTGAGTTTCACCTTGTTTCGGGGAGTACCACACGAAATAATGCATTTTTTTTAACTATTTTTAATATGGAAATTTAAGAAATTATCGAATACTTTAGTTGGTAATTGCCATCAGAAAAAGTTGAATTAGTTATCTTTACATACAAAGAAAAAACTAAAAACGGGTTTCAATTAAACAATTTATTAAATCAATTAATATTTTAATTGATTTTGCACCTATCACGGCAATGATCAAATATCAATTAAAATTTTTATTAAAATTAAAATCGAAAAAAAGTTATAAATAAATTCTACAACAAAAAAATATGATACTCAAAAAAAAATGTGTGAATGATACGTTGGTATGTGTGTTTTTGTTAGTGATGCGTGTGTTTGCATGTTTGGGTGTGTGCTTGCTTTCTTTGTAAACTTCAAATGCATTTGGTATTTTATACAGAAAATTTTCTATTTAAGCATACAGTATATGAAAAAATAATTTGAGAATTACGTCTAAAATATAAAATGTATTTATAAATTTAAAAGTCACTTTAATTAATAATTGATTCAATTAAATATTTGTTTAGAAACAAATTTAATTCAAATCAAATCTTTAATTATATATTTTAGGTTGATAATTTTTTCAAATGCATATTAATTAGAAATTAATTGCGACTGTCTATATGACGTTAAAATAACATTGTACTTAAATACATTATAAAATTTGCCCAGTGGCCATGTCTCAACTTAAAACGCAAAAGTTGTCAACACTGAACGTAAAAACCACACGTCAATCTGGTAACGTTGTGAAATAGAGACGGAGGTGATTAGAAAAATAAACAAAAATCTAAAAATAGAATATTTGTGTTCGTTAGTGCTGTCACTTCTGAGTATAACATACAATAACAGAAAAAGCTAATAGGAAAGAAAACTGAAATTTAGCTGCATTACATTCGAGGCCATACTTGGGTGTGATGGCTAAACGGTCATACTTGGGTGTGATGGCTAAACTTTATATTGTTACGTTTGTAATGTAAGAAGAAGCGCAGGTTTGATTCTTACAGCCGCAGGTTGTTGAAAAATTTATCATATAGAGACAATCTGACAATTATAAGACACAAATAATAATACAATTTAAATAGAAAATCACTGATGACGCCTGTCCATAAAAAGGCAGAAACTAGTCTAGTCTGATTTATAAATTAATAGTGTTTATAATTTTTAGAGAAAAACGTTTATTCTTCTTCTTAACCTCAACATTTCCAAAATGTTTTTAACTAAAAAAAGAAAATCAAAGTTTTTTGTTAAAAAAATGCTGTGTTTACCACTTTGCGTAAGACGTATATATACGTCTTTGCTATTTTTTTTCGAAGCAACACACGAAGATTTTTTTAAGTTCGGTTACGCAGTAGACTGGTTAAATTAGTTCCCACAAGAACATGATCTATATCCGAAAAATTCTCAAGCAGTTAGCCTACACTGAAAATAATACATGCGTTAGAATACGAAAAAAATGTCAATATCACCAAAACTTTCGTAAAATAAACTAAAATTTGTTCATTTTACGAAAGTTTTTGTAGTTTTGGCAATAATTTCGTATATTTATGCATGGATTATTATAAGTGTATAAGCTGATGTATTTGGATTTGAAATACTAAACTTAGTTTTTTGTGATATAGCCCCAAACCCTTAATTGTGTTTATTATAGCACCGTGTAAAAGTGTAATTGAACTATTGTTGTGAATGAATGTCCTACTTCTTATAAACATATGTGTCTATGTATGAGTGGTTTTTCTATATTTTTGGCTCTTGGTATTAGTTGTTCTAAAAATGTCACAGCAAGTAAATTATCACTCACAATTGTTTAAGTCTGCCGTTTTTTGTTTGTGTGATGGTCGAAATTTGTGTTTCTTAAGTCTGAAAATACAACATCTACGAAACTATAAAAAAATGCATTTTTGTTTTCATTTCTGTACACCATTATGATGAATGAGTTTCAAAAACTGAGCGAGAGAATATGACAGCTTAAGAGAGAAAGGGAAAATAATAACATTTCAACATGTGATGAATTGAAAGTTAAAAACAAAAAAAAGAGTTTATGCGGGTGTGTTACTTCTGCAATTACTTTGCATTGATTTTGTATGTATAATATAGAAAAAAAATTGTGTATTAACCAAGATTTTCAAATCATGTCGTTCATGATATTTGCGTTGTTGTTGTGCTACTGCTGCTGCAGTTGTTGTAGGTGTTGTAGTTGTTGCATAAAATAAAAAACCTCCGAGACGACATTAATGTATATTGTATACGACCTTCACCTATTTTCTCCATTTTTAACCAATGACTTTTATTCAACATGAAATTACAAACAAAAAAAAACTCTTCATCATCATCGCCATTTCACCAAACTCACACCAAATCATCCACAATCCCTACCCAGTCTTCCTCATACTATGGTTTTAGTTTAACTCAAACATTAACAGATGAAAAATATAAACCCTCACGGCCACTCCCCCTCTCCCCACCCGTGTACACTATACCCAGTATACAGCTGCTGTTTAATATCTGTATTTTAAAAATCTCGTATATCTTTTCGAAAGCTGTATGTTAAGTGAGACATTATCCATGCACATTTAGCCACCAGCCATGACACTTTTCTTGTTTTCATGTACAAGTGTTTGTTACTGTATGTATGTGTTAATATTTTATGTATATGTTTCCATATACATGTGTGTGCGTGCATGTTTTGTATTTAATGCACGCATTTTTTTAGTAATACATATAAAACAATAGGTTTATTTGTATGCATGTAGTTAAGTATGTGTGTGTGCGTGGCTGAGTGTGCTTTAGGTTGTCCCTTAATAAACGATTTGTCGATTCTCGTTTATTATACCCACCAGTTTTATTGCAAGTAGTTCCAACGTTCAAATAGTTGCAATGTTTCCCGTTAACTCGTCCCGAATTTCGGCCAAAAATTGCACATTTGTTTAAAAATTGTAGTTTTGTATTTTTGTCCCAAAATTCGAAGTTTCGAAAAAATTTACTACAGCAATTAAAAATAAAAACTCGTAAATTGTACTGGCTATTAGGGCCTAAATCAGAACTTAACTTGAACAACAAATTAAGAATATATAAAGCAATCCTTAAGCCAGTATGGTCTTACGGAATTCAATTATGGGGTACCTCTGCTAACTCCAATGTGGATATCCTAGAAAGGTATCAATCTAAAACGTTAAGACTAATTACTAATGCTCCATGGTTTGTAACGAACAAAGCAATACTTAAAGATCTCGAAATGGAAACAGTCAAAAATGAAATTCGAAGATTCAGTGAAAACTATTTGAATAGATTGAGCGTTCATCCCAATCCTCTAGCAGATTGCAAATAAAGAATGATTTAAAAAAAAAAAAAAAATTATTCATTTAATATTCAGATATGGAATTCTGACTTCATCGGATATAATTAACCCAATTTAGCCTGGAATCGAAAATGGCCCACGAATTTGTTAGAAATGCAAAAACGTATATTTTTTTTTTAATTAATTTGAAAGATTTTTTTAAATGTCTAATTTCGAGATGTTCATTGCTATTTTTTTAATATAAAAATTGGTATTAAAGAAAAAAAAAAAATAAATTGAAAATAATACAATTCGTGTTTGTGTGTAGAGTGGCTCCTTTCCTGGACATTCTATAAACAATTATTATTTTGCCAAAATTTTAAAGTTTTCATCAAAGTTTGCATAGTTTCCGGAAATATATCACCTTAAATTTACTAGACTATAATTATCATAACTTTTATTTAAAAAATCGTTACCCTTTACTGGACTGTGCACAAAAACCACCCATGAAACATAATTTTCATTATGACCGTAATTATTATTTCATTATAACCGTTATTTTTATTTTTAAATCAGGGTCCGTATTTTGTGACTTTTATTTATTTATTTTTTTTTTTTTGAGCAAAACTAAAAATTATTTATTTATTTATATTTCCTTAAGCAACTTTTTGTTTTTCTTGTTTTTAAGTTTATAGCAATTAAAAATTCCCATGAAGGTTATTTTTATCGGAATTCCTCACATGTTGCTGCGTTTGTTATGAGCTTTTCAAAAAAAAAATATTTTTATTTTAATGCATTTTTGAAAAAAAATAAACTTTATTTTTGCTCGAAAAAATATAAGTCAAAAAAACACTTATTTTTGTTAAAAAAAAAATAAAAGTCCAAAAATAACTGTTACCTTTACTCAGAAAATTAAAGTCAATAAATAATTTTTGTTCGAAAAACTAAAAGTAAAAAAAAAACTTTAATGTTTGCTTACAGAGATGAAAGTAAAAAAATAACTTTTTTTTCAGCTCGCAAAAATATAAGTCAATAAAACTTTTATATTTATTAAAAAAGGATAAAAAAATGGGGTCCAAAATGGAAACAGGAAAAAAATAAACATATACCACTATAAATTTGTTCTGTAAATCGTTAGATAGAACTTTAAAATACATTTTACTGCATGGTGTTACAATTTGACTGAATGCAGCGCCTGATACAAGTAACCCAGACGCATTTTTTTTACATACGATAAAGCCACAGCTTTCATCTATTATTCAACAGCTTATATGTCCAAAACAATGCAAAATTAAGAGATATTCCCGTTTTTGTGGCGAGAAAATTGAAAAAATTGGAAAAAGGAGATTTAAAATAAGTATTTTTATAGTTTTTAAATAATAACAATTTATGAGCAGCAATAACTAAAAAGTTATTAAGCAAAAAAAAAAAAAAAAACAAATGATAAGCTCTACAACACATATATTTTGGCTTTTGTATACATATTCGCTATATTTCTGGTTATTGGGTGATCCGAAAGTTTGACTCTTTTTGGTTTTTTGCTAATAAAATAGTAAAAAGTAATAATATCGCAAAACGCCGAAATAGATGTTAACTTATTTTCCATTTGCTATGAAAATAATAAACTTTCATCAAGATCTGGATTTTCATGCAGTAAAGGGTTAATTTAATTTGATATCCATTTTCGTATAGTTTCTTTGGAATAAATTCGAAAAAAAAACTTTAGTAAAAACTGGTCTACTTTTGACCCCAACTTTTTAACCCTCAAAAGTAAGATGGGTTATATAAAGTATTGCGCTTGTTTGACTTTAATACCCTTTATCACATATCCAAATTTAATGAAAATCTGAAAGAAATTATTCTGTAAATTTCCTAGTTTTTTTTAACTCTATGTGTATCAAGTTACATAAAATAATTATTTGCATCAATTTACAAATAATTATTTTCAATTTTAAAGATTTAAAGATTTAAACCCTAGCATTAATATTCTATATTAGGTTTTATGGGACTTTTCTGTCCCCAGGCCACTAACGGTTAATGATTTTTAATATAAAAAAGTAAAGGTACTCAGAAAAAACTAAAAATAGGTTTCAATTAAAAAATTTATTGAATCAATTAATATTTTAATTGATTTTGGACCTATCACGCCAATGATAATATCAATTAAAACTTTTATTGAAAATTTAAAAGGAAAAAAAGTTATAAATAACTTCGACAATAAATGTGTGTTTTTGTTAATGCTGCGTGTGTTTGCATGGTTGTGTGTGTGCTTGCTTTGTTTGTAAACTTCAAACGCATTTGGTATTTTATACTGAAAATTTTATATTTAAGCTACAGTGTATCAATTAAAATATTAATTGATTCAACTAAATATTTGTTTAGAAATAAATTTATTTCAAATCAAATCTTTAATTAGATATTTAAGGTTAATAATTTTTTCTGCGTAATTATAGTCTGATCAAATTTAAGTAAAATTTTTTCGGATATTAAGCAAATGTTGATAAAAACTTTAAATTTTTGACTAAATAATCACTTTTCATAAAATGTCGGTGAAAGAAGTCGATTAAAATACAAACACAAATTATTTTTTCAGGTTTTTTTCTTTAATTACTTCTATCATATTAAAAAAAAATAAAACAAATTAGGCATTTTTTAAAATCGTTAATATTAATTTTAAAAAAGCACATTTTTATTAAATTCGTGGCTCATATTTGATTACAGGCTAAAGTGGGTTAATTATATCCAATTATGTCAGAATTCCATACCTGCATAATTTTGAGTATGTTAAATGAATAAATGCATTGAAGAATTAAGTTTTTAAAAATTTCGTATTTTTTTTAAAATAATACACTTTTTCACAAATAAACTATTTGCACGCAACATTCGGGTTAACGTTTTCCAAAAAAAAATAGATTTCTTCCATTTGGAACCATTTGCAATAAAATTGTGAGGTATAATGACAAATCTATTTTTAAGGGGTACCCTAGTGTGCATGACTGAGTGTACATATTAAGGTAATGTTTAAGTACATACACTGAACAAATTATTCTTCTTGATTTTAATGAAACAATTTCATATGATTTTTTTTTTCGTAGAATCAATTAAGAATTTATTATGAAATTTTATTTATATTATGATATTTTCATAACAATGTCTTAATTTATTATGTCATAATTTATCTCTTCATATAAAAGTTTTTATTAAAGCTATCCAGTCCGAAACTGCCAGCGGTACACCACTGGCTAACCGGGGAATTGTAAATATATTACTGGCAGAACACTTGTTTTAGACGCTTTACCAGCGCATTTTCTAGTTTTTGTTTAACAGTAATTTCAAAGAGTTGGCTGAGACTACTATGCCAACGTTGGCAAAAAATGTTTTCCCAGTTCTATTCAGTCAGAAATTGCTAACGGCTCAAAAGTCTAACCACTGGTTAAGCATTTATTTTATAAAAATGATAATGCTTTGTTTAAAAAAGTTTGTAGTCGGTAGGTTCCGAGTTCGATCTCGGTTCCAGGCATACATTTTGTTTGTGATTTTTTATACTTTTTGATATTTTTTTTTAATATAAAATTGATTATTTTGTTTCTGAAAAAACTCTATAAAGACCAACTTTTTTTTGTTTTTCCAAAGTTGGCAATAAGATTCCAACAAACCATATGCCAGTGCCAAAATAGTTGATCAGCCAGCTATTACCCAGAAATTATCCCACACTTACGTTTTAAGCTATCAAGTATTATATAAGTCATGAGCTTAGTGGGTAGAGCTGTTTGGCGGCTAGGGTTTGAATCCCGGCTGGACCAAAAATGCTGTGAATGAACTTTTTTTAATTTTATTTTGGAACATCTATTTTTAGACCACCTATTTCATGGTTCTACCAACATTTTGCCAACGTTAGAAATTTTGTTTGTGCTTGTCCGACCCTTTATGAGCAGACGGACCTCTTGTCGAATGATGTTATAATTTTGGGTTTGGGAAAGCACTTGTTGGCAGCACATTAGGGCGGCATTACGTTGTATGAAGAAATTTCATCTTTTGATTATCGCTTAGCCCTGGACGGATTATTGTGACACTTGGTCTAAAACTACTATGGTGAAAATTTGAGCTGAATCGGATGACTCTAAGCCGCGGCGACTAGAGGTCAAAGTTCAGATTTTTAGAAATAATGTATTTTTAACTATTTTTGCCTGAAGAAATCGTTATTTTTCATACGATTTTAAAAAAAAATTAGTGAAATTGTTGTAGTGAATATTGTAAATACTAATCTGAAATTGTTTATGAAAAAATTAACCCTTTTGTGTCGTCGGCCTAAAATGACCCATTTTTTTAAACACAATTTAAAACCACTATCGTCTGAAATATGATAAATAAGCAACTATTTTAAACTATAGTCTGAACATTTGTTTGGAAAAATTAACCCTTTTAGTCTTGGAGGTCGAAATGACCAATTTTTTATCTTATATTAAAGATTGGTGTTTAGGATGAACTTTAACGATGTTTGTCTCATTTACCAACAATTTGTTTGTGAAACATAAGTATGGACAAAAAGCTATTTGTAAGGACACAAATCAATTGTAAGTTTAGTTCATAGTTTGACATTTAGTCATGAACTGACCCTAATTTGTACAAGCGTATCAAATTTGACATTCATGTGACCGAACATAGCACACACCACGAATAACTGTGATTCCCCGTTTTATTTTACTTTAACGAGCAATAAGCGTATAATACATGTAATTCGGGTTTTCCCCTGTTTAGTTTAAAATAATAACAAATAAAATTTTTGTTTATAGTAAAAATGAAAACAAACAAAAGAAGCTAGTCAAACCCACTATTTTAATTAATTTAAAGTGGTTAACAGTCGCGTAAAGTGTGTCTTAAGTGATTTTTTTGTAATTTCTATAAATTTAAATATGCCACAATTAAGAAGTGAAATTTATTTAATTGGTCACCAAAAAAAACAAATAACTGGTAGTAAGCTTCCATCAAAATTAGATTGTCTTAGAGTTTTATTTTATAATTTAAGAACTAAGAAGTTAAATCTCGTAAAAAGTGCTCGCATTGCTATAAAGGAGTGCTCAATTTTTTGGGAAAAGGCCCGTATTCCTGTCATGACAAGAACAAACGCAGAAAATAAATTAGTGACCCTGTATAATGAGTGGAAGCAGTTATCGAAAAATAAGTTTAAAGATTTTGATAATTTTAAACAAAAGAGAGAATCTTGGAAAGATTCACTGGATGATTTATTCGATATGGCTCATGCGGATGCACTAAATCTAGTAAAAATCGAGGAAGACAAGCAGTTTTTGATTCAACAGAGATTAAAAGGCCGTCAAGGGTGTATGATAGGTATTGATGTAAACTTAAAGAAAAGTGAAGAAAAACGCGAAAAACGTAAACGTGATGCCGAACTTAGAAAACAACAGTTTCTGGAAGCTCCATCAACCTCACAAGGTAAATATATATTAAATTATACCAATTTAACCCAAACTTCACCCTCATAAAAAACGAAAGATTTCAACTTAACAAAAATTTGGATGCCAAAACCGAATTCATTGGGTGCCATCGAATTTTGGGCTGTGGCAACCGAATTTTCGAGGTTGCAGTAATCATTAAAAATTGGTTGAGACAACCGACTTTTATATAAGAGTCTGTTAAATGGAAAAATCTTATGGGTTAAAAATAGGTTCATTGCTTAAGATAGCAAAATTTTGTTTTTAACATAACTTATTAAAACTGATTTTAACAGATTGTATTGCCTACGATTCTTTATGTTTGGATGAGTCAGATGACGATGAATCCACTCATGATGGCGATATTGTTTTAAATGCACAAACAGAGGATAATGTCACAAAACCAAAAACAAAAAGAGGTTGCAAAGAAATTTTGACACCAAGGCTAGCAGCTGTTTTGGATAAATTAAAGATAAGTTCCAGAGATACAGTTCATTTACTAGTTGCTGTTCTGGATGCAGTTGGGCTAAGCTCATCAGAATTTATTATAAACCGTAATTCAATCCGTCAACAAAGGGTTGCGTTACGAAAAGCAAAGAGCACGAATATTGTATCAACGTTTAAACAAAACTCACAACCATTAACAATTCACTGGGATTCCAAACTTTTGCCTAGCGTAACAGGAAAACCCGAAGACCGTCTCGCAATAATAGCAACTGCACCAAATATAGAACAGGTTTTAAATATTCCTGATATACCATCAGGAACTGGCTTAGAAATTGCATCTGCCGTCTATGATACTCTTGAAAAACACAATATTTTAGGCCTTTGTATTTGATACAACTGCGTCAAACACAGGTAAATTTAGAGGAGCCTGCAATATTTTAGAAAAGCGAATCGGACGAGACATTTTATTCCTTGGCTGCAGACATCACATTTTGGAAATAGTGTTAGCAGGTGTATTCGATGAAGAAATGGGACCTTCTACTGGCCCTGAAATCAATATATTTAAAAAATTTAAAAAGCACTGGCCTAACATAGAACAAAATAAATTTTTGACGGGATTTACATATCCACGTTTTAAAACTATTTTAGGTGATGAAAGTGATGACATTTTGAGCTTCGCAATCCAAAAAATTAAGGAGAATTTTCCACGGAGTGATTACCAAGAGTTTCTTGAGTTAATTATTATTTTCTTGGGTGGAATTCCTCCCCGCGGATTGAAATTTTCAAAACCAGGAGCTATGCACTATGCAAGATGGATGGCAAAAGCCATTTATTGCTTAAAAATTTTAATCTTTCGGGATCAATTCCATGAAATAACCGAATCTGAAGTAAATGGTTTACTGGAAGTTTCTGGATTTATTATTAAGTGTTACTCGAGATTCTGGTTCAATGCAGACAAAGCAGAACAAGCGCCAGTAAATGATTTAGAATTTTTAAGAAAATTGGAGAGCTACAAAACTATTAACACAAAATTAGCGGAAAAAGCTATATCTAAATTTATAAATCACTTATATTATTTAAATGACGAATGTGTGGGTTTTGCTTTATTCGATGATAGGATTGACGACGAATCGAAAGCCAAGTTATCTGAAAAGATGTGCTTGAGTTATGTTGAAGAAGAAAATAATGAAGAGGGTAGCGAAATTTTGAAAAAGCTACATATCAGGCAGGAAAATATAACAACATTCATTGAGAGAGACAATTCATCAATTCTATATTACTTATTCTCCAAAAACACTAAAAGGCTTCTGAAAAGGTTTAAGATTTCAACAGATTTCTTAGATAGAGATCCAAGTACTTGGAATGAGTTGGAAGAATATAGAAAAGGAAAGGAAATTATTCAAAACTTAAAAATTATTAATGATTGCGCCGAAAGAGGAATTAAACTAGTTCAAGATTACCACGAAAAAATTACAAAAAATGAAGAGCAGAGGCAATACTTGTTTAAAGTAATAAAATGTTAATTCTACTTCATTCAAAATTATTAACTTGGTTTTCTGTTTTACTTTTCAGGTTGTACAAAATTATAGACAACAATATTCAAAAGAAGCTAATTTAAAAGACTTAAGAAATGATTATAATTAAGTAATATGATATACCACCTGTTATTCAAAAAATACAAAATGTAATTTTAAAATTTATACTTCAAAAAACTCCTTTCGTTTTCAAAAAAATCATTTGTTTTTCAAAACATAACATAATACTTTTTGTACCTTGTAATTTGTAGTATTTGAACTTAAAACTACTATTTACGTGTTTTTGGATAAGTATATCAAAAAAATTTTGACAATAGTGGTTTTGAGTTGTTTTCTAAACATGGGTCATTTTGACCCCCATGACACAAAAGGGTTAATTTTTTTTGATAGATTTCAGATTACTATTTAGAATATTCACTACAACAATTTCAAAAATTTTTTTTCAAAATCGTATGAAAAATAACGATTTCTTCAAGCAATTACAGTTAAAAATACATTAAATCGAAAAATCTGAACTTTGACCTCTAGTCTAGTTTTAGACCAAGTGTCACAATAATCCGTCCAGGGCTAAGCGATAATCGATATTTTTTTTTTAATGCCACCCTACAGCACATGGACCACCTGTTAAAATGCCTTGCCAGTGTTGGTCCGTTTGTCTTTGACTGGGTATAAATAGTTCAACAACATTAACTTTTTTTCCTAAAATTTCATCCGTTCATAAAAATGCATAGATACGAGGGCGGCCCCAGAATTAGCTGTCCTGACGTATAGGTGGCGACAGTAGTTTGAAAAAAATTACTTTGATGAAAAGTGGCAACCGTATAAAACATATATTTATAAACATACCAACAAACAGAAGCATGAACTTTAAAAGTGACGTAGAAAGTTGCGCTCAAAGCTACCGTCATTTGGTGAACAAGAATAAAGGGTACACACAGAGAAAAATGTTGCCATTTGACAACTGAAATTCGGTTACTATAACAAAAATTGGTTGGTACAACTGAATATTGGTTTTCTCATCAAAATTTCGTTAATACAACTGAATTTTAGTAGACAACACCTAAAATATGAAGAAATCATATTTAATTATGATTTTACTAACCAAATTTATTGGTTGTAGCCACCAAAATATAATTTTCAATTCGGTTGGCACTTTATTTTTCTGTGTGTAGAGTGCAATAATTAGATTTAAGTAAATTCAGTGCAATATCAGATGGTGACAAACAAACAACGATAGTTCTAAGCTGTGTTTTTATGTAAACATTAAATGTAAGCTTGTGTGTGCATATATGTAAATACTTCGAGTGACTGATTTTTGTATTTTGTGTTATCATGTGTATTTTGTTGAAGATTTTTACTTAAATTATTGTACTAAATGTTATTCTATTGTTTTTTGTTAAAACTTTTAGATACTTCTCCTGAAGATGACATTTGACGAATGTCGAAATATCGAGTAATACATTAATTTTATATTAACTACAACTGGCCGCGAGCATTTTTATTTTATTAAAACTGAAAGGTCGAATAAATACAACTTTTAATTACATATTTTTTAAATTTCAAGGCCCTCGTTGTTTGTATTAGAGCTATCAAACATAAACGATCTCAGTGAATTTGTAAACATTGAACACCGTTATGTAATTCAATACTTTTATTTGAAATTTCTTAATCTGATTTGGTGAGGAAAGTATTGAAAAAAAATTTTAGGGAGCAAAATTTTCGGATCAAGAAATTTCCAAACTTGTAAAAACTTTAATATGCAGAAAATTAATCTATTTTCTTTTTTAATGTGAAAAATTAGCTATTTTCTTCCAACAAAACAAAAAATGGATTGCCAGTGTTGCCATATTTTGTTTTTGAAAAATTGTTTAAATAACATTATTTTAAAAAAATTCTCAAAAATCTGAAAATATGGTATAAAGGGTCCGTCAAATAACTTTTTTTTTTTTGAACTCCTGAACCAATTGGACTTTGTATGGCGTCATACCAAGGTCTTTATGCAAAATTCGTCTCAATGATGTCTCCGAAATGTTCAATTGTTGAGAACGACGGTGAATTGATGTTGATGGCGCTTCACGCACACTTTCTGCCACAGCAGCAATATTCTCGGGTGTATGCACTGTTTTTGGCTTTTCACGCTTTGGTTTATCGATGAGGATGCCAGTTTCTGTCACTTTTTTCACAGCGGAAGGATAAAACTAATTATCTGTCAAATCAGACATGAGCTAAGTGTTACCATTCACGAAATAAGCACTAGTTGAAAAAAAAAAAACGTTAGATGGCGGACCCTTTATAAAATTGTGTTATTTTTATTGATAAATATTTGTTTTAGCAACAAACAAAAATTATAATTTAAATAAAAATCTTAACCCGTTAAATACGTACAAAGCATCAAAAGTATGAATTTAAATCGCGAACACCATCGGGAGAGGGCGCAATAAGTGTACAAAAACTTCCGAAAAAGTTCATTGAGGACATCTTTCTACCAAAATGCAGAAAAAGCTTAGTGAGACACGATTACATTTTTCTACCAAATTTTGTCAAGAAATTCCCACGGGATCGATAAGTGGTATGAAATGGATTAAGTTCACGAACATTTTTATAAATTAATAGAAAAATTATAATTTATTTGTGATAATTTTCTTTGAATAATATTCAATTATTCAATTAAAACAAAATAAGAAAATATATCAAAGGTCCACTTTAGCGCACAATATTTAAATTTAATTTTTAAATTGCTTTCCAACAATTCGCCAGTGTTGCCACATAGCAATTTTGAAAAACAGTTTTCAAAAAATTCTCAAAAATTGTGAAAATCCAATAGAACAAATTGTGAATTATAGTTCGATAGATATTTGCTTTACCAATAAATAAAAATTATAATTTGAAAAAAAATCGTAACCCATTAAGTTCATACAAAACGTCAAAAATTGAATTTAAACTGTGAATGACACCGCTAGAGGGCGCAATAAATGTACAAAAGCTTCAGAAAAAACACCATTACATGATTTTACACAATTTCGTCAAAAAAAATTCCCACGGGATCGATAAGTGGTATGAAATGGATTAAGTTCATGAATATTTTTATAAATTAACAGAAAAATTATAATTTATTTGTGATAATTTTCTTTGAATAATATATAATAATTGAATACAATTAAAACAAAATAAGAAAATATATCAAAGGTCCACTTTAGCGCACAATACTTAAATTTAATTTTTAAATTGCTTTCCAATGATTCGCCAGTGTTGCCATATTGCAATTTTGAAAAACTGTTTTCAAAAAATTCTCAAAAATCGTGAAAATCCGATAGATCGAATTGTGAATTGTAGTTCGATAGATATTTGCTTAACCAATAAATAAAAATTATAATTTGAAAAAAAATCGTAACCCATTAAGTTCATACAAAACGTCAAAAATTGAATTTAAACTGTGAATGACACCGCTAGAGGGCGCAATAAATGTACAAAAGCTTCAGACACCATTACATGTTTCTACACAATTTCGTCAAAAAATTCCTACGGGATCGATAATTGGTATGAAATGGATTAAGTTCATGAATATTTTTATAAATTAATAGATTCACAATTTGTTAAAAAATTTTTTAGGACTTTAGCACATTTAATTACTATAAATGCAATTAATGTTTATCCCGATGAAAATAAATTTAAATAACAAATATGCAGGTGCTTGTGCAAATTTAAATGTAACTGACACTAATAGAAAACATATAATTTTCTATTGTTGATTTACTTGAATAAACGTCACTACATTGCTAGGTCTGTCAAAAAAACAGAGTAGTATTTGGAAGATGACAAAGCCAATTGTGACAATATTTTGTTGTCGTTTTTGTTTTTTCTTTGATATTTTAAATTTTGAATCTCGCTCCTAGACGAGGACAAGAAATTCTCATTGAGTTTGTGATTTAACATAACAAATATCTCTAGAAATTCTAATAACAAAGTCCCCTGAAGATTTCCTTGGGCAGGAATGAAATCCGGATAGGGACACGCCTACATCAGATTGTTTTTCACAATTTGTTAAATAAGTTTTGGGACTTTAGCACATTTAATTACTATAAATGCAATTAATGTTTATCCCGATGAAAATAAATTTAAATAGAAAAATTATAATTTATTTGTGATAATTTTCTTTGAATAATATTCATTTATTCAATTCAAACAAAATAAGAAAATTTATCAAAGGCCCACTTTGAAGCACAATATTTAAATTTTATTTTTAAATTACTTTCCAATGATTTGCCAGTGTTGCCATATTATAAAACAGTTTTCAAAAAATTCTCAAAAATTATGAAAATCCGTTAGATTAAATTGTGAATTACAGTGCGATAGATATTTGCTTTACCAATAAATAAAAATTATAATTTAAAAGAAAATCTTAATCCTTAACGGGTACATACAAAACGACAACATTTGAATTCAAACTGTGAATGGACACCGCTAAATATACAAAAACTTCAGAAAAAGCTTATTGAAACACCATTACATGTTTCTACACTGATAATAATCCATGAGTAAAAATACGAAAAAAAATGTTAAAATAACAAAAAGTTTCGTAAAATACACGAAAATTTGTTTATTTTACAAAAAAATTTCGTTGTTTTGACATTTTTTTTCGTATTTTTAGCATGTATTATTATTAGTGTACACAATTTCATTAAAAAATTCCTAACGGATCGATGAGTGGTATAAAATGGGTTAAGTAACAAATCAACATTTATATTTCTACGATTTTTAAAATGCAGTGTTAAAATAGATTTATTGCAATAGATTTATATTAAACAATATTTTTTATCAATCAAATCAAGAATGTACTTACTCGTACATCCAATTGCATTTACGACTGCATGCATGTATGCATTGGTATTAACACAAAATAATCCTTAACATTCATACGACCCATATATTTTACACACAAAGTTTAACGATTTTTATATGTATTTGTTAGTTTAGTTGGATTTTTTATAACCATTTTTGTAGATTACAATCATTGTAGTATATAGTTACTACATACATACATACATGCATCCATATACAATGTACGGGGAGTAAGAACGTAACTACCACATTCAAGTTTCATACTATTTAGGCTACACTACATACTATGGCCGAGTTTGTGTGCTTTTTTTTATTAAATGCTTGATGCTGCTGCCAATGATGCGTGTGCTCTAGAAATAAAATGGCATATGGCGCCCTACTCTTTAAATTAACTACAACACCAATAATAGCAACAACAACAACAACTACATGATATAAACATAAAACGGCACCAATAACCACTTCTGTTAAGTGCTCTTCGTACGTATCATAATATTTTAACGTCTTTTTTTTTTTGTTTCTCGGTATAAAATGGTTAGGTGAAATAAAATGGTAAGAAGTTGTTCGTTGGGTTGGTTGGTTATTAAATTCATGGTAACGATGCACAGTGGTTCTAAACACACAAAAAATTGTAGTACTTATGGAGCTTCTAAACTACTGGGCAAATCGGGAAACAATGTTTAAAAGAATTGTAAAGGGGGACTTAGCCTTTGAGAAAATTGTTTCCATAGCCACCTAGTTTTGGCACTGGCTGTTGTACAAGGTGTCAAAGTTGACCATCTCGGGTATATAAAAGCTGTTTGGGTGTTTAATATAATTACAAAATCTTAATTTTTCAACTTGTCTTTTTTTATTGATTTTTGCCAATAAGTTTTTCAGTATCACAAGAAAATGTTTGAAGTTTGCGTGTGTAATTGTCATGACCAGGTACCGGAAGTTCATGCAAATGCATGGTTTCACCCCTAAGTCTGAGAATAGGATAAACAAATTATCTTTGCATATTAATTAAAAATTAATCGCGACTGTCTATATGACGTTAAAATAACACTGTACTAAAATACATTATAAAATTTGCATTGTGGCAATGTCTCAACTTAAAACGCAAAGTTGTCTACACTGAACGTTAAAACCATACGTCAATCTGGTAACGTTGTGAAAAAGAGACAGAGGAGATTAGCAAAATAAACAAAAAATCTAAAAATAGAATATTTGTGTTAGTGTTGATCACTTCTGAGTATAATATACAATAACAGAAAAGCTAATAGAAAAGAAAACTGCAATTTATATGCTTTACATTCGAGGTCATACTTGGGTGTGATCGCTAAACGGTCATGACTTGGTATTGTTACGTTTGTAATGTAAGAAGAGCAGAGGTTTGATTCTTACAGACGCAGGTTGTTGAAAAATTTATGATATAGAGACAATCTGGCTATTATAAGACACAAATAATAATACAATTTAAATGGAAAATCACTGATGACGCCTGTCCATAAAAAGGCAGAAACCTTTTTTTTTTTTTTAATTTTAACCAATACTCAGGGGTTGCCCCCTACTCATGCAGTGCATTGTATTGATCAGGAAAATAGGGTATGAGAGGGAGGAAAGAGGGAGTAGTGTTTGTGGATATTTGATTTAAATTTTTCTAAATTGTAAGTAACAGGGAAGACTTCTGCGGAAAGTTTGTTCCACATACGAATCGTTCGACTAAAAAACGAATTTTCTCTGTAATGCGTTGTGCGAAACACAGGACAATCAACTACAAACGGATGAGCTCTACTAGATAAGCGAGTATTACGAATAAAAACTCGGGCTCTAGGAATAAGTTCACTTATCTCAGATGAGCACCATGGGTAATATAGATAGAAAAGTGTCACAAAAACCCACACCGCCCTCCCCTAAACACGGTCGAGAAGCTTCAGAATAGACACTGAAGCCCCTGCCCATATATGAGAGTTGTATTCCATTTTCGGCCGGATATAGCTGATATAAATAGTAAGGAGATCGGATGGAGTGAAGTAAGTCTTACACTGTTTCAGAAAACCAAGACACTTGAATGCCTCTTTCGACACTTGAAATACGTGCTTATTCCAACGGACATCACACTGTATTCTCATGCCCAGAACATCAAGAGTATCCGATTCCTCGATACCTATACCATCCATAGCTACAGATGACAATGTCAATTCCACAGCCCGTCTGTGGGTTAACATACAACATTGGGTCTTGCGTGCATTAAAATTGACCTTATTCGCGCGACCCCACTCAGAGATTGTAGAAAGGTCTTGATTGAGTGTGTCATCCATGTTCTGCCGCATGACCTCTATCTCCAAGGAGCTTGGCCTGTGATTGTATGAAAATGAATGACAAATGTTGCTGTTATCTGCAAAAGAGTAGATAGGATTGAAGGCCTGACCAAGAAGGTCATTAATAAAAATAAGAAAAAGGGTAGGAGAAAGAACAAAACCTTGTGGTACCCCTGAATTTAGCTGAAACTCGTTTGATGAGACCCCATCTAAAACAACACGTATAGTGCGGTCTCTGAGAAAACTCGTTATAAATCGAGAGAAGACATTAAAGACACCAAAAGCAACTAGCTTAGTGACGAGTGCCCCGTGCCACACGCGATTTTCCTTAGTTCTTCGTAAAAACTTACTTTTAATATTATTTTATATTTGATTTAAGAGCATATCCTTATTCCTTATTATTTTATTTTATTAATATTATAAAAATGACTGTTGGTTTGTTTGTTTGTTTTTTTGTTTGTGTGAGCATCACGTCCAAACGCCTAAACCGATTTTGTTCAAATTTGACACATAGATAGTGGGCGGTCTGGAAGGAACTATAGGCTATATGAAATTTTTATATGATGGGCGTGGCACTTTTACGCCCACTTTTTCACTATTTTCGATATGGCTTTACCGATGCAATTGATATTTGGTACCCAGAAAGAGATGTCACAGATAAGCACTTTAAGTTATATCAAATTTAGATATTGTGGGCGTGGCACTTTTACGCCCACATCTTCACTATCTTCTATATGGCTGAACAGATTTTATTGAAATTTGGTACACAGATATTGGGATGACTCATAAGCACTATTTGCTATAATAGATTAAGACTTGGTGGGCGTGGCAGTTTTACGCCCACTTTTTGTTATCTTTTATATGGATTAAAGGATTTTATTAAATTTTGGTACACAGATAGTGGGCAAACTGAAAAGTTATCCATCATCCCAAAAACTAGGTCTAAGGCACGCTAACAACGTAGCGGGCAACGCCCGCTAGTTATTTTATATTTGATTAACGAGCATATAGACTAAAGAGGATCCAAGCGGCTTAAGCCCTTTTAAGAGTTCTCCTAACTTTTATATGCAAACTGTGCTTAAGAGAAATAGTTCTTAGTGGTTTTTTTAAAATGCGTATTTTTGAGCATAAATAATTAAAATTTTGCAGAGAATATATAAAACAATACAAATTAACTTTAAAATTGGTTAAAAGCATGAAAATAATTTATTTAAAAAAAATGTAAGTTCATGTTTTTGTAATTATTAGTTATAGGAGCCTAAAAAACAATATTGTAGTGCATGAAGTTCCTGTCCCTGGTCATGACTTTTATTTAAAGGCCTTTTTTCACTATCACATTTTCTTTAAGTATCAGAGTTGCTTTTTGTTTTCCACAATCAAAATACAAATACTGAGAAAAAAATCTATGCAAATATATTGTTAGCATATCAACCATGTTTTTTCTCATAAATTATGCAAATAAAAGCAAAATAAAGTAAAAACAAAATCTTACTAGTTTTTCACAACGATTTTTGTATGTGTGTTGCTATTGTGAATGTGTGAAAAAACACTTATACAAAATGCGACAACCCGAGTAAAAACGTTTAAATATAATCATGAATTATTTTATACAAGTTTATATGTTATTGCATGCTAAATACATAATAAAAATTTGTTTATATTAATTTTTTTAAAACGATGCCAGATATAATTACATAAAAAGCTTAATGAACTGTTTTGAGAAACAGGGTTCATTAGGTAAATCCTAGAGCAGTGCATCAGCTACAATTACACCCTCTCAGATGCACAGTTTGGTGTGGAATTATGGCTGATAGAGTTATCGGTCCATATTTTCCCGAAAATAAAGCTGGGGAAACAGAAACTGTCTCCTGGGCGGTATATCGGACCATGTTGCAAATTTTTTACGTCCGGTATTTCTAAATAATCCTGACATATGGTTATAGCATGATTTTCCATAGATTTTTATTTTTTTTTTGTGAGGTATCTTGAAGAGACGGTTTACGTCAACAAACCACAAAACCTTCAGCAACTTAAGTAGAATATTCGTATAGAAATTGCAGAATTGGAGCCAGAAATGTATCGCAACTAAAATGCCAACAGGAAATCGACGCAATTTAATGGGTCATTTGGAAAAAAAAAATTGTAAGTTATTCTTTCATTTAAAAAAAAAAATAAAATAAAAAGCTGTAAAAATAAAAAAGTTATAAGCATTTCAAATCAGCCTGTCGAAGTTGGTCCACCCTCTATATTAAGATATTAATATTCGACACATTTACATGTATCCATATTAAACTAATAACATTTTTTATATAACTAGAACATTTTTGGTCTTTAAAGTATACAAGCATCATGCTTGTTAGGAAAATACCCTAAACAGGTGTTTGATTACTAAGAAGTCAAGAATGGGGCAAAATTGAGAATTAATAGGTTTTTTGTTAAAGCTCTGCCTATTCTGGAGGCTCTAGCTTTTCTAAAACTTCGGGTTCTGATGAGATCTTTAGCCAGATCGAAATACTAGTATCAACCTAGCTAATATGTTTGATTTGCTTTATTTTTAAAAATATACTGATTTTAAAAGCTCGTTATAAATTGAATATATCAAAAAAATAATCTCGATGTATATAAAAACAGAAAACTAATACAACTACAAAAAACGATATGTCTTTACATAACATTATATTAAATAATATATGATTGTATATGAACGTTTTTACTAGGAAATGAAAAACTTATTGGCAAAAATCAGAACCAAGAGTCAAGTTGAAAAATGAAGATTTTGAAATTCAAAGTCAAACATTCCACATTTGTAAAAGTTGTACGCGCATACAACTTTTATGTACGCGAGAAGGTCAACTGTGACACTCTGTAGAACACCGTGTGCTAAAACAGGGTGACTATTGAAATAATTTTCTCAAAGGAACAATCTTTTCCGAATGGAGCAGTAGTTTAGAACAGTGATGCATTTTCCGTTTTTTTGTTTAGGGCCAAATTGACAATTTAAAAGTGCCAAACTATCTTTGACAGGGCCAAAAAAAATGTTCATTATCTGAAGGCCATATAAAAAATGCAAGATAACCCCCTCTGGAAATAAAGAGCAAAATGTTTTATGCAAACTCCTCAATTATTTCCGCTGCTACGATAACATCGTGTGATATATTTTTTAAAATCCTCCAAAAACACAACTGTTTGTAAATTAAAAATTAGTTACGACACTTCTTGTGAAAAATTTGGTCATATATAAAAAAATATTAAAAAATTCTATTGTTCTGCATTAAAAAAAATTTTAAACCCGGTTTATCGGTTCGAGATAACAATATTTGTATGCTATTTTTAATACGATTTTTATAAAAAAAAATCCCCGTTCTCATTTTTAATGCATCTTTGGAAAGGTTTTGATATGCATTTTGATTCAATAATAATGTTTTCTAGATTCTCCCAAGAACTCGAAAACGAGTAAACCTTGTATAAAAATTGCAAAAATGTTGGATATTTCCTGAACTATTTTAAAGATGTAATGAAATGAAAAACGTTTAATTTTTTATAAAAATCGCATAAAAGTCATTCACAACATTCCATAAAAATATTATTATCTCGAACTGAGAAGCTAAACCCAACGGTTTAACGTAGTTAGTTGAATTTTGAACTGGAAGGGCCAAAGTAGATAAGAAAGTACCACAGGGCCATTAAGAATTCAAAGTGCCACAAATAGCACTATTGTGCCACATTTTGCAGCACTGGTTTAGAAGATCAATAATTATTACATATTTTATTTTGTTTGGAGCTACTGTGCGATGGTATTTCGGGTTTGGTTGTAGTAGTTATAGTAGTAGTTGTACAATTATGCCTCCATTAACAATAGCAGTTAATATATTTGTGAGTGTATGTGTGTTTGGTGTTTAACGGTAATAGTTTCGTTTTTTTTTTGTTATGTTTTTATTTTTATGACTCTCTCCAACTCTCGTTTTTGTTAAAATATACTTCAACTCTCTTGTATTTGATACATGCTCTTTGAGACAATTTAATTAAATTCCATCACTGTTTTTCATCACTATAACTTACTCTCTTTCAATGACTCTCTTGTTATGAATTTCGATTTGTCAAATTTTAACGATGCCACCTTTTTTAACAATTCTACTACTACTACTACTTTCACTACTTTTTCTGCTACTTTTTTGCAGTTTTTATTTATTTGCCTTATGAATGTTATTAAATAGATTTTTTTTAATTTTTTTTTTTAATTCTATTAATATTTAAATTTTCTTTTCTTGAATGTTATAAGCAATCTTACATCGTTTTATTGGAAATTCATATAATCCATAAAAAATATATGTACCTATTAAAACTCCACTGTCTGCTGTTGCTAGTATTTATGAAAATTTGTAAAAAAAAAAATTTCATGTTCTAAATAATACACTAAAATCGTGTAAACAATTTTCAATTTGTATTGTTTGTTTTAGAGTTATTTGTAGTTTTTAAAATGTTTCGTTGTTTATTAAAAAAATGTTTAGTTTAGGTTAATTGTTTTTAAGTTGATTTGTTTATTAGTTTTTTATATTAACTAAACAGTTAATACACTCAAATATAAAACATCGTACAAAACATCAAAAAGAGATTTGACATTACTCCCCCCAGCTGTATTGGAAATGGTTCCAAAGGGAAGAAATACTCTAAAGATATTATGTAGGTAAAGACGACAACAATTGTAGTCAGAAACAATTTCATTTGAAGAACGGACGACTAACATTTCATTAAATTCAACTAATATTTGCAATTTGTTTTTACTGTTCAAAAAGTTACTAACAATTGTAGTAAAAAATAAACAAACATTTAAAAAAATTAATTATTATAAAACAGTCATTTGCTGTGGTTTGTTTTTTTAAATGTTAGTAAAAAATTAAATTAGTTCTACAAATGACTGACATTTACATTAAAAATAAAGAAACTGTGTTGCAACCCAAACAACTACAAAGTTTTAAAGCAGTAGTTCCATGAGTGTAGATTTTTTTTTGGGAAAACCGCCTTTCGACCGAAAATGGCGTATTTTTTAAATATATAAATTTATATTAAAAACTACAAAAATTCAAAATTTGTAAAAATTTTATTTTTTATTTCATTTATTTATTAAATATACGCAAAATTATTTAGATATGGAACGCTGACTTCATTGGATATCATAAACACAATTTAGCCTGGAATCAAAAATGACCCACAATTTTGATAAAAAATGCGAAACATCGTTTTTTTTATCAATTTTAAAGATATTTTAAAATGACTATTTTATCTATGTCGATTGCTTTTTTTTATAATTTAATAGTTGTAATTAAGGAAAGAAAATAAATTCAAAAAACTATAATTCGGGTTTGTGTGTGGAGGAACTTCTTTTCATCAAAGTTTGCTAATTCTTAAAAAACTATCACTTAAATTTGATTATAGTTACTATATAGACTTGTCAAAAATATGTTTGTCATGATTTGTGTGTGTTGTGGTGTAATGTTTACACGTTGGACTGTTACACAGATGGTCCATAACAATTTAGAAAAATAATATACATGAGTTTTCTATCCCTCATATGTATCGCAGCGCCCGTCTTCGGTGTTTCCATAGCACTTAACCCCACCGAAGTAAAATAATGAATCAGGTCTATGAATTAAAAAGCTTTAATAAAGTTCGCCAACTCTCCATCAGGTGGCGAGCAATAACTGTTCTCAGACTTATCATCTCGCGCAATTAAAGTGTTGCCATGATTGAAGCCCTTCATCTTTCCCCACCTTTCACCTCTCTTCTATCCCTTTTCCAAAGAAAGCAACCCATTAATTAATAGGAAGAATTTCCTGAGTGTTGCTTCTTTTAAAAAAAAAAAGGCTAACTAGGAAATTTACTGAATAACAAACACGAATAATCATTTTTTCAATGTATTTTTTTTGGAAAGGAGTAGCTCTAAACATAAACACGAATCATAATTTTTTCAATTTCATTTCTTTTTTTGAATTACAACTATTATACATATTATTAAAATAGCAATCTACATCTCCAATCTTTAAATTTAATTTAAAAAAAAAAAAACCTTTTACATTTGTATCACAATCTTGGATAATTTTTTATTCAAAGTTAAAGTGGGTTAAAGTCAGAATTACATATCAAAATTATTTTGAGTACATTAACATTAAGACCTACTAACTTATATTAAATAACCCAAAGTTTAAGGAGGAATAATAGTTATGAATGTCATATTTATATGGAAATATCTGAGGTTAAAGGTAAACTCTGGTTATTCAGAGAAAACGGAATGGATTTGGTACAATTTGCAATAAAACTGGGGAGTGTAACGAACGCGAATCGACAAACAGTTTTTTAAGGAACATCGTAGTATAGGAGAAAACTTGGTTGATACAACCATATTCGAAGAGCATCATACATTTTTGGATATATGATTACGATAACCATGTTACTATGTGACAACTATACTTTTATCTTTTTCTTAATCATAGTATGTTAATTAGACTACCATATTATGGTGCCCAATTGATCTCAATATTATCATATTATAGTTATTGAAATGTTTATAAATGATCATAGTATGATTGCTACATTATTCTCCAGCATTCTGCTAAAACTGGATTGAAAAGTGTTGCATTTTTTTTAAGTAGTACAAACGTATATTTATTTATTTAATAATTTACACATTTAAATAAACTTATTTTAAAATAATTAAAGTAATCAAATTATCTCTGCGCTGACGAACGCAATGCGGTGTTTAAATAAATGTTTAATTTTAGCATCCAAAAGTATCGAAACTAAACTTTCTCCTTTACAGCAGAAATCTTGTTCTGTCAGGAATAATAAAATAATGGAACATGTGATTACAGCATAAATACTCTTTAAAATGTTGCTAAGAATACAATTTCATAACATTTTTGTAAAAATCATAATAATTGCGTTATAACCATAGTATAGTCCTAGGTATTATATTATGATCATGGAAAAGAATTTCGTAACCATTTATTACCATATTATGATTATTGCAAACATATTATGATAATATTGTACTACAGACTTAAATGCACGAGTATTTTGTTTAAAATTTTCATACATATTTCTTTTACTTTTTTTTGTTTACAATTTATTTTGCGTGAGTACAACTAATTTAAAAATAAATCTCTTTTTTTATCACTTTTTGTTTAATTTAAAACACTTTTATGTATAATAAAAAATAACTTTATTTAAGGGATGCGTGTCAATTTAACTTTTGCCTAGGCTACCATGGCACACGTGGTTGAGACTAACAAAGTATTCCTTCTTCCACTTAAAAAATCACCATTACAATTGAGGTGTTAATTTGTTTTGTTTTTCTATTTTTATGTTTAATATCATTTAATTGGTTCAGACTGACTGCTTCTCACAACTTCTTTTCACAAAATCTTAAACAATAATGACACGAATAGAGCGAAGACGCCCATGAAAACAGACTGATCATCTTATAATTGGTGCAACTATAATATGGCTGTAGTAAGAGAGTAAAATGTGATAATTAAGAGTATATTATGATTGATAAGAACATAATATGATAACCGAAAAAAAGAGAGTTTTTACTATAACATGATTAAGGCAACCATATTATTGGTGAAATATGATTGATACAATAATAATTTAATTGAAACAACTGTGGGAAACATAGTTCTGTGGCCGCAATCATATTGCAACCATATGTTTTCTCTGCGTGCTCTAAACTATAGTAAAAGCAGAAAAAGCTACTAAAAAAAATTTGTTAAAAATGGTGTTGTAGAAAAAATTGCTAAAATTAGCAGATTCGCACAAAAAAATAAAAACTCTCTCATTCAAGTAAAAATTAATAGCTCCTTTTATTGAATTATTTTCAATTAAATTTTAATACACATTTGATTGTAATTGTTATTATATTTGTTAACACATTTGATTAAAAATCAATGGATTGAATTAAAAAGTGATGAATATCGTATACCTTGTCAAAAGGCCTTGAAATGGTGTTGTTGTCTGACCAAATGTATTTTTTATAGCTTGAATTTTTTTTTTAATTTAATTTTTATGTTTCAAAAAGTGAAATATCTATCAAAAAATTGCACAGAGGTTTTATTGTTGTTTTCACACAATTGTTAAGAATTTTAAAAAAATTTTGGCATAAATAGACAGTTTTTGAAACTTGTTATTTGGAAACTCTGTCCCTCAAAGTATATGTTGCTTTGCTGGTTGAGAGAAATAAGCACAGTTTTGTTATATGAAAAAACGGATTAATTTTTTGCATACTTCCTTATTTACAAAGACGAAAAAATCTTGATTAGATTAGTAATTATTTTTTTTTAAAGTACATGTTGAATGAAAAATTATTCTATTTCTAAAAGTTTTCTTACATGTCTTTATCGATACCAATAAATCGCTGTTATTATGCCGGTATTCCTTATTATACCCTCCACATACTGTAATGAGGGTATATATCAGTTTGTTATTCCATTTGTAACGTGTCGAAATATAGGTCTAAGACCCCATATCCTTGATCCTTATTGAATTTTAAGACTATTGAGCAATGTCCGTTGAAATGGCGATCACTGCGCGAATACGTAATAGGGACTACTGATTTTAACATTGATTGATGTACATTTTCCCGAAAAGTTTGGTATTGAAAATAAGTAAAATTGGTCAAGCGGTTCAAAAGTTATGAGTAAAAATGTGCTGTTACCTCGAAATTGTTCATACAAATGCACTGTATATTAGCACAGTTCATAGTAGTGTCTGGTGTATAAAATGTAACGTCATATTTTTCTACCAGACGCTAAGAGGTGAATAATATTTAAAATTCACCTAAAATTTTTATTTCACCCCAAATTATTCTTTTCCACAAAAATTATTTTCACCTTAAAATTTATTTTTTCACCACCCAATTTATTTTTTACATCCAAAAAAGTTGTTCTCCTCAGAAAATTTTTTTTTTTGCTGATTTTTTGTTAATTAATTTAATTTGCTACTTTCAAGAAACTAAAATTAAGCGCAAATATAACTAAATTTTTGTAGATTCAACAGATTATTGTTTTCTATTTTTATCTTACTAATTAATATTTAGCAAAAAAAAAAAAAACTAACTTTGGCAATTTTTCCTGCAATGTAATTTTTAACAAAACTTTTTATAGTTTAAGCAAATCTTTTTACTAATTTCTTTCTATTAGTGTAGTTGTTAATTTTGACGGTAATAAATATTAATAATAAACTTTCAGTTGATTCTTCAGACAAAATTTTGTTAATGTGTAAATTATAAATAATAATTGTGGTACATTGAGAGAATTATCATAAAAGCAACTGGAAGTTGTCCATTGAAACTTTTCATCAAATTAATGCAAGTTTTCATAAAATTTTATTTTTATTTATTTTATTTATTAAAAGTTTCATTTATTCACTGATGAAGTAACATTTAAAATTTGTTTCATAAAAAGTATGAGCCTTTTCATCATTTTTAAGAAATTTTTAATACAATTTAGGTAGAAAGGTTTTATTAGTTTACTGAAAACTTTCATTATTTTTCGTTCACCAAAATTCTATCTGTGAACATTAGGGTGGTCTTTCGTTGTATGGGCGAAAAATAAAAATGAGATTTTGACTGTACCCCCCCCCCCCCTTAAAATATTTGTTAGGGTGTCAAAATACGCCACGCAAAAAATTAGAGTTCTAGCATAACGGGAAGATGTCCCGCATCGCCCTTGAAAATCGGGCCTCTTGGAAAAATGGTCATAATTACAAAATAAATACAATTTTTTTTTTCTTCAAAATTAAAAAAAATATCAAATAATTTTTGTGTTGGGTTTAATCATAACTACTCAGATAAAAAATATTACTTTCCCAGAAAATCGCTAACTTACCCTAACTTTGTGTCAAAAAAATTAATAAATATTTTGGGGGGTACCTCAAAGTGACTTTTTGCATTTTTGAAAATTGTATTTAACAAAAATCAAAAACCTAGTATTTGCTGTCAAGTATTTTATTAAACACATCTCAAGTATTAAATAAGGCAAGTACTGTGGAAATCCGTTGGCAAATTTATTTTTTAGAGCATTTTGATTCTCGGGGATTTCATGCTTTTTTTATTTTTATACATTTTTACTTTAAAACCAGGTTTTAATAATATTTCATCAATATTATTGTATATGCTCTCTTATATGATTGTAATAACTTTATTATAAAATAATATTTTTTCTGTTGATAGTTAACCCATGTTTACCTGGGGTCAAATATGACCCACATAAGAAAAATGTAGCTTTATGGCAAAATTTATAAATAAAATAAAAAAAGGAATAATTCAATTTATAGTTATTCTAAAAAATTTTCGTTAACTAGTCTTCGAGTAGGTCAATTTAGTAAAAATTAGAACTTAAAAATTTTCCATAATAAAAATTTTGAGGGAAAAAAAATTTACACTATTAAATTAAAAATACGTTTTTCGAAAATACTCCTGAATATGTACAAAAAAATCAATTTTAATATGAATACAAATATCTGAATTTATACTAAATAATTAATTTTAATTAATTTTAAAATGTAAATAAATTACAATTAGAAACATAAACAAAAATTAATTTTATGTCATCTTTGTGATTTTTGACTCTTTAAAATACGAGGGTCAATTGTGACCCCAAGAAAACACAGGTTAACTATGAACACGAAAAATTATACTTTACAATAAAGTTATTACAATTATATAAAATAGCATACACAATAATAGTGTCCGACCGAACAGTTCGGCCAGAAAATGCATTTGGTCTGTATTCGGTATTTTAAAGCATTATGGACAAATTTGGCGGATGGAAAAATGTTAATAGGGCTGATTAGATGCTATTTTGAGTGTCAAATTTGAAGACAAGTCTGTAGTTAAGCAATGAATTCACTGTTCGGACTCAGAAAGTTCGGCCAAATTGAAAATAGTTCGGCGGCCGAACTTTTAACTTTATAGCTAAACTTCGGCTTTTCTCTTAAATTTTATACACAAAATCGAATTAAATCGGCTCAACAAACATGTTTCCAATACCAAAATTTGTCATCATTGCCTCTCGATATCAAAAAACTGACAAAATATAGTTTTTTGGCCGAACTGTTCGGTCGGACACTACACAATAACATTGATGAAATATTACAAAAATCTTTTTTAAAAAAAAAAAGTCTTTACAAATTTAAAAAAACGTTAAAATCCGCTAGAATCAAAATGCTCTAACAAAAATTTTTGCCAACGGATATCCGTAATACTTATGTTATTTAATATTTGGGATGTGTTTAATAAAACATCTAACAGCAAGAACTAGTTTTTTGGTTTTTGTTGAATAAAATTTTCAAAAATGTAAAAAAGTAACTCTTAACCCCAAATATATGTGTATTTTTTTGACTCCAAGATAGAATAAGTTAGCGATTTTCTGGGAAGGTAATATTTTTTTATCTGAGTAGTTGTTATTGAACCCAACGCAAAAATTATATTACATTTTTAAATTTAGACAAAAAAAAATTTTATTTGGTAAATTTTTCCAAGGAGGCCTATATTTAAGGGCGATGCGGGACACATTCCCGTTATACTAGCACTCTAATTTTTTGCATGGTGAATTTTTGTATCCAAACAAATATTTTAAGAGGGGGGCAGCCCCAAAAATCGCAAGTTGAAAAATAAGGACCACCCTAGTGAACATATAGTATGTCCCTTAAAAAAAAAGACTTGTCAATTTTCAGTCATTTCATCACCCAGTTTTATTCGAAGTAAAAAAAAAAATTTTGTTTGGAAAAACTTCAACCCGTGCCAAATTTCAGCCACTCCACAAAATTCGAAATTTTGAAAAATTAAATTTTTTATTTAATTTATAACTTTAATATACAAAAAATTATTTAAATATGGAATTCTGACTTCGTCGGATATCATTAACCCACTTTAGATTGGAACCAAAAACTACCTACAAGTTTGATAGAAATATTTCAACTGAAATAGGGTTAAACTATTTTTAAAACTCAAGTGCTTATTGGGTAATAACGTTTCTAAAAAAAAAGATGTATAAAAATATTTCTTAATTTATTTAGCAATCAAAAATTTTATACAATTTTTTTAAATAATTTTTTCCGTTAAATACCTACAAAATGTATGTCCGAATACAAATTTGTGAAACAAGCTATAAAAGTGAAATAGTTCCAAAAACAAATTAATCACACTTGTAAATACGGCTATTAATGAAATAACTCATAAAGTTTTAATGTTTACAATAAAGCGTTTAGGAAAAATGTTGTGTATATTTATATTAAACTTGACGAAAGTCAAATTTTAAAGATCAATATGATCAATAAATATAAATTACACAGAACAACAACAAAAAAAGTTTTAACAAATTACATATAATGTAAAAATTCCGATAGGATTCATAAAACGGCTCGTATTTATATGTTGTATAAATTCACAAGAGTAATTGCAGGTTCGTATCTCAACAACTGCTAACATATTTTGAATTTTCATATTTTGAAATTTCATCGTGTTTTCTTAAATAATTCGATTATTTCTTTAGAAAAATATTCTTCTAAACTAATTCCGAAACCAAAGATACAATTGAAAAAATAAAAATAAAAAAAAATATTTTTCAAAATTGTTTTATCAAATAATTTTTACTATCCAAGAAGTATTTGCATTTGCTAACTACAATTCCTGATCAATAAGTCCGTGACTTTTTGAATAAAACACAGTTTTTTTTTTGCAAAAAAAAAAATATTTTTCAACATAATCTCCTTGTAGCTCAATACACTTAGTCCAAAGTTTCTCCAATTTTTGTATCCCTTCCAAAAAATAGGATTTTTCGAGGTCCATAAAATAGCCATTTGTTTGATAAATAGTTTCATCGTTGGAGCTAAATCTCTTTCCACCGAGCCATTTCTTTAGATTTGGAAATAGGAAATAGTCACTGGCGGCTAAATCCGGAGAATATGGTGGATGAGGTACCAATTCGTAGCCCAGTTATTGGAATTTTGCCATTGAGACTGCGCACGTGTGCACCCGTGCATTATCTTGATGAAAAAGAATTTTTTTCTTGGTCATATCGTTTTTTTCGTTTTTTTTTAAATCCTAGTTAAATCGGTCCAATAAGTTAGCATAATATTTGCCGTTTATTGTTTTCCCCTTTTGAAGTTAATCGATGTGGATTATCCCCCGTGCATCCCAAAAAACTGTTGCCATCACCTTATTAGCCGACAAACTCATCTTTCTTCGGAGCCGGTTCACCCGGAGAAACCCATTGTTTAGACTGCTGCTTGGTCTTCGGAGTGTTGTAATGGATTCATGTTTCATCCACAGTTACAAACCGCCGCAAAAACTCATTCGAATTGCTGTTAAACAACTCCAAACAATCCTTTGAAGTTGTCACACGATTAAGTTTATGGTCAATTGAGTTCAAACGCTGCACCCATCTTGCAGACAGCTTTCTTAAACCCAACTGATCATTTAAAATCGAAACCACACTGCCATATGAAATGCCTATGGTATCAACAATCTCACGCACTTTTACTCTTTGATCGGCCAACACCATATCGTGGATTTTTTTCGACATTTTCGGGTGTATTGACCTCAATTGGCCGTCCAGAACGTTCAGCGTCATTTGTACTTGTGCGACCACAACGAAAGTCAGTAAACCACGAATACAATATCGTTAATAGTTCTTTCATACATTTTCATATAAATTTCATATAAAATTTCAGTTTACTTTAGATATAAACAAAATTAAATAGAATAATAAATTTTTTTTAGGTTGAAAACTCATCTCAAACCAATACAAATAAATTGCAGTGTTTGACATTTTTAAGAAAAATATTTTGGGAAAAACTTTATTTCTTAAATTTTTTAGATAAAAAATACCGGTTTAAAGCAATTTTCTTTTAGCCGAATAGTTTTGACGAATAGTGCTACTATTCGCTGTTCTGCCGAATACCAAAAAGTAACGGATTATTCGTGACAGTTCTATTAAAAACTGATAAATTTATCTGATAAATTCAACAAGTATTTTAAAGATGAAGAGTAATAATTTTAAAAACCGAGTTTTAAATAATAAAAAATATTCGCTATGTGGAAATGTTCTGAATGTGACAAAAAAAAACTTGTTTATTCATTTTTAGATTCGAATGTCTTAAAAACTTAATGACTTTGATGCCAAAAACTATTTCAAAATTATACCCTGGACTTTGAGTTTTGTCAAATTTCAACTTCGTGTATATTTAAGAAACTTAAGAATATAGCATTTCCAACCAGTTCACTACCGACTTTTTGTTTGTGCATCTATTTCTATTTCGAATTCAGATTCTTGTTATGGGTCCTTTAATTAATAATAAAAAGGTTTACATATACCGAAAAATGGGTCCAAAAATCGAATTTCTGAAAATTATCAGACTAATTTTACCACTAAACCATACGAATAACCAAAAATGATTTGTTTGATTTTGTTCTGGCTTCATAGGTGTCCAATTTCAAGATTGCAGCTATGCTAGTTTAGGAGATACACCAAACGCCCTTTTTCGGAGATAAAGGCTGTTTTTAAAAATCAGACTTTGTTAACAAATATCGCGACTATATTGCCCTGATGAACAGTTTATACATATAATGTCATATTTAAACCAAAATATACATATTTTTTTCAGGGATGGCAGGCAATACTGCTAAAATACACTAAAAAAAGTTAGTAAAGTTAGCAAAAAATGTCTGCAAAATTGTTTGCTGAAATCAGCGAGCTGATTTTTAATTCGCAATATTTTAAAAACCACCTAAACGATTTAAGAAATTTGGTGAGATTCATGAGCTGCATGCACAATTTAGTAAAAAAAAAATTGCCTTATTATATGAAGAGATAGAGGATTTTTCATTCACAAGAATAAATTGTTTAAGATAGAGAAATAACAAAATGCAAATAAAATTGCAAAAAAAAAATAATTGCGTCTACTTTGATATTGTATTGATACTATAGAGGAGGCATATTTTACTGAATATTTTGCCATCAAAAATGCATTTCGTGAAAATTTAAGATAGCGGATATTGAATATATTCCCTCGATATATACTTAATAGAGTTGAAAAAAAAAAAGAGTCTAACAATAGATTTTCAAACAATTTTAAGATTATTACTTTATATTTAAAATAATGATAAAAATAAGGGCTTAAGGGTAACGCATTACTTTTTTTTTTATTAGAATAAAGGGAAAACTAACTAGTATGTCCTTAAATTGGTTAAAGTTTAAATTTGTGTAAAAAATGGTCGAATTCGGAAGGGTTTGGGGGAGAATACTAACCAAATGGGCAACATAATTTTTATAAAACGCAACTTTATGTAGTAGTCTTTCAGAAAATATAATCACTATACATATGTGTTCCGGAAGACACTTTTAATCTGGAGGCAAATGATTGTTGCTACCTTTTTGACCAAAAAATAACTGATATCACATTTTTTTATAATTTGCATGGAAGTTTTTTTTTTTTGTTTAATTAAATAACTTCTTGTATCGCCATCACTTTTTAAAGCAATCGGACTTGATTTGCATTTTCCATTGGCAAAAGCCAGGACCAGGTTATTGCAAAAAAACTATTTAGATTTTTAGAGGAGGATAACTTTTAAGAGATAAACCACATGAGTAAGCGTGTATGTTGTGGGAAATTATAAGCATATTACAAAAATGTTTCAATTTTGAAATCGGTTCATAAATATAAAATTTTCAAGCTCTCAAAATTTTCGAATACCCGAGTTGTCCTACTTTAAAGTCTAATTTGTCAGAGCCTGATATATAGTGGGTCCTTATTTGAAACTTAAGCTTGAAATTATATAGTGGGTCCTTACTAGAAACTTAAGCTTGAAATTACGTTTATTATGACTGTGTGAAGTTTCATGGCAATCCAATCAGCCAGTAATAAATGACCCCACTATGCACCGTGGGACGGTGTTATCAAGTGGGCCTTCGGAAAGCACTATTGACAAGTACTCATACCACCCATTTCAGGGCCTTGCCAGTGCTGGTCCTTCCATATTTTTCTACCTGTGTTGTTTAAATGAATCTTTTTCATGATATTTAGAAAAAATTTTGCTTTTAATAAAACTATGAAAAATTTACTTAATAAAGTGTCCGCCATCTAACGTTTTTTTTTTCAACTAGTCTTTATTTCGTGAATGGTAACACTTAGCTCATGTCTGATTTGATAGATTATTAGTTTTATCCTTCCGCTGAAAGAATATGGTTGTGTATACGCTTGAACAACGCTGGGAAATATTGCGACATTACTTTGAAAATCATGGTAATGTTGCAGAATGTGTGAGCAAGGAGTGGCCGTTACAGTCAATGGCGATCGTTATCGGGCCATGTTGAACGAATTTTTGTTCACAAAAATTGAAGAGGAGGATATTGGCAACATTTGGTTTCAACAGGACGGCGCTACGTGCCACACAGCCGAAGCTACACTCGATATTTTGCGCGCTGTTTTTGAAGATCGCATTATCAGCCGCAGAGCTGATGTCGTTTGGCCACCTCGGAGCTGCGATTTGACACCGTTGGAATATTATTTGTGGGGTGCCGTCAAAGATAAGTGTTACGCCAACAAGCCAGAGGCAATTGACGCTTTAAAGGCCAATATTCGTGAAGCCATTGGTTAAATACAGCTGCACACAATCGATAATGTGCTTAAAAATTGGACCGATCGTGTAGGCTACTGCATGGCCAGCCGAGGCAGCCATTTGAATGAAATTATTTTCCATTATTAACCGGAAGGATTGTACTTTCAAATAAAAAAAGAAATTTGAGAAAATATTCAGTAGTTTTTTTTTTATAGAATTTTCAAAAAAAAAAAGTTATTTGGCGGACCCTTTATAACAAAAAACTTAAATTCATTTTTTCCAAAAACTAAAAAGTTTCACTTGAAATTGATTAAAAATTTGATACCCCTTTATCTAAAGTCCAAACGATAGAAATTGACAATTACTTTCGTTAAAAATACATGGGGCCAAAAACTAATTTTCGTAGTTTTGCTTTGGTTAAGAACATTTTCTTAACACTTCACAAGAGCTAAATTAAATTCTTTAAAAATCATGTAACTTAGGAACTTAACTGTCTTTAAATAACTTACCAGCCAACCTGGCTGTCATTTGCATTGTCAAAATAACAACCCTGCATTAGGGTGGATGACATGACGCAAATTTCTGAATTATAACAGCGGAGGAGAAAAAGTTATGAATGGCTCTAAAAAGATGACGTATTGATTTGCGATTTTAATTTTTGTTCTTTCTTAATAATAGAAAAATATTAAAATTTTAATCACAAAAAATTTACATTTAGCTTTTTTGTTTTTGAACTTTAACACAGTGAAATGTTAAATTATAAGAAACATTAAAGTTGGCCTTTCGAATTTTGTATACTACTGAAATCAAAAAAAAAAAATAAAAATTTCGTAAAAAATTTTTACCGGAAAAAAACTTTACTGAAAAATTTTTAAAGTTTTTTTAACTTGATACTTTTTTAATTTTTTAGCGCGTTTTTAAATGTTGAACTGTCATTACATACACAATGACATCATAATTTAATTAACTGTGAATTGAAAGTATGTATCAATAAAATTGACAGCGAAATTTCTAATACATATTGGTCTAATATTCGAGTTCGCTTACATATTCACTCATAAATTTTGAACCCGTATGACGATTTTGCTCATTTGCAGTACCAAACTACGTATAATATCAACAAACATTTTAACTAAAAACTAGCAGTCCTACCATACCATATTGGCGAAGTATTTTGCATTTCAACAGATAGACGGACTTCACTAAATCGGCTTTGCTATTCATGCCGATCAAGGATATATCAAACCAAAGTTTTCCGATTTTTTTTTGCGCCGTTTATTTGAATTGACTTTCGAGAACAGTATTTAAAAAAGGGTGTAATTTTATACATTTTGAGGTATACCAAGCTGAAGTTAACGCTCCAGTCACAGGATACAAATAGCACAAACTTATAAGGAATAAGCCTACATTTTTTGAAAATTTATGTTTTTCGACATTCACAGTTATATTTTAAATTGCTTTGCGTATAGCGTGAAATCAGTTTCTTAGTCAAAGCATATCCGAGTCAAAAACGCATTTTAAATTTTTCAAACTCAAAAATTTTGCGAACTTTTTTAAAAGTGTTAGTGAAATTTAATTTAGATTGCATTTTTATAAAAAAAACATGACAAGAATATAGTTACCCAGTCAGAAACTGTCAGTGGTACAAAAAAATCAACCACCACTGGCTAACCGAGGAATTGTAAATAAACTACTGTCAGAACACTTGTTTAAGACGCTTTACCATCGTTTCCAAAAAGCGTTTTGCCAGTATTTTGTTTACAATAATTTCAGTGGTCTACAGAAAAAGTCCATGGCAGAACTGTTTTTATCAACTCTTATCCTATAATATTAAATTATATCTAATTCGATACAATTATATAAAGGGTCCGCCATCTAACGTTTTTTTTTTTCAACTAGTGCTTATTTCGTGAATGGTAACACTTAGCTCATGTCTGATTTGACAGATAGTTAGTTTTATCCTTCCGCTGAAAGAATGTGGTCCGTATGTTCGTTATCTTGTGAAAAAAGTGAAAGAAACTGGCATCCTCATCGTGAAAAGCCAAAAACAGTGCGTACACCCGAGAATATTGCTGCTGTGGCAGAAATTGTGCGTGAAGCGCCATCAACATCAATTCACCGTCGTTCTCAACAATTGAACATTTCGGAGACATCATTGAGACGAATTTTGCATAAAGACCTTGGTATGTCGCCATACAAAGTCCAATTAGTTCAGGAGTTAAAACAAAAAAGTTATTTGGCGGACCCTTTATAATACCCTAAAATTTGTATGGGGACAAAATTTGGATGAGATTGTATCTAATATACATACATCAAATTATACAAATTTTTTATCTAATTGCATCGCATTCGATCTAATTCGATTGTATCGAATGCGATGTATTTTAGTATAATTCCGATGAAATAGTATCTAATAAACATTAAATTGTACAAATTTGTATCGCATTCGATCTAATTCGACTGTATCGAATGCGATGTATTTTAGTATAATTATATGTTGTATTTTAGATACAATTATATGTTCTCATTTTTCGGATCAAATTTGATATCATTGCATATCTAATTCATACATATATAATTTGATGTTGCCCCATTTCATTTTTTTTTTGTTTACTTGGGATGCTAGAAATATTATTATTTATTTCTGGTTATAACATTTTTGGGATTAATTTATTGCAATTAAGGTTTATTCCGATATAGATAGATAAATTGAAAATATAAAATTCCTAACATTTTAAATATTCCTACCATGAGGGATCTATGAAAATGTATTTAGGTACTGCACTAAGAGAATTATCTGCATGATATCAAAGAATTTTTTCATTAGATAACTGAAGTGTGGCCGGAATTCGTCCATCAAAACTTTTTATTAAATTAGCCAGCAAAACCACACATTACCAAATCATGGGTAAAGTAATGTATCGCCATAGGGCTTCATGCATTACTTACTGATGAATTTTACAGGCGATGAGCCTCAAAGTAACTCATTACCTTGTAGGGGGTAAAGTAACTGGTTACTTATATGGTTACATGGTGGGAAAAAGTAATGTGTCTATAAATAGATTTTCATTAAAAAAAATGCATAAAAATTTTTTTTACAGATATTTTTTTTTAATTAAATAAATAACTTTTTTTTTATTAAATAGATAACTTGGTCATGCTGGGATTCGAACCTGGGGTGTCTGGTATTTAACAATTAGTTAGGCGAGAACTCTACCAACTGAGCTATCGATACATACAACATTTTATTGCTTAAAATGTAGATGAGTTGATGTGCTTCGTGTTTTCGTTCGTGATATCAAAAATATACACCTTACCATTATGCTTACAAAAAATCACAAAGTAATGTGTCTATAAATAGATTTTTAAAAATATATATTAGTAATTACTTTACGTTTATAATTCATGATCGGTAAGTTCATTATTTTATGTTTTGAAGTAAGTAAAATTTAATGAGGTATCATTACAAGGTAATCCATGAGTGTTTAATTATCGGTAACTCATTACTTCTTGTTGGAAAATAATGATACAGGTAAGGAGTACACATTACAAGGTAATGCAGTACTTTATCGCACCCATTACAGTTTTTCAAAAATTTATAGAAAAATAAGTTCGCAGTAAATTTCGTCATACTCAACAAACTAAGTCACGTAACGTTTTTAACTTAACTAGTTGAGTTAAGTAGATGATGTTTGCCATTTAACACTTTAAGGCACGAAGAATGTTGATGAAGGCCGTTGCGGGCTTGAAAGTTAACTCCATTCATGCAGGTGTCAAATAACTTTTTTTCTAAGTGTTTTTTCTGTTAATTAAAGTAAATTATCACAACTAAATTATAATTTTTCTGACCCAACTAACCAACATCGTATTTTTTGATAAAAATTTCCATGCACCTAATGAAAAAGTCTCATAAAAATTACGAAACCTTTGCATAAAGTTACAGACATTTTTCAATCATTTTGTGAAGAAAATTTCATTAGTTTAGTGAAAAATTTCATTTAAACTAGTCCAAGAAAATTCTCGCTGTGTATTCAAATTAAATCTTTTTTTTTACATCGTTTAAAAATTTAAGAATTTTCTGATTGAGCTGAAACTTTAAAATCGTTGTCGTAATTCAACAATTTAAGTTTCATAATCCACCCTATTACACATACAAACACACCCAAGGATAATGTTAATAAACAGACAATTTCAAAAATAAGAAAATGAAGCAAATATGAGAATAACTTATGATGAGATTTCAGTTTAGACAAATACACACAACAACAACAAAGATTTAAAATTCTTTAAATGTATGTTTGTTTTACAATTTAACTGAAAACAGATAAAAATAGGACTATTACCAAGTAGTAGTGGTAGTAGTAGTAGGGGATTATAAAGGACTTTAAAGCACAGTTAGTAGAAGTAGTAGTGAATTTGATTATAAAAAAAAGACAATATAAAGGAGGATTCAAAGTTAAAGTGTTTTTATTAAAGGATGCTAATAGAGTTTGGGTTTTATATGATGTTGTTGTTGTTGTTGTTATTCTTACTGCTGATTCTCTTTTATATAGAATTATAATAAAACAACAACGAAATTTACAGTTATACACACCTATTCAAAATATAAAAAAAAAATAAAATAAAAAATGATGAAAAGAAAAAACACAATAACATTTAAAAGAAAAGTTATTTTAAAGTTTTTTTTTTCAAACAAATTTTTTTTCAATTTTTCTATTGAAAATATTGAAATCTTCTTCGTAAAGTCTATTTTTTATATGAATTATAAAGCAAATTTCATATTTTAGCTAATACAAATATTTATATTTAAAAGCTATTTCCTTTTTTCAAGAAATTTCTATAAATTCCCAAGAAAATTTTATAGAAATTTGATAAAATTTTTCTCATAAATATATAATTAAATATATACTTAATATATTTAATGAAAAATTTTATTTTAATATTAAAATGTTTAACACTTTTCCCTCGATTTATAGTTTTTTTTTTTTTTTTTTTCTTTTTTTTTCAATTGAGTTTTTTTTTTTTGTTTTAAGTTGCAATTTTTTTTCTGTCAAAAATCAATTTTTATTCGTTAACAAGTGTATCAAATTATAATTTTTTTTTTTTTTTTAACTAAAGATAACTTTAATACATTTTTCACTCATTTTTTTATAGGTGTATATACACATAATTTAAGTAATATTTTTTTTTTTTTTACATATATATTTTATTGGATAAAATTACCGTTATATATTATTTAAAACTTAAAAAACACATATTATATACATTTTTTTTTTTTTACTGTTTTGCTCACTTTTTTATTTAACAATTTATTAATTGTATTAGAAAATTAACTTTTGGTTTTTTTTTTTGTTGTAATTTTAAATCGTATAGAAAAATTTCTTAACTTGAATATGATTTTTTTTTTTTTTTTTGTTTTTTTGGTAGTGTATATCTATATATGTATGTAAAGTGTAGAAAAAAAAATATATATTATGTTTAAAAAAAAACGCGCGCCCCGTCTATTTTAGTTAGTAGTATTTGAACGTTTAGCGTTTGTATGCGAACTATTTTGGCCAATATCGTACAAATGCTGAGGATGCTGTTGATGGTTGAAAAATTTTCATCTCATATTTGAAAAAGAAAAATCATTTTCTCTTTTTTCTCATTTATAACGTGTGTCTGTTTATTTGAGTGTATCCCCCCTTAAGTGTGTATGTATGTATGTGGGGGGAAAATTGTGTTATTTTTCTTTTTTGACTTTTCCACATGGGGCTGTCAGATATTTGTTGACGTTTGGCTTGTGCTATCGTTGTTGTTGTTGTTGTTTACACCACGAATCTCAAAAATCAGGAGAGCATAATTTTTCATTTAATTGCGAATCGTTTATTTTTCTATCAGTTGTTTTTAAAAGTATTTTTGTTTTAGTATTTAATTTAATTTAATTAAATTTATTTTATTTTTTTTGTAATATAATTCTTAATTTAATTAAAAAAATATATTTTCATAAATTTTTCACGTTTGCCTTATGTTTTGAAAAGTAACGAGTAATGGTTAATAATAGGGTTGGCATATAATTCGAGACATAAGGTTATCAATTACCTGTACGCTACCAAGCAAAAAATATAATTACAAGGCAGAAAAAGTCCAGGAGAATCTTATAATACCCGCCCAGCAAAAAATTTGCAAAAAGGTAAGGGGGTTTGTAATCCAGCATTTTGGGCAGAACGCATTCCTTACTATATTACCTCATCTATTCTTTTGACAGGGCGTGAGACTAAAATAATTGGTTCTTTAGAATTGATTATTTTTTTATCGAAAATCTATTTACTTTATATTTTTAAGAACTATATACATCTTTTCAGGCACGTAGCTAGGAATTTGTTTCGGGGGGGGGGGGCTTTTCGATTTTTTATTTTGATTATATATATTTTTTTTTTGCTCACTAGAGAACAGCTTTTTTTTTTTTTTTTTTTTTTTTTTTTTTGTTTGCTAAATTTTTACCTACACGTAATGGGCAATCATGTATTAATAATAGAAATCGCTTTCTCATGTCATTTTGCAACAAAAACCTCCCGCATAAAGTGCATTTCCTTAAAATGCATTTTTTCATTTTTTACTTATTGTGTTCATTATTTTGCGAATTTTGATGTCTATATCGCGAAACAACGCTTTAATCTGTTTGATCACAATCCGCAAAACACGTCAAATTTGAAAACGTTTGTGTACTTTAAGTTGGATATGCATCGTTATTGTCTAATTACGTTAAATTTTTAGCTAAATATTATTTTTTAGTTTAATTAAATAAAAAAAGGATTATGCGGAAAACTTTTTGAAAACCGCGAAAAATAAAATTGCGTTACTTTATATATGTATGTGCTAATATACGTCTAGGGTAGCTAAAACTTGATAAATGTAAAAAAAGTAAAAAAGTTTCAACTTCTAATAACCCGATTAAAATTAATATGATGCTTTATATAATCATACGAAATTTAATATGAGTCTTAATACAGTTTTATCCGAGAAATGGGCATAATAATTAAATAACATCCGAATAATGACGCGATACAATTTAATACGATTTTATATAGCGGTATAAATTTATATCTGAACTGATACTGATATATACAAAATAAGCTATAGTTGTATCCGGTTTTTGATTTTAAAACGTCATGAAAATCCGAAATATCTATTAATCCTTTTAGACTTTAGCTAAATTTGTAACAAATTCCATAGCATTTGGATATTTTATTATATTCAAAAATAAAAATAAATATAATGAAAATGAAGATTTTGTGGAATTGATTAACTTAATGTTATAATGAAACAAATTCTTTTTTTAGGGTTAAGAACCAGAAAGAAATCAATTCAAAAGACAAAAATTGGGGTAAATTTTGTGTATACAATTATACACAAAATGATACAATTAATTGTACTATTGTATTGTTGTAATACATATTTATATCCAAAATATGATTGACAAATTTTCTAGTGTGACTCTGCATGGGGTAATATACAATTTTATCTAAAATAAAATTGTGTTTTTTAAAATATGATATAATATCAAAATATATATTATTTTGCAATGTCTAAGTATATAAATATAACGTAATTATTAATTGGATTAGTTTTAGCGTATTCTAAATGCAATATACAATTATAAGCAACTATATATGACATCATATTAATTTTTTTCTATGAAATTAATTGTATATTTATATAGTTATGTCCGTTTTAACTAGGGAAATTAAAGATTTATAACCGTCCAAAAACAAATTAAAAGGCAAATATCCTATATAAATTGCCTGACACTTACAAGGAAGCTTTTTCTTTAAATTTTCCCTTTAAAGGTTCCCTTTAAAATTAATTAAATTCGGATAGGTGATAAAGCAGCAAAAATATATGAAAAACGTATTTATTTTTAAAATTGGCGGTGAAAATATGTCTAAAGTTTATGTAATTTAGACTTATTTAAAAACAGTGTTAAAATGCTCGAGAAAACACACATTTTGAAAAATATTTTGACACTATGTCGTGAACCCCGGCTGCCATTTATTTGAATTATTTTAACAACACTTAGGAAATTATGTTGGTAAAGACGACAGCAATTGCAGTCAAACACAAATGAATTTCATTTAAAAAAAGGACGACTTACATTTCATTAAATTCAACTAACATTGTCATTTGTTTTTTAATGTTCAAAAAATGACTAACATTGTAGTAAAAATGAACCACATGGTAGTAAAAAATAAACCAAAAATTTTTTTTTTTATTTTTTTAAATAACAAATAACAACTGTAAAAAAATGAATGTAAAATCATAAAACAGTCATTTGATGTGAGTTGTTTTTTTAAATGAACTACAATGTTAGTTAAAAATTTTATTTGTTCTACAAATGACTTACATTTACATTAAAAATAATGAAACTGTATTACAACCCAAACAACTACATATTTTTAAAGCAGAAGTTCCCTGAGTGAAATTATTCTCTATTTTTTAGCCTTTTTCATATATCTGACTTTGTTTAAGATCGGGGGCTATACTTCATGTCTTGTATTAAAAAAATTGTAAATTTTCCAAGCAAGCCTGATTGTAGTCTGAAAGAAGTAATGATAAAGAAAAAAATATACAACTGGAAAATTTAAAAATATACCTGACATCGCCCAGGTCTTATTTAAACTAAATTATGTATTTCCAATTCACTTTGATTTATATTTTGGACAATTTCAAATGCTTCTCAAATTTTCTTTAATCAATTTTTTAAATAAAAACCCTTTAAAATTTCTAAAAAAAAAACACAACATCGTTATAGCACAAAGACTGGTTTAGCTGCTTGATTTTAAAATGTCACATTTCAAGGAGCGCCGATAGAAATTTGTTTACATTTAGTCTAAAAAAAATTGAGAAAATTTGAGTCACATTGGACCACGTTAACACATTATACATGTCGATCAATGTTTGAGGCTTAAATTTGTTTCAAAAAATTAAAAAAATATATGAGATATCGTAATATATATCGTAAAAAAAAATACTGAAAACTATGTTACCAGATGAGTGCGTAGCAAACCAAATTTAAATAAAAAGATTGCACTGTAAGTAAAGTAACGACTTTTATGGCACAAGTAAACTTAATTTTGAGTCTTAGTGGTATCTCCATTTTAAAAGATTATGTCAAAATACACAGAACATTGTCAAAAAAAATTTCAATTAAACTGTTGTTCGATTTCAAACTTACTTTCAATTAACTGTTTAATTGAAAATGAATTTGGTATAAAAAAAATTTCAGTTTTTATAACGTATAATAACAACATTGAAACAAATGAAAAAAATTTAAAAAGTCGCCTAAATTAAAAAAAATCGTGTAAAGTTAAAAATTCGCGTTTCTTTAATTTTGGTGATTTTTTTCTAAATTTTATTCGAATTTTGGCGTTTATTTTGGGAGTTTTTAAAATTTCTGCAATTTTGAGGATGGTTTTTTAAATTTTGGCAATTTTTTTTTCAAATTTTGCGATTTTTTCAAATGGTCTCGATTTTTTTAAATTTTGGCAATTTTTTTATAATTTTGGTGATTTTTTTAAATTTTATAATTTTTCCCAGTAGTGAACAATATTCAATTAAATTCTTAATAGATGTGAATAAAACTATATGTAATTGAAAATAATATTAATTAAATAGATACAAATTATTTCAATTGTTACTACAGTTGCATCAACACGACCGAATTCAGTTAAACTTTTACTGAATCAACAAATATTTTAATTAAAACTCAATTTTAGTTTTTTCTGTGTAGACATATTTAATTTTTTAGTTTGCATTGTCTCAAACAATTTTTTGATTATACTTTAAGTCAAAGACTTCGAAATCTCTTATGAAATGATTTTATTTATTGCTTTTTGTCGAAAATCAACTCTAACAATGATAGCCGCCCATTTGCAGTCGATGTTTTCTAACGAAATTTTAAGATTCGAACCATATAAAACTATTTACTATTTGATCCAAGTCAAAAATAAATATTTTCATATTAAATTTATCAATAACATTGTTACTTTCTAACGAATTGTATTAAGTTTTTAAATTTGTCAAATCATTTCGGGGGGGGGGGGGGGGGGGGGGGGGCTCTAGCCCCCAAGCCCCCCCCCGCATAGCTACGTGCCTGCATCTTTTAATAAAGAACTAGTTCCATGGTAAAACTACGAAGTACTTACAAAAATATTAAATACATAGTTCCCTAGAAAACATAAGAAGTACTTACATTTAAAAAAGAAGTAGTTTCATATTAAAAATAATAACTATTGTATTTCTTTTAAACCATTTGTAACTACCCAGCCAGAAATTGCCAATGGTCTGAAAAATCAAGCACTGGCAGAGCACTGTTTGCCAATGGTCCAACAAATAAATTCCTGGCAAAGCACTGATTTACAACGCTCTGTCATTGCTAGTAAAAAGTGCTTTGCCAGTACTTAATTAACAAAATTTACAACCGTAAAAATAATAAAAGCATTGGCACAGCCCTAGCTTAGAACGCTCTACCAACGTTTGTTCAAAGTGCTTTGCCAGTACTTGATTTACAAAATTTACAACCGTAAAAATAAAAAAGCAATGGCACAGCACTGGCTTAGAACGCTTTCCCAACATTGTCAAAAAGTGCATTGCCAGTACTTATTTTCAAAATTTACAACCGTTAACATAATAAAAACAGTGGCACAGCGATTGTTCACAACGCTTTCCCAACGCTGGTCAAAAGTACTTTATAAAAACGAAATTTAATGCATGTACTTGTTTTTAAATAAGTTAGCAGGGTTTAATAAAAATAACAAATGAATAGTATTTTTTAAATTTATTTTACAATAAAACTTAATTTTATTTTTCTTTTTTTCAAATCTTAAATGATTTTAAAATCAACTAACCATAAGCATATGGTATTCAAATCAAATTCATATACTAAAAAAAGTCAGTAAAGTCAGCACAATTTTTGCTCAAAGGATCCTTGTAGAAAAATTACTAATTTAGCGTATTTAAAAACTTTTTTAATCTATACCTTTATAAAATTTAAGATTACAAGATTGGAAAATTCAGAACTAAATTGAAATTTATTTGAAGTTAAGAAAATTAAGGACTCTTATTATAGTCAGCACAAAGTATAGTTTTTGTACTAAAATTTTACTTAAGACATTTATTTTCAAATTTCTTTCTTTAGAAAATTGTAGTAAAAAAGTCGTACTTGGAGCTAACTTATCACAAAAATAATTTGATAAAAAAAATATTCAGTTATTTTGTAAGTTACTTAGCTGAAACCTATTGTTATTTCTGTTGAAATTACCAAAATCATTCAATAAGAAATAATACAACTCTTTACTGAAGTGAATTACTAAGTAGGACTTTATTGGTCGTTTGTGGTTTTGGTACTGGCAAAGCGCTCATTGCCAGTGCTTTGCCAACGTTTAAAAAAAGAAACGGCCAAGCCCTGCCCGGTGTTATCATTTTGGTGTTGGCAAAGCACTTAAATCTTCAGATATCCAACGCTCTGCCAACGCTCATACCACCGTTGAAAGCACTGGGCCAATGCTTTGCCGTTCGTATTTTTCTGGCTGGGTATTTACTTTTGTTAAGAAAATATTTAATCCTTAGTGGCCCGGGGACAAAGAATACCCATGAAGCTAAATTTTAAGTATAACTACAAAATTGTTAAAATTTTGAATTGATATATAAAAATTTTCATTTGATAATTAATTTAGTGTAATTTGATCCATATAGAGTTAATATTTCCACGTTGACCAAAAAAGACCTACTAAAAAATTTACAGAGTAATTTTTTTCAGATTTTGATTAAATTTAAAAAATTTCCGGGATAGGAAAAATCCTAAATAAGAGTCATCTAAAGTTAGTTTCAACTTGTGTTTTTTTTTCAAATAATTTTGTCATTAAAAAAGAATAATATACTAGTATCAACCTAGCTAATATGTTTGATTTGCTTTATTTTTGTAAATATACGGAGGTTGAAAGCTCGTTATAAATTGAAAATAACATAAAAATAATCTCGATGTATATAAAAACAAAAAACTAATATAACTGTAAAAAATATTACTTGAGCCAGAGTACAAACTAAAATTTTTTTATATAAATAGAACATTTTTGGTCTTCAAAGTTTAGTAACGTCATGATGCTTGTTAGGAAAAGACCTAACCACGTGTTTGATTACTAAGAAGACAAGAATGGAGCAAAATTGATTATTAATAAGTTTTTTTGTTAAAGTTCTGCCTCCAGGCTCTAACATTTCTAAAACTTCGGGTTCTGATGAGATCTTTAGCCAGATCGAAATACTAGTATCAACCTAGCTAATATGTTTAATTTGCTTTATTTTTAAAAATATACGGAGGTTGAAAGCTCGTTATAAATTGAAAAAATTACAAACTTGTGTTTTATGAGAAATTACACATTAGGACAAAATTATAACTTTAAAAAATTAATAAGGTTATGACCACCAATTCTATATATTTCAGACACGCTGATTTCAATGGTGTACTAAATTTTTAGATATATGATGCAGTTTTTCCACAAAATGATTTTAAAATTAGGCGCATACAAATGCAGTCTTTTACATATAATGTTTTTAAAAAGCAATCAACCTGGCTCTTAAATCTATTTACATATCATACTAAATAAAAGCTGGACCTTGGGGTCTTCTTAGACAAATTGGGAATTTTTCATAAAAAACTCTTTGCTAAAAATAACTTTTTTCTCACTAATATAACTCCTTTCAAATGACTCTTTCCACTGTGTTAGCATTTGATTAGTTGGATTAATTATTTAGCGGAAGAATTCGCAAAAACGGAAAAAATTAGAAAAAACGCTTAAGAGCGAGTTTGATTTTCAGCTTCGGAAATCAAATATGTTCTATAAATACCGGTCTTGTCCTTAGATTTGGATAAAAAGAATACAAATTTATTGCATTTGCAAATTCTTGTATATAAAAAAGATTGGCTCAAGAAGTTTTGTGAATAACGTGCCAAACTTAAAAGGCATTTCAATAAAAAACTGTACCATCATACACAGAGAGAATTAGCCAGCAAAAAATTTCCAAAAAGGTAAGCGGGTTTGTAATCAAGCATTTTGGGCAGAACGCATTCCTTACCAGATTACCTACTCGATTCTTTTAACAGGGCGTGAGACTAAAATAGTTGATTCTTTAGAATTGATTATTTTTTTTACCGAAGAACCATTTACTTTATATTTTTAAGAACTACATACATTTTTTAATAAAGAAAGAGTTCCATTGTAAAACTACGAAGTACTTACACAAAAAATAAATAAATAGTTCCCTAGAAAAAATAAGAAGTACTTACATTTAAAAGAAAAGAAGTAGTTCCATAAGTAAATTCAACTTTTACTCACACGTGATGCTCCTGCACTCAAAAAAAAAAAGTTTGTAAAGTTAGCAAAAAATTTTGCTGAGTTAGCAAAACTTTAGTCAGGAGGATGCTTGCAAAAAAGTTGTTAATGTCAGCAAAATCTTTTGCTGAAAATCAGCGAGCTGATTTTTAGCAACAAAATTTGTAGATTCAGCAAAAGTTTTGTTAACACTTAGTAGATTAGAAATACAAAAGCCTTGCTAAAAATTAATAAATTTTTTGCTGAATTTTAGTAGACTGAAAAAAACGCAAAAAATTTGTAGAAAAATTGTAATTTAGTTAATTTATTTGCTGAAAATCATAAAACATATTTTAGTGATTCTTTTAAAAATAATTAACTATAAAAACGAAATATAAAAATTTTCATTTTCCACATTGACGACATGAATTTATTTAATATCTGAAAATATATAGAAATAAATATATATAACATCACAACAATTGTCTTTCAATTACTTTCGTCAATGGTTGTCTAAATGATGCTTTCGCAACTGCCGAAGATAATTATAGAAACGAAATGAAAAAATAAACAAAAACAAACGAAACAACCCTTTTTGCAATAAGAAAAAGGAACCATAAAAAATCTACCTAAGATGTGTGTCTTTGTCTTTCAATTTACTCTGTCTGTGTGTCTTTGTCTTTCAATTTACTCTGTCTACATTTCATTTTCCTCTTCTCTACTACATCTTGACATGCCGCGACATCTACTTCATTCTGCGTATACCTTTCAATCTGGTTGTCGTCCACACTATTAATGTGCTTATCAGCACAATTTTTTTTAGCAAAATTAATTAGTAAAACATTAGTATATTAGTAAAGCATTAGTATAAAACAGTTAAGTGCTGAATAAGTATAACAAAAATTTTAGCTGAAAACACGATTTTAGCAAAAAATTTTGCTAAAAAATAGTATACCTGATTTACAAGACGTTTTACTAACTTTTCTACTAACTTATTTTTTTGAGTGTAGGTCACTCAAATATAACGATCTAAACTCATACGGAAATAAAATCCTAAAAAGTGAAACATCGAATTTTTATGATAACATGGTTTTGTCATAATTTTGGAGCTATAAACCACGAAAATATAATTTTTTCAAAAAAAAGAACAATTCAAAATTAAAAACAAAACTATGACTCACGCACAATCAACCTCGAAATTTTTTTTACACTCACTCACGATAACGTTAGTAATTTCAACTTCCACTCACAATTTTCTGCTCACGCGCGCTTCCCTAATTTATACCTAAGCACAGTTTAACAAAATTGAGGCAACATGCAATTTCTGTTTTTAGTATTATTTTCCTGCAAATAAAAATTTGTTTGAGAAAATATATGAGACAAATTCTTTAAAATTGTATAACTTCTTTTTTCAAAATTAGGAACTACTTCCAATAACGTCCTTTTATTAAGAAAAATTATATGATTACTTCTTGAGTACAAAAAGTTATACACTCAAAAAAATAAGTTAGTAGAAAAGTTAGTAAAACGTCTTGTAAATCAGGAATACTATTTTTTAGCAAATATTTTTGCTAAAACCGTGTTTTCAGCTAAAATTTTTGTTATACTTATTCAGCACTTAACTGTTTTATACTAATGCTTTACTAATATACTAATGTTTTACTAATTAATTTTGCTAAAAAAAAATTGTGCTGATAAGCAGATGTCGCGGCATGTCAAGATGTAGTAGAGAAGAGGAAAATGATACTAAAAAGGACAACTCTAATAAGACAATTAAAAAATCAACCATAAAAAAAACATAAAATAACATATAGACAGAGTAAAGCAAAAGACAAAGACACACATCTTAGGTAGATTTGTATGGTTCCTTTTTCTTATTGCAAAAAAAGGGTTGTTTTTTCGTTTCGTTTGTTTTTGTTTATTTTTTCGTTTCGTTTCTAGAATTATCTTCGGCAGTTTCGTCATTGAAAAGATAGCATCATTAAGACGACCATTGATGTAAGTAGTTGAAAGAAAATTTTTGTTATGTTATATATACACTCAAAAAAAATAAGTTAGTAGAAAAGTTAGTAAAACGTCTTGTAAATCAGGTATACTATTTTTTAGCAAATATTTTTGCTAAAATCGTGTTTTCAGCTAAAATTTTTGTTATACTTATTCAGCACTTAACTGTTTTATACTAATGCTTTACTAATATACTAATGTTTTACTAATTCATTTTGCTAAAAAAAATTGTGCTGATAAGCAGATGTCGGGCATGTCAAGATGTAGTAGAGAAGAGGAAAATGATATTAAAAAGTACAACTCTAACAAGACAAGTAAAAAAATCAACCATGAAAAAACATATACAGACATGTAGACAGAGTAAAGAGAAAGACAAAAACACACATCTTAGGTAGATTTGTATGGTTTCTTTTTCTTATTGCAAAAAAAGGGTTGTTTTTTTCGTTTCGTTTCGTTTGTTTTGTTTATTTTTTCGTTTCGTTTCTAGAATTATCTTCGGCAGTTTCGTCATAGCATCATTAAGACAACCATTGATGTAAGTAGTTGAAAGAAAATTTTTGTTATGTTATATATATTTATTTCTATATATTTTCAGATTTTAAATTAATTCATGTCGTCAATGTGGGAAAATTAAAATTGTTATATTTCGTTATTATAGTAAATTATTTTTAAAAGAATCACAAAAATATGTTTTATGATTTTCAGCAAATAAATTAACTAAATTACAATTTTTCTACAAATTTTTTGCGTTTTTTTCAGTCTACTAAAATTCAGCAAAAAATTTATTAATTTTTACCAACGCTTTTTTATTTCTAATCTACTAAGTGTTAGTAAAACTTTTGCTGAATCTACAAATTTTGTTGCTTAAAATCAGCTCGCTGATTTTCAGCAAAAGATTTTGCTGGCATTAGCAACTTTTTTGCCAGCATCCTCCTGACTAAAATTTTGCTGACTCAGCAAAATTTTTTGCTGACTTTACAAACTTTTTTTTATGAGTGTACTTATTTCTATATATTTTCAGATATTAAATTAATTCATGTCGTCAATGTGGGAATATGAAAATTTTTATATTTCGTAATTATTGTAAATTATTTTTAAAAGAATCACAAAAATATGTTTTATAATTTTCAGCAAATATTTTAACTAAATTACAATTTTTTTTACAATTTTTTTGCGTTTTTTTCAGTCTACTAAAATTCAGCAAAAAATTTATTAATTTTTACCAACGCTTTTTTATTTGTAATCTACTAAGTGTTAGCAAAACTTTTGCTGAATCTACAAATTTTGTTGCTATTTTGCTGACATTAGCAATTTTTTTGCTAGCATCCTCCTGACTAAAATTTTGCTGACTCAGCAAAATTTTTTGCTGACTTTACAAACTTTTTTTTTGAGTGTACATATAAGTTAATAACATTGTTATTTTCTTTTAAGTAAATAATTACTTTGTTATTGAGTTCATGCTTTCTAGTTTAAATTTAAAGAATTGATTACAATACTACTTGCTTTTTTGACTCTATCGTTGGAATGAGTTTGGTATTGCAGTTATTAAATTTGGCAATAAGATATGTAAGCAAGTGTGGGCATCACCTTCTTTTTGGAATGTGTAATTTTTTCCTGGGTATATTTACTTCAGTAAAGAATTTCTTCATAGCTTTACTGATAATTGTTAGTGGAACTCGTCCATTGAAACTTTTCATAGAATCTATGAAACACATTTCATTAAAGTCAATGTTTATAAAATGTTTGTAGAATTAATGAAAATCTTCATGAAACTAATGAATCATTCGGACAATTAAGCGTTTATAGAATTTTACGAAACAGTTATATATATTTTTTTTTTAATATTAAGAAGTTTTTTGAATTAATAAAACTCTTCGTGAACGTCATGAAAAATGCATTAAAACTAAGCCAATGAACCGCTTCATTTGAGATTTTTTACCAATTTCATAGAAGTCCAAATAAAGTTTATAAAATATGTTGAACACTTGAGAATTTAATTTTAAAACTAAAGTTTAAAATTTATGAAACATAATTAAATTTAATTAAATATATGAAGAGTTAATTTATGAAATCGAATGAATTTGTTTTATGAAACTATGAAATTTTATTTCATTTTGAATTATCAGGTTTAAGATTATAATTAAATGTTAGATGCAGATGTAGATGTCACAGCTTGTATGGGCGAAGTAGAGAAAAAAGGAAAGATACACATAAACACAACCATAACAAGACTTACACAAAATGCAAACGAGATTGATTTCGTTCATTTAATTTTTTTTTTGTATACTACACAGCAAGCACATAAAAATTGTGAATATTAAAAAATAAAAATAAAACAATAAATAAATTAAATAAACTAAACTAAAAATGTTAAGTTTTCTTTAATTTTCTTTTATTTAATTCTTATTCTTTTTAACAAGCTTAGGAATAAAGAAAAAAGAATTGAATAAACTAATTTAAAAAATTACTAAATGAATGATATTTTGTTAAATTGAAGATGCAGGCAAAAATAAATAACGCTTTGGTGATACTGTAAAAAAAACCCATGTTTTGATAAATTGAGGGTTAAAATATAAACTACGCTTTGGTACAAAACTCTAAATGCAGGTCTCAGGTAGTTATCTTTAAAAGATAAGGAGTTTTTATGTTATGTAGCGATTAGGGTATTCAATCGGTTAACCGTTACTCGATTAATCGATGAAATGATGTCGAACAATTGTTCGAGTGAAGTGGCCAATTTCGAGTAAAGAATAACTCGAACAATTTTGGTCAATTAATCGAGTAACTCGAGTAATTTAAAAATATGAACTATTTTATATTTTTTTAATATTTTGTATAAAATAATGTGATTGTTAAAGTGAATATTTAAATGTTAAGTGTATTTTTATATTAAGTGAGCACTGTTAAAGAAATTATATTACGAAAAACGAACTTAATGCGAAAAACTCCGATATCGAAGAAACTTGGATATTTTTTAAAGAAACAAGTTCTAAGACTGGGGTGTTTAAGATTATTGGTGCGGATTTGAGGGTTAAAAGTGGGATCAAACATTATTTTTTTTTTTTATTTAGTTGCCATTTGATCTAAAGAAACTCATATGTATATTAGTTTTCATGTAGTGAGTAAACTAGTTCATATGAATGTTTGGTGTTTGGCATGGGATTGTTACCGCTTTCAAAACGTGTTCTGATGATGGGAACCTAGAAAATTCCCGAAATAGATCTATCAACACATTCGTGAAAGGGTCAAATAATAAATTCGAAAACAAAAAACTTTATAGATTATTTGTTAGGACAATATCCTAATGAAGAAGTATAGAGTATGGCCTCGAACTTGAATAATTTTCATTTTCATTGAAATTGCATATAAATACTATATTTTCAAAAAAGAATTTTTAAATGTCATTTACTAAAAACTTTTTGTTGGTCCCTTTTATGTCGTTGTAACAAGCCAATTTTAGAAGCCCTATATGGAAATTCATAGCGGTCCTACGCAAAATTTCCACATATTAAAATTTACATATAGAAGTAATGAAGTTTTCATTAATATGATGAAAATCTTCTTAAATATTCATGAAAGTTGTTTCAAAACTTCTTTATAATTTTTTTAAGAAAAATTACATATCTCAAAATCCCAAAATGATAGGACAAAATGGACTATTTTTTCGTTTTTGTGAGTTTTTGGAAAATAAAATTAAAGCAGGGACCGTAATCATTATGAGTTTTATAATAAAAATTACACAATAATGATTATGTTATGAGTTTTAAGGATTTTCTTCAATGGTAATGATTATTTTTGAGTAATAATAAAAAAAATCCGCAATAATCATTATTTTTGAGCAAAAAAAATAAAACTGAAAAATAATCATTATTTATGATTTTTATTTTTTTCGCTCAAAATAAAACTCACTTTCATGTAGGTGTAAATATATATACATATTAGGGTGGCGCGATTAGTATGGAAGGAAAAAAATCTTAATGGGCGCTTCGCGTTTCTGATTCTTGGGATTGTACTGAGCAAAAAAGTCCACTAGACCATACGTCTACGGTGAAAATCGAGCTTCCAGATTTTGACTTTACGGCAAAAAAGCCCTATTTTGAAATTAATAATTAAACCCTTAAACCCCAACCACAAAAATGATTGATGCATTAATCTGCTAGAGAATCTTCCAAAGAAGAGATTGATACTATAATCTTGGATAAGCTCCTCCTCCTTCCTAAGATATGTCCCTCCCACACATTGTTACTTTCACAAAATACGGCAAAAAAAACCCTATTTTGAAATTAAAAATTAACCCCTTAAACCCCACCCACAAATATGATTGATGCAATAATCTGCTAGAGAATCTTCCAAAGAAGAGATTGATACCAAAATCTTCGATAAGCTCCTCCTACTTCCTGAGATATGTCCATCCCACACATTGAAAGTGAGTTTTATTTTGAGCGAAAAAAATAAAAATCATAAATAATGATTATTTTTGAGTTTTATTTTTTTTGCTCAAAAATAATGATTACGGCTGATTTTTTTTATTATTACTCAAAAATAATCATTACCATTGAAGAAAACTTTAAAAATCATGACGGATATGCAAAGATTGTCAAAAATAATAATAATGGTGCAATAAATTTTTTTTTATGTCTCTTCTAAGTGATTGATTTTTTGATTCAAAAAAACGAGCAATAATCATTATTTACGGTCCCTGAATTAAAGTATTAAAATTGTTCGAGTTACTCGAGTTATTCGAGCAATTTTAAAATCTTACTCGCCTACTCGAGTAAATTAAAAACCTCAAAATCGAGTTACTCGATTACTCGAACAAAAGCAAACCCGAGTAAATTGAATACCCTAGTAGCGATATTCGAATATTTCTACTTTGTATTTTAGAATTATCATCATTTGAAAAATGTAAAATGGCGTCATACATACATATTAGGATGTTCAATCGAGTAATAATCGAGTAAGCCGTTTAATTATTTTTAATTTGGAGAAATATAAAAATTCAAACTGTTGGCAACATGAATAAGACAAAGAAACAGTTCAAATAGCTAATTATATTAATAGTTTTTTTTTTTCTTAATTTCGTAAAGTAGCGTTTTTTTGATGAACAAAACAGCTTTTTGTTCGAGTTATTCTTACTGGAACAGTTTTTCGAGTAAGAGTATAAAACCGAGTATAAGGAATTATTATATTAAATTTATTTATTTTAAAATAAGTTTGATTTGGTAGTTTAACCAACATATTTAAGAATTTTTAAAATTTGAATATTTATTATTGAAGTTATAAAAAAATTACTCGGTTTACTCGATTTGATCATCATAATATTTCACTTAGAATGCTATGTATGTAAAGACCACTGCAAATGTAGTTAAAAACAAATGAAATTTCATTTAAAGAAAGGACGACTTACATTACAATAAATTCAACTAACATTGTCATTTGTTTTTTTAATGTTTAAAAAATTACTAACAATTGTAGTAAAAATGAACCACATCTTAGTAAAAAATAAACAAACATTTATTTTTTTTATTTTTTAAATAACAAAAAACAACTGCAAAAAATGAATGTAAAATCATAAAACAGTCATTTAATGTGGTTTGGTTTTTTAAATGAACTACAAGGCTAGTAAAAAATTTAATTTGTTCTACATATGACTGACATTTAAATTAAAAAAAAAGAAACTGTATTACAACCCAAACAACTACATATTTTAAAAGCAGAAGTTCCCTGAGTGTTGTATGTAATTGGAAATTATTATGTTTTTGTGTTATTAATAAAATATTTTGTTTTTTTTGATTTTTTATTCAATTGCATTATGTTAACGATGTGAAAATGCTGACTTTATACTTATATATTTAAAACAATCGCACAAAAAATAGATTTAAATTTTAGCAAAAAAGAAATTAACTAAAGTAAAAATGTTATACTAAGTTCTTTAATTTTTTTTTTTAATCTACAAAGCTCCAGCAAAAAATGTTGTTAATTTCAACAAGTCGATTTTAATTTGCATTGCATTAAGTGTCAGCAAAACATTTTGCTGAATTTTTCAGATATTATCAATTTTTCTCCCAGCAGAAATTTTGCTGACTCAACTAACTTTTTTGCTAACTTTACGGACTTTTTTGTTTTTGAGTGTACAAATTTTGAAAATTTGGTAAGTTTTCGAAAAAGTTTTAGAAGAAGTATTTTTTTACAAGTTTGATATAATTTTTATTAAAAATAAAAATTATGTTTTTTCGACCTTTAATTGTCCAATGAAAATGAAAATTATTCAAGTTCGAGATCTTACTCTATTAGGATATTGTCCTAACAAATAATCTATAGAGTTTTTGTTTTCGAATTTATTAATTGACCACTTTCAGGAATGTGTTGATAGATCTATTTCGGGAATTTTCTAGGCTCCCATCATTAGAACACGTTTTGAAAGAAGTGACAATCCCATGCAAAAACATCACACATTCATATAACCTAGTTTTCCCACTAAATGAGAACTAATATATATGAGCTCGAAGTTAAATAGATCTATCAACACATTCCTGAAAGTGGTCAAATAATAAATTTGAAAGCAAAAACTCTATAGATTATTTGTTAGGAAAATATCCTAATAAAGAAATATAGAGTGTGGCCTCGAACTTGAATAATTGTCATTTTCATTAAAACAAGTATTTTTTTTTAATTTTTCGTTTATTCGTCAATATTTATTCAAATTATTCGTTATTCGAAAATCATGTTTTTTAAATTGTTCGTTCGAATTTTATTTTTTATTTTTTTTTTTTTCGAATAATCGAGTAATTTTTATTCGAGTAACAACCCTAGTATTAACACATTAGAAATTTTGAAATTTAACTCATTAAATAAGCCCATCCCCCATATTTGGTAAGTCTAACACGTGAATATTAACAATATATTTATAAATACTCCTATAGTTGTTCTCTACATACCGTATATTATGAAATCTATGTTCACGTGAACATGAACCACTGGATTATAAAAAGAACTGTATATTATTTTAAAGTCTCGAGACTAATACTTGGCTGTACAAAAATGAAACGTGTTATCAGTTTTTAATCCCGGTCTAGTCTGATGAAAATATACAGTGACTCAAATGAAAAATCGTACAAAGTAGATTATATTAATATCAGACAAAGTACGTTGTATTATTAATAGAAATCCATTTCCCAATAAATAAGATAGGGGAGGTACACCAGCCTAAAAATTATAGAGGCATTTCCTTTATGAAATGTGCTGTAAAGTTTATGATGGGTATATTAAACGAGAGATTGAGTACTCGGGCAGAGTGTAAACAAATATTGACCGAACTAAAAACTAATCGACATCAGATATATATTTATATATATATATATATATATATATATATATGTCTGCATACATATATATATACATATATATATATATATATATGTATGCACAGCGCATAGTCTAGGGACATTTATTCGTTCCCCCCGCATAGTTTAGGGACATTTGCTTACTTTGGGGACTGTCCCCAAAGTTTTCGCGCCTTTTCATACATCTAGCGTATTAGATGAGGACAATTTTTTCCATACACCGCATATTCCGGCGACAATTTTGTGCGTGTCCCTAAAGTATGCGCTGTGCATACATATATATATATATATATATATATATATATATAAATATATATATATATATATATATTTAAAACCTGGCATCATTAGTCAATATAAAAACCAATGAAAAAAAGAAAGGGTCACTGACGAAGGTTCAATACCAGAAACTGCGCAGTCTGATTCAGAAAAATTGAAAATTTGCAATGTAGATATGATTTGTAGAAAATACACTCATTCTTCTCTACCACGCCTTTCACAATTAAATTAAATAAAATTGCATATTATTTATAGTATTAATTGCAATTGTCTGAAAAAGACGTTAAAATTCAAACTCAAACTAAAATCAAACTTTGCTCTCTGACAATTCTTCCCTAACAACGTAAGCGCCATCTATCGAATATACAAAGAATATATCATAGATATGGCATCGCTTACAACATATGGGAAAACAGAGGACATTAGAGTGAGGTAAGTTTCTAAAAATAGAACTGTTGTGTTGTTGGAGTTGTACTTCTGAGATTATGTATGCAAGAACAAAAACACCGTGTATTGAATAAAAATACACTCAAAAAAATAAGTTAGTAGAAAAGTTAGTAAAACGTCTTGTAAATCAGGTATACTATTTTTTAGCAAATATTTTTGCTAAAATCGTGTTTTCAGCTAAAATTATTGTTATACTTATTCAGCACTTAACTGTTTTATACTAATGCTTTACTAATATACTAATGTTTTACTAATTCATTTTGCTAAAAAAAATTGTGCTGATAAGCAGATGTCGGGCATGTCAAGATGTAGTAGAGAAGAGGAAAATGATATTAAAAAGTACAACTCTAACAAGACAAGTAAAAAAATCAACCATGAAAAAACATATACAGACATGTAGACAGAGTAAAGAGAAAGACAAAAACACACATCTTAGGTAGATTTGTATGGTTTCTTTTTCTTATTGCAAAAAAAGGGTTGTTTTTTTCGTTTCGTTTGTTTTGTTTATTTTTTCGTTTCGTTTCTAGAATTATCTTCGGCAGTTTCGTCATAGCATCATTAAGACAACCATTGATGTAAGTAGTTGAAAGAAAATTTTTGTTATATTATATATATTTATTTCTATATATTTTCAGATTTTAAATTAATTCATGTCGTCAATGTGGGAAAATTAAAATTGTTATATTTCGTTATTATAGTAAATTATTTTTAAAAGAATCACAAAAATATGTTCTATGATTTTCAGCAAATAAATTAACTAAATTACAATTTTTCTACAAATTTTTTGCGTTTTTTTCAGTCTACTAAAATTCAGCAAAAAATTTATTAATTTTTACCAACGCTTTTTTATTTCTAATCTACTAAGTGTTAGTAAAACTTTTGCTGAATCTACAAATTTTGTTGCTAAAAATCAGCTCGCTGATTTTCAGCAAAAGATTTTGCTGACATTAGCAACTTTTTTGCTAGCATCCTCCTGACTAAAATTTTGCTGACTCAGCAAAATTTTTTGCTGACTTTACAAACTTTTTTTTATGAGTGTAGTTTTAATCACAACAAATCTCGACCTGACGATAGCTCAGAGGGCTAAAGCGCTCTGTCTAACGTGTAGTGCGAGTGCATGTGGCATTAGAAATCAGTTTATCTATACAACGGTCAATGATTGCACAAAAAATTTCATATAGACGCAATCGAACAAATAAAAACATAACAAATATTACATTATTCAAAAATTAAAAAAAAAAAAAAAAACAGGGTCACTGACGAAGGTTCAATACCAGAAACTGCGCAGTCTGATTCAGAAAAAATTGAAAATTTGCAATGTAGTTATGATTTGTAGAAAATACACTCTTTCACAAAGAAAGTCTATTATTTTTTCGTCGGCTTTGATAAAAAATACCTCGAAAATCACTAATTTACAAACATTCCTCAATTATCATATAAATTTGTAGGATTTATGAAAACCATATATAAAAATACGAAATCTGCCATGTGAACAGGTACACACAAAAAGATAAAAACCCATTTCAATCACGAAAACCAGCGATTCAATAACTTTAATTACTGATAATTGCGAATTCAATTAAAAATTGATAGGAAATGATTATTTTTCAATTAAATATTAATTTATTTGATTAACAAGTGATCAATATTGTATACCTTCTCAAAAAGCAAAAAAAAAACAATTGGATTAAGTGTTGTTGTCATACCAAATGTTTTTTTATAAGTAGCTTGAATATTAAAACATTGAATTTTAACATGCATGTAATTTTCATTTAGTTAGCAGATTTATTAATACTTGGTTAATACAAATAATAGTCTCTGCCCTTATTAAGTCAGCAATCTACAATTTTTAAGCAAACATTTCTTTTGATTTTTAGCAAAATAAACTGTTATTTGCATTCTACTAAATTTGAAGTAAATATAGCGAAAATTTTGTTAATATTACAGTTTCTGTTTGCTATTTGAAGTCTCCAAATATTTAGTAAAAGTTTTTGCTAATTTTACAGAGTAAAATGCTACACTCAGGGAAATTCTGCTTTAAAAATATGTAGTTGTTTGGGTTGTAATAAATTAAATTAAATTATTTACTAACCTTGTAGTTCATTTAGAAAAACAACCCACATCAAATGACTGTTTTTTACAGTTGTTTTTGTTATTTAAAATAATAAAAAAAAAAAAAATGTTTGTTTATTTTTTAATACCATGTGGTTCATTTTTACTACAATTGTTAGTCATTTTTTGAACATTAAAAAACAAATGACAATGTTAGTTGAATTTACTGTAATGTAAGTCGTTCTTTCTTTAAGTGAAATTTCATTTGTTTTCAACTACAATTGCAGTGGTCTTTACCTACATAAGTATATTTTTAATAAACTAAAATTCACATCGAATATAACTAAAATTTTGTAAAGTTAACAGATTTAGTTTTGCTGTTCATATTTTATTAGTATTTAGCTAAAAAGAAGTCTGGTAAATTAAGAAGTTTTTTCTGCAAGTTAATTTTTAACTAATTTTTAGTAGCTTTTTTCGTGCTATTTTTACAGGTTTATTTCTATGGGTGTATGTTAAATTTTTACACTAGTTTGGTTAGTTGGTTTGGCGCGATTTTTTATTTTTCACTTTACAGACGCATTATAAAACGTTCAGGGATTGATACTGATTATTTTTAACTCATATTTCCAATTAAATGCGCCAAATTATGCAATAATTATTATTTGTACGATGTTCCGTTTGTTTTACTTTGAAATTGAACATTTTTTAATATCTTTCGAGATTTTAGGTAATACGCAGCGAAATCGTGGTTAGGTTTTTGACCCAATTATAAATACATGTTTTAAAAAACATGTACCACCAAAAAAAAAATTCACAAAAATAATTCTTTTAATGTCCGATTTTTAATTTTAGTCACTGTACACTAACGTACAAACAACAACAAAATAACGTGTAGTAAAATATTCAAACAAAATATTGAATGGAAAAACATCAGTGATTGTTTGTTATTTTTCGAGTTATCAGTGAAATAAAAATGACCGCAGAATGATGTATTTTCAAAATACTTTATTGTATAAATAGCAGTGATTTAGAAAATCTTAAAGTAGTATTAAAGCAGACGGCGCGAAGAAAGTACAATCAACCTTTTTTTTAATTTGGGAAACGAAGAAATATAGATTTCTTTTTTTAAATGTGGTTAATTTTGAAAAATTGTATAATATTTTTAATATTAACCTATGCAGCGGTTAATAGTAGAGGTAAGTTAGAGAAAATTTTTATTTTTAATTGAAAAGTGATCTTAAAAGTTGTTTTAATAAACATTTTAAAATTGAAATCTTAATTGGTGGTATTTATTTTTGTTTAAATCGCTACGAATAGTAATTTGAAAGCATTTTCCACTGCCGTTGCTTTAAAGCAAAACCTTCTTTTAAGGCCTGGCTAGGAATTATGTACGACGATCGACGATAATCGTCCACTCTTCGACATTATCACATTCAAATTTTAATTAATATTAACAATTTTGGTAACAACAATTTTCCATTGTTGAGTTTAACGTTTTTGTAAGAAACATAGTGAAAACGATAGAAAATTAGGTATCGTTTGGAACGAAACGATATCGTTTTTCACAGTTATATTAGTTTTTTGTTTTTATATATATCGAAATTATTTGTATGTTATTTTCAATTTATAACGAGCTTTCAACCTCCGTATATTTGTAAAAATAATTAGCTAGGTGTATACATAACATATTAGCTAGGTTGATACTAGTATTTCGATCTGGCTAAAGATCTTATCAGAACCCAAAGTTTTTCTTAGAGAATTTGTCCCCTGATAATTTTGTGTAGGTGAGATATATAATAACGCAGTAAAAAGCATGTAATAATTTAAGGTCTTAACTCTACAAATAAATGAAAAAAAAAAATTAAAACTTTTGTTTCAGCGTTGCCATTCAATTAATTAAAAAATATAATTTTTGACATTTTTTATGCCACTTTTTTTAAAAAATTTTTAATAATAGAAAATAGTGCTTTTTTATTTATAATTTAAACTAATGTAGTTTGTTAGTGGAACAAGATATTACATTGATTTTTTATTTAATCACGAATTTATCTAGTTAAATAACTAATATTTTAAAAATTAAATTTGCCCCGATCTCGTTCCGCTATTCGCAAAAAACTGGACCTGAGTCGGATCAAATTTGGAATTTAAAATTTTCAAATGGGAATATCTCGGGAACTGTTAGAGATAACCCACACATGTAAGCATGTTTTTGGTTAGTCTCTACTAGGAGATTACAAATGTGTTAATTTTATCGTAGTAGAAACAAAAAAATTGCGAGCACTCAAAATTTTATATGCAAAAAGTTCCCTACTTTGGGTGGTCATATTGCCTCCCCCGGTGTGTTTGGAAGGTTCAAAATCAAAACTTAAGCTCGATATTACGTCACTTATGCCTGATCTCTAAATTTCATTGTAATCGGTAAGAAATGGCCGAAAAATTTCTAAAAATTGTGTGATACATGTGTTATAGCGAAAACAGACCAATTTCTGTGGTGGGAATCGAACCCTCGACCACCACACTAATAAGTTAGCACACTACCAACCATCTCGCGAACTATTAGAGATAACCTAGACATGTAAGTATGTTTTTGTTAGTCTCAACAAGCAGATTACAAATATCGTTGTAGAAACCAAAAAATGGCGAGCACTCAAAGTTTTATATGCAAAAAGTTCCCTATTTTGGGTAGTTATATTGTCGCCCATGGTGGTCGGGAAGGTTCAAAATGAAACCCTAAAAAAAAAACTTTTGTTTACAAAAAATCCTGGGTTGGAAACAGAACAGAGAAAATTCGTTTTTTAGTCGAACGATTCGTATGTGGAACAAACTTCCCGCAGAAGTCTTCCCTGTTACTTACAATTTAGAAAAATTTAAATCAAATATCCACAAACACTACTCCCTCTTTCCTCCTTCCCATACCTTATTTTCCTGATCAATACAATGCACTGCATGAGTAGGGGGCATCCCCTGAGTATTGGTTAAATTATAAAAAAAAAAAAAAAAAAAAAAAAATATATAAAAAATAAAAATTACCCTTTGGGGGCTTTGTAAAAAATGGAATTCTCCGGATCTTTTCCTTTTTGTATTAGTAGTATGGAGCAAAAATGTTGTCCGTTTAGCCATATCTCGTTTAATTTCGGAGATACCGGCCATGACAAAAAATGTAATTTTATAAATTGGCTAGTAACTCAAAAACTAAGCGAGATATCGAAAACAGACAAAATTTTTACAAAACTTGTGTTACACTCGTTCCCCGTTCCATTCCATATCGTTACATTTTGAACCAATGTTCCTTTCTATTATCAGAGTGTTAAAATTTGTAATTTCATGTAAGTATATGGGTAAATAAATAATTAAGACACGCTATGGTTGGCTCATAAAAAAATTAATCTCTCTGGGTCGCTCCCGCACCTAGACTATTTTTATTATCAGGGTGTATTCGTATTCCAAAGGAGTAAAAATTGTGTCCGTTTTGTTCTAACTCGCTTAGTTTTGGAGATATCTGGCATTTTAAAAAAGGCCTTTTTATAAAATGGCTTATTTTTCGAAAACTAAGCGAGATATTTAAAAACGGTCAAAATTTTTGCAAAACTTGACCGACGTAATACTACGTTTCGACTGAGCTTGTTTTGAAATAACATTTCTTATCTTATACATTTTTTTTTACAAAAACACATGTTTTGCTCAAAATACGTTAATGGAAACATGGTAAAACACATACCGATAACACTGTGGAACAAATTCAGGTTAGCAAAAGTTAGGTCGATTCTGAGAGTGAGGGGTGAAAATAGAGGCTAAATTAGAAGACCCGTATCGCGGCGTTTGTTTATGTTAGTTCGAATTAGTTTTTAATCGACCTTCGAACTTGGCAGTCAAATGCCGATTTTCAGCATATTGTTTATATGGGTTTTTGGCTATAACTCGTCGACTAATTGATATTTTTTCAATCTGTAAAATCCAAATTATTGCTTTAAATGTTGGACAGGTCTCTAACAATAATTTGGATTTTACATATTGAAAAAATATCAGTTAGTCGGCGAGTTATAGCCAAAAAACCATATAAACAATATGCTGAAAATCGGCATTTGACTGCAAAGTTCGAAGGTCGATTAAAAACTAATTCGAACTAACATAAACAAACACCGCGATACGGGTCTTCTAATTTAGCCTCTATTTTCACCCCTCACTCTCAGAATCGACCTAACTTTTGCTAACCTGAATTTGTCCCACAGTGTAATACTAATGTGTTAAGTGTTCCAATTAAACTCGTTCCCCATTCCATTACATAACTTTGCATTTGGCACCAATCTTCCATTCTATTATCGGAGTCCTTAAATTTGATTTTTCACGAACGTATATGGGTAAACAAATTAACTCCTCGTCATCCTTCCCAGACCTTGTCTATTTGTAGTATCAGGTCTAATTAATACTCCTGAGGAGCAAAACTTTTGTCCATTTTGTGGTTGGTGTTCCAGTTTCACTCGTTCCATTTCGTTTTACTTTACTTGGTTACAAACCAGACTGAAAATGAATATCATATTTCAAATTATAATGAGTATGAGCAAGGGCTTTCCATCACTGATTTTAGCTGTTTTTAAAAATTTTAAAAGTCTATTTTTTTTTAATTGATTAATTATTAATGGCAATTAAATTTAAACCCATTTTCATTAATCAATAAAATTAAATCCTCAAAACATTATCATTAACTAAAAAAATGAATGATAATAAAATAATTTCATTACCATTAATATCAATGTAATGATTATGAAATCATCATTTCATTAGTACACTTAATTTCATTAATCCCATGTATAGTTCAGGGGTTAAAAAACTGATTTCAAATTTTCAATTAATATTACACAATATTGTTTTAAAGTTACACAATTTGTTTTTAATTAACAGATATTCTTTTTTTTTTTGTATTACAATTTTAATTAGTAGATGATGAAATTTGTTTTAAAAAATTTTACTTTATTAATTTTTCTTCTTTAATTTGGTTATTTCTAGTTATTGTCAATTCAATTGATGATGATCATCGTATGCATCCCATGTTTAATTTTAAACATGATCGTCTTCACAAACGTGCCATGCCCATGTTAAGTTTTGATTCTTATAAACCGGAAGAGGATTTCTCAGATTATTGGAATGATGTTGGTCAAGATATTTTGGAACAACAATTGAAAACTAAAACCAAATTAAATACAAATTTGGCTAAAAATGTTATAATGTTTTTGGGTGATGGCATGTCTATACCAACGTTAACAGCGGGTCGGGTTTATTTGGGAGGCGAAGAAAAACAATTCTCATTTGAAAAATTCCCCTATATTGGTTTGAGTAAGGTAAGTTTTAAAATGATTACACGGTGTTACAAAATAAAAAAAAAAATATATAAAGGGTCCGCCAAATAACTTCTTTTTTTTTTGAAAATGCTATAAAAAAAACTACTGAATATTTTCTCAAATTTCTTTTTTTATTTGAAAGTACAATCCTTCCGGTTAATAATGGAAAATAATTTCATTCAAATGGCTGCCTCGGCTGGCCATGCAGTAGCCTACACGATCGGTCCAATTTTTAAGCACATTATCGATTGTGTGCAGCTGTATTTTACCAATGGCTTCACGAATATTGTCCTTTAAAGCGTCAATTGTCTCTGGCTTCTTGGCGTAACACTTATCTTTGACGGCACCCCACAAATAATAGTCCAACGGTGTCAAATCGCAGCTCCGAGGTGGCCAAACGACATCAGCTCTGCGGCTGATAATGTGATCTTCAAAAACAGGGCAATTTTCGCACACATTCTGCAACATTACCATGATTTTCAAAGTAATGTCGCAATATTTCCCAGCGTTGTTCAAGCGTATACACAACCATATTCGTTCAGCGGAAGGATAAAACTAATTATCTGTCAAATCAGACATGAGCTAAGTGTTACCATTCACGAAATAAGCACTAGTTGAAAAAAAAAACGCTAGATGGCGGACCCTTGCTTTACTTTTCAAATGACCTAGTGTAATTTGTTAGCCGAATTTAGTATATCACTAAACAATTTTTCGAAATTGGAGTTTATGCTTAAAACCCCCATTTTTTATGACTTTGCTGACCAAATTAATATTAATTTCTGTATTTTTCAACCGAATTTTAGATTTTAAAAGGTTTTGGACAGAACGATAGTAGTTTTCCAAACATAAACTAGGCTGCTTCTTAAAAAAAAAAAACAAATTGATTAATTTTGGACTGGACAAACCTGAGTTAAGATTCATAAAAAAAATATAATCAAATTTTTTCTAAATTTTGGAAAAAAAATTAAGACTGAAAATTTTTCCCGAATTTTAGAAAGGACATATTTTCATAAAAATAGTTTTAGGCCAAAAAAAGTTACAAAATTTTTGCATTATTTTAAAAGATTCAATTTAAGAGCTTATTGTAAAAACTTGATAAGCCACATTTATTTTATTGCTGGTTTTTATCTGTTTTCTGGTCACCTATTAATGAGTATTTGATAAAAGCCTTGCTTGTACACTCAACACAAGTTTCTAGTGAAAATAAGTCCTGCAAAAGTCATACTTTATGCATTAAATCAATACTTTGAGGGAAAAAACCAGTAAAAATTAGTATGTGGCTTATCAAGTCTTTACAATAAGCCCTTTAATTGTAAAAAAAATAAAAATAAAAAATTTAAAGATTGCAAAATATATGGCCGAATGTATCCCTTAATACACTTAGTGTGTGAATCAATTAAGTTTTAGCGGATTTTGAAGAAAGTCAGTTTTTTTGATAAAATTTTTAAATATATTTTTTGTGCAAGAAACTAATTTTCAAAATTACTCAGTTTCAAAATATTAAATATTTGTCGCATTGTAAACCCATGTTATAACCGAATTTTCTTTAACCGTAAGATGCATACCCAACTTTTTCTACGATAACACACACCCGGGATACGTTTGTACCTACAAGCTTATTTTGGCTTTTTCTAATATTTAAATGGTCCAATTTCATTATTTTTTTTTTTTAAATGCGTATATTAATATTTTACAAATGTTTTAGTTATTGTTTAATGCAAATATTCTAACTGGTTTCAAGAGATATAGGGAAAAAAGTCAAGGGCATGGGATAGCCAAATTTTGTGTGCGTTTACGTAGGTGTCGATTTTGGACCACTGATCCGAATTGGATCAAATAACCTTTAAAAGATTAGAAATTACTTATATTTCCTAGATCCTATGCCCTAAGTTAGGCCGTTCCTGAGTTACAGCACTGCAAAGTTGCAAGTGGATACATTTGTACCCGGGTGTATGTTCTAGGGTTAAATTAACCAACTAAATTATATTTCAGTTCTTAAATAAGTTAGATGCGTTATTAGAAATTGACAATTTTAATTTACTCGATCATTTGTTTGATTAAAATTCATCGATTAATCGAGTAACGGTTAACTGACTGAATACCCTACTAAGTAGACGTGATTAAATATTTATTGAAAAATGTGAAGCTCATCTTTAATATATTATTTATAATTATTTAACTGGATTTGGCAAATGCTAGAAATTTTACCAAATAATATATTTTTTTTATGGAGAATTTGAAAAAAGATATTTTTTTTTATTCAGAACTAGTTCTGAATTTTTAGTGTAAATAAAAACGCAATTTATCTAAAAATCGGTCGAACTTAAATTTTTTTTTTTGTTTATTTCTAAAAAAAAAAAGGTAAGTTGTTTTCATATCGATCCAGAAAGTTTCGGTGAAAATATTCTTTATATCTTGTTCCTCATAAATACTTCAATATTTCTGTGTTAACGCTACATGGCGTATGCGTATTAAGTAATGCATGTAATAAAATTCCTTACACGTCATGTAGTTTATAGTATAGTTTCATAGAAATAGTGAAATATAAATGAAGGACTATAGTCACGAAATATTATCTCCTTAATTTAAAAATCTTAAAAAACTTTTTACAATAACAAATTATTTAACTAGATTTGCCAAATTTTAGAAATTTTACTAAAGAATATATTTTTTATGGCGAATTAAAAAAAAAATGTTTTATTCAGAACTAGTTCTGAATTTTATCGATCCTGAAAATTTCGGTGAAAATATTCTTTATATATTGTTCCTCATAAATACTTCAATATTTCTGTGTTAACGCTACATGGCGTATCCGTAATAAGTAATGTATATAATAAAATTCCTTACACGTCATTTTTACAGTTACTCTAGATTTTGAAGGTCCATTAAAATTTTTAAAAGTTGTCATTTTAAAAGTATATAATCACTGTTACACAGTGTTTAATTTATTAAAAAATTTTGTTAAATTATTCTAAATTTGTTCTTTGTTACAGACCTATTGTGCTAATACACAAGTTGCAGATTCCGCATGTACGGCGACTGCTTATTTGGGTGGCGTTAAAGCCAACTATGGTACATTGGGTGTGACGGCAGCCATTGAACTGGATGATTGTCAAGGACAAAATATCACCGAACATCATGTTAATTCTATTGCAGCTTGGGCACAAGCCCAGGGAATGGCTACGGGGTTGATAACAACCACGGCCGTAACACATGCTTCTCCGGCGGGTGTTTACGCTCATGCCGCCAATCGTAATTGGGAAAATGATGCAGAAATATTAAAAACTAATAATGATCCTAATGTATGTACTGATATTGCCACTCAATTGGTATACGGTTCAGTGGGACGTAATTTAAATGTTATATTTGGAGGTGGTCGAGAACATTTTCTACCCCAACATCAAGCAGAAGGTAAACGTTTGGATGGTCGTAATCTTATAGAAGAATGGCAACATTTACATGGTACCAAGGCTAAATTTGTAGCCAACAAAAAAGATCTTTTAAATGTATCCTCCAATACAGAAAGAGTAATGGGTCTATTTGCTGCGAATCATAATCCCTATCATTTAGATGCTGATCCCAAAATTATACCCTCATTGGAAGAAATGGTACAAACGGCTTTGAAAATCGTAGAGAAACAAAGTCAAGGCAAGGGTTATTTTCTATTTGTAGAAGGTGGTAGAATCGATCATGCTCATCATGATACTTTGGCTTTAAAAGCCTTAGATGAAACGGCTGAATTTGATAAAGCCATACATTTCGCTCGTGAACATACCGAAATTGAGGAAACTCTGATAGTAGTAACATCTGATCATTCTCATACAATGTCATTAGCTGGTTACTCTAGTCGCAAAAATGATATATTCGGTATTAACAATGGTCAATTGGCCTTGGATCAACTTCCCTATGCCACTCTAAGTTATGCCAATGGTCCTGGTTTTGAAAATAATATGCTCAAGCACAATATGGGTTTGAAACGTAAAAATCTCTTAGAGATTAATATGAAACATAAAAATTATAAATTTCCCACAACTGTCCCCTTGGAATCGGAGACACATGGTGGCGATGATGTGGCTGTATTTGCCAGTGGTCCATTTGCCCATCTTTTTACGGGGGTTTATGAACAAAACTTTATACCTCATGCTATGGGATATGCTTCCTGTTTGGGTACAAGAAAAACTGCCTGTACCGATGGTTGGTATCGGGGGAGATCTTAGACATAAGTTTTAGTTTTATAAGATTGGGGGTTTTTATGTTAGATATAAATAATTTAGTAAGATGTACTTAATTAACTAATTAGCAATTAAGAAGAAATAAAAAATTTAAGGGGTTTCCCTTCTTTAGAAACTATTAAAAACAACAATATTTAACTCATTGTGGACACAGTGTTCCTTTTTTGATCCAGTACTTTTAAATGGCTTTATATTTTTGTAGTGGATAAAGATAATTAAGTGATTTAAAAATCCTAAAATAATTCAACATCTGGATTACATTCGTGAATAAAAAAAAATTTCGGAGAATTGCTAGCCTAATAATTATTTGAAAAAAATCAATTTTTTACCTTTTTTGATGGAACTTTTTTCAAAAATAATTTTAAAAAAATCTTTTATTATTAATGTTATTATTAATAATACAAATCAGAAGGAATTATTTGTACACTTTTAATTTTTTGGTGGCGGTTGACTTTTCCATAAATTTGCCCATATGACACTTTCCAAGCTAACTGCCCCCCTAATTTTTATTTGGCTTTATGAGACCTAAAAAAGTGGGCGAAATAGGTGTGGTTAAATGCCATAATGCGCTCGCTTTCAGTATTATATTTGACTTTATAATTGAGAATTATAAAAACTATAATAGTTTTAAATTTAAAGTGTAATAGATAAATCAATTTACGAAAAATCGGCCAATTTTTTATAATTTGTTTTATTTACAAAAAAAATTACACTTTTTTTCTATTGATCTAGACAGCTTCATTATGTACCTCCGATTAGTTTTGCAGAAAGTACTCGTTGAATATTGTCCTTCATATGTAGTAGGTATATATTTGAATATTTCCTATATGGGACAAAATAAAAAGTGAAAAACTTTTTAATTTTTCCAAAAAGTGGCCAAAGTAGGCGTAGTTAAACATTGACAAATTTTGCACTTATTTTTAGTATTTTGTTTATAACTACTCTGCGGGAAATGGACCAGTCATTGGTGTGGTAACGTGACTAGAACTTTGTGTGTATGAACCAGTCCAAGTTTCGGTTCTGTTATATGAAAGTGACCGGTACTTTTAACATGGGCTTGTCATAGGAGCTGACAATTGCTACCTGTGGAGCACTGTGTGACGTTTCGAATAACTTGACCAAGATAACCTATCACCGTACCGACTGAAATGAATATTCTACGGGATAAGTTAGATGTAGGTATTGTCAAAGTATGACCATTTTAGGATTTATGTGATATGCAACAGAAACAGTGGTTAAAAAACCTGATGGAAAAAACCTGTCCTACGGTGATGTCAAAAACGAACAAAATTTTTGGGGTATTTTTCAAATCTTCGCTTAGGGAAAGCGTGATCAGAGAAGCGCAAAATTACACATGTGTTATATTCAAATCATCTTAGGGTTAATTTAGTACAGAATATATTTTTATGTATTTATCGAATGGTTTTAGCCAGGTTTGTAAAAAAAAGAATTCAAATACTTTTTGTTCAAATATATATAAAAACGCAGAGTATCTCATTGAATCTGAATGCGGCATAGTACGGGTTTACGTTGTTTAATATGTCCAAAATTTTTGGCACATAATTTAAAAGTATTCTGTTTTATCTTTTACATCACGTTTCTTAAAATTCAAAGTAGTAAGAAAATCTTGAACGTTTTTTGAAAATTGAAATAAATAAGTCTGGCGTCACTTGGGGTCGCAGGTCCACATGGGTTAATAATGTTCGAAATATTTTTATTTTTAACTTAGAGTAATGATTATAAAATAAAACTATAAAAGTTACAATAGTAGCTAATTTTTGATTTAAAATATTTTATGGCAACAAATAAGCCTTTTTATTACTAAAAAAACACAATTTCCTCGAAATCCGTAAAATTTAAATCGTTGCCCTACCCAAGTGTACTGGGGGATATTTTTAAATTTTTTTATTTTTAATCTCTTAGATGCTTTAAACAAGTTTAAGCAATAAAAATCTAAATTTTTTCGATTTTGTTGAAGAAATTTTTTTAAAATTTGAAATTGGAGATTTGAAAAACACCCAAAAATTTTGTTCGTTTTTGACATCACCGTAGGACAGGTTAACGCCATCCAAAACAAAAAAAAATCTTGTATGTCGCACAATTACGAATGTATTAAATAAAAAAATTATGTTTCAGTAATCAATTTTAAAAACGTTTAAAATTTGAGCTCGAATTTCTTGCTGAAGTGGTATTTGGGGCATTATTTATTACTGGGGTAATTCTTAACCGATTTTGGATTTTTATACCTTTTTGAATACATAATTTTATCTTAATCTCGATTAATTTATCATCTAGAGTAAAAACTATTGCAATATTGCAAAAAAACAGCAAAAACTTAAAAAAATATCCCTTTTTTCCATATAAACGCATGTTTTGATCTTTAAGGCCATATCGGGTAGGGAAGGCGTGGTCGTTATCACATGAGTTATTTTCAAGACAAAGACATTAGAGGGTAGCGTCTCAACATTTCTAACATTTAACATTAAGGGCCACTCTAATGTATATACTCAGTTTTAATTGTGTTCCCAAAGAAATTCTTAAAAATCGCCAATTACTTACACATAAAAAATCGTTACCAAAAATCTTGTAAAGTAACTAAACAAGATATTTCGAAACCAATATGCAGAAATTTTGAAATTTTAATTAATATTCCTGTAAAGTGTTTCAAGTTTTTGAATAAGTAAAAAATTCAGTGTTGTGTCCACTTAGCAGCAGTCAAGAAACGGCATTATTCGGTACTAATTGCCATGTTTTTATGCACTGCTAACGGTTTTTAACCAGTTCAATGGCCAGTAGCAACTTCAACTGCAACGACCCTAGTTGCTTCAGTACACCTAGATGTTATGTTACTTTTTTTCCAGTTACGTGATATATCTGGTACCAACCAGTGCATGTTTTGTCACCATAACTGTAGTCACGTGATTGGACATTTCACCCAAATTAACACTTTTTGGTGCACACAATTTTGGTTTCACCAGTTTCGTGACGTGCTCCACAATCATATAACACAGAATTGCCACTTTGGATCAATCGACCCTTCATTTCCGGCAGGGTTTTTTATGAATTATACAAAAGTTAAAAATTCAATTACGACAACAGAAAATAGTACCTCAATTTGAGACAGCAGAATTTTAAATGTAGTTTAGAACCATAGACTGCTAAGTTTAGGTGACATACATTTTGAGGGGAACTAAATTTTGGTTGACAGTTGCAGTAAAAATTAAGTAAGAATTTAGCTAAATCAGCAGAATTTTTAAGCTGAATAAACAGAAAATTTCTGCTAAAAAGGACTTTGCAGATCTGACCAATGGTAGAGGCATATTTATTACCGAGGGGTGTAGGTGGTTAATAAAGACTACCTAATACGTACGGAGTAACGATTTTTTTTTTTGTTCCTGTATCTCGCTTGGTTTCCGAGATATAGCCTATTTTTATTATACAATAAAAATATTGAGAAGACAACGCCATTTACAAGTGAGACTGATAGCAGACAGACAACTTTTTTGAAGGTAATTGTGGTTTAAATTAACTGTCTTTTGTTTGTAAATTTGAGAATAACGAATTACTATTTGAGTGGAAAATTAGTGCAAATGCAATTGAAATTTGTTTTTGTCATAAAATGGGTTAAATAATAACTTTAACTACATACATATCTTCTGTATTTTTCAAAATTCAGCAAAAACTTTGCTGAATTTAGCAAATTCTTTGCTGATATTAGCAAATTTTTCTGCAAGGATCCTCCCAGCAAAAAAGTATGTAGCGACGCAAATCGGAATGAACCAAATTTTAAAAAGCGACGCAAATCGAAACGAAGCAAATAGGATCGACGCAAATCGGGGCTTCAGTGTATATTTGTGTAGCATATTTTTCTTGTTTTCATAAAAAATATATCAATATTTTTAACTCAAGTTCGCTTTAAGTTTGTTGTACTGCATAAGTAACTAATGGTAGCTGGCACCAAAAGATTTTTTTTTTTTTTTAATATTCAAAGAAACATCCCCTAGAGTATGCAGCACATTTTTATTATATAAAAATTTTAATATATATTTGAAAAATCCCATCCGTGAGCAGTTAATGCACTGTTTAAAATGCTATTAAAGAAGTTATAATATATTAATTTATAGTTCAATCCATCCGCCCGATGACACGACAATGTTAAAATCATTAATGATTCACCTAAGTTTGCACCACATCTGGATCAGTAGAGAAAGCACAATTTTAAAATATATTATTGCGCTTAGGACCACTTCCATAGCAGACATAATGCCTACAATTGGCATTGGACATAGGCCCCATAATGGGGATTATGACCATTTCGAAAATGGTCATAATCCCAATAATTTTTGGTTTTAAGTCCTCTTTTTTTCTGGGGATTATGTTCAAAAACTTTTCGGTCACACAGGTCTTGTTATTTAATTTCGTCAAAACAAAACCAGATTGATTGCTTGCTAAAAGTTTTAAATGCAAAAAACTAAATGCAAAACCGCCAGATTTTAAAGACATTTTTCTCGAAATCTGTACCATTGATCAAAAAATTAAGTACGCCATTGAAATCAGCATGTCCCATATACAAGGTGGCGCAAAAATAACCTTCCGATGTTTTTTGGCTGTAATTTAAAAAAAAATTAAAAACTTTGATTCTTCTTGTGGATTATTTTTATTTGGTATTTTAATTTGTTTTACATCAAGTCGAGAATATGATGTCATGTAAATGGCCGCCGCCACAGTTGATTGTCATTTGAGCAGTTTTTATGGCATTTTCCATCACTTTGGCCAAAACTTCCGGCGATAGGTCCTCACATTCTTGACGGATATTGTCTTCAAGAGCTGCAAGAGTCTGAGGCTTGTTGACATAAACCCGCGACTTCAAAAAGCCCCACAAAAAGAAGTCTGGAGCGGTCAAATCAGGCGATCTTGCTGGCCAGTGCAAATCGCCAAAACGGGAGATTAGGCGAACGGGAAATGCATCCTTCAGCATATAGGTTGTGGCAATTGCAGTGTGTGCCGTTGCACCGTCCTGTTGGAACCACATGTTTTCCAATCCCAATTCATCAAGTTCATCAAAGAATTCGTTGATCATTTCTCTGTAGCGCTCACCATTCACAGTAACCGTTTGGCCCGCGACGTATTCGAAGAAAAAAGGTCCAATGACTCCTCCAGCGAAAACAGCACACCATACAGTGACTTTGAGCGGGTGTAATGGCTCTTCGTGGGTTACACGCGGATTTTCAGTGCCCCAGAAGCGTAAATTTTGCTTATTTATGTACCCGCTAAGATGGAAATGGGCCTCATCAGTCATGATTATTTTTGATGAAAAATCATCTTCCTCTTGGTGGTGATTAAGGATGGCTTGAGCGTATGTTACACGCGATTGGCGGTCAGCAGCTAACAGCTGATGCACCGTCTGGACTTTGTACGGAAACATCTTCAAATCTTGTACCAAAATTCGCTGTAAAGACCGTCGACTGATACCCATTTGCGTGGCACGTCGTCTGGTCGATGTCGACGGCGCTTCCATGACATCCTCGGCTACAGCAGCAATATTCTCTGCAGAACGGCTACTCCGGGGTCTGCCACGCCTGGCAGCATCTCGTGTTGTGCCAGTCTCTTCGAGGCGAGCGGCTAAACGTCGCAGTGTTTCACCAGTAGGCGTTGGACGGCCAGGAAATCTGCGACGAAATTCACGTTGTGCCAAGGTCACCGACCGATTATTGGTCAAATAAATAGTCACCAATATTCCGCGTTCTGTAGCAGTGTAGCGTAACATTGTTTATTAACGTGTATTTCGCATGTGTTTACTACACAAATGTCAAAACAGAACTGACATTAGGGGCCAATCGCAAAATTAATAGCATTTTCTGATAGGAGGATTACTTTTGCGCCACCTTGTATATATATAATAAATGGTCAGACCTCTATTAATTTTTTCTATGTCATGCCGTGTAATAATAATAATAATAACTTTAGCTAAATAACTGAACAACAGAACAAATTAGATCAACTAAATTGGAACACGTTTAATAGACTTTTGAACTAGCCATTTTTTAAGAGTGTGCAATTTTCAACTTCCTTGCAGTACCAGTAAGATATTCAGAACAAATGTAGAATCACGTCTCAAATTAATGATAATTTTGGGTAGATTTATATTCTTTAAATTCTTCATGATTTTCCTGTTAAATTTCGAAAAATTAAGAAAAATTAAGAACAAATGGGTTGAATAAGGTAAAGTATTCAAATTACTCGAGTAACTCGATTTTAAGGTTATGCACAAACTCAATTAATAGAGTAAGGTTCTGAAATTACTCCAATAATTTCAATAATTTTATTTCATTAATTTTTCCTTAAAAGTACTCAAAAAACAATCAAAATTAATACAAAATCAACAGTTCCAAAATGTTTTTTTATCAAAATTAATAATAATTTAATTTAATATTAAATAATAATATATTTTGTTAGAATATTGTTGTACCTCAAGTCCAAAAATCTAATATGATATTGTTATATTAGTTTTTATTTGTAGCTTTTCAAAAAGTTTGTTTCAATTGTTTCATTGGCATCACCCAAATCTTCAGTTGTTTGCAATAGATAAAGATAATTGGATTAACCCTTTATAGCCTCGTGTAACATTACTGTAACAAACCCCAAAATCCCGAAATATTACATACTGAATTTATTTAGCTCGCTCAAATTTGTGACATACCACTGATCAAATTAGTACCAAAAAAATATAGATGGCGTAATTTTTTTGACTTCCTCCAGTTTGTCCCTATTCGTATTTGCATAATACGAATAGGGACAAGTTTGAAAATTTTAAATTTTACAAAAAAAAACAAAAAGTGTAAAAAATTGGGTTGTTTTTATGAAAACCTGTAGGTAAGTGAATAATATTTTTTACTTATTGTATACAATGCATATTTTTACATTTTTACATGAAAAAATTATATTTTTATGTTATGTAACAGTAATGTCACAATCCCTAAAATGTCAAATAAATAATAAATAAAGGATATTTTTTAATTTCTAAGTAATACGTTTTTTTTTATTTACCTTAACCTTTCCCGTACCAAAAAAAATTTTAATTTTTAAGTTCATGGGCTACAAAGGGTTAACTCAAGCCGTGACGTTACCTACACAGAGAACGAAGCCGATGTTGTATTTCGGCTGGCGGCGGCTAAACAATATAACAGTCGGCGGCGGCTAAAAGTCGACTAGAGCCGAACATTTTTCGGCGGCGGCGGCTGAACTAAAAAAAAATCGGCGGCGACTAAAAGTCGACTAAAGTCGACGATTCTTTGACAAAAATACACATTCTTGTAATTTAATTCTTATTTTTAAAAAAATATGCGAGTATATTAAAAAAATAACAGGAACTATCTTTTGCTTCTAGCATTTAAGTATAGTTATATATTTGTTTTAATTAGATAAAAATGGTGCTACAATTGCCCTGTTGTCATGAACGAACAACTGTATTTTCACAGTAGCAGGATTAAGACAACTTTTAAGAATTAACGCAGTTTCCAGCGACCCACTGAGTCAGAATCAGTAGGAATTTTTGGATTAGTTTGTGTAGTAGAGAAATAGTTTTTTATATTTTTTTGCGACATTTTAAAATTTTTAATATTCACTTTTTCTTGCAACGCGAAAAATATAACGGGACTTTTTTTACAGACGCTATGGAATATTTTTGTTTTGCAACATATTGAAAACTTAATGCTACCAGGTGGTTGGCGGTGTTTAAAACAGGAGTGCCCAAAAGTTCCTTATGGAAGAGCAAACACCAATACATTTAAAGAAAAACTAATTTTTATTCAATATTTTTTGTTGTAAAAACCAATCCATACAAAGAAAAAAGAAAAAAAATATTTCAATGTTTACCAGCAAAGCATACGAAAGTGTTGTTGCTTTGCGCTTGCGTGTATAAAGTGAAGAACGACAAAAAAAACTAATAAGACAAAGTTGTTTGTGTATTTCGTATTGCTAGTGCTGAGCGCTCTATATGTGTATTAAAACACACAGCCTATAGCTAAGTGTTTTTACAAAAACAATTGAGTACCAAGCGCATAGGCCGTGGGCACCCCTGGTTTAAAAGATAGAGGATTCTCATAAAATTCACCTTTCGTTTATAAAAAATTATAAACTCCGTTTTGTAGAAGCAATCAACCAACTTAGCTGATTGAGTCGGCTAACATTTCTAGCCGAAATAAGCCGCACATGTCGGCGGCGGCTCAAGTGCCTGAAAAATAGTCGGCGGCGGCTAAGCCGCGGCTATGAGCCGATCGGCTTCGTTCTCTGTACCTACAACGGACGAAATAAACTCTATGACAAGCAGTGCTGCCAACCTAATTAGTCCAAAAATCGTCAAATTAGGTTGAAAAAATCTTCAAAATCATCATTTTGAGAATGAGATATCGTCAAAGAATTGTCATTCCGAAAACTATTTACATTTCAATAAAAAATTGAAATTTTACGTTTTAATCACTTTAATTGTAATTATTTCACAATTTTAAAGTTCTTTTTTATTAGTTAAAACCACAACTCCAAATACTTATTTCGGGGAATAGAATTTTAAAATCACTGACCTATTTTAAAATCTGCAAAATTCCTTTAGTTTTAAATTTTTTTGTCGATATTTGGTTTCACAAAATTTGGGCATACATACAATAAAAAGGGAATTAAAGAAAAATATTGATTTACCTAGAATCAAAATGTAGAAAATCACTCTTTTATCAGTGATTTTGAAGCTAAATAATTTAAATTATTAAAAAATAAAGATTTTGGATTTGCCTTTGTAAAATATATATAAAAAAAAACCCATTCGAATTTCGTTATTTTTTAATTAAAATTAAAATAAACCGTTCAAAATGATGGAGTTTATATGTAGTTGATCATTAAATGGCTAAATGAAGAATTTTTATTCGATTTGAGGTCATTTTATCACATTTTCCTTAGATGTTTTAAACAAAAAGAAACTTGATGTAAAATCATAATACTGTAATTTAATGTGGTTTGTTTTTTTAATGAACTACAATTGTAGTCAAAAATTAAAGTTCTTCTACAGATGACTGTTTTTTCACTTAAAAATATAGATACTGCATTACAACTGAAACAACGACAAATATTTACAGCAGAAGTTCCCTGAGTATGTGCTTACTTTTTTCATGGTTGGAAAACACTTCCTTTTCATTACAATTTCAGTTGCCTGCCACGGCCCCACCAATGCCGTTATGAACGTTTTAAAGCTACGATTCCAATAGTGGTATGTGTCTTTACAGGGTTTATTTCAAAATTCTACCCATTAAATTTTGTTACATCAACAAAATAACATTATAAATCGTCGTTTCGGTATTTTAGCGTTATTTTGACTTTAACTAGTTCAAGATATTTCAAAATCAAACAGGTTAAATAGAAAACTAAAACTGTTTACATAAAAAAAAAATGTCTTTTATGGAATCGCTTTTTTTAAATTTCCATTCTGCTATTAGTGTTAGGGCCGTTATTACAACTTGCCTTTACAGTAAATGTTAGTAAAAAGTAACTTTAGCTAAAGTGAGGAATAAAGTGAGCTATAATGTTTTTCGTTATTACAACTTCCCAATAAAATAAAATTAATATTTTGATAATGTGGCAGCAACAAACTAAAAACCGATTATTGGTTTATGAATTGGTTTATAAAAATACGTAGTGGCAACGTACTTTTATTTATTTGTTTACAAACAAACAATAATTTGTGAAATTCGGTTGTGAAATTCGGTATTTTCTTCTTTTTCTTTATAGATCAGAAAATGTGGTAACTTTAAACACATAAACCTTACGTTTAAAGTTAAAGGCAACAATATCTTCCCTTTAGCTTATCGGTCACTTTTAGCTTAAAGTATACTTATAATAACGAAAAACTAATAATCTGTCAAATAACATCCGAACTTTAGCTATTGGCAAGTTGTAATAATGGCCCTTACTGTGATAGCCAATCGATATTTTTTTTTTTTTTTTTTGACGTTTATTTAAACAAACTTAATATACTTAAACTATAAATAAACAAATAGTATATATATTTACATCTTATTATACACAGTCCCATATTCGGGCGCTCAAGTACATTACATATGTATATCAATATAATAATTTATTCATTTTTTGGAATTTAATATTTTTTTTTATTACAATATATGTTAATATTTGCATTTAATATAAATGATATGTAAAGAAAAAAGCTTGAAAAAACCTTACTTTTTTATTGCAAGAAGATAAAAGCTACAGTCAAGGGGTAAAAAGAAATAGCCAATCGATATATTGAATGCTATCCCTGCTTTTTTTATTTTTATAAAGTTTAATTAGTGTAAAGGCCTCATTAGTTGTTACTTTCTGTTGCCGTTCTGTGTCGTTCTGTTCTGTAGGTAATATTTTGTAATTACTTTTTCTGTGAGAGGAATCAGCTGTTTTAAAAAGTAAAAGAAACTCAAACCAAAAATATTCAAATCAGGGATGATAAATGCGATTTTAAAATAGTTTTAAAATAGTACCAACCTGCATATAAAATAGTACTTTTTCGGCATCACAAGTATAAAAAAATTTAAATATAAATTAACAAACAAATCTTTTTACCCTCCAAAATGAACAATTACAAATGAAACAACAAAAATATATTAAAAAAAATATGTTAAGAGGTGCAAACAAAATTTTGAGGTGAAAAACTTTTTTGGATGTAAAAAAATAAATTGTGTCGTGAAAAACATTTTTGAGGTAACAGAACTATTTTTGAGGTGAAAAAAAAGTTTTTGTGGAGAAACAAGAATTTGCGGTGAATTTTAAATATTATTCACCTCTTAGCGTCTGGTGGAAAAATATGACATTATATTTTAGACACTACAATGAATTGTAATAATATACAGTACATTATACACCAATTTGTATGGAAAATTTAGAGGTACTTTAACATTGTCACTCATTACTTTTGGACCGCTGGACCGATTTTGCTCATTTTCAATACCAAACTTTTCGGAAAAATGTACATAAATACAAAATTAGCCGATATTGATTTAAAAAATTTTTTTTTTTTCTTAAATTCAGAAAATTTTTAATATTTTTCGAATATGCTATTAATATCTTGCTGTATTGAATTACATTTCTCACAGTTTTTTGCGAATTCAATCCTTGTGATTGGTAGAGATTGAATTCAATAATTGGTTTAATCGATTAATAAAACTCTAATATAATCATCTGTAATCAGTCGCACTCAGTGAAATCATTTGATTGAATTCACAGCGTTTGGTTCCGAATTAATTCATTGTTCATATGGGACTGCAAATCGAATTAATAATTATTGAATTTTAAAGGGACCAAGAAATTCATACATAGAAAAATTTGTACATCATACTAAATGAGTCATATTAGTATCATGGTACATCTGAGGTTCAAATAGTACCATAAAAAGTACTATAGTACCAACTTTATCATCCCTGATTCAAATATTGAGAAAAATATTTCACAACAAACCAATACATACGCACTTTAGGCTGTCACTTAACGTTGAATTCTATTTTCAATAGATTTGTCCGCAATAGAACAGAACGAAAAAGTGAAAACTAACCAGACGTACAGACTTTCAATTGAACAGAAACAAAACAGCTGATTCGGAACAGAACAGAACGTACAAACTAATTCTGCCTTAAGATTGAGATAAAAATAAAATATTTTTTAAATTAAAAAAAATCATCCAAGTTTTTGCGAAACAAACACCGAGTTCGAATATTCTGATTTATAAATCCAAAAATAAATCCGGTGCTTAAAAAACATGCCTAATGTTCCAAAGTGAAACCTCAGATATTCACCATTTATATTTGAAAATTGAAAAACATGCAGTAATAAACAATATTTAAATAAAAATAAATAATAATATAAATAATAAATAAAATAATAAATAATTTTTAGCAATATTAAAAACCAACCCAAAATAAAAAATTGGAAATAATCAAAAATTTCACAATTTATTTTATTAAACTATGTCATCACATGTAATGCAATTTGAAACTTTAATTCGTTAATTAAAGTGCAAATTTAATAATTAAAGAAAATAACATTGTTATGCCCAGTTTTTAACTTCGTATTTAAATATGCAATTAGTTAATTGCCATTTAAATTTAAGTTGTATTTAAATACAGTTTCAGTTTTTCAGTCTTAAATGATAATTGTTATTTATTTGCGACAAAAATATGGTAGCATCATGAAATGTCAAAAATTAATGATCATTATTCAGAAAACAGCTGTTTAAAGAATAGAAAAAAAAACAGAAAATATAAAATATAGAAATAAAAGAAAAAAAAAATATATAAATATGTATATAAATCTAAATAAAATATAAATTATAATTAAATCAATAAAATAAAAATGAAGAGAAGTGAAAATTTCATCCGAAGTTGCATTTTTATTGGCTGCTGTAATTTAATTTATTTTTTATTGTTTGTTTTACCACGCGAAAAAAAAACAAACTGTCAAAATCATATGTTATATTTGTACAATTTAAATAGACTTTAAGTGCCCAAGATTGGTCACTTAAATGTGATTTAAATTTGAAGTTAGAAACTGACGTTTGTATTTAAATAGAACTTAAAGTCCAAATGGCATTTAAATACGAAGTGAAAAACTGGGCATTAAAGAATTTCTAAATTATGTAAAAGAATTTAAGATTTAAAAATTGTGCTACTGAAGTGATGTTTACAGAATTATGTGGAAGGAATTAACAGTTAAAGTGGTAAAGTGCTATCGTTATAAAATATCATGATTTTCGAAGTTTAAATTACAGAAAAGTGTAAAAAATCGTATTCTATTACACCGATAGTACATGAGCATTTGAAATGTGAATTACATTATTATTAATTTTTTTTTTTAAAACTTTGTCCCACTTGTAACAAATATTTTTTGTTTTGACGATTTTTTGACGATTTTTGAAAATATAAGGACGATTTGGACGATTTTTATTGTAAAATTGGACGATTTTATGCTCAACATACCTGGCAACACTGACTGTGACATACCACTGATCAAATTAGTACCAAACAAATAGCATAGATGGCGTAATTTTTTTGACTTCCGTCAGTTTGTCCCTATTCGCATTTGCTTAATACGAATAGGGTTAGTTTGAAAATTTAAAATTTTATAAAAAAATACAAAAAGTGCAAACAATTGGGTTGTTTCTATGAAAACCTGTAGGTAAATGAATAATATTTTTACTTATTGTATACAATGCATATTTTTACATGAAAAAATTATATTTTTATTTTATGTAACAGCAATGTCACAATCCCTAAAATGTCAAATAAATAATAAATAAAAGATATTTTTTAATTTCTAAGTAATACGTTTTTTTTTATTTACCTTAACCTTTCCCGTACCAAAAAATTTTGAATTTTTAAGTTCATGGGCTACAAAGGGTTAACTCAAGCCGAGACGTTACCTACAACGGACGAACTCTATGAGAATAGTTTTGTTTGACTTAGGCCGAGTTTTTGGGATGTCAGTTAAGCTCGGTTTAATTAAACCGACAACGAACTTTGTCTGTCATTTCCAAGTTTATTAAAAAAAAATTTTGGCCATTATTATAACAAAATTAAATGAACCACATTTCAGAAGCAGTATTTCATTTACAAACATCGTTAATCTAAGTTTAAAGATAATCTGCATCCCAAAAACTGGGCCTTAGTGTATAAACTGTCTGATCTGGTACCCTATACACGAAGTGGCAGCACTGCCAAAAAATTGTAAGGTTTTAGTACACACTGCTGTAAAATTTAGGAGGTAAATTTTACCATGGATGGTAACTGATTCGATGCGTATTTTGGTTCTCAATTCGGTTACTATTTTCGTTTATTTCAGTCACGGTATTTTAGGGATAACGATATTTTAGTTATTTCGATATCGGTTTTTTATTTGTTTCAATAACGGTATTTTGGTGGTAACGATATTTTCGTTATTTCGGTAACGTTATTTTAAGGCTAATGGCTTTACAGTTATTTTGGTAGCGGCAATTTAAGTTATTCGGGTAATGTCAATAAACACCGACATTTTAAAGACCCATTATGCTCGAATTCCAATGACTGGCTAGTTTACAATAAAACTTTGGGAAGATTTATATAATAACAGCGTTTTGTTTTTTTTTCAAATTATTTCGGTAACGGTATTTTACGGATAACGCTATTTCAATTATTTTGGCTATAACGGTTTGAGCTATAACGGTATTTTATTGAGCTATAACGGCATTTTAGTTATTTCGGTAACGGTATTTTAAGGATATTGATATTTAAGTTATATCTGTAACGTTATTATACCGATAACGATATTTCAATTATTTCGGCTACGGTATTTTAGGGATAACGATAGTCAGTTGAAAAGGTTTTGAATTCGAGACTTTATTGGAGCGATATTGCCTGCCATACCTGAGTTTTACAAAACGTAATTGACAAACATTATTGCAAAAATAATGACCAAATGTTGGCACATGAAAACGGAACAGCAAAATCTTAACTTCATTTAAACCGCATATGTTTCTTTAAATTAGCAAACCATTTCCATTTATTTTATCATAAACATAAAAAATCTGTTTAATTAAAATACAACTATGTGAGTTTTAACATATCTGTTTTCATATATATGATGTCTTTATAAGCAACTCTGATAATGCTTAAATTTACAACTGTTTTCTTTGCCCATTTAGTACAGCTCTGTTCAAAAACAAGAAAAATACTGAAATAATTTAGTGAGAAATTTTGCAGAAAAAAGTTTAATTAAATATTTTTTGTTAAAATAAACATTTTTTTACTTATAATTTAAATCTAATACGTCGCCAACTACCGTACGTCACTAAGGTTTTAAAACATTTAAACATGTAAGTTTTATTTTAAACTCCTTGTGAAAATTCCTCTATGCATAGGAATGAGCAAAGCAAAAAGTTTTTTTTTTTTTTGTGTGTGCATCATTTTAATTATAAAAATTATATTTAGTGCAAAAAAAAACAGGTACTAAAAAAACTAATTAACTAATTTCCTTTAATGGAGGAATTAAATCCCTTGGGTATTTAATGAAATGGTTTAAATGTAACTATGTTTGTTGGCTTTCAAAGAATAAAGTCGTGTACAGAGGTACTACGTTGACAACATTCATTAGTTGCCCCCAAACATGTCGGTCACTCTGTGCTCTATATAAAGAAATTTAGTTGGCTCACTATTGGCCATTCGTATTATATTTAATATTGTAGTAGCATTCATATTTTTAGCTTTAATGTTTTTTTTTTCTTCTTTTTTATAAATTATTTTGGTTTTTTCTTAAAGACCTGGCCGTTTGTGTGTTCTTTTTCCTCTTAGTCTGCCTGTCTACTATTGTTCTTTGCATTCATTACAATTTTTTTTTTTAATTGTTTATTATTTAATATTTTCTTTTATATTTCTGATATCATGTTTACCTTGACTATTATCTCTGCATACGTATTTCTTCTGGCACACGAATCAAAATCCATCAATATTTTGGACAAACTTTGACCTCGTGGAATTGAGGTGTTTGTTTCTTATCAGTATTAGTACATGTTTTAATGGTATAATGAAAATGAATCAAAAGAGCAAGATACACATTAGGGTGGATCGATTCCCTAGTTGAATTCGCTAAAAAAAAAATATAAGGAACTGGACAAAAGTGCAGAAAATGTGTTTTTGTAAATATTGCTTTAAATTAAACCTTAATGGGTTCATTCAATAAACCACAACGTTCAACTTTTAAAAACTTTTGTATGTGAAAAATTTAAAATTCCCGTGCCTCATTTTTATTCGGATTTTCCATCAGTTTTTATTTAAAACAAGTATATGCATTAAAATACATGGTACCAATTAATTGAATTAACTAATTAATTGATGAATTAATTACAATTTCCTTGATATCAATTGTAATTAAATTATTTTCATTTGCATTAATTAATGATAATGAATTTCATTGATTTGATTTCATTGGAGCATTAAATAACGGTCATACTACAAATATTATATGTCCGGGAAAGATCCTGAGAGATTAATTTGTTATATAACAGCCACAGGGTGTCCGATAATAGAATGAAACATTGAACGAAAATGGAACGATATGGAATGAAATGGGGAACGAGTGGAATAGGAACACTTAATATATTTGTATTTTTGTTGCGTGTTACTTGGGCTAAGTTTTGCAAAAGTTTTGTTCGTTTTGCGATATTTCGCTTAGTTTTCGAGATACTAGCCATTTCATAAAATGGCCATTATCTCCGAAACTAATCGAACTAAGTCAAAACGGACAAAATTTTAGCTCTGCAGGAGTATTAATTAACCCTCATAATACAAATAGCCAAGGTCCGGGAAAAATCCAGAGAGATTAATTTTTTATAACAGGCACATGTTGTCATAATTATTTGTTTACCCAAATACGTACGTAACAATAACAATTTAATCACTCTGATAATAAAATCCAACATTGGTCTAAGATGGAACGATATGGAATGAACCGGAGAACGAGTGCAATCGGAACACTTAACACTTTCGAATTATCGAAACGTGTTCCGTCAGTTAAGTTATCGCGCTTAGTTTGTGAGATACTTGCCATTTTATAAAATGTTCAATATGTATCTTCAAAACGAAGCAAGATTGGGCAAAACGGAGAAAACTTTTGTTCCAAAGTAGAATTAATGCACCCTTACAATATAAATGGACTAGGCGCGTGAGTGATACATTTTTATAAATCAGGCACAGGGAGATTATCCGATGGAAAAAATGTATATGGGGTCATATATAATGAGTATATATATCCCCATATACAGTAGTTGCTCGGTTATATGAATATCCAGTTATGTACACTTCCAGAATTGTGAACAAAAATAATTAAACACAGGAGGTTCTAAAGAGTGAACACAGCCTATCTCTATTATGCGAACAGATTTCATCCATTGATTTTTTTTAATGTTTGTCTAATTAGAAGTATGTTTTTCCCCGAAATAAGTGAAGAGCCTGCAACCGTTGATTTTTTTACGGGCTGTTTTTGTAAGACGTGTCACTCAAAAAATTCGTGTAAATGAGTGAAGAAATTCATTTTGGGGTTCTGTATCGCAAATGTCACTTTGAATTGAGTTTAAAACGTAAGAGTTGTCGTTTTCCGGTCTGTTTTTGTAAGACGTGTCACTCAAAAAATTCGTGTAAATGAGTGAAGAAATTCATTTTGGGGTTTTGTAATGCAATGTCACTTTGAATTGAGTGAAAACGTAAGAGTTGTCGTTTTCGTCTCTTTTTTTGGTTTCCACAATGCGATTTGAAACGTCACAAACGTCAAAAACAGACGTTCACAAAAAAGTATTCGTCAAAGAAAAAAGGCAACACAATTTAATATTAAAAAAAAAAAATACAGTAAAACTCGGTTAAGACCCTCAGTTAATACGAACTAATTTAAAAGTCCCGACGTTTTGGCAAAAATTTTCATATAAAATACATCTTATAATACGAACTCGGTTAATACGAACCCTCGGTTATTACGAACTGTTTTAAGCAGTCCCAAAAACTCGTTTTCATACAAATTACCATGTTTAGTACACTCTTTATCCGTTTAATGGGATAGAAATAATATGAATTTCATATCCGTGGATGACTTTCTAGATATAGATGCTAATGTTTTAACGTCGAATACTTTATCAGGTGAAGAAATATTGGAAATTGTTAATCCTGCCGATGTTGAAAATTTGTCAAGTAATATATTCGAACAAAATCGTGTGCCGAAGAAGCTCACAATCATATTTTGGCAAGAGAAAAACTTATAACGAATGAAATCGTTAATTCAGTCATTCAGAAAAAAATAACATATTTTTTTTTGTTTTAAATGAAGAATTTTAATTGAATTTTTAATTGTGAATGCATGTAATGCTAATTTTACTTTTTATTTATGTAAAAATCTTGTTTTTGTTTCGCTTAAGACGAACTAATTTTTTTGGTCCCTCGGAGTTCATCTTAACCGGGTTTCACTGTAATACTTTTTAACAAAAAATTGTAATAAAAAATTTATTTTTTATTATTTATTTATTATTTATTATTATTTATTTTTTATTTTATTAATTAATAATCATATACAGCCCAATTCTCAATAACAATTCCGTGAGAATTTTTTCCCTATTCCTTGTTCCCCTATTCTTAATAAAATCTGCCAGGGAATTTTTTCACTTTTCCCTTATTCTAAACGAGTTTCGAAAATTTGAAACTCTTCCCCCGGAAAAAAGGAAGTATTATGAATGTCAATAATAGGGAGAATTGTGATAGAATTTGTATGAATTTTTCAATTATTCAATTAATATTATTTAATTGTCTCTCCCTTATTATTCTTTTCCTCGCCTGTTTAGAATAGGAGGATTTTTTTCTCGAGAAAATAAAATCCGCAGAGGAAAAAATCCGAGGGAATATTCATAATCGGGCTGATAGTTACAAATTATATACTATTACCCTAACCGAGCACTAGCTACTATGGCTTTCGGCGCGTTGTAGCGAAAACAGACCAGTGCCTCTTGTGGGAATCGAACCCACGACCCCCGCACTGATAAGCCAGCACACTACCAGCTAGCCTACCGGGGGCGCACAACTTTTTTTATATAAGAAAAAAACTTTGAAAAATTATCAAATATTTAAAATACAAATTTTTAAGTTTTTTTTCGGATGATAAAACGAACAGCTGCAACAAAATTTGATAAAGACTTTAATCGGCTATATTTCAACAACGGCTTGCCAGATTTTGATGATTTAAACGTTATATGAAAGCTATACATTAGGCCGGGTCGATTTGTGGGGAGGCAAAAAAATCGCCCAAAGCTCAGTGAAAATCGTATTCTAGGGATCAAAATAAGAAACTTTGCGGAATTAACCATACCTCTAAAACGAATTCTACTACCCCGAAACTGTTGACTTTTGTCCCGTAGGGTCAAGTTTTGAAAAATCCCACTTTGACCCATGTAGAGTGCCCCAATCGAGTCCAAATGTATGACCGACCCCCACTAACTTTGAAGGGCCGATCCACCCATGCTCGTGGCACACCCCCCTGGAACTCCCCTGGGGGGTTCCCCATACAAACATTTCAAAAAATCTCCATTTTTGGCACTTTATTTTATTATTTTTTATTTATTTTATTTATTTTTAATATTTTATTTATTTTTTCTCTTTAGAAATTTATTTAGTCAGAACATATGTAAATGAAAAAATTAATTTAACTTAGTAATAGAAAAGAAAAGATAAAAATTACTGTTTGAAGTCTTTTTTGCTTTCAAGTCTGGGCAATTTCGCACGGCTCTCTAACGTCGTCGCCATAACAGCCTCTACATTTTCCGGTATAACTCGTTTGGAAACGCTAGCTAGCAATTGAACGTGTCGTTCTGTTCCTTGTATGTGTGATGGAATTTTTGGATCATTAAACGGTGGATCATCTTGATTTAAATATTCTTTCAAAGTATCGTATGGAATGCTTCGAGTGAATGGTGGTTCAAATACGTCATTTATGTCATTCATATTGATCATTTCCGTGTAACTTGTGCAATAAATAAATCGACCCGCCCTACTATACATATATATATATTCCCGTCGTTCCTATAAGGAGCATAGGGCCTCATAATGAAAGCTATATACGTCTTCTTTTCTATTAGTTAACCAAATTATAAGTTAAGTTTATAGGACGAATTATAATGAAAATTCATTTTTTAGTTTGAAGCATGTATTTTTTTTCTTTGTAAATTTGATCAATAGGAAGATTAACATGTCGTTTAACCATATTTAGGTTCATTTTGATTAAAAAACTGTCAGGAAACTTAGCAACTGCACTAAAATTAAGACCTATTTTTCTAAAAAAAACTTTTTTTTATGGAGTTAACCAAACTATCTCCTTAAAAGCTCAAGTAATGAAAGTTTTCATAAAATTGTAAGAGGAAATATAATTTAATTTATGAAAATTTTATTATACCCAATAATTTTCATTAAAAAAAATGGGTTCATAAAAATATGTATCTTTATTTAGTTTTATTTTGTAAAGAAAAATTTGATTGATTTACAGAAAATTTAACAAAAAACTAACAAAACTGTCAAAAATATTACTTGAGCCAGAGTAAAAACTAAAAATGTTTTATATAACTAGAACATTTTTGGTCTTCAAAGTTTAGTAACGTCATGATGCTAGTTAGGAAAAGACCCTAACCACGTGCTTGATTACTAAGAAGACAAGAATGGAGCTAAATTAATGATTAATAGGTTTTTTGTTAAAGTTCTGCCTATTATGGAGGCTCTAACTTTTCTAAAACTTCATGTTCTGATGAGATCTTTAGTAATACTAGTATCAACCTAGCTAATATGTTTGATTTACTTAATTTTTGTAAATATACGGAGGTTGGAAGCTCGTTAAAAATTAAAAATAACATAAAAATAATCTCGATGTATATAAAAACAAAAATCTAACAAAACTGTAAAAATTATTTATTTTTCATAATATTTGTATTTATGACCAAGTTTGAATTAATTTATGTATTTGTTTACGGTCTACTTATGGTCAGGTTGTATTTTTGATGTAAATAAAACAATCTATTTCATCTTTTTTCTCAACGTTTCGTCGGGTTTGTTTCCGACTTCCTCAGGAGAATATTTATTAAATAAATTCTGACAAATAGAAATAAATTACAAACTGGAAGTTTTTTATATATTTTTCAAATTTTCAAAACGATGTGAAAGGAAAATAAACGTGAGTTAACTGTGATACTAGGATTAAGAATAAAACACTAATTCGTTTAACAAAATTCTCTCTGTAAAGAAAAAAATTGTTAAATGTAAGGCAAAAGACGAAAGCTGTAAAGCAAACTGAATGCCGGCAGCTAAAAAGTGAATTCGTTGCTTAACTTTGAAGTTTTACTTAAATTTAAATCTTAAAATCTCCTGCCGGCCAACAAACATTTTCCCATCAGCAAATTGATAATAAAATTGAATATATTCAGTGAAAATGCAAATTCTTGCATAAAATTGACCGTAAAATAGTGTACACAAAAATTGTAAGATATAAAGCCTTATGTTTAAAATAATAGTTGAAATCAACAACTTTCGCATTTGATTCAAACATATTATTTTTATCAATATTACAGTATCATAAAATATAACTCAACAACTAGTTTTTGATATAATTTAATAAATTTTATTTGATTCAGAAAAAAGTTTTGGTTTAAACGATTTTTCAATATTTTTGGCTTCGATATTAACAACATTCATAAAATTGTCTGCACTTTTTTCCTTAGGTACGCTCACATTTTCACCTCCATTTTACAGATTTTCTAAAATTTCAACTATTCACATTTTTTGGATATAGCAGATCATTAACTAAGCAAAAACTTTTAAATTTTAAAATCTTTTTTCCTTCACTTTTTTTCATTAATTATTTTGGTATTTGTTCATTTTATAAAACAAAACGTTCAGCGTTTAAAAAAATTTGTATGGAAAAAAATAAAAATTCTTAGTAATTTTCATACAAATATTTTAAACGCTTAATCGTTCCGTCTTACAAAATGTGTGCATTAATTTTATAAGATCTTTTCAAAGAATTTTATTAAAAAAAAATATATAGTTTTTTTTATTTTTATTTATTTATTTTATTTTTATTTATTCAGTTTTGTAATATCCCTGCAGGAAATGTCAATAGTGAAAAAGTATTGATTCACTATTGACTGTGTCACCAGTACTACTAACCAAATATTCCCCAGGCAATGTAATTTGCTATAGACATTTAACATGTACGTGTCATTGAAAATCATTAGTGACATTAGAACTATTGATTAGGTAGTGAATAGGTAGTTCTTATGGGACCATATGTAGACATTGGAACCAAAGATTCACTAGTGACTAGGTAGTTCTTATGGCACCATATTGAGACATTAGAAACATAGATTCACTAGTGACTAGGTAGTTCTTATGGGACCATATGCAGATATTGGACCAAAGATTCACTAGTGACTCGTTAGTTCTTATGGGACCACATGTAGACATAAGAACCATAGATTCACTAGTGACTAATTAGTTATAATGGGACCATATGTAGACATTGGAACCAAAAATTTACTAGTGAGTTAATAAAGTAAAAAGTGTAGACGCTTAGTTGACAATGTCAACAAAATAGTAGACAAAAGTGGAGACTTGGAGACACTTGACCCCAAGCTTCCTGCAGGGATAAAACCAATAAGGCTAAAATACTATATTACACAGTAATAAAAATACCTAAGTTATACAATTGAAATAGTAACTTAATAATAATAATAATAACGTTCATCCAATATACAAACCTCATTGGCTCCCCAGCCATAATAATTAAAAAAAAGCAAATAGTAAAATAATTCACAAGCAAAAGAAGTTAAGTTCAATTAGAGGTAACACATTAAAACACCTTGTATCAATTAAATCAATAATTTAGACCGGAAAAATATTCCAAGAGTTTTAGGCGAAAAACATTATTAGATTGCGAGAAAATGCGCAACGAGTAAGGCAATATATTCCAATAACGAGGAATTCTAGCCATAAAGGACCTTTCAAAAGTAGACCTGACTATTCTAGGAGGAACAAAATGGGGATTTCTATTAAAAGGAGAGAATAAAAAAGATCCACAAATAGCGGATGGTCTACCATTCTTCATTACCTTGTGAAACATAATCAAATTTCGATATTTAATGAAGTTGTCAAAAGAACATCCAAGAAAATGCCTAACATAATCAGAAATATGATCTCTACGTTTAACATTATATACAAACCGGACAATTGCATTAACTATACGTTTTAATTTCATAAGATTCACATTATAGTACCAGAAACTACTTCAAGGCCATAAAGAACTTGTGACATTAAAATCGCATGTGCCAGTATCTGCTTGATACGTAAGGGCAAGAAAATATTAGTTCGGTAAAGCCTACGCAGCGAGCCCCAGATTTTATCTGCTAACGCATCAATATGTGATCTAAACGAGAGTTCACTGTCAAGTGTAACTCCCAAACATTTATGCTGACTCACGTGTTGAATTTCATCATCTCCCAAAAATACATCTAAATTTTGAAAAAAAGGATTTGTTATGCCAGTACTTTACTTTTCACTTAAATTCGTTTTGAATTCATGAAAACCTTAAAAGTTAATTTTTTTTTAAATTTATAGCACCGATTATTTCTGATTTTTTACAAAATACCTTTGAGCTTAATTTAAAAAAAATATTTTGTCTGATACTAACTCTCAAGTGGTCTTGGCTTTAAAGTTAATAATTAAAATTATTTTAAGTCTCGAGTTACTTATCAGATCAAAAAGGTATCTGAAATATATTTTCATTGAGCTTCAATATGCCCAATATATTAACACATTGGGGATTTTTTTGCCTGCATTTGTTGTAGAAAGACATTTTATTAAAATTCAACTTAAGCTTTAATTCAAGGTATGACATGACAAAAATCCAAACCTAAAAATAAAAACTTTTTGACTTAAACTCTGACAAATTAGTTTTTATACCCATCCATCGGCAGTCACAATGTTCAATTTTTTTTTCAAAGAAAGACATCGATCCATCCTAATACACATCGACCATTAAAACTTCTGTTATTTTGCTGATAAGATTATTTTTTAATGCAAAAATGCTAAATGTGCTAAAACTCGATTACATTTTAATATTTTCTTACATTTAATGGATTTAAAGTATTCAATTTATTTGCCTGTATTTGAAAAAAGCTCGACTTTTGTTATCAGGCATGATAGTATCTTTAATGATTTTTGCAGAACCGCTTTCTGATATAAAATTTAGTTTTCAATGGTGAGTTTATATTACGTGTTGTTTGGGAAAAACGCTTAGTATGTACATACAGTGTAATAAAAATGTTTTCTGCTTTTTGTTAAAAAACTTCATATATGATCATATATATATTTTTTTGGGGTCATATATCGTCATCCATATTCATACATACTAGAAAAATTAATCTACATTTCCATATATGGACAAATATGGTTATATATGTTTATATTTTATTTTATTTTGGATTTGATTTGATTTAAAAAAACACAAAACTTAGAGATATGTATGAAATCTTTATTTGAGTCGATAGAACGATCTATATAATTCAATGTTTAAAGATGATTTCATGTAAATGTTGACCGCGGCTACGCCTCAAATGGTTCATACGCTTGGTCCAATTTTGGCATACTCTCACCAACATTTCGGCCGGTATCTCAAGAATAAATTCTTCAATATTGGCTTCCAGCACATCAACCGTTGCGGGCTTGTCCCTATGGACATAAGCCTTAAATAGCCCAACAAAAAATAGTCTAAAGGCGTTAAATCGCACGATGTAGGCGGCCAATTGACTGGCCCCAAACGTGAAATAAACTGTTCACCGAACTCTCCTCTCAATTAGGCAATTGTTTCGCGTGTTATGTGGCACCGTCTGTTGATCATCAAGTCCATTTTGATCAAAAAAAAATTTATAATTATCGCACGGTAGCGCTCGCCATTCACAGTAACGTGGAGTAACAGATGCCCAATTGCTGCGAACAGCGCCGAATCGATAATTCACGGTCATCAACAACACTGGAGGATACAGCTGCGATATTTGCCTCTGCCCGCACTGTACGTATGCGTGTTAATGCTTTATTGTCCAATAATGTAAATTTGGTGCGAAATTTAGTCACAAGATGCCGAATAGCCGCCTCAGAAGGTCGCCCAAACTGATCATAAATTGGAAGAAGTGCACGATGCACTTTCTTAACCGAGCATGAATTTTGATAATAAAATTCAATAATCTGCAAGCGTTGTTCGTTTGTAAGTCGACCATGGTTAAATTATAGACCAAACTGAACATGTTTAACAGTAAACAGTGTTGCCAAAAAGAAAGTTGCTAAAAAATAATTTTTTATAATTAAAAATATTTTTATATAATCTTAAACAAATGTACTTGGTGCTTCATATGACACTACCCTGTGCGATATGAGTGTATACAATCATAAATTATTAAATAAAAATCATTATTACTCGGGTATCAATACATTTTTAAAAGTATGCATTTATTAGTTATTAAAGTCGTATTAACATGTCAAATAACATATTAACACCACTTATTATTTATTTACTTATTTAAAGTGTATACATAAATAAATAATGTTACCTATAGACCACAAAACGTGACTAATTCTAAAAAATGACAAATATTCGAAATATATATCCCCACATTTCGATTTAACGATCTCTATAAATTTAGTTTGCTTCTGTTGTCAAAGTCTAGTAGCTTAAAAATCTAAATAATTCCACATTACCAAATTCAAGTTAAAAAAATATTTTAACAAGAATTAGACACTTAAACCCCAAGGCATATTTATATAAAAAGTTAATTGAAAAGTTTAAAAAGCTCTCGTTTTGAATACGTCATCTTTAATTTGTTTTACTTATTTCATTTATTATTAACGACCTTTAAACTAATTAATTAAATTTATTTTTTTTTTTTTTTTTTTTTATTGAGTATATTTCAACGCTCAATAATTTTTGTTTTGAATGTTATAAAAATATTTATTTTTATATATTATTCTATTAAATATAAAGAAAATTTACTCTTCGAATTTATCTCTCTTTTTGATATGAATTTTCGAATATTTGTTATATGTTACTCTCTGTTATTAGCTATCGATTGTGGTCGGTCAGTTGTATTACAGTATTTGATCGTAATATTATAAAACAAATTTGAGGCATTAATTTCGAAGCGCAAAAAAAAATAATTTTTGAAAATGAAAATTATAATTTATATATAATATATGAGCTCGAAGTAAAATATTATCACCATTGATCAAAAATAAATTGAAAACTTGTTTGTTATGTGCAAGGTCTAACTTTGGTGGATATACAATACATATATTAGTTCTCATTTAGTGAGAAAACTAGTTTATATGAATGTTTGATGTTTTGCATGAGATTGTCACATCTTTCAAAACGTGTTCTGATGATGGGAACATAGAAAATTCCCGAAATAGATCTATCAACACATTCCTGAAAGTTGTCAATTAATAAATTTGAAAACAAAAACTATAAATTATTTGTTAGAACAAAATCCTAATAAAGAAATATAGAGTATGGCCTTGAACTTGAATAATTTTCATTTTGATTGCACAGTTAAAGGTCGAGAAAACATAATTTTCATTTTCAATAAAAATTATATCAAGCTTTTTAAAATTTATAAATATTATACTCTCCACCATATAAGAATATTGTATATCAGCTTTTCTAAAAAATTTTAAAATCCTTTGAAACTGATTTTATTTTCTAATAATTTTCACAATATTTCTATTTAAGAAAATCGGGTTATCTGTTTGGATTAACAACACTTTAACCCGTAGTAGTGCAAAATTTTATGGACATAGCTCTACATTTCTAAATGTTATCGTGGCGCAAAGTTGAAAAATTTCAAAAGTCGTTTGAATCGTTTTCTAATACTTCGTGTTCTGGTGAGATCTTTAGCCATATCGAAATACACGTATCAACCTAGCTAATATATTTAATAAGCTCATTTTTTGTTTGTTATTTTTATTATTTTTTGTCTGCGGCTTTCAGTTTTTGGATTCCATTTGATATTACACAATCTCCTAACACTTGAGAGATAAATTCAACACGTACTTGATTGAAGTGCCATCACCTAACAAAAAAATATATGTTTTGGTGTTTTTTGTAGCGGGCACTAACGCTCCTTCATGAAATAAAAAATTGCCGTTGCCTAAATAACTAAAATACCGTTATCACTGAAATACAGTTACCGAAATTATTGAAATATTCTATTTTAAATACCGTTACCGAAATAATCTGACAAGATTTGAAAAAAAAAATCTTTGTAAATACAAAAGTTTGACCATAAACCAACCAGTCATTGGAGCTCAGGCATAATGAAGCTAACAAATTTCGGGGTGCATTGACTTTGTCTGAATAACTAAAATATTTCGGTATTTATATATTTTGGTAACGATATTTTAACGTTATTTAGGTTATGCAGGTAATATCAATGTCCACCGTTATTTTTAACACCATTATGCCCGAGTTCTAATGACTGGCTATTTTATGATCAAACTTAAGGGAAATAAATCTATTTACAGCAATTTTTTTCACATCTTGTCAGATTATTTAATTCGATTTTGTGTATAAAATTTATGAGAAAAGCCGAAGTTTAGCTATAAAGTTAAAAGTTCGGCCGCCGAACTATTTTCAATTTGGCCGAACTTTCCAAGGCCGAAAAGTGAATTCATAGCTTAACTACAGACTTTTCTTCAAATTTGACACTCAAAATAGCTTCTAATCAGCCCAATAAACATTTTTCCATCCGCCAAATTTGTCCATAATGCTTTAAAATACCGAATACAGACCAAATGCATTTTCTGGCCGAACTGTTCGGTCGGACACTATTCAATTGCTTCTATAGCCACCCAGGTAGAAAAATACAATCTTTAAAACGTTTTAAAAGCATTTTTGATGATGGTACAAGCGTTTTCAGAACATACCAAATTACAAATTTAAAGCGTTTTGAGAATGTGCAAAATGATAACCCAAATTTACGGTCTGAGGATGGTATTTTATAACGTTCTCAAAACATTGCAAAACAAAATTTTTGAAATGCTTTTTCAATCGTTAAATAAGTATTTGCAGAACATTTTGGCTTACAGTTATTAAGCGTTATGAAAACGACCCAAATGATAACCGCTTTGAGGGTTGTAATTTTGAACATTGTCAAAACGCTCGAAAGACAAATTATAAAGATCTTTATGAATTGTTCATAAATACCACAAATAATGAAACATGTAAAATATGATTAAAATAATATAAATAAAGTAACAAAACATTGTAATTTTAAATAGTTTAACTAGCGTTTTATTAAGTTTTGAAAAAGTCCTCTAAAATATTGCTTTATCTGTCCTCAAAATATAGTGCTTTATAAAAGATATACAAGGACTATACACTTTATAGAGTCGCTAAATTATGGGCTGGCCATATTGAGTGATTTATTGAACTCGGTTCATGAAGAGAAAAGCATATAAAAAATTGCATAAGAAACCGAGTTCGCATATAGATAGACCCCTTATGACAGTGTTGTTTTTTAATCAGTAAAATATTTTGTAAAAAAAAAAAGTATTTCTAAAGTACTATTGGCAAATGTTAGAAAAACGCTTTAACGCAATGGTTTTACATTGGTTTTATTTTATAAACCGGTGTAAATTTTGTACGATAAGAACTTCTAAAGTACTTTTTACAAACGTTGGAAAAACGCTTTGAACCAATGTTTTTACAGTGTTTTTATTTCACAAATATTTGTAAGTTTTGTATAAAAAGTATTCCTAAAATACTTTGTCCGAACGTTCGAATAGCAATCCAAAATAATGTTTTTTAAATGCTTTTTTTTCGTATTATTTGCAATTATCGCTTTGGAAACGCTTTTATTTTAGTACCATCAAAACAAACGTTTTGAAAACTCTTCGTTTTTTGTACCATCCCAAATTTCTACCTGGGCAGTTTATAGTAAGAACTGTATAGTTCCTTAAAATAGCCATCAACCGCAGTCTTTATTGTTGACAAAAAAAAAAAGAAAACGCTGTAGCATAATACTCGCCGTTGACTGTGTTCCCCTTTTGAAGATAATCAATAAAAAATTATCCCACGTGCATCCCAGAAAACAGACACCATAACCTTGTCTGCAGATGGAACTGTCTTCGCCTTCTTTGAACACGATTATCCTATTCCAATCAATTGCTTTGCTGTTTCTTTGTCTCAGGTATGAAGTGGTGGGTGGACACATGTCTCATCCATGGTTACTATAACTTGGTTTTATTGCATTGAAACATCGTCAAACACTATTGAAACATCTTCACGACGATGTTTTTGTTGTATTGTGAGCAAACGCGGCTGCCATCTTACGTAGAGCTCAATATGCGTATAGCACTTTTTGAAATGCCTATCATTTCAGCCAGCTCACGCACCTTCAGCCGACGATCATGCATTACCATTTTAAGGATTTTCTTAACAGATTCTGACGTGGACAACTTAATTGGTCGACTACTACGGTATACGTCTTGGCAGCTCGTACGGCCTCGTTTAAACTCTGCGATCCAATATTTTATAGTCGTAAACGAAAGAGCAGACTACCCCAGAGTAGAATTTAGCTTGACTGTAAGCTTGACTGTTGGACTAAGACCTTTCAAATGAAAATATTGAATTACATAACGGTGGCCAATTTTTTCCATGTTTACAAATTCGCTGAGATCGTTAATATTTGATGGCTCCAAAAAAAAATACTAAACAACGTTGCGACTTGAAACTTAAAACATATTTTTTATAAGGTTGCCACTTTTCACCAAAGTAATTTTTTTCACACTACTGCCGCCATCTATGCGTCAGGTCCGCAAAAACCTGTTTTATTTGGTCAATTCACGCTATTTTTTACATCTTAAAAGTTTATTAGACATCTTAACAAATTTACTTAATGTATGCAAAAATTCTACGTTATATTTATATAAAAAAGAAATTAGTTTTACTCTGGCTCAAGTTTTCTTTGTTTTTCGTTTTTACTAAATCGAGATTATTTTTGTTGTTATTTTTTATTTATTTATAACGAGCTTTCAACCTCCGTATTTTTACAAAAATAAAGCAAATTATATATATTATATATAGGTAGATCTAACTAAAGACCTCATCAGAATATAAAAATGCGAAAAACACTTTTTTTTTTATTTAAAGGGTCCGCCAAATAACTTTTTTTTTAACTCCTGAACCAATTGGACTTTGTATGGCGTCATGCCAAGGTCTTTATGCAAAATTCGTCTCAATGATGTCTCCGAAATGTTCAATTGTTGAGAACGACGGTGAATTGATGTTGATGGCGCTTCACGCACACTTTCTGCCACAGCAGCAATATTCTCGGGTGTACGCACTGTTTTTGGCTTTTCACGCTTTGGTTTATCGATGAGGATGCCAGTTTCTTTCACTTTTTTCACAAGATAACGAACATACGGACCATATTCGTTCAGCGGAAGGATAAAACTAATTATCTGTCAAATCAGACATGAGCTAAGTGTTACCATTCACGAAATAAGCACTAGTTGAAAAAAAAAAGTTAGATGGCGGACCCTTTATTTTTAAGGTTTTTAAAATTGGAGATGTCGATTGGTATTTTTATAATATAATAAAGTTTGTTCGATAACACATATTTGTACAAGTTTTGCGTTTGTTGTTAAAAGAATATTTTTATTTTTTTTTTTTATTTTATTAATTAATAATCATATAATTACAAATTATATACTATTACCCTAACCGAGCACTAGCTACTATGGCCTTCGGCGCGTTATAGCGAAAACAGACCAGTGCCTCTGGTCGTACCCACGACCCCCGCACTGATAAGCCAGCACGATACCAACTAGCCTACCGGGGCGCACAAATGTTAAAAGAATAAAAAGAGTTTGATATCCATGTAATCTATGATATTGACTTCGAAAATCTTAAAAATATGTCGACTTAGGTTATCTTGTCAAACGGCCACAGATATTAGAATCTTAAATGACACTTAATTAGTAGAAAACATTTCGATATTGTGGTATTTCACCAAAATAGAAAACATTTTGATATTGTACTTTTGTATTGCACCATAATAGTTCTTTTCGAACTTCAAATTGTGTTTTCTATGGAATATGTATAACGAGCAGTGTTAGTTCCCCTAAAAATTTGATTTTATTTATTTTCTTAGCATTCTAATTTCAAGATCTTAGGCTGTAAATATTTTGAGGTTCACTTTTTTTTTTTTTATTTCATACTTTGAAATCTTTGAACATTTTGCAAAATGCTTAGTTTTCAATGTGTCGAGGTGTTATGAACATATTCTGTTTTCGTTCGAAACAATACGATCTTTTTATATTATTTTTGTGTTTTTAATACATTTTTTAATTTATTTATTTCGTGTGTTTATTAAGCCTGCGCGTTTTATTTAATCGTTCCGCTATTTGTCGTTAATAATGAATTTCGTTTTTTATAATTTGTGTCATAATTAAACTACTTTCGTTTGTATTAACTACGCAAAGAATATAATTGCACCAGCAGTAATCATTATCATTAACGATACTCCAGTGTATGCGAAATAAACCACATTATCTTCGGACACGGCCTTTGTTAAATTAAAGGTGCAAAGTTTTTTTTAGTGCTAAATTATATTTGAAAAAAAAAAATGAAATGTTTTTAAAAGTTTTCGAATATTTAAAGAAATTTAAATAATTAGGCTACAACAAAAAATAATTTAAGTGCTCTTTTTTATATATTAAACAATTTAACATATTGAATCATTTATATCTAATATTTATAAATGAAAATACACATTTATATATAAATTTTTGTTTAATCATTATCAGGGACAGGAACTTCATGCACTAAATAAATGTATTTTATAATATGCATGAAAAATCTTAAAATATGCACTGAAATTAAAAAAAAAACTAATTTTTCTTTATTAAAACTGAAAGCACTACACAAATCATAACAAAAAAAATAAAGTTTTAACAAAGAGCATATCAACTAAAGAGGATCCAAGCTGCTCAACCCCAGTAAAATGTTCTATTAATTTTTATATGCAAACAGTTTTAAGTGTATTTAATACATGAGACTATAATAAACGATATAAATTAAAAGGGCTCGGACTTTTATGTATTTATTAATAAAATTTCAGGCAACAACAAATTTATATATTCACTAAAAATTAGTGTCCGACCGAAGACTTGGGCCAGAATATGCTTTGTGTCGGTATTAGGTATTTTAAAGCATTATGGTCTAATTTGACAAACTGACAAATGGTTATTGGGCGATGCGATATTGAGTGTTAAATTTAAAGAAAAGTTCATAATTAAGCAATGTATGGAATCCAAATCGAAAAAATTTCGGCGGCCGATTATTTAACTTTAAAGCTATACTTCTTCGTTTTCCTTAAATTGTTTACTCAAAATCGTATTAAAACGGCTCCAAAAATATGTTTTCAATACTAATATTCGTTTTGCTATGGGTTTGACATACATACTTGAAGAAAATATGTCAATAAACAAAATAGCTGCAATTATTAAAGAGCGATGTGACACGCTGCCGCTAAGAAAATTATGTTTAATAGTAACACTTCTTCTATCTGCAATTTATGTAATATGGGCGAACATGAAAATTTATTACACATTATGGGAACATGCCGATACTAAGAGAATTTAGGGTTCGTTTTTTCGGAAAAAAGTAATTTTGATCAAAATACGCTAATAAGTTTATTAAACAGAAAATGTGACGGTTGTAACTGAAAAAACCTAGCAAATTTTATCATAAATGCCTTAAGTTACCGAAAAATTTTGCTAACAGAATTTGAAGCTTAATTCTTATCAAACACTGAAATATTGTTATAAAACATTTGTAATTATATAGGCTGACGACACTATGTCAATGGTTCTCACTGCTTTATTTGTTTTTATATACTCAATAAAGTTAATCTAATCTAAATCTACTAATATTCGTTCACATTGTCTTCAAATATCCGACCAAATGTCGGTTTTTGACCGAAGTCTTCGGTCGGACGCTTCCAAAAAAATCCCGTGTCCTAAAAATGAACTATGAAATTTAATTAAAACTGCTTAAATATAAATTATTTAAACTGTCTGAAGATTTTTTTTTTTTTTGTTAATTTTTTTCAGAACTATAAAAATTCTTTTTTAGAAGAGTACCGCGGATAGTGCTTTTTAAAATCACTTAAAAGAATTGTACATTTATTTGTCAGATAAAAAATAAAACTGAAAAATGTTTTTTTTTTACAAAAACGAAGAAAAATGCTATAAAAATAGGAATTTAAAGCAAAATAAGTAAACATATGCAAACAATGCATTTAAAGCAAAATAAGTAAAAATATGCATTTAAAGCTCAATATGCTAAAATATGCATTTATAGCAAAATATGCAATAATATCCACTAGATTAGACTAGAGTGGCACTATGCACAGCGACCAGAAGTTGGTATTTTGTGCTGCCAACGAATACACCCTATAGGTTCAGGCTCCCTACGAAGCCAACTATCCTAACAGGTAAACAATTCCAAACGTCCGATGGCGTCACTATTCGACCACCAATATAACGCACCCTCCTGTCGGAGAACCTCGGACATTTGCAGAGAACATACTCTGAGGTCTCGGGTTCCAATTCACAAAACCTGCACGTATCCGTAGAGGGTCGTCCCATCTTGTACAATTGATACCTAAGGCCACAGTGTCCCGTGAGGTAACCCGTCACGGTCCTCTTGTGAAACTCTTGTCTATGACGAGGGGCGAACCCTCGTCATAGACAAGAGTTTCCGCGACCTCTCCCCAGAGGGAGATATAAACAGCCTCGCCTGTCGCTGCCCAGGCGATCTGGCCCAATAGGCCCCAAATTCCGCCTCCCGCCATCTTCTGAGCCTCTCTCTGACATACTTATTGGGTACACCGCAAATTCATTGATTATGAATATTTTGTTTACCCTGTTCTCAGACTTAAGGAAAAAAAACATGCATTTGTATGAACTTCCGGTCCCTGATCATTCTCATATTGTGTAGTTTTATTTATATATTTTTTAATTTTTGCAATGTTTGGCTCATTTTTGTATTAAAATTAAGAAAAAGAAAAACCTCTTGTAATCCATCAAATTTTTTTCGGTTGTTCTTGTTTTTTTTTGTGTTTTTGGTAAATCTTTTAAAATATTTTATTTTTTTATTTCAAAATATTTATGAAAAATTACGTAAATCATTGTATTCTATATTAAACAATTTGTGTTTACGGATGTGTCTTTTAGTTTACATTTTGCAAAAATATAAATTATGAAAACTTATTAATATATATTTTCAAAGACAAGAACAAATAAAGAAATATTAAACAATCTATATTATATATATTGGTTTTGGCACATCATATTGATAAATTATCAATTTAATTTTTGTATTATTCTCTAATGTTGTATTATGCACACAAATCAAAAAGAGAATACAATTTGAAAATTCACCAAATAATTTTCAACTGTACCTATAAATTTTAAAATCAAATTTACAAACAAAATGTTTCTTAATACGTTGTACTTTTTTCAATATCAAAGTTTAAAGTTCATAATTCTAGTATCATTAAATTACTATATGCCTGATATTAACTATAAGTTTGTATTAAAAACAGGTAAATAAAGTGTCCGCCATATAACGTTTTTTTTTTAACTAGTGCTTATTTCGTGAATGGTATCACTTAGCTCATGTCTGATTTGACAGATAATTAGTTGTATCCTTCCGCTGAACGAATATGGTCCGTATGTTCGTTATCTTGTGAAAAAAGTGAAAGTGAGAGTGAACTGAAATTTGTTAAATCATTATGGAACAACTGTTCCGTTTTCAACCCAGTACTTTTGAAAGGCTATATTTTTTTACTGGATAAAAATAATTAAGTTTTTTTAAACACCCTTAATAATTCCACATCTTGACTACGTCGTAAATAAAATAATAGAAAATTGTTATCCAGAGTTGCCAAAAAAATTATTTGAAAAAAAAAAATATTTTTTCAAACATTATATAAAAATTAAAGTTTTTTATTTTTCGTAATTTTTAAAAATCTGATCGATTGGACCATGAATTTTTCAAAAACACGTAGTGGAAAATATACACTGAATTATATATAAAAAAAAAAAATTCTAAAAAAACGCAATATTTTTCCAAAAAATTTTTAAAAACTGGTTGACTTAAACAAAAAACAAAATATTATATTTTTTTGAATCAAGATTTGTTCATAAAAAAAATATACAAAATGAAACTGGTATGTGAAGAATTTCACTTTCGATCGAAATCAAAATTTCAAATAATATTAATTCACCACATTTTAATAATGAGTAACACTAAGGCCGAGTTTTTGGAAAGTAGATTATCTTTAAACTTAGATTAACGAAGTTTTAAAATGGAATATTTCTCTTGAAATGGCCACTAAAAGCAACAAAAATCTAAATAAAAAGAAAAGGGGTATTCGAAGTTCTTTGTTTTTGGATATACATTAAAATATTTTGTGAAATACATTTAAAGTTTTTGTGAAACATTAAAACAGTCCCTTCAAATTACTGTTCAAAACTTTTGAATCAAACGAATAAATATTTAAATTTTGAACTATTTTGCACTAGATGCACAAACCTCAACTTTGTGTTAGTTTTTCCATATAGTTTTGGTTCTTTAAACATAAAAACACTAAAAAGGTACCACATAGTTTATATCGAAAAAGTACTTTAAAATCTATAGGTTTTTCGACCTATTTCCTTTTTGTTTAAACAAAAGAAAATAAATATGCTTTAACCTCATGCTACAATCTTTCATATTCTGAAATAAAACTTAATCTGTTTGTAAGGGTTTACCAGAAAAATTTAAAAATGTTAAGTTTTCTTTGATCTTCTTTTATTTAATTTTTTTCTTTTAAACTACACTCAAAAAAAAAGTTTGTAAAGTCAGCAAAAAATTTTGCTGAGTCAGCAAAATTTTAGTCAGGAGGATGCTTGCAAAAAAGTTGCTAATGTCAGCAAAATCTTTTGCTGAAAATCAGCGAGCTGATTTTTAGCAACAAAATTTGTAGATTCTGCAAAAGTTTTGCTAACACTTAGTAGATTAGAAATACAAAAGCCTTGCTAAAAATTAATAAATTTTTTGCTGAATTTTAGTAGACTGAAAAAACGCAAAAAATTTGTAGAAAAATTGTAATTTAGTTAATTTATTTGCTGAAAATCATAAAACATATTTTTGTGATTCTTTTAAAAATAATTTACTCTAATAACGAAATATAAAAATTTTCATTTTTCCACATTGACGACATGAATTAATTTAATATCTGAAAATATATAGAAATAAATATATATAACATAACAAAAATTGTCTTTCAATTACTTACATCAATGGTTGTCTAAATGATGCTATCGCAACTGCCGAAGATAATTATAGAAACGAAAAAATAAACAAAAACAAACGAAACGAAAAAAACAACCCTTTTTGCAATAAGAAAAAGGAACCATAAAAATCTACCTAAGATGTGTGTCTTTGTCTTTCACTTTACTCTGTCTACATTTCTGTATATGTTTGTTTGCAATTTGACCACACATATAAACATTTAGTTTAAATAAATAAATATTTTATTTTGTCTTTTATTTAATTAATAGACAATTATTTTCACAAGCCGGTGACAACTCAAAATTTAAGTTATTTTAATCCTCAATTTCGTTTTATGTATGAAAAAGAGATACAAAAATTTCCATGGTTGATTTTTTTATATGTCTAATTAGAGTTGTACTTTTTAGTATCATTTTCCTCTTCTCTACTACATCTTGACATGCCGCGACATCTACTTCATTCTGCGTATATCTTTCAATCTGGTTGTCGTCCACACTATTAATGTGCTTATCAGCACAATTTTTTTTTAGCAAAATTAATTAGTAAAACATTAGTATATTAGTATAGCATTAGTATAAAACAGTTAAGTGCTGAATAAGTATAACAAAAATTTTAGCTGAAAACACGATTTTAGCAAAAAATTTTGCTAAAAAATAGTATACCTGATTTACAAGACGTTTTACTAACTTTTCTACTAACTTATTTTTGTGGGTGTAGCTTAAGATCCTTTATTTATAAATTATAAATATTTATTTCCAATATTTCGTCTCCACAATTATTATAATTTGAATTGTTTAAAGAAAATGTTATCAATCAAATTATACACAGAAATAAATTACAAAATTCTGTTTGTAATATTAAAACATGGCTCATAGAGTATTTTTGTAAACACCAAAATAAAAGTTTTTTTAAATTGGCACCAACAATGATGATTTGTAAATACAAACAACCTTTTGTTGATTTTTTTTTTGTAATTTAAAATTTTTGTTTTTAAAGAATTTTAATATGAAAAACTATAATTTACAAGCATTTCAAACAAAAAATTTGTTGGAAATAAATTTGAATTTAAAAAAGAGGCTGTTTGAAATTACAAATCCTATTTTTGGTGCCTACAGTTTTTTCTGTGTAATAATTGTTCCCTGAAGAAGTCACGAAAGTGGAAGAAGTGGAGACGAAATATTGGAAATAAATATTTATAATTTATAAATAAATGATCTTAAGCATATAAAACATATAGTCTAAAAGACCTATCTATCTTTCTAGGGCAAAAAAAAAGAACTCTAAAAATTATTTTTTTCAAAACTTTTTGAAAATTATATCGCGTTTTTGCATCAAAATCCCGCTTTTGGATCAATAACTTTGATCACGTTATTTAAAAGAAATATTAATTTTCCAATACTTTTTTCCCCTCGATTTTTTATTTTTTTAACATAGTCTAAAATTTCAACCCCAGTTTGAGAATTATACCGTTTTTTTTTGCATCAAAAACCGGTTTTTTTTTAATCAAAAACTGTGGTTACATTAATTAAAAGAAATATTCATTGTCCGATACTTTTTTCCCCTCGATTTTTTATTTTTTAACATAAGAGTCTAAAATTTCAACCCCAGATAGGTTATTGAATTTAACCAAAATTTGGCACAAATAGTTAAAAAAAAAAATTAACAAATTATAAAGGAATGTTTCACAATGTGGCCCAATATCTGGGTTTTGGGCTATATAAAAAAAAAATAACAAGGAAACCACACAGTGTTGAACCCGCAGAATTGAATGAAACTTAGATATGTTGGAAAGTTGAATAAAAAATTACTTCTAATATAATTTATTAAACTATTGAGATTTGCATTTTTGTTCTAATCGCATGATTTTCAACTTAGGAAGGATTATTAATACGATCATTGTAATACGATAGTCTTAAAATTTCAGAAAATGTATTAAAACCAAATAAATTTTTACATATGCACTTTATATTCTCTTAGTACACGGGCCGAATTTGATGAAATTTTATCAAATTTTGTTATTGCAAATGTACAATTTATAAATTAGAAAGTACATTTAATAATTCTTAAATGTATTCGATCATCTCGGAAAAAAATCGTGCCAAACCAAAAAAACTGAGAGTAAAATTTCAACTTTTGAAAAGACATACAAAAACGCCGGGACACGTAAACTTAATTTTGGGTCGTATAATCTAGTTGTATACTCCGTTTTCAAAGATTAGGTCAAACTAAAGACTGATATAATTTTTAATTTTGCATTGTCTCAAGCTATTTTTTTGATTATATTTAAAGTAAAAGACATCGGAATTTCTTCTGAAATTAGTTTTTTTATTTATTGTTTATTTGTCGAAACTCTGCTCTAACCATGATAGCCGCCCATTTTCAGTCAATGTTTTCTGATAAAATTCGAACTATATGACAATGAACTAACAAATGATAATGATATAAGCCAAAGGTTATTACCTTGACATTTCGAATTGTATATAAATGATTTGTATCCGTCTAAATATGGATGGCCATCATTGCTAAAGTTATGTTTCGAAAAAAAATAATAATAACTAAATTCATTTCAAAAGAGATTTCGATGTCTTTTACTTAAAATATAATAAAAAAAATCGCTGGATACATTGCAAATTTAAATATCTCTTTATTTTCACCTAATCTTTTATAACGGAGTTAAGTACTGGATTCTACGGCCCAAAATTAAGTGTACCTGTCCCGGGGTGTTGGTGTGTCAATTTCACGTTCTTACTGTGTAATTATTAAGATGCCACTTTTGAAAATGAAAACAATAACAGAAAAGCTAATAGGAAATAAAACTGCAATTTAGCTGCATTACATTCGAGGCCATACTTGGGTGTGATCGCAAAACGGTCATGACTTGGTATTGTTACGTTTTTAATGTAAGAAGACCGCAGGTTTGATTCTTACAGACGCAGGTTGTTGCAGGTTTATCATATACAGACAATCTGACAATTATAAATACACAAATAATACAATTTAAATGGAAAATCACTGATGACGCCTGTCCATGAAAAGAGGCAGAAACTAGTCTAGTCTGATTTGAAAATTAATAGTGTTTATAATTTTTAGAGAACACCGTTTATTCTTCTTCTTAACCTAACATTTCTAAAGAAAATTATTCAAGTTCGAGGCCATTCTCTATATTTCTTTATTAGGATATTGTCCTAACAAATAATCCATATAGTTTTTGTTTTCAAATTTATTAATTGACCACTTTCAGGAATGTGTTGATAGATCTATTTAGGGAATTTTCTAGGTTCCCATCATCATAACGCATTTTGAAAGAAGTGACTATCCCATGCAAAACATCAAACATTCATATAACCTAGTTTTCCCACTAAATGAGAACTAATATATGAGCTTGAAGTTAAATATTATCACCATTGATCAAAAATAAATTGAAAACTTGTTTGTAATGTGCAAGCTCTACCTTTGGTAGATATACAATACACGCTTTTTGTTTATATTCTCCTTTTTATTTTCACACTTGTTTTGTTTAAAACCAAGATATAAAGGGGGAGTAAACAAGACCGTACTTTGTCTTTTTTAAAAGTTTGATAAATTTTTTATTAAAAATTATGTTTTTCAACCTTTAATTGTGCAATGAAAATATATATTATATTTCTTTATTAGGATATTGTCTTAACAAATAATCTATAGAGTTTTTGTTTTCAAATATATTAATTGTCCCCACTTTCAGGAATGTGTTGATTGTTGTTAAAGAAATATGGAGTATGGCCACGAACTTGAATAATTTTTATTTTCATTGCACAATTAAAAATCGAAGAAACATAATTATTATTTTTAATAAAAACTATATCAAACTTGTTGCCACTTTTCAAACACTTATTTTAATAAATTTATTTTTTAAACATTATTCTGCCCACTGCCACTTCCAATCAAAAAAAAAAATCCAATTTAAATAAAGACCATAAATATCTACGGATTTTAAAAATTTTCTAACGAATATATATAAAAATGTTAAAGTTATTCAAGTTGGATTGTTTTTTTTTTACATTTCATCAAAATGTTCTTGCATGTATGTCAAATCTACTTTCAATGATTTTCAAATAATTTTTATATAGATATTTTTTTTTTTTATTTTTATTTACATAAATTACATTTTACATTACTGCTACTCTAATATACATAGTAGAACATATTTAGTATTAAATTATATTAAAGCTTAAGAAAAAGACTTCTTCTCAAATTATCGTCCCATTTAATTTTGCATTTCCAACATAGGCAAATAAAATGGCAAAGTATTGAGAATATTATTAGTTGGTTTTTCTGAATCAAAACACAAGGCATGACGTGGTGATGTCATTAATTGACGAACATTAAAGGCAATATCTTCAAAATTTATACGTTCACTTGGTTCCAGAGTCCAGCAATTTAATAGCATTTGATATAAATCCTCATAAACATAAGACGGCTGGGCAGGCCTTGAACCGCTCTTAAGAGCATCTAAAATTTTATTCGAACTATTGATCTGAGCATAAGGGGTTGCACCCAAAGAACAACATTCCCAGGCAATTATTGCAAAAGACCATACATCCGACTTTGAAGAATAGTGTTGATATCTTAAAACTTCTGGGGCCAACCATCTAGTGAGATCAATTTTCTTTTGATTGTTCACATAGGGGGTTGGGCCAAATACTGAAATTTTCAATTTCATTTCAGCCGTAACATAAATGGAATGTGACGATAAATGTTTATGGATAATTTTAAATTTTGATAAATAATCCATAGCACTAGCGATTTCATAAATCCATTGTAATATCAACTGTTCAGATAAAGCGGTAATACGTTGTATGGGTGCTGAGCTAGGAGCTCGTCTACTTTCCACAAGTCTCCTCTTTAAAGTGACGGTTTGATGTTCAAACACTAAATAAAACCAATCCGTACTAGCTGAAACACCATAAAAATCCAATAAATTCGAATGTTGATGCAATTTCGTTAAATTCCGAAATTCCTGCAATAGTTTACATTGATCTGTACTAGTCAATTCATCCAATGACACCACATGTAATTGACAATCTGCACTTGATTCGGATAAAGTATTGGTTATTAGTTTTCCGGTTATAACGTCACCATAATTGCCTTCTGCTAGTACATCATTAACATTCATACGTAAATTATTACGTGGTATTCTCTTGTTAACATCCAAAGTGTCTACTAACGCATTTAATTGTTCTTTGAAATTCTCGACAGTAGGTGGCATTTCATCCTCTACAAGAAACCCATTATTTTCCCTCTCAATTATAGGTTGTTGCATAGTCATTTCATGTGAATTACCACGTGCCGATCTTATTTGACACTGTTTGTAGCGTAGATAAAAGTAAGCAATGACTGATAGTATAAAGCAGATACCAAATATGGAACAGGTCACTATCAATGCTACTACAGAGCTTTGACCAGCATCAAAAGTGGCATATGTAAAATTGTCCATAGAGGTGATATGCTGATCATGATTACTGCGGGTATATAGGATTTTAGTAATGCCATTCAAAGTACTGACCTAGAAGAACAATATGAAAAAATAATATTTAGATAAAAGTATACAATAAATACGTAATTTTAATTATACGAGGGTTGTAAAAAAAAATAATTTATAATTAATTAATTTATAGTTAATGTTTAAAATCTCAATTTACTGGAGATGTAAATTTAGTTGTAGTAAAAAAATAATAATAAAATATCTTCCAGAGGATCAATGGACCAGATTTATCACAAATCCAAATGTTAACAATGTCATTCAGGGCTAAATGTAGATACCATTCCTCATAATTGAAAAGCTTCTGCATGCTGTAACAAGCTAAATATGTCTGTCAATGGACATGTTAGCGTCAGATATCCTATTCTGTTGAGTGGTTGATTGATTTTCTTCTTAACCCTTTAGCCGGCAATCCTATCTCCTGGAAAAGGTTCCAAGGAATTTCATGCTAAAAACTAAAAAAGGAAAATAGGCGCTTATAAAACGCAACTAAAAATAAAAAATATGCACTAAAAACATTAAAAATAAGCAAATAAAAGAGCACTTTTTGCAAAAATTTAAGCATAAAAACACTGAATCATACGCTTTTCTTTGGTAATTACCAAGATTTTTAAATGTTTAAAATGGTTTTTCGGAAATTAAAATTTAAAAATGTATCCAATTTTGTAACAAATAAAATAAAACACTTAAAATAACTGAATAATATGCACAAATTGGCAATAAAAAGCACAAAATATGCATAAAATTTTGCCAAAATATGCTACCGATGCCATTGTATTTTAAATTGGATGATTCAGATAAATATTTTGTCTACCCAGGTGAAAAGTTCATATATTGTCATATATGTCCACATATATGAGTTCATATATGAATCCATACATGTTCGGATCCGAAATTTGAGGGTATATGGACATATATGCTCATATATGGACATATATGAATGTTCATATATTGTCATATATTATTACTTTTCCTATATTCTTGTATATAAAAAAGCTTTTTTAGTTTTTTTTTCCAAAATTATACAGTAATTTTTTTAAAAACTTAAAATATACTTCAATATAAGAATATTCTACACCATTTTTAATTGTATCTTAAAATTTAGTTTTCCAATTATTCTGAAACAACTAAAAATGGGAAAATATTTTATTTTTAAATTCAAAATATAACAAAATAAATAAATCCAATTAATTCATCTGGTTTAACCAGTTTTTAAGTACTGAGATCAAAAACTTTGGCTTAAATAAAGTTTAGCCGCATGTTTCCAAAATTAATGAAACTTTTCCACGCTGAATATGCCGATGGTAAAATCTTTTGGTGGACCTTATTCGGGAGGGAGGGGTTCAAATTTGAAGTTTTGTTTTGCGATTTTATACAAAAGTTTTGAATGGATTGGCATCATTTAGGCATCGTCGGAAAGGTGTTTTAAATGTCTTTTCAAAGAGTATATCCCCATTCCTTAACCCATTACGAGTCAGTTTAACATTTGGTATTTTTTTAACTTTTTCCTGTTTTTCAGAACTTTTGTATAAAATCACAAATCAAAATTTCAACTTTCAACCCCTCCCCCCGGAAAGGGGTGCGTTTTTAATAATAACTCATTCTCTGCAATCGTATTTATAAATTAATAAAACATTAATTTATATATTTTTGTTAAGAATTCGTAGACCGGCAGAGTAAGGGTTAAAAATAAAAAAAATAATTATCCTCATATATGGTCATATCTGATCAAAAATTAAAACATATTAACCATATATGGAATAATATATGAATTCATATATGGAGATATATGGCATATATGGAGATATATGGCATATATGAACCAATATATGAACCAATATATGCAATATATTATCATATATGGTGTCATACATATCCATATATGAACTTTTCATTTAAATGTATTTACCCATATATGCTCCCATACATTACATATATGCTCATATATGGAACCATATATGCCCATACATGAAACCATATATGGCAATATATCATCATATATGAAGTTTTTCACCTGGGTAATTAGATTATCGCCCTATTAATAAGAAATTAAGCTATTTCGATAGAACATCAAATAACCCAGCAAAACCACAAATTATCAAATAATGGGTCAAGTAATGTATCGCCATAGGGCTCCATGCATTACAATACATCTTACTTCACTGATGAATTTTACAGGCGATGTGCCTAAAAGTAATGGGATGTGCCTAAAACCTAGTAGGGGTAAAGTAACTGGTTACTTTTATTGTTACCGAGTTCTTCGGAAAAGTAATGTGTCTATAAATAGATTTTCAGAAAAACTAATTTAAAAAAAAAAAAAAATTACAAATAATTTTTGTTAATTAAATAAATAAAGTGCTCGCTCTGAGTTTCGAATCTGGGGTCTCTGGGTGCTAGGCTGCTAGGTTACATTATGTAACCCATTATCGGTAACTCATTAATTTTTGTGGGAAAATAATGATATAGGTATGGAATATACATTACAAGGTAATGCATTACTTTATCGCACCCATTACCAAAGTTTTGCTGGGTAGCTTAATTTTTTATGAAGAAATTTTTCTTGTGGAGTCCACGGTTTAAAAGCGAGAAAGAGTCTAAATTAAAATTTCTTTAAACTTCAAAAAATACATACTTTTATACAAACACCATTTTCAAAAATCTTAAAAAGCATTTTATTTTAACCAACTGAAAACCATTGATGATAAACACAAATTAATATGACTTTGCAGGAAAAACTTGCTAAAATTATTAGTTTTTTTAAGTATTATTTAAGTGAGAATAGCGACAAAAAATTTGTTAAATCTACAAAAATTTTGTAGATTTAACATGGTGGAAAAAACACAGCATGCACCACAGGGCGCAACAGTATCCCCTTTTACAAAAAAAGTTTGAAAACGTGTCACTTTTGTTTTCGTTGATGTATTTCTACTTTTTTTTTTTTTGTAATTTCAAATAGTGTATAAGGAAATAGCATATATTGGCCTATATTTTTTTTACCGTTGCAAATATACCCCTATTTTCCAAAAAAAATACCTTTATTCCAAAACTAACATCTCATAAGTTGTTGAGAATAAATGAGTTTAGATTTTTTATATTAGAAGCCAGTGATGCAAAACGTGGCACATAGGGCCATTTGTGGCACTTTTGACTGCTTGATGGCCCTGTGGTACGGTCTTATCTATTTTGGCCCTTTCAGCTCATAATTGAACTAACTACTTTAAACCGTTTAGTTCAGACTTTAATGAAATTTGCCAGATTTTTTTTTTAGTCGATGAGAGCATATGCTAGTTCCTTAGAAAACGAAAAACGGTGAGTTGTTTAATTTTTTATAAAAATCGCATTCAAAATCATATATTTTCGTACCAGGAGGTCAGGTTTTAAAATTTTTGAATGCAGGACGATAACATTTTTAAATCTTTTTATATTTGTCCAAATTTTTAAAAGAAGTGCCGCAATTCACTTTTTATTAAAAAAATGTGTTTTTGGAGGCTTTTTAAAAATGTTATGTTATCGCAAGAGCGGAAAAAATTTATGAGAATTCATAAAATATGTTAAACTTTATTGTCAGAGGGGTTTGTCTTGCATTTTTAAAAAAGCATTAAAATGACGAATTCTAATTAACAAATTAATATAATTTTTATTTTAGTAAAAATCTAATAATCGAATTTTTTAAAAAATATGGCCCTACAGGGATGATAAATGGGATTTTCAAATAGTACCAACCAGCATAAAAAATAGTACTTTTTCGACCCTCATAGTACTAAATACAAGTTTTTATTATAAATTAACGTTTTTAAAATTTATTTGTATATAAAAACAAAATTTAGTTGATTTTAGTTACAGAATTTATAAAAATTATCAGACTATTTCTTAAATTCACCTTTTTTTGCAAGGACATATATTTCATTACTCATTCGATTTTAGAATCACAAAGCAAATTTGAAGATGTTGGCAATGGCCTTTTTTCAATTGTACTTTTTTAAGATATTTATTTTTCACTTTTCGAACACTTTTTTTTTTTTCTCGAACTCAAATAAAATCTTCTTTAATCAATTCCATGTGTTGTTGGAGTTGTATTTCTGAGATTATGTATGCAAGAACAAAAACACCGTGTATTGAATAAAACTAGTTTTAATCACAACAAAACTCGACCTGTCTAACTTGTGGTGCGAGTGCATGTGGCATTAGAAATCAGTTTATCTATACCACGGTCAGTGATTGCACAGAAAATTTCATATAGACGCAATTGAACAAATAAAAACATAACAAATATTACATTATTCAAAAAACAGGGTCACTGACGAAGGTTCAATACCAGAAACTGCGCAGTCTGATTCAGGAAAATTGAAAAATTTACAATGTAGTTATGGTTTTTAGAAAATACACTCATTCTTCTCTACCACGTCTTTCACAATTAAAATTAAATAAAATTGCATATTAATTATAGTATTAATTGCAATTGTGTGAAAAAGACGTTAAAATTCAAACTCAATTTTTAATTTTTATTTATATGTAAATAGTACTAAAAGAGTCAAAGGAGTACCATGGTACTTTTCCGGATCAAATAGTACCAAAAAAAGTACTATAGTACTAACTTTATCATCCCTGTGGCCCTATCAATGGTATTTTGGCCCTTTTAAATTGTCAATTTGACCCAAAACAAAAAAACTCAAAATGCATCACTGATAGAAGCCTTTAATGATTATAAGTGCATTTTATAACTTTTCGATGCACACATGCATTTTGGTGCAATTTTATAAATGCATTCAAATTTATTCAAAGAATATATACAAATAGAGAGACTACACTTCTCACGCCTCTCAGCAACAAAATACCGAACTCGGGCAAGCAAATGACAACATTGTTTACATTAAAAAATATTTGCAACATGTTGATAATAATTTTGTTGCTTAAACACTCACTTTTTATATTGCATATAGTTTGTTATTTTCTATTAAAATTTAATGTATTTCAATTTTATCTTGCTTATTTTATAGTTTAAATTTAAAATAAATAAAGATTTTATTAAATTACTATTCAAAAATATAATAAAAATTTATTTAAACTTTTAAATTTCTGCAACATGTTTTCATTTGCTCGGTACGAGTTTAAGAACAAATAAAAAGAGGGCAAATTAAGAGATACTGAGGTGGATAGAAACACACTGATTTATTATATTAAAAAAAAAAACCGAAATCGCACTGCGGCTTGTGATTTAAAAGATATAACACATGTTGATATGCTATTTCCTTATACACTATTCAAGATTGCAAATAGAAAAAAAGTAGAAATATATCAACAAAAACAAAAGTGACACGCCTACAACAGTTTTTTTTTTTTGCAAACAGGGGGTACTTTGGTTCTTTGTGGTGCTTCCTGTGTTCCTTTACCGTGACCTTGAGAACATTTTTGTGGAAGTCGTGATCCTTCTGAGTAATCTCCCACAAATATTACCAATAGTTTAGATTCAATAAATTGTTGTGTGCTAGTTTGACATGTTTCCCACTGTGTATTGGTGCTGCACAAGGCCCAAAAATGTCATATCGCCCAAGAACGCTGCAAGTAGTATGTTGTTGTAATTTTTTTTTTTAATTTTTTGGTAGATATGAAAGCATGTTTGGTCAATATGTCATACTTTTAGCCCAAAAATTATATTCTTAAGAATGTTATAATGACCAAAAACGAAGAAAAATTAAGTAAATGCTTTTAGTATAATTTCAATATTTAAATTTATTTATGAAAACGATGAAATTGGGGTCTCAACATGGTCTATAATTTTTCCAAATAAACTATTGCTGGAAGGACTCAAAGGCACAGGGTTTTCGAGGATAAAAAAAAATATATTCGATGAAAGTCTTTATAGCGATTTACGTGTAGACTAAGATTTTTGTTCTCTCCGGATTACTGTATAAAAGATTATACGAAAGCAATAAATAATGTTATACGGCCTAACGGCGAAAAACGTATTGGAAGCGCTGTGACTTGCCGAGCCGCACATGTCGATCAGGCGGCGGATCGTGTACAGTGTTAATTAAACATTAACCACTTACCTTTCGCAACAATTTTTAAAAACTTTTCGTAGTTTTTAAAAATTGTTGCATTAGTATCAGTAGTAACTACTGTGGGGCTTCTATATTGTTCCTTAATGTTCTTAATTGCTTTTAGATAAAATTTAATGGAATAAATAAACTAGAATCAAATTAATTATTTTTTAATCTTCAAAATTTGTCTTCTTCATCTCGTGCTATTCACGACGCACGGACGCTATTACCTAACGCTCCCATGTTGTCATTTAAAAATCTTATTCATGACTACTCCGATATTGCTATGTTGGTATTGACGCAAATTCGAATTAACAGTATGCGGATTATCGAGAGTTTACTGTATTTCTTTTTTTTTTTTTTTTAAGATTTGATAAAATCTTAAACGATTTCTTAAGAAGTATTTGAATATTTGTTTATGATATATAAACAGTTAAAACATTATAAAAAAATTTCTGCATCTTAATCTTCTTAAAAGCTCTTTAAAAAAAATTCTAGACTTTTTGCAATTTCATTTTATCTTACTTCCCCCCACAAGTTTATTAAACCCCCCTTCGCAATTCAATATTAATTAAATACTCACCACACCCAAACTGACATGTAAATCTGAGTTTTTATTATCCAATGGAGGGTTATTATAACGACCATAACGTTTACCATCGCCCACTGTAAACTTTCGAGTCTTATTATCACCAGGACGATCGTAATCCAATTCAGCAGCTATATAATAGGGTAAACCACTTTCCTCGGCCTGTTTCCAACTACCCAACAATTCAGTATCGAAAGGTTGTAAAATTGAATCATCTACTCTTTCGACAATTATCAAAATTTTCGAAACAGGACCATTATCATTTTTAACAGGATTTATTTCCACAGTTACAGTAGTATCTGTAGAAGTAACAACCCTTGGCTGTGAAGGTTTCGGACTAGGTTCAGCTACTAATGTAGTACCCACTATAAAAGACGAACCGCATTTTACACCGTCTTCACAAATGGACCGTACGGTTATATTATATTCTGTAGCTGGTAATAAATCCGTTATCTCCAATTTATTTTCCGAACCTTGTACAACGAATTCTGGTTGGGCAAAGTAAGGCAGCGATGAATAGGTATGCAAACGTTTCGTTTTTATCAAATAATTGATAATTTTAAATACTGGTGGTGTTTCAGCTCCAGCTATAAACATTTTTAATGGTTCATAGGCTTTCCAGCTTATACTTAAACTATTTTCGGTAGCATTTTTTAACTGCAAATCTTTTGGTGAGGCATCTGTAGTATAGGTATAATAGCTATGAACACCGACACCACCACAGTTTTCGGATTTTATGGCCACACAGGGTGTATTACACAATTGTTCATCCTGTCTATCATCGGCAATAACATCATGGGAACAATAACATTTTTCCGCTAATAGAACAGCATAAGTTACATTTTTTAATTCACATAATTCCACACAAGTTTGTGGCATTTTGGCATAAACCGATTCGGTAAGAATCTCAATTCTAGCCGAAAAACATCCCACATAATAATAAGAAGAATCGTGAACTTGAACTACATCTTGACCACAACAATTGTTTAGAAGTTGTAGCCATAGGATGAGGGCGATGAAAACAAATATTGGTATTCCCAAATTAGGGCGGTGGCCAGGTGCCGATAATGTTTCATTTTTAATTCTTCTAATACATGCTTTAAATCGTGTGTGTCGTTGCGCCATAACTGTTGTAGGTATTTAACTCTGCAATAATAAATTCACAACTGAGTTTTAATGTTCATTCATAATTTTTTTTTTTACGAAAATTCAAATTACCTTGTATTGCAATAATGTTAGTTTTCGTAGCTTTTGCTTTTGTTTAACTTGTAAATCAATTTGTAATGTGTTTAATTAATTTTTATTTTTTATTAATTTTCCTCTTCTTTTCATATTGCTGTTAGCACAGACAGAGGGTTTTTTTTTTTAGTTTTCAATTTTCAAAATCATTTGCTTAATTATATTTTATACGAATCCACCATGGCGATCAGCAAACATCAACCGTCAACAGTACAAAAAAAAAACACATTCTTACTTTCAAACCTACCAGTCCAGAATGTTTTTCACTCTTCTCCCATACTTTATACAAAGCCACCAAGGCACCATAGTCAACCACAGGTGGTCTAGAATAAGGTGTTGACAAAAAAATAATAAAAAATACTCCGCAAAGTGTTTACAAAACACTATATATCCCATTTCAGAAAAACCTATTTAAAAAAAAAATCTAGACAAATTTAAAAGATACAGTGTTGTTCAAAACATTTGCAACTGAAATCTTGGTTTAGGTAATTATAATTTTGTTGATCAAAAAGATTTGTGGTATAAGTTTTTGTTTTTTTTTTATTAAATTCAGTTATAGCATATTATTTTACAAACCCAGGTGAAAAAGTTCATATATGACCCATATATATACATATATGGACTTCCATATATGGTTTGGATCCGAAAATTGAGGATATATGGACATATATGGATATATATGTCCATATATGTCCATACATTTGTCCATATATATCCTACCCATATATGTTCATATATTTTCCTATTACGTATATTTTCATAAAACAAAAACAATTGTTAATTTGAAAATTCAATTTTTATTAACAAAATTATTGCTTAAATATATATTATTATATATACATAAAAAAGTGTATATTTTATATACATTGAAAATGAAAATTATTCAAGTTCGAGGCCATACTCTATATTTCTTTATTAGGATATTGTCCTAACAAATTATCTATAAAGTTTTTTTTGTGTTCAAATTTATTATTTGACCCTTTCAGGAATGTGTTGATAGATCTATCAAAGATAATGAAAGATAATACCAAAATGTAATACTTTGTTTTATTTGTCAATATATTTGTATACATCAAGATAATATAGAACAGAAGATTCATACAAAAATCTTTTAACTATAGTTTAATTTATAAATTTATTTATAAATTAAACCACACATATGGGAAAATGATGCATATATGCTTCCATATATGGTAGTATATATGGATAATACATTCATATATGTTTTCATATATGTAACCATATATGGAAAACACTTTCATATATGACTCCATATATGGTAAACATTTACATATATGGTTCCATATATGAAAACATATATGCAACAATTGTTCATATATGGTTCAATATATGCTTCCATATATAACAAACATTTCCATATATGCTTCCATGCATTTCCATGTATGGATCCATACATATTCATATATATTCATACATGGGCCATATATAATAATATATGATCTTTTTCAGCTGGGAATACAAAAAAATTATTCATAACTTTTCAAAACTAAAAAAAAGTAATTTTAACAAAATAAGTCGATAGTGCAGTGTTCAAAAGATTTGCAACTCTTGAAGTAATTAACAGGAAATACAAACAATGGTTTCATCGCTCAGTATTTTGTACCGTACACTCAAAAAAAAAAGTTTGTAAAGTCAGCAAAAAATTTTGCTGAGTCAGCAAAATTTTAGTCAGGAGGATGCTTGCAAAAAAAGTTGCTAATGTCAGCAAAATCTTTTGCTGAAAATCAGCGAGCTGATTTTTAGCAACAAAATGAGTAGATTCAGCAAAAGTTTTGCTAACACTTAGTAGATTAGAAATAAAAAAGCCTTGCTAAAAATTAATAAATTTTTTGCTGAATGTTAGTAGACTGAAAAAAACGCAAAAAATTTGTAGAAAAATTGTAATTTAGTTAATTTATTTGCTGAAAATCATAAAACATATTTTTGTGATTCTTTTAAAAATAATTTACAATAATTACGAAATATAAAAATTTTCATTTTCCCACATTGACGACATGAATTAATTTAATATCTGAAAATATATAGAAATAAATATATATAACATAACAAAAATTTTCTTTCAACTACTTACATCAATGGTTGTCTAAATGATGCTATCGTTTAAAGGACGCAACTGCCGAAGATAATTATAGAAACGAAACGAAAAAATAAACAAAAACAAAGGAAACGAAAAAAACAACCCTTTTTTTGCAATAAGAAAGAGGAACCATAAAAATCTACCTAAGATGTGTGTCTTTGTCTTTCGATTTACTCTGTCTACATGTCTGTATATGTTTGTTTGCAATTTGACCACACTATTATTAATCTATAAACATTTAGTTTAAATAAATAAATATTTTATTTTGTCTTTTATTTAATTAATAGACAATTATTTTCACAAGCCGGTGACAACGCAAAATTTAAGTTGTTTTAATCCTCAATTTTGTTTTATGTATGAAAAACAGATACAAAAGTCTTCCATGGTTGATTTTTTTTATATGTCTTATTAGAGTTGTACTTTTTAGTATCATTTTCCTCTTATCTACTACATCTTGACATGCCGCGACATCTACTTCATTCTGCGTATATCTGTCAATCTGGTTGTCGTCCACACTATTAATGTGCTTATTAGCACAATTTTTTTTAGCAAAATTAATTAGTAAAACATTAGTATATTAGTAAAGCATTAGTATAAAACAGTTAAGTGCTGAATAAGTATAACAAAAATATTAGCTGAAAACACGATTTTAGCAAAAAATTTTGCTAAAAAATAGTATACCTGATTTACAAGACGTTTTACTAACTTTTCTACTAACTTATTTTTTTGAGTGTAGCCATTATTTTTTATAACTTCTGAAGACCTCTTAGGCATTGAGGCAATGAGCTTTTTAATATAATCATCAGAAATTTCATTAAACTGCTTCTCCAACTCTACGAAAAGTTCGGAATACTTTATTGCCGATATTCCGTTTTACAATCATCCACATGTTCTCAATCGGGTTGAGATCGGGAGATTGAGCCGGCCATGACATGATATTAGTTTCATTTTCCTGCAGCCAAACTTTATAAGAAGGGCAATCAAAAATATGCTCTAAAAGATCCATTTTATGCCCATAAAAAATTACCCAAAAAATGGAAAATATGCTCCTAAAACTTAAAAAATGTGCACTTAAAAATAGATCTTTTATTAAAAATAGATTTTTTATTAAAAATTTCGTATTTTAAAATTTATTGTTTATTAAAGTCAAAGTAACAAAAAACAAAAAATTAAATTAAAGTTTAATTATAGCAAAATCTGTATATTCTTAAAACAAGAAACTCAAAAATAACATATTTATTTATTGAATATCCGGAATAGATGTTGCAAACCCAAGAATATATAGAATTCAAAAATTCAAAAAAATATTATTTTTCGAAGAAAAAACAAACAGGAAAAACAAAAAAAGTAAAAAAAATATGCTCTTAAAATTTAGGTTTGTTCTAGAAACTACTAAAATATGAAGCAAACCCCAACCATATTTGCAGGTACCCGACGAAAAAAGTTCTGAAAGAGTCAGATATGATTATATATAGTAACACATATAACTAAACATCACAAGTGGGCGTTGTGGTGTAATGGTTAGCGCGTTGGACTGTTACACAGATGGTCCCGGGTTCGATTCCCGGGGACGACAACATCAATTTAGAAAAATAATATGTATGAGTTTTCTATCACTTATATGTATCGCTGTGCCCACCTTCGGTGTTCCCAGAGCACTTAACCCCACCGAAGTAAAATAATGAATCAGGGCTATGAAACAAAAAGCTTCAATAATTCGCCAACTCTACATCAGGTGGCGACCAACAACTGTTCTAAGACATCATCTCGCGCAATTACAGTGTTGCCATGTTTGAAGCCCTTCATCTTTCACCACCTTTCATCTCTCCACTATCCCCTTTCCAAAGAAAGCAACAAATTAATTAATAGGAAGAATTTCCTGAGTGTTGCTTCTCTTTAAAAAAAAAAAAAAAACAAGTTGATCTCATGCTATCTAAACTCATATAGTTTGATCCGAAATATTATCAAATTATATATAATTTGATACAATTTTGTCTAATAAGTTTTTTAATTAAAAAATTTAAAAAAAGCTTAAAATGTTTTAGATATCAGTGCTTTTTTTATTCCGTGTTTTTTTTTAACTTTATGTTAATATATTTTGAAAACCTAAAGTTAAATTCTCAGGTCAGATTCAGAGTTAGCGGACCTCAAGCCTTTTGAAAAGTATGATTTAGTCACATGGTCTCGATCTCTCTAAAGGCTCCATAAAGGCTGAATTAGCCAAGCGTAAACGTAAACGTATCTCGGAGTACGAAATTTAATAAGTAAAATAAGAATAGAAGACATTTTGTGTATCTTGTTATTTCATTCATATGCATTAAACATAGAGAAAACGTAAACGGACAACAAAATTCTATTTTGATTAGATTTTCTTGTGTTTTTACGTATTCTATATGTTTAATGAATATGAATGAAACAAGAAGATACACAAAATATCTTCTATTCTTATTTTACTTATTAAATTTCGTACACCGAGATACGTTTACGCTTGGCTATTTCAGCCTTTAGTCTTGACGTTTCTGTAACGTGCCGTTTCGGATGGCTGTTTTGTGTGGTTAGTCTGTTCCGTAACAACATAGAAGCTTTAAACGACTATAGTAATTGTTTGAGTAGTTGCAAATGTAGTTGTAATATTATTATCATAATGTGTCACAAAACCTTTTTTTATGTTATCTTGTACAATTTAGCTTATAAAACTAAAAAAAAAATTTTTTGTATTGGTTGTTTAGCTTTTTTTTATGTGAGAGCAATCAGCTGTTTTTTGCTGTCACTTAACGTAGTAGAGAAAATTCTGTTTTTAACAGGTTCGTCCGGCAGGCAACTTTACATTTCAGACAAACTAACCACATACACTCATTTTCATACATCAAAAACAAATCAGCTGATTCGTCACGGAACATAACGTACAAACTAATTCAGCCTTAAAATATGCCTGTGTTGTTATAACTTTTAAAATTTTGTTTGAAGATTTTTCTGAAAACGGAAATATGTTTGATGTTTTTAAGCCCTATACAAACTTTTTGTGGAGTATTGTTTTTTGTCAATACCTAATTCTAGACCACCTGTGCAACCAGCTAGCCAGAGCCAGTATTATTAACATTGAATAGGTTGACTAATCTAAGTTTCAGTTGAAAAAATTATCTCTCTCTATCTCTCACTTTTTCTCATTATTTTATTGATTCATATCTCTGTGGAATACAAAACAATTTTTTTATATTTCTTAGTTTTACTTCTATAAGCCAAAAAGAAACAAATATTGTGTTACCTGTAAATTAACAATTTTTTATTTCTTATTCTCTCTGTGTTACCTGTGTACTTGAGGCTTAAACCATACACAGAGAGAATGTTGAATACAAATTTAGCCAATGAAAGTTTTTTTTATTTAACACTTATGTCCTGTTTAAAATTATATCCCATCTGTTATGTTTGTTGGGTCAAATTGACACAATTAGAAAATCATTAAAAATCATATATAATTTGCTTTTAATTGATTTTTTCTCTCAAAATAAAAATTTTAGAACTCTTTTTAACTGATAATAGTAAACAATTTTAACATTAAAATTAAAACTCTCAGGATTTTTATTAAAGAAAACTTAAATTTCCACCCAAGTAAAAAAGCTTTGATATAGTTATATATTTCTTGATACAGTTATCTTTAATGATATATTGCAAAATATATATTCATATAAAATTATATCTCAAATATATAATTATAGCTTGCTTTATATTACACTTTATTTAGTGCAATATGTATAAATATGTAATTACATATCGTTCTATATATGATTATATATGGCAAATGTAATTGTATATATTTATATATAATTGTATCTAATTGGACGTAATTGAATCACATCATATATATTTTTATTTTTTATTTTATTAATTAATAATCATATAATTACAAATTATATACTATTTCCCTAACCGAGCACTAGCTACTATGGCTTTCGGCGCGTTGTAGCGAAAACAGATCAGTGCCTCTGGTGGGAATCGAACCCAAGACCCCCGCACTTATAAGCCAGCACGCTACCAACTAGCCTACCGGGGCGCACTGCACATCATATATAATTTGATCTAATTTGATGAAATTGGATATAGTTTGATACGATTGCATCCGAATTTTGTCCTCATCCGAAGGTATCAAATTATATAAAGGGTCCGCCAAATTACTTTTTTTTTTGAAAATGCTATAAAAAAAAACTACTGAATATTTTCTCAAATTTCTTTTTTTATTTGAAAGTACAATCCTTCCGGTTAATAATGGAAAATAATTTCATTCAAATGGCTGCCTCGGCTGGCCATGCAGTAGCCTACACGATCGGTCCAATTTTTAAGCACATTATCGATTGTGTGCAGCTGTATTTCACCAATGGCTTCACGAATATTGTCCTTTAAAGCGTCAATTGTCTCTGGCTTGTTGGCGTAACACTTATCTTTGCCGGCACCCCACAAATAATAGTCCAACGGTGTCAAATCGCAGCTCCGTGGTGGCCAAACGACATCAGCTCTGCGGCTGATAATGCGATCTTCAAAAACAGGGCGCAAAAAATCGAGTGTAGCTTCGGCTGTGTGGCACGTAGTGCCGTCCTGTTGAAACCAAATGTTGCCAATATCCTCCTCTTCAATTTTTGTGCAAAAATTCGTTCAACATGGCCCGATAACGATCGCCATTGACTGTAACGGCCACTCCTTGCTCATTTTCGAAGAAAAGTGGCCCAATTATGCCTGTGGACCAAAATCCGCACCAAACAGTCACTCGTTTTGGGTGTATCGGCTTTTCAATGTATGCGTGGTTTTCTGTGTCCCAAATGCGACAATTTTGCTTGTTTACATACCTGCTTCTCTTCTTCCAAAATCCGTACGCAATTTTCGCACACATTCTGCAACATTACCATGATTTTCAAAGTAATGTCGCAATATTTCCCAGCGTTGTTCAAGCGTATACACAACCATATTCGTTTAGCGGAAGGATAAAACTAATTATCTGTCAAATCAGACATGAGCTAACTGTTACCATTCACGAAATAAGCACTAGTTGAAAAAAAAAAAAACGTTAGATGGCGGACCCTTTATAATGTGATACATTAACATACAATAATATACAATTGTATACAAATATATGAAATTACATATGACATATGTAATCATATATAGATTGATATGTAATTAATTATATGTTTTTTACATATCGCACTATATAAAGAAAAATATAATTTTATATTTGAGATATATTTTTATATTTGAGATATATTTTTATATGATTTTTTATGAATACATATATGGTTTGCAATATATCATTATAAATAACTGTATAAAGTAATATATAGCTATATCAAAACTTTTTTACTTTTGTTCTGAAAGGCTAATAGGATTCTGATGACATTTTCGTCAACCCAAGAACAAGTAAATATAAATTTATATTCCAATTTACGTTCACACTTGTGAACTTACCGTTTGTAAATTTGGTTCAAAATAGTTGTTAATTTTTCTTTGAATTTTAGAACGACCATATTACACTTATTATTTAAAAATTTTCACCAGTTTTGCGAATAAGTTCTATGTTTTTTAATTATTTTTTTTTATTTGTTAATTATTAAATTTGTTTTTCTTCTTTGAAATGTTTTTAATTTGGTTAAGTTGGGTACGATTAGTTTTGAGTAGTATTTTCATACACTCGCTCAGTCCTTTAATTCCACTTCGCTAAATATAGTTGGGCAAAGCAAAATTTCTCCAATTTTAAATTTTTTTACACACATCGAATGCTCTTAGCAAATTTAACAAAAAATATATTTAAACTTTATTAAAACCTCTTACAGTTTAAAACTTACAAGCGATCAAAGTTATAAGCGCTATATGCGAGTAGAAAGTTGTCGTTCGCTCAAAACATGATTTTTCTACAGATAAAAAATTTTAATGTCAATATTATGACAAACATTTAAAAGAAAAGACTACAATTTATCAATCCTGGTCAAAAAATTTCTAATCGAATCAAACTTTTTTGTAAAAATAAGAAAATAAAATATTAGCTCAAAATGACCCAAACATAACAGATGTATCTATGTAGATAATAGGTCATAGATTAAAACCAAAAAAAAATAAATTTTATATTAATAAAATTGTTGACAAAATAGATATAATAAAACTGAATTTTAATGGGAACCAGCAGTTTTATTAAAAGTTTTTTAACTTTGTTTTTCTAAATTGGGTCATTTTGACCCAAACAGGACAGAAGAGTTAAGAGTGATTTTCTTTATAAAACTAAGGAAATAAAAAGCTTCTTAATTTTTATGAAACATAAGTACATTTTTAATTAAATTTACGAAACTTTTCGTACATAAATTGAAACTGTTAAAAATAGTTTATAGAAACTTTAATTTAATTAAAAGGTTTAATGATTTCAATTTCCTAAATTCCAAATCATAAATGTTGTGAGTATAATTCTCTCAGTGTATAAGTTCGAAATCTCTCTCTCTCTCTCTCTCTCTCTCTCTCTCTCTCTCTCTCTCTCTCTCTCTCTCTGCAACACTTATATTTTACCAGTTTTCACTTCAGGCTAAGATCTTATTAGTAATTTGTTAGCCAGCTGTGTGAATTTAAATAAAATATAATGTTTTTTGGCCTGGTTATTGTTTTGGTTTTATTCTTAATGTTTTTTATTGTATAATTAATAAAATAAAAATTGTTTTTAATGTTAATCTATTAACTTTTATAAAATAACTCTCGCTAGTACAACTTTAATAACACTATTCTTCTACAGTCTTCTCTATCGCTTCGAGTCAGTAATAACTATATATATTCGGGATTTTCTAAAATTGTTAATACGCAAAATCCTTAAGCAAATCCGACAAACAAATTATGCGGTAAGGAAATTTACAAACTCACATGTAAAAAAGGTTGTTGGTGGAATCTTCTGAAAATTATAGTTAAAACAAAGGTAAATGCCGTTAATAAGGCGACAAAGGTATTACAATTAACAGTTATTTTTAACTGTTGTGTACCGACTAACAAATGCCGTAAAAATTTATAACAATGTTGTAAAAATTACTGACAAATTTTTACTAAAAAAGAAATTTTAAACAACTGACAAAATTTGTGAAAAAGCACTGATATTTTCGGTATTTTAAAAGTATCCCAGTGTTGAAAAGCATTACCATATAAGTGGTTATATAAGTACATATTTGGTAATGGCAAGTACTTACAATCGTCAATACAAATCTCATTTCATTTATATGGGGAAGTCGCGCAATGTAATGGTATATTAATACTAACCACATTACGAAAAATCAAAAAAAAAATTTGGTTACCTATCTGCTTACCAGTATGGACAAATTTAATGAGTTTAAAAACAAATTTTCAAAACGTAATTTAATAAAAAAAAAAATTTACTGAACATTTTTTAATAAAATGTACCCGACACTCCAGATTGTTAGTCCAATAAGTCAAAAAATAAATTTTCAAAAATGTTTAGATCATTACTTTAAATTTAAAATAAAAATAAGTACTTATGGGTAACGCATTATTTTTTGTATCGAAATGTAAAAATGAACTAGTTATTAGTAAGTAATTATTATTTGTATTAAAGTAATGCATAGAGTAATCTGGTGTCATTAGTGGTGGTCCAAAAAAAATGTAAATATGGGGTCTAATATAACTATATCTTATTTGATAAGTTTCCATTTATAAACACATACAAATTAGTTCGAAAAATGGGCCATCTACATGTATCTAATTATATCAAATTAGATATAATTTGATACAATTTTATCCGAGATTTGTCCATGTTCGGGACATTAAATTATGTCTAATTAACTATAAATATATCTAATTGTATTAAATTTTAGCTAGCAGGTTTGCTTTTTTGTAACTTGAAGATGTGCTTAAAACTATTTAATTTGAAAATTTAAATTTCTAGAAATCAACAGTTTTGATGGCCCAAATTTTTTATACGAAACATAACGAAATTTTTAAAATTATACAGAATAAATTTAGTGTTTCGAAAATACATCTATTGTTTAATTTGAAATTATATAAAAGAAAGCACTTGAAAATGATTTCGACATAAAATTAATATGGTTATATGTGAAGCAATATGTAATAAAGTCTTAACTTGCAGATAACTTAATTTGATATTGAACTTTACCAAAATGTCTATGAGATTATATGTAATGCTATATAAAATTATAAGGAAACTATTTCCAGTAAAACGTCACGTATAATTTAATAAGACTTAGCATGAGACCACATATATAATCATATCTATCACTACATATAGTTGGATTATTATTATATGGCTTATAAAGTTATATATGGACTAAGATTTGGAGACATGTAATAATTATCATATAAAAAATTCTCTCATTAAAAATTATCAGATGTATTTGCATATAATGATATAGGCCGTTATGTGACTCCATTCAAAGTAAGATTTGACTAAATCATATTATATATGACTAGATATAACTATTTTTACCCGGGATATTTTAATAAAAAAAATGTTTTTTTGTTTCGATTACAACAATAAAAAAATACATAAAATGTATTGGAGATACAATGGAATTTTCTAATTACTATTTTTAAATTATGAATATAATACAAATAAAAACTAAACAAGAATTTTTAAAAACTACGAAATTTTATTTTTTCAATATCAATGTTTTGGTAGTTGTTTATTAAAATTTAAACAACTATTACAAAAATACAGTATTTTTCTTTAGTTGTTTTTTTAAACAACTGTCATAATAGTAGTTTTAAAATATTTCATATAAAAACAACTACTGATACCTACACAAACAACTGTCATGTAGTAACCCAGCAAAAAAAGTGAAATAGGGTAGAAGGGGGAGCATGCGCCACTTTTTTTTAAAGCGCTGTCGTTACATAATCAACATTTTTTTTTTTTGAAAAATTAATTTTTATCTAAAATTTTAAACATTTCAATTTTTATTTGTATGTTTAAAACATAAATTATCTTTATTCCTTATTGCTTTTTTAAGATTTCCGAAGTAAATCAAATCGGCTAAACTCTCCCACCTATGGGGTAAATTCGCCAAGTTGATGTTACACATTTCGCACTTGATCAACAAGAGGGTATTAACTCAAAATTTTTAAAATATCACTTTTTTCAAGAAATCAACTAACAACATCAATATGTATCAATTGTAAAAATTTCAACGTATTCCGATTACTCTTTCATCTCGAAAACCACTTTTGAGACCATTTTCATGATAATGTAGTGATTACCTTTATTTCAACAAAAAGGTATTATTTCGAGTTAATACAATAGTTCAAATAGAAATGAATCGTATATTTTCATAAAAACGGTATTATTTTGATTTGAGCCTTTATTTATGTTAAAAATAATCAAACTGTTTTATTTATATTTGGTTATATTTTGAGTTGATACTGTTTTGTTGATAAAATTTGTTTTATTCTATAAATTTAAATCGATAAAATTTCAAAAAAATGGTATTAACTCAAAAAATTGATTTTTTTTTGCAATGAGTGGAAAAATTGAAAACAAAAACAATGTATATGTATTTTCAAATGGAATTTGCTTATTATGATATGTTTGAATTTTTAAATTCTGTTAAAATGTGGCCATAAACAGTTTTTTGACTCTACTGAAAATTTTAAAATTTTGAGTTAATACCCTCTTGTTGATCAACTGCGATTTGTCAGTTATAAATACAACGGTTCTGGTGAAAAACTTATATTTTATATTAAATAATCATAAAAATGGATATCAATCGCTGTTATTTCAAGAAAATAATGTTATAAAAGATTATTTTTTAGGAAATTGTTGAACGAAAACTACTTCAGGCCGGGCAACAAACATAATCATGTAACGAATTAATATAACGTATACGTCTTTTAAAGTGCTACCAAATTTTGTTGACGATTCTACCCCACCTGGTGGTGAGCCGTATGTGCCCCATAATCAGCCGCTTACATAGTTTTATTTTTTTTTTACATTTTTTAGAAAAAAAAACTAAAAAAATTTGTATTAATGTTATAAATTAATATCAATACTTCGACTTTTAAAAGGATATTTTGTTTTAATACTCGAAATGAAAAAGTTATTCCAAATATACTAACTCCATAATATTATTTTTACAATCCAAAAAACAAAAAAACGTGTCTATTCTCAACCACCTGTGAAGTACAAGTGTAAAATTTGGTGACATGAAAGGTGATCCATAACTGCATAAATTATGGAAAGAAACATTTTAATAACTGTTTTAAATACAGCGAAAATCAGGAGTGGCATATGTGCCCCAGTGACGAAACCTTCGCCTTCTACAATACTTGTAAATGTATCGCTTTTTTAACAACATACAAACAAATAACTTCCAAAACAACTAATCTGGTTCATGCACACAACAAGCCTTTTTCTACTCTAAAAAAAGTTATTTTATAGTAGTTGAACTACTGACTGACTACATGGCACATCCAGTGTAAAATAAATCAGTGTTTGCGCTAACTTGTAACTACTTCAGTGCCGTAGGATACTGTTTGCAGTGGTTTTTAAGCAAATTTTTTGTAAAGTATTTTTTTTGCTGTGAACCAAGATAAATTTATATAGGTAATGCTAGTAGCCCAGATGTTTATTTTCCTCTTACCTTTTTTTATGTATGTTGGTCTTCGCTATGTCAAAATTTGTCTAGATATAGCTGGTTTTGACATTTCGGTGTTCTGTAGGCAACAACAAAATGCCTGTTGTTTTCGTATTGTTGTAGTTGTTTGTTGTAGTTGTTGTTCTACTAGCACTACCAATATAAATTTATCTTGCTGTGAACTAACAAACTTTTTTGAGTGTCCAGATTAGGTATAGCATAAAATGCTACAACTTGACAGTAACAGTAGCAGTTTTTTTTGGTAAATGGGCCCAATGTTGTTTGTATTTTAAACAACTAATGAGATCAGAGTTTCTTTAAAAAAAAACAACGTAATATATTAACGAACGTTTTAAAAGCGATACTCTCGCTTTTTATACTCTTTTTTTTTTTCTTTGTCTTAACAATAAATAAAAAATAACGCCGGCCTTAAACAAATAAAAAAACATGCTCAAAATTGTTTTTGTTCATAAAGTCTCTACATATGATCACATCGCTATTTGGCAGAAGTTCTAAAACTTTTATTTTTGGGATACATTTTTTTTATATAAATACTCAGGACACCAATGATTTTGTGACTGGAAATATATAAACTGTTTTTTTTTTATACAGCCAATAATGACGATCTCAAAACTGTGTTTCTGGATGAAATGTAGTTTTTGAAATATTTCGTAGAGATTTTGAAAAAAGCTTTATCTGATCTAAAAATTACCGACGTGTCATTCTAAAAATGTTCGACCTGATATTGATATATTTAGTATATTATCAACTTCCTATGATAGCTGCGTGTAAAAGGGCTCAAAGTTCGATATTTTTATAAAAAGTGAGAGAAAAATCTTATGTTTATGTCAACTACACTGAATTGTGAGAAGCTAAACACACACTCAAAAAAATTTTACAGTTACTACGTAGCAGTTGTCTGTGTAGTGATAAGTTTTGTTTTGTTTATTGGCGTATCCATTTAACCAAAAGTGGGCTAAACAAAATTCGCAAAATTAGTGCGAACAGAACCATGATTTTCAAAATAAATTTGCACAATTTTGGAGCGTTGTTCAGGCGTTAGTCTATTTATGTTGAACTGCTATAGGTACCAAACTAAACATAAATCACTTGACAGCGGACAAAATGGCCGCCAGTTAAAAAAGTGTTGCCAACTTAATGTTCTATACCTGTATAAAAAACACCCTTTATATGTCAAAACATTTCTTTATATTTTTTGTTGGTGAAATATACATATATTTTGAAATGTGTTAAATACAATGAAATATATTAATTGATGTAACTTTAATTAAATTCAAGCTAAATTGTAATTTTAATATTTTTAATTTGCTTTAAACTAATAATAAAAAAAATGTGTTTTAAGTTATATTAAATTTGGCGTTTTGTTAAAGAATTAGTGTTGTATTAAGCTAAAAAAGATGTATATTAATGTCTATTAAATTTAATAGAGAAGATGTCTGAGCTTTTTAAGATATACGTAACTGTTCATCTTTTATGCGATTTTTCCGAAGAGCTTTTTAACCTATATTTTAAATATTTTAAATAAATGAAAAACGTAACACACTACATAGGCAATATTGTTATCAAACTGTTTGTTTTCTCGAGCACATCAAAACTGCGTTCCTAAAAATCTGAATTTTATTGGTTACAGACATGTTTCCATACAAAAATGTATTAACTTTGACCCCATCTTTTAATTCTTAAACGTGAGATTGGGCCGCTAAATAAAAATATGTGTCCAGTATTTTTTTTTTTATTCCTTATCGCGTATTCAAATTTCATTAAGATCGGAGAGAACCCGTCAGTAGACTCCCCTTGTAAGTTTTTACTTTTGCTTTTTTTACAAAATTGTTTTGCTTTAAATGCTTAGAATTTTCCTTGTTTTGTCTTTTCTGATAATTATATATAAAAGTGATAGTTTCTACCATATATGTTTATATATATAAATCTATAAAAGTGATCGAATTTGTTTGATTTTATTGTATCATATATACCTATATATACCTATAGCTATATATAATTATAAATTAAAGTATACATGATCTCATATTTAGCAATGTTAAGTATACAGTGCACTCGCGATAATATGAACTAATTAAAACCAAGCCAGTTCACTTTTGAAAGATTGTTCATATTTGCGAATGGCATCTAATTTACCTTTAAAAAACGTTTTTCCAATAAATATAAAAGTTTCTTATTTTAAATTTTTTATTTTTTTTTTTTTTAAAGAGAAGCAACACTCAGGAAATTCTTCCTATTAATTAATGTGTTGCTTTCTTTGGAAAGGGGATAGTGGAGAGATGAAAGGTGGTGAAAGATGAAGGGCTTCAAACATGGCAACACTGTAATTGCGCGAGTAGATAAGTCTTAGAACAGTTGTTGCTCGCCACCTGATGTAGAGTTGGCGAATTTATTGAAGCTTTTTGTTTCATAGCCCTGATTCATTATTTTACTTCGGTGGGGTTAAGTGCTATGGGAACACCGAAGGTGGGCGCAGCGATACATATAAGTGATAGAAAACTCATACATATTATTTTTCTAAATTGAAGTTGTCGTCACCTGGAATCGAACCCGGGACCATCTGTGTAATAGTCCAACGCGCTAACCATTTATTTATTTTTTTTTATTTATTTATTTAAGTCTATGGAATAAATCCTTACAGACTAGAAACATAATACAACTTGCAATAACATAACTAACATAATAATAACAAAAACATAAAAATGATATACATATTAACTAATTATTCAAAAACAATAATATTGCGTTTTATTTGATTAATGTTTGTTGAAAAATCTATTAAATTATATAGTTCGTTACACCACAGCGTAATGGTTAAAAAAAAAATAATTAATTTTTGAAAAAGAAACAAAATTTAAAAGTTACTTGTTTAAAAAAGTTACAGTTTAAAAGTTACACTTGCACCTTTTCCCAAATTTTCTAAAAGATCTGCTTTTTCTTTTAAAGTTAAAAACTTATGCTTTTTTATGCGTATTTAAGAACTTTTCACGTTAAATTTATATTCACAAAATGCATAAGGAATTCTAGCTGAATCTGAGCACTAACTAAAACGTGTATGTTAGAAATTTTGATTGACAGGTGAAGACAATTTAAAAGCAAACAGCTATGGAAATCCTCAAATTATAATGCAGTTGAAAAAAAATGTAACCACTACCCTGTTGATTTAGCTTTAAACACTCCGTTAAAAATACAAAAATAAGCTGCCCAGGTGAAAAAGTTCATATATTGTCATATATGGCCACATATATGAGTTCATATATGAATCCATATATGTTGGATCCGAAATTTGAGGGTATATTTACATATATGCTCATATATGGACATATATGAATGTTCATATATTATTACTTTTAATATATTCTCGTATATAAAAAAGCTTTTTTTTCGTTTTTTTTTCCAAATTTTTTAAAATTTAAATTTTTTTTTACGATTTTATACAAAAGTTGTGAATGGATCATCTGAAAGGTGTTTTAAATATCTTTCCAAAGAGTAATATGTTTAACATTTGGTATTTTTTTTTTTTTAATTTTCCTGTCTTTTTTATTTATTTTAAAAATTATCTGTATTATAGGTATGTATGTTTTGAGGCCAGTAATTTATAAACAAGATATTGAGCTTTCATTTAAGGTATAATACGACCCTGTGAATCTATAAACTTGGTTAAACTTAAACTTGGAAGTTTTATTAGTTTTTTAGTTGCGAATTTTTATTAAAAAAAAGATGAAAAAATACAAAATTTTAAGATAGCTTGTAATGGATTAATGAATGGGGACATATTATACCTTTCCGATGGTGCATAAAGCGATCCGACCCATTCACAACTTTTGGATAAAATCTCAACAAAATTCCAACTTTGAACCCCTCCCCCGGAAAAGGTGCGTTCGCCAACAAATTTTACCACTGGTATATTTAGCGTGATAATATCAGTTGATGGACCAATTTTTAACTCAAATTTCAATTCAAAACTCATTCTCGGCAATCATCTTTATAAATCAATAAAACATTAATTTATATATTTTTGTCAAGAATTCGTAGACCGGCAGAAAAAAATAAAAATTTCGTCCTCATATATGGTCATATCTGATCAAAAATTAAAACATATTAACTATATATGGAATAAAATATGAATTCATATATGGAGATATATGGCATATATGAACCAATATATGCAATATATTATCATATATGGTGTCATTCATATCCATATATGAACTTTTCATTTGAATGTATTTACCCATATATGCTCCCATACATTACATATATGTTCATATATGCCCATATATGGAACCATATATGCTCATACATGAAACCATATATGGCAATATATGATCATTTATGAACATTTTCGCCTGGGTGTTCATATTTTAAAGCTTTGGCACTAAGTTCATATTTTAGAGTAGTCAATGGAAGAAAAAAAATGTTCATATTTTGGGGATGTTCATATATTAGGGTGTTCATATTTTCGCGAGTGCACTGTATATGAAGATATCAAAAATATCAACTTATATTTAACATGAGATATAACTATATATGATGGTATATATCGCTATATTAGAAATTTTCGTAAAAATTTGTATGAGATGTAAATATATATCGCTACATATGGCCACAAGCTATGTATGGCTATATAAAGGGTCCGCCATCTAACGTTTTTTTTTTCAACTACTGCTTATTTCGTGAATGGTAACACTTAGCTCATGTCTGATTTGACAGATAATTAGTTTTATTCTTCCGCTGAACGAAGATGGTCCGTATGTTCGTTATCTTGTGAAAGAAGTGAAAGAAACTGGCATCCTCATCGATAAACCAAAGCGTGAAAAGCCAAAAACAGTGCGTACACCCGAGAATATTGCTGCTGTTGCAGAAAGTGTGCGTGAAGCGCCATCAACATCAATTTACCGTCGTTCTCAACAATTGAACATTTCGGAGACATCGTTGAGACGAATTTTGCATAAAGACCTTGGTATGACGCCATACAAAGTCCAATTGGTTCAGGAGTTCAAAAAAAAAAGTTATTTGGCGGACCCTTTATAAACTTTTTACGTCGGGGTTATTTCATTGAAAATCAACTGCAAATGCAGTTGAAAACAACAATCACTGATTACTACGCAAATAACTGTCATGAACTAACTGTAAAACTTTTTTGGGTGTATTTGTAGCTTGTATTGCAATAAATGTTATTATTGGTTGTTACCTCTAAATTAATACTCATATGTAGTCATATCTATCAGTTTGTCTTGTCTTCTCTCCAAAACTGTGTATATTAAGCTGAGATTTAATTTTAATACTCCGATCATACATTCAACCGTCTGTCTATACTTTCATCCATCCATTCAAAATATACTTATTTCCATCCATCTATTCATTTGTTGTATGCGGAATACACGAGTCAACAACTTTTTTTAATTTTACATACCAATTACATTGTTCATTGCTTTATTAGTTGGTGGGTTACAATTTATTTATTTTTTTGTATATAATTTGAGGGTCTGAAACTTGAAAAATATTCATTATTGTTGTAATAAAAAAAAAAATCATAAAAAGAAAATTGAATTAAAATCCCTCTAAATATGGAAAATAAAGTGCATAAAATAAATTAATTTCAACTTAAATTTGAATATAAAATATTTAGTTTTTTTTTGGTTTTTACTTTCTACTTTGTTATAAAATTTAAATTAAAACAAAAACATAAACATAAAAACACAAAAACAATTTAACAAAATAATGTCAACGTCATCAAAGGTCGAGATTTTAGTGTTTCTTTGGCGTAGTACAAATTTAAAAGATTTGTGTAAATTTTAATAAAAAAAAAAAAAGATTTTCAAAAATGTGTTAATTAAATAAAAAATAATTAAATCATATTGTTTATGGTATTCTTTCTTACAAAATTAAATTTAATTTGATTTACTTGATTTTAATACAATATTAAATTGTTTATATTTTCTAGTGGTGTTGTTTTTTTTTTTTTTTTTTTTTTTTGTATCCGTCGCTGTATGAATACAACATTTTATTCTTACGTCTGTATGTGCATATTTTTCAGTTAAATCATTTTTGTTTTTGTCATTATTTCAATATTATTGTCATTTTTTTGTATTTTGTTAAGTTTTTAGTGAACAGTGTTTAACACACTATAAAGTGCAATCTATCTTTTTCAAAACCAGTTTTGTTGTGTTTACCGAGAGAACAAAGATCATTGTACTTTTTATAGAACATTTCATATTGATTTGAAAATTGGAAAATCTGTGGTGGCAGGCTTCGTAATTATATTTTAATGTATTGTGCGTAGTAACTTCTATTCCAAAATAATTGCACATTTTGCCTCTAAACCAGTGTTACCATATTGCCAGTTTTAACTGTTTTTGCCAGTTTTTTGGGATGCTTAACAGTTTTGCAGTTTTCAAGTGAAATGAACAGTTTTTCATAAAATCATGCAGTTTTTACAGTTTTTGATGATAAATTAGTTTATCTGTTGTTTATTTCTAGATAAATTAAAGGTTTTTATGCAAAACTGACTACAAAATGTTCCTATTAGGGAAAAAAGTAAAAATATTTTGGATAAAAATAGCAATATATTACTTTATGGGTTTTAAGTCACTGAGTTATCTTTACTTAAAAAATACATCAGTCTAAATTAGCATTTACAATCGCGATTGAAAACATATGCCATTAATAGCAATTATCAATTAATCGCGATTAATGGCATATGTTTTTAATCGCGATTGCAAACGCTAGTTTGAATGCACTGGGATTTTTTTTAGTGTAGGTGTATACAATTTTTTTATACTTTTTTCCAGATTTTTAATATTTTGTAAAAACAGTTTTTCATTTGAAAAACAGTTTTTAATAACAGTTTTTAGCAAAAAATACATGGTAACACTGCTCTAAACTGAAAGAGTTAAGGAATATGTACAGTAGGGCGGGTCGATGTAAAAATCGCTCAACGTTCAAGGAAAACCGTATTCTAGGGATCAAAATAAGAAACTTTGCCAAAGAAACCATACCTCTCAAACGAATTCTGATGTCCCGACTTTTGACCCGTAGTGTAAAATTTTGAAAAATCCCACTTTGACCCATTTAGAGTGCCCCAATCGAATCCAACCCAATCGAATATAATTTATACATTCATCTGATAGAGCGTCTTCCGGAGAAGAAATAGAGACCCTAATCTTGGAAAGACTCCTCCTACTTTCTGAAATATCTCTTATCCCGAGATTTGTACATTTTGCTATAAAAACACGGCTAAAAAGGCCCTCTTTCAACTTAAATTTTAACCCCTTAACGGTCACCTAGAATGATGATTTATGCATTAATTTGCTAGCGCGTCTCCATAATCTTGGAAAGATTCCTCCTACTTTCTGAAAATATCAAAGTGGCCTTATTCAAAATTTGACCCTACGGGACAAAAGTCGGGACATCAGAATTCGTTTTAGAGGTATGGTTCCTTCGGCAAAGTTTCTTATTTTGATCCCTAGAATACGATTTTCCTTGAACGTTGAGCGATTTTTTTGCCAAATGATTAAATGTATTAAATATTTTAACCTTTATTAAAATAAAGTGACCACTTTTTATTTCTCATAATATCTGCTTTATTGTTATGGAATTACAAATTTAAATTTATTTTTGGGTTGCTTACACTTATTGATTAGCGTATTGCTTGAACTAAGTTTCTGTTTAAACGAATGAATATTTACGACTATTTTTGTAAAATTATACTTTTTTTTTCATTTTTAAAAATGCGATATTTCCACAACCGTTAGAGCTAACGACCCAAAACTTGTACGATGACATTATTATTTATTTATTTTATTTATTTCTCCATATTGTAATACAAAAAGCCACCTAGGCCAAAAAACGTATTACATAGCAATATACATTAGATAATTTCCTTCCATAGCTAAATAGGTTAAAATAAAAGGGAGTAGAGGTCGAAAATTGAATATTTTGTGATATGTTTATATGGAATGAGTCATGTGGATAAAAAAAAAAAAACATTTTAAAAATAAAAAGTTTGATCATTTTCATGATAGACAATACAATTGTTTCATTGGTATCACCCAAATCTTTAGTTGTCTGCAATAAAAAAAGATAATTGGCTTAACTCAAACCGAGACATTACATACAACAGACAAAATGAACTCTATGAGAATAATATACATTTTGAAATATTGATAAATACAATAAAATCTGTCAATTAATGTACTTTAATTAACTCAAAACTGTAATTTTAATATTTTTATTTATTTTTAACGAGCTTATATATGTATGTGTATATGGGCTAGATATTTCGATCTGGCTAAAGATCTCATCTGAACCCGAAGTTTTAGAATAGCTAGAGCCTCCAGAATAGGCAGAGCTTTAACAAAAAACCTATTAATCATCAATTTTGCTGCATTCTTGTCTTGTCTAAAACGCAATCTGCTCATTTTCACCTAGATTGATGGATATCTTCGCAAAAAGCTTGAGCAAAATTGGTCCAGCGGTTCAAAAGTTATGAGTGAAAATGTGAAGCTACCTCTAAATTTGCCATACAAATTGCTGAACATATTTAGTACAATTCCATAGTAGCGTCTAGTGTATAAAATAAAGGGTGTTTTTTTATAGAGGTATAGAACTTTAAAAAGGAATAAAACAAAGATGAATTTTTTAAATTGACATGAAATTTTTTTTAATGTGATGTAATCCCGGGTGCAAATAGTTATATCTACTCATATATAATAGGATGACTTATTCGAAAGATAATCTACTGGCATTATAATTTATATATGACTTCGGGCTTATGACCGCCACGGCTGGCTCGGACGTAGTCTAATCTGAAGGTCCAATTTTCGATGACTTTTACTAACATTTGTGGCCGTATATTGGCAATAACGCGTCGAATGTTGTCCTGCAAATGGTCAATCCTTTCGGGCTTATCGGCGTAGACTAGCAACTTTACATATCCCCACAGAAAATAGTCCAGAGGCGTTAAATCGCACGATCTTGGAGGCCAATTCACGAGCTGTGTGACATGTTGCGCCGTCTTGTTAAAAGCACAGCTTCTGTACATCATGGTTGTTCAATTGATGGACGAAAAAGTTAGTTATCATAGCGGTCTCTATAGCGGTCAACATTGACGGATAGACTGATTGGGGTCTTCCTCTACGCTACGCTCTACAGCAGCAATGTATTCTTCTGTACGCACTGTACGACGTCTCTGTGGATGCATATTATCATTTAGAGTAAACGTGGTGCGAAAACGTTCCATAGTTAATCGAATTAATTGCTCTGATGGACGATATTGTTGACCGTAAAATGGAAGTAGTGCGCGATACGTATTCCGAAGAGAACCATGATTTTCAAAATAAATCTGTAGAATTTGGAAGCGTTGTTCAGGCGTCAGTCTATTCATGTTGAAATGCAAAACCAAACTAAACATAAATCACTTGACAGTTGACAAAATGGCCGCCAGTTAAAGAAGTGTTGACAACTTAAAGTTCTATACCTGTATAAAAAACACCCTTTATTATGTCATATTTTTTCACCAGACTCTTAGAGGTGAACAATAATATCTTAAATTCTCCTCAATTTTTTTATTTCACCTCAAAAATTTTTTTCACCACAAAAACAGTTTTTTCCCCTCAAAAAATTTTTATTTCAGCACAAAGATATTTTTTACATCCAAAAAAAGTTTTTCACCTCAAAAAATTCCACCTCTGTAATGTTTTTTTTTTTAATTATTTTTTTGTTTGTTTTATTTGTAACAAACACGGTGGAGGGTATAAAAAATCATTTGCTAAAATCAAATTTAATGCACGTACTTCTTTTTAATTCTATTCATTTCTATCTCTGTATTAATATCTTATCGTATTTTAGGATAATTTCATATATATATATATATATATATATATATATATATATATATATATATATATATATATATTAGGGCGGGTCGATTTAAAAATCGCTCAACGTTCAAGGAAAATCGTATTCTAGGGATCAAAATAAGAAACTTTGCCGAAGGAACCATACCTCTAAAACGAATTCTGATGTCCCGACTTTTGACCCCAAGGGTCAAATTTTGAAAAAGCCTACTTTGATATTTCAGAAAGTAGGAGGAATCTCTCCAAGATTATTGGAGCTACTTCTTCTCCGGGAGACGCGCTAGCAGATTAATGTATAAATCATCATTCTAGGTGACCGTTAAAGGGTTAACATTTAAGTTGAAAGAGGGCCTTTTTAGCCCTGTTTTTATAGCAAAATGTACAAATCTCGGGATAGATTTATTTCAGAAAGTAAGAGGAGTCTTTCCAAGATTAGGGTCTCTATTTCTTCTCCGGAAGACGCTCTAGCAGATGAATGTATAAATTATATTCGATTGGGTTGAGCGATTTTTAAATCGACCCGCTCTAATATATATATGTGTGTTGCAAAAAGAATACGTAAATCAAATAATTGTGTATTTTAAAAACATGCTCGTCCAACATAATTATGCAAATTTTTTAATATTCTCGAAAAAAAAAATAGCGTATGTTGAGTTACACGTTGCAATGATGAAATCTATTTTTGTATTTAATGAAATCATTTTTATAGTACTATTGCTCTGTCTAATTTGTACATGAGTCAAAAATATTGCACATTTTTTTTTTAAACTTATCAAGTAACAACTTTATATTTTAGCAGCTAAAAATATTCCAGGCAAATTAAAAATAATTAAAAATTTTTTTTTTTCTATTTACAGAAAAAAGGCCTTGATTTTTGAAAACCTTTAGCAATTTCTGGTAACAGATAAGAAACAAACGCCATAACAATTGTGTCTCAAAACCACCGTTAACTGCAGCCAATATTTATATTCTAAATCAATAATAAAACAAACACAATACTCAAAATGCCTGGAGAGGCGGTACAAGTAATCTCCACTTCGGCGGAGCACACATTTTTACTAAATGAAGATCAATTGAGTGAGGTGCTAATGCGTGAGGAAGTCAAAGATCGTTATGTTTGTGTAATATCCGTAGCGGGAGCATTTCGTAAAGGAAAAAGTTTTCTATTAGATTTTTTTCTACGTTACATGTATTCAAAGGTAAGTAATTTAAATTGAAAAGCAATTTTCAAATTCAATAACACTGCGCAACTCTAAAAATAAAACAATAGTACCGACCATTGATCCAGAATATTTCGGCCACACTGATTTTAATGGCGTACCCAGGTTTTTCAATTATGGGCCAGATTTTTCGCGAAATGCATGAACATGTTTTAATGAAGTTTTTTATACATAACATTTTAAAAACAAGATATTTTTTCTTAATTTTTTATGGTAAATACTTATAAAACCTTTAGCAACATTCGGGTAATAAATTTATTTAATAAATATGCACATTATCAAGTGAATCCGCGGTTTTTTCTCAGTTTTTACTATGTTTGCACAATTTATCATCTTCTTTCGCAAAGGATCAAAGCATTTTTGTGCATAAGAAAAAAAAAAAACAAATCTGAACAGTTAATAAAGAAAATAAAATGAGAGAGAAAATGCGAAATGTGCCTAAAATTTATATGACAGCATAGAGAAAAACGTTGAGTGAGTTCATCTTTTATTATATATAGCTTAAAAAAGTACGAGTAGCAAAATTGAGCCAAAAAGTTAATATTTGCGAAAGTTAGTTTAACAAAAACTTTCATTACGGCGAATGTCTTCATAGTATATTCGAAGTTTATTTTAAAAATATTCACATATTTTTACACCGAAAAAATTCCGCAGTAGTTTAGTTAGGAAAAACCTCAGTTTTCCATTAGTTAAAAAGAATATTTTAGTGTTAGTTCATTTCATAATAACTAATAATTTTGTATGGAAATTAAAAAAAAAAAATACCAAAGAAATTCACAAAAAATAAATTTAAACAAATTATTTTTCCGCAAACGCAATAAAATTTACATTTAATTAAGAAAAAAAAGAACACATTCAGGACTTTTAAAATGCTGCTGCCAAAGAAATACATGAGAAAGGCCAAAAATAAAAAATTTTATTACAGGAATCATTTATGATAAAATTTGTGATTTATTGCTTTGTTTTTAAATAATAAATAAATGGGATTTTTCTTTTCGTGATAAAAAAAATAATGTACCCGATGAAAAAAGTTCCGATATAGGTATATACAGTGAGACCTCGATTATCCGTGATTCGATCAACCGGCAACATCAATTATCCGGGAAAGAAAGAAAAAATAATTTTTTTTGTGTCGATTTAAATATTTTTTTTTGCATCAATTAACCGTGATTACCTCTATTATCCGGGATTACAAGCATACTTTTGTCTGCTACTTATAAACAATCAAACATAATGTGAATAAAATGAAAAAAAGGGAATTCCATAGTTTGCATACGATGAGTCAGAGGCATATACACGTATCTAATTTAGTTCATTTTTGAAATTTGAGAAGTGCGGATTGCGATTGTCGAGTGTTAATACAATAATAAATATTAATTTATTAATTTAAAAAAATATATTTAAATTACTATTCAAAAGTTTTTCTCAAATAACCGTGAAAATCGATTATCCAGAATGCTTCCGGTACCGACCATCACGTATAATCGAGGCCTCACTGTATAGTCATATATATAATTCCATATCACATCATATATCAGGTGATCCGAAAAATTGCATACATAACCTTATCTAATGAGATCCCGTGGGATATTATTTGATATAATTTGATCCGAAAAATGGGTCTATCTAATTTGATCAAGTTATATATAATTTGATCTTTTTAAAATTCTTCGGAAATTCGCACTTCAATTTTGAAATGGGTCTATCTAATTTGATCAAGTTATATATAATTTGATACAATTTGATCTTCATTAAATTTTTCGGAAATTCGCGCTTCAATTTTGATTTCATTTAGACTTATACAATGAGTTTCATAGCTATAACGTCATTTTGTTTTCCAATTATTTCTTAAACAACTGAACCGATCGCTTAATTGTCTTCAGAATATGAACTCATCTCTGTCTTAGCTTTCGATTGCTACAACAAAGAAAGTTGTTCTTATACGTTGTAGTTTTTGATTTGATTATTATATAAAGTCATTAAGAGTTTATAATTATAAGGTCGTTTTAAGAAAATTTTAAAAATCTATAGAACATTTTTTTTAAATTCAACCAAATTTAAGTCGAGACTTGATTTGTTTAACAATCCTACTTACTAGATTGAAGACGAATAATTTTGATAGAAAAAAAGTTAATTTCTCGAGATGAATATCGCATATTATGGTTTTTTTCTGCCAAATCCGATTCGGTTCTTTTTGTAATAAAGCTTTTTACATTTGGGTTTTTAATTGCTTATTTTAAGATTTTCTGATTTTAAATGTTTTTTTTTTTTTACTTTTGAAATACTCTTCAGTCTGTAACTAGACCATAATCAACTACACCTTTTACAATTGTAATTCAAAACATATCAATTGAAATTCAAAATTTCCATTTGAAATTCAAAAACTCCATTTAAAATTCAAAAATTCCATTTGAAATTCAAAAAACATCAATTGAAATTCAAAATTTCTATTTGAAATTCAAAAAATATCAATTGAAATTCAAAATTTCCATTTGAAATTCAAAAAATATCAATTGAAATTCAAAATACATCAATTGAAATTCAAAATACATCAATTGAAATTCAAAAATTTCTATTTGAAATTCAAAAGTTTCTATTTGAAATTCAAAAATTATTCCATTTGAAATTCAAAACATATCAATTGAAATTCAAAAGTTTCTATTTGAAATTCAAAAGTTTCCATTTGAAATTCAAAAATTTCCATTTGAAATTCAAAAAATTCCAATTGAAATTCAAAAAATATTCCATTTGAAATTCAAAAAATTGCAATTGAAATTCAAAATACATCAATTGAAATTCAAAAAATATCAACTGAAATTCAAAAAATATCAATTGAAATTCAAAACACATCAATTGAAATTCAAAATATGTCAATTGAAATTCAAAAATTTCCATTTGAAATTCAAAAAATTCTAATTGAAATTCAAAAAATATTCCATTTGAAATTCAAAAAATGTAAACAAATCAATTTAAGAAATTAATACATTAGGCCAACACTTTTTTTGAGTATTTTGGTTTGTCATGGGTGATAAAAACATTATTAAAACTTTTAATGCATTTATTGCAGGAGAGTATACAAGATTTTGTTGGAAAATATTTGTAATAACCTGTCATAAAGCCATAAAATATTTATGCATGCAACTATTGATGTATAAACTAGTGACGTTCAGAGTAAGTGTTTGGATGGATTACTCACTCACGTACTCGCTTGTCATTAATAAAGAGAAACCGCTGAAGTGGGAAACCATTAATTTGAAAAATTAGTTTAACTCTATCATAAAGATCCTGTGGAATGTCATTTTAAAATGGTAGTAAATGCAAGAAAATACCGAGTGAAAGTGGAACCCCTCCGAACTATATTTTACCGGCCCAACAACAAAAACAACAAGAACAATACATAAAAAAATAATATTTCTCTCTTGTTGTTATATAATTTGTTGTTGGGCCGGTAAAAAATTGTTCTGGCTACGTGGCTGCCTCATTTCATCTTAATTAAAGAACCCAGAGACATGAAATTCTGGAATAATAAATTTGACTTTGATGAAACTTTTTTAGCCTCCACAATGTAATATATATTGAAAACAAAAATAGGAGTCCCAAAAGATTTTTTAAAATTTAATTTCAAAAATAACTTTTATAGTTTGGTTTTCAAAATAAACCAAAATACTTAAAAATAAACCAAAATACAAAATAAACCAAAATACTCAAAATAAACCAAAATACTTAAAAAAGTGTTGGCCTAATGTTTACATTTTGATTTGTTTACATTTTTTGAATTTCAATTGGAATTCTTTGAATTTCAAATGGAATTTTTTTGAATTTCAATTAGAATTTTTTGAATTTCAAATGGAATTTTTTTAATTTCAATTGACATATTTTGAATTTCAATTGATGTGTTTTGAATTTCAATTGATATTTTTTGAATTTCAATTGATATTTTTTGAATTTCAATTGATATTTTTTGAATTTCAAATGGAAATTTTGAATTTCAATTGATATTTTTTGAATTACAAATGGAATTTTTGAATTTCAATTGATATTTTTTGAATTTCAAATGGAATATTTTTTGAATTTCAATTGGAATTTTTTTAATTTCAAATGAAAATTTTTGAATTTCAAATAGAAACTTTTGAATTTCAAATGGAAATTTTTTAATTTCAAATGGAAACTTTTGAATTTCAAAAGGAAATTTTTGAATTTCAATTGATATGTTTTGAATTCCAAATGGAATAATTTTTGAATTTCAAATAGAAACTTTTGAATTTCAAATAGAAATTTTTGAATTTCAATTGATGTATTTTGAATTTCAATTGATGTATTTTGAATTTCAATTGATATTTTTTGAATTTCAATTGATATTTTTTGAATTTCAAATGGAAATTTTGAATTTCAATTGATATTTTTTGAATTACAAATGGAATTTTTGAATTTCAATTGATATTTTTTGAATTTCAAATGGAAATTTTGAATTTCAAATGGAAATTTTGAATTTCAATTGATATTTTTTGAATTACAGTTGTAAAAGGTGTAGTGTTTAATTAAAACAAAATAATATTTTAAATAGAATGTTAATTTGTTAGAGGTGAAAACAGTTTTGAAGTGAAAAACTTTTTTGTGTGGTAAAAAAAAACATTTATGAGCTGAAAAACTATTTTTGTGGTGAAAAAAAAAAATTGTAGTGAAAAAAAATTTGTGGTGAATTTAAAATATTATACACCTCGTAGCGTATGGTGGAAAAATATGACGTTATATTTTATATACCAGACGATACTATGTCATTGTACTAATATACACTAATTTGTATGGGAAATTTCAAAAAAAATAAGTTAGTAGAAAAGTTAGCAAAATGTCTTGTAAATTATTAATACTATTTTTCAGCAAATTTTTTGCTAAAATTTTGTTTTCAGCTATAATTTTAGTTATACTTATTCAGCACATAACTATTTTGAACTAATGTTTTACTAATTTATTTTGATAAAAAAAATTGTGCATACATTAATTGTGTGGGCGACAACCAGATTGAAAGACATACACTTAATGAAGTAGATGTCGCGGCATGTCAAGAAGTAGGAGAGACGAGGAAAATGATACTAAAAGGTACAATTCTTATAAGACACATAAAAAAATCAACTACGGCAGATTTTTGTATCTGTTTTTCATACAAAAAACAAAATTGTAGATTAAATCAACTAAAATTTTGTGTTGTCACGGCTTGTGAAAGTAATTGTCTATTAATTAAATAGAAGACAAAATAAAATATTTAAATTTAATAAAGGTTAAATGTGTATTCGTAAACTAAATGTTTATAGGGATTAAAAATGTAATGTGGTCAAATTGCAAACAAATATACATTCAGGTAGACAGCATAAAGCGAAAGACAAGATCTTTCATCCCTTTCTTATTGCAAAAAGGGTTGTATATGTCATATTTTCAGGGATGGCAGGCAATACCGTTATCGATTAAAACCTCCTTCAATTGACTAACGTTATCCCTTAAATACCGTTACCGAAATAATTAAAATACCGTTAACCGTAAAATACAGTTACCGATATAACTCAAATACCCTTAAATTTACCAAAATAACTGAAATACCGTTGTTGCTAAAATGACGTTCCCGAAATAATCCGACAAGATCTGAAAGAAAAAAGCTGTAAATATATATATTTTTCAAAAGTTTGATCATAAACTAGCCAGCAGTGTCTCTGAATAACTAAAATGGCGTTACCCTTAAAATACCGAAAATAACTGAAAAACACGTTATCCCTAAAATAACGTTACCAAAATAACTGAATACCGTTACCGCTAAAATCCCGTTATCAAAATAAGTAAATTACCGTTAACGCTAAAATACAGTTACCGAAATAACTGAAATATCGTTACCCCTAAAATATCGTTACCGAAATAACACAAAATATCGTTACCCTTACCGATACCAACATTCGAATCCATGCCTATTTTGTTATCTTTTCGTTTCGTTTCTAGAATTATCTACGGCATTTGCCTTCCTTTAAAATATGGCATCATTTAGGCAACCATTGATGTAAGTTGGATGAAAAATAATTTTGTTTATGTTATATATAATTATTTCTATTGTTTTTTTTTTTTTTTTTGATATTATTATTATCCCTCATGTCAATGAGGGAGTATGAACATTTTTATATTTTCTAACGTATTGAAAACTATTTTTAAAAGAATCACAAAAATATGTTTATGATTTTAAGCAAATAAATTAACTAAAGTATAATTTTTCAGAAATTTTATTAAGTTTTTTCAGTGTACTTATATTCAGCAAAAGTTTTATTAACTTTTTGCAAGGATTTTTTTAATTTTTAATCCACTAACTGTTAGCAAAACTTTCGATGTATCTACTAATTTTGTTTCGCTGATTTTCAGCAAAAGATTTTGCTGACATTAGCAATTTTTTTATCAAGCTCCCTTCTGACTAAAATGTTTGCTGACTCAGCAAAAGTTTTTTCCGACTTTTTTTGAGTGTACCGTCACATTTTTATTCATAACTTTTAAACCGCTTTACCGATTTTGCTCAGATACCAAACTTTTCGTGAAAATGTAGATCAATCTAAAAATGAGCGAAAACGCAATACGGACTGCGTTTTCGCGCAGTAATCGTCATTTCAACAGACAGACGGACATCGCTAAATCATCTTAAAATTTAATAAGGATGAAGATCTGACGCTTATATTTCGATGCGTTACAAGAATGATAAACCGATATATACCCTCATCACAGTATGTGAAGGGTATAAAAACGTCGTTGAAACATGCATAACTATAATGCAATTTTGCGAAAAATCTGGTACGCCACTAAAATCAGTGTTACCGATATATTTAGAATCAATTAACGGTGGTACCCTTGTTTACGATTTTAGGGGTCAATTTTGTTGCGCTGTGAAATTTAAATTGAAAAACAATTTTCAAATTCAATATTTGTTTTTTTATAATTTTCCAGTATGTTCGTCATGATGTTGGCGATTGGCTGGGTGATGAAAATGATCCATTAACTGGTTTCTCTTGGCGTGGAGGTTCTGAACGTGATACTACGGGCATTCTAATGTGGTCAGATATTTTCCTACATGATTATCCCAATGGGGATAAAATTGCCATTATATTATTGGATACACAAGGAGCCTTTGATAGCCAAAGTACCGTACGTGATTGTGCTACGGTATTTGCTTTAAGCACCATGTTATCATCGGTTCAAATCTACAATTTGTCACAAAATATTCAGGAAGATGATCTACAACATTTACAGTTGTTTACAGAATATGGCCGTTTGGCTTTAGCCGATACTGGTAAAAAACCTTTTCAACGTTTACAATTTTTGGTGCGTGATTGGAGTTTTCCCTATGAGGCAGAATATGGCGCCTTGGGTGGCGATAAAATTTTACAAAAACGTTTAGAAGTTTCCGATAAGCAACATCCCGAATTACAATCTTTAAGACGTCATATTTCCTCGTGTTTCCAAGAGGTTGCCTGTTTTCTAATGCCTCATCCTGGTCTAAATGTGGCAACAAATCCTAAATTTGATGGTCGTCTTTCGGACATAACACCAGAATTTAAACAAAGTTTGAGAACACTAGTACCCATGATTTTATCACCCCATAATTTGGTATACAAATCAATTAGTGGTCAACGTATTAGAGCCCGTGATCTTATACAATATTTCCAATCCTATATGACTATTTACAAGGGTGATGAATTACCCGAACCCAAAAGTATGTTAGTGGCTACAGCGGAAGCTAATCATTTAACTGCTGTGGCATCGGCTAAGGATCTTTACAATCAACTAATGGAAGATGTTTGTGGTGGCACTCGGCCGTACTTAAGCACTGGTCACTTGGAAGCTGAACACTTAAGAGTTAAGGATAAAGCTGTATTTCAGGTTAGTTTTCTATAGAGCAAGAATAGAAAATAGTTTTTTATTTTCCTTTAATTCTTCTTATTTTAAACGAGCTTAAGATCATTTATTTATTAATTATAATTATTAGTTTCCAATAGTTCGTCTCCTGATTGGGTGACTTCTTTAGGGAACAATTATTACATTGAAACAAGTTTTTCAATCAACTTGTAATAATAATTGTTCCCTAAAGAAGTCAGGGAATATTGGAAACAAATAATTATAATTAATAAATAAATGATCGTGCTTAACTCGTTTAAAATAAGAAGAATTAAATACAAGAAGATCAAAGAAAACTTAACGTTTTTTATTTTTATTAATTTTTTATGTTTTCTTTTATAGTTTCTTGCTAAACGTAAAATGGGTGGTGAAGAATTTACCGAAAGATTCCGTCAACAATTAGATACTGATTTGGAGGAGGTCTTTGTTACTTATAAAGCGCACAATGAAAGTAAAAATATTTTCAAAGCTGCCCGTACACCTGCTGTCTATTTTGCTCTTGCGGTTGTCTTCTATATTCTAAGTGGCATCTTCGGTCTATTGGGCATGTATACTTTTGCCAATTTCAGTAATTTAGTAATGGGCATTGCTTTGCTGACATTAGTTTTGTGGGCATATATAAGGTAAGAAAATTCAATTGAAAAATATTTATTATAAAAAAGTGTTGTTATATCAAAGATATAAGAATCCGGGGAAAATATCTGAGACATTATTTTAATTGAAATTAATATTTAAAAAAAAAAGCAAAATTGGGACAACCTAAGACGGATTAACACTTCCAAACAAAGATGGATACAATTACCACTAAATGCCGGTGTAAAAGTACCGTCATTATTTTTTTTAACAATTTTGATTTTAACCGTAACCGAAATGAGAAACAAAATTATACGAAAACTGTAAGCGATATTCGTTTCTGTTGCCGATATCCTCGGATGAATAAAATAGCAGTTAAAAAACTAACCCATAACCCAGCGAAAAAAGATGTAGTAAAATCATCACATATACGGATTCAGATGTAGTGCAAATTGAGGTGAAACACGCATGATTTTAACATGGGGTTGTCATAGGACGGAGGTAATGCAAATTCCTCAAACTTCACTATATTAAAAGTACTATGTGTAAGGTTATGAAAGATTGTATTTTTGGGTGTTCTTTTTCATAGAACTTAATTTGTTATTTTTAATTAGTGATTAAGGTATGATGTCAAGTCACAATCTTTCTGCTTAAAATGTTATAATTAAAAAAAAAAAACTTTTAAACAGCTTTCTAGCTTTAAAAACAAAGCGAAATAATAGTTTTTCGTTCAACTGAAAAGAAAGAAAACTGTTGTTAAGTATGATATTTTGTAATCATTGTTTTTCAAATTTAAAGGTCAGAAAACACAAATTCAAAGCGACATCTGGATTAAAGAAAATAGTTGTTAAAAGACACAAACATCCGGTTCCATTCGAGTATGTCAAATACCAAATTGTAACATTCCTGACATTTCTACTAGTTAGCCTTGTATATGATGACATTATATGCTAAGTTTAGGAACTGATCTAAAAGACCAGCATTAGATCAGAAAAATCACTAGTAGTAGCTACTTTGTGTGTAATGAAAATGTTGTTTATTTGAAACTACTTCGCATTATTTTTGATTTAATAAATTTAGTCAGAATATTGTTCTACCTTAAGTCAGTAAAATCTAATACGACAATATCATATTAGATTTTTGTATTTAATTTTTTTATATTATTTTTATATTAAAAATTAATTTTTAAATCCCCTTTTTATTACAGTGTTAGCGGATGCCTACATTCTAAATTTAAATTTTCGTTTTCATCTCTTTAACCCTGTTTAACTTGAGCATCACAGTTCATATATTAATTTAATTTACTTTAAAAAACCAACCGAGCCCTTCGGGCCATATATAGTTGGTAGACCAACATTAACAATCAACTGCATTATATCACTTAAAACTATAAAACCTTAAATATTCTGTTTTCAAACAATATAAAACAGTTTGTTTAAAGCAAGTTTAGCTTGCAAAAATTAAAGTAAAAAGTTTAAAAGAATTATTAAAGAATATGGCATAAACGCACATGACAAAATGTATTGCAATTTAAAATGTTTTAATTCAAAGCTAAATCTTATTAAATGGAAATCAAATTTATATAAATCAAATGAAAATTTTAAGCACAAATATCAAATATCATTTACAGAAGCATATTCTACAAGTTTGCACTTAAATGTTTTTAAAGATAGATCAAAAGATCTAAATGGTAAGGGTAAATAGTTCCATCACTTAGCTACACGATTATGAAATGATCGTTCATGAATAATATAATTTCTAATGGGATATAAAAGTTGCAGGTTTCTTTCAGTGTTCAAGAGTATAAAATGTCTACGTACATATTCAGGGCAATTAGAGAGCATGACTTTATGATGGAATAATAGCAATCGAATTCGAAGAAAATTATTAAAATTGCATCCCAAAAAATCAGAAATATGCCTCGAAACATGATCATATAGCTTCAATTTGTAAACAAAACGTATTATTTTATTAAACAGAAAATTACATCTATTGAAGTCATCAACACTTCATCCAGAAAAAACTTCAATAAAGTATAATAAGTTGAAAATTAATAATGAATGTGCTATGCGTTTTCTAAAAAAAAGTGGCAAATAAAGATTTAAGTAATATAAAATTTATTTTGGAACTTAACCAGGTTATACATATGTCGACCGAATTCTAGATTGTTATATATTAAAACATCTAGACATCTCATAACTTCAACGGATGTACTTTATATTTTATAACTTTTAAATACTTAAATTCCTTATTGTTTTCTTCCAATTGAAATATATAAATTTTAAATAAAATTGAAAACAAACAAAAATTACACACAAAATGCAGCGCAACAAAAACGAATGAAACACTTTTTTAGTCTGATTTTAAAGATATAAGTCATAATTACAACTGGACTACACTTTAGCTTTCTTTCGATTTAGTTGTGCAAAATGAAATTAATTTTGATTTTTTGTTAGATTTATTGAAATAAATCTTTTTTTTTAATACCACAAACCTCTAAAAAGCGGTTTTAAAAGAGCATCCAAGAATCGATATTTTATACAATTAAATCACTCGTTTTTATGAAGTGCAAAAGAGACATTTACGAGCATAAACACTAGGGTGCGCCAAAAATGTAAACTTTCGATTTTATACCGTATTCGCCGTCACTACCCTTTCGCTTAAGGGGAAGGGGTGCCTCAAACGCCTTGAAAATAGGGAAATGAAATATGTCAAATTTGATCATTAGATGAAAAAAAAATTTGTACATTGTTTACAAAAAAATTTGTGGTCAAAAGAATTAGAAGTCAAAAACTGCGGATTTCTTCTACTTTATTTAAAAAATTTAATTTTTTGTTTGGGTTGTCGGAAAAATTAATTGATGACTAAATACAAACTATTGGGCTATTTTTTGAATTTTTTATCTTTGAACTTGGAAAAAATCGACTTAGAAATATTCTTAAAAAATTTTCTAAAAAATGTCTAAAAATAATTTAATTTTCCAGCGCGACCCTCGTATCTCATTTAATATTTGCTCAATCTGCACGCTATTTAGCTTAAATTAAAGCTTTATAAATTACCTAAATAGCATTTTTAAAAATAATACTCGTTTTATAATAATAACGTTTAGTATTGTTAAATTTTTCTTTAACAAATTGCTTCTAATATAGAAAAGTTTCCATTGTATTCTCACTCACCGTATATAAAAAAAATGCGCTGTAATTTAGAAATATTATTTTTTTACGTGTAAATTTAAATAAACTTGGACTAAAACATTTATTTTTAAAGATTAATTTTATTATATTTAAAAAAATATATAAGCCGTCATACAAAGGGAAAATTTGCGATGTGGGTCATCTTCGACCCGGGTTCACAAGGGTTAAAGCTATCCAATTGAATCAGTTGCTAGTCAATTTCGTCAATTTTGTTTAAAACGTAGTTATAAGTTCAAAATTAAGAAAATACAGCCAAAAATTAAATTTTCTTGAAATCCGCTAAATTCAAATCGCTATAAAAAAAAAACTAGCGAACGATATTTATAATATTTCACATTTTGTATCTTTACGATATATACAGTGTCGGACAAAACTAAGCACGGAATATTGCTTACTACTATGTATTTCAATAAAATTGGAAAACTTGGTTGGATTTAATTATTTTTTATTATTTTATAAAGATTATACACTAAGTTTACTAAAATAAAACAAAACATAATAACATTCTTTATTTTTAACAAAAAAATCATATTAAACTGAAAAAAGTCGTTATCCTTGCGCGACAAAACTAAAGCACATATTCAATATATTCCATAAAAATTGTAATTTATCTAATAGTTAGTTGCGTATCCCTTATTTTTCAAAACTGCTGCACATCTGCGTGGCATAGACTCAATTAGATTGGACAAGACATCCTCAGAAATGCCTTTCCATGCGATATCTGCTTGCCGGAAAAGGTCGTCCTTAGTTTTGCAAGTTTCGCGTAATATTTTACGATCTACAATTTCCCATAGGTTTTCTATGGGATTGAGATCTGGCAATTGGGCTGGCCACTTTAAAACATCGATCTTATTATTTACAAACCACTCTTTCACACATTTTGCAGTGTGTTTGGGGTCGTTATCCTGCTGATATTTTCATTTTAGAGGCATTTCCTCCTCTGCATGTGGTAGCATGACTTCTTGCAAAAAACATCCCCAGATCATTACATTCCCTCCTCCGTGCTTTACTGTGCCTATAGTATAGCGTGGATCAAGGCGTTTTCCTCTTGGTCTACGCACTAGCTTGAATCCATCAGAATCTTTTAAATTGAATTTCGATTCGTCAGAGAAAAGCACAGTTTTCCATCGAGCAGTAGTCCAGTTAACATATTCCTTTGCAAACTCAAGCCTGTCCTTTACATTTTTATGGGAAATAAACGGTTCTTTTACGCTTCTGTATGTTGCTAAGCCACCATCCATAGCTCGTCTTTGGATGGATCTGGGCGATATGTTTAGTTCCAATTGATTTGCAATAGACCTTGCTCAAACAAAAGGATCCTTTTCAATAATCCGAATAAACTAAAACGGCTTATAATCCGGGAAATTACGCTATGGTGAATGCCAAATTTTTATGAAATGCATGTCACTTATTCACCATTATTAAAATCACTAATTGAACAGTTCATGCAAATAAAGACGAATAGACCATTTGTAGAATTTTACAGGGGACAATAAAAACGCAGGAAACGGTTAAAAAATAATATTTTTGTCAACTTTTTGGTATTAGCTTAAAGATTTAAGTCACATCTACCTATATACAAAATTTTAGTAACGTATTCGAAAGAGAACTTGCCAAAAATTGGACTTCAATTTTTGCTTAAATGGAAAAAGTGCGAATATCCAAAAAAATGTATTGAAATTTGAATAAAAATGTGTTATTTTGCAGCAGATTTTGACTACATTTTCATGAGACTTGCAAAACTTGACGAACTATGGTTGGTATTTGTTTGTAACACTTTAAGGACTTCAAGGATACACTTTTTAAGGATTGCAAGGACATGCAAAAAAAAATTTTTTGTTAATTTTTTTTTTAATATTCCTGCCATTTGATGTAGTGGTAATTCTTTATGACACTAAATACATTTTTAGGAATTATAATATTAACTGCATATTACGACGTAACATAAAAGGACATGAAAAAATTTTTGTTTGTTTTTTACTCCTGACATTGGTAACACTGAATATTTTTTTTTCGCAAATCTGGTTAATTTGTTTTTTTCTCGCAAATCTGGTTAATTTGTTTGTATGTGCTAAGATTGTTTTTTTTTGTTTTTTGTGTACAATTTCAAATTTTAGCTAATTCCAATTTTAAACTCGCAGCTAAATAATTTTTATATAATATTTTGTTAAGAATGGATATTCGCCCTTTTTGCTTTTCCACACTTTAAAGTCCTATAACTCAAGAACGGTAAAATTTTTTGCCAATATAATAAGTGTGGTTTGTTCCTCGTAATGTTCTTTTAACACATTGTTACCGAAAGTAAAATTTTTGTATGTTTTTGCGTTGTATTTAATCAAAATTGTGCGTTAGTTCACTCCCAATTTAAACAAAAATATAAAAGTATACGAATTATTGCACTTTCAAAGTAATTTTTTTAGCCTTAAAAGTCAAAATTTCTTAAAAATTTCTGCATAGGATTGTAGGGCTCTGCTAATAAAATGCATTTATGCAAAAAAACGTGTTTGCGAAAAAGTGGTCTATTCGTCCTTATTCGCATGAACTGTTCAATTATTTATCTTTGATTTGAGTTGAATACTTGTTGCGAGCCATTTTGTTTGATAAATTTTAAAAAGGTGCACGGCTACTTTGAATGTTCAAATATTACTTATATCCACGTGTAAATTTTTTCTAAACACTCGAATGTTCTTCACAATATGTTCTCAAAATAACGGTTTTTTTATATAACGGCACTTGTTGTTGGTAGTTTCTAACAATCTAATAAAACAGCAAGCATCAAAGTTTATGTGCTTTAGTTTTGTCTCTGGCATTTCTTGGCTTCTGTCATAACTTTGTAAAAAAAAAAAATTGTTTAATTATTTTTATTTATAATTTTTGCATATTTAGTATGTTTTTCACCTAAAATAATGAATACAAATTAAATAAGTATTTTTATTTGAACTTTATTGTATAATTTGGGAACAAGCAGAAGTCCGTGCTTTAGTTTTGTCCGACACTGTATATAAAACTAGTGGAGAGCGATTTTAATTTTTAAAAATTGTCTTTAATAAAATTTTCAAACATGTATGTAAAAATTTTGCCCCTACAAATAACTGCCCTTTTTTTGTATCGTAAGTTAAAATAGGTTAACGATGTCCTGGAAAGCTAATATTTTTTTGTGAATAGTCGAACTTAGTAGAAAAAAATTTTTTTTTGCGAAATTGAATAACAAAAAAAAATTTTTTTTCATCTAATCGTCAAATTTGACATATTTCCCTATTTTCAAGGCGTTTGAGGGGTATTGAATTAATAACAACGGTTGAAAATTCTCTAGCAATTAATGGCAATATCGTGAGAAGCTTATTTTAAATATTTTCCTTCTTCTCCTATTTTTCATTACAGATACAGTGGTGAATTAAGTGATTTTGGTGTTAAATTAGACGATTTTGCAACGTTACTGTGGGAGAATGTAAGTGAAATCAAATCATTCACTTTTGAAAATATTCCATAACATTGTTTTTCTTCTTTTTTTTCTGTGTTATTTACAGTTTATGAAACCGATTTATCAGGGCTGTATGGAAAAGGGTATACAACATGTGGCAACACATGCAGCTGAAGCAGCTGTTGGTGGTGGTAATCGTACGTCACAAAATGGTAAAGTGAAAAAATCATGAGATTACGCCAAATCGCAAAAACACAATAACAATGATGCTGGTGGCAATAAAAAGCCTAAGGCAACAAATGAAAAAGGGCCACCAACACAAAGTCAACAACAGCAACAACAACAACAACAACAAAATAAAATGATAGATAATAATAAACGAATGGAACAGGCTAAAACAACAACAACATCAACGAACAACAACTATAAACCACAAACATCGGCTGCCAGTAGTACAACATTAATTGCCACAATATGGAGTAAATTTTCCGCATCTTGTAATGAAGCCAAACAACAAAAGATATTGCAAAGACAAGCTTCAACATCGTCAACATCAGCTGCTGCTACAACAACTTCAAATGGTAATTCATCAAATGGCAACAATGTAACAAATCGTAAAAAAAGAAAATCTAAGAAGAATTCGAATTCTTCTGCAAATAATGCAAAATAAAAAAAAAAAAATATGATTTTAAATAAATTTTCCATTATTTGTTTCAAAAACAAATCCAAACTTAAAGCCTTCCTTCCATCATTTTCCTCTCTTATTTCCACAACTACATACAGTGGTGGAGAAAATAATAAGAACGATTGCTTTTATGTTAATAATTTGATGCAATCTTTGTTATAAAATGGATTTTTGATTTTTTTTAAAAATTTTTACGATTGTACATAATTTAATGGTATTTTATTAAACATATATATGTGCTATTCGCAAACATATTTATAATTGGGGTTAAATTTTATTTTTTTTTTTTTTTTGCTTTATGATAATAAACCATAATTTAGCGACTTCAAATCGGTTTGCGTGAATCACTCTCTGCAATTGGGTCAAATTTAAAATTTAAACAAATTTTCAAAATTACATTTTCTTATTGAATTCAAAAAAAAATTTACCACATTTATATCATTCTTTAACATTTTTTGCCGTTTTTATAGAAAATCTTTCCAAAAAATCTTTGTCAAATTTTGTTTTGTTACAAAAAATTGTATTTTTGACTTAAAATCGAGGTTAACGCGAAATTTAAAAAGTATCATTTGTTTTGGAGATGATATTAGATTTTATCTTAATCAGTTGAAGAGAAAATGTATTTTTTTTTTTCTAAAAGTTAAGAAAAACAGCTTTTTGAACAAATTTCACGCTCAGGTTTTTTATTTTAACGTTTGTGATTGTCTCTTTATATGTTTAGGGCACATCAACGAAACATACCTCCAACTGTGCATAATAAAACATTTACGAACAATTTGTTATCAAATATTTATTCCATGAAGTGGAGTCAGTGTCCGGTACAAAAAACAGCTAAAATTTTAAAACCTAAAAAAAAATTGTTTTCAATTTTTGACTACCGTGTATTTATTTGTTAGGTGATGGATATGCCAATAAGGTACGTGTTGAATTTATCTCTTAAGTGTTGGGAGATTGTTTAATAAATACCAAAAGGAATCCAAAAGTTGAAAGCCCCAAACAAACAAAGAAAAAGAAAAAAAAAGTGAGCTTGTTTCAAACAATTTTTTTAAATTTTTCAAACTTTGCCTAACGATATTAAATAAAAATATAGATCTTATATCAGTATCAAAGGATTTAAAAATTTTGACATAAGCCCATATATAAAAAAAAAATCGCTCCTAGAGGAAAACAAAATGAATTTTTTCATAAAATTTTTGACGAAATAAATATAATTAAACTGAATCGTACTGCAAAGTCGCGGTTTTTAGTGTAATTTTTTAACTTTGTTTTTTTAAATTGGGTCATTTTGACCCAAACAGGACAGAAGAGTTAATCGGCTATATTTTCTTACGGAATTAAGATCATTAAGTGATTTAAAAACTTTAAAATTATTCAACACCTTGACTACAATCGGAAATAAAATTTTTGTTGGAAGATTGTTATGTTCTATCAAGTCGTTTCCATCTCTCTCACCACAAACGCTAAACTGGGATTATGAGAGTTTTGGTAGAAAATTTTAAAATTTTGTTTACCGTGCTACTTTCAATTAAATAATTTACAAGTTTATAAGTTGTTTTAAAAAAATGTTATTAATGCACAATTAACACACACTTTTAATTAATTATATTGAAAAATAAGCATTGAAAACAGCACTATTAACAGTTTTATCGGTCCCCGTTTGCATATACATATTCTTTATGAGACGGTTTAACAGGGATTGAGTTGCTTGCAAACCCTTTAGCTAAATACTCGTTGGTTCTTTTGATGAGAAAATATGAAAATGTATTTATTTTGCTAAAAATTAGTTCATCGATTGTAAATAATTTTTGAAAATCTGACCATGAAATTATCAAATACATAAAGTCTAAAATATTTCAAAACATAAATAATGGCTGGTTTCTATTTTAATACTACTACTTATATACAAATTATAATTACAGGGTTGCCATATGACAATTTAAAAAAATGCTCAAAAACCACGATATTTAAAAAAATATTAATTTGGCTAGAATAAAAAAATTAACTTTTTATATAATTTTGAATAAAGATTTGTTCACAGAATTATTTTTAAAATATCTTCAACCGTCTAGGATTTATATATTGTCAAAGTTTCAACTTCGGTAGCTAATATTTTCACTAGAGGGCGCTTTAGGGCAAAAGGAATTACAAAAATTTATTAATTAATCTTAGTTCTATATATCGGTAAAAACTTTTTTTAAAAAAGTACCTTTTTCAAAAAAGTACCCTTTTTCAAAAAAGTACCTTTTTCAAAAAACGGAAGAAACCAACTTTTTCAAAAAGGACAGTATTTAAAAAAAATTACAACTTCTTCAAAAAAAGTATATTTTTTTCAAAAAAATTTACCCTTATTCAAAAAAAAAACAACTTTTCTTCAAAAAAAAAAAAGTAGTTTTTTAAAAAAGATACTTTTTTGAAAAAAGTACTTTTTTAAAAAAAAAATGTACTTTTCTTAAGAAAATATAGTTTTTTAACAAAGGTTAATTTTTTTTGGAAAAAGTAAAAAAGGTTCAAAAATCTTAAGAAAGTTTTTAAAGCTCAATATCGGTTAATACAAATAAACCAAAAAAAAAGCACAAATGTGTAAAAAAAAGTAAAAAAATGAACAAATCTAATTTGTCTTCTCAGGATTTAATACTTGCAAATTATGTAAAAAAAAATCGTAATTTCTCTGAAATTTTCAAATTGAAAAATGATGCACAATCTAGCAGTTTTTAAAAATTGCTTTTAAAACAAAGATTTTATTAAATTATTAAAATTAATAATTAATTCGTATAAGTTGTTCCACCACTGTACATATTTTTTAGAAAAACCTATTGATTATTTTTTTTTTGTTTTTCATTAAATGTTTTTTTAAAACCAGAAAAAAAACAACAACAACTTAGCCACGTAAATTTATATTTAATTAATAAAATAAAAACATAAAATTGATTAAAAAAATTATTTCTAGTTTTAAAAAAAATATGCTTAAATTAATAATTAACAACTTTAAACAAAAAAAAAAAAAACAATGAAAAAGTCATTAATAAAACATATTAAAAAAAAAACAGTTAAGCGCTGGCGTTATAGGGATCGTTAATAATTAGTTTCGTTTGTTTAATAACAAAAAATTAGGGGGGTTTTTAAAATAGTTTAATGTTTTTCTTTTTTAAAAAAGACCTTTTTTTGTTTAAAATTCCTTACCAAATTGTTTTGTTGTCTTTGTTTTTGGTCTTGCTCATTTTGCTTTAACTTTTAAGTTTAATATAAATTTTAATTCGTTTTTTTTTTTTAATGAAATATTTTATATATTTTTTAATTTGTTTATTTTGTTCCCTGTTAATCTTATTATTACTTTTTTATATATATAATTTTTTATACATATCCGCTCATGGTTAAGGTATAAAAAAAATTAGCTAAAACACGAAATTTTCCGTAAGAAAACAAAAAAAAAATTAAAAATTGGAAGTAAAATGCAACAGTAACTGCTGCAATGAATGAATTTAAGTTACGTTTAAATTGAATTATAATAATATAAAAAGTAAATTAATAAATATAAAAAAAAAACCTACATAAAAATTATAGTTTTATTGTTAATATTCATATAACAAAATAGGTTTACAGATTTTACCCACACTCACAAAATCTTGTTAGTGGAATGTACTGAAAAGAACAGTTGAAATAAAGTTAAATGCCGGTTAAATGGACTTCAGAGCTGCGTTTGATAGTGTCTCAAAACAAGCTCTGATTTATAAGCTCTTTAAGATGGGAGTATCGTACAAATTTCTCCAGTTCATAGAAAGAATATATACTAATACACAATCTGCCGTGTGGACTAGGGAAGATTTTTCAGAATATTTTCAAACAAAATCAGGGGTTAAACAAGGGTGTTTACTGTCACCATTACTTTTTGCTCTGTACATTAATGATTTACATGATTGTTTGAAAGGTGGACTTATGGTGGAAAATAAGAATATTCGACTTTTACTCTCTGCTGACGACATAGTCATATTATCGGATGATTTAACGGTAATGCAAAAAATTATACAAAACCTTGAAAATTACTGCAACATGTGGAATCTGGAAGTTAATTTAAACAAATCCGAAATTTTGGTATTCAGAAATTGTGGTCGACTAAGTCAACAAGAAAAATGGTTTTTTAAAGGAGATGAGGTAAAAATATCCTCTGAATTCAACTACCTGGGAGTTATCTTCACACCAAAACTTAAGTTTAACAAACAAAAGAAACAATCAGGCAAAAACTGCAATAAACTCAACATGGCAAAGTTTGATAGGAAAACAACCCAGCCAGAAATTAACAAACATAGAAGTATTCTGAAAGCACTACGTATGGTAGTTGAAACGTTACTAAAGCAACATGTTTTTAATGATTATAGTGTTCTCAGGGCACTCAAATGATAACCCAGATTTACGGTCTCGTGTTGGTATTTTAGAGTATTCTTAAAACGTTACAAAAACCAAACATAAAGTACTTGTAAAGCGCTACGTCTTTTGTTTTTAAAACGCTTCCAAAACATTTGAAAACCCAAAAGTATAATGATTTTAAAGTTCATTTAATGCAAAAATTTACTGCTTTCATAGAATTTTAAATACAAAATGTGGAATAATTTTCCAGTACTCCAAATACCGAAAAGAAAGTAATTTCCCACTGCTAAAAACACATTAATTATTTTTTTATTAGTAATTCAATTTTTTTTAAATAATAAAGTAAAAAAGTTATTACATTAAAACGTAATTGACAAATACGTTGAATTTTCATGGTGTAAGGTTCTGACGACCTTTTGCTGCAGCCAACCAGCGGCTAGTTTTCGACAAAATGGAACTCTGGTTTTAAGGAAACTAAAAATTTTCTTGACTACCCAATCTCATCAAAGGAAATAGGAATATATAATGTGAAAAATTTAGACGAAAACAAAATTGACATAGGTATACATATGGTGGAAGTTAAATGCATTCTTACAAAATTTTATAATGATTCAATTGCTATTACTCTTTTACATAAATAAATTTAATACAACATTTAAAAAAGTAAAAAATGATCTTTATTACTAAAATACATACAAACATATCAGTGGCTTTTTGACAAAAGTGCTTGTTTTTAAAACACATTTAATATATATTTAATGTTGCATAGAAGTATTTCTATAAAAACTTTCCATTTTTTCAATTACTGCAGTAAAACTGCGGCAAGTTACGAGTGAAAATAAGTGCTTTAAAAATGTTGAAATAAGTTGATTTGAAAAACGTCTGGTATCTTATAGTATAATAGTAGAACTGTGCGGACTAGACTAAAATACACTCACAAAAGTTTTACAGTAGAATCTACTGAAAAAGACTGTAATTTCAGTTTAAAAGGCGACAAAGGTAATTACAGTTAAAACAACTAAAATGTAGTTGTTTTTAACTGTTAAAAAACATCTAACAAATGTGGTAAAAACAACTACCAATGTCGTAAAAACAACTGACAATTTTTTAATACAAACAACTGTAAAAATTAGCAAAAACTACTGTTTTTGAAGGTTATTTTTTTTTTTGGTATTTTAAAAAAAATTTAAATTTTTTATTCTTCATTCAATTACAACAAAATTTAGTATTTCCAGCATCTTACTTAAAGTCTCAAGTCAACATTCCAAAACAATGTTGTTTTCGTTAGTTGTTTTTGAAAACAACTGTCAAAATAGTTGTTTTGCATTATTTCATACAAAAACAACTGTAATTACAGTTAAAAACAACTACTACTGATTACTAAACAAACAACTGTCATGTAGTAACTGTAAAACTTTTTTGAGTGTGTCCACATTTAAAAGTTTTATTGACTACACTATTTTATCAAAATTCCACAGATATCATTTGTATTTCAATAAACATCAGTAAAGTTGGTTTAAAAAGTGCTATTAAAGTAATTTAAATATGTTTTTTTTCCAACGTTCTTAGAACGTTTTGGATTTGGTATATTGTATGCTTTGATAGTACTTAGTTTTTTGAACCATCATGAATTTCTGGCTGGGAAGATATAAGGCAGGGCAATTAAAGCCTATGCAGCTCAGGTGTGGGGCTTTAGACATTTTGAAGACGTTAATAAACTGCAACGATATTTCATGAAAAGAATATTACATTTACCTAGCTTCACACCAAACTACATTCTTATGTTAGAAACCGCTGCTGAAGACAGTCATCTATATACTTTGGGACTTCATCTTAAATATTTAGGTAGGATAATGTATAATTATACACAGAATAGATTACCTCACCAATTATCCTTAATTTTATTGCGTCGTAACGTTTTTTGGGTAAACGAATTAAAATCAAAAGCTACTTCCTTAAACATACAATGGCCAGAAACAAACAACACGGAACAACAATGGAATTGGTTTAGTACGGAATTACTAAGTAACTTGAAAATTAATATTTTTAATGACAGATTGGCGAGTAAATCAAAAACCACCACAAGAATTTACAAACATCCAGATTAGGAAAGAGGAATACATTACTTTAATGATGACTTAAAAACTGATCAAATCACATGGATATTTTCAGCTCGCAGTGGGTTAATTGCACTAAATTATAACAGATTTCGAGCAGCAAACGAAGACAAGTTTTGTAAATTGTGCAATTTACAGGAACATGAAACATTCCAACATTTTTTTGGTATCTGTCCTGTGCTAAAAGAATTTAGATATGCTATTTTTCGGAAATATTACCTAGCGGTAGAAGATATGATACATATATTAAATGGCCAAAATGAAGAAAACTGAGTGAATTTAGTAAAATATTTGAAATGTGCGTTAGTTTATAGAAATTTTTTAATAACATAATTTAACTAAATTTGTCATAATTTTAATAATCAAATTTTATTTTTGCATTAAATGCCGATACTTGTTTGTGATCGTTCGACAGACGTTTTTATGAAAAACATGTCGTTAATCTCTTTAATATTTTTCTTTTTATTTATTTAAACTATTATTACCTAAGAAACTTTTGTAATAAAGAAAATTCTAATTCTAAAAAAAAAAAAAGAAAATGCCGTTGAAAAGGCAACAAAGGTAATTACCGTATTTTATTTCAGGGCATGGATTACAATAAAAAAAAGAAAGATATTTTTAATAAAAGGTATAGCGTTTAAGATTTTCAAAGATCCAAAGAACTCAACCAAGATACTGGGGGGTTATTGTGTAATTCGATTCGAAAAGAAATTCGATTCGAACAGAATTTTCACATTGAAAATAATGTAATAAAAAGTACTTTTTAATAGGTAAAAATTTTGAAAACGTGTAGACAATGTTCTAGTAAACGCGATAAGTAAAAAAAAAGTTGGACTTTTAAATACAGATATCATTTTACAAGAGTTTTAAGATTTCCGAATTCGAACAAAAATTTTCGAATCGAATTACATAATAACCCACCTGTGTTCAGTGTTAAACTGATTGCATTCAGTCAGGATGTGGTCGGTTATCTGTCGAGGAGCTCAACTTGAACATTAAGGGTCATTTACCAGGCCCCACTTATCAACAGTATCTCGTTAGCTGACATGCAAAACCACGTAACTAACAAAAAATACAAAATCGGTTTTTTGATTGATTGTGATGCATATTAACGAGATCAATGTCTTCTCCAATTTTTACTGTCATTTAATAAACATTAGACATATTATTAGCGAAAATCGAAAGCACGTAACTATAAGTGCTAGTACTACATAAACCAAAAGCACGTAACTGCGTACTTGTTGAATTTTATTAATTCATAGTAGGTTTTGAATTTTTATATTGCACTAGCGGATAGTGCTACTACGCTCCCCTCCCCTCGTAGTCCTATTTTCACATAACTATAGTGATTACACTTTGAAATTTTGAGCAAAAAATGGAATGGAAATTTCAAGCAAAAAATGGCAACATCTTCAGGACCGTAAACCAGTTCTTCCACCCGATTGTTTTATTTTTTCTATTATTTGTATTGTAGTTATTGTTGTGAATTATCTTTTGTTTTTGTAGATCATTTTTTATTTTCATATTTTGCAAAAAAATAATAAATATACAAAGCGATATATTAAATAACAACAGAACAACTTCTTTTATTCTACATTTTACGAATGCAAAACAAAATTTTCTTTGAAACTTAAAAAAATGTCATTGTAGTTACGTGTTTTTGTTGAAGAAAATATGAGTTCAGAAGCACGTAACTCTTTGAAACATTAATAAATTTTTATTTTTATTCCAGAAATGAATTAATCGCTTTTAGCTGGTTTTGCATTTCTACCAGTTCCTGTTCGCAATCTGTTTAGGTTACACCATGCTTTACTTGGTTACTGTTGGTTAAAGTCACTGCTTTTCTCGTCAAATATTGAACTGCAAAGATCAGAATTTGTCCAATGTTTTATACAAAAATTTTAAAAATGGGGTGTAAATTTAAAATTTTGGAATTTTCATCGATAATTTGCTAGATTAAACACAAAATTGACACTGTTTTTTTAATTTGTTATACATTGATGACAAATAATATTTTTTTCTAACAGTTTACAACAATAAACATATCATTTGAAGCTAAAATTTTGAAACAAAAACCCTAAAGTACTTATGTATCCTAAACCAGTACCCTAACCCGCCCATACTTACAATGTGGTAACACCAAAATCAGTCGTTAAAAACAAGTACAACAACAAATATATTTCAAAAAACAAGTCAGTCATTTTGAAATATTGGTGGGTGGTGTTATATTTTCATATGAATAACACTTTGTTTCAATATTTTTAATAAATATATCCATTTTTAAAACATTTACTTTTACCTTTTTCTGTATTTTCAAAAATTATTCGAGTCGGTTAATCGACAATATTCTTTTTTAATAAAAACACAAAAAAAACTTTATAAAATATCATTAGTAAAGTGAAATAAGTACACTCAAATAAAAAAGTTAGTAGAAAAATTAGTTAAACGCTTTAAATACTAATTTACAGTTTTTGTACAAATCTTTAGTACAAAATAATGTTTTATTAAACATTTTTCCTATTCTTTATTTACAAATTACAATTTTTTACTAAGTTCTGTTGCTGATTTTAACAAAATATTTCAAATATTTTTAAACCCGGTTTGCTAAAATTAGCAAAAATTTAACTAATTTTTAATTTCATAGTTAAGAGCAAAGTTTTTTTTTTTTAAGTTGAACATTTGTATAATCTAAAATACAAAGAAAATGCAATGTTTTAATTAAAAAAAAATATTACGAATTTTTAGTAATAATTACAGACACGTTTTGCTAAAATTAGCTAAACCGTCTGCTGGCCTAAAAATAATTAATTTTTCTATAAAATCAAAGATTTTTCTGTAATTTTTACAGACTTTTTTATTTGAGTAAGGAAAGCTTTATTCAAAAAACTATTTTTGTGTCTTTTGAAAATTTGATCTCTTGCTTTTAAATCCGGTTTAACCTTTCTAATATATTTTTTTTTCTTTTTGGGGAAATCATGCACTGAAATTCGCTGTTACCATAAAAACCATAAATACTAAATACCACACCAATAATCTTCAGCGAACGATTTTTTCGAGAAGGTTTTGAAATGGTTAAACCTGAATGAATTAAAGGCACCAGACAGGACTTTTACAAGACAAAACATCTTTTGTTAATGAAGCTTAGTTATTTCGCGTTGTTTTATCGTCCCGAATATAGAAAAAAATGGGTTTTTTTAAAGCTATAGAACTCTAGATTTTGTTGGCCTGTGAAATTTTTAAAAATTTTTTTTTGTCTTTTCAAAAAAGTTAATGCAAAAACATTGATAATGTTACTTAAAATAATATTTCTTAAGGAGCTGTTACTCTATTTTAAAATAATTTGATGGTATTGTAATCACCCTAGTAAAAAAATGTATATTATATAAATATATAATTTATATAATAATATATATATAGATATAATTATATATGCGGTTGATTATTCAAAAATTTGTTTATATGGTGCTATATAAAATTATATATAAGTATATATGGTGCAATATATAATTATTTCTGCCTTATATAATTATATCTAATTTTATATAATTTGATATAATTATATAAAATTATATATACCCATTTTTCGGATATAATTATATCTGATTATATCAGGTTTTATAGAATTATATATAATAATATATAATAATATCCACCAATTTTCGTATATAATTATATATAATTTGATATGGCTTATATAATTTTTTTCAATCAAGTAGTGACTGTTTTTTCAAAGCTTTGCTCCAAACTTATGAAAAATAAGAGAAATATTTATATTAAATTTTTAACCGGTTAAGCGACCTGTTTTAACCGATTATTATGATAATTATTTGAGTTTTGGATTATTTGTTTCAACATTAACCGAGTAGAGGCGATTAATTGAGGAATCGATTAACCGAATTGGAAACACTAGGTAACACAGCTTGTTTACACCAAAATAAGACATATGCCGAAATAAATAATAAACTCAAAGGAAAAGCTTCATCCTATTTATGAAAAACTTCATAAATATGATGAAACACTTTATTGATTAAAACTTTATCATAAAAATACAAAGTTAAGACAAGATTCATTATATTTTTGAAATGTTGCATAAATATGAAGAAGTTTCATAGCTTTTCATGAAATGTTTCATAAATGTTTTAAGACGTTTTATTAATATTATAAAGCAAATTTATAGATTTTTATGAAATGAAAAATTCATCATATCTATGAAAAACTTTATAAATTTATAAAAAAAAAACTTCATAATTATGATGAATAACTTTATTGAGTAAAACTTAATGATAAAAGTTAAAATTTAAGACACGCTTCATATTTATGAAATGTTGCATAGATATGAAGAAGTTTCATAGCTTTTGATGAAATGTTTCATAAATATTATAAGACAATTTATTAATATGATAAAGCAAATTCGTAGATTTTTATGAAATAAAAAAATTTCTTTGGTAGCGTACAAACACAATAAATGCTACAGCCACTGACGAACATTTATTTTAAATACATTATTAAATATCATAATATAGCAATTAAAACTCAGAACATCAAATTTAAATTCAGAAAATATCAATTGATATTCATTTTTATTATAATTCAGAAAAAATAAATTTCGAATTTTCATTTTGAATATAAAAACATTAATTGATGTTAGGAATTTCCGTTTTCACTGAAATTTATAAAAATTAAATTTATATTCACAAAATTCCATGCACAATTTAGAACACATCAACTGATTAGAAATTCTGACTTTTAATAGATGTTATAATAGTTTCTCAATTTTAAACAGAAAAATCTAAATTACAAATTACATTTTCTTAAATTCAAATGAAAATTCTTAATTTCTCTTAAGGGTTTCTAAATTTCAAATGGAAATTCTAAATTTCAATTGATACACACAGAGAATAAATTGGAATTCCATTGTAACCAACAATATTTCATTATACAATAATTTTAATTGTAAGTACTTAAAATGCATCATCAATATAATTAAACTATGTTGTAAAAAGAAAATATATAAAATTAACCAAAACACAGTCACATCATTCAAACTATTGGGTCTCCTTATCAATATTGAAAAAATATTATCTTCTACATTACCTTCAATACCAACAACCAACCAATTTTCGGAGATTTTATCCCTTGAATAAAAAACTTGCAGTTAAATCCGAAAATTAGTTTCGCCTGCAACAAAACGATCACTTTATCTAAAATATAAGTTTTCGTTACCAATTTTAAAATAATATAAAGTTTTTTTAATAGTTTTGCTAGCTTTAATAAAATATTAAGACCCAATTTCTGATGAACATACAAATCCATTTTTAAGACCCCAGGTGAAAATGTTCATATATGATCATATATTGCCATATATGGTTTCATGTATGAGCATATATTGTTCCATATATGGGCATATATGTATATGTAATGTATGGGAGCATATATGGGTAAATACATTCAAATGAAAAGTTCATATATGGATATGAATGACACCATATATGATAATATATGGTAATATATTGCATATATTGGTTCATATATGCCATATATCTCCATATATGAATTCATATATTATTCCATATATGGTTAATATGTTTTAATTTTTGATCAGATATGACCATATATGAAGATGAAATTTTTTTATTTTTAATCCTTATTCTGCCGGTCTACGAGTTGTTGACAAAAATATATAAATTAATGTTTTATTAATTTATAAAGACGATTGCAGAGAACGAGTTTTGAATTGAAATTTAAGTTGAAAATTGATCCATCAACTGATATTCAGCCTGATTACGGTTGTCGAATTTGTAGTCGAATTTTTCGACTCCATACAAAATGGTTTTGCTTAAATAGAAAATTATAAAGAAATTAAACCCAGATTAAATATTTTCTGCAATGGGAGTGTTATTTATGATAAATTCAGTTGTAAGATTGTTCAAAAGTTTCGTTTTTAATGAATTATCAGATAATTCGACTTACTCTCGAATTCGACTACGACAGCCGTAATAAGGCCAATTATCTCGCTAAATATACCATTGATAAAATTTGTTGTTGAGCACCTCCTTTCCGGGGGAGGGGTTCAAAGTTGGAATTTTGTTTTGCGATTTTATCTAAAAGTTGTGAATGGGTCGGAACGATTTATGCACCATCGGAAAGGTATAATATGTCCCCATTCATTTGCCCATTACAAGCTATCTTAAAATATTGTATTATATAAGTTTAAGTTTAACCAAGTTTATATATTAACAGGGTCGTATTATACCTTAAATGAAAGCTCAATATCTTGTTTATAAATTACTGGTCTCAAAACATACCTACAATGGAGATAATATTTAAAATAAATAAAAAGATTGAACATTTTAAAAAAATACCAAATGTTAAACTGACTCGTAATGGGTAAATGAATATGGACATATTACTCTTTGGAAATATATTTAAAACAAATTTCCGATGATGCCTAAATGATGTAGATCATTCACAACTTTTGTATAAAATCGCAAAACAAAATATTTGTAAAAAAAAACTAAAAAAGTAATAATATATGACAATATATGAACATTCATATACGAACATATATGAACATTCATATATGAACATATATGAGCATATATGTCCATATACCCTCAAATTTCGGATCCGAACATATATGTATTCATATATGAACTCAAATATGTAGCCATATATGATAATATATGAACTTTTTCACCTCCCAGCTGAAAAACATCATATATTATTATATATGGCCCATGTATGAATATATATGAATATATATGGATCCATACATGGAAATGCATGGAAGCATATATGGAAATGTTTGTTATATATGGAAGCATATATTGAACCATTTATGAACAATTGTTGCATATATGTTTTCATATATGGAACCATATATGTAAATGTTTACCATATATGGAGCCATATATGAAAGTGTTTTCCATATATGGTTACATATATGAAAACATATATGAATGTATTATCTATATATACTACCATATATGGAAGCATATATGCATCATTTTCCCATATGTATGGTTAAATTTATAAATAAATTTATAAATTAAACTATAGTTAAAAGATTTTTGGATGAATCTTCTGTTCTATATTATCTTGATGTATACAAATATATTGACAAATAAAACAAAGTATTACAGTTTGGTATTATCTTTCATTATCTTTGATAGATCTATCAACACATTCCTGAAAGGGTCAAATAATAAATTTGAAAACAAAAAAACTTTATAGATTATTTGTTAGGACAATATCCTAATAGAGAAATATAGAGTATGGTCTCGAACTTGAATAATTTTCATTTTCAATGTATATAAAATATACATTTTTTATGTATATATAATAATATATTTAAGCAATAATTATGTTAATAAAAATTGAATTTTCAAACTAACAATTGTTTTTATTTTATGAAAATATACGTAAGTAGGAAAATATATGAACATATATGGGTAGATTATATATGGACAAATGTATGGACATATACGGACATATATGGACATATATATCCATATATGTCCATATATCCTCAATTTTCGGATCCAAACCATATATGGAACTCCATATATGTATATATATGGATCATATATGAACTTTTTCACCTGGGTGCTCATATAAAAAAATAATTTTTTTTAAAAAATATTTTATTTTTATTAAAAGAAAAGGTATTAAAGGAAAAGGTATTCTAAGAACATGTTACTGATAAAGTCATGCATTTCAAATTCAAATTGCATTAATAAATATTAAATAGTTTGAAGTGAAATTTTTTAAGAAAATACAATTAGGGAAAGAATTTAATAAAAATTAATAAGAGTACGGTTAATGGAAAACCAACTAATTCCAAAAAAAAAAAAAATCGATGATTTAAAAAATGATGATGACGACGATAACAATATTAATCAAGCCAACCGACAAACGAAGTCCTTTGGTACGAATACTTATGAATTTTATAAAAAAAACTTTAACTCAAATGCTTGTGTTTGATACACACAAAAAAATCGGTGCAAAGTAATTAGGAGCATTTCAATTAATAAAGCTTTTAAAAAAAGGCGTGCGAAAAATCGGGATTTTGGTGCAAAAAGCGGGATTTATTGACTGAAAATACGGGTTTTAAAAAATTAGTAATTTCTTGGTTTGAATTGCTCAAATATTACTTTAAAAGTTGATAGTTTTTTTGAATTATTAAAAAAAATCAGTTTTGGCACAACAAATGAATACATTTTAGACTTCGATTCAAATTTTGAAATCCTATTGCTGGCTCCGAAGGGGTTAAAAATAAAAACAATGTAACCCTCATATATGGTCATATCTGATCAAAAATTAAAACATATTGCCCATATATGGAATAATATATGAATTCATATATGGAGATATATGGCCTATATGAAGCAATATATGAACCGATAAATGCAATATATTATCATATATGGTGTCATACATATCCATATATGAATTTTTGCTTTGTATGTATTTACCCATATATGCTTCCATACACTACATATATGTTCATATATGCCCATACATGGAACCATATATCATCATACATGAAACCATATATGAAAATATATGTTCATATATGAACTTTTTCAGCTGGGATAATATAAAATTTTTTATAGTTTTGGCAACTCTTTATAAAATATTGAGATTAGCAACCGAATTTCTATTGTACATAAAAATCTATTTTTAGACAAGTATTTTAACTTAAACCTAGAAAATATTCAAAGTTGAAATTTTAAAAAAAAACATATTTAAATTGGATTTAGGCTAAAGGTAAAGTACTTGCCTGACAAACGGAAGATCGCCGGTTCGAGACCAGTTCGAGGCATATAATTTTTTTATTAATAAAATAAATTTTGTTGAACGCAAGTGAAGCTATTTATAAAATATTATAGTCCATCATAAACACAAATTATTCAATTGTTACAATAAAAATTCGAAATTTGTAAATAAATGTCGATTGTTACAACAGTATTCAAATTTAATAATAGTGATAGTACGTGGAACCACAAAAATTCGGTTGGCAAAAAATTCGGTTGCAACTACAAAACTGTTTTCCGTGTGTAGAAAAACAAACAAAAATATGTTCATACGATTTATGAAACTTTTCTATGAAATGATGAAAATTTATGAAACATTTGACATACATTTTTATACAGCTCTACATCATATCTATGAAAACTTCATAAATGTGATGAATAATTGATGACAAACGATTTATGAAACAGTTTCATCTATATGTTGAAACTTTTTTCCCTGAGTGTAGCATGAAAGAATATATTTTTTAATTATATTTTTTTTTAGTGTAAATCAATCTTTATTTAGCATTTTCTGTTCTGAATCATTTAATCACTTTTTGTTTGTTTACTACAACATGACTTTCCAGAAGCTTCCGCATCCTTTTGTGCACTCATGCAATTACACTTGTTTCCTTTGGCACATTTACAACGTTCATCGCATTTTGTGGTTGTGCATTTGCAGTCTAAAAAATAAAAAAGGTTCATCAGACTTTATTAATTATTATTTAAAAATTTTAATTTTTACCTTTTTCACATCCTTTGCAAGGCATTTTGTGCGTTTATTCTTTATTCCAAAAAAAAAGTATGACTAATGAATGAATCACTTCAATGAAAAATGTACAATATGTGCAAAATTTTGAGTTTATTTTTACGTTTAAGCGCATGTCAATAATTTATTTATATCGATAAATATCGTTTTAAAATATAAAATTATAACAATCAAGAGGGTTTATATAATAAACCAACATTAACCGAAACATCCTAGATTTTTTTGTTTCTTGCTGAATTTTGAAAAGATACATTTACATACACTCAGAATATTCTTACAGTAACTACATGTACTAGATCATGAGCGTAGTAAATAGCAGTAGTTGTTTTAACTGTTATTGTAGTAATTTGTCTATGAAAAAATGAAAAACGACTGATTTACAGTCATATCATAAAATAACTATCTAAAAGTACTGTACTTCAGTGACAGTTGTTTTGAGCAGTTATTTTAGTATTTCAATAAACAACTACCAAAACAGTAATTTTGCAGTAAACAGTTAGTTTTTGTTAGTTATTTAAAAAAATAACATAATGTCGAATTTTTTAAAAAATTCGCTTCTTTAGTTTATATTTGTTATTATTGATATGTTCATAGTTTGCAAATAAGAATTAGTAAATTTCATTGTATCTCCAGTTCAAAAAAGTCATAACTGGAATACGGTTTGGAATTTTGACTTTTTTGACTTTGCATTTTAAATATTATTATGGAAATAAAAATTATTATTGTATTAAAAGAAACAAATGAACAGTTCATGCGAATAAGGACGAATATACCACTTTTTCGCAAACACGTTTTTTTGCGTAAATGCATTTTATTAGCAGAGCCCTACAATCCTATGCAGAAATTTTGGGGAAATTTTGACTTTTAAGGCTAAAAAAATGACTTTGAAAGTGCAATAATTCGTATGACTAGGTTCACACACGGCAATTATAATTGCGCAATTCTTGAGTTTATAGAAGAGAATGATAGGGGGTACAGAATTGCCCATACTCCTATTTCGTTTTGATTTGTCATTCGCAATTTTCAATACTGCAGGTTGATATACGAAAATTGCTGATACAAACTTTTCCTGTGTGAACACAAGAGCAAGTTCAAAGGAGAATTGAAGAAGAATTGGGCAATTATAATTGCTGTGTGTGAACCATGACTATATTTTTATATTTTTGTTTAAATTGGGAGTGAACTAACGCACAATTTTGATTAAATACAACACAAAAACATACAAAAATTTTACTTTCGGTAACAATGTGTTAAAAGAACATTACGAGGAACAAACCACACTTATTATATTGGCAAAAAAATTTACCGTTCTTGAGTTATAAGACTTTAAAGTGTGGAAAGCAAAAAGGGCGAATATCCATCCTTAACAAAATATTATATAAAAATTTATTTTTTTTTGCATGTCCTTGCAATCCTTAAAAAGTGTATCCTTGAAGTCCTTAAAGTGTTACAAACAAATACCAACCATAGTTCGTCAAGTTTTGCAAGTCTCATGAAAATGTAGTCAAAATCTGCTGCAAAATAACACATTTTTATTCAAATTTCAATACATTTTTTTGGATATTCGCCCTTTTTCCATTTAAGCAAAAATTGAAGTCCAATTTTTGGCAAGTTCTCTTTCGAATACGTTACTAAAATTTTGTATATAGGTAGATGTGACTTAAATCTTTAAGCTAATACCAAAAAGTTGACAAAAATATTATTTTTTAACCGTTTCCTGCGTTTTTATTGTCCCCTGTAAAATTCTACAAATGGTCTATTCGTCTTTATTCGCATGAACTGTTCAAATATTTATTTTTAGTACGGTGTTATTTTAACGTCATATCGCATAGTCGCAATTAATTTTTAATTAATATGCATTTGACAAATTTTATTTAGAAAGGTTGAGGTTAACCCTTTAACGGGTAAGGCTGTCTCAGGGCAGTCTTCATAAAATTTACTACAAATGCGTCAAATGAACGTTTTATAATTATACATTAATATATTCCGATAGAAAACTAAATTTTGCTAAATATTTTGTGAAGAAATTTTTCGTGTGCCGTCCACGGTTTGGAAGCGAAAAAGCTTCAAAATCAAAATTTCGTAAAATTTCAAAAACTAATTATTTAAAAAAAAATATAGTTTTCAAAAATCTAAAAAACCAATTTAAGTTAACCGAAAACACTTTATAATAAAATATAAGCAAGATTGAAGCTTTATCTTTAATAATAAGTTCTTATTTTAGTCCAAGGACTCACAAGATTTTATCAGGATTCCTCTAAAGGACATCGTTCTAACTTATAAACTAATAGACGGATTTTTATGAAATTTTACAGAAAGAAGACATTAAGTATTAATAGCAAAGCGTTGAAGTCTGAACAATATAAATTGAAGTTTAGATACTTTTTCGCATAATTTCGCTTTTTCCAAAAAAAAAAAATCCCGATATCTTCTTAAATACTCGTAGGAGCAGAAAACAAATAGTTTTTCGAGCGTGGTTATATCTTGGTAAGAGAAATATTTGTTTGTCCAAAACTTCTCTTTTATATGCTTTAGTTTCCAAAATGCACCCTAAAATATGTTGGCTCAAATCGCCTAAATTAGGCAACGATAAACAGTTTTGTTGAAGAACCTATTATTTGTTTTTTGAGACGAGCACATGGTATGAATTTCGTTGCAAAAACATCGTGTGCCAGTTAGAGGGTTAACAAGAAGAATAAACGTTTTTCTCTAAAAAACTATAAACACTATTAATTTCCATTCAAATCAGACTAGACCAGTTCCTGCCTTTTTTATGTACAGGCGTCATCAGTGATTTTCCATTTAAATTGTATTATTATTTGTGTCTTATAATTAGACCTCGGATTTTGCATATTTGCATATTTTTCATCAGATTGTTCAAATATAACAAATTTTAATGCATATCGAAAATATGCAAAATATTTGCAAAAAATATGCAAAAATATATGCCAAAAATATTCAAAATATATATGCAACATATGCAAAATATATGCAACGTATGTAAAATATATGCAACATATGCAAACTAATTTCATCGGAAGATTGAATTCCACTCGATTTGTTTTTTTACCTTTGGCTTAATTTTACAAATAATACAATTAGAATACTATGTAGGTAAAGACCACTGCAAATGTAGTGGAAAACAAATGAAATTTCACTTAAAGAAAGGACGACTTACATTACTGTAAATTGAACTAACATTGTCATTTGTTTTTTAATGTTCAAAAAATGACTAACAATTGTAGTAAAAATGAGCCACATGGTAGTAAAAAATAAACATTTATTTATTTTTATTTTTTTAAATAACAAAAAACAACTGTAAAAAATTAATGTAAAATCATAAAACAGTCATTTGATGTTAGTTGTTTTTTTAATAAACTACAAGGTTAGTTAATATTTTAATTTGTTCTACAAATGACTGACATTTACATTAAAAATAAAGAAACTGTATTACAACCCAAACAACTACATATTTTTAAAGCAGAAGTTCCCTGAGTGTACATTTGAAAAAGCTTTTTCTGCCACATAATGTGGTGTAGGACTTACTTTTGGGTCTTCTGCAAAATAATGGAACCTCCGATAACCCATTATTTTTGGACAACGATGATATGCATTTACTTTAGTTTGGTAAAGAAAAAAATTCTAAATTTGCATTTCAGGTTCTTGAAACACTGAACCCAGAAAATGCTGAATCTATAAAGCTGGCAAAAGGTCTGATAAAAAATTCCTAACTATATCGGGAGAGACTTGCCGAAATCATAACTTCCTTGGAAGCGAAGGGTCTACCAGTAGCAAAGTCAATGAATTTATTTAAGGAAGCTGAAAATATTAGAAGTCATTTTGAAAAGAAATCCAGCCTTTAAAATCATTTCAAAAATAAATATTTTAAATCTCAGTGCTGAAGATTTGTCTGGACTTGAACCCGTCACAAATGAAAATATAATTAAATATAAATTTGCTCCAGTTACTTCCTATGACTTTGAAAGAAGCTTTTCCGCTTACAAAATGGCTTTTGGCGAGAAACGTCAGAGCCTCTCAATTAATAATTTAGAGAAAATTATGGTTGTATATTGTAATACCAATTATCTTGAATAATTTTTAAACCTATAAATTATCATATGTATTCAGTGTTGCCAGGTATGTTGAGCATAAAATCGTCCAATTTTCCAAAAAAAAAATCATCCAAATCGACATTATAGGTCCATTCGTTTACACCAAAATTTGCACAAATTTGTACAAATTTGTACTGGATTTTACTGAAATGCGTTCGCGTACACATAAATTTGCAAAAGAGAGCATCTACTAAGAGAGTAAAGTGACAGTTGTCAGCAAAAAACCTGCAAATTTTTACTGGAGAAATTTTTGCCAGTAAAATCCAGTAAAATCCAGTAGAAAACAAAAACATATGATTAAATTAAGTAAACAAACAAAAATAAGCATACATTTAGTAATAAAAACATTTAAAAGATTAAAAGCTGAATTAAAAGGGCGGCAAAAACTAAAAATAATTATTTTCAACCTGAAACAAATTAAAGTAGTCAGTTACAATTATTATAGTAACAATTTATCAGTTTTCTAATATCTCTGTTAATTGTTTTTATTTACATTAATATATTAGAGATGTAAAGCTAATGAATATATGAATACTTCTTACTGCATATTATTCAGGGTACCGAATATCAAAAATCAAGTATTCATGTATTTTCGTATGTTATTTAACTAGAAACAAAATTAAAAGTCATGTCCAAACTAAACAAGTCTAAAAGCTTCCACAAAAGTTTATTTAATAAATACAATTGCTACGAATTTATAATTATTAAAATGCAATACATCAAGTACCAAAAACAATATATACTGGGTAGTCTAAATAATACATATTTTACAACACTAAGCTTTTTAGCGCTCATATGTTTGAATTAACCTGCAAGTTTTTGCAATTTTTCCGTTCGTTTACTTTTTTTTGCAAGAGCCAGTTTTGAGAGTAAAATTTGAATTTTGCCCAAAATTTACTCATCTACTGGATTTTACTGGAAAGTAAACAAATGGACCTTATATTTTCAAAAATCGTCAAAACAAAAAATATTTGTTACAAGTGGGATAAAGTTTTAATAAAAAAAAGAATAATAATGTAATTCACATTTCAAGTGCTCATGTACTATCGGTGTAAAATAATACGATTTTTTACACTTTTCTGTAATTTAAGCTTCGAAAATCATGATATTTTATAACGATAGCAATTTACCACTTTAACCGTTGTGGTGTAATGGTTAGCGCGTTGGACTTTTACACAGAAGGTCCCGGGTTCGATCCCCGGTGCCGGCAACATCAAAATAATATGTTTGAGTTTTTTCTATCCCTCATACGTATAATAATATGTTTGAGTTTTTTCTATCCCTCATACGTATCGCAATGTCCACCTTCGGTGTTCCCATAGCAATTAACCCCACCGAAGTAAAATAATGAATCAGGGCTATGAACCAAAAAGCTTCAATAAAGTTCGCCAACTCTCTATCAGGTGGCGAGCAACAACTGCTCTAAGACTTATCATCTCGCGCAATTACAGTGTTGCCATGTCTGAAGCCCTTCATCTTTCACCACCTTTCATCTCTATACTATCCCTTTCCAAAGAAAGCAACACACTAAATATAGGAAGTATTTCCTGAGTGTTGCCTCTCTTTTTAAAAAAAAAAAAAAAAAAAAAAAATTTTAAATCTTAAATTCTCTTACATAGTTTAGAAATTCTTTAACAATGTTATTTTCTTTAATTATTAAATTTGGACTTCCATTAACGAGTTAAAGTTTCAAATTGCATTACATGTGATGACATAGTTTAATACAATAAATTGTAAAATTTTTGATTATTTCATATTTTTCATGTTGGGTTGTTTTTTAATATTGCTAAAATTATTTATTATTTTATTTATTATTTATATTATTATTTATTTTTATTTAAATATTGTTTGTTACTGCATGTTTTTCCATTTTCAAATATAAATTGTGAATATCTGAAGTTTCACTTTGGAACACTTTATTTATATTATTATTAGGCCTATTTTTTAAGCACCGGATTTTTAATTTTGGATTTATAAATCAGAATATTCGAACTCGATGTTTGTTTCACAAAAACTTGGATGTTTTTTTTTTTAATTTAAAAAATATTTTATTTTTATCTCAATCTTACACTAATTAAACTTTATAAAAATATAAATATTAAAAAAAGCAGGGTTGGCATTCAATAACTTTTCATAATAACGATTGGCTATCACAGTAACACTAATAGCGGAATGGAAATTTAAAAAAAGCGATTCCATTAAAGACATGCTTTTTCTTATGTTAACGGTTTTAGTTTTCTATTTAACCTGTTTGATTTTGAAATATCTTGAACTAGTTAAAGTCAAAATAACCCTAAATACCGAAAGGACGATTTATAACGTTATTTTGTTGATGTAACAAAATTTAATGGGTAGAATTTTGAAATAAACCCTGTAAAGACACATGCCACTATTGGAGTCGTAGCTTTAAAACGTTCATAACGGCATTGGTGTGGCCGTGGCAGGCAACTGAAATTGTAATGAAAAGGTAGTGTTTTCCAACCATGAAAAAAGTAACCACATACTCAGGGAACTTCTGCTGTAAATATTTGTCGTTGTTTCAGTTGTAATGCAGTATCTTTATTTTTAAGTGAAAAAACAGTCATTTGTAGAAGAAATTTAATTTTTGACTACAATTGTAGTTCAATTAAAAAAACAAACCACATTGAATTACAGTATTATGATTTTACATTCATTTTATACAGTAGTTCTTTATTATTTAAAAAAAATAAAACAAATTAATGTTTGTTTATTTTTTACTGCACTGACTGAACCACTCATTAATAATAATAGTTGAATTTACTAAAATGTAAGTCGTTCTTTGTTTGTCAAAAAATCGTCATTTTGGAAGCAAAAATCGTCAAATCGTCATTTAGTAATTTAAGTACTAAAAATCGTCAAAATGACGATAAATCGACAAACCTGGCAACAGTGTATGTATTAGGTATCATTTGCTCTACTTTATAGCCGACAGTAATTAAGAAATATGTATACCACCCTCTAAATCGCTTTTTTATTATTTTTTGATTTCTTTAACATAGGAAGTTTTTGCATAGTTTGTATATATTATGCATTTTTGCATATTTTGGCATATATTATGCATGTGCATTTCATGTAAATATGCAAAAAAAAATTAATTCATTGAAACGAACCTTGCTCTCATCAGAATTTACCTATCTTAATCCATCAAAAATATGCAAAATCCGAGGTCTACTTATAGTTGTCAGATTGGGTCTATATGATACATTTTTTGCAACAACCTGCAGGCTGTAAGAATCAAACCTGCGCTTCTTCTTACATTACAAACGTAACAATACCAAGTCATGACCGTTTAGCGATCACACCCAAGCATGGCCTCTAATGTAATGCAGTTAAGGGGGGACATTACATTCGCGGCAAAGAAAACAGACCTTTTTTTAAAAATTCATAACTCAGTCAAAAACAAACATTTTTCCAAATTTTTTATTATTGTAGAGAATTGAACAAATTACAAGAAAAAAAATTCAAAAAAATATATTTTTCACTCCAACATGGTTTTATAGAGCTCCAAACTGGCGGCAGAGAAAAAAACGGGGCCTCGTGGTTGCAGCGCTGGGAGTCGCAAAAATTGTCCGATCTGGAAAAAAAATTACTTTTTTAAATCTTAACAAAATTGGTTATCGTATGACACGAGCTTTTTTTAAAATTTTTTTTTTAAATTTTTGGTGATGTTCCAAATTTAAAAGTGTGTTTTTTAAAAAAAAAATATTGAAAAAAATAACAAAAAAGGACAAAAAAAAAAAAAAATCGTCAAAAAATGAACCTGCTAGTGCCGCAACCAGTACAAAAAACATGGTTTCGAGATAAACGCGTTCAAAGTTTGTGAACAAAGAAAAAAAGGGTTACCTTCAATCTGCCATGCCTGCTTCGTACTTTATGCCTTCGTTATCTTGTGTTGTGCTGTTTCTTACAGTTTTTTGGAATCGTTTAGCAATTCGGGCTTCTTTTGAAGCTTCATATGCCTTCACTCTGGCGCATTTCAAACGATTTGCATCATTTCCTTTGCAAAAGTTCAATGCTGTAGCTCCTATGCTGATACGAAGTAGTTGAAACATTTGCAAATAACTATAAGCGCCGTCATTGTAAGTAGACACTGCCATGCAACTTGCAATATTAACAATTCTGTTGCTGCCTGGCATACACTTAGGTGCAATGAGCCAAATTTTTGCATTCAAACTTTCATTGGAGTTTTGCGTGAATCCACCCAAGCACTTGTTTAACAATTCATCGTTACTCAACGCCGTGTAAACTGGTTTGATTGCCTTTTGCACTATTTCATGAAGCGGTGGTTTATGGAGAACAGTTGATCCTTCTGCCTTTGTCTTCTGCCAATAACACCAACGGTCACTACCTGTAGGGCAAAACATATACTGAGTATATACCAGCTGCCGTACGTAGGTAGCGCGAAAATTAAAAATGCGCTCTCACTAATCCGGCTGTAACTTTTGAACCCGTAGGAATTTTTCCATGAATTTTTCTTAGAATCTTAAGAATATTTACTAAAATACAAAATTATAAAAAAGTCGATTTCAAAAAACGGCCAATGACATGTCCCCCCTTAAATTGCAATTTTCTTTCCTATTAGCTTTTCTGTTATTGTATATTATACTCAGAAGTGACCAACACTAACAAACACAAATATTCTATTTTTCGATTTTTTGTTTATTTTTCTAATCTCCTCCGTCTCTATTTCACAACGTTACCAGATTGACGTATGGTTTTTACGTTCAGTATTGACAACTTTGCATTTAAGATGAGACATCGAATCAGAGCACATTTTATAATGTATTTTAGTACAGTGTTATTTTAACGTCATCTGGGCAGTGGCAATAAATTTTTAATTAAATATTTTTTTTTAAATATTTTTAAAATACCGAAAAAAAAACTGTTAAAAACAGTAGTTTTTACAACTTATGTAGTCGTTTTATGTTCATTGTTTTTATAGTTTTGTTTCTCGTTTTTAAGTTTTATGCATTCATTTAAGGGTCGTTTTTACCACCATTGTAGTTGTTGTTTTGAATAGTTAAAAACGACTACATGGTTAGTATTTTTTATGACAAACAACTTCGTTTTAACTGTAATTTTTAGTCATTTCTACCTTCTTTATTTCCTGAGTGTATGCTTTAGTTATGACCTGAGTATAAACAAAATTGCAATCCGTTTTTGTATCCTGGCTCCAGAACATTCAGAATGGTCTGTTACCATATGGTAACTATAGGCGGGCAGGAGACTGGTCGTTGTACATATAGGAAAATGTATTTTTTTTAGCAAAAAAACGCATAGACTAATTACCAAAAACTGTTATTTGTGACGTTACTCAGAACAATAACATTTCAAAATGCAGTCATGGTCGGCTTCAAATGTTCAGTACACAACGTGATCCACTTAATCTTACCACATGCTCATAACGTTTTATAAAGAATTCTTTATTTTTGCCTTTATACCCAGCATAATATTGGTAATGGGTGCGATAAAGTAATGCATTACATTGTAATGTATGCTCCTTACCTGTATCATTATTTTCCAACACAAAATAATGTGTTACCTATAATGGGTTACATAATTCATTATTTTGTAATGAATTCTCCTTGCATTCAGCATTACTTCGAAACTTAGAGTAATGAGTTAACACTAGTTGGTTAAGTAATGCATTACATTGTAATGTATACTTCTTACCTGTATCATTAATTTCCAACACAAAATAATGTGTTACCTATAATGGGTTACATAATTCATTACTTTGTAATGAATTCTCCTTGCATTCAGCATTACTTCGAAACTTAGAGTAATGAGTTAACACTAGTTGGTTAAGTAATGCATTACATTGTAATGTATACTTCTTACCTTCAACATTATTTTGAAAAATAAAGTAATGAGTTACCAATAATTGTAAACGCATGGATTATATTGTAACGATACACCATTACCTTTTACATTATTTCAAAACATAAAATAATGACTTACCGGTCATCAATCCCGTAATGCATGAAATATAAACGTAAAGTAATGCTTAAGATATTTTTTTTTTAATCTATGTATATTTAAACACATTACTTTGTGATTTATTGTAAGCTTGAGTGTAAGTTACACATTTTTAACATCACAAACGAAAACTCGAAGCAGAAAAATTCATTTACATTTTAAGCAACCCCTTCTTATATGTGACAATAGCTCAGTTGGTAGAGTTCTCGCCTAACAACCGCAGACCCCAGGTTCGAATCTCAGCGCGAGCACGTTATTTATTTAAATTATTTGTAATGATTTTTTTTTTTTAATTTGTTTGACACATTGCATTTCCAAACCCGGTAACAATAAAAGTAACCAGTTAGGCTCATCGCCTGTAAAATTCATCAGTGTAGTAAGATGTATTGTAATGCATGGAGCCCTATGGCGATACATTACTTTACACATTATTTGGTAATGCGTGGTATTGCTGGGATATTATATTGCAATTAAAATTATTGCAATTACAAAGCAAAATATTGAAAATTCTTAAAGATTTTCGAAAAAAAAATATTTTACCCGTGAAAAAAAAATTATTCGGTAGCATATCTTTTTTAGTTTGGTGCCATAGTAAATTGTGCAAAATTTAATCCGAAATATGGATTAATCAAATTGTGTCTGATCAAATTCAATTGTATAAAATTTGATAAACCTTTATCAGAGTTTTGGTCTCATAAAGGGTGTTTTCATAGAGGTATAGAACTTTTAAATTAAATAAAACAAAGATGAATTTTTTTAAATTGACATGAAATTTACTTTATTTGAAAGATAAGCTTCTGGCATTATAATTTAAATATGACTTCTGGCATATGACCGCCACGGCTGGCTCGGACGTAGTCTAATCTGGAGGTCAAATTTTCGATGAAGAAAATAGTCCAACGGCGTTAAATAGCACGATCTTGAACGCCAATTCACCGGTCCGAAACGTGAAAATATGCGTTTACCAAACGTTTCCTTCAATAAATCAATTGTGGCACGAGCTGTGTGACATGTTGCGCCGTCTTGTTGAAAATAAAGCTCCTGCACATCATGGTTGTTCAATTGATTAACGAAAAACTCAGTAATCATGGCTCTATAGCTGTCACGATTGACTGTAACGTTCTGACCAGCATCGTTTTTGAAGAAATACGGGCCAATGATGCCACCAACCCATAAAGCACACCAAACAGTCAGTTTTTCTGGATGTAACGGTGTATCAACATACACTTGAGGATTATCATCACTCCAAATACGGCAGTTTTGTTTATTGACGTATCGATTTAACCAAAAGTGAGCTTCATCGCAAAACAAAATTCGCTTATGAAGTGCGCGATACGTATTTCGAACAAAACCATGATTTTCAAAATAAATTTTGCACAATTTGGAAGCGTTGCACAGGCATCACTCTATTCATGTTGAAATGACAAACTCAAACTAAACATAAATCACTTGACAGCTGGCAAAATGGCCGCCAGTTGAAAAAATGTTGCCAACTTAAAGTTCTATACCTGTATAAAAAACACACTTTATATACGAAGGAACCTGACTATTTATATCGGAAAATAAATATGTCCAGATCAAGTCGTATGACTTCGGCTTACAATTATTTATCATCCTCGAGATTGTTCTTTGTTAGTGCTGTGAAATTGTATAACACTTTAACTAATCAAATTAAATCCGATCCCCGTGTATTGTTTTTCAAAATGGCAGTTAGTAATCTATTCAAAGATTAATTACACAGTAATTATGTGAAAATGACACACCAAAACCCCGGGACACTTAAACTTAATTTTGGGTCGTAGAATCCAGTGGTACACAGAAAAAATTATGGGCCAAAAATATCTAATTAATGGATTGTTTGAATATCAATGGCAATTTAAACAATTTTTTTAATTGATTAAATTAAAAAATTTATTGAATTTTCCAATATGTCCATACAGTGTTGACAACATTGTAAACAACATTTTTAAAAATTTGGCAAACTATTTTTTTTTTTTATTTTATTTAGATTAAATAATCAAACAAAGGTTAAATTATATCAATATATTATTTAATTTGTAAATAAAAAGAAAAAAAATCGCAAATGATTAACTTTTAATAAGTTGAATAGTTTACCGATTTCAAATACACGCAAAATCGTAGTTATTTCACTACAGTTTGCAACACTCTTTTTGTTGAGATATTCGTGTACGCACAAAAACTTAATTTAGTTTCGTGTTTTATCTGTGGTAATAAAAGTGCACATGTGGAAAAAGGACAATTAAACTATTATTTTTGTAAATAATTAAATTTTCAATAAGTATAAGTGTCATTAAACTATAATTTTAAAGTTGTGTGTGATTTTTTTAAGAAAGCAATTCAATTGCAAGAAACAGTTCAAGCTAAGCAAAACAAAAATTTTGTCTTTTCTTTGTTCTCTTATAATACATTTTTATATTAAAAAGCTTTAATTTTATTATAAATAAAATGTCAATTTAATTTACAAACCTACATTTATTTTTTTATTTAAAAATATACGAGTTTTCAATTAAAACTACCATTGTTTTCTTCTCAAGTTTCAATTAAAGTTTTAATCAATTTAACTAAACTTTTTAATTGAGGTTGTAAAGAAAAACAATAACTCTTTTAATTGATATTATTATTATTTTAATTGAAAGAGTTTTAATAAACTGTCTGCAAATTTTTTTAGTTAATACTATAATTTCAGTGGTAGGTGCAAAATCAATTAATATATTAATTGATTTAATTAAATTTTTAGTTGAAACCCGTTTTTAGTTTTTTCTGTGTATACTCCGTTTTCATAGGTTAGCTCAAAATAAAAAAATTATTTCAATTTAAAGTTTGCATTGACTCAAGCTATTTTTTGAGTGTAAGTCTTAAGTAAAAGACATTTAAATCTTTTTTGAAATGACTTCATTTATTGTTTATTTGTCTAAACTTAAGTCTAACAATGGTGACCGTAAATTTTTAGGAGGATTCAATTCATTTACAGTGTCGGACAATAGTATTCACACAGCAGCAAACATTATTTTAAATCTTTTATATTTTTAAAATGAAAGCTATTAGCCGTATAAGGTTTTCAACAAAATTGTTTATTAACTTATTAATAATTTAAATACAACAAAAAACTAACACTAAGCATGTTGTATTTAAAAAAAAAATTAACAATTAAAAAAAAAGATGTTACGAAGAAATTGGTCCATTCTATGCCAAGAAGATTAAAAGAGGTCATAGCAAAGAAAGGCTACTCCACAAAGTATTAAATCATGTGAAATTTTATTATTTGTACAAACATTTGAAGCTGTGTGAACACTTTTGTCCGCCTAAAATAATACTTTGAATTACATATTTAGTTTTTTCTTATAATATAACATACTAACAATAAGTTTTTTGTTGTATTTTAATAATTTATAAGTTAATAAACAATTTTGTTGAATACCATATCCGGCTAGTGGGTTTCATTTTAAAAATAATATAAAAGATTAAAAATAAAGTTTGCTGCTGTGTGAATACTTTTGTCCGCCACTGTATATACAATCCGAAACGTCAGGGCAATTAGTAGATAATATTCTAGATTTGGGTATTCTCTTAGACCCAAAATTGGATTTTAAACGGCATATTTTATTGACGATTAATAAAGCTCGTGGCACCTTAGCTTTTATAAAACGATGGGCTAAGGAATTTACAGATTCCAATGTAACAAAACTATTATATACATCGCTCGTGAGACCAATTTTGGAATATGGATCTGTGATTTGGGATCCATTATCCATTGTTCAAATTGGAAAAATTTAATCACTGCAAAAACAATTTTTGCTGTTCTGCTTACGAAGCCCCTACCCTAATACCATTAATAATCTACCTTCATATACAACCAGACTAAACCTCGTTAAGCTTCCCACTCTGAAAAGTAGAAGGACAATGCTAAACGTTACATTTTTTATTAAATTGTGGGCGTTGTGGTGTAATGGTTAGCGCGTTGGACTGTTACACGGATGGTCCCGGGTTCGATTCCCGGTGACGACAACATCAATTTAGAAAAATAATATGTATGAGTTTCCTATCACTTATATGTATCGCTTCACCCACCTTCGGTGTTCCCATAGCACTTAGCCCCACCGAAGTAAAATAATGAATCAGGGCTATGAATCAAAAAGCTTCAATAAATTCGCCAACTCTACATCATGTGGCGAGCAACAACTGTTCTAAGACTTATCATCTCGCGCAATTACAGTGTTGCCATGTCTGAAGCCCTTCATCTTTCCCCACCTTTCATCTCTCCACTATCCCCTTTCCAAAGAAAGCAACACATTAATTAATAGGAAGAATTTCCTGAGTGTTGCTTCTCTTTAAAAAAAAAAAAAATTTGATTAATGGTGATATATGCTCCGATTTCCTGTTAGAAAATTTTGACCTTTTCGTTCCTCCAAGATCAACACGTAATTATACTCCATTATATACTTCATTCGATCGTCAAATGTATGCTGATGCTGATCCGTTTATAAGAATGTGTAATGATTTTAATAATCTTTATAATTTGTTAGATTTTTCTTCAAATGTTAATATTGTTAAACGCAACATCATTTTGTTTTTAAATTCTACTATTTAAAAAAAAAAAAAATATTGTACGTATATTAATTTATAATTTTGTAATTATTATGTTAATAGTCTGTAATGATTTATTCCGTAGACTTAAATAAATAAATAAATAAAAATTACCTTTGACTTGTACTGAAATCTGTTAGTTCAGTGTCATGTGGTTCGAATCTTTAAATTTCATTAGAAAACACCGTCTCAAAGGAGACGGACATCTTTGTTAGCTTTGAGTTTCGACATATTAACAACAAATAAAGTTATTTCAAAAGAGATTTCGATATACATATTTTAAAATACACTCAAAAAATCGCTTGAGTCAATGCAAACTTTAAATTGAAATAATTTTTTATTTTGAGCTAACCTATTAAAACAGAGTATACCACTGGATTCTACGACCCAAAATTAAGTTTACGTGTAACGGGATTTTGATGTGTCATTTTAAAAGTTGAAATTATACTTCCAGTGTTATTTACGTTTCGCTTAGTTTTAATTTTTGTCATTTCTTTAAAATTTTTATGTTAAATGTTTTATGTAATTAAGTTGAGTTATTCAATCATTGTAATTTAAAATGTTTGAGGTGCTTTAATAGACCCTAAGTCTTATTTGTACCAATAATTAAAATAAATTGAAAAATTTTACGGACACAAGGGATACATCAGACTGCCGCAGTTTCGTCCCCCTCCGGGACTGGTTAGTGGTTAATTTATGTGTCAATTGAACAAAGTATTTTATATTGTTAATTTTGCTCTATATGAAAAACTTTTTATTTTTTGGTGTCGTACTGTGATTTGAACTCACAGTCTTAGCATCAAAGCTATGCATCGTAATCTCACCTCTTAACCAGTTGAGCCACGGTCGACACAGCGTTGACTGCGACTAAATTGGAGTTTGGTCACACTACGTACACACAAGTATTGTTTTGATCAGAAGAGACAGAATTAGCTAATACCAATGCACAATTCATTTCTCAACTAGAATGCTTTTTCTTCTTAATCCTATCTCTTTTTCACAAGTAATTATCACGTTTTTTTGATGCGCTTTATTCATAATAATTTTTTCTTTCCCTTTAAAAAACAAACATGTCCGTGTATTTTTTTCACTGTTGCGCTGTGTTATACAAAAAATTTAATTTTTTGTATGCAAATTTGAATCGAGAAAATTCGATGATAATCGCGTCACAGAAACAGCTAAATTTAATTTTACATAAAAAATGTTAAATTTTCGATTCGAAGGTTGAGAACCATTTCGAAAATGCATCTAAATCAGAGATGCCCAAGGTAGTAGTATTGGTGAGAGAGACGAAATAACACTGGAAGAAAACAATTTGCTTTTCATGTTATTTAGTCGTCAACGAGATTGCGACGAAAGCACATGTGTGGCGGGTGTGATATATTTCAAAATAAAAAGATTCTTCGAAGTGTTTATAAATTTTCCCTCAATTAATCATTGTTCAATTTGCAATTAAAAAGTAATGAAATCTTCTATGTTGATACTCTTATTGCAGTTACGCAATAAAAGTATATTTCTCAAACTATAAAATATAATTCAAATCTGAAAATATTTGTTCGCAAAGATACGTTGAGGGAAATAAAGATAAACACTTCAATGAAATCTTCTTTATTTCAGGATATATTGTACCATTCAGATTTTTCCAGAATTCTATATTGTTAAAATTATCCGGTAAATCTATTTCACTTCGAAGTATCAGTTCTGTTTGGATTGGAAATTCGTACTTTAATATATCGCATTTAAAAGGGTTTTGAAAAATATCCAGTAAATGCTGAATATTTTCAAAATCCTTAAACCTGTCATTAAAGTTATTAAAAAGCGTTTCTAATACTTCCAAAAGTTCCAACTTTTTCAAGATTTTCTCCTTGTCGTAAATAACAGAAGTTTTCGGAAAGTCCGAAAAGTCTTCAGAATCAATTTGAGCTGCAAGTAAAAATAGCTGAGTTTTAAAATCTGAAAGAATTTTAAACATATCCGAAATATTATTATCTTTTCCCTGCAGCTTCAAATTCAACTCATTCAAAATGTTACAAATGTCTGCTAAAAACGCCATGTGTAAAATAAATTAATAATCTTTTAAATATTCTTTCTGCAAGTGCTGATTTCCTATTGGTTGATTGACGATCAAACAAAAGAGCGTAAGTATACGTGTGAGTTTAATTTGCTGATATCAGCCACTACTGCACTCATAATAATCCATGCTTAAAAATACAAATATATTTTTCGTAAATTTTTTTTCGTAGAATGTACAAACATTTTGTTTATATTACAAAACTTTTGTATAAAACAAATTATATAAATTTACAAATTTCGTAAAAAATACAAACATGATTTCGTAATATTTTTTAAGTACATTGTACAAAAATTTGTAATGTTACAAATATTACATATGGATGTTGATGTGGTTAGAGGTCGGATTTGCAATCAGAAGGTTGCGAGTTCAACTCCTGGCCAGGACAATTTTTTTTTTTTTTAGTTTTTATATTTTGTTTGTTTATTAATGTTTTTTAAATTTCTATGTTTTATTTTTTTATTTCATTATTACTATTTTTGTATTTTGATATAAATGGATATTTTGTATTTTGTTTAATAAAGAGGATCCTAAAACAAGTTAAAGAGGACCCGAAAACACTACTTCCACTTTATTTGCCGGGTTTAGTATGAAATTCAATCAAACAAATATTTAAAAAGATAAAATATTTAATAATAAAATGCAATTAGTTTGAAATTGTTATTTAAGTTTTTTATTATTATTTTATTATTTTGTTTTTTAATATATTATTTGATATATTTATAAAAAAAATTATATTATTTTATTTAGTTCAATAAACATAATAAAAATATTTAATTGCCATTTTACCTTTTTTATTAAATATTTGTAGCATATTTTTCTAGTGTTCATAAAAATTTCATAATATTTTCGACTTAAGTTCCTTTTTTGTTTGTTGTATTGCATCAGCTACTTTGGTGCAAATGGTAGAGGGGTCTACTTCAACACAGCAGGACGTCACTAAAATCGTGAGTTCGATTCTGGTGTGGCACCATTACATTTTTTTTTTTTTAATTTTAAAATAAACCCGTAAGGTATGCACCACATTTTTATTTAAAAAAAGTTTTTACAAAACTTTACGAAATGTGATTTGTATATTCTACAAATTTTTTCGTAATGTCAAAATAACCAAAACTTTCGTAAAATGAACAACGGTTTTCGTGTATTTTACCTATAGATTATTATGAGTGTGGGCATCTCTGATCTAAATATTGCTTTGCATAAAAACTGCATTTTTTATTATGTCTTTTTTTTATTGCATAAGTGAGAAAAATATAAAACGAATGCTTTTTGAATCAGAGAAATCCGATAACAACTTTCGATTATAGAGCAGTTCAAAATTACATACTTTTCCGATTTTTTAATTTTTTAAAAAATCGTGAGTTTTTGAAAAATTTGAAAACCTGAATATGGGCATGTATTATGGGGTCCTTGGGGTATGCGTGTGAATTATTCAAATTTGAAGAACATCGTTCAATTCACTTGTGATGTGACATGGATCTCATGATATCCAATAACAATAAATTAAAAATGTTTTTTTTTTTTTTTTTTATATATATTCAAAATTAATTTATTAAAAAATATATAAATGTAAATAATGTGATAATTATGCATTCATTATTCTTATAAATATATTAATAAATGAAATGAATATGAAAAAAAAAGTTATGTTTCATAATAAACATACAACATTAAAATGAACGATAAACGATGTACATATTATTTATAATTCGTTTGTTATTTAAGAATCCTCATAATGAACATTTTAGTTTTATTTAAAAATAAAAATCACAAAAAATAATAACCAAATGTTTAAAACAATAGCATCTTTTATTTTTATATTTTAAACAGCTTAAATGATTTCAGAAAGCATTTAAGAATGACATTTTTTTTTCGATTTTGCAATAGATTCATTATAATATTTTATTTTTTTTTGTTTTAACTACAAAGAATGAGTGTGTGAGTACCCGAGTAGAAAAGTTTATAATTAGTGGCGGTTTTTTTGTAATTAAAAAAAAAATGGAAATTTTCCTCAAGTCGTATTAGCCCTTAATACTGTTGCCATTTTTTTTTTCTTTTCTGTTGTTTTTCCGAACCCAATTGTAATCTCTTTTACTCAAAGTTGGGTGAAATTGTTAATGTATTTTTGTTTTTAAGTTTTTTTTTTATTAGTTTATTGTTGAATGATTATATAAATTTGTTAATGAAAAAGGTGCAGAGTGATTATTTTTTTTTTTTTGTATATATATATTTTTGTATTTTTTATTACATTTATTTTTTTTAAGTAATTGTGGTATTTTGTTTTTTTTTTTTTTTTTTTTTTTTTTGTAGTCTACATTAAACATTTTTTAAATATTTTTTTTTATTATTTAGGTATACATATATTTGTTTACGATTTTTTTATTCTCTTAAAAATAATTTTGTTTTATTTAATTATCAAGTATCCTTTTTTTATATAAAAATCTTAATTTTATTTTAATTTGAATTGATTTTTTTTTTTTTTTACCAAACAAAAAGTCATTCTTATTTGAATTGTTAAATAAAATTTTGAAAAAATATTTTATTTAAAAAGTGTGTATGTATGTGTATTTTAAAAAAACAACCTTGGGTTGTTTTTGTATTTTAATAATAAATATACATATATATTTTTTTTATAAAAAAGAAATCTCAATTTTACATTATTATGCAAACTTTCTTCATTTTTTCACAAAAAATTCTAAAATTAATTTTCATTTTAAATTCTCAACATCATATTTGTTATACTTTTTGTTTTTGTATTTTTTATCATGACCTTAGGCCAGAAATTCTTTAACTTACATAGGAAGAAATTATATAAAAAAAAAAAAAATAATATTAGAATAAAATAAATTAAAATCTAACAATTAAAAAAGAAATTACATTAATACATACAGTAATTATTAAGAATAAAGGTAGATTTACAATACTGGAGTACTCTACGCTACGCTACGGTACAGATTGGATTTGGTTCCTTTCTCTTCTTAAATCCAATCTGTACCGTAGAGTACTCACTCCAGTATTGAGAATTTACCTTAAACAATAACAGTTAAGTAGAGTTGGGCATTCTAGTTCACTGCTGCTCATTTAGTTAATTTGTATTTTTGAACTAGTTATTTTTTCTAGTTCAGTCGTTTATTATAATCAATCAAAATAAACTCGCGAATTATTTATAATTGGTTAGACTAGGTTCACACACGGCAATTATACTTGCGCAATTCTTGAGTTTATAGAAGAGGGAGGAAAAGAGAATGGAAGGGGGTATAGACTTGCCCGTACTCCAATTCCGTTTTGTTTTGTCATCCGCAATTTTCAACACTGCAGGTTGATATACGAAAATTGCTGAAACAAACTTTTCCTGTGTGAACACAAAAGCAATTTCAAAGAAATTGCGCAATTATAATTGCCGTGTGTGAACCAGGACTTAACAGTCTGTTTGACAATTCTAAATAAAATTAAAGCCTGTATGACACCTGCTTTTTTTGCAGCAGGATTTTTCTATCAGAAACTTAAAATTTTTTGACATTCCGTTTTGTTTTTAAAAACATTTTATAGAAAACCCCTGGTAAAGTTGCTGCAAAACAAGTTTGTGTCATACAGGCTTAACGAAAATTAGAAAAGATGGATTAAAATTGAATTAGTTCGTGTACAAAGTGAACTAGAATGCCTGACTCTATAGTTAAGTAGGAGACAGATAAGGGGGGAGAGTGAGAGTGAGAGAGAGAATAAGGTAAAATTACTATCAACCATTGGTTCAATCAAAGAATTTAAATAATAAAGAGATTGCAATACTCTCACTTACTGAGAAAAATTATATAACCTGTGGCCGTAAATAGGAAAATGAATATTATTTCGCGACTATAAATCGATCATTTGAATTTTTTTAAAGCTGCTGCTAATAGTTTTCGACATATTTGTTATGATTAGAGCAAACATTTTTTTTTTCAATTTAGCTTTGGGGTTCCTTAAAAACGTCGTGTTTTATGTTTGCGGGTCCAAGGTGTTAACAGAGGGTGAGAGCATTGCATAGCCATTGATTCAATACACGGATTTGAAAGTCTTATAACTAGCAAAGTTAAGGTTTTACAATGATTTCTATGTAACATTTTTTAAAAGTTCATCGATATAAAAAATTCGGCCTTATTACGGTTGTCGTAATCGAATTCGAGATTAAGTCAAAGTCTTTTGAACAATTTTACAACTGAAGTTATCCTAAAAAGCAATCCGATTGTGAAAAATATTTAAGCAGGGTTTCATATCTTTATAATTTTTAATTTAACCCTTAAGTTTTACATCTATGTACCATTTACAATGCAAAATTAATTTATTTAAAAAATTTAAATGTAAATAATGTGATAATTATGCATTCATTATTTTTATAAATATAAATATAATAACAAATGAAATGAATATGAAAAAAAAGTTATGTTTCATACAATTTAACCCTTAACTGCATGGCTTTACATACACTCAAAAAAGTTTTACATTTACTCCAAGACAGTTGTGTCTGTAGTTATCAGTAGTTGTTGTTGTTTTTAACTGTAATTACAGTTTTTTTCTATGAAATAATACAAAACAATTATGACAGTTATTAAAAAAAAAAAAAAAATACTTTATTTTTATAACAGTTGTTCGAAGCAGTTATTTTAGTATTTTCATAAACAGCCCCCAAAACAGTATTTCTGCAGTAAATAGTAAATTTTTGTTAATTATTGAAAAAAATACAAAATTTCGTTGAGTTTTTAAAAATTCTCGTTTAGTTTATATTTGTTATTATTTATATGCTCATAGTTTTTAAATAATAATTAGAAAATTCCATTGCATAAAAACGTAAGAACTGGAATGCCGTTTGACATTTTGACTTTTCATTTTAAGAATGATGTAGGAAATACAAGTTTTTATTGTAATCGAAAGACACCAATTTTTATTTATTTTTTTTTTTAATTTGTTTTTAAGTAGTTTTTACAAAATTTGTCAGTTGTTTAAAAATTTTTGTAGTATAAAATTTCCAGTTATTTCTACTGCATTTGTTAGTTATTCTTTAACTGTTAAAAATAACAACATCTTTAGTCATATTAACGGTAATTACACTTGTTACCTTCTTAACTCTATTTACCTTTGTTTTAACTGTTATTTTAAGTAGATTCTACCGACAAACTTTTTTCGGTACGTTTTCTCTAAGAAGAAACACGATATTGAAAAGGTTGATTTAGAATTTTAAAGAACACAGGTAGGACTTTCAGATGACATAAAATTTTTTTGAAATTAAGCTTAATTCGCGATGTGATAATGTCCCGCATATAGCGAAAGAACGTTATTTTTTTATTCGCCCATGTCCTAGGTTTCGTCACTTTTTGAATACGAATAAATTTAAAAAGCACATGAAATTTAAATTTGGTGCTTTCTAATACCCATAAATGTATAAAATTCAAAATTATAATCGAAAAATTATCGAAAACATATGTTTAATATGTTATAAAGCAGTCTTATGATTTTTAAAAACTTACTTTCTACAGGAAAGTGCCAAAATTTTGTGATTATACACCAAACGCCCCTTTTTTGGCTAATTAAAAAAATAAGACTTTGTTCACAAATATCGCTATGAACAGTTTATGCATATTATAATTATTTTTTTTTTTAATGACCGAGATCCTATGAAAATCGCAGATTTTTTGAACACTAACAATTGAGGTATCCCGAACCAGATCTTCAGATATATTGTAAATAATAGCATTTTATGTGACTAAAATTAATGCACAGTAATGCGTATTTAATTTAATCGCGGGGTATCTGAGCCTTTTCCGATATTCGAAATCGTTCCGTTTTAATGCGACTTTTCCCGAAGACCCTTTTTCCCCCATGTTTCAAATATGGCAGTGGACCCAGACACTATATCAATTTGTTTACAATTTTTTTTACTTTGACCATTGTACAAATAAATCTAGTTTTCGAAAGTTAAAGACAAGTTTTCATACAAAAACAAATTAATTTTTAACCCCAGTTTTTAACCCTTAAACGTGATATTGGGCATCTGTGAGGTCGGAATACATCCCTTAAAAGTGTTTTTTTTCTTTTTTTTTAATTTTTTACTCTTAATTAATTAATATTATTTCACACAAATAATTTTCTCGCAACAAAACTCGTGTTGTAAATAACCGCGCTATTTTTTTAATATGAATGAATTGGAAAAACACATGAAATTGAAATGTTGTGCTTTGTAATCCTCATAAATGTATAAAATTTCGAACTAATTTTCGAAAAATGTTGAAATATTTTCGAAAACATATCGCTCATTTACTTCAAGACTAGTCATAAGTCAAAAAATGCGATTTTTGAGTTAATGATGTAGATTTAAGAGTTATATCATGCTTTATATTGTGTAAACAAAGAGTATATACTTCATAGAGAAACTGTGCTACTCACGGCTCTCTCGATAATTAGCGAATTCGCTCACAACTCTCACTAAAAGAAAATACATTAAAACCCCCTATTTATAAAAAACGTGACCAAATAAATAGAGAAAAGGTCGAGCGAGGCAGATATGGATTGAAAACTTTAAACTAATTTTCTGCAAAATCGTGTTTTTTGAGTTATGTCAGTCTTGCAGTAAATGAGCGATATGTTTTCTGTCAAAATGCTAAATTCTAATTCATAAAGCAGTCTTATAATTTAAAAAAAAAAAAATTAAATTTAAGGGATTTCGTTTACCTTTTACACAAAAAAGTAATGCAAAAAAATGGTGGTTTGAAAGCCAAAGCACCAAAAAAGTAGTATTGATTTCACTTTCATGGGAATGTGAAACATAGGACAGAGGAGAATATTTAAACAAAAATATTAAAATGATATTATATTTTTTAAAAATGTGTACAAGGGTATTAAAACCTAAACCGTTCCGAGTTCCAAATCCACATACAAAAATTCTAAAATAAAACAAAAAAAAATTTTGTTACTGTTCTGTGATTCACATCCGAATGTTTTTCGTTTTATTTCGTGAAGAAAAAGTTTGGTGAGAGCAGTGTTGCCAAGTTAGGGGTTTCCCCCTAGACCTATGGTGTTTTTAGTCGTAGAGGTGAAATTTAGGGGGCAATAATTTGTTAGGGGGAAATTGGGTGGTAAAAACAGATTAAAGGGTTTTTTACCATAATAAAAATTTAATTTTAGGTTCGATGGTGTTTTCTTTGTATAATTTTTAACAGTTTTTTTTAATACATGTTAACTTTTTTGGCTTGTTGGCGACATTTAAGTCACTTTACTGCCCTATTAAAATAAAATTTCGAAAAATGTTGTTCGAATTCGGAAATTTTAAAATTCATGTAAGGAGATGAGACATCCGTTCTTAAAAGTTCAACTTTTTTTTTTCTTTTTGCATTTACTAGATCATAGTCTATATATTTTTAATATTTATTAATTAATATTAAAAAGTACTTTTTAATCTGAAAATTCTGTTTGAATCGAATCTCTTTTCGAATTACTTATTAACCCCCCGATTTAAGAAAAAATGATTTTTAGGGAGATTTTTTCGTGGTAAAGTAAATCTTGGAAATTTTTTGAATAATTTAGGGGGATTTGTAAAAGTAAAACGTATGTTTTTTTGCAACTATTACAAACTACATAAAAAAGATTATTTTAAAAATTGACTACAAATCCCAATAGTTCTTTCGAAACAACAAATTTCCGACATTTTTTATTCCGTTCTAACTGAAAAGTTTTAGAGTTCAGAGCAGGGGTTTATTATAGGGTATTTGCGATTATTATTTATTTAATGAATTTTATATAGATACTGCAGAAAATCTTTAAAATTATTTATTCTTATTGAGATTTCAACTTTTTTACGAACTACTCTTAGGCCAAGTTTTTAGGATGTCAGTTAAACTTAGTTTAGTTTAACCGAAAATGAATTTTGTCTGCCATTTCCAAGTGTCATAGCAAGTTTTTCTCATTTAGACCTGCTAACTTATCTCAAATTAACCAAAGTTTAGGGCTTAACCATAGTTATGAATGTCAAATTTATATTGAAATCATCTGTGGTTAAACTCTGGATATTTTTAGAAAAGTTACTCGCCCTTAGAGTTTTTGAAATAGATTTGAAATAAAATATACCACATTTCAAAACAAGTTTCCAAGTTTACAAACTGTGTTAAACTAACAAGGAAACTACACAGTGATGAATCCTCAGATTTGAATGAAACTTAAATATGTTGTAAGGGACAAACAGATATTAGACACGTGCTTTTTTTAGGTGCGCAATCTCAATTTTAGGCGTTAAAAAGTGGGATCAAAAATGACCCAATTTGACGTTGTTCTAATATATTTCTTACATAAGTTATTAAACTAAAGGCAAAATGGTTATCAAATGAAAGGTATTTTAAAAACTCACCTACTGGTATATAAAACATGCATGTCCGTACATTTTTGTTATTCAATAAAGAATTTTTTCGAATACCACATTTGTATGGGAAGTTGTTGTTGGCTTCATTTACATATAGTAATGCTTAATTAATTTAATCGAGGGCTTTTTCCATTTTCCGCAATCGTTCGAATTTAAAACGATTTTTACCCAAGAGCTTTTATAACCCATATTTTAAATATTTCAAAAAAGTGGCAACCCTGTTCCCACAGCATAGGCAATATGGCTATAACCATTTTTGCTTTCTCGAGCACTTTAATACTGCGTACAAAAAAAATATGAATTTCTTAAAATTTTAACATGTTTTCATAGAAAAAATTTTTTGTCTACTATTTTACATATTAACCCTCTAAAGGGTGAATTAGCCAAGCGTAAACGTAAACGTATCTCGGTAAGTAAAATAAGAATAGAAGATATTTTGTGTATCTTGTTGTTTCATTCATATTCATTAAACATATAGAATACGTAAAAACAAAAGAAAATCTAACCAAAATAGAATTTTGTTGTCCGTTTACGTTTTCTCTATGTTAAATGCATATGAATGAAACAACAAGATACACAAAATGTCTTCTTTCTTATTTGACTTATTAAATTTCGTACACCGAGATACGTTTACGTTTATGCTTGGCTAATTCACCGTTAACGAGTAAGGCTGCCTCAGAGCAGTATTCATAAAATTTACCACAAATGCGTCAAATTACGTGTACCGTCCACGGTTTCATAAAATTCAAAAACTAATTATTTTTATAAAAAATAGTTTTCAAAAATCTAAAAAACCAATTTAAGTTGACTAAAAACTCTTTATAATACAATGTAAGTAAGATTGAAGCTTTATCTTTAATAATAAGTCGTTCCTTTAGTCCAAGGACTCACAGGATTTTATCAGGATTCCTCTAAAGGACATCGTCTTAACTTGTAAACTAATAGACGGATTTTTATGCAATTTTTGCAGAAAGAAGACATTAAGTATTAATAGCAAAGCGTTGAAGTTTGAACAATATTAATTGAAGTTAAGATACTTTTTCGCCTAATTTCGCTTTCTCCGTTTGCCAGTTAGGGGGTTAAAAAAACGGCTTACCCTTTTTTTTTGCTTGCAGCTTTATGAATGAATCCAAATATGAGGAGAATGTTGAGTCCAAATTCTTTCGAGTCCTATAACGTCTCTCAAAAGCACACTTTTGCTAAAATACCTCGAAATTTATAATGTTTTTTTTAAAAAAAAGTTATTTATTACAAAGCTTAACTTTCCTAATTATAAGACCTAAAATAATCTGTTTAAATAATAAAAATAATAAGAAATTAGCTTATAGCTTAATAAGAAAAATATGATAGGTAATAAAATTATAGGAATAAAAAGTTAGCAGGTAGGAAGTATGTATAGAAAAAATTATAAATTATAAATAATTAAAGAGTGCTTAGCACTGCTAATCTAGCATTTTGCCAAAAAATAAAATATTTAACAAATCATTAAACGATAACTAAATTTGCGGCATATTTATAGCCGTGGACGTTGAGGCCATATTAGTATTAATATCATCACTATTAGCTTTTTGCATTTGTGTATGCGATTTTATAATATCAGCATCATCAGCATCATCATCATCAGCATCATCATCATTATTATTATTATTAGCATGTTCCTCTCCTAAAACTACTCTTCCACCTTCACTAGCAGTTTCTTCTGCTGCTGTTGGTGTTTTAGAGGAAGAGTTTACTGCTGATGCTGATGTTGTTGTTGTTATTGTTGTTGGAGATGTCGAAGAGGTTGGTAAATTATCTACATCATTTAATATTCTATCACAGTCATCCTTCAATGCTTTACGCTCTTGTGTATGTTGTTGATGCTGTGTATCAGGTGGTGTTGTTGTATTATTGGTGGCTGTTGTAGATGAGGAGCAATTTACATTAAAGGCACTGCCTTGTGAATTATTATTACCACCGCTACCACCACAGCCACCTTCATCACTACTTTCTGGTACCGGTGTTGTATTTTGTTCACTTTCCATTGTATCATCCAAATTGTTCTGTTGTGCACCGTTACTGTTGGCATTTGGCGAACTGTTACTTTCATCTTTTTGCATTAATGCTAAAATGCTTTTAATATAGGTTTCCATGGTTAGTAAAAGTTTTATACGTTTCTCATGCTCTTCGAACAAACGATCTTCGGCAGTTTTTTTATTAACATTTTTCGGTGTCGAACTGTTGGCTGATGTTGCGCATGCAGAAGTGGAAGGTTCTTCATCCTCTTTCTTTAGTTCCTTTTTTTCTTTTGTCGGTGATTGTATAGCCTCATTTTTAGTGTCGTCTTTCTGTTTTAATTCTTTCTTTTCTGTTTCTTTAGATTCTTCTGTTTCTTTAGAACTTTCTTTGATTTCTTTCACCTCCACCGACACCGCTTCCGTTTCTGTTGCGTTTTCTTTATTCTTAATTATTGTTTTATCTTTCTGGTCTTCTTCATTAGTTTCTGTTACTTTAGTGGCAGTTGTTTCTTCGTTACTGTGTAATTTACTATCTTCTTTGCTTTCATCATTGTTTGAAGTATCCATGGGTTCTTCTGTTCGATTTTCTTCATCTTGAGCTGTTTCCTTAATTACTAATTTAGCGTCTTCATTGGATGCCGTATTTTCAGACTTTTCTTCAGATTCGTTGTTGTCTAATTTTAATTTTTTATTTGGAAATAATTCTGAAAATAACAAAACTATTAACAAAGAATATGTGGTGAAAATATTTGTGGAAATGAAATGTTTTAGTAAAAGTTCTATCTCGTTCATAGATTAGGGGTGGACACGTAAATGGCTTAAAGGGTCAAATTTGAGATTTCACAATTTTACGGAGGGCCGCACTATATTAAAATTATTAACAAAATCCTCAGCAAAAAGCTGTGTATACTCTCATAAACCCTTATTTTAAACCCCATTTAAACCCTTATTTAAACCCCACCCAGGGCAAATATTTGAATCAAAATTTGAAACTTAAATTTAATTAATAATTTGGACACATAAAATCTGTATTCATAACCTATGCCAGCTTAGTAAATGGACAATTTTAAAACGCTTGTTGAAAAAAAACTAACAATTTGTTGTTGCTAAAGTATTTTTATTTATAACCTAGTATAGACTATAATTTTTTTTTTTGTTTTTATTAATTAATAATATACAGAGGACTTGCAGAAACGTGAAAATCCAGTAACATGAACGTCCCAGAAACATGAACACTTTTTTTTTTACATTGACTATTCCAAAGCGTGAACAAAGTTCAATAGCTCTAAATCGTGAATATATTTTTTTTATATAAGAAATATTTCTTTTTCTTCAATATTTTATTAATATTGGGAGTCCCCGAATAATAATTTTACCACGTTCTTATAGTAAACACCTTTTCTAATGTGAACAGAAAAACTCTTTTCCTTTATCTCCGAATTTAAGAATTTGTTATATCAAAATTGTTTTAAAACGTATAGAATATAATTTAAATAGAATTAGCAGTTATTTTTATAGTAAATGTATTAAAAATTTAGAACTGTCAAAAACGTATTAAAATCAATAATTTGTGTATGCAAAAATTGTCTTAGATTCTGAATTTGGTCTATTTAAGAAAGATCCAGAATCAGTAAGTTTTCTAACATGAAGAATTTCTTAAAATGTTAATGTTTTTCTATAGGCAAGTGTCTGATTATTTAAAACTTTTGTCTAAAAATGTATGTTTGAATTTAAGAATAATTTAATTGATGATCTCCATAGTTATGTACCCACTTCTAGAAGAAGAACACGTTCTAATGACATAGTTTGGATGAGTTCCAGTGAAATTGTTCTAGCCAGATCGCAACGGGACTCTGCTTATGGTGCTTACCTTAGAGACCGCACTGAAGTGAACTGGAGGACTTATTGTAGACTTAGAAATAGGACTAAATCTATAATTAGGAGAATTCGTAGGGAGTATGGAATGGGCTTATTTAGTGGTGCGACAAATCCGCAGATTTGGAGTAGGATACGTAGGCTTGGTGTCGTTGGCAGTGAAAGTTTTGATCATGGCGATTCCGATGTTGAATCAATTGCTACTGGATTTTTAAATAATCTTGTACCAAACCACCTGGGTGAATTTAATTTTGATAATTTCATTGAGAGTCCTAATTCTTTTTCTTTTAATGTTATAACGGAAAATGAACTTATACTTGCGATAAACTCTGTTAAGTCAAATGCTATTGGCTATGATATGATTCCCATCAGTTTTATTAAAATTATATTCCCACTGATTTCCACATTGCTTCTTCAGCTTATAAACAATATTTTTACTGTCTCAAAATTTCCTGTTGCGTGGAAGTTAGGCCGTGTTGTACCAATTTCTAAGGGTGGGCATTATAACGTAGATAATTTGAGGCCTATAAGTATTTTACCTGCGATGTCGAAAATAGTTGAAAACATTATGAAAATACAGATTTTATACCATTTTGAACATTTCTCTTTACTTCATCCTAATCAATTTGCCTTTCGGCGAAATCACAATACAACCTCTTTGTTACTTTCCCTTACTGATACAGTTAGGAGAAAATTGGATCATCATCAAAATTGTGTTATGATTTCTTTGGATCTTACCAAAGCTTTTGATCGTATTAATCATAATGTTCTCATAAATAAGCTACAGGTTAAGTTCAACTTTTCTAAATCGGCGTGTAAGCTAGTTTATTCTTATTTATTAGATCGATCACAGTTTGTCTCTCTAGGTGGCCTTAGTTCGAGTGTAAGTGCTGTTACATCAGGTGTACCCCAGGGGTCTGTACTGGGACCTATACTTTTTTTAACCTATTTGAATGATTGTATTTCCCTAATGAATAACGATTTTTGTAAGTCATATGTATTTGCTGATGATATTTTTTTATTGTATAGTGCTGATTCTAAACATATTACCCACTTAGAGACTTGCTTGAACAACCATTTAAATTTAATTTCCAATTGGATGTATTTAAATTACTTAGAGATTAATTCGGCTAAGACTAAGGCAGTATATTTTCAGTTGCAAAATCAGAATTGCTTGTTTCCTAGGATTAGTATTAATGGTCAGTTAATTGACTATGTGAATTCTCTTAAATGCCTTGGTGTTGTTTTGGATTCGAATCTAAATTTTGATGATCATATTGATTCTCTGTCAAATAGGGTTTGTCTTACTTTAAGAAGACTATATTCTTTGAGAGCGTACACACCAAGACATGTAAGATATCTTTTGGCTAATTCTTTGCTAATGTCACAATTTAATTACGGCCTTGAGGTGTTTTCTGGAACCTTTTCTTATAATGTAGATAGACTTCAAAGAGTTATTAGAAAAATTGTTCGTTACATATTCGACGTGAGAATACAGGATCATATTCGTGTTTCTGAACTTGTCCCTGAGTTTTTGAGGTGTTCTTTTCATGATTATCTAAAACTACGTCTATTACTTCATTTTTATAAAATCATGAAATGTGGACAACCTCAATTTCTTGTAAATGAATTTACATTTATAAATTCAACACGTAATATTCAAATTGATGTACCTCTGGGTCATCTCACAATATTTGATCGTTCGTTTTTGGTAAGAGTCTATCGTATTTGGAACTATCTTCCAACTCTACTTAGGCTATTTTCGTATTCTTATCCTAATTATAAGGGAAAACTTTTAAATTTTTTTAATAATGTGCAGACATGATAGTTTTACTATACTTTTGGGACGGAATAATAAAACAAAAAATTTCTTCTGTCTACGTTTATTTGTATCTTTGGCTTAATGGGACTTTTATATTTATTATATTTTCGTAATGTTTATGTGGCTGGGGAGCCAATTACACGCTAGGATAATATGCATTTTTGCATTTTATATTTAAGGTTTTTATTATTACTGTACATAGTTATTTATCTTACAATACATATATAATTGGCCATGAAGGCTTCCTTTGTATTGATATTAAATAAATAAAATAAATAAATAAATAAAAATAAACTATTCAAAATCTTTTTATATTTGTGAGATTTTATTTGTTCGGTTTGAGATCATGACAAATTTTTCTCTAAATTAACAGAAAAATTATAATTTTTATATGATAATTTACTTTGACTATTAGAAAAAAAAAACACAGAAAAAGTTATTAGACACTAGCATGAATGGAATGCATTTTCTGACCCACTACGGTCTTCATCAACATTCTTCGTGCCATTTTAGTGTTAATCGTAAATATCTTCTATTTAACTCACACGTTAAAGGAATTGGGTGACTTTAAATCCCACATTACTCTGTGTGTTGAGTTAGAATGAAATTTACCACGAACGATTTCTATTTATATGCAATTTTTTTCTCTAATGTCATCATATACTATCCTTCTACATAAGCAAAGCATATCAACAAACATTAAAGATTTTTTGTTAATACATATGTCGAGCATATACATTAAACGATTTCTACACTGTATATTTTATTTTTTTTTTTTTTGTTAAATAATCAATATAATGATTGGTTCCGAAGTACTTGGAATAGAATTTATTCTAAGTGGATCAATTCTGTAGTAAAATAGTTAAAAAAAAAATACCAATCACAAACGTGAACAAAATCAGAAACGCAAACACCCCTTGCTAAAATTAGTTCACGTTTTTGAGAGTTCACTGTAATTACAAATTATATACTATTACCCTAACCGAGCACTAGCTACTATGGCTTTCGGCGCGTTGTAGCTAAAACAGACCAATGCCTCTGGTGGGAATCGAACCCACGACCCCCGCACTGATAGGCAGCACGTTACCAACAAGCCTACCGGGGCGCACAGAATATAAATTATTATTTTACTTTTTGTTGATCTTCTATTTGCCACATTTTATACCTCAAATTATGCTATGGACGACAATTTTTTACACTGCTTTCAATTTTTTTTTTTTTTTTCTTAATTCCTCAGTTCAATTGTCTTCACAAGCATTTTCATACACTTGTTAGCATAAAAGAGCAAAAAAATCTTCAATTGAACGTGCTTTTGGGACGTTTGGTGGATTTGCGTATTTCGGTACAAAAGGTATATTTTTGGCATTAAACCATTCTAACGTCTTTTTGGCATAATGACAGCTTACTAAATCTGGCAAAAAATAATATATCGGCTTTAGAGTGTCTATCTCTGATCAATTTTTCCAGTTTTACTAAACAGCCATAGCTTTTGAATACTGGATATACTTTTGCCGAAATGGCTGCCCTTATTAGTACTTTTGGTTCAAACTTCGCTTTGGCCGAATACCGTACCTTGTGAGTAGTTTTTTTCAAGTCATCAGAATAATATACAGAATTAATACTTCCGTTGTTCCAAGCACAAGAAAAGTATTTATCACGATTCAAAATTATTTGAAAATTATTTTTTCAGAATAATATACAGAATTAATACTTCCGTTGTTCCAAGCACAAGAAAAGTATTTATCACGATTCAAAATTATTTGAAAATTATTTTTTCATGAAGTTTTTATATCAGTTGTCTGCATTTTGTTGGTATTTCTGCCAATTATGTTTTACTATATTTGGTTACTGTCTTCCTCTGGCAGTGTTTCACATTCATTTGGAGTAAGTTTTGTCGAATTGTTTGTTTTTAAACGCGAAACGGCCAACTGACTTTTTGGCAAATTGTTTCTTTTTAAACGCGAAATGGCCAACTGACGATTTGATGCACCAATTTGATTAACTGTCGATTTTTTCAATTTAACAAGCTTAGCTGTTAAAAAAAAAACTAGCGAGACTATGCGTTTTCTAATAAACCGAGATGATTGAAAATATTGTCATGTTTTTTTTTTTTGTTAACCCAAAGGTCAATGTCTGGAAAAACAACTCAAAACATCTCAATTTCCGCAAAAACCAGATAAGTTTGAAAAGTTTTGAATCCAAATTCGTACTCAGCACGGAAAGGTTACTCGAAAAGGTGTGGTTATATCTTCGAAAAATATAATAATTTAAAAAAAAAAACTGTAACAGAATTATTTGAGGTTTTTTTCTTTAATACCTTTTTAGTACTCAAAAAATTTATTCACGCGAACATATTATTGCTTTTTAATGTATTCGAAATATGCCAATGGATTCGTAGATTTTTCCACATAGCCAGATGTAAGACCACATTAGCGAATATTCCCTTATGTTTTGTATACATAAGAAATTTTAAAGTGTAAAGTGTTCCTTTTATTAAAACAAGATTATTATTGTTACAAAAAAATTTTATATTATTTTGTATAAACTTTAGTTCGATTAATTTTAAAATTGTATTCGATTAACCGATTATAATAAAAAGTCTAATAATTGAATACCCTAATAGTAACCGAATATTCGTGTCATCTCTAGTCCAAATTTTTTGTTTTAGAGAAAAAATTTTATGAGAAAAACATTTTGTAGGGAGCAAAGCTTTGTTCTAACTCGTTAAAAAATAAAATGAATTCAAAATTGTTCTTACCACTTTCAGCAATTTCTTGATAACGTGCACTTTTATATAATAAAGCCTTTAGAGATCCTCTCAGTTGTTTGCGTACCGATGTGGGTATACCAGTACATTGAGCAATAACACGTATGGCAAATAAATCACCACATAAATCATCTAGATCCTCCTTCGAATGCATCGAATAACTAATAGAGTACAACAAACGAGCTATGGGTAATTGCGATGAAATCTAAGAGAGGGAGGGAGAGACAGAGAGAGAAAATGTAAAAAATACGTTAAAATTCAATTCTTTTAAAATGTCTTTCACAATAAAACAAAAATTGCAAATTGTAATTATTTAAAAATAAAAATAAAAAAAAAATTCTCAATATTTCGCGCATTCGTCGAATATCATCCTCAGAAGAACTATATTTAATGTTTACATAAAAACCACAGCTTAGAACTATCGTTGTTGGTTTCTCACAGCTTAGAACAAACAACGATAGTTCATTAAACATTAGAAAGAAACATAGATAGAAAGAAACAATGATAGAAAGAAAAACATAGAAAGAAACAAGAAACATAGAAACATTAAATATAATGCTCCTGAGGATGATATACGACGAATGTCGAAATATTGAGAAATAAATTATTTTTTATAATACGTAATTACAACTGGTTTCGAGTTCGAGCATTTTTATGTAATTAGAACTGAAATGTCGAAAAAATACAACTTTCTCAAATTTTAAATAGAAAAATATTACAAATAATCCTTACCACCTTAGGATAATAAATTTCCAAAAATGCTCTAATATATTGATCACTTAAAGAAACACGACAGCCACGTAAAATAATATGTATATATTCAATTAAATATTGATTGTTAACCAATAATTCAGCATACCTTAAGAAAAATTAAAGGGATTTTTAAACAATTTTCAGTAAATTTCCATTATGTTAACTTACTTATTGGTACTTTTATTATTATAAATGCCCACCCAAAATTTCGGGAATAAATTAAAATGCAACGGCGCTGCCTCAATAGCCACCAAACATGATAGTTTTACTAACGTATCATTTAATTGATGGGTATTGACAGCCATACGCATCATAACATCCAAAAAATCATGGTAGGGCCTATAGAAAGCATCAATTTGAGCATCATACTCGGGATCAACACCTCGTTGTACTTCTAAAAATTCACTATGGGGTATACACATTTGTACCATAGGCCGCGGTGGTCTAGGCATATTTTTTGTTATCGTTGGCCATGGTTTTTGACCTCTACGAGGAAAATATGGTCCTAAAGCTCCTATGGCTGTGGGAGCATTTGCCACCGATAAATGACAATTGATTAATATCGGAGCCAAAATTGGTGTTATATCCAAATTAGGATTTCGCACTAGTTCTTTGAGTACTTCCAATGAAAGTCTACAGATGTCGGGTGGGTTATAGGTATTTAAGAATGTGGCCAATCGTTTTATGGCATCGGGTAAACCCTTGAGTAATGCTGTTTGTTGGTGATGTTGTCGTAGGAAATGTTGTTGCTGCAATTGTTGTTGCATTTGTTGCAATTGTATCTGTTGCATTTGTTGTTGCAGTTGTTTTTCTTTTTGTTGTTGTGCAGTTTGTTGTGGCGTTTGTGGAGATTGTTGCTGCTGTTGTTTCAATTGTTCTTGTTGTTTTTGTAAAATTTGCTGATGTTGTTGTTGCAACTGTTGAACTTGTTGTTCTAGCTGTTGTTGCTGTTTTTTATTGCTTGGACTATCGAGTCTTGCACTTAAACGTAAAGTACTTAGAAGTAGAACCATTTCACCAAGCAATTCTTGCAAATCACCCGATACATGACAGGCAGTGGCTTCATGAAGCATGGAATGTAAAGTGTGTAAAGCTTCAAAACACATTTCAATGCCACCATTGTAAATAACCAAAAGACGATCTTCGTCATTGTCAACTAAAGAATACAGAAATTTTATAATTATCAACTAAAGAATACAGAAATACGAGAAAAATAAATAAGTAAAAGGAAAGTGCAAAAAAAAGTTGCCCAAAATTATTTTTGTGGCAAAAAAAATAGTTTAGAGCTGCGATAAAATTCATGCAAAGCTTATGTGAACCAAAATTGAATACTGCTTAAAAAAAATTAATATTTTCCAAACAAATTTTATTTTTAATTCATTTTATTGTAATTTTAAAGCCCATGGGGCCAATTAAGCAAAATTACAAAGACAACTTACTAGCTAATGTGCATAATAATAATAATAATATATTAAAAATAGAAAAGAATATAAGAAACCCACTCAGCGATAGTTATTTTATCAATGAATAAAAGTATTTACTTCATATTATAAACTCTGTTAATATCTGAATTATAGGATCCTCATGCTCTATTTAAATAGACAATATTTACAAGTCGATGTTTTAATTAAAAAAAGTATTGAGAAATTATGAATCTGTGATTTGTGCTTGTTCATAAGCAATAAGACGACGCCTCTGTAAAGCATATGAATTAGAAAATGATTTAAGCGCTCTAGGCAGAGCGTTATATAATTTACCCACTCTTACAAAATATGCACGATCTAATATCGTAGTTAGCTTTGGTAGCAAAATCTGTTTATTCCTATTAGATCTACTAAATCTAAATCGATCTATAAAGCCGGAAGGATTACCGTTCTTAAATATTCTGTAGAAGAGAAGAAGATTACGAATCTTGATAAAACTATTAAAACTACATCCCAGAAAGTCTTGCACATAAGAAGATATATGATCACGGTTTCTTAGTGAATAAACATATCTAACAACACGATTGAAAAGTAACGATAATTTTTTCAAATTAAAGCCAGGGGTACCAGTATATACCTCAATACCATAAGTAAAGATAGGCATAACCATAGCATGGGCAATTTTTCTCCTAACTGCTAATGGAATATATAAATTAGTGCAATACAGCTTCCTTAAAACATAGTGAACTCTAGATGATATCGAATTAATTTGGTAAACAAACTTTAGTTCGCTATCAATAACCACACCCAAACAAGACAACCTATCTACAAACTCAATTTCCGTAGGTCCAACAAAAATTGATATATTATCCCTATACGAGGGCTTTCCAAAAAACAAAGTCTTGGTCTTATTTGCATTGATTACCAAACCATTTCGATTCATCCAATCAACTGTCTCATTAACATAATAGTTAATGTTTGACTGAAAAACATCTAGAAATTCCTTATCACCCGAAATCATCAGCTGCAAGTCATCAGCAAATGCGAAGGAAGTACACATACTATTATCATATATATAAAAAAGGTCATTAAGAAACATCACAAACAAAAGTGGCCCTAAAACCGAACCTTGCGGTACTCCAGAGACTACTTTTAGAGTCCTACTAGAACTACTACCAATCGAAACATATTGAAAACGATCTTTCAGATAAGAGGATATCAGTCTGCAAGCACTAGTTGAAAATTTATAATAATTTGCCAACTTTGCAATAAGTATCGAATGCGGAATTTTATCAAAAGCTCTACATAAATCAAGCGACAGTAAAACTGACAATCGGCCGTTACTAAACGCACTCCGTAAACTATCAGTTAAATTAATTAACAGTTGTGTGGAACTACGTCCACGTCTAAAACCATATTGACAATCATGTAAAAATCCATTGGAATCTAAATAATCAGTAATTTGGTTCTTTATCAAAATTTCAACTAACTTAGCCAAAATAGGCAAAATTGAAATTGGTCGGAGATTATTTAATTCATCTGATGTGCCATGTTTCCTGATCGGCGTAACCCTAGCCAATTTCCAAATATAAGGGAAGCAAGATGTAGTCAAAATCCTATTTACGATATGCAAAATGTGATTACTAAAAAAGGGAAATACTAATTTTAAAAATTTCATTGAAAATCCATCACAGCCTGCCGAATTCGATTTAATTGTTGAAAATGCAAGAATTAAATCATCAATAGTAACACACCTAAACATAAAGCCATCTAAGCTTGAGTCAAGGACAATATCATTGGAAACATAATTATTGTTTTGAGAATCCACAAAAAACCTATTTAAACCATCAACATCCGAATACTGTACATCGGTATTACCATTTGTTATACCGTAACTTCTAAGTTTAGACCACATCTGTTCTGTAGTAAGATTGTCAAAGATTTTATTGTTGAATTCCCTTTTGTACTTCCTCATAATCGACTTGGCTTTGTTTCGAGCTCTACAAAAAATCTTCCAATTCTGATCGGTCCTATCATTCAAATAAGCTTTATGTGCCAAATTACGTAAATATAATTAATATGTAACTTCAGGAGCCTTTATCCACTTAGATATACTGTTTACTTTACTGCGCTGTACGAATGGAACTATAGAGTGAACTGTGTTAAGAAAGGAATTCAAAATATTAAGATGTTCATCAACATTACTCGTCTCATATAATTGGTTAAAATCAAAGGAACTTATAACATTCAACAATTCCTCATTATCTACCGCATAATAATCAAAGTATTCATAAAAAATCTCAGTTCTCACAATCGGAAGAGAGAGCCCCAAAAAAATTAAAGAATGGTGCGAAACACCTGGGCATTGAATCTGTCCAATTTTACCAACTTGTGCAGGATCAGAGACGAGAAAAAAATCTATTAATGATGTCGAGTGTCCCTTAGAACAAATTTTTTTTAAATAAAACTTCATTACCATATAGAATAGGATTTATGCCAAATCAAAATCTAATCAACTTAATAACTTATTTTCTTTCATTAATATCATCAATATTAAAAAAAAAAATTAAAAAAAAATTAAAAATTGCTACCCGGTTAAAAATGTTTAAATATGTACAAATAAGTTCATATATGGACTTATATGGACATATATGGTTCCGTATATTGACTAATATTTACATATATGTTTCATATATGGTCATATATGGAGGTATATATGATTTTATATTTGCAAAAGTAGTTTACATATGGACATATATGGATGTATATGTTATTTAATATTCGTAAAAGAAGTATATGGAATTTTATATATGCAAAAAGGACTCATTTATGAACATATATGGAACTACATATATCCAAAGACTAATATATGGACGAATATAAATGACAGGAAAGATTTTGAAACACATAAAAATGTTGTATCCAATCAGTTTTATAAACCTATTTTAAAGACCGATTGTAAACAACTTCAATTCTTAATCTAATTCATGAGAACTCTGAGTCATATTTTTATTTTGTAGCACATACATAAGTTTTATTTAAATCAGGGACCGTAATAATTATTCCTTTTTTCATAAAAGTCAGATGATAACAGTTATTTTTTTATTTTTATTTTTTCGAGCAAATATAAAAGTTATTTTTTGATTTTTATTTTTTTGGGCAAAAATAAAAGTTATTTTAGGATTTTTATTTTTTCGGGCAAAAATAAAAGTTATTTTTTGATTTTTATTTTTTCAAGCAAAAGTAAAAGTAAAAGTTATTTTTTGATTTTATTTTTTCGAGCAAAAATAAAAGTTATTTTTTGGTTTTTATTTTTTCGAGCAAAAATAAAAGTTATTTTTTGATTTTTATTTTTTCGAGCAAAAATAAAAGTTATTTTTTGGTTTTTATTTTTTCGAGCAAAAATAAAAGTTATTTTTCGATGTTTATTTTTTCGAGCAAAAATAAAAGTTATTTTTTGATTTTTATTTTTTCAAGCAAAAGTAAAAGTTATTTTTTGATTTTTATTTTTTCGAGCAAAAATAAAAGTTATTGTTTGGTTTTTATTTTTTCGAGCAAAAATAAAAGTTATTTTTCGATGTTTATTTTTTCAAGCAAAAATAAAAGTTATTTTTTGATTTTTTATTTTTTCAAGCAAAAGTAAAAGTTATTTTTTGATTTTTATTTTTTCGAGCAAAAATAAAAGTTATTTTTTGATTTTTATTTTTTCGGGCAAAAATAAAAGTTATTTTTTGATTTTTATTTTTTCGGGCAAAAATAAGTTATTTTTTGATTTTTATTTTTTCGAGCAAAAATAAAAGTTATTTTTTGGTTTTTATTTTTTCGAGCAAAAATAAAAGTTATTTTTCGATGTTTATTTTTTCGAGCAAAAATAAAAGTTATTTTTTGGTTTTAATTTTTTCGAGCAAAAATAAAAGTTATTTTTCGATAACTTTTAAAATAACTTTTATTGTTGCTCCCAAAAATAAAAATCAAAAAATAACTTTCACGTTTGCCCGAAAAAAATAAAAATCAAAAAATAAATTTTATTTTTGCTCCAAAAAAAAAAATCAAAAAATAACTTTTATTTTTGCTTGAAAAAATAAAAATCAAAAAATAACTTTTATTTTTGCCCGAAGAAATTAAAATCAAAAAATAACTTTTATTTTTGCTAAAAAAATAAAAATCAAAATTTTAAAAATCAATGCATTTTATTATAGACTAGTTCATAAGGATCAAAATGGTATACTTGAAATAGTTTTCCGACATTTACTTCTAGTTGCTTTTTTTGTTTAAAAATTTGAAAATAACTGTTATTTTCGGTCTCTGATTTATATTGAATTACATCAGTAGAGAAGCAAAACTATATACTGTACTCTCCTTGTCAGTTAAATAAGTAGATTTTTTTATTACTTTTGTGTTCATTACGGCAATACTAACGCATTTAACTCTTATTTTAAAATTGCATGAAGTTCAGAAGTTTTTTTTTTGACAAATAAGTCCAGACAAAAGTAAAAAAAAATTTGTTTCAGAAAATATTGTTAACCTTATGATGCGCATTAAATGAATACATTGTGGACAAATTTAAGAATTTTTTTAAACAGGACCTCACAGATAAAAATACGTATTACAAATGACGTTCAATTAGTATGAATTGTTTATATTGAATAAAATGTCTGAGGTACAAGATCATAATTAGATCTTTTTTCTAATTAGATTCTAAGATTCGAGATGTCAACGTTTTTAAGCGAAATGTTTTATTTTTTCTAGCAATTTTTTTAATTTTAACAATTTTTTTTCAGTTTTAAAGATTTTTGGTAATTTTTTTAAATCTTGGCGTTTTTTTATTATTTTTTTTTTTTTTTTTTTTTAATTTAACCAATACTCAGGGGATGCCCCCTACTCATGCAGTGCATTGTATTGATCAGGAAAATAAGGTATGGGAAGGAGGAAAGAGGGAGTAGTGTTTGTGGATATTTGATTTAAATTTTTCTAAATTGTAAGTAACAGGGAAGACTTCTGCGGGAAGTTTGTTCCACATACGAATCGTTCGACTAAAAAACGAATTTTCTCTGTAATGCGTTGTGCGAAACACAGGACAATCAACTACAAACGGATGTGCTCTACGAGATAAGCGAGTATTACGAATAAAAACTCGGGCTCGTGGAATAAGTTCACTTATCTCAGATGAGCATCTCCCATGGTAATATCGATAGAAAAGTGTCACACAACCCACATTCCGACGATGCTCCAATGAATCAATAGAGTTGGATACACTACTGTCATTGTTTTTCAATTGCAGCAATTTTTTTAAATGTAGACGATTTTTTTATATTTTGACGGTTTGTTTTTAAACCATGGTTATTTTTTTTTTAAGGATGGATACCGAAACGAAATTGACTACTCGATATTACTCAATTACCGAAATCTGTGAAAAAATTTTTTTTTGCCAAACTACTTCCGCCAGACTCTAATGCTTTCTTTAAAATAAGAAAATATTTTACTCATACACTATATTTAACACTTACCCAATATTCTAAAAGCATTTATTAATGTACTCCAAGAGGACCTCGCCTCTAAACACGTTAAATACGCAGACAGTGTTGTACGACGGAATGTGCCGACTTCATTTTTTTCTTGTTCAGTAGCATCTGGATGGCGGGTGACAAACAAAGTCATAAGTTTAAATAATTCATCTACGGCTGCTGCATATTGTGTGGGATGTGGTGTTATATTTTTAAAAGCCCACTGTAAGTTTTGATGAGCAGCCAACTGTCGTGTTAAACTGCGACTTTGTTCGCAACATAAACGTAATAAACCATAATAGGCAGGTAACATGGCACGATTATAAGCCACTATATCAGAATCATCATGATCAGCTCTATAGACGAAAAATAAGTGAGAAAAATTTGTTTAAAAAAAGCACATTTTGTAAGTTTTTTAAAAAACCACCCACAATATATAATTAAATGCTATGTTTCTTGTTATTTCCGGACAATTTGCCACTATTAAAGCATTTTCTGGACAGTCAACAATGGTATGATGCCAAAATGCTAACAAAGCATGCTTATTATGATGCGCCGGTACACTAGGCTCCGATAGTCTTGGATGAAAAAGATCCCATAAAGCTCGCATATACGGTCCCATCTAATAATGGTAGATTAAATGTTAGTAATACTTTCTTTTTGTATTTCCAATTATTTACTTAAAACTCACCATAATTTTTTCAGTCTTAGAAAACATGCAATAACCCAGGAGACTAAAATATGATGTTAGTTTTGTGGTACCATGAACACCAATATCAGCATAGGCTCTGGCAGCACGTAGCAAACGTAGCAGTAGATTAATAATATTGTGTAATATAATTTGAGCATCGTTACTTAATTCGCTGAAAAAAGAAAGGAATTTTGTTAGAACTTTTGAAATAATTTTGTTTAAACACAACGTTTATACATTCAGATAACTTTTTAGATATTTTCGATTTAATTCAAATAATTCTATATATCATATATATATAATTTAAATAACTTTATAGCTATTGAATTTCAGGGGCCCATACATTTGTAATATTATGTTCAATGTAATGGCACAATATCTTTATTATCGTTTTGCCACACATCATGCAAAAAATTGCATATTTGTTAGAAAATATCGCCGCAATATTTAATTTCAACATAAGCTAAAAATGTAAGCAAACATACGCCAAGGGCACGGATTGTAATAAATTTTGCTTAGTCCCTGTACGCCGTCACTGCATGGTCCATCCCCATACGTGCCTACTAGAGATGCCAAACGGGAAATCCCGGGATTTAGTAAATACCGGAATTTTTCGACATCTTTTATCAATAATGTCGATTTCTATTGAATCTAAATTTGTTCAATGTAAATTTACTAAAAAAAAATACGTGTTTTTATCGCTGACAATTGAATTCGTTGCCAACCGATTTTTTGGTTAACAGAAACAAATACTGGAATACCAAAAAATCACGGAATAAATAAATAAAAAAATCAAGAACATAATAGTTATAAGCTGGGCAATTTTTATTTGGCACGAAAAATATTAAAATTGGCAGGCAAAATAGCACGAAAAACCATTAAAAATGTCACAAGAAATGGCAAAACAGCAAAACAAAATGTGTAAAAAATAAAAAGTTAAATATTAAAGTTTTGTTAAACTTTACTTTATTAAATTTTGATTGCATAGTACAATCATGTGCTTTTTAAAGTTATCAAAAAGACGTCTCCCCGGATATCAGCTCCTTATTGGTGGTGTGGTCTCTCATAACGGAGTTGCGTGCGCTAACATTTAAACCAACCAACATAAACAGCGGCATCACTTACAACATATGGGAAAACAGTGGACATTAGAGTGAGGTAAGTTTCTAAAAATAGAACTGTTGTGTTGTTGGAGTTGTACTTAGATTATGTATGCAAGAACAAAAACACCGCGTATTGAATAAAACAAGTTTTAATCACAACAAAACTCGATCTGACGATAGATCAGTGGGCTAAAGCGTTCTGTCTAACGTGTAGTGCGAGTACATGTGGTATTAGAAATCAGCTTATCTATACCACGGTCAGTGATTGCACAGAAAATTTCATATAGACGCAATCGAACAAATAAAAACATAACAAATATTACATTATATTCAAAAAAAAAAACAGGGACACTGACAAAGGTTCAATACCAGAAACTGCGCAGTCTGATTCAGAAAATTGAAAATTTACAATGTAGTTATGATTGTTAGAAAATACACTCATTCTTTTCTATCACGCCTTTCACAATTGAAATATGATAATTATACAATTTTGCAAGTAGATTATTTAATATATCAAGTTTCATAACAAAAATCAAAAATGGTTTGATACACTCCATAATATTGTTCAACTTCAACTTTTAATAAAAGACACATCATCATTTTGTTTACACAACTTGGAAAGTTGCGCCATAATATTGCTAATATATTCTCCGCTATAGCAACCTTTTTTGAAAGAACCTTTTAGGCCCCCACTACTGAATACAGAGAACACACGACTGACTTTAGAAGACCCCTTAAAAACAATCTATTGAATTTAGAGAACCCTTCAGAAACTCACAATTGGGTTAAGAGTACACTTAAGAAACCCCAAAATTTAATCTGAATGAGTTTTCAAGTTTTTACATTTAACTTTTCAACCCTTTCAATGATTTTGCTAAATATTTAAACGACAATTTCTACTTACCGATAAACATGAGATGTAGATGAAGATAATTTATGCAATGAATGATTACGGAAATTATGTCTAAATACTTGTGATGGCACCAATGAAACCAATAAATAAGCGGCAGCTATGAAAAGACAATAAAATAAATTCAATAAATATTAAAATATTGAATAAAATATTTAAATTTTCTTTTTATCTTACCATTACGAACTCTAGAATTATGATGTGCTAACAAATATTGTTCTACCCACGTATCAGCAGATTGTAAAATCCAGGCATGTGCTATTTTATTTTTGGGAGCCTGAAAAGCTAACCAATCTAAAGCCGATTGTGGACAATATTCAGCAGCATCCCAAACACGTTGTAAAACTAATTGTGAAAAACAAGGCAAACCAGAGGGTCCACCTTGGGTTTCTGTTAGCAATGTCAGAAGTTTAAAGAAAGGACCACATAATTCCGTATGTTTGGTAACAGAAGCAAATAACATGGTAATGATTTGATTAGCTAAACGTTCATCCCAACGACAAAGGGCATGTATTAAATGTTTAGTCTGATGAGGATTAATATTATCCTTAATTTGTTGATACAAAAAAGGAAAACCCTATAAAATAAAATAACAGCATTAGTATTTAAATTCATTAGTTAACAAATAATTTAAAATACTTTTCCGCCTGCTATAGCATTATAATCCTTGTTAGATAATTTTAAACGTAAATCTTGTCCTCTTGATCTTTCCACTAAACTAGCCACCAATGCTATCATTTTATCCAATGATGCCGGTCTTGTTTTATCTACCGATAAAGCCTCATCCGAAGAGTTGTCATCATTATCAGAACCAACTTCAAGCTAAAATATATAAAATGATTTATAAAGTATAATACAGTGTCGCGCACACAATAACCAAAGCATACAAACTGAAAATCCATTATTTTCCTAGTCCGTAATATTTACAAATATTTTATGTGTACACTGTATTGACATTAGATCCAAATGCCTCATAAAAACATTTTTTATGATGTGTGATACAAATGTTATTCGTGGGCTTATTTCTTTGTAAATCGAAATTATCAAAGCATACAAATCACCAATTTATTGAAAGTATAACAATTTATCAAATATCGCTTTTAAAAAAAATTATTAGGTTTTAAACCAACGAACATATAGACTAAAGAAGAACTCAACATCTGTTAAAGAACCACTTTTTGCAGTTTTCTTTGTTTTTTATATACATAGAGATTATTTTTTTATTATATTCATTTATTTATAACGAGCTTTCAACCTCCGTATATTTACAAAAACAAAGCAATTTAAATATATTAGCTAGGTTGATACATGTATTGTATTTATCTGGCTAAAGATCCCATAAGAACCGGAAGTTTTAGAAAAGCTAGAGCCTCCAGAATGGGCAGAGCATTAAAAAAAACCTATTAATCATCAATTTTGCTCCATTGCTGTCTTCTTAGTAATCAAATACGTGGATAGGGTCTTTTCCTAACAAGCATCAGGCCGTTACTAAACTTCGAAGACCAGAAATGTTCTAGTTTTACTTTGGCTCATGTAATATTTTTTTAGTGTTAAAACATTTTTTTTCGAAACTCTCTTAAAACCAGCTCAGGCTTTAGAATAAATCGTTGGCAACGGCTTGTTTAAACAAATGAAACGCCCAACCCTTATAACATGTGTAATGAATTCTAAATTTTCAGTTTTAAAAAATTAAATAGTTTAGTAGTTAGTATAGGTAATATACTTTTTAAAATTGCTGCTGTTTTGTGGTTAACAAAATGGTTGTTCTGAAGTACTAAATAGGGAGATTTATCCTTAATAAAAAAATATCGTATTCATCCATAATACCGACCGTGTAGTTATTATTTTTAATTATTTTGCATAACAAGGACGTGTAAAGTTTGCTGTTTATTTCTGCTCTTAAAAAAATCTGTGTTGTATTTTTTGTTTGTCTTAAATTTATTATATGTTACAACTTCGTTTTCATACATTTTTAGATTTAACATTATTTTTTCAAATTAATATTTATGTTTTAAACATGAATTACAAGTAAACCTTAATTGGATTAAAATTAAAAGTACTGATCTCTAAAACATTTAAAATTTTTTAATTTAAAAACTTATTAGATAAAATTGTATCGAATTATATATAATTCGGATCAAACTATATAAGATTAGACTCCATGAGATACCACGAGATCAGCTTATTTATGCCATTTTTCGGATCAGATGAGATGTGATCTTTAGATATTTGTGATATTATATATAATCTTATATGATTATATCGGAACTTTCTTCGTCGGAAAAGCACTTTTTTCAAACATTGGTAGAGCACTTTAAAACAATGTTTTGCCAGCAGTTTTTTTTATATACAGTCGTAAATTTTGTGAAACATGTACTGGCAATGCCTTTTAAGTTTCTGTAGTCAATAAGTCACTAATTATTGCTCTAAATTTCCGCTTTAAGAGAACATTTTTAAAAAAAGTCTTTTTTGCGATTCTTGTCAGTTTTCCTTTTATTGCATATGAGACGTCTTTGATCCTCCAACTTAAGCAATTTTTTTGCAAATGAAATGTTGATTACTTAAAAGACAAGGATGGAGCGAAATCGATAATTCATAGGTTTTTTGTTAAAGCTCTGCCTATTGTGGAGGCTCTAGCTTTTCTAAAGCTTCGGATTCTGATGAGATCTTTAGCCAGATCGAAATACTAGTATCAACCTAGCTAATATGTTTGATTTGCTTTATTTTTGTAAATATACGGAGGTTGGAAGCTCGTTATAAATTAAAAATAACATAAAAATAATCTCGATGTATAAAAAAACAAAAAACTAATAAAACTGTGGAAAATATTTTGCACCAATTTGAAAGAATGTATGTTAAAATGAGTTTTTAATTTACGAAATGTATTGCTTCTATGGTAAAATTTATTGAAACTGTTGTGTGCACTCTTGTAGGTCTTACATATTCAAAAATTACATGATAACATTTGATTTTGATGGATAAATTTGTTATTTTTATGGCATTTTCCCATAGTCAGACTTTTCGCACAGTTAGATTTTAAATTTTTTTAAATTTATAGTTCTTCCTATATCATTGAGAACTTTTTTTTTTGTAAACAAAGGAGCTGTTTTGTTATCCTTGCATATTTCTTTGAATGACAGACTGAATATTTTTTTTATTTTTAGGACTCAAAAAGGATGCAGAGTGCATTTTTGCATTTATAATAATAACTTTGTAATAAGGATTTTTAAAAACTTAGGTTAGGTTAGGAAGGGTTATGTGCCCAAGGGCACAACTCCACTCGGAGACCAATAAGGTCCATTGTGAATCCCTTCAGAGAAAAATGGTAAGAAAGAATAGAAATAGACAGAAAGATAGATAGATTGAAAGATAGATATAAAGAAAGATAGAAAGAATATATACTCCCCAGAAACCAGCTCCTATCGTCCCCTTGCTAGAAACAGCCGTCCTATCTCCCTGATAAATCTCAGCAAATCTACTGGATTGCATCCAGCGACACACCCAAGTTCGTCGTGAAATCTATCTAATAGCCATTTCTGTCTAAGACCCTGCAACCTAGGACAATGGCACATTAAATGCTCAACTGTCTCCAGTTCCTCAACGTCCTCGCACAACCTGCAAAAATCCGGTATGTCCCTGTCCCATCTGCTTGTGAAAGCCCTGACAGAACAATGACCGGTCAGGAACCCCTTAAGGGTCCTGAGACCTTCCCTGTCCAGTCCCAAAAGAACCTTGGTTGCCCCTGCGTCCAATGCGGGCCATAACGCCCTAGACACCCTGCAATCCATTCTGTCCGTCCATGATTGGTTAACGGTTTCGCGGAATCCCTTCCGTATAACCTCAAAGTAGTAACATAGTGGGGGCTTTACCCCCCCCCCCCCCCCGTCCATTACTACCAAGCCCAGATTCGAACCCTCCCTCGCAAGTTTGTCCGCCAACTCATTGCCATCCACCTTGCAGTGTCCGGGTACCCAACACAGCCTCACTGTGAATGCCTCCATGAGCGCACCGTGTAGTTTGTCAGTGCTTTAAGTGCTGCCTGACTGCCGACATAGATTGTCACCCTAGATCCCCCAACGTTTTTATAAAGTAGTATGTTTCCAACAAACTCTATTTTGGTCTCCTTTTTTTTTTGTTGGTTTGTTTTGACACATAAAACAACGATCTTTGACCTGTATGCTTTGATTTTTTCGTTCTACAGAGAACTCATCATATAAAATTTATTTATATTTCCGTTTGATCTTACATCATTACAGTGTAATTATAAAATATTAATAAATTTTAATAATATTAACGAGAAAGTGGAATAAATAATATTTATTTTATATGCTTTGATTCTTGTGTTGACTGTAGTTACCTTCAATATATTTTCACTTAGAGTCTACTTACATTATCATGAGTTTTATTGCCTAAATAAAAATCAGCTACACTTTTTATAACTCCTATCCGCAGCAGGAATACCGTTTCTTCATCACCCATACGAGAAAATTCAAATAATAAACCAAAAAATTCTGATAAATGCCGCAAATGGGCTTTAGCACCATGTTCCATTAGTAGTATTAAGGAACTTATAAAACGAGTAACACAAGAGGCATTACCAATAATTTCCTTGCCATCATTATTATCGGTTTCAGTTTTTAAATATAAATGGGAATGAGAAGATCTGGAATGACAAAAAAAAATATATATATAATTTAATAACATGCATTTGAAAAATATTTATTATTTGGTAATGTCTTAATATAAAGTCGGCGTTTTGACAGTCTTCAACGGCCTTCAATTGTTGACGTTTTCAACAAAAAGTATGTACTTTATTTATTCAAATGTTTTTAAAACATTATTAAATAAATACATCGATGGCATTTAACAACCAAATTTCTAATCATAATTAGTTTAAAATAATCTACACAACAGTAAAGTTAACAACAAACAAAAATGAAAATAATAATTATTTTTCTATTTGTGGGAGTTTTATTTACTCAAGTATTAGGTTTTGGAAGACAATTATTTCCAAATAATAACGACGATGGCGTTGCAAATCTTTATAATGGTTGGCTTGTCCAGAGGAATAATACAAATACTACGATTAATACGAACACAAATCAATATTCACTATTTCAAAGCATTCAAACATTTTTAATAAGAAATACCCAAAGGTTTTTAAAATTTGTAGATAATATTAAAAAGGTAACTTAAAGACTAATTAATTTCCCTTAAAATTTAAAAAAAAAACAGTTTACTTTAAATTCCAGAATGTAAACGATACATTGGCTTTAGCGGCTACAGAATCTGTAAACAATTATAATGCTACAGTCAGACCAGTGATAAACACTACCCTAGACAACATTCTTAATTCAACAATTAAGACGGATGAGAAAATTACAAATGAAAATCTAGAAAATCCTGTTATTAATAAAACTGTAATATAAAATGTAATCATTATTAAAAAATAACTAAAAAAAAATCATAAGGTCTAAAAATGTTTTTAATCATTCAATACAACAGTCTTGCCAATTCCTTCATTAACCCTTTCACTACCGACTTTTTGTGTGTTTCAAAATAATTTTTTTGACTTATGATTTATTTTTGGGACCCTAAAAATATCCTAAAAAAGGTAAAGAAAAAATTTTACCCCTTCCCCTTTATACCGAAATAACTTGTACACTACAGTGTACATTGGTAGTCAACGGTTGCAGAGCTCTATTACTCTATAGTACTTGATACTTACTGTTCAATATGAAATTTGAAAATAAAAAAAACGCAAATTATTATTTTTTTACAAATATTTATTAAAAAAAGAATATTTTAGTTCACGAAAAGTTAAAAAAAATATAAATACAAAATTTATGGTGAGTGATAAGTGGGGAAACAGTTGTTGTTACGTTGTATACATAAGTGTGCTTTACATTTTACGCATTGAATGTACGTTCATTTTGTGCAACTTGGAAGTTTGCAACGTCCTGGTGCTGTAGAATCATGAAACATGGGAAAGTGACCAACTCCATCCAAGCGAATGTCTCTTACAGGAGCCGTAAAACGTCTCTTGTCATCCTGATTGACTTCGGAAAACGGATTATTTGATGAACGACCAACTCTTCTGACAGAGGGTTTTTCTAGTAAAACCAATGTATTGCACACCTGCATTCTAAAGTTCATGAGATCAATTTCGTCTTTGGATTGAACACCTGCCATGGCTGCATCTTTTCGGTATTCGAGCCATGAAGCCGTTATGGCAATATCGAAAAAATGCATCATTAGGCGAAGCGTCCATTTTTTTTTTATTTAAGAAAGATACGATAGTATGCCACAAGTTGATCAAGAAGGTCAACACCACCCATTCCATCGTTGTATATCTTTACAACTTCTGGTCTTGGAATTTTTAGGTATGTTTTTGATGTTTTGTCAAAAAAATTCGAAGCCATATGGACTGGTTTATTATCGTACCATTTAGTGATAATAACTACGTTTTCTTTACAAATCAGTTGATCTGGTGAACCATGTCCTTTTTGTGTTTGCTATAAAACTACACCTTTTACAATTGTAATTCAAAACATATCAATTGAAATTCAAAATTTCCATTTGAAATTCTAAAACTCCATTTAAAATTCAAAAATTTCATTTGAAATTCAAAAAACATCAATTGAAATTCAAAATTTCTATTTGAAATTCAAAAAATATCAATTGAAATTCAAAATTTCCATTTGAAATTCAAAAAATATCAATTGAAATTCAAAATACATCAATTGAAATTCAAAATACATCAATTGAAATTCAAAAATTTCTATTTGAAATTCAAAAGTTTCTATTTGAAATTCAAAAATTATTCCATTTGAAATTCAAAACATATCAATTGAAATTCAAAAGTTTCTATTTGAAATTCAAAAGTTTCCATTTGAAATTCAAAAATTTCCATTTGAAATTCAAAAGTTTCTATTTGAAATTCAAAAACTTCCATTTGAAATTCAAAAAATTCCAATTGAAATTCAAAAAATATTCCATTTGAAATTCAAAAAATTCCAATTGAAATTCAAAATACATCAATTGAAATTCAAAAAATATCAATTGAAATTCAAAAAATATCAATTGAAATTCAAAATATGTCAGTACTTATTTACAAAATTTACAACCGTTAACTTAATAAAAACAGTGGCACATCCCTTGGTCACAACAAGAGTGGAAAAATTCAAAACTAAATTGCAATTTATGATTTGAAGTTAAGAATATTAAGGTCTCCTATTATAGTCAGCACAAAGTATAGTTTTTGTACTAAGATTTTACTTAAGAAATTTATTTTCAAATTTCTTTCTTTGGTAAAATTGTAGTAAAAAATCGTGCTAACTTATCACAAAAATAATTTGATAAAAAATATTCAGTTATTTTGTAATTAACTTAGCTGAAGCAAGCCTATTGCTATTTCTGTTCAAATTATCAAAATCATTCAATAAGAAATAATGCCTCTTTACTGAAGTGAATTACTAAGTAGGTAGTTTTTGGTTTTGGTACTGGCAAAGCGCTTATTGTCAGTGCTTTGCCAACGTTTTAAAAAAGAAACGGCCAAGCCCTGCCCGGTGTTATCATTTTGGGGCTGGCAAAGCACTTATTATATTATTGAAAAAGCACTTTATTGGTTGTTCTACCAATGCTTTGCCAACGTAAAAAAGTAACGGCCAAGCCCTGCCCGGTGTTATCATTTTGGGGTTGGCAAAGCACTTAAATCTTCAGATATCCAACGCTCATACCACCGTTGAAAGCACTGGGCCAATGCTTTGCCGTTCGTATTTTTCTGGCTGGGAAGTAAAAAGATGTAGATGTCACAGCTTGTATAGACGAAGGGGGAAAAAAAAAGATACAAAAAAAAATGATTTCGTTCATTTAATTTTTTCTTTTGTATACTACACATTACCCAAAGGCACGCATGTGCACCTAAAAATTGTAAATATTAAAAACATTATAAATAAAACAATAAATAAATTAAATAAACTAATTTAACAAATTTACTAAATTAATGATATTTTGATAAATTTGAAAATTGAAGATGCAGGCAAAAATAAAATAACACAGGTAAAAATTAGAGACGGTATAAAAAACAAAGCTCTGTCAAAGCGTTTGTTTTCTATGGTACACTAGGGTGGTCTTTCGTTGTATGGGCGAAAAATAAAAATGAGATTTTGACTATAGTGTGTCAAAATACGCCACGCAAAAAATTAGAGTTCTAGCATAACGGGAAGATGTCCCGCATCGCCCTTGAAAATCGGGCCCCTTGGAAAAATGGTCATAATTTAAAAAAAAATTCAATTTTTTTTTTCTTCAAAATTAAAAAAATATAAAATAATTTTTGTGTTGGGTTTAATCATAACTACTCTGATAAAAAATATTACTTTCCCAGAAAATCGCTAACTTACCCTAACTTTGTGTCAAAAAAAATAATAAATATTTTGGGGGTATCTCAAAGTGACTTTTTTGCATTTTTGAAAATTTTATTCAACAAAAATCAAAAACCTAGTGTTTGCTGTCAAGTATTTTATTAAACACATCTCAAGTATTAAATAAGCCAAGTACTGTGGATATCCGTTGGCAAATTATTTTTTTAGAGCAATTTGATTCTCGGGGATTTCAAGTTTTTTTTTTATTTTTATACATTTTTACTTTAAAACAAGGTTTTAATAATATTTCATCAATATTATTGTGTATGCTCTTTTATATGATTGTAATAACTTTATTATAAAATACTATTTTTTCTGTTGATAGTTAATCCATGTTAACCTGGGGTCAAATATGACCCACGTAAGAAAAATGCAGCTCTATGGCAAAATTTATAAATAAAATAAAAAAGGAATAATTCAATTTATAGTTATTCTAAAAAATGTTCGTTAACCGTTTCTAGTCTTCGAGTAGGTCAATTTAGTAAAAATTAGAACTTAAAACTTTTCCATAATAAAAATTTTGAGGGAAAAAAAATTTACACTATTAAATTAAAAATACGTTTTTCGAAAATACTCCTGAATATGTACAAAAAAATCAATTTTAATATGAATGTGAATTTATACTAAATAATTAATTTTAGTTAATTTTAAAATGTAAATAAATTACAATTAGAAACATAAACAAAAATTAATTTTATGTCATCTTTGTGATTTTGACTCTTTAAAATACGAGGGTCAATTGTGACCCCAAGACAACACAGGTTAACTATGAACACGAAAAATTATACTTTATAATAAAGTGATTACAATTATATAAAATAGCATACACAATAACATTGATGAAATATTACAAAAATCTTTTTAAAAAAAAAAGTCTATACAAATTTAAAAAAACGTTGAAATCCGCTAGAATCAAAATGCTCTAACAAAAATTTTTGACAACGGATATCCGTAATACTGATGTTATTTAATATTTGGGATTTAAAACATTTGACAGCAAGAACTAGTTTTTTGGTTTTTGTTGAATAAAATTTTCAAAAATGTAAAAAAGTAACTTTTAGGTACACCCCAAATATATGTGCATTTTTTTGACTCCAAGTTAGAATAAGTTAGCGATTTTCTGGGAAGGTAATACTTTTTATATGAGTAGTTGTTATTGAACCCCACACAAAAATTATATTACATTTTTAAATTTAGACAAAATTTTTTTTTTTTTTATATTTGGTAAATTTTTCCATGGAGGCCTGATATTCAAGGGCGATGCGGGACACATTCCCGTTATACTAGCACTCTAATTTTTTGCATGGTGAATTTTTGTATCCAAACAAATATTTTAAGAGGGGGGCAAACCCAAAAATCGCAAGTTGAAAAATAAGGACCACCCTAATGGTACACATATAAAAGCATTTACAGAGCGTTAATTGCCAATGGTACGAAAAAAAGCATTACAAAAGCATTATTTTGGATTGCTTTCAGAATGTTCGCAAAAAGTACGATTATGACATAAGAACACTGCAAAAACATTGCTTCGAAGAGTTTTTCTAACGTTTGCAAAAATCACTTTAGCAGAACTTCTTTTACAAACTATATATCTGATTATTTGACAAAAAACACTGTCAAAACATTGGTTTAAAGCGTTTTCAAAATGTTCGAAAAAAGTGCTTTCCCAGTACTTTTTTGCAATATTGTCCTCATTATTAAAAAGGAGGGTTGGTAAACATTAGTTCTATAGAAATATGGTAGTATACGCAGCTCCAAAGATTACAATGTTTCGGTTAAGGAATTGCAATTGAAAATAACAAACAAAAGAAACATTTTTCCTGTGTAATAAAATGTGAATAAAATAATGTTTATGTTTTAGAATGTAAATTAAAATTTATTTTTCATAATTTACATTTTTAAATGGATCATATTTTTCTACCTGGGACTGCACAAGCCAATATTTTGATAAACTGAGGATGCAGTCAAATATAAAATACGCTTGGGTCCGACTGTACAAAACAATAAATGGTGACTAGAGATTCTAGCCTGTACACGATCAATCTTTATTAGTTAAAAATTTTTTATTTTTAATTTGAATTAGTTCAATTCTTCCAATTTAGTTTTTTAATTCACATCCTGTTAATAAGACAATAAGGGTAAAGCGTTGATCTTTTTCCTTCAAAATTTGGGTAAAATCTTCTACCACTTCTACATTGGTTCTCTGGAGATTTTCGGTGATGCGAAATGAAACATGTAAGAAACTGTCAGTAGATAAAGTCTGCTTTAAATAAGCGGATGGAAAATTTTTTTAATTAATAAATAAACATTGCACGGTTTTTTATTTAATAAAAAAACAAATGATCTCGCATCATAAACTAAATTATTATTCTTGTGTCATATATGGAATCTTACATACATAATTATAAGTACATCATTTAATGTCATATTGAAAATTGATTCCGTCGGGAATTCCCGGGAAAAAAATTTAAAATTTCCCGGGAAAACGGGAAAATTGAATTAATTAATTTATGCAGTAATATTTTATTTTTTAGCATTTTTATTTTTAATGATGATGATTTATTAAATTTTAAAAGCAAAAAACGCTATTAAAAACATTAATTGGCATTGACTTTGTAAATTAATGAAATGATCAACATGTCGCAGTCCTGGAGATGTTAGTGGAAGTTTTTAATCCCATAAGACGCACTATGTCGACGAGATTCTAATATTTTAGTAGCTGATGGATGCTATTATAAATATACTTTTTGAACGAAAAAGTTCAACAAAGGCGTAATGCCATTGTGAAAAATATGAACCGATACACAATATTTTTGATCAATGGTGATAATCTTTAACTTCGAGATCATATATTCTCATTTAGTTTGATAACTACGTTATATAAATGTTTGATGTTTTGATGGGACTGTCACTTCTTTTAAAACGTGTTCTGATGATGGGAACATAGAAAATTTCCGAAATATATATATCAACACATTCCTGAAAGTGGTCAATTAATAAATTTGAAAACAAAAACTCTATAGATTATTTGTTAGGACAATATCCTAATAAAAAAATATAGAGTATGGCCTCGAACCTGAATAATTTTCATTTACATTGAAAAATAAAATAAATTAAATTAAACTTGTATAAGGAACTGGATCAAATTTGATCTTACAACTAAAATTTCTTGTGGCAGATCTGATGGAATATGGTAACATAAGTCAAAATATACATTTAGATATGCGGCAAAATAAAAGTTGTTTGAAAAATTATATATTTATTATATTGTGCCATACAAAGCAATTTATAACGAAATAAAAAGGGTGTTTTTATACAGGTATAGAACTTTAAGTTGGCAACACTTTTTTAACTGGAGCCGTTTTGTCAGCAGTCAAGTGAATTTTGTTTAGTTTGGTTTGGCATTTCAACATGAATAGACTGACGCCTGAACAACGTTTCCAAATTGTGTAAATTTATTTTGAAAATCATGGTTCTGTTCGAAATACGTATCGCGCACTACGTCCATTTTACGGTCAACATAATCGTCCATCAGAGCAATTAATTCGATTAACTATGGAACGTTTTCGCGCTTACAAAAACAAGACGGCGCAACATGTCACACAGCTCGTGCCACAATTGATTTATTGAAGGAAACGTTTGGTAACCGCATAGTTTCACGTTTCAGACCCGTGACTTGGCCTCCAAGATCGTGCGATTTAACGCCGCTGGACTATTTTCTGTGGGGATATGTGAATTTGCTAGTCTACGCCGATAAGCCCGAAAGGATTGACAATTTGGAAGACAACATTCGCCGCGTTATTGCCAATATACGGCCACAAAATGATGGAAAAATTCATCGACAATTGGACCTCCAGATTAAAATGGCAATATGTCAGAAGTCATATTTAAATTATAATTCCAGAAGATTATCTTTCGAATAAAGTAAATTTCATGTCAATTTAAAAAAAATTCAGCGTTGTTTTATTCCATTTAAAAGTTATATACCTCTATAAAAACACCCTTTAGTAGTATTAATAATATAAAATTAAATTCTTAACTGTTAAGGTCTCTGGTTTAAATATTAGAAAAGTTCAATCGGATTTAAAAAACGAATATCTGTTAAGGTATTGCAACTAGAACTCCATTGTTATTTGCAACAACATTTTAGGGATTTTTTAAAGCATGGTAAAACCATGATAAAACCATGGCAAAAAAAAATACCTGGTAAACTTATTAGAAAAATTTTCTCTCGCTTTCAAAAACAAAATGTCAAAAATGCATACAAAAAGTAAACAAAGAAAACCAAAGTAAGTCAAATAAAAAACCCTATTTCTCCATAATGTCTTTACCTTGTATTGTTATGCCATGGGTAAAACAATTAAATATTCAATTGCAGTATAGTTTTATTTGTGTTTAATACATAATGATTCACTCAAGTCAAATATTATTTGCACAAGTGTGTTATTCGAAAACTTAAATTTTTTCAAAGATATTAGTATACTAAGATGTTTTGATCAAATAATTATTTGTCAACTCTGGATAACAATTTTCTAAAAAAAAAATTTTTATGATTAAAGAGCCAAGATGTTTATTATTTGGTCGTTTTAAATTACTTAATTATTTTAAAATACACAGAAAAAAACTGAACTAAATAAAAAATACTAAAAACTTAATAAGAATTAAAAAAAAATATAAAAAAAATGTATCTCCATAGTCCGGAATCGATCTAGCAACCTTCTGATTGCAAATCCAACCACTTAACACCTCAACCTCCATATATAAAAAAGAAGATATGTAGTTATAAAAAAGCACTTAGGATGTTATTAATTTAGATATCAATTTATTTATATGGTGACAATAGCTTCTATGAAAGCGAAAAATGTGCGTATACTAATGCTTTTGGAAGTCAAGTTAAAGAGGTTCTTAAAGCCCTACTTCCACTTTATTTTGCTGGGTAGTTACAAGGGCGGATCAATAAGTCCGTGACTTTTAGAACTTCCCTCGTATTTATATGAAATGCAACACTGCTACCATCAAGTACCACCTATTAATAGACTACTGTCAAATTTTGAGCAAGTTCCGTCATTTACTTTGCGTTTAACAGCTGTTCAAAGCATATAACCTCGTAGATTTTTTAAAAAATGGAAAAAAGAGAATTTCAAGTGCTCATTAAACATAATTTTTTGCGAAAAGAAAACCATAAATCAAACCAAGGAAAAGCTTGATAAATACTATGGGGACTCTGCACCATCGATTTCAATGGTAAAAAAGTGGTTTACTGACTTTCATTGTGGTCGCACAAGTGCAAATGACGCTGAACGTTCTGGACGGCCAATTGAGGTCAATACACCCGAAAATGTCGAAAAAATTAACGATATCCTATTGGCCGATCGAAGAGTAAAAGTGCGTGAGATTGTTGATGCCATAGGCATTTCATATGGCAGTGTGGTTTCGGTTTTAAATGATCAGTTGGGTTTAAGAAAGCTGTCTGCAAGATGGGTGCCGCGTTTGCTCTCAATTGACCATAAACGTAATCGTGTGACAACGTTAAAGGATTGTTTGAAGTGGTTTAACCGCAATTCGAATGAGTTTTTGTGGCGTTTTGTAACTGTGGATGAAACATGGATCTATTACAACACTCCGGAGACCAAGCAGCAGTCTAAACAATTTGTTTCTCCTGGTGAACCGGCTCCAAAGAAGGCCAAATTAAGTTTGTCGGTCAATAAGGTGATGGCAACAGTTTTTTGGGATGCACGCGGGATAACCCACATCGATTACCTTCAAAAGGGGAAAAACAATAAACGGCAAATATTATGCCAACTTATTGGACCGATTAAACGAGGATTTAAAAAAAACTCATTGGCAAAATTCCATGAATTGGGCTACGAATTGCTACCTCATCCGCCATATTCTTCGGATTTAGCCCCCAGTGACTATTTCCTATTTCCGAACCTAAAGAAATGGCTCGGTGGAAAGAGATTTAGCTCCAACGATGAAATTATTGATCAAACCTATTTTTTGGAAGGTATAAAAAATTGGAGAAACTTTGGACTAAGTGTATTGAGCTAAAAGGAGATTATGTTGCAAAAAAAACTGTGTTTCATTCAAAAAGTCACGGACTTATTGATCCGCCCTCGTACATTATAAGCACGCGCTCCCACTAATTGTTGTTCATACACTGAAAAAAAATAATTTTTAACGATCGAACTATCGCAAAATATATCGACAACTTTTGTTCTTTGCACTAACGATTAAGTGATTCTCTAAGAACACCTTAACGATAGTCGACAACTATATTTTTCTATTTAAATTTGTTATTTTTTTATTACTGAGTGTAAATAAAAATTTAGCGGTGTCTAAGTAAAGAACACACAGCTTGCCAGGATGTCCCTCTTCAAAGATTCCAACCATATTCTTTCCTTCTCTTGCAAATTTTAAATCCTTCTTCTCTTTTTCCTTTCCTTGCATTCACTTTCGTTTCCCCATTTTAAAATTGTGAATGTTATTTTCTTATAAATAAATACAATTTTAACAAAGTAAAACCAAACTGTTGATTAAAAACTCTCATTTAAAATTCAATTTTACATTCCTCAATCAAATTCAGCAAAAGAGATAAATGATACATATTCCCTGACTTGAGCAAGTCCGTTAAATTGTCATAAATTTTAAATATTACATAAGTAAAAAGTGTAGCTTGAAAATTACTGCATTCAAACACAATGTCGAAAAAGAACTTTCCTTTGCTACGACTCAATTGATGAAATTTCGTGTTCCAATCAGCCCTTAGTTAGTTTCATATAAGATCAAGAACATCAATTGCTGAGAACATAATATTAATCGGATGTCCAAAATTAGCAGCACTTTTCCCCATATAATCAACCTTTTCATTAAAAGACACACCAACATGCCCAGGAACCCAAACCAACTTACAATGTTCAAATGTATTGAGAAGTTTATTGATCTCATAGATGAGATAATTTTTGTCATCACCACGTCTTTTTAGCTTTAAGGCATTTAAACTGTCACTAAAAATAGCAAGTTTGACAACTCCACTATCTGATGCAATATTGATTGCCATCTTGATCGCATGCAGTTCTGCAGATAAAGATGACAGTTTATTTCCATTTTAGTATAGATGAACACGTTCCGTACAAATTTCATAGACAGCAATACCAAAATCATTATTCAGGACAGAAGCGTCTGTAGCAAGTGGCACATTACCATCTCTACAGGATTCTTCCAACTTTGAAGTGTAAACAGCTTTTATAACTTCAATAGACATATTACGCTTAGAAGAATAAAGCAGGTTAAGCACAAATTCACAGTTCAAAGGGCAATCAAATAACACAAACTGAGTCTCCAAATTGATAAATTGATGGTAAAATTATCTGAGCACAAAACCATGGTACGTATTTGAAACCACGAACTGTTCATTTTTGGTTTTTCTTGTATCAACGCAGAAGAAAGATAAAACAAAAAATGTTTTCATTCCATGTGTTTCCATTTGAAAATAAACCTTGCATCTCATTCTCATGCGTATGATATGATCGTTTTATTTACTTGTTTCTCTTTCATAGAATGAAAAGGGAATCGTAAATAATTTGGTGAGGTTTTAACATTGAAAAGAAAAAAATATTTTCTCTTCTTGAAAAAGAAGGGTGAACAAAAAAAAAATGTGAATGCGTTTCACAATGTTTTTTATGTTGTTGATGATACTGAATATGATACTTATTTGTTCTTTTTCACAATTCTGCAAAATTAATAAAATGGATAAAGACTTTAAAAATTGTATTATTGTTAATTGGATTTAAAAATATACAGTGACCAACAATACACGTTCAATATTATTGATAAATATTTTTTTGTCAATAAATTATTTCAAAATAAAATATTGTACCCTATATTGGTAGTTTATCATATAAAGAGAAATACTGACGTTAAATAGTATTGATAAGTTTAGGGTTATTTACAAACAAAATGAATTGGTGTTCCCTATATTGGAAGTTAATCAATTAAATTAAAAAATTCAAAAAAATTTTTTTAATTTGTTTTTTCAGTGACATATTGGAATGTGTATGGACAATATTAATATATTTGTTTTTTTTTTCAAAATTTGTTGTAATTTTGATGTATAAAAATAAATAAATTAAATTAAAAATGCATATATATTATTGCGATATAAAAAATATTCATGCAATACGGCATTCACACTAGATAGCAAAACATATGTTTTGCCAAAACACGTATTCAAGCTCTTTATTCCATTCCAATACTTCTTTATTCTTTTCCATTTGTTTTGGCAAAACAAGTGTTTTGCTATCTAGTATAAATGAAATATAAAATGTGCTTAATTTTTTAAATCTTTTGACAAAATTAATGTATTGATCAATTTTAATTCACCGAAATAAAAATTTTAAAAAAGCTATACCATTAATGCCATGTTTCCTCTAATAAAACCGATTTAATTTTTGAAGTTTACCTGTTTGATTGCTTTTCTCTGTTTGGGTACTTGTCTCTGAGTTTGTACAGTTATTTTATACAAATTTTTGGACTCATTAGTGAAACATAGTTTGTTTCATAAGTAAATAGGAACATAGGTTTAGACAATAGGAACATAGTTTTAGAACATTTATTAGTTGACCTTTAACGCGAGTGGCACGGCACGTGTAATAAAAATTTAATCAAAATGAATTACTATACTGTTTTCGAAAATGAAAATAAATTAGAGTGCACTGAGTGCAAAAAAAAATTAAGTGGTACAAACAAAAACAACATTTTGCGACACTATAAACTTGTTCATAAAAAAGATATTGTGATTTCAAAAAAAAGAGCAAATATTAATGAATGTAGTGTTGGTTCGATTAAAAAAAAACCTAAAGTCTCGGTAAAAATAAATATTGACAAAAATTATTTTTTAAAATGTTGTGTGGGTTTAGTTGCGGTTAGAAATTTGCCATTCCGCATATTTGACGATCGTGATTATTTTAAAACTTTAATCTCACCATTAGAAGAGGCATTTGATGCCAATTTAAATTCAAGGAATATTGTGAAGGTACTGGAGTCATCCAGTACTAAAATTCAGGAATGTATAAAACGTAAAGTTAGAAATGAAATGGTATCACTAAAACTGGACATTGCGACAAGACTAGATCGTAGTATACTTGGAATAAATATACAGTACAAGAAAAATTATACAATATGCATTAGCACCTTAGGTAAGTACATTCAAAATTATACAGTTTTTAAACAATTCTCAGAATTTTTATTTTCTTTTTTTTAATATCTTTCATTTTTTTATCTTAAATGTAAAAAATGGCAAAGGATGGTTAAACAAATTTTTAAATTTACAAATTTTAGTAAAAAATTTTGTTTTTAGCAAATTGATTTTCGTGAACGGTTAACTAAACTTTTACTATATTTTAATGACGGTTACATTTTAAAAAATCAGACATTAAATTCAAAAAATTTCATTTGATTTTCAAAAAATACCAAATGTAATTTAAAAACCACAATTGTATATATTTTTATGTAAATCTTTTCTTCTAGATTTTTATTCATACCTTTGGATTCCGAAAGAGTTCCATAAAGGAATTTCACAACGGAATAATTATAAATTATTAACACATTATTTATTATGTTTTTTAAATACAGCGGTCCGAACCGCGGATTTTTTGAAATGCATTTTACCTTAAAAAAATATATTTATTTATTTTTTTAGGAATGATCCATTTACAAAAAAGACATAAGGCATCTTACTTGAAAGATGAAATTTTAAAGTGTCTTAAATCGTACGATATCGAATTACATCAAATTTATTCTACTACAACGGATAACGGTGCCAACGTTATAAAAGTTGGCAAAATCCTACAAGAACTACAGGTAGACCAAATTATGGGGGACGATGACGATGTTGTTAGTGTTTAACACGGTCTACATCAAAAGAGATATGATATTATATTTGAGATATAAATTTTTTGACGGGGAATTTACCACGCCCACATCAATGCCGATATGATAGTTTTGAAATTACGATTCCAATGGTGGCATATGCCTTCTGATATAACAGGGCTTTTTTTAAAAAACTTCCCATTACATTTTTTTTAATCAACAAAATAACGTTATACATCTTCGTTTCGGTATTTTAGCGTTATTTTGACTTTGGTTCAAGAAATTTTAAAATCAAACAGGTAAACTAGCAAAATTAAACCGGTTTTATTAGAGTAAACATTGGAAACGTGTCATTAATGAAATAGCAAATTAAAAATTTTTTTGAATTTTTTAATTTAATTGATTAACTTCCAATATAGGGAACACCAATTCATTTTGTTTGTAAATAACCCTAAACTTATCAATACTATTTAACGTCTGTATTCCTCTTTATATGATAAACAACCAATATAGGATACAATATTTTATTTTGAAATAATTTATTGACAAAAAAATATTTATCAATAATATTGAACGTGTATTGTTGGTCACTGTATATTTTTAAATTCCAATTAACAATAATACAATTTTTAAAGTCTTTATCCATTTTATTAATTTTGCAGAATTGTGAAAAAGAACAAATAAGTATCATATATCATTACACTCATTGTAAAACACATTTATATTTATTTTTTCACCGTTCTTTTTCAAGAAGAGAAAATATTTTTTTTTTTAATGTTAAAACCTCACCAAATTATTTACGATTCCCTTTTCATTCTATGAAAGAGAAACAAGTAAATAAAACGATCATATCATACGCATGAGAATGAGATGCAAGGTTTATTTTCAAATGGAAACACATGGAATGAAAACATTTTTTGTTTTATCTTTCGTGTGTATGTAAAAACTTAAACAGAAAACATATAACATTGTACGTGGAGATGAAATGAAAAGGAACAGCAAATACGTACTCTGCACAAAACCATAACTAGATTTAACATGCTGATAGTCAACAACAAGATCGTACAATTGATGATTATTAAAAGCAACTTTAATAAGTTCCTATGCAGTTAAAAGTACTCCTCTCTCCAGAACTGGTAGCTCACCCGAAAGAGCAAGTATAACATTAACAGGCGTAGATGGAGTCAAACCTAAACATCTTCTCAAAGATCCATTATAAATAGCCTCAACACGATTATTGATGCTGATTGGGCAATCAGCCATAGAAGATCTTCCATACTCGACCTAATTGCATACATACGCCTTGTAAAAATTAATAGCTACTTTGGGACTAAGACCCCCTTTTACAGTTGTCAAGCTCTTTAACAAATTAGAACCGGATGGTGATTCCTGCGACAATCTGACACCATTAGACACCATTTGGCAGTATACATAGTTTTAGTCTTCGATGCATTAAATGACATATTTAAACTGCCACAAAAGTCATTAAACATATATATCTTGTTGTTGAGGTTAAAAACAGCGTCATCAAAATAAGGGGCTACATACATGATCACAAAATCATCAGCATACTGATAAACAAGAGTACTTGCATCTGCTATAGAGTGTAAAGATGCAATGTAGATACTAAACAAAATTGGACTCAAGCACGATCCCTGAGGAAGCCCATTATAAACTTCAAACATTTCATCACCAAGACACTAAATTCGGTGAGAAAAAAAATTTATGATCCAATTACCAACATCAGATGGAATGTTTAAGTTGACCAAAAAAAATCTCTTAAGCAGGAAACATTAACACAATCATATGCAGAGTTTATATCAATAGTAATAAAACCCACTTCTATTTAAAACTTTAAATTTTTCTCGATTGAATAAACAACAAAAAATTGTTGTTGTTTAGAAAACAACAACAGCTGACTTTTACAATAGCGAATATCGTTTAAAAATGGTAATGAAAAAAATCGTTAATTTTGTTGTTTACTTTTTTAAACAATTCGATTATCGTTAAAACAATTGTTATAAAGCTATAGCTTTATAAAGTACTTTTATAAAATAGTTTTAATAAACAAACTACGTAATATATACGAAACCTTTCGCACATTGTTCGAAATATTTCGGTATTTCGAAAATCCTTCGTAAAACATACGAAATCTAATAAATGTTTGTGTGTATTTTACGAATTTAGTGGTAAAGGGTCCGCGATCTAACGTTTTTTTTTTTCAACTAGTGCTTATTTCGTGAATGGTAACACTAAGCTCATGTCTGATTTGACAGATAATTAGTTTTATCCTTCCACTGAACGAATATGGTTGTGTATACGCCTGAACAACGCTGGGAAATATTGCGACATTACTTTGAAAATCATGGTAATGTTGCAGAATGTGTGCCGATACACCCAAAACGAGTCACTGTTTAGTGCGGATTTTGGTCCAGAGGCATAATTGGGCCAATTTTCATCGAAAATGAGCAAGGAGTGGCCGTTACAGTCAATGGCGATCGTTGTCGGGCCATGTTGAACGAATTTTTGTTCACAAAAATTGAAGATGAGGAAATACAGCTGCACACAAACGATAATGTGCTTAAAAATTGGACCGATCGTGTAGGCTACTGCATGGCCAGCCGAGGCAGCCATTTGAATGAAATTATTTTCCATTATTAACCGGAAGGATTGTACTTTCAAATAAAAAAAGAAATTTGAGAAAATATTCAGTAGTTTTTTTTTTAAAGCATTTTCAAAAAAAAAAAGTTATTTGGCGGACCCTTTATATGATACGAAAGAATTTCGATGTTTCGCACCACGAACATCTTTCGTACAATAAACGAAATTACGAAATTTGTATATTCAACAAAATATTATTAGTTTTTCAAATAAAAGGTTATTGCTCAACTAAGAAAATTTAAAATTTTTCGAATTCGAACAAAAATTTTCGAATTGAATTACATAACAAACCTCCAAGATTTTAAAATAAAAACTAAGTATACTGCAAATTTTTAAAACTTTAGCTTTTAACTCGAAACTTTATAAAAAAAAAATTAATAACATTTCCTAATGCTATGAAGCGTAATTTAATAGAAGAATTGCTTCAAAATTTCAAACAAAACTTTTCAAATTAAGAGAATTTAAGAAAAAAATCCTGACATTTTATTACTTTTTGAAAAATGTTTACAATGCTTATATCGAATTTCGCTTATAACGAACTAAATTGTCCGGTCCCTCCGAATTCGTTTTAAACGTAACATTTCCTACATTTCCTTGCCTGGCGGATGATGCCGTGAATACAGCTTGTAAGTTTAATTTTTTTTCTCAATTTTCAAATTGTTTTTACCTTTTATATGCTTTTAAATATTTTGCATTCTCAAATTATATTTTTTAAATTTTTTGAATTATAACATATGTTTAAATGAATTTTAATATTAATTTAGGTATACCAGTTAACGATAGTTATTTCATCCGTTCACAATTAATTGGTAATGATATTAAAGTAGCTCATCTAAATTGCACAAGCTTTTGTATTGGAAGTAACTCTGTTAAATTTGATGAGATAAACAATATTGTTAGTGGTAACTTTTTAGATTTTATAGGGTTTTCTGAGACATGGTTGAAACCTTCTATAAGTAATGAAGTTGTGAATATCCCAGGATACAAGTGTGCACGGAGTGATCGTCCAAATAGAAATGGAGGTGGTGTTGCCTTATATATTAGGGATTCGATTAAGTTTAGAACTGTGTATGTTAGTGGGATGTATGGTACATTTGAGGCAATTTTTGTTGAGGTACTGGTACATGGTGGTAAAATGTTAGTTGGTTGTGTGTACTTTCCCAATGGCAGTATATCTACTCTGGAAGATGAGATAAGTGATCTTATTTTAACTTATGATAATATTTTGATTATGGGTGACTTCAACTGTAATATGTTTCATGAGTCTCGTTCAATTGCATTTCGTGAAATTTGCCAGAGACTTAATATTTCTTGTTTACATGGATCCATTCCGACTCATTTTGATTTAAGATATCACTCGACATCATTAATAGATTTTTTTCTCGTCTCTGATCCTGCACAAGTTGGTAAAATTGGACAGGTTCAATGCCCAGGTGTTTCGCACCATTCTTTAATTTGTTTGGGTCTCTCTCTTCCGATTGTGAGAACTGAGATTTTTTATGAATACTTTGATTATAATGCGGTAGATAATGAGGAATTGTTGAATGTTATAAGTTCCTTTGATTTTAACCAATTATATGAGACGAGTAATGTTGATGAACATCTTAATATTTTGAATTCCTTTCTTAATACAGTTCACTCTATAGTTCCATTCGTACAGCACAGTAAAGTAAACAGTATATCTAAGTGGATAAAGGCTCCTGAAGTTACATATTATTTATCTTTACGTAATTTGGCACATAAAGCTTATTTGAATGATAGGACCGATCAGAATTGGAAGATTTTTTGTAGAGCTCGAAACAAAGCCAAGTCGATTATGAGGAAGTACAAAAGGGAATCCAACAATAAAATCTTTGACAATCTTACTACAGAACAGATGTGGTCTAAACTTAGAAGTTACGGTATAACAAATGGTAATACCGATGTACAGTATTCGGATGTTGATGGTTTAAATAGGTTTTTTGTGGATTCTCAAAACAATAATTATGTTTCCAATGATATTGTCCTTGACTCAAGCTTAGATGGCTTTATGTTCAGGTGTGTTACTATTGATGAGTTAATTCTTGCATTTTCAACAATTAAATCGAATTCGGCAGGCTGTGATGGATTTTCAATGAAATTTTTAAAATTAGTATTTCCCTTTTTTAGTAATCACATTTTGCATATCGTAAATAGGATTTTGACTACATCTTGCTTCCCTTATAATTGGAAATTGGCTAGGGTTACGCCGATCAGGAAACATGGCACATCAGATGAATTAAATAATCTCCGACCAATTTCAATTTTGCCTATTTTGGCTAAGTTAGTTGAAATTTTGATAAAGAACCAAATTACTGATTATTTAGATTCCAATGGATTTTTACATGATTGTCAATATGGTTTTAGACGTGGACGTAGTTCCACACAACTGTTAATTAGTTTAACTGATAGTTTACGGAGTGCGTTTAGTAACGGCCGATTGTCAGTTTTACTGTCGCTTGATTTATGTAGAGCTTTTGATAAAATTCCGCATTCGATACTTATTGCAAAGTTGGCAAATTATTTTAAATTTTCAACTAGTGCTTGCAGACTGATATCCTCTTATCTGAAAGATCGTTTTCAATATGTTTCGATTGGCAGTAGTTCTAGTAGGACTCTACCAGTAGTCTCTGGAGTACCGCAAGGTTCGGTTTTAGGGCCACTTTTGTTTGTGATGTTTCTTAATGACCTTTTTTATATATATGATAATAGTATGTGTACTTCCTTCGCATTTGCTGATGACTTGCAGCTGATGATATCGGGTGATAAGGAATTTCTAGATGTTTTTCAGTCAAACATTAACTATTATGTTAATGAGACAGTTGATTGGATGAATCGAAATGGTTTGGTAATCAATGCAAATAAGACCAAGACTTTGTTTTTTGGAAAGCCCTCGTATAGGGATAGTATATCAATTTTTGTTGGACCTACGGAAATTGAGTTTGTAGATAGGTTGTCTTGTTTGGGTGTGGTTATTGATAGCGAACTAAAGTTTGTTTACCAAGTTAATTCGATATCATCTAGAGTTCACTATGTTTTAAGGAAACTGTATTGCACTAATTTATATATTCCATTAGCAGTTAGGAGAAAAATTGCCCATGCTATGGTTATGCCTACCTTTACTTATGGTATTGAGGTATATACTGGTACCCCTGGCTTTAATTTGAAAAAATTATCGTTACTTTTCAATCGTGTTGTTAGATATGTTTATTCACTAAGAAACCGTGATCATATATCTTCTTATGTGCAAGACTTTCTGGGATGTAGTTTTAATAGTTTTATCAAGATTCGTAATCTTCTTCTCTTCTACAGAATATTTAAGAACGGTAATCCTTCCGGCTTTATAGATCGATTTAGATTTAGTAGATCTAATAGGAATAAACAGATTTTGCTACCAAAGCTAACTACGATATTAGATCGTGCATATTTTGTAAGAGTGGGTAAATTATATAACGCTCTGCCTAGAGCGCTTAAATCATTTTCTAATTCATATGCTTTACAGAGGCGTCGTCTTATTGCTTATGAACAAGCACAAATCACAGATTCATAATTTCTCAATACTTTTTTTAATTAAAACATCGACTTGTAAATATTGTCTATTTAAATAGAGCATGAGGATCCTATAATTCAGATATTAACAGAGTTTATAATATGAAGTAAATACTTTTATTCATTGATAAAATAACTATCGCTGAGTGGGTTTCTTATATTCTTTTGTATTTTTAATATATTATTATTATTATGCACATTAGCTAGTAAGTTGTCTTTGTAATTTTGCTTAATTGGCCCCATGGGCTTTAAAATTACAATAAAATGAATTAAATAAAAAAAAAAAAAAAAAAAACATCAAAACCCCTCAATATTTCACTATAACGTGATTTTATTTATTTTTCATATAAAAAAAATATATTTTTAAAAATATTGCATATAGTATAGACAGAAAAAAGCTAATTTTATTAAAAATGTTGCACTCTTTTTTGTAAAGATGAATGTGTATATTAAGGCCTATTCCATTCCGCCAAAAGAGAATGTTAGCTGAAGTTATAAAAACCAAATTAAATTAATAGTCATGCATACAAGCGAATGTGCATATAAACAGATTAAATTGTACTCACCATTCAAAAAAAAAAAAAATGCTGTACCAAATCTCCGAAATACAAGCGTGTTTAAAAATTAATATTTATGTGATGTTTTGATTTTTTTTTTTCAAAACAAAACAAATTTAGAACAAAATTGTCGAAATATTCGTGTCGAAAATGATACCGTTATCTTGCTGTAATATGATGTCGTTTTAGGGAGTAATAGTTAATAACGTTTTCGATATCATATCGTTTTTGTTTATTTGTTGTTTATTGGGAAACCAATGTTTTGACAGTGTTTTCTAACTAATCAGATATATATTTTGTAAAAGAAGTATTGCTGTAGTACTTTTTGCAAACATTAGAAAAACGCTTGAAAGCAATGTTTTTAAAGTGTTATTATTCAATAAAACGTTGTAATTAAAAAAAAAAAAAAGTACTCCCAAACTACTTTTTTCGAACGTTCAAAAAGCAATCCAAAATAATGCTTTTGTAATGCTTTTATTCCAAACCACTGGCAACTAGCGCACAGAAAATGTTTTTATTTTTGTACCATCGAAAACAAACGCTTTGACATCGCTTTGTTTTTTTGTACCGTCTCTAATGTATACCTGGGTGGCTTACTCTTCTACGCTTCAGATTGAATTTAAGAAAAAAAAAAAAGTTGTAGAATTATACAAAAACTAAAGAATGGCCCAGTTATAATCTGGACGCATTCATAACGTTGTTACAGCGCCCCCAGTGTATGCAATTTTAAACCATTTACATATGTTGTTGACAAGACATATACCGTTATTTGACATAATTTTCAAGTCTGTCATTCGAATAGTATTTCGTACAGACGCCATGGAACAAAAAAGACGTGAAGAAATTTTGCACACTTTCTTAGAAAATCCAACATTCAGTGGTTCGAAAATTTCTAAAATACTTAAGACACAATTCACATAATTTCGATCAATCGAAAGATATTGGGCAAATGTAAAAAATAAATTGAAGAAGAGTAATAAAGAAGCAAAAAATGAAGTTATAATTTTACAAAAATGGAACCAGAGTGCTAAAAAAGTAAAGCCGAAGGCTGTGCAAAAATGAATGGGGAGCATCAACAAACATGTCCGTTTTTTTATTCGTAACAAAGAAAATTAATTTATTTGTATGATTTTCCTTAAAGCTGAAAAAATTTCCTTTAATTTGGTGTATAATTTATAAAAATGTGTCTGTTATTTACAAAGTTATAACTACTTTTGTGCGTCCAGATTATAACTGGGCCATTCTTTATTTAAGTGCAAACGAGAAAGGAACAAAACCAATTTGTTGAATATATAGATTCAGTATTGTGATTTGATATTTATTTTTAAAACTGATTTCATTCAAGTCTTTTTTTACCATCAACAATAAATAATTTTATAAAAATAATTAATAGACATTTAAATATTAACCTATCTTGGTTTTAAAGAAATTACATTATTTATGAAATTTACCAAAAAATCGAATACAAATTTTTGAAATTTTTTCATAAATGGGCGATAACCTTTTATTTAAAAAACTAAGAATATTGTGTTAAATATAAACACACTAACTTTATTTTATTTTACAAAACTGTTTCACAATAAAGCAAAAAATATTCTTTTTAAAACGTCTAAAAAATTTCGTAAGAGAATGTATCGTAATGTGGCCCTACAGCTGGTAAAAAAAAAACTAAATTAAATATTTCAAATCCAAATACATCAGCTTATATATATAGGCCAACTCCTTGGGCATTTTTCGGCTATATATAATTTTCTTGTGGCAACTAATTTAAAAAAGCTACATAACAATTTTCAAAACAACTCACAAGGTCCACATTAGGGAACATGTACCCTAAAAGTGGACCTAAATAAAAAAAACTCTTTAAAAGCATATACAATTTTTAGAAAATTAATTAAAATCGACGAGAATTTGTATTTAAATTAAAATTTACTTTAATTTTGTTCATTAAATGGTTTTATGAATCGTTTATATCAGCTGAGGTTATTTATATGTAATGCTAACTTTTTCAATTGCGGCAAACAAATAATATTTAAAAAATTTTTCAAAATAGATGAAAACAGCTAAAGTGACCCGTTTAAAAAAGACTTAAACTTGGAAAGTCAGAAAAATAAGAACATTTGATATATGTCCACTTTAGGGAACATTATGAAAATTCAGTTTTTCAGATTTTTGTTTTATTTATTATGTTTGTTTGTGAAATCAAAAAAATTGTGAATAAAATTCTTACCGTTTACACAAATAGCGACTTGGAAAATTATTTACAACTTTTTTGTTATTCACTTTTAATGTTTTTCGTAAACATAAAACATAAATTAGACAATATAATTCTGGACGACGACGAAATCCTAATTTCTTTAGATGTGGTATCTCTCTTTACCAATATACCAATACATCTGGCAATGACACAATGGAACATTCTACAAAGACATACAAAAATACCCATGGCGCAATTTCTAAAATTGCTGCAATTTTGTCTCAATGACAATAATTATTTTATATATGAAAAAACTGTATGCCATCAAACATATGGTATGCCGATGGGAAATCCACTTTCCCCGACAATAGCCGATATTGTATTGAATACGTTATTGGAAAATGTAACCGAAGATTTAAAGAAGCGGAATATTGAAATAAAAGTAATGACGAAGTACGTGGACGATATGTTTGCAATAATTAGGAAAAAGGGCGAGGAACTCATACTGAAAACTTTCAATAATTACAATAAATTAAAATTCACTATTGAAAGAGAAGAAAATAATTCTATTCCATATATTGATATGAAATTATACAGGGAAAACAATCGTATTATCACCGATTGGTACACAAAAAATATATCATCTGGACGGTTAATAAATTTTCACTCAACACAACCTACAACACAAAAAGCAAATACGGCAACAAACTTGATAAATAAAGTTTAAAACCAAAAATATTAATAAAGTTAAAGAGGTTGCTAGTGGTGCAAATAAACCTGCACCATTGTGAAGCAGCGTCAGCCGAACTAGCAATTTTCCTCATCAAAAATCAGGCGGACGTGGCCCTTATCCAGGAACCTTGGATTAATAAAAATAAGGTTTGTGGACTAAGGGTCACGGGATACACATTATTTGTTCCGTCTACAGAGGACAAGGTAAGAACGTGTATATTAGCGAAGAATGAATTGAATCTAATCATGTCTCATTCTTTCAGGTGCGGTGACTTGACCGTCGTAAATGGAGAAGCCAAAGGTAAGAGAACTCTTACACTTGCTTCGGTGTACATGCCGTACGAAGCAGTAGACCCGCCTGGAACAGAGGTGAGAGAACTGACGGCACGTGCAAGAAGGATGGGCGCTATCCTTATTTTGGGATGCGATGCCAATGCACATCACAACCAATGGGGGAGCGTAGATATCAATAAAAGGGGTGAGTTAATGTTTGATTTTATAACTACCAACAATCTTATTATTTGTAATAGGGGCAATATGCCGACATTCAGAAACAGAGATAGGCAGGCAGTGATAGATTTGACATTAGTGAACCGCGATGAGCAACTTGTTGCGGACTGGAGGGTGGCATCGGACTGTACTTTTTCAGACCATAGTCGTATTACCTTCACAGTGAACATTGACTCATCCAGGGGAGTTCCGTTTAGGAACCCCAGGGGTACGAAATGGGACTCCTTCAAAGAAGGAGTGCGTATTGGGTTGGAGCAAGAGGCCCTTTTCGATTTTCTTGAGGATCCTTTTGCGTTTTTCCGAGAAAATAATATAACACACAGTTAAATAAAATGAACTTTATTGTTTGGAATTCAAGTTACAATTAAATTATGTGAAAACGTTCAAAGTAATAAAAGCGTAAGAGAGATAAAAAGGAATACAAAAGGTATACATGTGTATGTGTGTGAAGTTTAGATGTGTTGCATTGTTATTCAATAGAGTTGCCATTTCAACACTCCTCCTCAATGAACATTTCCAAACTTTACTAAAAATAAGTATTAAAAAATCTTAACTATATTAATCCAAGCATTCTTACAAATTTCCCATGACTAGGTTTAGCCAGGTTCTTAGTGAAGATATCTGCTACATTTTCGGAACTGCAACAATATTGTAATTCAATATCACCTTTCCGGAATACATCTCTAACATAATGATATCGAATATCTATGTGTTTGCTCCTCTGATGGTAAACTGGATTTTTGACCAAGTTTATGGCACTAATGTTGTCGGCATTGATAACAATTGATTTTGGACAATGAAGTTGCATATCGCCTAATAATTTCCTTAAAAATGTAGCCTCCTTGGAAGTAGACGAGAGCGACATATACTCCGCCTCTGTACTACTGAGCGCTACCGTTGCTTGTTTCTTAGATTCATACGAAAAAACAGCTCCAGCTAACAAAAACGCATAACCAGTATAGGATTTTCGATCAGTGGTATCACCACCCCAGTCAGCATCGGTATAACATTCAATTGGCTTTCCTGTCTTTTGATAAGTTAGCTGTTTATCCTGTGTTGAAGATAAGTATCTTAATAATCTATTGGCAGCCGGTTTGCCACCATCCGACACTAACGACCACAGCTCTTGGTGTACCAATATACTTTTCACTTGAATGTTCCAGGAATCATAATTGGACTCATCCAATTTTTCAATATTAAACATTGAACCACTCATGATTTTTTTAAAACAAATTTTAATTTCACTTTAATTATTATTTTCTCAATATCTCTGGACACATAACCTCTTGAGGATCCTTTTGCGTTTTTCCGAGAAAATAATATAACACACAGTTAAATAAAATGAACTTTATTGTTTGGAATTCAAGTTACAATTAAATTATGTGAAAACGTTCAAAGTAATAAAAGCGTAAGAGAGATAAAAAGGAATACAAAAGGTATACATGTGTATGTGTGTGAAGTTTAGATGTGTTGCATTGTTATTCAATAGAGTTGCCATTTCAACAGATTTGCTGCCGACTGATTTGGAAGGTGCGGTGGACAGGTTCACTCACCTTCTAAATGAGAGCTATGAGCTATCGTGTCCGGTTACATTTCCGGGTAGGCGCAAACAGCCCAAATGGTGGACCAAGGAACTTCAGGTTCAAAGGTCGACGGTAAGGAGGCTGTTTAATAGGGCCAAACTCACGGGAGCACAGAGTGATTGGAACACCCACAGGGTGCAATTCAACAAGTATAAGGCGGATCTAAAAAGGGCAAAGAGGCTCTCATGGAGGCAGTTCTGTGATTCCATCGAGAATGTCAACGAGTTGTATAGATTCCGACGGATTTTATCGAAGGACCCTAAAGGCCTTGGGTATATCCAAAAGAATGACGGCTCATGGACTGAGTCCAGCTCTGAGACCCTAACCTTGCTTATGGAGGCGCAAGGGGACGGAATGTCTGTGACATTGGACAATACGTCCGATCTCATCAAGGAAATAGTCACAAGGGAGAAGCTAGGATGGGCGGTCAATACCTTCGACCCATATAAATCACCGGGTCCGGACGGTATTTTTCCGGCTATGCTCTGCAACATCCCGGACGATGCACTATTTCTGCTGGTGAACATATACAGGAAATGCCTTAGTGGCGGGCATCTGCCTTGGGGGTGGAGAGAGGTCAGGGTAATTTTTATACCCAAGGCTGGTAGGGCGGGCCACTCGAAACCGGGAGATTACAGACCTATCAGTCTGTCTTCATTTTTGCTGAAGACACTTGAGAGACTGATAGATCTGTATCTTAGAAGTAAAATTGATACCCATCTCATCAGCAACGCTCAACACGCTTACCTGAAAGGTAAATCAGTTGAGAGTGCGCTTCACGAGGTGGTGGGCTACATTGAGCACGGCCTGAGATACAAGGAGTATACTCTTGCTGCGTTTCTGGATATAGAAGGGGCCTTTAACAACATTAGGATCGAGGCCATTAGGGATTCGCTGGTGGGGCTGGGTGTTAGGGGCTTTCTGGTTGAGTGGATAGTCCGGATGCTTAGCAGCAGGATCATCAACTCGAGCCTGGGGGATCATAACGTAAGGAGAAGGGTTACCAGAGGGACGCCTCAGGGGGGAGTTTTATCTCCTCTTCTGTGGCTGCTAGCGGTTAACGGAATTCTCAGGACATTTGACTCCAGGGGAGGGAAAGTCGTTGCCTACGCGGATGACATAGTACTGCTGGTCAGGGGGAAATTTTTGCCCACGATCAGCGAGATTATGCAGGTGAGGCTGGGCGAGCTCTCGGCATGGGCGAAAGATAGGGGACTGGGGGTAAACCCCAATAAGACTGAACTGGTGCTTTTTACCAGGAAATATAAAATAGAGGAGTTTAGGAGGCCAGTGTTAGATGGCGTCGAGTTGCCTCTATCGGACTGTGCTAAGTATTTGGGGTGCTTCCTAGACAGCAAATTGTCTTGGAAGAGAAATACTCAGGAAAGGATGAAGAGAGGCCTCAATGCCTACTACACATGCAGAAACTCCATCGGTAAGAATTGGGGACTAAGACCGGATATGGTAAACTGGATTTACACGTCGGTAGTTAGACCTATTCTCACTTATGGATGTACTGTCTGGTGGGATGCATTGAGAGTGGATAGCTGTAGGAAGTTGCTCAACAAGGCCCAAAAGAGTGCCTCTCTTGGTATTACAGGTGCGAGGAGAAGTACTCCACAGGCAGCGTTGGATATCATACTGCATCTATCCCCAATTGAACATTATGTGAGGAGTGTGGCTGCTAGGAACTTATTTAGGCTCTACGAGTCTGCGCTGGTAAGACCTAGGGGAGAAGACCACACGAAAATACTGTACGAAGTAGGACTGCTTGATCATGGTAGTAGTCTCGAGGGAATATCGGATCATATGATATTGACCTTAGACTTCGGTGGAACACCTCCGGTGGACTTTCCGATTAGGGAGGTCTGGCGTGGATCCAATGTGCTGTTCGAGGGGTGGGCAGTATTCACGGACGGATCCAAAATGGACACGGGCACGGGTGCCGGTGTTTATATTGCTGGCACTGACGTGAAAAGATCATACAGACTCCCAGATGAGTGCAGTGTCTTCCAAGCGGAGATCCTGGCGATCTGGAGGGCGACGGAAGTGATACTGGGACACATCGTTGGGGGATCTAGGGTGACAATCTATGTCGACAGTCAGGCGGCACTCAAAGCACTGACAAACCACACGGTGCGCTCGCGCCTGGTCGCACGGTGTAGGTGTGCTCTGAGGGAGCTCATGGAGGCATTCACGGTGAGGCTGTGTTGGGTACCCGGACACTGCAAGGTGGATGGCAATGAGTTGGCGGACGAACTTGCGAGGGAGGGTTCAAATCTGGACTTGGCGGTAAGAGACGGGGGGGTAAAGCCCCCTTTATGTTACTACTTTGAGGTTATACGGAAGGGATTCCGCGAAACCGTTAACCAATCATGGAGGAACAGAATGGACTGCAGGGTGTCTAGGGCGTTATGGCCCGCTTTGGACGCAGGGGCAACCAAGGTTCTTCTGGGACTGGACAGGGAAGGTCTCAGGACCCTTACGGGGTTCCTGACCGGTCATTGTGCTGTCAGGGCTTTCACAAGCAGATGGGACAGGGACATACCGGATTTTTGCAGACTGTGCGAGGACGTTGAGGAACTGGAGACGGTTGAGCATATAATGTGCCACTGTCCTAGGTTACAGGGTCTCAGACAGAAATGGCTAGGAGATAGATTTCACGACGAACTCGGGTGTGTCGCTGGATACAATCCAGTTGATTTGCTGAGATTTGTCAGGGAGATAGGACGGCTGTTTCTAGTAAGGGGACGTTAGGATCCGGTTTCTGGGGAGTAAATATATATTTTCTACCTTTCTTTATTTTTATCTTTCGAGCTATGTTTTCTGTCTATTTCTACTCTTTCTCACCGTTTTTTTTTTTCTCTGAAGGGATTCACAATGGACCGTATTGGTCTCCGAGTGGAGTTGTGCCCTTGGGTACATAACCCTTCCTAACCTAACCTAACCTAACCTAAGGAAATTTTATCAAACAATAGTTACCCAAACCATATAATAAATAATTTAATTTTAAGGGCAATAAATGGTAATTCAACACCCAATAATAAAAACGACACATCTGGCAACGCCAAATTTTGCAGTCTGTCATACATACCCAAACTTACAGAAAATAAACAAATAAAACAAATAATAGAAAATGATGAAATCACACTGGCATATAAAGCTAACAAAACAATTAAACCATTATTCACACAAACAAAAACAAGGATAGAAAAAGAACAACAAAGCAATGTATTGTATGAAATTAAATGCATAGGTCCCGGTTCACACACGGCAATTTTACTTGCGCAAGTCTTGAGTTTATAGAAGAGGGAGTAAAAGAGAATGGAAGGGGGTACAGACTTGCCCGTACTCCAATTCCGTTTTGTTTTGTCATCCGCAATTTTCAACACGAAGTTGGCTATAGGTTGATATACGAAAATTGCTGAAACAAACTTTTCCTGTGTGAACACAAAAGCAAGTTCAAAGGAGAATTGAAGAAAACTTGCGCAAGTAAAATTGCCGTGTGTGAGCCGCAATTAGGCAACACAGATGAAAGCTGTGGCAAAATTTATATAGGCACAACCAAGAGGAGTTTAAACACAAGAATTATGGAACATGAGACGGACATTAAGAAAGGCAAACACACATCTGCACTTGCACAACACTGTATTGAAAACGAACATATGGCTGATCTAGAAAATGTTAGAATATTAGACAAGGAGGAATTGAGTTTGTGATTTAACATAACAAATATCTCTAGAAATTATAATAACAAAGTCCCCTGAAGATTTCCTTGGGCAGGAATGAAATCCGGATAGGGACACGCCTACATCAGATTGTTTTTCACAATTTGTTAAATAAGTTTTGGGACTTTAGCACATTTAATTACTATAAATGCAATTAATGTTTATCCCGATGAAAATAAATTTAAAATAACAAATATGCAGGTGCTTGTGCAAATTTAAATGTAACTGACACTAAAAGAAAACATATGATTTTCTATTGTTGATTTACTTGAATAAACGTCACTACATTGCTAGGTCTGTCAAAAAAACAGAGTAGTATTTGGAAGATGACAAAGCCAATTGTGACAATATTTTGTTGTTGTTTTTGTTTTTTCTTTGATATTTTAAATTTTGAATCTCGCTCCTAGACGAGGACAAGAAATTCTCATTGAGTTTGTGATTTAACATAACAAATATCTCTAGAAATTATAATAACAAAGTCCCCTGAAGATTTCCTTGGGCAGGAATGAAACCCGGATAGGGACACGCCTACATCAGATTGTTTTTCACAATTTGTTAAATAAGTTTTGGGACTTTAGCACATTTAATTACTATAAATGCAATTAATGTTTATCCCGATGAAAATAAATTTAAAAAAAAAAAAAAAAAAGGACGATACACATTGGAAAGCCTTCGGATACAACAACAAATAAACTGCAATAAACAAAAAAGAAGACAAAAATAAAACAAACGCAAATTATACAATAGCGTTATATTAGTTTCTAACTTCAACTGTGATACTAGTTTTTAGAGGATTTTACTGTGATATTTACTTTTATATATTTTTTACATTTGTTTTAAATTAATTTTATGTTGTTATATGTAAAATATATTGTGAATCAAATGTTTAAAATTTGACAAAAAAGACTATATGTAAGTAAAATATCAGGTGTTTGATGTTTGTTATTAAGTTATTGTTCTTTTTTATATTTTTTCATAATGTTGCCAGATTAATAAAATTATCCCTGAGGATGATGGGAATATCCAACCAAACGTCGGATGAAAATGAATAAATAGTCTTTTATTTATTTTGAAAACAAATGACCTTAGAAGCCCACTTTAGATATTTCTAAAAACCTTAACAAATATTTACTGAATATTTACCGAATATAGGATTATTAAACTAATACAACAATATGAAGAACTTTTTTGCACACATAAGACTGAAATATGACGTGGATTTTCGTGGTGCGAAACAACGAAACTTTTTCGTAAAATATAAAGAATACTTCGTAAAATGCACACGAAAATGTCGTATATTTTACGAAAGATTTTCATAAAATATAAAAAATGCTTCGTAAAATGCACACAAAAATTTCGTAATTTCGTTTATTTTACGAAAGATTTTCGTGGTACGAAATAACGAAATTCTTTCGTAAAACACAGAAATAAATTTGTTAAATTCACACACAAATTTCGTAAATATCTTATATTATACAAAAGATTTTCGTGGAAAGGTTTCATATATATTACGTATGGATTTTTTTTCAGTGTATGCATATTTAAACAATTCAAGGTTATTGTTCAATTCTATTCTATTTTTTTAACAGAGATATTGTTAGTGTGATAGAATATTAAATATTTTTTAATTAAACTTACCGCAATCTTTGTATAACATGTATAACTAAACGTTGAAACATTTGACGAACCATTTGATTGGGACATTGTATTAAAACTTGTACGGGCCACCAGGGTTCAATAGACATATGTGTGAGAAACCATTCACAAGCCTCTTGACTGGCATTAAATTGTTTTGTTAACAATTCGACCCAAGGTACCATAGTGGGCTGTAATAAAGCATTTAAATAATAAGAAATATTAAAGAGAACCTTAAAAATTTAGATTATACCTTTTCTTTGGCATGTATAAATGTTTCGATGAAAAATGAAACAGATAATTTAGCAGCCATGCAAGTAACATCTTGTTGTGCTATCAATGTTTGTGGTATGTGGCCACAAATTTGCCACATAAAGCTTAAAGAAACATACAAATTATTGTTTTTCCTAATAATTGAAAATGTATACAACTCTATTATACTCACTTAAAATAGGTATGCTCAAATATATTACGATCTTGTAAAAATTGCCTATTATCTTGCCATATCCAATCTTCTAATTCTTTACTTAATTGTGGTCTCCATGGATTTTCATTTTGCTGTTTGGCTATGGTTGATGACGATGATATTGTAAGCGAAGATGACCCCGTTGATGTTGAAGGTGTTTCTGTTTCTAATCTTCTTTCTGTTTCTTTTTCAATTGTCGTATCATTATCTTTTGTTTTATTATCACAATTGGCTGTATTCGATTTATTTAATTCCTCCGTTTCTACTTCCATTTTAGAATTATTTTCTTCATTAATTTTACTTTTCGTTTCTTCAGCATCATCGTTGAGCTCATCATTTGCTATAACATTGATTTGCTTTATTAATGGTGATGATTTTGACATAGAAGTAGTGGTGGTGGGTGAGGCCAAAAGATGGGCATGTTTTTCTTTTAAATGTTCCGGCAAACGGCGTTCATAAAAAAGCATATAGGCTGAATTAGTTTTCTCAAAACTAAAGTCCAAATATTTTTCTGTTACAGAATCATAAGTTTTACTCTAGGAATATAAAACAAAACGGAATATTCATGATTTAATGATAAATTTTAATTGTTTTTTTTTTTTTTGTGTTATTGTTGCATACCGTCATTTCTCCTCCAAAGCATTCGGCAGCTATTTGTGATGGATCAAAGGGTTTTACCTCGGCATCGTTAAACAAAAACCATCTGTCATGTTGCATGGCGGATTTATTACGTTCTTTTATAAAACTATAATAGTGGCCACCATCAGCTGTTCCCGTATGAACAGTAACACCCACTAGTTCGTATCTAAAATGGAAAATTCAAACTGAAGATGTAACGGAAAAGAACTTGGGTCAAAATGAACACTTAAAATTGTAATTTAACAGAAATACTTCAAATTTGCCGCCTAAATTAATCCGAACCAATAACTTTTTTTAAATTATGATTGCCTATAAATTGTAATAATTTAAAAATTATAAAAAGCTGTTTTTGAAATCACCATTTTTTTAATTTTTGTCAATTTTCTCGCCACAAAAAAGGGTATATCTCCCAATCTACCATTATTTTGAAAATATAATCTTTTGAATATTACCATAGAGATGTGCCTTTATAGTATTAAATAAAAAAATGCGCTGCATTCAGTCAAATTATTCAGTACATATATGTAACACCATGCAGTAAAGGGTTAAGTTAAAAATAAGTAGATCGGTTTTGTTCTGAGTACCGAATCCACATAAAAAAATTCAAACGTCAAATATTCCGATTTTTTTGCTGTTTTGTGATTTACATCCGAATGTTTTTTTTATTTCTTGTAAAAGTAAAATGCACTTACCCAGTCAGAAACAGCACTGGCTAACCGAGAAATTGCAAATAAACTACTGGCAGAAAACTTGTTTAAGACGCTTCCAAAAAGCTTTTTGACAATATTTGTTTTACAATAATTTCAGTGGTCCACAGAAACAATCATTCACAAAGAATTGGCTGAGACCACTATGCCAACATTGGAAAAAAGGGTTTTCCCAGTGCTATCCAGTCAGAAATTACCAAAAGTCTAGCAACTGGTAAAGCATTTATTTTATAAAAATTATGATGCTTTGTTTGAAAAACAATCATATTTTTTGTGAATGATTTATATGCTTCTAAATATTTTTTTCATATAAAATAGATTTATTTGCTTCTTTAAAAAGTCTTTTTAGACAAACTTTTTTTTGTTTTCCCAACGTTGGCAAATTGTTTCCATAAAACCTCATGCCAGTGCTGACCTTTGAGCAGCCAACTATTCGCCAGCAGGTTATCATTTACTGACGTGTTAATTATAATTTATTTGATCCCGGCGGGATCAAATAAATTATACAAAAACTTTCTTTTAATTTTTTGGAAAACATATTTTTAGACCACCTATTTCATGGTTTTACCCACATTTTACAAACTTTGGAAATTTTGTTTCCCCAGTGCTTGTCCAAAACTTTTTGAACACTTTTCTTTTGTTTAATGAAGTTATCATTTTGGGATTGGGACAGCACTTGTACCACTTGCTAAAATGCCTTGCCAGCGGTGGCCCGTTTGTGTTTTTCTGACTGGGTATATATTTGGCAGTTCTGAGTTCCGAATCCATATAAAAAAATCCAAACTGAAACATTCCGAATTTTTTCACCGTTCAACCCTGTTGTGAGTTCAGCAACTTTTTAATTAGAGAGGCTCTATAAAATCACACGGAATTCACAAGTTCGGAACTTCGATGTTTTGAAAAAAAAAAAAAAATTATGAACAAATTTTAACAGAAATTTGCATACTATAATTGTTGCAAAATCAATTATTCGTTTTACTTTCACCATGTATTTACTACACGAAATAAAGCGAAAAAAAAAATTCGAATGTGGATCACAAAACAGAAAAAAAAATTCCGAATTATTCACTTTAAAATTTTTTTATTGGATTCGAAATTCAGAACATTTTTATATTTTGATTTAAGCAAAATCATTTTAACATCTTATTAAACAAAAGATTATGATCCTTTTGAAATTATAAATGACAAATCAAAAATTTTTTATATATTTTTTATGGTTTTAAGCTTTGATTTTTGCAAAACGCATGCTTTTATTCTTTTATATTTCTCGTTTTTAGCTGCGGCAGTATTTTTTTTAATTTGAACAGTTGAACAGAAACTTCAAACAAGGAAAGACGTTTTAACTCCGCGGTTATTATTCAGATAACTAAATATTTTCCTGAAGATGGACAATAAAATTGTCCGAAATATCGAAAATAAAAATAATAATTAAAAACAAAATTTAAAAATTTGGTTTTTATTATTGCAATCCATGACCTTAAGCCGAACTAAATTCATCACAATTTTGGGTTTTTTAGATATAGACGATTTTTATAATTTTGGCGTTTTTGTTTTAATTTTTGCCGATATTTTTCAATTAAGCGCTTTTTCAAATTCTTTCGATTTTCTCTTCATTTAAATGACAATTTTTTTAAATTTGGGGATTTATTTAATTTTTGGCGTTTTTTTTTAGTTTTTAAAAATGAATTTCTTTAATTTTAATATTTTTTAAAATCTTTTGCGATATTTTTTAGTTTTGAGAATTTTTTTAGTTTTTATCTTATCTTACATTTATTAACAATTAATGTTTTCTATTTGTAATAGTAACATTTAATTATTGACAATTGACAATTAAAAATTAAATGCAAATTTAAAAAGATCAACAAATGTATGTAACAAAATTCGACCTTTTTAATTGTGTGATACAATTTTGGATATTTCATATATGGCGATTTTTTTAAATTAAGACAATTTTAAAGTTTTTTTGAAAGAAGTGGCAAAAAAAAAATTCCGAAATAGATCTATCAACACATTTCTGAAAGGGGTCAATTAATAAATTTAATAACAAAAACTATATTTAATAACAAAAACTCTATAAAAAAAAAAAAAAGTAGAATAAATTTCGGGTGTTCGATTTGAATGTTTGAACAGAAGTAAATTGTTTTATTGAAAAAAATATTTTCTATAAAGTGACAAAATCAAAACAGATTCAAAACATAAATAGTTTCTAAAATAACAAGTAGAAATCTAACAGGTTCATTTTCAACAATATCCTAATAAAGAAATATAGAGTATGTCCTCGAACTTGAATAATTTTCATTTTCTTAGCCCAATTTAAGGTCGAAAAAAACATATTTTTAATAAAAATTAAATCAAACTTGAATTTAATTAACTTACTAACTCCCACAAAAAATGCATATGAAAAAACCTGATTAGAAATATATGTCCTAGGATAAATAAACAATTTCAAGATTTCTGAGCATGCACAAGATCATTATTAGCCATATCTCTTAGATATGGCCAATTAAATACCACATTAATTGGATTAAAAAATGAGCTTTTTTCAAAATAATCGCGGTTTTTTTTTTTAAGTTCTAATAACAACATTTTTTTAGTGTATTTTTATATTTTTTGGTGGTGTAATATATAATTTGACATGTGATAAATACTATGAGATCTATAAATTGATATAACTATTATTAAATCCAAGCAAAAACTGTAATTTTAATATTTTTAATTCGATTTAAACTTAAAACCGCCATAACTGTTGTCCCGTTGAAAATAAATGATTAACGCGGATGGATTTAGCGTGCTTAAACATCGGCTAAAGCATACACAAAACGTCATTTATGTCATACAAAAAAAACTTGAAAATATTTTGCCTCAAATTGTCAAAATACTTTGAAATTCCTCACATATTTTGTTTCGATTAGCGAAGGTTTTTAACCTTGATATACTTACTCTAAACATTCTTCTAAATCATCTTCCAAATCATCAATATCACTACCACGTTCCATTTTACGTTTCTCACGATCCTCTGCAAAAAAAAAAAACACAAAACATAAAGTTAACACAAATTTTTGTAAATTAAATGGTTGGCAAACACTACATTTTCATTATAACGGTAGTTGCCTACCAGGCCCACACCAATACCGATATTACAGGATATACAAAAAGATACATGTATTTAATATAATTGCTTTTTCAGTTCTAATCTAACTGTGGTAGCCTTACTACCGTTATTACGAAAATATATTGAATGCCAAAGCCGGGTAAATTATATATATTAATTATTCCACTTACCTTTATACTGATGTGGCATTAAAGTTTTTTCCACATAGTCCGACATATTTAAACGCATTGGAAATGAAAAATGTGTATTAACTTTTTCCTTAAGCATAGTAACCATATTAAAAGTATAACGCATTGTGTTGAAACATAAAATTTGTGGCAACTTTTTAAAGCAAGCTCTCTTTTCGGCTCTAACTTTTTTGCCACACTGTGAGCAAGTATACATATTATCACCTTCTAAGGTATCTTTTACGGTTACTTCATCTAAAGATTCTTGTAAATTACGCATATCAGCCACTTGACAACGTACCGTATAAAAGTCTTCAGCGGTACGCGAAACATGATCACAATCTAAGGAGACTACATTATTACTTAATGTACCACAAAATAAACGTTTAACTAGATCCTTAAGATCAGGAGTCATTTCCTCCAATTTCGATACAAGATCTATAAAAAATTCAGCCATATCTTTTGTTCACCCGTATTTAAAGGCTGATGGTCCATTTGATAGACTCTACAGAAAGAGCGTGGGTTATATGCCTTACGTTCAGATTCTAAGAGATAAGCAAACATTCGTTGTAATTCCAATAAAGTGGGAGCATGTTTTTGGGCTTTATTTGGTGGTATACGTAACACAGATGCCCTGGCCTGAGGCATCATATAAAGATGTTGTATACAAGAGGCCATATAGCAAGTGGCACCAAGATTTGTTAAACCCACATAACCACATTCTGAACGTCCTTCATCTCGGGGCCAATAATCCCAGGGATAAGGAGGCTTAGGACCAGGCGTATGTTGAGCCAATAGTTTTGTATGCAAAAAAGTATAATTTTTTGGACAATTTTTGCATAGCTCCACTAATAAATCATAAGCAGCTGCTCTTGAAGTAGCTGATTTACATTTTGGTTTCTGGCGATTATGTGGAGAAGGCATATCAAATAAAAACTCAAAGATTTGTTCTATAAATTGTATGGCTTTTGAGCTAAATTTAAACGTAGGATCATATTTTACCAAATTCGACATAAGATTATTTAAACCTACTAAGCCATCATCTTGCATGCCAAAGCGGGTTTCATAAAAATCTCTTGTCAGTATGGAATGAGCAACAGATTGACAAAGTTTCTCTACATCTATGGCGTCTTCGTTAAACGATGATGATTCTAATGAAGACTTAACCATTTCAGGCGATAAAGTATCCACAAGTCTAGCCAAAAGCCAAAAATAATCACGACATGCTGGACCGTACGGTTCTTTACCATCATCACTTAACATATAAGGATTATGATGACTATATGAAGTCATTTTTTCGGCCACGGGTAGAAAAGATATTAACTTCCTTAGCAGAGGAGCCAATAAGAGTTGATAACTTTGTGAGTTACCCAAACATATACGATATAAACCAGCACATATTTCACGTCTTACTGCTGGTTCTGGATCTTCTAAAATGAATTTTTGTACCCAATTACAATATTCCGGATGTGCCCATAACGAACGTCGGGCATCTGAAGAGGCATGTACAAAACTAACCATAATATTCATGGCAAATTGTACCACTTGAGCTCTACCCCAAAATCCTGTCCTTAAATGATGATATTGATAAGCTGAGGTGGTAGCCAAATAATTAGCATATGCCTCATCATTTAATATGGCCGATAAACGTCTTAAACATGGATCGACTGACATCATTTCTAACATAAAATCTTTGGGTTTCGATATTGATACCAACATATCTTCATGAAAATCTTCTTCGAAACCTAAAAGCCAAAGTATGCGTAGTAAACTGGCTAAACAATCATGACGCCATTCATTGAGTAACTCCTTGGGATAAGAACTTTGCTGTAATTGTCCGGATATAAAAATATCATACAAATGTTTAAGGCCACCACATTTTATAAAAGTATCACTCCATTTTGTATCAAATGTTGTTGTTGTATTGTTAAACAATTCCAATTGTGAGTTAGAAGAATGTGATGAGTTATTACTAGATTCCGATTTTTTATGTTTTTTACTTTTTAAGGGATTATTTTCTTTGTCATTATTTATCGCTGCTGCTGAAGCATTATCACTGTGATGATCAGATTCTGAAGTATTTATCGAAGCCATAGAAGAATTTAATTCTTTTTGAGTAGCCAAATCTGAAGAATCTTTATCTTTGTGATCAGTATTATTTGATTTTTTACTATCCTCTTTTGTCGTAGACTCTACACTATTACGCCTTCTACTGCTACCAGCACCACTGCCACCACTACCACTACCGGAACCTCCACTACAACTACCGTTTTTATTTTTGTTCGCAGTAGTTCCCCTAGTATGTTGATCCATAGGCATTATATTACCATTGGCACCACCACAACAAGGAGCTCCTCCCCGTTGCTGGAAAACGCTATTCAATGCTAAACTCTCTACAATATGCAGGGAATACATGAATTTTTGCAAATTTGTTGGATCCAATAGTTCACACAATTTTTGTTTAATTTCTTTATGTTTATTCGCTTGTTCCTCTTCCACCTCCATTTGTTCACTGATAGTCAAGTCATTGGTTAGACACTTAAATGCATCTAATATCATGGGATTTGTAGGCAATATTGCCAAAATGTCCCATACTCGTCGTGATAATAGCTGAGCCTTTGTGTGTAGTTGTAAATTGTTGGGCTGTGGTTTCATATCGCCCAAAGTTTGCATGAGACAAAAAAGTTTTTCAAAATATTTGGGTTGCAACAATAATACTGTGGGTAGGCATTCTTTTGGTGGTGGCGGTTGCATAGAGGGATGATCAATATTAGTTTCTTTACGACGTGCACCACGGCCACCCAAAGATACGTAGACAATCTGAAAAGTAGAGAAGTTTTAAATGAAATATTAAAGCTTTGTTTCAATATTTTCGGTAATAGGCCTGACTGATTACGGTCGTCGAATTTGGCACTAACTATTAAGTAACCCCAAATGAAATAATATCCAAATTAATGTTAAAAAAGTTAAATAATATCTATATAAACTTAAATAACTCCCAAGCATTTCTTTTTGCATATTTTGAAAAAATTCATGTTTTTACTTTTAATGCCTATTTTTTGTTTTTAATGCATATTTTACCTTTTTGTAATGCTAATTTACTATAAAAAAAAAAACAATATTTGGATACTCTTTTATATTTTGATTTAAGCTAAATCATTTTTTAAATTTATTCTGTTTCTATTGGAAAAATAGCAACCAAATTCACATTTTTATATTAACCTGAAGCTCACAAGTTTAAGATCGTCTTGATTATTCTTTACATTTTTCTCAGAAAAAATTGATTTGTTACCTAAGCGTTTTCAAAAGCCACGTTCATACCTAAATAAACTGCAATAAATCGCTAAATTTGTAGAGCTTTTCAAAATCTGTTTAAAAATTACAAAAAAATATAGCAAAATTTTTCGAAAATATTTATAAATAAATATAAATAATAATAATAATAACTCAACAATACTGACAAGGAAATAAATATACAAAATCTAGATTTCCCGCTAATAGCTACATCATGTTAAATTCCGCTAAATGCGTTTAAAAATCTAAAGATTTGACGGGAAAATAGATAAATTGGAAAATGTTATACGGCATTCACACTTGATGACAAAACACTTTTAATTTAGGCGTGAACTTGGTTTTGCATTATTACCATTTAAAGTTTGAACATATTCCTCTTTTGTATGTGGTACTAATTTATTTTGATTAAAAAAGTATCAAATGCTTTCATTGTGGTATGAGCAAGTCTATGATTCCTTTTGAAATAGGAATTACATTTTAACTTTTATCAAGTCTGCTTCAAATTTACAACCATATTTTACAGATTTTTATCAGTAGCTGAGGGATTTGCATTCCCTTTATTTTCTAACTTGTATGCTGTTCGATATAAATCCGTTGTTAGAATCCTAATATTTTTTTCAAAAAAAATAAATGTCTATTCAAAAATAATAACCGAAATTAACCGCTACAGAAACCGAAATGAATTGGTTTAACCGTTATAGGAATAAATGATGTTCTAATTTGAAGCGGTATTTTGCATTGTAATCGGCAATGAATTTATTACCCAAAGGGTTGAGTTATTTTGTCTTTGATGAAATTATTATATTTGATTCTGAAACATTTAAAGTTGTTGCTTGTATGTGTTCAGTTTCATAATTTTTTAATCGAAAATATTTTATATTGCTCTTTATTATTATTGCAGGTCCACCACAAGCTTTATCACTTGGGTGTTTTGTATCATAAGTGGAGAATTCGTTAATTCTAAAAAAGTTTCAAGATTTGAGCGTATGAATTGTCCTGCGTTGCACTGTGAGTGTTGCCTTGGGGTATTGCTAGTTTTAATATTACGAGAAATGCGTGGGTGGTCATTCATTATTAGTGTTTGTACTTCCAGTGTAGTTAAGATTTGGGAAGTCTATGCACACATATTTTGTGCTCTAGCAGGTTTTTGTATAGCCGCCGTCTACCTAATGTGAACGAAGGTTGAGCATCCTCTACAATTGGCTACAACTTTTATTAATCGTGTCAGGGCACTCATAACACATACGGATGGTAATTGCAGTAGCGCTTTTTGTGTTCAATTTCTTGGCAGTTTAAACATTGGGATAGATCATTACGTTTATGGGCCTCTTCAATGGTTATTCCCCTGTGCCCTGAGGTAGCGTAGCTCATAAATTGGATACGATTCGTTGTTCTTCAGATTCTTAGAATCGAATAATATTTCTACTCTAAAGAGAGCTATTTCTATTTATTATGATTTGGATAGAATTTACTTCGTACCCTTCTTTTTTTCATTGGGTTGGGACAGAACTCAATACTTCAATACCCTTTATAACTAAAATTAGGCCTTAAGCACTCTTTAATTGGAAAATATAATAATTTTTATTTTGAGAATCAAGGTAGAAGATAATTGCTCTATAATTTTTTTCGGTGTATTTTCTAATTTTCGTTTCGTGTAATTGTCCTACTCGTATTGATACAACATAAAAGTTGTTTTTGTCTACTAGTTGTGATAGATTATTAACAAGTTCATATTCCTTCGTATTCGTATATTCGTTTACTGGCTTCACTGTGTTTTCCTCGCTTTTTTTTTTAAGAGAAGCAACACTGAGGAAATACTTCCTACTAATTAATGTGTTGCGTTTTTGGAAAGGGGATAGTAGAGAGGTGAAAGGTGAGGAAAGATGAAGGGCTTCAAACGTTGCAACACTGTAATTGAGCGAGATGATAAGTCTTTGAACAGTTGTTGCTTGCCACCTGATGGAGAGTTGGCGAACTTATTGAAACCTTTTGGTTCATAGCCCTGTTTCATTATTTTTCTTCGGTGGTATGCGATACATATGAGGGATAGAAAACTCATATATATTATTTTTCTAAATTGTTGTTGTCGTCACCGGGAATCGAACCCGGGACAATCGGTGTAACAGTCCAACTTGCTAACAATTACACCACAACGCCCATATTAATTTTCGTTTAGTGATCTTGATGTATCTATCAATACCCATTTTAGCTTTTTTCACATTTGTAATACCACCCATTTTAGTTTACTGATTAATTTTTGGTGTAGCACCTTTTAATGTGACTAATGCCGACTGTTGTAATATTCTTGTATTTAAAGGGAATTGTGACTGTATTTGTGCGTTTATAGTATGGCTTACGCTCTTCTCTAGGGAATTGCCATTAATTGTTACTTGCCCATTTGTTGTAAGAGCTTGAGTTGTATTTAAGGGATTTTGTGCAATGTGCAACTTGTAGACATAGTTGGTAAGAGTGCAGAATTGTTTGACGTTGTTACAGCTCAATGTTTGAGCTGTTATTGTCGAGTTCGTAGATGAATTATAAGATGTAGTCAAAGGGAAAACAAAATTTTCCGAAGATATTGTAGTTGGGCTAGCGCATTGTAAGCCCCAAGACAGTTGAGTTTTTTGCGCATGCGTGAAGAGAGTATTTTTTATTGAGGGATTACTTGTAAAATTATTGGATATAGATGCAATTTGCGGGAGAGCAAATATTTATTGTCTTTATATGATAAACTGTTGCTACAAGTTCAACGCCATGCCCGGGAATCGAACCGGCTACCCTCAGACTAAGACTCACAACATCACCTCTAAAAAGCCATACCGTGAGGGTAGCCGGTTGCATTGCCTTTAACGCCGTACTTCGCCGTGATCGGTAAGCGGTTGCGTTTTGGTATTGCTACGTTTGTAATGTAAGGAAAGACACAGGTTCGATTCTTACAGCCGTCAGGTTGTTACAAAAAATGTGTCGTATATCGACAATCTGACAATTATAACAAACAAATAATAATACAATTTAAATGGAAAACCACTGATGACGCCTGTCCATAAAAAGGCAGAAACTAGTCTAGTCTGATTTGAAAATTAATAGTGTTTATAATTTTGTAGAGAAAACCGGTTATTCTTCTGCTTAACCTCTATATTTCTAAATTAAATTTATAAAATGCATATTAATTAAGTATTAATTGCGATTGTCTATATGACGTTAACATAACACTTTACGTTTTTTCCTGCTGCTTTCTTTCGAGAACATTTTTTCGCATCAAATATTTTGTTTTTTGCAAAAATTCACACATAATATTCCTGAAAAAATGTTTTTTACGGGAAATATTTTTTTACACAAATTTAAAAATTAAATTTAAAAAATTCGGTTTTGACGGTAAAAACTTTTTGTTTTGTCGAAACCATTGTGATAATTTAATTTGCACTTTACCTGATTATCCTTGAAACCAGCATCACCTAAACTTCGTTCATCATATTCGGATGTCAATTCCTGTCCCTGTGTTATAATACGTAAAGGACCCTCGCTTAATAAGAGACCCAAAACAGGTGCCGATACTCCTGAACTAGAAGCACCCTGTAAATTTTCCCACCTTAAAGAATATCACAAGAAAAATATGTTTTTAGCAAATAAATAAATTAAAATTAATTACTACAATTCTAATACCATTTTGAAATTTCTGCTTTTAAATCAGCAATCAAATCACATGCATGCATGTGTAATATAGATTTTTCTGACAGACCAGCTGGTTGTAATATTATACGTATGGCAGGACCAGAACCTTCGTTCTTAAGGTTACTATGAGAGCCAATACCCTGACCCTCAATAGCCCAACGACGTAAATGAAAAGCATAACGACGACGAAAAGTTTCCAAGTGAGTATTTAATAACATTAAACCACGTTGTACACACATTAAAGCATTATCATCTTCATTGTTACTGGAAAAAAAATGAAATTAAGAAGTTTCTTAAAAATATCTTTTTGAATGTAATACCATTCCAAAGCATTAGCAGCCTGTACTAAATTCTCCATACATTGTGATACAAATTCCTTTTCCAACCTTAATTGCTGGCCCATATAATACATATTTATGTATTGTATGGCAGCCAAAGAGACTTCGGTATTATGAGCCCGTAAAGCAATTTTCCATAAATGAAACATTCCAACGATATTTGAAGAATTTGTTGATATTGAATCGGTTTGTTTTTCATAATGAGCAATGGCCATTCGCGCTAAACTGCATAACTGTTGAAATAGACCCAAGCCCACCATGGTAAAGTCTTCTGGACGTAGTTCAGGCAATTTCTTTAAATATAAATGTTGTAAAGCCTCCAAGCCTAAAGCATGTTGGTCACCCCCTTTAGCCTGTGACTGCAACCAAGAAAAATAACAATCCGCACATTCTGGATCATCAGCTAACCATTCCCAGATGGCATCAACTTGTTCCAAACTTAAACTATAATGCAAGTAGCAGAAAAAAGTTATGATCTAATTTTAATATGATTTAATAATGAGTTGTACTAACCGAAAAGTTTTAGGTGAACCCATTGATGAAAATATGGAAGACAAAAATTGTAAACGCACCGATACTTGGGTCTTATGTGAATATAAAGCCATGTCCGTTTTATGTTGTTCATTTGCCTTACCCACCAACAGTTCCATATGACGTTTAGCATAGAATTTTATATTATTAAAGAAATGATACATCATACGGTGTTGCCTTTCGGCCCACATGGTTATTTGATGCGTATCAGAAGGCCGAAATTGTTGAAAGGATGCAAATAGTTTTGGCAACAAACGCAATGATACAATAACACTTTTATTATTGGCCAAATTTTGCAAACAGCCCTCAATAAATTTTGTACGCAATTGGCGATCATTGCTAAAGCATAGTAGAGTTGCTAAAGCTTTTTCGGCTTCCAAAGCTAATGATTCTCCAAGTTGGGTCTGTAAAGAGAAATTAGGAGTGATGATTTTATATCTATTTGAACTTTTACTTGTATAAAAACTTACAATTTTATCATCTTGCAACAAATCCCATAGCAGAGTATTTCCCGGTTGACAAACATCATTTATTTTGAAAGTCGGCTGTTGTGGTGAATATGATGAAGTAATATTTTTATTGCCATCCTTACCGCCAACTGAACCACTACTAATATCCATATCTGTATCATTGCTATGTTTACCGGTAACAGATAAAGATCCAGACGATACGGCTTTAGCCATAGCATTCGCTTGTTGTTGCATAGCCAACAATGATTGTTGAGCATTATCTGTGGCTACGGCAGCAGCAGCCAATGCAGCAGCTGCTGCTGCTACATTAGCTTCGGTCTTTTGCATCGACATAGCCGTATGAGCTGCAGCCATAGCAGCGGCAGCTGCAGCAAATGCTGGTGGCATACAATTGTGCGTTACACGTTGAGCATGCGAACTAACTAACTGAGCAATTTCTTCTTCACACGGTGAAACATCTTCATCATCAAAGGCCGCTATATTATCGAGATTTGTCTCAGATTTATTGCTCATCGGAGATGAGTAGCTGCCTTCATTTTCAGCACCACTCAACAACTCACTAATATGCGTTTCGGCAATGGCTCTAATATAGGGACCTTCTCCTTGTAAATGTTTTAGCACGGCACTTGGTACCTGACCAGGATCGCTACAATCGTCACTATCATTAAGTAGTTCACCTTCGCCATCGCCATCATCGGCATCATCACTAGATGCCTCATCTTCTCCACCATCACAAATGGCTTCAACAATTTCATAAGCTAGCCGGGTTAAGGGAAGGGTATTATTATTTTTACGACGTTTACGTGATTTCTTACGATGTATATTAAGAGAACTTTGTTCTATATCATCTTCACTACTAGAATTGTCAATAATATTAACAATGCGATGATTTTTCATTCTGGAAAAATACAAATTTTAACAAATTAACAGAGTTTTCGGTATTTTTATTTTGTTTTAGCATTTATCTATCTATATTTACGTTAAAAGATTATTTTATGATTTTAAAATTATTTGATCTTTTGTTAATACTCACTTCATGTCAACTTTAGTATTAATCATATTAATTTCCTCTTCCGAAATTTGCTTTCCCTTTTCTTCTGTTGGATCACAAACATGACGCCTTCGTCTAGCCTGTTTACACGGCGGTACTCCAGTATCCGATGAACAAACATTTTCAATATCTATGGGACTTTTACGAGCACTAGCCAAACTGCTATCATCACCATTACCATCTTCGGAATTACTACCATCCATACTGCCACTGTCGGAACTAGTGGCGGTAGCATTCGAAGCCATCAATTCATCTTCTAAACTCATTTGCGAACGTGTTTTATCACGAGACCATATTAGTTTTGTCAAAGCTGAGGCTATATAAATACTTTGTTCTGTATGTTCTTTAGGATCCATGCGACACAATAAAGTATACAAATACATGGCCGGCTTAGGAGCTAAATTTTTCACCAATGATGGCAGTATATCAAAAATAGTCTTGGAGCAATGTTTCAATTGCTGTGTAGCTTGCCAAATAAGTTTAATATGTTCTTCAGTGATTTGATTTTCAACGGCTAAAAAGTTTAATACAACATGAGCTTGTTTCAAGACTTCAACGTGGAGATTAGGTCCAAATAAGTGTTGTATAATTTGATTTTCTGTTAACCAATTGCCAATTTTGTTGGCTACAACTTCTACTACTTCACCCACTACAGATTCGATTTCTCCAAAGATGTTAATATGAGCATTAATTTGGGTTATACCTTAAACAAACAAAAAAAAAAATAGATAACAAATTCAATTTTAAAATCTTAGTAGCTATAGAATTCTACATAAAATTTAACTATAATTTTATATAACTTTTTATAATTATTTATAATATTATAGAATTTTATTTTATATAATTTTATATAATTTTTATATTTTATTTTTATATAATTTTATATAATTTTATATAATTTTATATAATTTTATATAATTTTTTATATCATTTTCTATAATTTTATATAATTTTATATAATTTTATATAATTTTCTCTCTTTTCTCTCTTTTCTATCCTTTTCTCTCTTTTCTCTCCTTTTCTCTCCTTTTCTCTCTTTTCTCTAATTTTCTCTCCTTTTCTCTCCTTTTCTCTCCTTTTTCTCTCCTTTTCTCTCCTTTTCTCTCCTTTTCTCTCCTTTTCTCTCCTTTTCTCTCCTTTCTCTCCTTTTCTCTCCTTTTCTCTCCTTTTCTCTCCTTTTCTCTCCTTTTCTCTCCTTTTCTCTCCTTTTTCTCTCCTTTTCTCTCCTTTTCTCTCCTTTTCCTCTCCTTTTCTCTCCTTTTCTCTCCTTTTCTCTCCTTTTCTCTCCTTTTCTCTCCTTTTCTCTCCTTTTCTCTCCTTTTCTCTCCTTTTCTCTCCTTTTCTGCGGTCCTTTTCTCTCCTTTTCTCTCATTTTCTCTCCTTTTCTCTCCTTTTCATCTCCTTTTTCTCTCAATTTTCTACTCCTTTTCTCTCCTTTTCTCCCTTTTCTCTCTTTTCCTCTCCTTTCTCTCCTTTTCTCTCCTTTTCTCTCCTTTTCTCTCCTTTTCTCTCCTTTTCTCTCCTTTCTCTCCCTTTCTATCCTTTTCTCTCCCTTTCGCTCCTTTTCTCTCCTTTTCTCTCCTTTTCTCTCTTTTCTCTCCTTTTCTCTCCTTTTCTCTCCTTTTCTCTCCTTTTCTCTCCTTTTCTCTCCTTTTCTCTCAGTTTTCTCTCCTTTCTCTCCTTTTCCTCTCCTTTTCTCTCCTTTTCTCTCCTTTTCTCTCCTTTTCTCTCCTTTTCTCTCCTTTTCTCTCCTTTTCTCTCCTTTTCTCTCCTTTTCTCTCCTTTTCTCTCCTTCTCTCCTTCTCTCCCTTTTCTCTCCTTTTCCCTCTCCTTTTCTCTCCTTTTCTCTCCTTTTCTCTCCTTCTCTTCTCTCCTTTTCTCTCCTTTTCTCTCCTTTTCTCTCCTTTTCTCTCCTTTTCTCTCCTTTTCTCTCCTTTTCTCTTCCTTTTCTCTCCTTTTTCTCTCCTTTTCTCTCCTTTTCTCTCCTTTTCTCTCCTTTTCTCTCCTTTTCTCTCTTTTCTCTCCTTTTCTCTCTTCTCTCTCCTTTTTTCTCCTTCTCTCTAATTTTATATAACTTTATATAATTTATATAACTTTATATAATTTATATAATTGTATATAATTTCAAATAATTGTATATAATTTATTTAATTTTATTTAATTTTATATCATTTTAAATAATTTATATAATTTGATAAGGGAATTTTATATTTTATATAATTTTATATATTTTATCTCTAGATTTATTTGTATTTCTATAGTTTTAAAAGTCTTACCAGCCAATCTCATTGTCAGTGTAGTCGATTGTAAAATATTTAAATGCCAATGCCAGCCCTTCTACATCAAAACTTACAGAAGCATCCAAGGGATCACGAACTGCCGACCAAACAAAATCAGCCATTGCCCGAGTAGCACTTGTTCTTAGATTTTGATCGGACAGCTTACACATATATTGTAAGATCTTACTACGCAATGGTACAAACAGCTGTACGATACAACCAAAATGTAACCATAGTTTTATATTCGAGACAGTTGCTGTAATAGCATGGGCTGTAGTCACTGGTAAATCGGGGTTGATCGAAACACAACATCATAGCGGCGAAACCATTTGAATTACAAAATAGGGTAGTATTTCTAAGCAAATGAACGGGTGTTTCGTTATCATGAAGATCACAAAATATGCCTAAATGTTGTGCCTCTTCGGCGGACATATCATCCAATCGTGCTTGTGTGCCATGTTTATAGGCTATGTACAATGGAAAATTAAGCAAGAATACTTTGGAAACCAAGAGTAAAAGTTTTTCAACTTCTGGTAAAATCCATGGTTCTTCAGTGTGTTGTGATGATGATGATGTCGAGGTCGATGATGCTGACGACGATGTTGTTGAAGCTACACAGGAACTTTGTGAACTCTGTATTGATGATGAACGTGATGGTGACAATGGTATTGAGGTTGACACTGATGCTGTATTCGCTGTTGTGGTATTTTCATTATCTGCTCGTGACGATGTACTGCAATTTGTTTTATCCGTCTTAGGATCATCTTTTGAGTCATTTTTATTTAAATCTATTTCCGTTTCCTTTAAATCTTTTTTATTATTTTCAGCTGTTGTTTTTGTTGGTGAAGTTGAAGATGTTGCAGTTGTTTCTGTTGTTTCTTTTGATTTTTCTTGTTGTTGCTGCTGTTGTTGTGTAGCCGCTTGCGCTTGTGCCACTGCTTGTGCAGCACTTGCTGTTATTTTCTTATAGTCTTCTATAAGTCTTTTAATATGTTTCAAATGATGAACGGCCAAATATATCATAGATTGTATGACTAAATTGAAACGTTCAAAATTTTTAACATCTCTATACAAACACATACACTGCCTTTGAGGCCAGGCTTGAATATAACCAAATGCCGTTTCAATTTCACTTTTAAAAAGAATTGCATGTTTAGCATCTTGACTGATTATACGAGCCTCATCTAGAAATTAAACAATTAACAAAGAAAATGAAATGAAATATGTGCTGCGATTTAAAAACATAAAGAAATTTACAAACTTGGGGTTCAACAACAAAGCTCCTTTCCATTTAAAATTAAGAATATTAAACAAATTATTTTTATTTGAAAATAAAAAAAAAAATTTAAATAAAGCAATTTTTTAAAAATTAAAAATTTGTTTGGTTTAAAATTACATTTTTTAATCACTTAAGCAATTTGTAAAACCAATGCTAGATATCAACCTAAATTACAATAAATTTTATACAGGTTAAGTTCAGTTTTATTTTTTTATTTAATTAAGCGGTTAACTAACTCTCTTTAGATTTTTTTTATTTAGTGATTTTCTTTTATTTTACATTTCGATAGTTTAAAACTTTTTCCTATAACTGTGAAAATTTTGGCTAAAAATTCGCAGAAATAAAAAAGTTACAACGTATTAAACAAATTCCTTACGATATTTACTTTAAATCAGGCACCAGATTTTAATACTTTTAAAACGTTTTATTTTGTTTGTTCATCAAAAGTTTATATTTTTTAGATGGATTTTTTATTTTCAACAAAATGCAAACGGTTTTATTTTGTTTTTAAGAACAAAAAATTTAAATATCACTAGGTACCCGATTGAAAAAATTATATAAGCCATATCAAATTGTATATAATTATATACGGAAATTAGTGGATATAATTATGTATAATTAAATATCATTCTATAAAATCTGATATAATCAGATATAATTATATATAATTATATATAATTATATCCGAAAAATGGGTATATATAATTTTATATAATTATATAAAATGATATAAAATTAGATATAATTATATAGTGGACCATATATAATTATGTATAGTTTTATATAGCACCACATAAACAAATTTTTAAATAATCCACCCCATATATAATTATATTATATTATGGTGCTATATATCATTATATATAAAATTATATATAAAATTATATATTAATTTTTTTACTCGGGTAGGTAACCGATTGAAAGTGGTGCAAATAAACCTGCACCACTGTGAAGCAGCGTCAGCCGAACTAGCAATCTTCCTCATCAAAAATCAGGCGGACGTGGCCCTTATCCAGGAACCTTGGATTAATAAAAATAAGGTTTGTGGACTAAGGGTCACGGGATACACATTATTTGTTCCGTCTACAGAGGACAAGGTAAGAACGTGTATATTAGCGAAGAATGAATTGAATCTAATCATGTCTCATTCTTTCAGATGCGGTGACTTGACCGTCGTAAATGGAGAAGCCAAAGGTAAGAGAACTCTTACACTTGCTTCGGTGTACATGCCGTACGAAGCAGTAGACCCGCCTGGAACAGAGGTGAGAGAACTGACGGCACGTGCAAGAAGGATGGGTGCTATCCTTATTTTGGGATGCGATGCCAATGCACATCACAACCAATGGGGGAGCGCAGATATCAATAAAAGGGGTGAGTTAATGTTTGATTTTATAACTACCAACAATCTTATTATTTGTAATAGGGGCAATATGCCGACATTCAGAAACAGAGATAGGCAGGCAGTGATAGATTTAACATTAGTGAACCGTGATGAGCAACTTGTTGCGGACTGGAGGGTGGCATCGGACTGCACTTTTTCAGACCATAGTCGTATTACCTTCACAGTGAACATTGACTCATCCAGGGGAGTTCCGTTTAGGAACCCCAGGGGTACGAAATGGGACTCCTTCAAAGAAGGAGTGCGTATTGGGTTGGAGCAAGAGGCCCTTGGCGATTTGCTGCCGACTGATTTGGATGGTGCGGTGAACAGGTTCACTCACCTTCTAAATGAGAGCTATGAGCTATCGTGTCCGGTTACATTTCCGGGTAGGCGCAAACAGCCCAAATGGTGGACCAAGGAACTTCAGGTTCAAAGGTCGACGGTAAGGAGGCTGTTTAATAGGGCCAAACTCACGGGAGCACAGAGTGATTGGAACACCCACAGGGTGCAATTCAACAAGTACAAGGCGGATCTAAAAAGGGCAAAGAGGCTCTCATGGAGGCAGTTCTGTGATTCCATCGAGAATGTCAACGAGTTGTATAGATTCCGACGGATTTTATCCAAGGACCCTAAAGGCCTTGGGTATATCCAAAGGAATGACGGCTCATGGACTGAGTCCAGCTCTGAGACCCTAACCTTGCTTATGGAGGCGCACTTCCCCGGGTGTTTGGAAATTGGATGTATGGACGATCGTCAAGGAGACGGAATGTCTGTGACATTGGACAATACATCCGACCTCATCGAGGAAATAGTCACAAGGGAGAAGCTAGGATGGGCGGTCAATACCTTCGACCCATATAAATCACCGGGTCCGGACGGTATTTTTCCGGCTATGCTATGCAACATCCCGGACGATGCACTATTTCTGCTGGTGAGCATATACAGGAAATGCCTTAGTGGCGGGCATCTGCCTAGGGGGTGGAGAGAGGTCAGGGTAATTTTTATACCCAAGGCTGGTAGGGCGGGCCACTCGAAACCGGGAGATTACAGACCTATCAGTCTGTCTTCATTTTTGCTGAAGACACTTGAGAGACTGATAGATCTGTATCTTAGAAGTAAAATTGATACCCATCTCATCAGCAACGCTCAACACGCTTACCTGAAAGGTAAATCAGTTGAGAGTGCGCTTCACGAGGTGGTGGGCTACATTGAGCACGGCCTGAGATACAAGGAGTATACTCTTGCTGCGTTTATGGATATAGAAGGGGCCTTTAACAACATTAGGATCGAGGCCATTAGGGATTCGCTGGTGGGGCTGGGTGTTAGGGGCTTTCTGGTTGAGTGGATAGTCCGTATGCTTAGCAGCAGGATCATCAACTCGAGCCTGGGGGATCATAACGTAAGGAGAAGGGTTACCAGAGGGACGCCTCAGGGGGGAGTTTTATCTCCTCTTCTGTGGCTGCTAGCGGTTAACGGAATTCTCAGGACATTTGACTCCAGGGGAGGGAAAGTCGTTGCCTACGCGGATGACATAGTACTGCTGGTCAGGGGGAAATTTTTGCCCACGATCAGCGAGATTATGCAGGTGAGGCTGGGCGAGCTCTCGGCATGGGCGAAAGATAGGGGACTGGGGGTAAACCCCAACAAGACTGAACTGGTGCTTTTTACCAGGAAATATAAAATAGAGGAGTTTAGGAGGCCAGTGTTAGATGGTGTCGAGTTGCCTCTATCGGACTGTGCGAAGTATTTGGGGTGCTTCCTAGACAGCAAATTGTCGTGGAAGAGAAATACTCAGGAAAGGATGAAGAGAGGCCTCAATGCCTACTACACATGCAGAAACTCCATCGGTAAGAATTGGGGACTAAGACCGGATATGGTAAATTGGATTTACACGTCGGTAGTTAGACCTATTCTCACTTATGGATGTACTGTCTGGTGGGATGCATTGAGAGTGGATAGCTGTAGGAAGTTGCTCAACAAGGCCCAAAGGAGTGCCGCTCTTGGTATCACAGGTGCGAGGAGTAGTACTCCACAGGCAGCGTTGGATATCATACTGCATCTATCCCCAATTGAACATTATGTGAGGAGTGTGGCTGCTAGGAACTTATTTAGGCTCTACGAGTCTGCGCTGGTAAGACCTAGGAGAGATGACCACACAAAAATATTGTACGAAGTAGGACTGCTTGATCATGGTAGTAGTCTCGAGGGAATATCGGATCATATGATATTGACCTTAGACTTCGGTGGAACACCTCCGGTGGACTTCCCGATTAGGGAGGTCTGGCGTGGATCCAATGTGCTGTTTGAGGGGTGGGCAGTATTCACGGACGGATCCAAAATGGACACGGGCACGGGTGCCGGTGTTTATATTGCTGACACTGACGTGAAAAGATCATACAGACTCCCAGATGAGTGCAGTGTCTTCCAAGCGGAGATCCTGGCGATCTGGAGGGCGACGGAAGTGATACTGGGACACATCGTTGGGGGATCTAGGGTGACAATCTATGTCGACAGTCAGGCGGCACTCAAAGCACTGACAAACTACACGGTGCGCTCGCGCCTGGTCGCACGGTGTAGGTGTGCTCTGAGGGAGCTCATGGAGGCATTCACGGTGAGGCTGTGTTGGGTACCCGGACACTGCAAGGTGGATGGCAATGAGTTGGCGGACGAACTTGCGAGGGAGGGTTCAAATCTGGACTTGGCGGTAAGAGACGGGGGGGTAAAGCCCCCTTTATGTTACTACTTTGAGGTTATACGGAAGGGATTCCGCGAAACCGTTAACCAATCATGGAGGAACAGAATGGACTGCAGGGTGTCTAGGGCGTTATGGCCCGCTTTGGACGCAGGGGCAACCAAGGTTCTTCTAGGACTGGACAGGGAAGGTCTCAGGACCCTTACGGGGTTCCTGACCGGTCATTGTGCTGTCAGGGCTTTCACAAGCAGATGGGACAGGGACATACCGGATTTTTGCAGGCTGTGCGAGGACGTTGAGGAACTGGAGACGGTTGAGCATATAATGTGCCACTGTCCTAGGTTACAGGGTCTCAGACAGAAATGGCTAGGAGATAGATTTCACGACGAACTCGGGTGTGTCGCTGGATGCAATCCAGTTGATTTGCTGAGATTTGTCAGGGAGATAGAACGGCTGTTTATAGTAAGGGGACGTTAGGATCCGGTTTCTGGGGAGTAAATATATACTTTCTACCTTTCTTTATTTTTATCTTTCAATCTATGTTTTCTGTCTATTTCTACTCTTTCTCACCGTTTTTTCTCTGAAGGGATTCACAATGGACCGTATTGGTCTCCGAGTGGAGTTGTGCCCTTGGGTACATAACCCTTCCTAACCTAACCTAACCTAACCTAACCGATTGAAAAAAGTATATAAGCCATATCAAATTATATTTAGTTATACACTAAAATTTTATGATATAATTAAATATCATTATATATAATTCTATAAAATCTGATATAATCAGATATAATTATATTCGAAAAATTGATATATATAATTTTATATAATTATATAAAATTACATAAGGCAGATATAATTTTATATAGCAACATATAAACAAATTTTTGAATAATCAACCACATATATAATATAATAATGTATGGTGCTATATATGATTAAATATAATTATATATAAATATATATAATTATAAATAAATTTTCACATTTGTAATACCGCCCATTTTAGTTTACTGATTAATTTTTGGTGTAGCACCTTTTAATGTGGCTAATGCCGACTGTTGTAATATTCTTGTATGTTGTATATTCTTGTATTTATAGTAAGGCTTACGCTCTTCTCTAGGGAATTGCCATTAATTGTTTCTTGCCCATTTGTTGTAAGAGCTTGAGTTGTATTTAAGGGATTTTGTGCAATTGTGCAACTTGTAGACATAGTTGGTAAGAGTGCAGAATTGGTTGACGTTGTTACAGTTCGATGTTTGAGCTGTAATTGTCGAGTTCGTAGATGAATTATAAGATGTAGTCAAAGGAAAAAAAAATGTTTTCCGAAGATATTGTAGTTGGGCTAGCGCATTTGAAAATGCTATAAAAAAAACTACTGAATATTTTCTCAAATTTCTTTTTTTATTTGAAAGTACAATCCTTCCGGTTAATAATGGAAAATAATTTCATTCAAATGGCTGTCTCGGCTGGCCATGCAGTAGCCTACACGATAGGTCCAATTTTTAAGCACATTATCGATTGTGTGCAGCTGTATTTCACCAAGTCGATCGCAGGCCCACTTAGCGAAGCGAAAACGCATTGGATGGTCAGTTGGCTTCAACTTTCAAGGTCTTTATGCAAAATTCGTCTCAATGATGTCTCCGAAATGTTCAATTGTTGAGAACGACGGTGAATTGATGTTGATGGCTCTTCACGCACACTTTCTGCCACAGCAGCAATATTCTCGGGTGTACGCACTGTTTTTGGCTTTTCACGCTTTGGTTTATCGATGAGGATGCCAGTTTCTTTCACTTTTTTCACAAGATAACGAACATACGGAGCTGACGGTGCTTCTCTTCTTCCAAAATCCGTACGCAATTTTCGCAGACATTCTGCAACATTACCATGATTTTCAAAGTAATGTCGCAATATTTCCCAGCGTTGTTCAAGCGTATACACAACCATATTCGTTCAGCGGAAGGATAAAACTAATTATCTGTCAAATCAGACATGAGCTAAGTGTTACTATTCACGAAATAAGCACTAGTTGAAAAAAAAACGTTAGATGGCGGACCCTTTATATAAAAGTAATAGAATTATTGTTGATTAATTGTATCATATACACTTACATATGATCATATATGGTAGAATATATGGTCATATAGATCTATATATATTTCATATGATCAGATATACAAGATATTCTAATATATAACATAAGATACAATGATATATTACGCCAAATTAAAAAAAATCACAAACTTAGTATAATATATGAATATATATAGTAATATATTGCCACAAATATAAGCATATATAATGATATCAAGTTGTGTATGAGTATACAACTATTTATACCAAGGAAAATTTAACCCTAATAACTTATCAATATTTTAATTCTGGTTACTTAACCTTAGTATGAATTGTCAAAATAAAATATAAAAACAAAAACAAAAATACATAACACAAAAAAAAATTTGAGAACGGGAAAATTAAATGTTTTTAGCGCAGTCATAAAAAAATAATACACGGTCGCTAAATGCTATAAAATCATTGTCTCTTTGCATACTACCCAAGGTGATTTAAATAAATCCAATAATTTGTTAGTGTTTTGTGCATAGTCAGACAACCGCGGAAAGATTCGCGTAGAAAATAAGAAGACAAAAATAATAATAAATATGCTAATTTTAAGGAAGTGTATTAAATTTTTTATTTTAAATGAATGTGATCAGTGCATAATAGTGAGAAGTAAAATAATCGCCGTGCATGTATTTTTGTTGTTGTCAATCGGCCTTATTATGAGTGTAGTTCTCGTATTTCGACAGTTGTCGTAGTCGTTGTCGTTTTCAATATTTTTTGGTATCATGTAAAATTTTCGACAACGACATTTTTGTAATTGATTTTTAAAAACAGGTTGGTTCATAATTATCACCATTTTAAATGTTTATGAGCAACCCGGTTTTATAATTTGTCGGCATTAAACACGTAAATTGAAATACAAATTATTGTTGTTTGTGAAATACATTTTAAAAAAGAAAAAAAAGATGTTAAGTGTTGCTGCATTTTCATCTTCTAAAGATGAAGAGGAATAGACTACGGCTGAGTTAAATGTCATTCAAAGACAATTACGCCAACAGTCGAACATATTAGCCATGCCGAACTCCACGTAAGTAAATATAAAATAAATATATTGGTTATTTTCTTTAAGATTTGTTAGATATTTTCGTTTAAATAAGGAGGCTTTTTAATATGTCCTGGAAAGAATTATGCCTAAATTAAAAGAACACGTAAGAATCACAAGATTGTCAAATATTTTAAAAACTTTCAGCAACAGTGCGGCTAGTCGCCGAGGGTAGTTATCAAAAGGGTGCTGACAATGACTACAACATCAGCATGTGCCAATCATCAGTTAGTATTGTTTTCCGAGAGTGCATAGATGTAATGTATGATGAACTTTGCCCAGAATGGATTTATTTTCCAACGGAGGAAAGTGAAAAGTATGAAATCAAGGAATATTTTAACAACAAAACTGGGTTTCCTGGTGTTATAGGATGTATAGATGGAATCCACATAAATATTATATCACCACAAAAAGAGGAACAATTCAAATATAGATATTTTTAAATTTTTTCCATTTTTTTCAGTTTGTCGTGAACAAAAACTTTAACGACGATTTTTTTAATATTTTATATTTAAATACGCCACTGGTGATACATTCTGTCGTTTTTCGACAACCATAATACCGATTTTTAAAAACGACTTATTTACGAGACGACAACGACACTCATAATAAGGCCGAATATGAAATTATAATGAGTGGTCACGGGAGTTTGGTAACTTCCGAAGTTCCTAATGTGTTTTAAATATCCGATTGAAAAAAGATATAATTATATATAATTATATATATTTATTTATTTAAAATTATTATTCTTCAATTAAATAACCGAGCCCGAAGGGCCATATATGGCTAATAACGCACTGTGGAGTGAAAGCCTTCAAAAGTGGCGATTAATTCAAAAAATGAAATTTAACTTTAACAACCGTATTTGGTACCATATGAAAGTAGATACAATTCTACATCAAAATAAAAGTTCTAAGTTTATTTGCAGTTAAAGTTCAATCATTTCTGATATTTTTGCGCGCATTGATTAAAAGAGAAAATTTTGACATAAAAAGTTTGACAAAATGACATAACAAGTTTGAATTTTACTCACGAACGAGAAATTATCTCGTGAATAGTTAATATTTATATACTTAAAACTTATTGCATAAATAATTAAATCTTAGTCTTTATATATTTTACTCATTTAAAAATCTGATATATAGACTTGCGCAGAAATTACTTACAAAGAGGTATTAGTGAAAGTTAATCACGAACTAGTTCTAGTGATGATTGACGGTAAAGTTTGTAACGCTATTACAGACACAAATTCCACACAAAAGTGCTATATATGTGGCGCCACAAGTAAAGAGTCCAACAATATTGATAAAATGATTTCAATATTGATAAAATGATTTCCCGATAAAAAAAAAATGGCAAACTAGATGTGATGATGAAAAAAAAATTATTGCTGATACAAAAAACGCATTCAAAGGGAATTTAGAGAGAAAACTGGATTGATTGTTGACCAACCAAAACCAGGTTTTGGAAACTCAAAAGATGTTTGCTAGGCGTTTTTTAAGAATGCTGAAGTATCTGCAGAAATTACAAAAATTGATTTGCAGTTGATAAAAATGTTATGCATACAATATTAATAATATTTCCAGTGGCATTGAGGTCAATATTGAAAGATTTTCAAATTTCGCTAATGATACTGCCAGGATATTTGTTAAAAATTATCCATGGTATTATATGCCTCCTAGTCTACATAAATACTTTATTCACGGGCTTTCGCTTTCACCATTGCCTATTGGCCAACTAACTGAAGAATCTCAAGAAGCTAGAAATAAGGACTTTAAAAGTTATAGGGAGCACTCTTCGCGTAAATGTAGTAGGAAAAATACCATAGAAGACGTTTTCAATAGATTTCTTTTAAGTTCTGATCCATTCATTTCAAGCATGAGAAATAGTTGTAAAAAGAAAATGGAGCAAATGCCAAAGTCTGCATTGGAGTTACTTATTCTTCCCCACAGTGAAAACGATAATGATGATTATGAAGTTAATGATGATTATGAAGTAAATAATACTTTTGAAGTTATTGAAATTAAGTAAATAAAAAAGCCTTATAAGTTTTTTTTTTTAATGTTTATTTTCTAAAATGTTTTTCTGTTTATGAATATATATAAATAAAAATTAATAATAAATTCTAATGTGACTTTTTTGAGTTAAATCTGTAGAATTATGGATTTTTGAGAAAAAAAGACGGATTTTATGTTAAAATTTTGCTAATATAAATACATATTAAATATTTATTCTTTTTATTTAAACAAAAAAAAAATATTTTTTCTAAAAGCACATAAAGTATGCTCTAATTTACAATTTAATTTACTAATTTATCGTTTTTCATTCCAAAGTTACAACAAAAATAGTCAAATAAGACAATTTTTTCCAAAATACAAAAAAGACCATAAAAGGTTAAAAAAAATTTTTTTCAACCATTTTTTTATTAAATGCTGTTTTTTTATGTATTTATTGATATCCATCAATAAAAAAATAACAACATTTTAAAATTACGACTTCTATAAATTAATCGCCACTTTTTATACGATTCACCCCACTATGCAGCGTAGTAAATTTTAGTGCAATACATTTTGTTGTTGGTTCTGGTAAATTCTGGTTAGGCATTCTGTAGGACGATCGACGATTATCGTCCACTTTTCAAAGTTAAATTGCAACCATATTACATACAAATTTTAGGAAATGGTAACAATTTTGGCAAAAAGACAAAATTTTTTAAGGATTAGTGAAACGTGTTTGTGAGTAATATCGTCAAAACGAAAGCAATTTAGGTATCACTTTGAACAAAACGATATCGTTTTTCTTAGAGAATCTGTACCCTGATAAAATTTATCAAACGTACACCATTAACCAGATCTACAAGTGTTATGTACTACCAAGAATGAATACCGCTAATGTTTTAAGCGCTTAAAAGAAGCTAGAAAAACGGTAAAATAAGCCTAAAATTCTAAAATTAAGCAGTAAAATTCATTATTTTTCATGAAAATGGTTACTACCCGAGTAAAATTATATATATATATAATTATATATATTTATATATAATTATATATAAAAAGTTTGTTATAATTATTATTTAAAAAAATAAAAATTATGTTTTTTCGACCTATAATTCCGTTATGAAAATGAATTTATTCAAGTTCAAGGCCATACTCTATACTCTTGAAGGTAGTCAATTAATAAATTGAAAACAAAAAACTCTATAGATTATTTGTTAGGACAATATCCTAATAAAGAAATATAGAGTATGGCCTTGAACTTGAATAAATTCATTTTCATAATTATATATATTTATATATAATTATACATAATTATTAGAGTGTCCCTTAAGTATAAATATTGGAAATGTTGATACGATAGTTTAAGGCCTCTACTATACAACGCCTAAGCGACTAGGCCTTAAAGAGCGAAACATGCGTGTATATCGGGAAAAAATTACTTTTTTCAGTTTTTGCAATTTTTTTTAATGTTGTAATAGTTTTTATTCTAAATGATAAATTATTCGATATTATGATAATATTGTTACGATTTAGCCTTTTATAAATCGTGTTTTGTTTAATTCCCGTTGAATAAACAATTTTACGGATTCTTTTATTTGCAAAATAAAACACTTTTTATTTAATTTAACTTTAGATTTATTAAATAACCGTTTCATACTAAATTAATTAGCTTGTAGCTTAAGGTTGATAGTTATCGCTTCACGTTTCGATTACAACTTAACGACTTCGACGATTTAATTACGACTGACTCATTTATTCGCGGCGCACTGGTATTTATACCAGTTGGCATCACTTCTAGAAAAAGCTCGACTGATCTGGCAATTACTGGTTACAGAATAGTAGCAATTTTGAATTTAACGGAAAATAGTGATTGTTTGACTGTATTTCATAGTGTTGCCATCTTGCTGTTTTATATTTAGCAACAAGAATCCCCAAATTCGTAACACTGCCGCCCACTTAATCCTGTTCGTCCCGAATAGGCACACTATCTCCCTTTCCGTAATTTGCTAGTCGTTCAAGATGGACCACCTTCATTTTAGATCTTGGGCTGTTGTACTTCTGGATCCTGTAGACAACATCGTTCAACTTCTTGATCACTCGGTAAGGCCCATCCCAATGCGTCTGTAGTTTAGGAGATAATCCTTTCTTTCGTTGTGGGTTGAAAAGTAGAACCAGCTGACCTTCAGTGAATCCCTCAGAGTTTGCGGCTCGGTCGTATCTGGCTTTCATCTTATCACTGGTCATTTTAATTCGACCGCGCACAAAGTCATGTAATTCATTCAAATTTTCTTGCGCTCGAGAAGAGTTTTCCTTGTTCCCATCTAACGGTGTAGGCTTAAAGCCAAATTCCAAATCTCAAGGCAGTCTCAATTCGGTTCCAAAAATAATTTTTGCTGGTGTTCTAGAGGTAGAGTCATGCACAGCCGACCTATATGCTAATAAAAATTTTTGTATGTGCTCGTCCCAGTCTTTCTGATGGGCGCTCACCACTTTTCGCAAGTATTCTTCCAGAGTGCGATTAAATCTCTCGACCATGCCATCAGACTGTGGATGAAGTGGCGTTGTCCGGGTTTTTCTTATGCCATATAGCTCACACATTTCCTTAAACACGCCGGATTCGAAATTTCTACCTTGGTCAGAATGCAATTCTATTGGAACACCATAACGGCACACCCAGTTGTTCACAAATACTTCCACTACCGTTTTTGCTTCTTGGTTGGGGATGGCGTATACCTCTGGCCATTTGCTAAAGTAATCCATTACTACTAGCACATATCGGTTTCCAGCGTTGCTTACAGGAAATGGGCCTGCAACATCCATCGCTATCCTCTCAAATGGCGCACCTGAGTTGTATTGCTGAAGTAGTCCTCGACTTCTCCTTACTGGACCTTTGGCCGCGATGCATTCTGTGCAGTTTGCTATCCAATCGGCTACAGCTTGTTGACATCCAACCCAATAAAACCGCTGTTTTAATTTTTCTAGGGTTTTTGTTATGCCTAGATGACCTCCACTGGGACCATTATGGAACTCTTTCAATACTTCATTCATCTTAGAGGACGGCACGACTATTAAATTAGATGAAGATTTGCCGTCTGCACTCTCCCACGTGCGATATAAGCAACCATTTACCAGTTTCAAACTATTCCATTGTGCCCAATAAGATTTCAAAAGTGGTCCCTCTGCTGATATTTCATTGCGGGTAGGTCTTCTGTCTTCCTCTTTAGCCACTACAATTTTTGACAGGATTGGGTCATTCCTTTGTGCTGTTGACCAGTCTTCTTCCGATTCTATTTGCATTAGCCGAATATCAACTACACATTCTTTCTTTTCGGCTTTAACGCAATGTCTGCACTCCAAGTTACAGGGTCGCCGCGAGAGGGCATCCGCATTGCTGTGTTTTGTACCTCCCCTGTGCTCGATATTAAAATCGTAGCTCTGCAGGCGTTCAATCCAGCGCGCAAGTTGTCCTTCAGGATTTTTAAATTGTAACAGCCATCTAAGTGCAGCATGGTCAGTCCTCAGCGTAAAATGTTGGCCATACAAATACTTGTGGTAATGTTTTATGCACTCTATTACCGCCAGCAGCTCGCGTCGCGTAACACAATAGTTCCTCTCAGGCTTCGAAAGTATTCGGCTGTAATAGCCAATAACTTTTTCTGTCCCGTTGACCACCTGTGAAAGCACGCCTCCTATTCCGTAGCCGCTCGCATCGCTATCTAGCACAAATTTTTCTCCAGCGATGGGATATGTCAGAACTGGTGCCGTAGACAACAATTCTTTTAGCTTTTGGAACGCACTTTCCTGTGCTTCACCCCACTGGTACGGTCTCGACTTTTTGGTCAGTTCATGTAAGCTGGCGGCTATGCTGGCAAAATTTGGTACGAATCGTCGGTAGTAAGTGCAAAGACCCAGAAAACTTCGCAATTCATGAAGATTTTTCGGGCGAGGCCAGTCCTTTACAGCTCGTATTTTATCTTCATCAGTAGAAATGCCGTCTGCTGTTACAAGATGACCCAGATATTTTACCTCTTTCTGGAACAGTGTGCATTTCTTTATGCCAAGTTTTAGTCCTGCCGATGATATACGTTTAAAGACTTCAACCAGGTTTTTGAGATGTTCATCAAAAGTCTTTCCTATGACAATTGTCATCAAGATACACCAAGCATGTTGTCCAGTGAAGTCCCTTTAATACACGTTCCATAAGGCGTTCAAATGTGGCCGGAGCATTGCAGAGTCCGAATGGCATAACTTTAAACTGCCACAAACCTTCACTTGTACTAAAGGCGGTTTTCTCTTTGTCTTTATCTGCAATCTCCACCTGCCAGTAACCACTTTGCAAGTCTAAGGTGGAAAACCATTTGGCTCCGGCAAGCGTATCCAAGGTGTCATCGATCCTAGGTAGTGGATAGCTGTCTTTCTTGGTGACGTCATTTAATTTTCTATAATCGACACAAAATCTGGTACCGCCATCTTTCTTTTTCACCAAGACCACTGGCGAGCTCCAAGGACTCGAAGATGGTTCGATTACGCCGTTCTGCTCCATTTCGTTTACTATCTCTTTCACCTCATTTCGTTTTGCGAGGGGTACACTTCTGGGCGCTTGTTTTATTGGTCTTGCTTCGCCGGTTTTATTTCGTGCTTTACAATTGCTGTTCTACCTTGATTTTGGCTTTTTAAGGCAAAAACAGATGCATGTTTTTTAAGTAGCTGTTTCGCCTTATTCTTGTCAGGCGCTGCTAAACCGGCTATCCATTTTCCCATATGTTCGTCTAGTATTTCACGTTCTCTTGCGGATATTTTAACAGGTTCGGGCTTCACTTCGCTATTTATTACTGCCTCTGCTGGAGCACATTGAGCTATTTCGATGTTTTGTTTGACGACTTTTTCATGGCTAGATAGATTTAGCACTCTCACGGGAACTCTTCCATCTTTGCAAGTTTTGACGAGAGCTTTTGCTGTTAATAAGTCACTCTTTATTTCAGTTGGTTCTACCACCCACAAACGGTTATCCTCACAATCTCCCTCCACACGGGCCCATACCAAATTTTCGGATTGTGGTGGTAATTTTTGGTTCTCAATGGCTACTAGCTTTCTTACTTGGGCCTTACTTTCATAACCAACATCGAGGGGTATTTCAATATTACGCCAAATCATTGTTTGTTGTCCCATGTGCAGATTAATGTTATGTCTTATCATGAAATCTGCACCAATGATGACTTCGTCCACAATATCGGCAACGATAAATTCATGATACGCAACGATGTTGGCCATAGCTACCTTCACATTAATTTTTCCATGAACAGTGGCAGACTCTCCCGTAGCTGTACGCAATCTTATATTGCTCAATTGCTCGATTCTCCGCTTTACTAAATCGGTCCTTATAATGGAATGTGATGCTCCGGTGTCTATAGTACAAATGCGCTTTTCTCCGTTGATGTAGCCACAAGCAGTAAGGTTGCTGTTTTTCTGTTGCATTACTGATATGAAGATCGTGAGGCCCTCGTTTGTGGGAGCCAGCTCATGCCCCTCTGTGCTGGCTCGTTTTAGTTTAACGGTGACTCGTGTGATGATGCATTGTTAGACCGCTTATTGTTTCTCGGTGGAGAAGCAGATCTGGATCTTTTACGTGGCGCTTTGCAATTTCGCTGAAAATGGCCGACTTTTCCGCAGTTATAGCATTTACCTCGGGCTTTATTTTGATTCTGCGCAAATGCCTCATTAATCGCCTCCTTGATGTCCTTAATGAGACTACTCTCTTTTTCGTCGGTAACCTCGATTTTTCGAGCTCTGCAAAATTGTGGCTTCGAAATTACTTTAGCAGTCTCTTGAGCTAACGCAAAGGAAACAGTTTCTGCAAAAGATAACTTTTGCGTAGCACAGACCGCATGCTTGACATCGAAATCACGAATGCCATTCACAAATGCCTCTATTTTAAACTGATCCAAAAACGGGTGATTTTCGCCAGGATAAGTCAGCTGCACCAAACGCTCAATTTCCATTGCAAAGTCTTGAAGAGACTCATTGGCTTTTTGTACTCTGCCTCGCAGCTCCATACGGTATATCTCTTTCTTATGTTCACCACCATACTTACGTTGTAGTGCCGCCATAATGTCACCATGATTGTTTCTGCAGCTAATAGGGACAGTTTCGAGAACTTCTGCTGCGGTGCCTTTTAAAGCAAGAATCAACTGTATTGCTTTTTCTTCATCGCTCCAACCATTTTTGCTGGCAACCGTATCAAACTGGAACTGGAATACTGTAAATGGTGTACTGCCATCAAAACTGGGAGTCTTTGTCTTACAAGAAGTTTCTGATATTACTCGCACCGGTCCGCCTTGGATTTGCAGATTGTTAATTTTTGCCTCTATATCAATTTCTAGATTGTTCATTTTATTCTTTAAGTCAGCCAGCTCTTCATCGAATTTGCATTCAATGGAATCTACTCTTTTATTTATTACCTCAGAAATCTCCAGTAATTTATCGTTTGTGGTTCTAGAAATTTCATGAACTTCAGCTAAAAGTTTCTCGTTGCTGGCTCTAGAAGTTTCCTGAACTTCTGCGAGTTTCTCGTTTGTGGCTCTAGAAGTTTCTTGAACTTCCGATAGAAGTTTCTCGTTGGTGGCTCTAGAAGTTTCTTGAATTTTCGTCATTTGCTCCATCATTGCAGCAAACATTGCATTAAAGTCTGTATTGCTTGGTGCAGTGAGGGTGGATACTTCCATTACCTTTTCTTCCTCAAAATCGTGCGCTCCGATGTCAATGCCACGCCGCTTGAATTCATCTATAAGCCTTTTTTGCAGCTCCGCTTTATTACCTGCTGTCGGAAGATCTAGCTTATTTAACTCCTTTTTGAGTTGCTCAACTTTCAGCTCCTCAAATTTCATGATTGTCCTTTTTTTTTTTTTTTTTTTTTTTATTAAAGTTTATTGCAAATTTCACTTCTGACACCAATTGTTACGATTTAGCCTTTTATAAATCGTGTTTTGTTTAATTCCCGTTGAATAAACAATTTTACGGATTCTTTTATTTGCAAAATAAAACACTTTTTATTTAATTTAACTTTAGATTTATTAAATAACCGTTTCACACTAAATTAATTAGCTTGTAGCTTAAGGTTGATAGTTATCGCTTCACGTTTCGATTACAACTTAACGACTTCGACGATTTAATTACGACTGACTCATTGATTCGCGGCGCACTGGTATTTATACCAGTTGGCATCACTTCTAGAAAAAGCTCGACTGATCTGGCAATTACTGGTTACAGAATAGTAGCAATTTTGAATTTAACGGAAAATAGTGATTGTTTGACTGTATTTCATAGTGTTGCCATCTTGCTGTTTTATATTTAGCAACAAGAATCCCCAAATTCGTAACAATATAATGTATTTAAAAAAGTATAAAAACCGAAAATCGGTTAATAACTAGCCCAGTAATAAATACTGCCACAGATCACTAATGTGCCAATTATTACTTGACCGAAAAATTCAAGCACACATCTTAAAAATTCTTGAAATTGATTACTACAATAGAATTTTTTCATTCAAAAGACTCAAAATTGTGAGATATGGAAGAAGTTTTTTTTTTTGATGTCGTTAACCTGTATTAAGGGGATGTCAAAAGCGGACAAAATTTTTGGGGATGATTTTCAAATCTCTAATTTCAAATTTCAAAATGTTTTCTTCAACAAAAGCAAAAAAAATTGAAATTTGCACTCCAGGGTCTTGCTTAAAACATCTTGGAGAATAAAGTAAAAAAAATTTAAAATTATCCCCCAGTACATTTGGGTAGGGATTTTTATGGATTTCGACGAAATTGTGTTTTTTTTTATAATAACAAGGCTTATTTGTTGTCATAAAATATTTAAAATCGAAAATTAGCTACTTCAGTAACTTTTGTTGTTTTATTTAATAACAGTAACTCAAGGTTGAAAAAAAAAAATTTTGATCAATGGTGATAATCTTTTTTACTTCGAGCTCATATAATATATATTAGTTCTCATGTAGTGAGTAAACTAGTTTATATGAATGTTTGATGTTTGGCATAGGATTGTTACCGCTTTCAAAACGTGTTCTGATGATGGGAACCTAGAAAATTTCCGAAATAGATCTATCAACACATTCCTGAAAGGGTCAAAGAATAAATTTGAAAACAAAAACTCTATAAATTATTTGTTAGGACAATATCCTAATAAAGAAATATAGAGTATGGCCTCGAACTTGAATAATTTTCATTTTCATTTCAAAAAAAAATTTTTTTTGAACATCATTACCCCATGTGGTCATGTGGCCCCAAATGACCAAAGACTTATTTATTTCAATTTACAAAAAAAAAGTTCAAAGCTTTACTTACTGATCTAAAATATTATAACACAATATCTGAAAATTCTGTGCCAACAGTTGTGAACAAATTAAACAACGTTAACCCGTGCCGCGCCGCATTTAGATCAAAGGAAATATTGATAATATTGATATTTCTCAATATGAGAAACAAACGAAACATTTATCCTGTGTAAATTTGGATCCATTCTAGTCCAAGATAAAATATTTTTTCAAAAAAATATTCTCACAAATGTATTTAATACTATCGTTTCACAAGTGATTACACAGGAGGGCAAAATGTAACTTTTTAAAAATTACTAAAGATCTGACCATCAATTTTTCAATTAATATTTTAGACATGCTGATTTCAATGGTGTACTTAATTTTTTGATCAATGGCACAGATTTCGAGAAATATGTTTTTAAAGTTTGGTGGCTTTGCATTTAGTTTTTTTTGCATTTAAAACTTTTCGCAAGCAATCAATCTGCCTTTGTTTTGGCGGAATTAAATAACAAGAAATGTGTTCATATTTAATGCACAAAACTTTATATTTAAATCATTGTTTCGCGTTTTATGTGAATATAATTTTATGCGAATTTAATATTATTTCGTTTTTTTTTTAGCTCACGTTTGAGATTAAAAAAGTGGGGTGAAAAATTAATTTTCTTTTGTATGAAAACATGAATTTACGACAACCAGATTTTTTTGAACACAGGATTAAAGTACTCAAAAATTGTAATACCGTTATTGAATTAGTTGAAATATAGGTTTTCCCGAAGAAAAGTCGCATAAAAACCGAACGATTACGAATATCGTAGAAAGCTTAGACTCCCCCCTCGATTAAATCAAATCGGCATTACTATGTACTATAAATATTTAGCTTAATCCAAATACAATTCCTTAATAAAGCGCCAGATTTAATGTTGCTCAAAACACATTGTTTATGAATAACAAGAATACTTGAAAGCTTTTAGATATGTTTTGTATACCAGTGAATACGTCTTCAAAAAATCTTTCATTTGAAGGGCTTAATGTAAAAACTTGATAAGCCACATTTACTGTTTTATGAATTTTTGCTGTTTTCAAGCCACCCGATTAAAAAAAATTATATAAAATTATATGTATGTACATATAATTATATATAGTCAAATATATCACCATATATAATTAGATATAATTATATATGCGGTTGATTATTCAAAAAGTTGTTTATATGGCGCTATATAAAATTATATATAATTATATATGGTCCAATATATAATTATAACTGCCTTATAAAATTATACCTAATTTTATATAATCTATATATATAAAATAGAATGTGTGTTTGTTTATTTGTATGTATGTACCTTATAGGAGACCAGACCACTGGACCGATCTTCCTGAAATTTTCACAGTATGTAACTGGAACTCCGGAATGGTCAATAGGATACTTTTTTTTTGGCCACGCCCACTTTTACGCCCACTATTTCATTATTTGAAATTGTATACACATGATGCTAGATAGAAAGCTAAAATTTTTACCATGTGTTCTTTGGAACATGACAAAATTCCCTGTACTTTTACTTTTTAAAATTTTGCCCAGGAACGTGGTAAAAGGGGGGATAAAAGTGGGAAAAAGTCTCCCCATTAGCGGCCTCACCGAACCCTTTACGATAGATAGCTGAAATTTTCACCATATGTTCATTCGGATATAACCCAACTTTCTGCAGTTTTACTTTTTGGAATTTTGCTCAGGAACGTGGTAAAAAAGGGGATAATAGGGGAAAGTCTCCCCCTCAGTAGCCTGACCATACCACTGGACCGATCTTCCTGAAATTTTCACAGTATGTAACTGGAACTCCGGAATGCTCAATAGGATACTTTTTTTTTGGACACGCCCACTTTTACGCCCACTATTTCATTATTTGAAATTGTATACACATGGTGCTTTAGCCTTGGGATAGAAAGCTGAAATTTTCACCATGTATTCTTTGGAACATTTGGAAATTTCCTGCACTTTTATTTTTAAAAATTTTGCCCAGGAACGTGGTAAAAGAGGGGATAAAAGTGGGAAAAAGTCTCCCCATTAGCGGTCTCACCGAACCCTTTAGGATAGATACCTGAAATTTTCACCATATGTTCATTCGGATATAACCAAACTTTCTGCAATTTTACTTTTTGGAATTTTGCTCAGGAACGTGGTAATAGGGGAAAAGTCTCCCCCTCAGTGGCCTCACCAAACCCTTTGGGATAGAAAGCTGAAATTTTAACCATGTGTTCTTTCTGATATGTCCCAACTTTGGAAAATTTACTTTTTACAATTTTGATATGTAACGTGGTAAAAAGGGGGATAATAAGGGAAAGTCTCCCCTTTAGCGGCCCGACCAAACCCTTTGCGATAGAAGGCTGAAATTTTTACCATGTATTCTTTCGGATATGTCCTAACATTCTAAAATTTCACTTTTCCCAATTTTGGTCAGTGACGTGGTAAAAAGGGGGATAATAAGGGAAAAGTGTTCTTTCGGATATGTCCTAACTTTCAATGTATTCCATTCAACGGATTTTTTTTTTTCAAATAATGTATATGGCAATTCATTTCACTAATTAAGAACGGTTATGAATGGCTGTCTTAAGAATAAATACTATTTCACCAAACGGGAGCTATGTTTGCAGCCATTCAAGTTTTAACTTTGATCGCGTCTATTTGACTAATTACAATAACGATTCCGATTGGCAGGTTAAAGAAAAACTATTCTATTTAAGCAAGCGGGAGCTTTGCTTGCATGCTTTGCATTTATTTAACTATATAAACACTTTTTAATACATTTCATAATGATGGGGGTAGCGAAGCACACCGGGCTCAGCTTTTTATTATAAAAAAAATATATCATTGACACGAAATTTTTACTTAATTTTGTTATCTTATTTTTAATGTATTACACATTTCAATTATCATTTTTTAATTTTAAAAACGATCATAGACAAACTAAGGTCATCTAACTTATCTCAATGTAGCCAAAGTTTAGTGAAAACTATAGTAATGAATGTTAAATTTATATGAAAATATCTGTGGTTAATTAAACTCGGCTATTTTTAGAAAAGTTATTAGGCTTAAATAAAATTTTAGGCAGGGCAACGTCTGCCGGGTCAGCTAATTAATACAAATAAAATTTGAAGGCAAAACAACGTTTGCCGGGTCAGCTATTAATATTATAAAAATGACTGTTGGTTTGTTTGTTTGTTTGTTTGTTTGTTTGTTTGTGTGAGCATCACGTCCAAACGCCTGAACCGATTTTATTCAAATTTGACACATAGATAGTGGGCGGTCTGGAAGGAACTATAAGCTATATGAAATTTGTATATGATGGGCGAGTCACTTTTACGCCCACTTTTTCACTATTTTCGATATGGCTTTACCGATGCAATTGATATTTGGTACCCAGAAAGAGATGTCACAGATAAGCACTTTAAGTTATATCAAATTTAGATATTGTGGGCGTGGCACTTTTACGCCCACATCTTCACTATCTTCTATATGGCTGAACAGATTTTATTGAAATTTGGTACACAGATATTAGGATGACTCATAAGCACTATTTGCTATAATAGATTAAGACTTGGTGGGCGTGGCAGTTTTACGCCCACTTTTTGTTATCTTTTATATGGTTTAAAGGATTTTATTAAATTTTGGTACACAGATAGTGGGCAAACTGAAAAGTAATATGTGCTGTATTTGATTTCGATATGGTGGGCGTGGCACATTTACGCCCTCTTGTTCGCTATATTCGATATGGCTTATGCTATGTAATTGATATTTTATACCCAGAAAAAGATATCACATATAAGCACTTTAAGTTATATTATCCATCATCCCAAAAACTAGGTCTAAGGCACGCTAACAACGTAGCGGGCTGCGCCCGCTAGTTTTATATAATTATGAAAATGAAATTTAATTAAGTTTGAGGCCATATTCTATATTTCTTTATTAAGATATTGTGCTAACAAATAATCTATAGAGTTTTTGCTTTCAAATTTATTAATTGACCCTTTCAGGAATGTGTTGATAGATTTATTTCGGGAATTTTCTAGGTTCCCATCATCAGAAAACGTTTTGAAAGAGGTAACAATCCCATGCAAAACATCAAGCATTCATATAAACTAGTTTCCTCACTAAATGAGAACTGATGATGGGAACCTAGAAAATTCCCGAAATATATCTATCAACACATTCCTGAAAGGGTCAAATAATAAATTTGAAAACAAAAACTCTATAGATTATTTGTTAGGACAATATCCTAATAAAGAAATATAGAGCATTGCCTCGAACTTGAATAATTTTCATTTTCATTGCACAATTAAAGGTCGAAAAAACATAATTTTTATTTTTAATAAAAATTATATCAAACTTTTATATAATTATAAAAAATTATATATACTTATTTTTCGTATATAATTATATCTGATTATATCAGACTTTATAAAATTATATACAATTATATCCACCAATTTCCGTATACAATTATATATAATTTTTTTCAATCGGTCTGGTTCTTTTACCAATGCTTTTGTTAAAATTATGATTTTCGCACTGGCGAAGCACTCATTGCAGAGCTTTGCCAACATTTCAAAATAGAAACACCCTCGCCCAGCTCGGTGTTATAACCCTCTAACGAGTAAGGATGTCTCAGGGCAATCATCATAAAATTTACCACAAATGTATCAAATGAGAAATTAATATATTCCAATAGAAAACTAAATTTGCTAAATATTCGTAAAATTTTAAAAACTAATTATTTTAAAAAAATCTAAAAAACCAAGTTATGTTGACTAAAAACTCCTTATAATAAAATATAAGTAAGATTGAAGCTTTATCTTTAATAATAAGTCCTTACTTTAGTCCAAGGACTCACATGATTTAATCAGCATTCCTCTAAAGGACATCGTCTTAACTTATAAACTAATAGACGGATTTTTATGAAATTTTGCAGAAAGAAGACATTAAGTATTAATAGCAAAGCGTTGAAGTTTGAACAATACAAATTGAAGTTTAGATACTTTTTCGCCTAATTTCGCTTTTCCAAAAATCGTAAATAGCGATATCTTCTGAAATAGGAGCAGAAAAAAAAAACTTCTCGGCTGAATTTCAGTTTATGGGGGACACCCCTAGAGAAAAAATCTGAATATGCCATCCCCTTCAGAATGTTCCCAGGAGTACGAAAATCATAATGAATAAGGGGGCTCACGCCCCCTATGGGCGTGGCAGTCGAAAAACGACCCGGCCCACCTACGTAGACAATATGGGTATCAAATGAAAGCTAATGTCTTCACGATTCCAAAAATAGCCATAGTTGCCAGATCGGGCGGTTTTTGCAGCCGATACGGCCATTTTTGTTAAATAGGGGCGGGGGTGAAAAACGACCCATGCCACCTACTTAGGCAATATTGGTATCAAATGAAAGGAAATGTCTTCACGATTCCAAAAATACCCGTAGTTGCCAGATCGTCCAGAATTTGAGGAACATATGTTAATTTTTATAAAATGGGGGAAGGACTTTTTTTTGTTTATTTCTTTTAGCTCGGCCAGAGGCCGAGCACTCGAGATCCCCGCCGTCTAGAATTAAGACATACTGCAGTTAAAAACCCCTAAGCCCGGCCGTAGGCCGGTCACGCAGAAAAACTTTACTAAGCGAAGCCATGAGTTCTCATGCTTCTCCAAGGGGATTGGTTTACTATGACCTCCACGCGGTAATCCCTGGGTAACGCTAACAATAGTAATCTTTTCGCACAAAATGCTCATTTTTGTTTGATTTTAACAAAATATAAGCAAAAAAAAAGGAAAAAAAAAATTTCCCCCACCCCAAATTTTGCCAAAATGGCCATATCGGCTACAAAAATCGACCGATCTGGCAACTACGGCTATTTTTGGAATCGTGAAGACATTAGCTTTCATTTGATACCCATATTGTCTACGTAGGTGGGCCGGGTCGTTTTTCGACTGCCACGCCCATAAGGGGCGTGAGCCCCCTTATTCATTATGATTTTCGCACTCCTGGGGTCATTTAAAGGGGCGTGGCATTTTTTTTTTCCAGGGGTGTCCCCCATAAACTGAAATTTTGCCAACTTCTCTTTTTATGCTTTAGTTTTCAAAATGCATCATAAAATATTTTGGCTCATATCGCCTAAATTAGGAAACGATAAACAATTTTTTTGAAGAACTTATTATTTGTTTTTCGAGTGAAGCACATGGTATGAATTTCGGTGCAAAACAGCGTTTGCCAGTTAGAGGGATAATGTTGGCGTTGGCAAAGTACTTATTTTATCATTAAGAAAAAAAACACTTTATTGATTGTTATACTAATGCTTTGCCAACGTTTTAAAATTATGATTTTTGTGACGTTTTAAAAAAAAATAAACGACCAAGCCCTGCCCGTTGTTTTCATTTTGGGGTAGGCAAAACACTTAAATCTTCAGAAATCCAATGCTCTGCCAACGCTCATACTACCGTTGAGAGCACTGGGCCAACTCTTTGTCGTTCGTATTTTTCTGGCTGCGTATTTTTACCCATCTTGTTGTTGTGGATGATATCAAAGTCTTTGGACTGGAATTGTCAAAAAGGTGTTAAATCTTATATTTATTAAGTAGGTCAATTATTCTTTAATTCTTAAAATTGTTCTTAAGCACGTTTTTTCGTTTATACGTTTTACAAAAAATAATAAATTACAAAACAATAAGAACTTAACTCGTATTAATAATTTTTTTAATTAAGCGAAAAATCCAATATCTATGTAAATTCCCACATTTATAGATACATACGCATGTAGTAATTAGAAAGTATTTCTCAAGAAACATTTTAAAAAATCTTAAAATTGTAATAAAATCGTAAAATAATGTTGTAATTTATCATATCACCGGCTTTTTTCATTCTCGTAAATTATCTACTTTAACGCAAAAAGAAAAAAATCGAATCGAACCGCTCTGTTACTATATCGCCCACTATAAACACCACACACCACAACACCCAACGGCAGTACAAATATTGCTATAACAACATTGCCCATCATTCATTCAATCCGTATAAAATACTTACACGACTCCAGTAATTGTTGAAAATCTGAACAAATATCACACATGTTTCCTTTTTTTCACCAAACAGCTGCTTTTTATAATTTCAAAGATTACCAAATGAAGTGCTCCGTTTATATTTCGTTTGGAGCCTTTTTGGCTTTTGTGGTCTTGTCTTCTTCTCTACTTCGCTGCTGAAATTGCTGCTGCCGATGTTGTCGTCGGTCGTTGTCTATGTCGTCTTGCTGTCTTCTATACTTCGTCGTCGCTACTGCATTAGAGTTTTGTTTCGTTTTTTCCATTCAAAATTTTGGAGGTTTTTGGCAAAAAACCTTTTAGATTTTTATGAATCCGGAATCCATGTGCTTTAAAGTCTTTAGTTTATACAAATTAAATGAATTTCATTCACTATATTTTTTGCAAAATAGTATTAAAAACTTTTTTTTCTCTCACACAGATATTTTTCTTGCAAATTCTTTTTCTGATGTATGCTTTTTAAGTGCTACCAGATTTTTTGGAAAAGTGCACATAGTTGGAAAAACAATGGTGCTAAGGATTTATTTGATATGGCGTTAAAAAATTATTGTATTATTGTCTTGGCATATATGCCACAAAGAAGGTATCGAAAAAAAACGTTATTTAGAAAAAAAAATTTTATTAGAGTAATATTTTACAAAGTTTCGTGGTAATTATACAACTACATCAAATTAACGAAAATTTTGTCAAAACGGTAAATGTTTGAATATGATATATATGTAAATAATATTGCAACGTTTTCCAGGTTCAATATACTATTTTTTGTAAATAAAAAAATACTCCATTATATTGCAAATAATATTTTTATTAAAATTAATAATTTGCTTAACAACAAATAACACTTTTTAAAATAAATATACTTAAAAACGAATATAAATACTTAGATGCAGTTAACCATTATGTATTTACAATATCCAAAGTCTTAAGAAGTTTCCAAATTCTGCGTCGTAATAAATCCAACATATTGTGCGAGAAAAACAAAAATAAAAATACAATTAGTATTTAGATTTTTGTATTTATATTTATTTTTTATAATTTTTTGTTTTTCACAGCCAATTTTAAATTAGTTATATTTAATTAAATTACATCAGAAATAAAATGCTTAAGAAACTGCACCTCCATTATGCTTTTATGTTCGATATTGTCATATCTAATAAATATTGCCACATTATTTGTGTATGTCAAACTAAATTCTAAACGTTTTCTTCATTTATTGTTTTTATTAGAAAAATATACTTATTTTATTTTACAAATTTCATCAATGTTAATTTCACATACCATAAACCAAGATATATTTATATAGGTAGTTTTAGTAGCTTAGTAGTTTATCTTCCTCTTACCTGATTTTGACATTTCTTACATGGTTTTGACATCTTACTGTACTGTACCCAACAACAAAATGCCTGTTGTTTTTGTATTGTTTGTAGTTGTTTGTTGTAGTTGTTGTTCTAGTAAGATTACCTATATAAATATATCTTGACCATAAACTTGAATATATGACAACAAAAAAAAAAAGAAAACAACTTGTGATATTAAAAAAAAATCAGTTTGGCATATTACCTAAGCATTTGTGCCGTTATTTCAACACAAAGTAAATTTTGCAAGGAAAAGCTTTTATAAAAACACATGAAGGTTTATAATAATTTTTCTGAAAATATACATGATCCATTTTTGTTTTTTCCATTAATTGAGGCAAAATTCTAAACACAAATATAAATTTTTAATTATTAAATCAAATGTTGTTAATATGTCAAAGAATTTCATGCACTTAAAAAAATGCTAGCAAAAACAGCAAACTATACACTAAAAACTTAGAAAATATGCACTTAAAACTGATTTTTTGCAAACACCACACACTTTAAAACATGGAAAATAAAAAATGAATTAGGTCATTATTTTTCAATAGGAACTTAATCTCACGACTTTTTTTGTCAGTAAAATTTTTCAAATGTAAAAACGATTTTGTTTACATCAAAATTTAAAAGTGTATCCATAATGTAGATATAATATTTTTTGGTTAAAAAATGTTAAAAATACTACAAATAAACAAAAAATATGCATAAAAATAGCAAAATATGCATTAAAAAAGCACAAAATATGCATTAAACGTCAAAATATGCAACAAAAAATTTCCAGAGGGAATACGATGAAAGCATACCTAGTAAAATGTTTTCATTAAAATTCCGTGAATTTTATCAAGTTTTGTATAAATTATGTTAGAGGTAAAGTTTTAGCATAATAGGAATAAATAGATAAAAATTTTAAGTAAAATTTTATAATGTATGAAATTACTTGTTACGTGAAATGTAGTTTGGGAAAATTGTGTAAATGAAAATACAAAATGAACAAAATGGGATAAACATTTTAAATAAAACTTGATAAAAATTCACTGAATTTGAATGAAAAACATTTTACTAAGTATGCTTTCATTGTATTCTCTCTGGAAATAATTTTTGTATATGTCATTTAGTGATTAGTTCAATTGAACTAGTTCGTTCACGAACTACACAAGTCTATTTTTGTGCATTATGACAACAAAATATCAAAAGTTGTATAAAAATTCAATATTTTTAATAATATTTGCTATATTTTTATTCGAAAATGCAGGTAAAGTGCTAAATAAAGTGTGGCCTATTAAAAGTAAATGAAAGTTTTTAAGAAAATCGTTAGATCTTTCATAGAATCGAGGATTTTTTTCCAAAGCCACTTTTTCTATGCTCGTTGTTTGAAGGCTGTGCAAAAAGAAATTGTTTACATACAGATTTTTTATTTATGTATATTGTATTTAAAGTGTGCCATTGATTCATGGTATGTAATAAATGTTTTTTTTTTTCTTTATATATTTAAGATTCCTTGCATCGCACACTTAAACATTATGAAGTGATTCACAAAGATGATGTTCAGCATCGAATGGTCAAACGGGGTGCAAAACATAGTTCTCATCCTTATAACACAATAAAAGAAATTGAATTTAAGACATTGGGTAAAAATTTTCGTTTAATACTACATCCTCATCGTGAGGTATTACATAGTAAATTTAAGGCCTACACGGTCGATGGAGATGGCAATGAGACCATAGTACATTTAGGTAAGTTGTTAAGAATTTTACACAATTTGAACTTGCAACATATGTGAATTTTTTTTTTTTTTATATTTCAGACCATGACAACTTCTATGCAGGTCGAGTGTATGGTGAAGTAGATTCACAAGTAAGAGCCCATATTGAAGATGGTCTAATGACTATGTCCATCAATTTACCAGATGAAACATATCATGTAGAGGTAACTATAATTGTTAAACTCATGTTTAGTAACCGAAACGATGTGGTTATCTGTAAGGGTGACGCTATGTTCTTGTATTTCAGTAACTGTATTTTAAAAATTACTTTATTTCGGCAACGATATTTTTAGCGATTTCGGAAACGGTATTTTAAGGATAAAGGTTTTCAATTATTTCGATAACTTTATTTTAAATGTAACGTTATTTTAAGTATTTCGGTAACAGTATTTTAAGGATAACAGTAATATATTGGTGCCCACCGATGTTTCTAAACACTTCATGTCTGAATTCAAATGGCTTGTTATTTTATGACCTAACTTTGAAAAACATCTATATCAGCGAATATTTTTTCTGGTTTTGTCACTTTACAGCGCCACTATCGAAAATATTTGGAACTAAAGACCAAAACTTCCCTGCAGGAAGCTTGGGGTCAAGTGTCTCCAAGTCTCCACTTTTGTCTACTATTTTGTTGACATTGTCAACTAAGCGTCTACACTTTTTACTTTATTAACTCACTAGTAAATTTTTGGTTCCAATGTCTACATATGGTCCCATTAGAACTAATTAGTCACTGGTTTTTATGTCTACATGTGGTCCCATAAGAACTAACGAGTCACTAGTGAATCTTTGGTCCAATGTCTGCATATGGTCCCATAAGAACTACCTAGTCACTAGTGAATCTATGTTTCTAATGTCTCAATATGGTGCCATAAGAACTACCTAGTCACTAGTGAATCTTTGGTTCCAATGTCTACATATGGTCCCATAAGAACTACCTAGTCAATAGTTCTAATGTCACTAGTGATTTTCAATGACACGTACATGTTAAATGTCTATAGCAAATTACATTGTCTGGGGAATATTTGGTTAGTAGTACTGGTGACACAGTCAATAGTGAATCAATATTTTTTCACTATTGACATTTCCTGCAGGGTTTTGTATAATTTAGCATACAAACGGGAATTTTTGTGTATTTTCTAATAGACTTCATTGCAACAACTTTTTTATTTTTGCGTTTAACCAACATTTAGGATATCAGGAAAATAGGTTATCCCATGGTCTAGAATTAAGAAAAATATCTTAGTAATAAGTGAAATACGTCGGCAGAATAACGGTATAATATTGATAATTACTGAGCTTATGTCAACACGATGTCCAAACTAGATATTAACTTTGATATTTTTCTGTCAACGAACTTCAAGTTCAATCGCAGAGAGAAATATATTACGTGCGGACCACACGTTACTGTTAGTATTATATCTGATATCAAAAGAGAGTTGTTGTGATAAATCTCTTAACACGGTGTCCACATTAAATGTTAAGTCGAATATATGTGCGAGAACGCCAACTGAATATCACGGTGTCCACATTAGATATTAGATATTACGCCAACGGAATTAAATTATCTATATTCATATTAATGTTTAGGGTGGAGAGCACGTATTCATATTTATATCCTGTCTTCTCATAATTTTTTGTTTTTAGTTGAGTAAAGACGTCCGTTTTTTCATTCAATTTTCAACTATGCGGTTAAAAAATAACTTTTAATTGATTTATAGCAGTTAAACAATTTTTAATACACTTTTTCTACTATTTTTTTTTTTATTGTAGGCGTTTAATTTTTATTTATTTTTTTGTTTACAATCTTTTATGTATGTGTGTGTGTATTTTGACTGTTCATTTCATGATATGGTTGTTTAGAGATTTATCATAACAACACTATTTTGATATCAGATATAATACTAACAGTAATGTGTGGTCCATAATTCTCTCTGCGATTGAATTTGAAGTTTGAAGTCTTACCAAAGTGGTAGAAATCAATTTGTTTTTATTAATGGTGTTGAATCTGGTTTGTTATCTCTTTATTCTGGTGTTCCTCAGGGGTCTGTCTTATCTATATGCCGATGATATATTTTTAATTTTTGTGGGTAGACATGAATTTTTGGAGGTGTTAAAGGGTAACATTAATGATACGCTAGATCGTATATTGATATGGACTGCAGAGAATTCCCTTACTATAAATACGTCTAAATCGAAGGCAATGATGATGGGGTCTTCTGACCGTTTTATTTTTGATCTTGACATATTCTAGGATTGTGATCAGATTCAGTTTGTTAACCGAATGAAGTGTTTGGGTGTTACTATTGATAGTAGGCTTTCGTTTAAGACTCACATTGATAAATTGTGCTGTAGGGTTTGGAGCGCTTTACGTAGGATTTATTCGTCAAATATATACTTACCTTTATCGGTAAGGCTGAGATTAGCGCATGGCATTTTAATGTCGCAAGTCTTGTAAACTACTGGTATAAACTTTACGAGGCTCAAACGTGCTGTGAATGCTATTGTACGATTCGTTTACAATGTACGTCGATTTTACCATATTTCTGAATACGTACAGCTCTTTCTTGGTTGCATGTTTGAAGATTTTATAAGTTATCGTTCTACTTCTGTTTTATAAGGCTGTTAAGAGTGTTAGACCTTCTCCCTTTTGTAGGGACTTTGTTTTTACACGGTCTACAAAAATCCCTCAGGTATTTATTTCCAGGATTAGAAATTCAATGTATGAGAGATCGTTTGTGATAAGAGTTGCTAGGTGCTGGAATAGATTGCCTTATAGTTTGAGTGTCTTTTCGCATTCTAATAATGTCTTTCGGTTGAAAATTCTTCAATAGTTGTGTCGAAAGTTGCTTCTCTTAGCATTTTGTTTTTCTTTTTTCTTTGACTATTGATTATTTGTCTACGCATATTTATCAAGTTGGGTTACTAGATTTGACGACTATAGATATTTATATACCCGTTTGTCACTATTTTTACTTCTTACTTGTTATATATGTATCTATTGGTGATATTATTTTATTTTGCGTGTTTATTACGGCTGGAGAGCTAATATGTTAGGACAGTGAGTGTACTAATTTTATATTTTTATTGTATTTAAGATTTTATATATATATATTCATTATTCTTGCTCAGGATATCTCTTTTTCTTTATAATGCCCTTAATGGCTTTTGTATCTAGTGTGGACAACAATATCATGATTTGAGCTGTCAAAATACACACACGCATACAATACATAAAAGATTGTAAACAAAATAAATAAATAAAAGTTAAACGAAATAGTGTATTAAAATTGTTTAATTGATATAAATCAATTTAAAACTATTTTTGTTATAAACCAAAAAGCTTCAATAAGTTCGCCAACTCTCCATCAGGTGGCTAGCAACAACTGTTCTAGGACTTATCATCTCCCGCTATTAAATTGTTTCCATATTTAAAACCTTTCATCTTTCCCCACCTTTTATCTCTCTACTATCCCCTTTCCAAATAAAGCAACACATTAATAAATAAAAAGAATTTCCTGAACGTTGCTTCTCTTAAAAAAAAATAAATTCAAAGAAAAAATGGACGTCTTTACTTAATGCGATACAGAAAATTATGATAAGACATGATTAATTATGATTAATATAAACATAGATAATTTAATTCCGTTATTCTGTTGGCGCTCTTGCACATATTAAGTCCTGGTTCACACACGGCAATTATAATTGCGCAATTTTTCTTCAATTCTCCCAAGATACATTTATATAGGTAGTCTTAGTAGCCCAGCTGTTTATCTTCCTCTTCCCTGGTTTCGGCATTTCTTACATGGTTTTGACACTGTACTGTACTGTAGTCAACAACAAAATGCTGTTGTTTTTGTATTGTTTGTAGTTGTTGTTCTAGTAAGACTACCTATATAAATATATCTTGAATTCTCCTTTGAAATTGCTTTTGTGTTCACACAGGAAAAGTTTGTTTCAGCAATTTTCGTATATCAACCTGCAGTGTTGAAAATTGCGGATGACAAAACAAAACGGAATTGGAGTACGGGCAAGTCTGTACCCCATATCATTCTCTTTCCCTCCCTCTTCTATAAACTCAAGAATTGCGCAAGTAAAATTGCAGTGTGTGAACCAGGTCTAAGTCTGTTCTATTACTTTTCCAGTGAAAATTACTGAGTAACAAAATTACAGAGAGTAAGACAGTGCAATGTAAACAAACCCATACGGTTCGAGGTTACTTTTTTTACGTATATCATTGGTAACACATCTGTGTAAGTTAACATCCGGATATTTAATCATGAATACCCCACATGACACAGGTAATGTTGAATACCCCATATGACATAATTAATGTTACTTTATACTTACTTTGCATTTCTCACACTATTTAGATTAAGAATTTATTGCATCAAAGTGCTGACACTATGTCTACTTTTTGGTGTTTAGTTAAATATGATATTCTTTTTAAATAGCAATAATTTTATTTTTGTAATAAACTCTGCTTAATAAAACACCGGAGTTTATTATATATCAGTTTTTTTTTATTTATTTGTTTTAAAACGTCGTTCTTATTGCGTTGCTACTTTATGAGTAACTTCTTTTTATTAAAATAATGTTTTACTAACTAGTATACAGAAGTAATATGAAATGTAACGGTAACTCTCATTTTAGTTGTTGCTTTAGTTAATGCATTGCTTAAGCAATTTACGAATTCAGTGTGTACTAAGAATACCAAACTAAAAGGAGAGCTAGTAGATCTTAAATTTATAAAAATTCTTACTTTAAAAGAATACAATCATTTTTGCAATACTACTACAATACCCCCTTCATAAATTATTTTCTCATTCGTGAAAATTTATTCTTTAATTTTTATTCAAATTCACAATCTATCACAATTAAAATATTAAAGATGAGAAAAAAATTTTCGTTTAACATAGATAAAGTACTTACATACTAAAATAAAAAATTATGATTTCAAAACTTTTAATCATTACTTCTTAGCTTTTCTTTCTCTTAAATTGTATTTTACAAAATCTTCTTCGATATTAGCATTTACAATTTCCTCTTGATTTATATCAATTTCATTTAAAATTGGTTTTATATTTCCATCATAAGAATTTTGGATACTGGAATTTAATTTCTGTAACGGATCTAAAAGAATTGTTGAAACATTTGTTTCTTTATTAAAAGGTTTAGTACAAGAAATAATTTGATTGGCATGCCTTTTCCATGTCTTATTGGATTCAGTTTCTACTAAAAATGTTTGTCTTCCGAGAACTTTAAGTATTATACCTTTTATCCAAGAAACCTTTCCTGGTTTTGAAAAATCTTTAACCATTACATGATCGTTTTCTTTAAAAACATTTTTTTTAAAACCTTTGTAATACTTAATTTGACTTTTTTGTTTGTTTTCAACAAATTCTTTTACATCTTTCATATTTTTATTTTCAACTTTTCTTTTAGGATTAATAAGATCAAGTCTTGTTCTCAATTTTCTTTTATTAAACATTAAATAAGACGGTGAAACCCCTGTGCTTGTGTGTACAGTGTTTCGGTAGTCAAACAAAAATTTTTCATAGTCTTTACGGAATTTTCCGCCTGACCATTTGTAGCAGGATGTCCCACAGATGTGGTAACTTGTTCAATACTATTTAACCTCAAAAAATTTTTAAACTCATTTGAAACAAATGATGTTCCGTTGTCCGAAACAACACATTTGGGTAAACCAAAACGAGCGAAAAGGTCCCGTAAAACTTTAATAACCGCACTACTGGTTGTGTTAGTACCCATGTCAATACACTCAACCCATTTACTAGTACTATCAACTACCACTAAACACCAACGTTTCAAAAATGGACCAAAAAAATCTATATGAAGTCTTGACCAAACTTCATCAGATCTTGGCCAAGGAATCAATTCCTGCTGAGGTGGATTCGAACGTGTCATAAGACAAGCCTCATAAGAATTCACAATTTTCTCCAAATCCTTACTTTGGCCTGGCCACCAGCAACACTCACGCGCCATAGCCTTCATTTTAACTATTCCCATATGGGAAGCGTGTAAAAAACTAACCACCTTATCTGTTAACCGATTAGGTATCACGACCCGATAACCCCAAAATATACAATTTGCCTCCTCCGACAACTCATTTCTCTTCAAAAAGTATGGTATTACTTCCGAATCAGAACACTTTTCAGGCCATCCCAATTTAATAAATTTCATAACTCTCTGCAATAAACCATCTTTTTCCGTTTCGTTACCAATCGTTTCAAAATCTAAAAATTTATTCTCACCATTGAGCACTTGTAAATAATTAACATAAACATTTTCTGGAAAATCGCCTATAGAACCACTAGATTCCCTAGGATATCTAGAAAAGTAATCGGCAACATTAGTTTTAGATTTTATATGGCAAATATCAAATTGATAACCTGATAATGTTAACGCAATACGTTGTAATCGACTTGAAGCCATTAACGGTATTCCCTTTTTGGGATTAAAAATATGATGTAACGGTTTATTGTCAGTTACTAAAATAAAATGACGACCATAGAGAAAATGATGAAACTTTTTTACACCAAACAAAATTGCGACAGCTTCGCGGTCCAACTGCGAATACCTTTTTTCAGTATCCGTTAAGGATCTAGACGCAAACTCTACTGGTCTCTCAATACCATTTTCATCAATTTGTGACAACACAGCCCCTACACCTACTGGGCTTGCATCTACCGTTAATTTGGTTTTAAAATTTGCATTAAAATGCGCTAAACAATTATAAGCTAATAAAAAATTTTTCAATTGATCAACAGCTGAAGAACAATTATCGTTCCAAATAAATTTCGCATCTGCTCGTAAAAGCATATGTAATGGGTGTAACAATGTTGACACATCAGGCAAAAATCTCCTATAAAAATTTACAACACCTAAAAAGGCTTGAAGTTGCTTTACGTTCGTAGGGTATGGCATGTTAGCTATTTCACTAACCTTTTCCGGATTCATATGTAATCCATTTTTGTCAATAACATGACCTAAATATTTTATTTTTTTACAAAAAAATTCGCATTTTTCCGGGGACAATTTGAAACCAGCATCATTTAAAATATTGAGAACTCGTTCGAGCCTCTCACAATGTAATTTTCTATTAGGAGCACTTATCAAAATGTCATCCAAAAAGACCACGACTCCATCCAAACCTGTTAACAGAGAATCCATAATTCTCTGAAAAATAGCAGGTGCTGATGCTAAACCATAAATCAATCTTGTATATTGAAAAAGACCTTTTGATGTTGAAATCGTTGTAAATTTTCTTGATTCCTCGTCTAATTGAATCTGTTGGTACGCCATGCTCAAATCTAATTTAGTGAATTCACTACCACCATGTAATTTTGCAAAAATATCCTCAATTCGAGGTAGAGGGTACTTTTCAACATATAAATGTGGATTTAGGGTAACCTTGAAATCACCACAGATTCTAATACTGCCATTCTTTTTTACGATTGGAACAATTGGCGTTCCCCATTCGCAATAATCTACCGGCTGTAAAATCTTCATTTTCACTAAATTATCTATCTCCATTTCCACTTTTTCCCTAATGGCTAAAGGCAACGGCCTTGGTCTAAAAAATTTCGGTACGGCCTCTTCCTTAACTTTTAGAGCTACCTGACTTTTCTTAAACAATCCTAGACCACCATCAAATAGATTAAAAAATTTTCCAACTATACGTTCCTTATCTACCATTGACACTTCTGAGCAGTAATTAAAGTTGCCCACCTTAATCTGAAAAGTTTTCAAAAAATTTCGCCCTAACAGTGGTGGTCCCCCGTTCTTAATAACGAAGAAAGTAAGCACTTTAATTTTATCTTCGAATTTGACCTCAATGTCACATGAACCAATAGCAATAATTTTATCACCAACATAAGAATTCAATATCATTTTAAATTTTTTCAAATTATAATTTTTAAAGTAAGATTCATAGGTTTTATCAGAAATTGCGTTAAATCTTGATCCAGTATCCAATTCCATTTTAAACGGTACATTCTTAACAAAAACTTTAACTATAATAGGATCATCATGATCTTGTGTACTTTTAATAGAAAATAAACTAACAATACTATTATCAATAAAGTTAAAATTATTTAACCTACACATTTTTTTTAAATGACCCTTTTGTTTACATTGGTTACATTTATAATTTTTAAACTTACAGTCTTCACTTCTGTGATTTTTGTACCCACATACTCTGCACTGTTGTTCTGTTGATTTATGCTGCTGCTGTTGTGGTTGATGGCGTTGTTTTTTTAAATTTTTCGCTTCTTCCTTCTTGTTACCTCCGTTGATTTGTTTGATGAAATTAAAATTTGGTTCTTCCTTCACCTCTACGGTATCATATTGCTGCTTGACATATTCCGCTTGATTGGCAATTTCCACCACCTTCTCGAATTTGCAATTCACCGACTCCAAAAATATTTTATCACGGGCCGGACCCTTTTCCAACCCCATCACAAATTTATCTCGTATGGCATTTTCCAAACACGTGCCAAAATCACAATTAACAGCCAAAGCTCTTACTCGCACGGCCCATTCATTTATCGTCTCCGTGGGTGATTTTGCTGCATTATAAAATTTGTAACGTTCTGCAAAACCAGATGTTGCAGGCTTAAAGTGTTTGCCCATTGCGTTTAAACACATTTTAAAAGTTGTTGCGGCTTCTTCTAACTTTGCCGGACTCACCAGATTTTGTAGCAATATATACGACGTTTCACATAAAGATGTTAGCAGTATAGCTTTTTTCTTTGTTTCATCTTTAATTTCATTAGCAGTCAAAAATTGCTGCAGTTGGTGTTCAAAAACTGCCCAATTTTTTTGTGTGTGGTCAAAGTATGGCACTCTACCAATTGTTGATACACTCATCTTTAATTTTTTTTTTTTTTTTTTAAACAAAAATTTTATAAGCTTTTTCAAGAAATTTATCACTTTTTAAATTTTTTTTTTTCTTCGTCGCCACTGTAATAAACTCTGCTTAATAAAACACCGGAGTTTATTATATATCAGTTTTTTTTTATTTATTTGTTTTAAAACGTCGTTCTTATTGCGTTGCTACTTTATGAGTAACTTCTTTTTATTAAAATAATGTTTTACTAACTAGTATACAGAAGTAATATGAAATGTAACGGTAACTCTCATTTTAGTTGTTGCTTTAGTTAATGCATTGCTTAAGCAATTTACGAATTCAGTGTGTACTAAGAATACCAAACTAAAAGGAGAGCTAGTAGATCTTAAATTTATAAAAATTCTTACTTTAAAAGAATACAATCATTTTTGCAATACTACTACAATTTTAAAGTCAGTCGTAGTCAAGTACTCGAGCATGACGAAATAAAGAAATTAATAAAAACCTTAAAAGCTAATTGTGTCAATTTCGTCAACTTGTATAATCAGTGCTTGAATTTTTCAACATTATCAGGGAAAACCTCAGCGGGAAGTTTATTTCTCATACGGCAAGTTTGACTGATGAACGAATTTTCGCTGTAATGCTCTGTGCGATCCACTTGACAATAGACAACAAATGGATGCGATCTACTAGACAAGCAAGTGTTGCGAACGAAAACTCGGGCTCTGGGGATGAGTTCACTTATCTCGGTTGAACACCTTCCATGCTAATATCGATAGAACAGTGTTGCGCAGCCCACATTTCGGCGATGCTCATGATAAAAGCTAACACTCTTCCATCTTCGATCGGATATAGGTGGTATAAATAGTAAGGAGATAAAATCGGTTGAAATAGTTCCGACACCAATTTAAAAAACCAAGGCACTTGAAAGCTTTCTACACTTGAAAAATTTAATGCTCAGAACATCAAAGAGTATCTGATTCCTCAATATTTATATTACCCATATACTCCTACATCCCTATGGGACAACATTAAGTTTTGCCCTATTGACATGACCCCACCAGGGATTGTAGTTCGGTCCCGATTAAGTATGTCATTCATAATCTGCCTTTTGCCCCCAACTTCAAAAAGGCCCCAACTCCTATGGATTACTCTTATAACTACATTATGGAAAATATTATATCATATGTTCCTGGGATGTCTGTCAATTATTTTTACACTAAATATGTATGCTGCTAAGATACCTGCTGTTGATTCGTCGGCTGCGGAATCATCTGGAAAAAAAGACACCAACTTTTTCTGTGAGAATTGGTTTTGATTCAAATGAAATTCCGTCGACTTTTCTATTAAATCATACTATAGTGGAAGAACATATGTATTATAGTCCGCTTCGTCAGTGTTTGAAGTGTGGTCGGCTTGGTCACACAGAGCGCGGTTGCCATTCTAAAAAGAGATGCCTTAAATGTGGTGCAGTTGATGATTGCGACGGTCAATGTGTGGACAGGAAGTGTATCCCTTGCGGTGCAAAGGGACATCTTGCCAAAGACAGGTCAAAATGTCCTAAATGGGCTTTTGAAAATGATGTTTTGAAGTTGATGACGCTGAAAAGAATTTATAGAAAGGAATTATTAAAATCATACTCTGCTAAGAGTTTTGAAACGATTGATTATTATGAACAAAATTTTTCTCCCTTGGGTACCGGCAGAACCGGGCCGGAGGAGGGGGCGATTATAAACAGGAATGAAGAGGTGCAGAAAATAGTAACAAGACATGGATTTAACAGGGTTATAAAGCAAGCCGAAACCGAAGCCTCGACTTAACAAACCGATTCCACAAATTCAACCGGTGAATACGGACCCGACTACCCCTGTTATATATCGTAAGCTGGAGAAGGTTACACAATTTGAAAAATTGATCAGCGAGCTTGTAACGACAGAAGTGCGCCTCTCGTTGTGATTAACACTAGCTACCATTACCACTACAAACACACACAGCTGCCCTAAAAAGTTATAAAGCAGAGCATCGTAGAAATCTGGTGAAGTTGTCTGCAGCCGTGGTCGCGAACACAAGGTAAAGTTCACTAATCCTATCTTTTCTAGCTTCCAAGGACTTAGCCTGCCAAGGAAGTGTGCCGTTAGTAGGTCGCTTCCTTTCACATCCTTCGATATCCTGTGATTATCCTTGGAATGTCCTTCGTATCCTTTACATCCTTCTTGTATCCTGGGAAGGTCCTGTACGAGTCCTTGAGTTATCCGGCCAGGTCCTTCGAAATCTTTGGAGTACCCTGCCAGATCCTGCGAAGGTCCTTCGGAATCCTTCTAGTATCCTGCCAGATCCTGCGGTAGGTCGACAGTGTCGCAGGCAACCTTTGAGTATATCACAAACGTAACCCCATTAGCTAGGAAACGTGCGCAAGGAGATACACCTTAAAACATCCCTGTGGCCATTTGTCGAGTGTGTGCCGTGAGTAGGTTACCACCATTGAAGTTTCGCATCCGTCGAGTGTGTGCCGTGAGTAGTTCACCTCCCTTCAAGTGTGTGCCATACGCAGGTCACCTGGAGGTATCCTTCGAGCTAGAATTCGAGCCTTGTATTTCTTTTTACTCCGTTTTTTTAGCTTATGTGATCTTTTAAGTAAATAAATAAGATTTATAACGTTTTAAACCCCCTGCGAGCTTACCCTAGCTAACGGAGGAAAATTCGTCGTTACAAGCTGACTGGGGTTATGAGAGAATATTTCTCAAACCAAAAGAATTTCTATATAAGTGTACTTGATAATTATAAATCAAAGCTTGATAAAGCACTACTTAATATGGACATGGAAATGATTTCCTCGTCGTTGCCACCTGTTTTAAATAGTACACAATGAAGATTCTAGAATACAATGTGGAATGTTTAGTATCCAATAAAAATTCTATTGGGTACTATATTAATCACAACTCTGTTGACATTTGTTTTTTTCTGAAATTTTTTCTTTGGATGATTCTGATTCACAGTCCAAATTGCTAAATATTAATATTTGGTGTAAACCGAGATCTGATGGGTATGGTGGTGATATTGCTCTGAGGAAAATATTCGTGTTTCGAAAGTGTCTTTCAATACTGACCTTGCATTTTAGAACGAATTTTTTTTGTTGATTTCGATTTATTTGCCACCTAATCGAGGGAACAGTCTGCCTCTTGGTATCTGTCATGTGAAATTGAAACGTTTATTTGATTTAATTGATAATTGTGAAAACGTTATTATCGCGCTTGACTTAAATGCTCGATCCCGTTTGGACTATGCTGACTCTCCAAAGGGAAATTTATTTCTCGGATTCGAACTTTAAATGTTTAAACGACAGTTCACGCACTTTTTCTTGGGTCTTAGATTTACGAATTGTAATTTTCCAATTTCTTGAGAGATCAGCCCCTATGTGGTTTAGTGGTAGTCATCACTTCCCGATCATAATGGAGTTTAATTGCATAAATCCTGGTCCCGGTTTTTTTCTGTTAAAGCGCAAAACTTCTGACGGATTTGTCCAGGACTAACCTGTCTTTGGACTTTTACATCATTGAGAGAGCTTTAGCGATGGATATCTCGGCGACTACACACAAAGTTTCTTCGGACTTTAGTCCCAAGGTGTGGTGGCTTACAGGTGGCTTCCAGGAAAAAAGCTTCTAAATATAATACTCCTGATAATCTGGATGAGGCCTCTTCTGCCTTTCAGAAACGGAAGGATGCTGCTAAGAAGTCAAAACCGGATTCTTTTCGTCAGGGATTGGATGAGCTGAGTACTCAATAATCTGATTTATCTGGAGCATTTAAAGGATAAGGTTCCGGACAACACTTACACCGTGTTTACTAGGATGTCGACTGGTCCTCTTACACCAATGAGCTGAGCTTGATAATGTTCTTGGCGGGAAGAAATCGGCTGGTGGCTGTGATCGTGTCACCTACCAAATGTTGACATCCCTGTCATATGACAGGGTTGTACTATATGGTCCTCTTGGAGGGACATACAAATTGTGCCAATTCCTAAGAGGAACAAGGACTTGGAAATATGCTTCAATAGCTCTAATCTTGGTATTTCTTAAGACCTTTAATCTCATAGTAAAAGAGCGCCTGTCTGCATTTGTCGAGGACAATGGGCTTCTTCCGGCCAGATCGTTCGCTTATAAGGAAAATCGTTCTTCTTCTGTATATTTTAACCAGTTTCTTTTTGGGATCTCTCTTCTTACATCTCAGGGGATCAGGATTGTGATTGACACCATTGATATCACTAGTGCGTATGATTGTGTTAATGTCCAGATACTTAGTAGGATTTTGGTTGAATATGGAATTCCTCATGAGCTTATTAAATGGATTATAAATCTGACATAAGGCTTTGTTTGGGAAGGAATCGGTCAATGTGTTCAGTGGCCTCCCACAGGGAAGCTGTTTGTAGTCTATTCTTTTGAATCTCTTTTCTGCTTCTCTTCATCGAATTGAGGATGAAAATACGCAGGTATTTCAGTTTGTAGAAGACTTCGTCATTGTTGCTTTTGATAGATTTTTTTTATCAGGCTGTGAATAATCTTCGGTGCAATATTGGTAAATTTCATAACTCGCATTATGTATTTTGCTAAGTGTGGCAGACTGCCGTCGTGAAGATTCATTCTAGATACCTTCTGAGGTAGAAAAATGCAAAAGGGGCCAGCACTGACAAAGCACTGAAATGGGTGGTATGAGTACTTGCTAACAGCCCTTTTCCAAAGCTCAATTGATAATATTGTTTCACGCTGGTGCCAATACTTTACAAAGCGCTGGAAAAAATAAAAATCAAGTGCCTTTCCAACTCCAAAAACCGTAGACATTTTTGGACAAGTGCTGGAAAAGCATCTTTTTCAATCGTTGGCAAAACATTTGTGTTTTTGTAAGACCTCCATATACTAATGCCTTGCCATTGCTTTGTTTTTATTAGCACTGATTGCCGATGTTCAGAAAAATCAAGCACTGGTAAAGCACTTTATTTTTAGCATCGTTGGCAGAATTTAAAATTAAAGCATTTTTAGACTATACATATTATTTGGTTTTGCCAGTGTTTCGCAGATGTTGGCAATTTTGTTTATCCAGAGCTTTGCCAACGTCCGGTGTTATCATTTTGGGGTTAGGAACGAACGCTAATACCACCGTTAAAAGCACTCGGCCAACGCTTTCCGTTCGTATTTTTCTGGCTGGGTATATTCTCAAGCCAAGTTATTTATAAGAAAAAATTTCAGTGGTCCACAAAAAACAACATTGGCAATGAATTGGCTGAGACCACTGAGCAAAGTGTTTTCCCAGTGCTATTCAGTCAAAAATTGACAACTGCTCGAAAGTCTAACAACTGGTAAAACATTTATTTTAGAAAATTTATGATGTTTTGTTTGTAGTCGGAAGATTCCGAGTTCGACCCCGGTTTGAGTCATACATTTTTTTTTGTGATTTTTTATGCTTTTCATGGATGGTAACCGATTCGATGCGGGTATCGGTAAGGGTAACGCTATTTTCGTTTATTTCGGTAACGGTATTTTATTCAGTTATTTCCGTAACGATTTGTTACCGTTAACGGTATTTTACTTATTTTGGTATTGGTATGTATTTTAGCGTTAACGCTATTTTCGTTTATTTTGGTAACGTTGTTTTAGGGGTAACGGGTTTTCAGTTATTTCGTTAACGGTATTTTAAGGATAACGTTATTTAAGTTATTCACTTAATGTCAATACACATCGATAATTTTGGTCCCATAATGCCGGAATTCTAATGACTAGTTAGTTTATGATCAAGCTTTGGGAAAATAAATATCTATTTACAACGATTATTTTTTCTGATTTTGTCGGATTATTTCGGTAACGATATTTTAAAGATAACGCTATTTCAATTACTTCGGTAACGGTATTTTGAGATAATGTTATTTTAGTTATATCGGTAGCGGTATTTTAAGGATATTGGTATGTTAGTTATATCGGTAACGGTATTTTACGGATAACGGTATTTCAATTATTTCAGTAACGGTATTTTAAGGATAACGAAAGGGTTTGCCATCCCTGATGCTTTCATATTTTTTTAATAATTAATAATTAAGACCAACTTTTTTTTATTTTTCCAACGTTGGCAAGTTGATTTCAACAAATCTTACGCCAGTGCTGACAGCCAACTGTTACCCAGCAGTTATCATTCACTTACGTTTTGAGCTAGCAAGTAGTATATGTCTCGTTAGTTCAGTGGGTAGAGCTGTCGGCTGCCAATCTGGCGGCCAAAAAAAATTATAAATTAAATTTTTTTAAATTATATTTTGGAAAATCTATTTTTACCAACATTTTGCTAACGTTTAAAATTTTGTTTCCCCAGTGATTGTCCGACACTTTTTGAACCGACAAACCTTTTATCTAATGATATTATCATTTTGGGGTTGGGAAAGAAATTGTTGCCAGTACTTGTATCAACCGTTACAGTGCCTTGTCAGCGGCAGTTTGTTTGTCTTTTTCAGACTGGGTCAATTCCATTAAAAGTCGCAAAAACCCTATGGAAATATGCGAAAGTTTAAAACTTGAAATTTTTTTATTGCTTGATCCTTATTCAATTTTACCATTCACTCTTAACTGCAAAACACGTGTTTTGTCAAAACGAGTGGAAAAGAATTAAGAACTTTTGTAATAGAACACAGAGGTTAAATACGTGTTTTGTGGTTAGCATTTTGGTGAGAACGTTGCTTTAAGCCGATTTAGCGATGTCCGTCTGTTGAAATGGCGGTTACAGTTCGAAAACGCAATACATACTGCTCATTTTTACGTAGACATCTTCGCGAAAAGTTTTGTATTAAAAATTAGTAAAACCGGTCCATCGGTTCAAAAGTTATGAGTGAAAATGTGAAATTACCTCTAAATTTTTCATACAAATTTGTTTATATAGTACAATTTCATAGTGGCTTCTGCTGTATAATATAGTAATATGTCATAGTTTAGGCTTCATCGAGCGGATAACTGTAACTACAGACAATGTGTAAAAATAGTACCTACATACAATATGTTGTCTTTGTTTTACATACAAAAAAAAATGGTTACGGATTTGCGGAAAATAAATTGTATATTCAACTGCATTTACTTTCCGTCACCGTCCGTTTACGAAACGAGTAATGAAGAATTTTTTACCAGATGCTTAGAGGTGAAAAATATTTTAAATTCACCTCAATTTTTTTCACCACAAAAATATTTTTTCATCTCTAAAATGTTTTTTCTATCATAAAATTTCTTTTTTTAATCCAAAAACTTTTTCATCTCAAAAAAGTGTTTTTATCTAAAATATTTTTTTCTCCATAATTTCATTCTATTTTAATTGTACATGCTACACTGTGGAGGATATAAAAAATATTTGGTAAAACCAAATTGAATGCATGAACTTCTTTTCTTTTCTTTTTTAGCCTTCTTGGCGTCATTTACCCAAAGACAAAGATAATACCATGGTGGCCTATCGTTTGTCTGATGTAAAAACGAATTGGCAAAATTCTGGAAATGGTGAAAAGGGTCTAGCACCCTTAACTTGCGGTTATATTAAAGAAGGTTTAGGTAAGTTGTTTAATTGTTTGCCTTTGAACATTTCAAATTTATTTTTACTGCATAGAATTAGAAACTGACGATGATGATAATGATGAATCAACAAATTTAGAAGGAGACAATAAACATCATCTTTTGCCTTTACCTCATAATGAATCCCATAAAAGGACTAAACGCCAGGCGGATCAATATGAATATACACCCACAAAAACTCGATGTCCACTGCTATTGGTGGCAGATTATAGATTTTTTCAAGAAATGGGTGGTGGCAATACCAAAACGACTATAAATTATTTGGTTAGAAAAATACTTTTGGTATATCTTTAAAATATTTTTAAAAACATGATATTTTTGACTTTCGCAGATTAGTCTTATAGATCGTGTCCATAAAATCTATAATGATACTGTGTGGCAAGATCGCTCTGATCAAGAAGGTTTCAAGGGTATGGGTTTTGTTATTAAAAAAATTGTAGTTCATTCAGAACCCACCCGTTTAAGAGGTGGCGAGGCCCATTACAATATGATTAGAGAAAAATGGGATGTAAGAAATCTATTAGAGGTAAGTTAAAAGAATTTAGATGTTACTATTTTTTTCATTGATAAATTTATATTTTTTGGAAACAATTTATAAACTGTTTAGTAATGTGTCCCAATTGTGGAAATTTTTACGTAATAGCACTCAAACGATGCGTATTAACTAGTGTTTCCAATTATTCAACCTAGGCGGTTTTCCATTATTGGAAAAATCGCTTAAATTGATTAACCGATTATTTGAGTGGTTTATCTGCAAAATTGTCGGTTTATCGATTAATCGTTTAATGCAAAATAAATGCATTTCTGTGGTACTTTATCAATTAAAACACTAAAAACTGTTTTTTTTAGTAAAGTCGACTGTCTTGGTATATTAATGGTTTGTTTGGGATGAAATTTAAGTCACTAAGGCTGAGTTTTTTGGATGTTGATTAACAAGGTTGGTTTGTTAACCGGTCAATTTTTGTTTTTCAGATGTTGATTAATATAATTTTAACTGCCCTTTAACCGGGCAGCATTGGCCGGTTAAACACCGGTTAGAACTGTCAAAACATAAAAACATGTGAAAGAAAAAATAAATTATAACTAAACATGTGCTTATGAAAAAAAAAAAAATAATTTAAGTAAAAGTAATAATAAAAATGGAATACTCTAGTGATGATGAAGATTTCAGTGATTTTGAAACATATCAAAATCTCAAACAAACTAGTGTTAGAAAAATAAAAACAATAAGAACACGGCCAAACCATTTCCATCTCTATACAGACATAGAATTCTTCCAGAGGTTCCGGTTGTCTAAACATTCGGCATATGTAGTCCTGGAACTCATTAGAACTCACATAAAACATCCTTCGAACTGGTAAGTATGTTTTTAATATATTTTGTATATTTTATATAACTATTCTTATTTTTCTAGGAATAATGCTATGGGCGCGTTTTTTATTTATATTTTTTTTTCTTTTGACATAACCAAATGTTGCCATATAACTAAAAAATGTCAATGTTGCCAAGTTTTTTCAATTTATAAACAGGGTAATACTGAAAAGTTTGACAGTTCTTAAACAATCACTGAAAAACAACACGACTGATTAACTCCCGGTTAAAAATGTTTTCTGATTAACTAACCAGGTAATTAATAATTTGTTAATCAACATCCAAAAAACTCAGCCTAAATCCTTAGAGTTACTGAGTTTTTGAGTTTTTCGGTTAAAAGGCTTTAAGAGTCTGCCACGTTACCATTTTTAAAATATGAGGGTTTTAAAGAACAACTTGTAGAATAGCCTATTTTTAGTTCTAGTGTCGGTTTCTACACCGATGATATATTTTTTAAGGAGAATTTTGTATGTAGTGTTGATATTTTTTGAAATTACATTTCGTTTCGAATTGTCTGATTTGAGATTATAATTTAATTCCTACTATTTTATATAAAAAAACACTAATTGTTAATAAATGTAAGAGAAAGAAAAAAAATATCTTGTGAGGACGATCAGCGCTTTCGACCTAAGCGAAAGTGGTCATCATCAGCCCCGTTCTAATCCATCACCCACAATAAACTCATAATTTTATCAGGTATATATATGTATATATATATATCAACCAATTACAGAAAAAACCAATACTATAGATATATGTATTAGGGTGGGGCGATTAGTATGGAAGGAAAAAAATCTTAATGGGCGCTTCGCGTTTCTGATTCTTGGGATTGTACTAAGCTAAAAAGTCCACTAGACCATACGTCTACGGTGAAAATCGAGCTTCCACATTCTGACTTTACGGCAAAAAAGCTCTATTTTGAAATTAAAAATTAACCCCTTAAACCACACCCACAAATATGATTGATGCATTCATCTGCTAGAGAATCTTCCAAAGAAGAGATTGATACCATAATCTTGGATAAGCTCCTCCTACTTCCTGAGATATGTCCATCCCACACATTGTTACTTTCACAAAATACGGCAAAAAAAGCCCTATTTTGAAATTGATACCATAATCTTGGATAAGCTCTTCTTACTTCCTGAGATATGTTCATCCCACACATTGTTACTTTCACAAATTACTAAAAAAAATAAATAAATTATATTTCTAGTGGCTGAATAAAACCACAGTCTTAAAATTTGTCCGCCTACATAACTGCTTTTGAGCGCGATGACAAGATGGGGTGTTGGCGCGATGGCACGATCAGGTGCGCGTCGCGCACAGTTCTGTGCATCCTAGTTCTTCAACATCCTTGGTTGTATAATTTTTTTTTTCTGCGTTTGGGTATAAAAAAATCGGAACAACTGAATTGTATGCTTTTAATTGTTTTCTTTTGCGGACTATTAGCACACCCTTAAATTTTTGCTTGCTTTTTGATGAATTAAGCATCAATAAGACAAGTTTTAAGTATTTTCTAAAAAAAAATTACTTAATTCATACGAAATGATGCTGTGGTGCACCAAAAATTACTCTAATGATATTTTATAAATATTTTCCCATAATACGCTTATCGTTTCCGAAATTTTGAGCCTTTTTTGTTCTAAACAATATACAAATTTTCCAAACAATACACTACGAAGACCAACTTCAAAGCGAGTAGCGCACTATAAGTACCTTGGAAAAAAAAATATGGTATATTTTCCATAATCAGCTCAATAGTACCTATGACAACATTACGCCACGAAATTCGCAAATTTTAGAAATTCGGTAGTGTCCGACCGAACAATTCGACCAGAAAATGCATTTGGTCTGTATTCGGTATTTTAAAGCATTATGGAGAAATTTGGCGGATGGAAAAATGTTTATTGGGCTGATTAGATGCTATTTTGAGTGTCAAATTTGAAGAAAAGTCTGTAGTTAAGCAATGAATTCACTGTTCGGCCTCAGAAAGTTCGGCCAAATTGAAAATATTTGTATTTGTATTTATTATCAAATTGCTTTTCTAATACAACAAGACACAATATCTTATAAATTACAGTACTAGAATCAGACAAGTTATAATAACAATGAAAAGTAATAAAAAAAAAAATTTTTTTAAAAAAAAAATATAAAAAAATAATAATAAACAAAAAAAAAATATATATGAAAAATAAATAATATAAAAAAAGAAAGATACATTTTATGAAAAATATTCTATAAGTAATTTCCTAAACCTTGTTGCGTTTGAAGTGGTCTGTAAATTATTTGGAAGTTGGTTCCAGAGACGTATGGTAAATATAAAGAATTGACATTCGGAAGCATGATCACGATGCCGAAATTGGGTTATTGCTTTGCCTCTTAGAGATCTTGAAAACTGCAAACGATCATAAAGATATGTTGGCTGCTTTGTCATAATAATTTTATGAATAAAAATAATGTTTTTAAACTTAAGGTAGTCGAAAAAAGACATGTTAAATATACGACATGAATACTGGGTTACATGATCGAATTTTCTTAAACCATAAATGAAACGTATGATATTGTTATAGGTTGTGGTAAGTTTTCTCATATCCTTAGAGTTGCAACCAGTAAAAATTTCCGATGAATATAGGAGTGTCGGCAAAAGATATGTTTTTGCAAGCAGGATTCTAACTTTCAAAGGGGTAAAGTGTTGGGTGACCCAAAGATTTCGCAGCATACTATATGTTCTGCCACTGGCCTGGTTAATATGATCGGACCATGTTAACGTGTTGTTAAATGTAACACCTAAGTTTTTAGCAGTGCCTACAATATCAATTTTTGTACCACCAAGAAAAATATTTAGTTCATCATCAACTTGTACTTTTTTTTTCGCTATTATTACGCATAGTTCGGCGGCCGAACTTTTAACTTTATACCTAAACTTTGGCTTTTCTCTTAAATTTTATACAGAAAATCGAATTAAATCGGCTCAACAAACATGTTTCCAATACCAAAATTTGTCATCATTGCCTCTAGATATCAAAAAACCGACAAAATATAGGTTTTTGGCCGAACTGTTCGGTCGGACACTAAAATTCGGTATAGCCTACTGTTTATTCTGAAAATAGTCCTGATAGTGCACTTAAAACTGTTTATGTTGTTTGTTCTATAAAACAATTACTCCCCATATTTTTAAAAATATAAATACGGGTTACACTCAAAAAAAAAGTCAGTAAAGTCAGCAACATTTTTGCTGGGAGGATAATTGCAACAAAGTTGCTAATATCAGCAAAAAATTTGCTAAATTTAGCATAAAAAAATGTACTGAAAATGTTGCTGACTTTACAGCCTTTTTTTTTTAGTGTGTAATCCGTATTTATATTTTTAAAAATATATGGAGTAATTTTTTTATAGAACAAACAACATAAACAGTTTTAAGTATAAGAAAAACATCCCTGCAGGAAATGTCAATAGTGAAAAAGTATTGATTCACTATTGACTGTGTCACCAGTACTACTAACCAAGTATTCCCCAGGCAATGTAATTTGCTATAGACATTTAACATGTACGTGTCATTGAAAATCACTAGTGACATTAGAACTATTGACTAGGTAGTGACTAGGTAGTTCTTATGGGACCATATGTAGACATTGGAACCAAAGATTCACTAGTGACTAGTTTGTTCTTATGGCACCATATGTAGACATTAGAAACATAGATTCACTAGTGACTAGGTAGTTCTTATGAGACCACATGTACACATAAGAACCATAGATTCACTAGTGACTAATTAGTTCTAATGGGACCATATGTAGACATTGGAACCAAAAATTTACTAGTGAGTTAATAAAGTAAAGAGTGTAGACGCTTAATTGACAATGTCAACAAAATAGTAGACAAAAGTGGAGACTTGGAGACACTTGACCCCAAGCTTCCTGCAGGGATGTTTACGATTAAAAGTTTATAATTGTTTTCAATTAAATATATTTGTAAGTATCATTGTATTACACATTAATATTTCATTTACATCTCTTTAATTCTCTTCTATTTCTGAATTTTGTATATTTATTTATTTATGCTATAATATATTATTAGGTCTTTTCACGTGAATATAGTCATAAAGATTTTTGTTTAGCTCATCTTTTTACGGATTTAAAATTTGAAGGCGGTATTTTAGGTTTAGCTTATGTTGGCTCGCCTAGACGTAATTCCGTAGGAGGCATTTGTACACCAGGTTAACACAAATAACATAAATTTACAAATTTATTATTTCAAACAAATTGTTTTGGGTTTTTTAAATAGTTTTTTTTTTATATTTTATCATTTTTATTTAATTCTTCTTAGTTTAAACGAACTTAAGATCATTTATTTATTAATGGGGAACATTACATTCGCGGCAGAGAAAATAGACTCAGTCAAAAACAAACATTTTTCCAATTCAAAAAAATATATTTTTCACTCAAACATGCCCAGGTAGAAAAATACAAACGGCAAAGCGTTGGCAAAGTACTGTATAAGGTCGTACAAGCGTTGGCAGGACGCCCGCTTTTCCAAAGTTTAGGTGTTGGGCCAACCTTGAAATGATAACGTCAATCTTCAGTTGGCCGTTCGTTGTTTGAAACGTTGGCAAAGCGTTGGCAACATTGTTAAATTAAGTGCTCTGCCAACACTGAAATGATAACGTCAATCTTCAGTTGGCCGTTTGTATTTCGGAAGGTTGGCAAAGCGTTGGCGAAACAATTTGAAAAGTTCTACAACAATAGGGAAAAAAAAATATTTTTTTTTATATCATTAAAAAGATTGCGTTACTTATTATTGAAACGCAATATTTTTATTTTTGTATTTTGATTTATTTAATAATAAATTACATTGTGTAATAAAATAGTTAAATTAAAATTAAATAATTTAATAATGAAATAAAATAGAAAAAATAAAAAATTGAATTCATATTTTAGGCATTATTTAGTAATATTAAATGATTTCTAATTCAAATTGATTAAATTTGAAGGTTTTGCTTTTAATATTTGAAAAATTTTGTTAAAATTTAAAAATATGAATGGTATTGAACAGTTTTTTTTTGCAAAATAACGTCGGTGAAGCATTTAAACCAATGTTTAGCCAGCAGTATATTTTCATATACGGTCGTAAATTTTGTGAAACATGTACTGGCAAAACCCTTCTAGCAAGTGTTGGTAAAACGCTGTAAGCCAATGCTTTGCCAGTAGTATTTTTACACATAAGGTCGTAAATTTTGTAAAAGAAGTACTGGCAAAGCATTTTCTATAAGCGTTGGCAGAGCACATTTATAAGATGTTTTCCCAGTAGTATTTTTGTATATTCGGTCGTAAATTTTGTCAAAGAAGTACTGGCAAAGTCGTTTTTGCTAACGTTGGCAAATCACTGTTTACAGATGTTTTGCCAGTGGTTGTTTTTCATAAACGGTTGTAAATTTTGCAAAACAGGTATTGGCAAGGCACTTTCAGCAAACGTTGGCAAAGCGTTTCAAATAAGTGCTTTCCCAATGCTTTTTTTTTGGTATTACTGTTAACCAACGCTCTGCCAGTACTTTGATTTTGGTACCATCGGCAATTTCTACCTGGGTGGTTTTATAGAGTTCCAAACTGGCGGCAGGAAAAAAAACGGGGCCTCGTGGTTGCAGCGTGGAAAAAAATAACTTTTTTAAATCTTAACAAAATTGGTTATCGTATGACGCGAGCTTTTTTTTAAATTTTTTTTCAATTTTTGGTGGTGTTCCAAATTTAAAAGTGTGTTTTTTTCGAAAAAATATTGACTTTAAAAATTCATAAAAAATCGAAAAAAAATTTGAAAAAAGCTCGTGTCATACGATAGTGAATCAAGTTTAAAAAAATACAAAAAAAAAAAAAAATCGTCAAAAAATGAACCCGCTAGTGCCGCAACCAGTACGAAAAACATGGTTTCGAGATAAACGCGTTCAAAGTTTGTGAACAAGAAAAAAAAGGTTACCTTCAATCTGCCATGCCTGCTTCGTACTGTTTGCCTTCGTTATCTTGTGTTGTGCTGTTTCTTACAATTTTTTGCAATCGTTTAGCAATTCGGGCTTCTTTTGAAGCTTCATATGCCTTCACTCTGGCGCATTTAGGTAGCAAGTAAAACAAGTATATACCAGCTGCCGTACGTAGGCAGCGCGAAAATTAAAATTGCGCTCTCACTTATCCGGCTGTAACTTTTGAACCCGTAGGAATTTTTCCATGAAATTTTTTTTCTTAGAATATTTACTAAAATACAAAATTATAAAAAAAGTCGATTTCAAAAAACGGTCAATGCCATGTCCCCCCTTAATTATTTATTTCCAATATTTCGTCTCCACATTGGTTGACTTCTTCAGGTAACAATTACTACAATTTGAAAAACTTGTTTTAATAATTAATAACTTATATACATATAACAAATAATAAAAATTGTAACAAGGTATATGTAGGTACAACAAAGAATAAACTAAAGACTAGAATTGCAGGACATAAATCTGATCAGAAACACAATAAAACTACTTCTTCACAGAAAACTGCATTATCATTTTTTGATAATACATTAATTTTGAACACAGAGAATAATTACAAACGCAGATATATGTTAGAAATATTACAAATAATGAAAGTACCATTTACACAACGCATTAACTATAAGACAGACATAGCAAATGTTGCACAAAATTACAGACATTTAGTTAATAGAAACTAAGATAATTATTATGATGTTTAATAATATATGTATTTCTATATTCTAGTTAAGATTTTAAATATTATTATAATATTTTTGTTTTCTATGATATTTTTATTTAATTTTTATTTCTGGGATATTTTTATTTTTTTAATTTGAGAGAAAATATTTTTGATTTCCCGCCTTTAAAAAAAAATGAAAAATAAAAAATTTGGTATATGTATATACAGTGCGAACTCGATTACTGCAACTCTCGTTATGCGCAACAACTCGATTAACGCAACACCTGAATCAAATGCATTGTAGACTCAGTCAACGCAACTTTTTAAAAAATTTACCTCAATAAACGCAACTATTTTTTTTAACTATATTTTTTTGTTCTCTGGATAGTTTTTGCATTATTTTACAGTTATTTGTGGAATAGTTTTCATAAAAAACAGACAAGCAGCACGTGTCTGTTGTTTTTTATCAGTTTGGTAAACAGATTTTCGCGATCAGTCACAGTATTAAAAACGCATAAAAATGGTGAAGGTGACAAAGTGCAGTAAATTAACCATTCAACAAAAGAGTGAAATTTTGAATAAACTTGAAAAAAATATATCGGTCAAAGCATTATGCCAGGAATACAATGTGCATAAATCAACAATAACCAGAATTAAGCAAAATAAATCAAAATTAATTAAATTTGTTACAAATGCTGAATCCGGCCCAGGAAATGGAAAAAGCTCTGTATAAATGGTTTTTAAAACAAAGAGAATTAAATTTGCCTGTTTCGTCTGAAATCTTAAAGTCAAAGGCTATTCAGCTACATAACAAAATTAATGAAAGTCGTGGTGACTTTCATGCAAGCAACGGATGGTGTTCAAATTTTAAAAAACGTCATTATATTCGGATGCTAAAAATTTGTGGCGAAAAACTTTCAAATAAACCAACACTTATTGATGCGTTTTTGGAAAAGTTTCATGACAAAGTATTAGAGCTTAAATTAACACCGGAACAAATCTATAACGCCGATGAGTCTGGATTATTTCATAAAATTATGCCGAACAGAACACTGGTTAACTTTAATGAAACATCTGCTCCTGGTCGAAAAGTAAGCAAGGAACGCATTACATTTTTAGCCTGCACCAACGCATCTGGTTTGCACAAGGTTAAAATATTTGTCATTGGTAAAGCATTAAATCCCAGAGCTTTTAAAGGTTTTGAAAACAATCCCGTAGTTTACAGGGCTAACAAAAATGCATGGATGACGTTGGCATTCTTTGAGCAATGGTTCCATGATACGTTTGTTCCTGAGGTACGTATACATTAAAAAATATGTAAGTGGCAAAATAGAAAGAGTGCTTTTTTAGGTAAGGTCATATCTTCAATCTAAAGGACTTCCAAAGATGGCATTATTGCTACTGGACAATGCACCCTGCCATCCTAAGGATAACGAGTTAAAAAGTGATGACGGATTAATAACAGTCATGTGTTTTCCACCAAATTGTACAGCTCTTATTCAGCCAATGGACCAAAATGTTATTAACATAACAAAGTTGTACTATAAGAAAAGCCTCTTAGCGCATTTAATTGGAAGTCAAGGCTCAAATATTGAAGAAAAAATTAAGGCTTTTACTTTACGTAATGCAGTTTGCCTCCTTTCAAATGCATGGGATCAATTGTCTTCCGATATGATTAAGAAGTGCTGGAAAAAGATTATGTATCCTAAGAACCACTGGACAGATGAAGATAATTTACCACTGAGTGTAATAAGAGCAGAAGTCGAAAGAGAAAATTCATTATTGTTATCTGTCTCCGACTATTTTCAAGAAATTATGCCAGAGGAAGCAATTTCTAATGATGAAATCAATGAATGGATATTTGAAAATGTTGATAATGTTGAAAATGTTGTTGTGAAAATCTAGATGAAGTGGAAGAAATCGATAGTTCTGATGAAAATGTCGTTGAAATTCTAAAACCTTCCAGAATTACCCATCAGACTGCTATTGATTCATATAACAATTGCATTCAATGGGCTGAAGAAAATGAAATGGATCTTAAAGATATTCTTGTGCTTCAAAATCATCGCGAATCTGCTGTGCAGAAAAATATATCAGCCTAAAAAACACAGACAAAAATTTCTGATTTTTTTAAAAAGTAAATATGTTTCAGATGTTTTTAAAAATCATATCTATATATATTTTGGTTTTAAGTTAGTATAGATTACATTGGATCTCTCAATATGTATAATAAGTATCAATATTAACAAATATGAATTTTTTAAGTTATTTTTACTAATAAATAAAAGGTATAAGCGAATAAATATACTAAATAAATAGTTTTTTTTAATAAATATTTGAACACATATTGGAAATACGTGAAAAAAGGGAGGAAAAAGCATTAAAAATTTATGACTCGGTTAACGCAACTACCGCGGTTATCGCAACTGCCCGATTTTCTATTAGTTGCAGTAATCGAGTTTGTACTGTATATATTATGTCCACAACGAATTTATTCCATTCGGACCGGTTGGATGATATTCTCTTCACTTCTCCCCAGCTTTGATCAGTAGATATGACTTCTATATTCAGTTGACGGCGCCATGTGTGAGACGGTCTGCCTACTCTTCTCGTCCTACCCTGTGGGTTCCACTCAATGGCGATTTTAGCAACGTCACCTGGAGGTCTCCGCAGCGTGTGACCAATCCAACGCCATTTGCGATTCATTATTTCTATATGGATTGCCCGCTGGTTTGTTTGTCTCCAAAGTTCTCCATTAAATATGGTGTTAGGCCAAAAAACTTTTAGGATTCTTCGGAGACATCGATTAATATGTATATACATAAGTTTTTAATTAAAATTTTTCAAATTTCAATAATTGTTCCCTGAAGAAGTCACCCAATGTGGAAACGAAATATTGGAAATAAATAATTAATAAATAAATGATCTTGAGCTCGCTTAAACTAAGAAGAATTAAATAAAAGAAGATCAAAGAAAACTTAACATTTTTATTTTTTCTTAATTTATAGAAAGTAAGAACTATATTTTAAAAGTTTATTTATATTCCAAATTATGTTTAATTTATTCATGTTGTAAGTTTATATTTCATTTGCCTGTTTTTTCATTATTTAAACATTTCATTTTATTTTATCTATCCTTTATTTGACTCTTTTTCAGAATATTTCAAAAATGGTTATACTTTATATTTAAATTCCGGTTTAAGTAGTTCTCGTAATCACTATGGTCAACGTGTTATAACACGTGAAGCCGACTTAGTCACTGCCCATGAATTCGGTCATAATTGGGGCTCTGAACATGATCCCGATATACCCGAATGTTCACCTAGTGCCTCACAGGGAGGCAGTTTTTTAATGTATACGTATTCTGTTAGTGGTTATGATGTTAATAACAAGGTTAGTTTTACGTTGAGAATTGTGCAAGAATCTGTTATTTTTAAAAATAAAATTACATTGCTTTTTATAGAAATTCTCTCCCTGTTCTTTACGCTCAATACGTAAAGTTTTACAAGCCAAATCGGGTCGTTGTTTTTCCGAACCCGAAGAATCATTTTGTGGTAATTTACGTGTTGAGGGTGATGAACAATGTGATGCTGGTCTCTTGGGTACTGAGGATAATGATGCATGTTGCGATAAAAATTGTAAATTACGTCGTAATCAAGGTGCCGTTTGTAGTGATAAAAATTCACCTTGCTGTCAAAATTGTCAATTTATGCCGGCTGGTGTTAAATGTCGTGAACAAGTTTACGCTACTTGTGAACGAGAGGCCAGATGTACAGGTACTCATGCTGAATGTCCTAAATCACCGGCTATGGATGATGGTACCATATGTCAGGAAAGAGGTCAATGTCGTAATGGCAAATGCAGTAAGTATTGATTAAAATTAAGGGCGCAAATAACGTTGGGCATACAATTTAATTTAAATATTTTTTCTTTAGTTCCGTATTGTGAAACACAGGGTCTACAAAGTTGTATGTGCGATATTATACAAGATGCTTGTAAAAGGTAAGTTTTCTAAGAAGTCAATTTAGAGTATTTTTTAATATGGGAAATGGTATGGGAAGTGCCACGCCTCTTCGTCCTATTTGGCCCATATTTGACACATTAAATAAAAATATATTTTAAAAAACTAAATTTCGTTCTAAAACGATCAATATAATAGAAGATAAAGCACTTAAAAAAATGCCTAATTTACTATACCGTTGGACTTCTCCCTTAAAGATACGAAAGTCCTTTCTTACATGCTTCGGTGGAAGTTTCCAACTCCCTCCGATAACTTCCCAGCAGGAACTGCTTCGCCAGCATTTAGCTATATTCCTTCACTGTAAGGACCTTTGTTTTTTCATGCAGATTAGGGTGTCCCGACAAAGGGTGATTTTACGAATTCGCTTAAGTAATAGCACTCAAACGATGCGTACTGAGAAACTGAACGAAAAATATATATCACATTTTTTTTAGTGTACTTTTGGGTTCCCACACGGCATTTAAAGTGTCAAAAATGGTACAAGGACATAAGAAGGTTGTTGAATGTAAGCTTAAGAATCTTAGGGTTATTCAGCGTGGGAATTTGTATCCACTAATACATCCAGTTCCAGAATTACTTTCGTGCAAGTTGTAATGTAACGTCCAGTCATGGTTGCTGCGATCCAGTAAACTAATCTAAACACACCCTGTATTGCTAAAAGCACACGGAGCAGAATCGGATGACTAGTATTCATAATCGACAATACCGTACAGCACAGAACTATCTCACCTGCCCCAAACGTAGGTCATATATACCTAGAACACAATGTTTTGGCAGTAAGGTCTGGAGCAGCCGCGATTGAGCTATACAATATATACATTCCGCCAGTGGCCAGCTACCCCACTCAGATATAAATTTACTGCTGGAAGGTCTTAACCGCTTGATGATGGGTGATTTCAATGCCTACCACGAACTCTGACACTTTAAATTGGGGTAAGACCAGAAAGGTATAGCCCTGGCGGAAATGGTTTATGACTCAACATCCTGCAAACTTAATAAAGAAGTCCCCACAATAATTATGACTGGTTGGCCTTCAAAGAGTTCATCAACCGCTGAAAGAAAATTCTGGGAAATCCTTAACTCAGCGGCTGCTCGCATCATACCTGCCATCAGGCCGAATTTCCCAACGGAAACGGATCTGCCCATTAATTTAAAACTATAAGGCAGGAAAATTAAGTGATTTGATCGTATTTGTCATACGATACTAAACATTAATTTAATGAAAAGTTTCATTAGCTAGTTCATTACAGTGCAACTTTATTGATTTTTTTAAGTTATTTAAAATTAAAATTTTTGTTATTTTTTATGTTTAACGGATAAAAAGAAACCAACAAATCCTTTTTGAAGTATCTCATATAAATACATGATATTTTATCTGGCAACAAATTAAATGAAAAATAATCAGAATCAAGATTTGCTAAAAAGATGTGTTTCCGCAAAATGACGCATTTTTGTGCTGTTTTTTTACACAACAATTTCTATAAAGCTGATTTCTTTCGGTTGAAATCTAACAACAAGGCCAGTATTAATATTTATGGTACATATCTGATTCCCAAAGCTTAAAATCAAACTCGCTGTAAAGTGTTTTTTAGAATTTTTTCGATTTTCGCGAATTCTGCCTCTAAGTAATTAATCGAGCTAATCAAATTTTTACACTGTGGAAAGAGTCATTTAAAAGGTTATATTAGTAAGAAAAAAGTTAATTTATCAAAGCGTTTCTTATTCAAAATTCACGATTTTTCTAAAATTTTACATGGCACCATAGCTTTCTAGGGTGACTCTAGGCCCAATGTTTAGTATGATATAAAAATACATTTGAAAAGTATGTTTCCAAATTTTCAACTAATATTTGCAATAGTTTTATACCAAAAACCTCCGTTTTGGTACATATTTATCACAAAGGTACACCCAAAAACAAAAAGTTAGTAAAGTCTGCAAAAAATGTTGCTGAGTCAGCAAAATTTTAGTCAGGAGGGTGCTTGCAAATAAATTGCTAATGTCAGCAGAAATCTTTTGCTGAAAATTAGTGAGCTGATTTTTAGCACCAAAATTAGTGGATTCAGCAAAAGTTTTGCTAACACTTTGTGAATTAGAAATTAAAAAAACCCTTGCTAAAAATTAATGAAATATTTGTAGAAAAAAAAACTTTAGTTAATTTATTTGCTGAAAATCATAAACATATTTTTGTGATTCGATTAAAAATAATTTACAATACATTAAAAAATATAAAAATGTTCATACTATAACATTGACGACATAAATTAATCTAATATCTAAAAAAAATAGAAATAATTATATATAACATAAACAAAATTATCTTTCCACTACTTACATCAATGGTTGTCTAAATGATGATATCTTTTAAGGAAACGCAAATGCCGCAGATAATTATAGAAACGAAATGAAAAAAAAAAAAACAAAATATGTATGACATATACAACCCTTTTTTGCAAGAGGAAATATGAAACATAAAAATCTGCCTAAGATGTGTGTCTTTGTCTTTCGCTTTAGTCTGTCTACCTGTCAGTATATTCGTTTGCAATTTGTCCACACTAGATTATTAATCTCGATAAACATTTAGTTTAGAAATACACATTTAATCTTTATTAAATTTAAATATTTTATTTTGTCTTTTATTTAATTAATAGTCCATTCATTTCACAAGCCGGTGATAACGCAACATTTAAGTTGTTTTAATCCACAATTTTGTTGTATGTATGAAAAACAGATGCAAAAATCTTCCATGGTTGATTTTATAATATGTCTTACAAGAGTTGTACTTTTTAGTATAATTTTCCTCCTCTCTACTACATCTTGACATGCCGCGACATCTACTTTATTCTGCGCATACCTTTCAATATGGTTGCCGTACACACTATTAATGTGCTTATCAGCACAATTTTTTTTCGCAAAATATATTAGTACAACATTAGTAAAGGGTCCGCCATCTAACGTTTTTTTTTCAACTAGTGCTTATTTCGTGAATGGTAATACTTAGCTCATGTCTGATTTGACAGATAATTAGGTTTATCCTTCCGCTGAACGAATATGGTCCGTATGTTCGTTATCTTGTGAAAAAAGTGAAAGAAACTGGCAGCCTCATCGATAAACCAAAGCGTGCAAAGCCAAAAACAGTGCGTACACCCGAGAATATTGCTGCTGTGGCAGAAAGTGTGCGTGAAGCGCCATCAACATCAATTCACCGTCGTTCTCAACAATTGAACATTTCGGAGACATTATTGAGACGAATTTTGCATAAAGACCTTGGTATGACGCCATACAAAGTCCAATTGGTTCAGGAGTTCAAAAAAAAAAGTTATTTGGCGGATCCTTTATTAGTAAAACATAAGTAAAACATTAGTATAATATTAGTCAAAACAGTTAAGTGCTGAATAAGCATAACTAAAATTTTAGCTGAAAACATAATTTTAGCAAAAAAATTTGCTGAAAAATAGTATACCCCATTTACAAGACGTTTTACTAGCTTTTCTACTAACTTATTTTTTTGAGGGTATCTTGTTGAATTCATTTAATTTAAACTATTTTGATTTTTTTTTTTTAACTTCTGAAAAAGAAATTAAAATATATATTTTTTTTAATTATTTGCAGATGCTGTCGCATGAGTATTAATGAAACATGTTTTCCAGTAGAACCACCAGATGTATTACCAGATGGTACACCCTGTATACAAGGATTTTGTAATAAGGTAAAATAAAATATTTCTATAATAAAAGTTATTTAAAGAACTGCAATAATTTTTTTTTTTGTAGGGTGTTTGTGAAAAAACCATACAAGATGTTGTTGAACGTTTTTGGGATATTATAGAAGAAATTAATATTAATAGAGTTTTAAGATTTTTAAAAGATAATATTGTTTGTAAGTTAATGTGATTCCATAAATATAATTACATATAAGTAATTTCAAACATTTCTTCTTTAATTTTACAGTGGCTGTTGTTCTTTTTACCACCATCTTTTGGATACCAGTCAGTTGTGTTATATCGTATTTTGATCGTAAAAAGTTAAGACATGAATTGAAACAAATTGATTGGAGTCAAAAATTAGATTTAATACATCCCAGTGATAGACGTCGGGTTATTCACATAAGGTAATTTTCTTTTTAAGATATTTTTTTAATTAAACTTTAGTATAATAGTTACTTTTGTTTGTTTGTTTTTTTTCCTGTTTAGAGTACCACGTCAAAAGATTTCCGTAGCACGCATGTAAATTATTCAACCAGAAAAAAGCACAATACATTATTTATAACTTTTAAGATTTTCTTTAAGAAGCATACTCAAATCTTCTCAAATGCATTTGTATATCAGATCAAAATATAACATTAAGAGAAATTAAACATTCAATAAGCTAAATTGTGTTTTGGTAAGTTTTTATTTATTTTATCGTTTAAAAAACGATCGATTTTGAAATTTCAATGCTTAATGTTACGTCCTACATATTTTTAATTTAAAAATACTAAGGGCGGGTAACTTATCGAAAAGATAAAATTACATCAAATTTCTGAAATATGTATATTTTCACACATTTTTATGTGAGTGGTCGAGTTTTCTCGATTTTTTCGAGTAGTTCGCCAAGGCCACAATTTTCGTCAGATTGACTTGAATTTTTGAACATGGAATCTGTCACGGGGGCTCTAGAATTGAGTTTTGACAAAAAAAAAAATCCCACAAAAAGTGAGTATAGGGTTTGAAAACACTATATTTATGTTTAAAAAAAAAACGCATTTTTAAAAAAATCCTAGGACGATTTTAAAAGTTATAATCATTTAAAGTTTTTGGTTTTAAAAAATTTTGGCGCCTTTGGCAAACTCTTGGAAAAACAACTGCTCAAATGAATATTTTTTAAAAAGAACATAGTAGGTTTTATAGTACGTTAAATTTCCTTACAAAAAAATTTTTCCTTAAAAAAATCGCACAACGAAATCAAAAGTTATGGTGTTTTAAATTTTGATGATTACACATGACTATTTAAGTACACAAAAAATTAGCAAATACGAAAAAAGAAATGTTGAGTTTAATTTAGTTTACTTAAACCGGTTTTCGCGTACTGCTAATTTTTTTTTATTTTGGATCAATAGATTTAAATCAGGAGTGCCCAAGAGTTCCTTATGGAAGAGCAAACACCAATACATTTAAAGAAAAACTAATTTTTATTCAATATTTTTTGTTGTAAAAACCAATCCATACAAAGAAAATAGAAAAAAATATTTCAATGTTTACCAGCAAAGCATACGAAAGTGTTGTTGCTTTGCACTTGCGTGTATACAGTGAAGAACGACAAAAAAAACTAATAAGACAAAGTTGTTTGTGTATTTCATATGGCTAGTGCTGAGTGCTCTATGTGTGTATTAAAACACACAGCCTATAGCTAAATGTTTTTACAAAAACAAATGAGCACGAAGCGCATAGGGCTTGGGCACCCTTGATTTAAATCCTTAATTTTTTTACTACAATATAATCTGAATTCCACTTGATCTGGTATTTTACTGTTTCAATTAAAAGTTCCGATAAAATTGAAATTAATTAAGCATATGTATTTTTATGTGTATGCTTGAGTATATAAAAAAAATGAATTCTCACGAAAAATACAGAATAATGTTATGCGCTATTTATATGGGCAACACAAAACAACTCCGTAAGATATCTCTTCAAATGTCACAAGATATAGAAGAGTTCTATATTCCTAACTTTAACTTATCAAATTCAATGTTTCCTACATCTATATGTAATTCTTGTCGCAAACAAATACTTAAAAGAAAAAAAATCTTCTGCAATGTCACACAAATATTTTAAATCCGAAGCTTTTGATTTTGTAAAAAAGACAAAAAGCTCGGAATTATAAAACTAACAACTACTGTTGCATATTGTAGTCATGTAGAAGAATTTATAAAAAAAAAATAAAGCAAGCAAGATGCTATCAAAATGAAGTTCTTCAGTTTAAAGTTGGTGCTGGTGGCGGTAGAGGTTTTTTAAAAATATGTTTAAATATTTATAAAGATACTAAAAATCAACAATCAAAATCAGAGTTTCTTGATACTGGCGTTAAAAAGTTGTTTATTTTAGCCATTGCTCCCAATGTTCAGGAAAATTATGAAAATATGGCAATTCTATTTGAAAAGTTAAATTTATCAAGCCAAACTTTACCAAATAATATAGTATTTGCAAACGATTTAAAATTGGGTAATATAGTTTTGGGTCTAGTGAGCCACGCATCTAGCTTTCCGTGTTGTTTTTGCGAAGTGGAAAAAAAATCGCTTACAAATGTGTGGAAAACTAAGGACATTTGGAAGCATTCGTAAACATTATGAAGGCTGGTGTGAAAGTGGAAAGCATCAAGAAGATGCCAAATATTTCAAAAATTGTGTAAACAATCCAATTACATCTGAGCTAGACGAAACATTAGTTTTGCACAAATTTCCACCACCTGAGCTGCACCTATTATTAGGTGTAGTAAATAAAGTCTTCGAGTGTTTGGAAAGAATGTTTCCAGAAATCTCACTTGTATGGGCTAAGATTTGGAATGTTAAAAAAGAAAATGAAAATGCAGCGCAACATATTTAAACATTTAAAAATAATTACCTTCAACTTTGTTCACTGACTAACCAAAAATTGTCAGTAACTCCCAAAGTGCATGAAGTATTTCACCATATACTGGATTTTTGTACTAAAGCAGACACCGGATTAGGACCTTGAAGTGAATAGGCTTACGAATCTTTTCACTCAGACTTCAAGGTTTGGAACAGGTTTAAACGAACAACTAGTGATCCACATTACGGAAAATGGATACAAAGAGCAGTGTGTGAGTATAATTCGAATCATATTTAAATTTTATTATATGTACAGTAGGGTAATAACTTTTTGCATTTTTTGCAAATATCAAATCTCCCCAGACAAAATCGTGTAGGGCATGGACAAATATTAAGAACTGCGTTTTTAGTTTTTCGCTATCGTTAAAAAAGGTTACGCACCAAACGCGTTAAAGTTTTGAATCAAACAAAGTTAAAAAAAAAACTTTTTTTCGATGCCTCAACGTCTGACCATCACATCTATATAATTAAGGCATGCTGATTTCAGTAGTAAAGTCCGTTTTCGAGTCAATGGAATAGTGTTCTTCCAAATTTCCGCTATTTTTTTTGCAGTTTTTTATATAAAAAAAATCTGTTTTCACATACTTTTTTTTTTTTTTAATAAAACATCATGGCAATTCTTGTCATTTTCATATATTGGTTGTAATTTAAAACAAAAAATTTAATCCCACGAGTGTTTCCTCAGACATTGGGTACCTACACCATCTACAATTCCAAATCAACAACGCAGTAATATTTGTGCGGAACGTAGAATAAAAATAGTAAAAGATATATATCCGCTTTGTAAAACATCGCGTACTTTGAACCTAAAGTTTATATCTTAAAATACCTACCTTTAATCATTTATTGTTATTATTTGTTTACATACTTACATATGTATGTATACACCATATTTTAAAAAAATTGTTATTAAAAAAAATTAAAAAAAATATATTAAAGGCATTTTAGAAATCGCAATCGGTGCGTAACGTTTTTTTACCAAATTGAACTGAAATAGTTTTTGTTATCATTAATACAATATTTGCCATTAGAAAACCACTGGGGAGAATGTTGTCCAAAAAAAGTTATCACCCTAATGTACAGTGTATTTTAAATAAAATAAAAAATCAATAAAAAAAATTTAAAAACGTGTGTATCAATTTAATAAGTTTAAATGGGGTGTTTAGTAGTTGGTTTAATTTGAGATTTGGACGACACTTTCATGCAGATTTCATCTTCGAAGAATATTTTCTACCTAACAAATACTAGTATCAACCTAGCTAATATGTTTGATTTGTTTTATTTTTGTAAATATACGGAGGTTGAAAGCTCGTTATAAATTGAAAATAACATAAAAATAATCTCGATGTATATAAAAACAAAAAACTAATATAACTGTAAATAATATTACTTGAGCCAGAGTACAAACTAAAAATTTATTATATAAATAGAACATTTTTGGTCTTCAAAGTTTAGTAACGTCATGATGCTTGTTAGGAAAAGACCTAACCACGTGCTTGATTACTAAGAAGACAAGAATGGAGCAGAATTGATTATTAATAGGTTTTTTGTTAAAGTTCTGCCTATTATGGAGGCTCTAACTTTTCTAAAACTTCGGGTTCTGATGAGATCTTTAGCCAGATCGAAATACTAGTATCAACCTAGCTAATATGTTTGATTTGTTTTATTTTTGTAAATATACGGAGGTTGAAAGCTCGTTATAAATTGAAAATAACATAAAAATAATCTCGATGTATATAAAAACAAAAAACTAATATAACTGTAAATAATATTACTTGAGCCAGAGTACAAACTAAAAATTTTTTATATAAATAGAACATTTTTGGTCTTCAAAGTTTAGTAACGTCATGATGCTTGTTAGGAAAAGACCTAACCACGTGCTTGATTACTAAGAAGACAAGAATGGAGCAGAATTGATTATTAATAGGTTTTTTGTTAAAGTTCTGCCTATTATGGAGGCTCTAACTTTTCTAAAACTTCGGGTTCTGATGAGATCTTTAGCCAGATCGAAATACTAGTATCAACCTAGCTAATATGTTTGATTTGTTTTATTTTTGTAAATATACGGAGGTTGAAAGCTCGTTATAAATTGAAAATAAAAAATTTTTTAATTGTGTTTATTTAATTCAAAATTGCTTGCTTTTACTACAGTATTATTTTTAATTTTCATTTTTTGAAAAATATTTATTTTAGTAGTCGTTTTCATAAGAGATTACAAATGGCGCCCAATTTTTATAAACTAAACTTTAAAATACACATAACTTTTAAATTCGTCCTAGGATTTTTTTAAAAATGCGTTTTTTTTTAATCATAAATCTAGTGTTTTCAAACCCCATACTCACTTTTTGTGGGAATTTTGTTTTTTGTCAAAACCCAATTCTAGAGCACACGTGCTGTAATCTATTAATGTAGGCGACTTTAAAAAATAAAAGTATGCACTTAGATTTTCTTAAAAAAATTTTGTAAAATGATACACACAAAAAATAAGGAGCATTTCAACTAATAAAGTTTATTTACAAAAGTTATGCGAAAACTAGTAACATTTTACCAAGTTTTTACTTGTTTCTACCTAATTATTAAATAAATTATGCGAAAAAACTTCTAGTTCGCAACGATTTTTTTGTGTGTATCAAATGTTTGCATATTTTCATACTTTCGTATGGGAGTGTTCGAGGTTTTTCGAGCTTTTTTTGAGTAGTAGTTAGCATATCCCACTATCTTCGTCGAACTTAAGCATATATTCTGCTAAAGTATGCGACTCCAAAATTTATAACTTTTTACCAAGTATTTTTAAACTTTTTTTTTGAAAAATGACATCAAACTTTTAAAACTTGTATGGAAAAATTTGTATGGAAATGCTTTTTCGAGTAGTTGTTCGTAGACTGATCAATTTTGTTCGGAACACTTTAAAAATTTAAAATGATGTATCTATTATATAGTCAACTCATAAATGTGCTAAATTTAAACAAATTTTTTTTTTTTGTAAACTGATCGAGTTTTTTTCGATAGTAGTTGACTAAGGACATAATTTTCATCCGATTAAGGTGAGATTAGCTAGGAATATTCTTTGGAAATTTACCTTTCCAAAAAGTATACAATTGTTATAATTATCTTTAATATTTACCTTTTTACATGAGTTCAAACGAACAAAAAGTTGTACTCGACGAGGTACTCACGAGTAGTTCGAACTCGCGAACTACTCGAGTACCCAGTTTCATGGTGCACTCAAGCTACTCGAGTTTTATCGTAGGCACTGTTCTAAACTTGAAAAAGTCGCTAAAACGAAAAAAATCATTGAATTAGAAAAAACGTCAAATTTTAATAAAAAATCGCCAAAACTTAAAAAAAATCAAAAAAATTTCAAATAAGAGAAAAATTAAAAAAAAAAAATCGCGAAAATTTTTCAGCAAAAATTTAAAACAATCGCCAAAACTTGAAAAAAATAAAAAAATTGTCATATTTGGAAAAACTGACCTAAATATTTAAACAAATCTTCAAAATTAAAAAAAAATCACTAAAATGAAAATAAATTTCATCGATTGATTTTTTTTTTAATTTCTCGATTTTTTTTAATTTTCAGCGATATTTTTATTTTGAATTTTTAATTTTTAAATTTTTTTTATTTTGGCAATTTTTTTTTTTTAATTTATCGCTTTTTAACTGCTTTTTCTTATTATAACGATTTTATTAGTATATTATAAGGGAATGTTCCTTAACGTGGATCTTTCGTTTTTTTTCGTGTTGCATGAATATGATAGAACTGTCAACTATCATCGCTTTTTTAGACAAAATTCACGCTCATGTTTTTCAACATTTGTGACGGTCGTACTCATTATCTGTTAAGGCCACAACATCGAGACATACATACCTCCCTCCAACTGTGCATAATTACAACAGCTTAGAACCATTATTTTCAATTTTTTATTTGTTGAAGGTTAAAAAAAAAAACACTTAAAAACAACAAAGTGAATATATTTTAAATCCAAAAAATCTGAACAAAAATTTATACGAGCTCTCGAAAATTAAAAATACAAAAAATTGTAAAATAACCATAAACGACAAATTACTTCTCTCTGGTTTTAAAAGAACAAATTTTCCGAATTTTATTTATATGTTAGAAAAAATTTTTTCAGATTTTATATGATATAAAAATTGTTTGTTTAGCGGTCACATTGATGACCTTAAAATGAAAAATTTCGAATTTCACACTTATACTTTTACTGAAGTTAAAGTTTTAATTTGGAAAATTATGAATTTTTACATTTAAGGTCATCAAAAGTAAATAATTTGTAATAATTTAATAATTTAACCAACCCGAATAGCCGGTTAATCAATTTAAGCGACTTTTCGAATAATGCCTTAACCGGTTAAACGCCTAGGTCGAATAATTGGAAACACTAGATGATTGCAAAACATAAGCAAATTTTTTTATTTTTTTAGCTCCCAAGTCTCACTTTAAGGAATTAAAAAAATTTTGTCTAAAAATTACCCCATTATCGTTTTGTTGACTTATATTTCCTTTTTTTGGAAATTCTAAACAAAATTTAGTTTTGTAAATTCTAAAAAAATCAATTTGTATCGAGGCGTTTTTATTACATACGGCAACGACTTTCATAATCAGAATGAATACACATAGGACAGCGGTTCCCGCCTACTTTTGCTTTACGGACCCCTTTGACACAATTCTACTGGTCCACGGACCCCAAAATATTTTTTTTTTATATATTCAAAAAAAAAATTAAAACAAAAATCATAAATTTTTTCAATAAAAAAAAAACCTGACAAAGCTAAGCAGTAAAACCCAAATAAGACGAACTCCAATAGACCAAAAAATAAATTTTTTATAAGCATGGATGGCAGGCAATACCGCTAAAATGTCGTTACCGATTCAAAACCCTTTGACTATCGTTATCCCTAAAATACCGTTACCGATACAATTGAAATACCGTTATGCGTAAAATACCGTTACCGATATAACCGAAATACCAATATCCCTAAAATACCGTTACCGAAATAACGAAAATACCGTTATCACTAAAGTAATGTTACCGAAATAATTGAAATACCGTTACCGAAATAATCTGACAAGATCTGAAAAAAAATCGCTGAAAATAGATATATTTCCCCAAAGTTTGATCATAAACTAGCCCGTCATTAGAACTCGGGCATAATGGGGATAAAAATATCAGTGTGCATTTACATTAACTGCATAACTCAAAATAACGTTACCTAAATAGCTAAAAAAAAACCGTTATCCCTAAAATAACGTTACCAAAATAAGTGAAATACCGTTAACGCTAAAAACCCGTTACCGAAATAACTAAAATATCGATACCCTTTAAATACCGTTACCGAAATAAAAGAAAATAGCGTTACCCGCATCGAATCTGTTACCATCCATGATTATAAGTGATGTTCATATTTACTGGAGTAAAATTTCTTTCGATTTTTTTTGTATTCTCCACAAAATATTAAAAATTTTTATAAACCGTTTTTAAATATTGTGTAATTCATTCTTTTGATTCCATAAATGGAAGGTTTTTGATACATTTGGAAAAGTGTTTCGGTGTGTTCTGATTAAAATATGTTTAAATTCAAAGAAATTTTGTATAAAAAATGAAAAATTATATAAAAAATTGTTTGTGGGACGGTCGAAAACAGTTAATTTTAACCGAGGGTTTATCGTATTACCAGATGTTACTTCGAAGTTTTAACCAAAAAGTTGGGACTTTGAAATTAATTTGTAATAACAGAGGTTTTACCTTAACCGAGATCGTCTGAAACGAGTTTACTGCACTAGACCTCTACAAATAATAATCAAAATAATCGCCCATGTCCTAGGTTTCCTTACTTTTTGAATACGAATAAATTTTAAAAGCCCATGAAATTGAAATCTTGTGCTTTCTAATCCCCATAAATGTATAAAATTCGAAATAATAATCGAAAAATGTCGAAAAATTATCGAAAACATATGTTTTTAGTCAAAAGGCTAAATTTTAACTTATAAAGCAGTCTTATGATTTTTAAAAACTTCTGTAAGGAAAAAAGTTCTTTCGTTTTACTTACTACAGGAAAGTAAGTCGAAAATAAAAATGTGTATGTGAAAGTCAAGCACCAAAAAGTCGAATTGATTTCACTTTCATGGGAATGTGACACATAGAACAGAGGTGTATATCATGTTTTTTCCTGTGCGTTGTATTGACAAATGGATACGATATTTATCCATTTCAGAACAATTGATGAATTATGGCATCGATTTGTTACAGCATGTTTTTGCATATTTTTCTCTTAATCACCTCTGTCATATGTTTCACATTCCCATGAAAGTGAAATCAATACGACTTTTTGGTGCTTTGTCTTTCACATACCCATTTTTATTTTCGACTTACTTTACTGTAGAAAATACATTTTTTTTCCTTACAGAAGTTTTTAAATATCATAAGACTGCTTTATAAGTTAAAATTTAGCATTTTGACCAAAAACATGTTTTCGATAATTTTTCGACGTTTTTCGATTATTATTTCGACTTTTATACATTTATGGGGATTGAAACGCACCAAATTTCAATTTCATGTGCTTTTAAAATTTATTCGTATTTAAAAAGTAAGGAAACCTAGGACATGGGCAAATATCATATTTTTGCATATTTTGTTCTTAAGAGCATATTTTTGATAAAAAAAGTCGTAGTTTTTAGCACATTTTTGTTCTTTTTAGAACAAATACCTATTTTTATAGCATATTTTTTGTTCTTTTTTTAATTTTTCGTTATCGAACTATTGAATTTTTCATTAGAGATGTGCAAAACTTGTTTTTATTTTCTGGGGTTTGCAACACCAATTTCGGAAATTCAAGCCATTTTTGCAAAATTTAAATATCCTGTATTTGCCTGTACCGATAAGGTATTATTTATGTTTTATCTCCTTCTTTCTTTCACTTAGGATATTATGTATGTAAGGACGACAGCAATTTTAGTCAAAAACAAATGAAATTTCACGTGAAGAAAGGACGACTAGCATTTCATTAAATTCAACTAACATTTATTTATTTTTATTTAATTCATTTTATTGTAATTTTAAAGCCCATGGGGCAAATTAAGCAACATTACAAAGACAACTTACTAGCTAATGTGCATAATAATAATAATATATTAAAAATACAAAAGAATATAAGAAACCCACTCAGCGATAGTTATTTTATCAATGAATAAAAGTATTTACTTCATATTATAAACTCTGTTAATATCTGAATTATAGGATCCTCATGCTCTATTTAAATAGACAATATTTACAAGTCGATGTTTTAATTAAAAAAAGTATTGAGAAATTATGAATCTGTGATTTGTGCTTGTTCATAAGCAATAAGACGACGCCTCTGTAAAGCATATGAATTAGAAAATGATTTAAGCGCTCTAGGCAGAGCGTTATATAATTTACCCACTCTTACAAAATATGCACGATCTAATATCGTAGTTAGCTTTGGTAGCAAAATCTGTTTATTCCTATTAGATCTACTAAATCTAAATCGATCTATAAAGCCGGAAGGATTACCGTTCTTAAATATTCTGTAGAAGAGAAGAAGATTACGAATCTTGATAAAACTATTAAAACTACATCCCAGAAAGTCTTGCACATAAGAAGATATATGATCACGGTTTCTTAGTGAATAAACATATCTAACAACACGATTGAAAAGTAACGATAATTTTTTCAAATTAAAGCCAGGGGTACCAGTATATACCTCAATACCATAAGTAAAGATAGGCATAACCATAGCATGGGCAATTTTTCTCCTAACTGCTAATGGAATATATAAATTAGTGCAATACAGCTTCCTTAAAACATAGTGAACTCTAGATGATATCGAATTAATTTGGTAAACAAACTTTAGTTCGCTATCAATAACCACACCCAAACAAGACAACCTATCTACAAACTCAATTTCCGTAGGTCCAACAAAAATTGATATATTATCCCTATACGAGGGCTTTCCAAAAAACAAAGTCTTGGTCTTATTTGCATTGATTACCAAACCATTTCGATTCATCCAATCAACTGTCTCATTAACATAATAGTTAATGTTTGACTGACCCGATATCATCAGCTGCAAGTCATCAGCAAATGCGAAGGAAGTACACATACTATTATCATATATATAAAAAAGGTCATTAAGAAACATCACAAACAAAAGTGGCCCTAAAACCGAACCTTGCGGTACTCCAGAGACTACTGGTAGAGTCCTACTAGAACTACTACCAATCGAAACATATTGAAAACGATCTTTCAGATAAGAGGATATCAGTCTGCAAGCACTAGTTGAAAATTTAAAATAATTTGCCAACTTTGCAATAAGTATCGAATGCGGAATTTTATCAAAAGCTCTACATAAATCAAGCGACAGTAAAACTGACAATCGGCCGTTACTAAACGCACTCCGTAAACTATCAGTTAAATTAATTAACAGTTGTGTGGAACTACGTCCACGTCTAAAACCATATTGACAATCATGTAAAAATCCATTGGAATCTAAATAATCAGTAATTTGGTTCTTTATCAAAATTTCAACTAACTTAGCCAAAATAGGCAAAATTGAAATTGGTCGGAGATTATTTAATTCATCTGATGTGCCATGTTTCCTGATCGGCGTAACCCTAGCCAATTTCCAATTATAAGGGAAGCAAGATGTAGTCAAAATCCTATTTACGATATGCAAAATGTGATTACTAAAAAAGGGAAATACTAATTTTAAAAATTTCATTGAAAATCCATCACAGCCTGCCGAATTCGATTTAATTGTTGAAAATGCAAGAATTAACTCATCAATAGTAACACACCTAAACATAAAGCCATCTAAGCTTGAGTCAAGGACAATATCATTGGAAACATAATTATTGTTTTGAGAATCCACAAAAAACCTATTTAAACCATCAACATCCGAATACTGTACATCGGTATTACCATTTGTTATACCGTAACTTCTAAGTTTAGACCACATCTGTTCTGTAGTAAGATTGTCAAAGATTTTATTGTTGGATTCCCTTTTGTACTTCCTCATAATCGACTTGGCTTTGTTTCGAGCTCTACAAAAAATCTTCCAATTCTGATCGGTCCTATCATTCAAATAAGCTTTATGTGCCAAATTACGTAAAGATAAATAATATGTAACTTCAGGAGCCTTTATCCACTTAGTCATTTGTTTTTACTGTTCAAAAAATTACTTACAATTGTAGTAAAAATGATATGTGGTTTATTAGTTAAAAAATAAACAAACATTAATTTTTTTTTATTTGTTTAAATAACAAAAAACGTCTGTAAAAAATTAATGTAAAATCATAAAACAGTCATTTGTTGTGGTTTGATTTTTTTTTTAAATGAACTACAAGGTTAGTAAAAAATTAAATTTGTTCTACAAATGACTGACATTAAAAATAAAGAAACTGTATTACAATCTAAACAACTAAATATTTTTAAAGCAGAAGTTCTCTGTTTGTAGCATCTGAAATAAATTTCAGTCACCCCTACTGAACTGAAAAATAAGTTTTCAAATACAGGTTTTTAAAGAAAAATGCATGGATGATAACCGATTCGATGTAGGGAAGGGTAACGGTATTTTCTTTTATTTCGTTAACGGTATTTACTTATTTCGTTAACGGTATATTAGTTATTTCGGTGACGTTATTTTAGGGATAACGGTATTTTATTTTAGTTATTCAGGTAATGTCAATGCACACCAATATTTTTAGCTCCCTTATGGCCGAGTTCCAATGACTGTCTAGTTTATGATCAAACTTTGGGAAAATATATCCATTTACAGCGATTTTTGTTTTTTCGATCTTGCCAGATTATTTTGGTAACGGTATTTGGTGACCATTTGCAGTGAGGGGTGATGTAAATGATCGAAAAATGTCGATTTTCATAAAAAAAAAACGAAAATCGATAATAGTTTTGCTTTTTGGCGGATAGGGCTCCAGCTGTTGGCCTTATTTTGTTGCCCAATTTTTTTTATGACAAAATAAATAAAAAAATTTAAATTAATTCTACAAATTATGGAATGCAAAATTTCAGATATTTTTTTTCGAAATTTTACAATTAATTTTTTTATTGAATTTTAAGTAATTTTAATATTACATACTTATAAATTTAAGGTGTATAATTAGCGTTTGTGATTTTTTTTTCAAGGGGGGGGGGGGGGTTATTTTTTTTTTTTTTGTTTGTTAATTTTAAAGAGCGGGCAATAAAATTTGTTATAAAAACTTAAAAAAAAAAACGGATTTTCTTCAAATTTGTATTTAATTTTGAAAGTCCCAATTTAAATCAAACTTATACAGATTTCAGAGTTATAATAATTACTTCTTTTTGCTATTTTTGCCATTTTGTTGAGGTGGAGGTGCATCATCAGCATCATCATCCTCAATATCTTCATCGTCTTCGTTGTGCCATTCTTCTTCCACCATTTCGTGTACTAAATGTTGACCACAAATGTAAACGGGTCCGGCACCTTGGATAAGTTTAAATGTAACCGAATCACTGGGGAATTCTAAATTCGGGCATAGTGTACGAGTTTCACCAGCTTTTAAAACAGCAATGGGAATTTTAATGGTTTCCTTTTCATTAATTTTAACTTCAGCCTAGCAATTGAAAAGAAAAATAACGGATATTTTAATTTAAGTGTCGAAGACAGAAACGAAAACACGTTTTTGTTTTATAATTGTGTTGGTGCTATATTTTGTTCTTACCTGTACTACATTGAATTCGCCGCTTTTAGCATCAGCACCCAGACTTATTTGTTTAATGATCAATTTTTGATCTGTTACATCTTTATCGGTTTCAGCTACTTCAAATTGTGCCAAAGGATCCTTTTCACTTAATTCAACACCTTAAATTTATAGAAAAATTTGTTAAATCAAGTTTATTAAGTTTTAGTTCACGCTGCCGGCAGACATGTTTGTTAAATTCGCCGGGCGCATTAAAACAATTTGCCATTACTTGCAATTTTGTTTGGTGCTCAGTTTTAGTTAAACTAATTAAACACTTACCGTAAAATGATTCTGTTTCCATTTTTATTTATTGTTAATTAGTTTATAATTAAAATTGTTTTATGGTTGTCTTTTATATACTAGTTTTTCTTTATGCTACTGTACAACTTTTCCAACACGTTGCCGCTAAGAGAACGAAGTCGATATGAAATTGTTGGCTGCGGCTAAGTAAAAACAATCACCAGAGGCGGCTAAATGTATTGCTTTTTTAGTAGTTAAAGAGCCAATTTAGACGACGCAATTAATTGCAGGCTTTTTATTAATTAACTATAAAAATTCTTTCCTAAAGTCCTATTTAATTGGTGATTTTTTGCTTACAACAACTCTTGACTCTGACGTTTAATCCGACAATATTCTTTAGTTGTTCATTCGTACACGCAGAAAAAAAGCCTTTCTTTGCAAAATTTTCTTAGTGCTGAAATAACGGCGAAAACGCTTGGGTAATATGCCAAACTGCGTTTTTGTTAAATTTCATTTAAAAAAAGTTTTTAGACAATCTGAAACCTTTTCGAGCAATAAAAATAGGGTGTCATTTATTCGGGGTTTTATTTTGATCAAACGACTAATTTTTAAAAGGTATTATATTTTTCGAATGAATAAAATAATTTTAAAAACACATAAATAATTAAAGTATTTTACTCTACAATATCAAATATTTATGAATTTTGGTTACTACACAGATATGATATATCAATGATATGCCATTTGACATTATATCGTTGTGAAAAAATTGTAGTTTTGAAAATCGTTAGTTTTAGTATATAAGTATAAGTTTATATATAAATTCAAAAAATACCATTTCAAATTAAGAAAAATTCCAAATGCAATTAAAAATATAACAAATGTAACTCAAAAAATAACAAATGTTATTCAACAAATATTAATGGAACTACAACTGATACTTTTTAAATTACATTTGGTATTGCATTTGTTATTTTTTCAATTGTATTTGTTATTTTTTGATTACATTTGGTATTTTTGAATATCATTTGCTATTTTTTGAATTTTGACAGACCAATTATTCTTATTAAATGGTGAGCACAATTTATTCTTTTCACATGCACATTCGCTTGTATGCATAATTATTTATTTAATTTCTTTTTATAATTGCAGCTAAAAGACTTGGAGGAATTGAAGAGGACAGAGTCTAAAAACATCCGAAATCATCTTTATTAAAGTTTAATAATTAATGTTAATGTTAATATTCATTTTACCCGATATTTTTCAAAATAGTTTTTTAAAATTGTTAAGCACATCCGATTTTATATGAAAAATAAATAAAATCATGCTCTTTCTATCTCATTACGCCAATCACTATAATGTAAACAAAACCATACGGTTCAAAATTACTATTTTGGGATGTCATTGGTAACCTGTCTGTGTAGTCTGTGACAGAAACTATCGTAACGATATCGTTTGGTTTATTGGGTTAGTAAAGGGTCCGCCATCTAACGTTTTTTTTTCAACTAGTGCTTATTTCGTGAATGGTAACACTTAGCTCATGTCTGATTTGACAGATAATTAGTTTTATCCTTCCGCTGAACGAATATGGTCCGTATGTTCGTTATCTTGTGAAAAAAGTGAAAGAAACTGGCATCCTCATCGATAAACCAAAGCGTGAAAAGCCAAAAACAGTGCATACACCCGAGAATATTGCTGCTGTGGCAGAAAGTGTGCGTGAAGCGCCATCAACTTCAATTCACCGTCGTTCTCAACAATTGAACATTTCGGAGACATCATTGAGACGAATTTTGCATAAAGACCTTGGTATGACGCCATACAAAGTCCAATTGGTTCAGGAGTTCAAAAAAAAAAGTTATTTGGAGGACCCTTTATTAACACGTTCGAAACAAAATCAGAACTTCACTTTATAGTTTTGATTAAATTACTTTTCTGTTCTTCCGTCACATATATTTTCGCCTAGTTGATAGCAAACATTTCAGTTAAATTTATTTTTTCGGTTTTAACTGAATAATTCTTTTACTGAGAAATTTTACCGGTTTTTGCTTTTTGATATTTTTTAATAGGGAATTCACATAGACAAGTTAATCTCCTAAAAATGGGATTAACTGATAAATCAAGCACTAAATAAGGCGATTATCTGACTATGATTTCTAAACGACTCTGTATTATACTACTAATTGTGTGATACTATGTGCTTTTAAATAAGTTCGGTTGGCAACGCTAACAAAACACACATACAAAGTCTGGTAAAAATGAACGTTAAGAGGCTGTAGCAAAAAAGTTCGGTTGGCAACGCTAACAAAACACACATACAAAGTATGGTAAAAATTAATGTTAAGAGGCGTCGCAAAAAAAATTAGCGCTGTCTACAAACATTTTTGCCAACGCCAGCATTTTCCTTGTTCCTCTTAGTTTAAACTGATAAAGTTGATCTTTCAGCAGTCAAGTTAATCAAAAAATGCATATGTAAACGAGGAAGATTAAAAAGGTGGATTAACGTTAATTAAGTAGATTGATTTCGCAGTCTGAACTCCCTATAAACGCATGTAAACGTGACCACAAATAAAACATTAGAACACAGAGTTGACAAAACATTAGTGCTGCCACCTATAAGGCATAAAAGTCGACCGTCACCATTTCAAAAATCGTCGGCACGTTTGGCGAAAAATCACCGTATACGGCAACACTGACCGCAAATAATTTCCCAAATTTGCAAAAACTTCTCCGGTTCTCCGCAAAATGTATGAATTCTCGAAAAGTTTTCGAGAAATTTTAAAATCTGGAGGAATTTGCAAATGCACCTCTGGTAGCCAATTTGACATTAATGATTTATTCTAGTTCGATTGAGTGAGCGCTGTTTCAAGTTCAATTGATTTGAACTAAGTCACGATTCTAGTTCAATGGAACGTTGACAACTTCGTTCAATCGTTCTCACATTCTATACTAGAGATAAATATGTAGAAATAAATTGCAACAAAAGTCAAAATGATGCGCCACTCGGCACATATGTTGTAATAAGTATTTAGCAATTAATACGTTCACATTGAACCCCAAAAAACGTATTTTTGTTTTTTCAAGTTTTCGACTGTCAAATTCCACACAAATTTTAAATCGAGAACTTGAAAAAAAACGAAAATACTTATTTTGGGGTTTAATATGAACGTAGTATAAAATCGCTTGTTTGATCATTTTTAAAGGTACCCATACACTTTGCAATCTTATTGCGAATATTATTACCAGTATTATTGTCATTTTTACCTACATAGTCCAATAAGATGTACAATACTTTTGCACAAGTATATATGCTGTGTAAGGATTTAAAAATTGCACAATGCGGCCAACACAACATCATATTTTTCACATTTCTTGGTTGCAAATAAGAATCAAAACCTTTTTGATTTTTTCCAACATATTGTACAACCTCCCAATATGACATACACAGAATATTGCGTAGTGTGTGGGTACCTTCAACAATCTATTCATATTTGGCACTTCTTTTTCGCTGTTATTAATTAATAACGATACAAAATTCAAAAAAAAATAAAAAGTTTAATAATATAAAAATAAAAATACTATATAAAAAAATATTTTAATAAAAATAAAGATGTATGAGTTTGATAAAAATCTATTCTTTCATTTGAATTTAAAATATTACTTTAAAAATTAGGTTCCTGTTGAAAAAAAAAACTATAAAAAAAGAGATAAAATCGAAGCACGAGTAAAACGAACGAAATTTACTATTGAACTAGAGGAGCTAATTAATATCGTTCAATTGGGTGAGTAGTTCAATTGAACTAGTTCTTTCACGAACTAAACAAGTCTACGAGTGAACGAAAAGAGAAAACGAAATTTGCATAGTTTTTGGTATCTTTGCATTGCCCCCACTTCGCCGGCATTTTGTCTTCTTCGTATTTGTCGAAAAAAATCTTTTTGCGTGAAATAGCACGAGTAACGTGGTTATTAAAACCAATATACATTAAATTAATATAAATTTAATCCAAAGGAATCTATAAAATCACAATGTCTGACGAATCATTCTATGGTAAATATTAAAATTAATAATTTCGGCAATAAAATGCAATAATTATTGCTAGACTACCGCTGAAAAGTCGGTGTAAAAAATCGACGTAAAAATGGCGGCTAGAAACGATTCGTATGTACATGATTTGCAAATTTGTACATAATTTGCAGCATTTTATTGTATTGCGAAAAAAAGTTTGTTAAAAGTTCTTGTAATAATTTGTTGCATTATTTAGGTGTTACTTTGAGCGGTGAAAATAGCTCTGTCGAATGGGAAGTTTTATCCAATGATGAAGATTATCCCCGCGGACAAAAATTAATCATCAGACAGATTCTTTTGGGAGCTGACGCTAAAGAGGATGAATTCAACGTTGTTGAGGTAAGTGATTTAAACAATCTTTTTTTTTTTTAAGTTTATATACCTACGTAGAAATCAAGTGAGTACATCTTGTGTAGTTCCTTTGGAAGTAGAAGAGGGGGTTAGTTATGTGTGTATAACCTTGATTATACATTTCTTGATCAGCGGTGGCGCAAGACTTTTTCATTGCGTGATAAAAATATATATATATACGGTTGAAATTAAATTTTTCGGGCACTCGTCGGAAAAATAAATTATAAGTTAAAAACGATTTTTTTCAATTATCGTTAAAGGGTACCAATCCCCGTGGTACTACGGAGATAATTACCATAATTAAGAAAAACAAGCATTTAAAATCACGTTTTTTTTTACTTAAGTCAACTGATTTTTTAGCGGCAAATTAAATCACTAAAAATATCAATGAAAAACTAAAATCGAGTTTCAATTAAAATATTTGCTAATTTCATTGAAAGTTTAATTGAATTCGGTCATACTAAGAAAATTGTAGTATCAATTAAAATAAAATAAGATTTTAATCATACATATTAAAAATTTAATTGAATATTGCTTTTAATTTCAAACAAATTTCCCCAAAAATTGGGACAAAACTGAAAAAGTTAAAAAAAATTTGGTAAAACCGAAAAATTAAAAAAAAAAATTTTAAATTTTAAGAAATCAACAATATTTTGAAAAATGCCAAAAATTAAAAAAAAAAATGTCAAAGTAGAGAAATCGGCAAAAAATTTAAAAATTGTTAAAATATATATAAAAACAAAATTTTAACAAACGCTTCTCGACAAAAAAATTGTTAATTTTTGGCATTTTTTTTTTCAATTTTATTGATTTTAGACCGAAAAGTTTATTTAGTAAAACATGGATTAACTGCTTAATTTCAGTGCGAATATGTTTTTTAAATTTAGGATTTTTGGCATAAATTCGGTTTACCGACACCTCACCAAAATAAATGAAATTTTGTCCTTTAATAGAAGAGACCACGCTGAGTCGAAATAAAAAAAAATTTTGCGTCGCTCACGCCCCCTTTTCAGTGGGCGGGGCTCCAAAGTTTGAAATGAAATTGCAAATAACTTCGTCGTTGGAAAGGTCTCGAAAATATCTTTCCAATGAGGTATATAATGTACCAAAATATTAACCCCTTGCTGCCCAAATAAAGCATTTTTGTTTTTTTTATGATTTTTTTTTTTTTTGTGATTTTTTTTTTTTATGATTTTTTTTTTTTTTGTGATTTTTTTTTTTTTTTAACGCTCTTTTTGTTAAATAACGCCTATATAAGTACATAAAAAGTGTATAAAAAGGGAAAGTCTGTTTTATAAGCTTTCATAAAAGGTACAACATGACCCCATAGGTCTTGAAATGAAGTAGTTATTAAGGGTTAAAGTTGACCATTAATAGGCAAAACTATGATTGTTGCAAGATTTTGAAAATTAGATTTTGTTGTATGGTATGGTTTAAGATTTTGTATGCAAAAAAAAACTTGTAAATATGGCAAAAATTTCTGCGGCCCGGGGCGAAGCCTCAGCGAAGCCGGTGGGAGGACTGGTGGGAGGAGAAACCCCCTAAGCCCGGCCGAAGGCCGGCTATGCAAAAAAACTTTATTCTACAAACATAGTTTAACATAGCCCACACTTGAATAAATTACAAAAAAAAGCTTGTGTTATTTATACAAAACTTGTATAAACCGGAAATTAGAAATTAGAAAATTAGATTTTGTTGTATGGTATGGTTTAAGATTTTGTATACAAAAGGAAACTTGTAAATATGCCAAAATTTCTGCGGCCCGGGGCGAAGCCTCAGCGAAGCCGGTGGGAGGACTGGTGGGAGGACTGGTGGGAGGAGAAAACTCCTAAGCCCGGCCGAAGGCCGGTTACGAAGAAAAACTATTTTGCAAAGACCCATATATGGTCACGTCGATATATGGTTCAAAATTTGAAAAAGGGTGTGTAAAAAAAATCATTATGCTTTTTTTGGGCAGTAAAGGGTTAATATTTTAGGACATTATATACACCATTGGAAAGATATTTTTGAGATCTTTCCGCCTGAAAAATATGGTCACGTCGATATATGGCTCAAATTTTGAAAAAAAAACGTTTTAAAAAAAAATATAAAAAAAACAAAAATTGTTTTATTTGGGCAGCAAAGGGTTAATATTTTAGGACATTTTATACTCCATTGGAAAGATATTTTCAATACCTTTCCAACGACGCCAGTTTTGTTAAGATCAGATAAGTAGTTTTGAAGTTATTTCGGATTTCATTTCAAACTTTGGAGCCCCGCCAACTGAAAAGGGGGCGTGAGCGACGCAAAAAAAATTTTTTTTGGACTCTGTGGGGTCAAATGTTCAAGGTCAAACAATTTTAAAAAAATTCTGAGAGGTGTCGGTAAACTGAATTTGTTCCGGATTTTTTATATAATTGTCTTTGTTTCAATTTTATAATTTTTTTTTTTTTTGTTAATTTTAGAGATTTATTTTTTTAATTTTTGTGCGTTTATTTATTTCTTTTTGATTTTTCGATTTTTTATTTATTTTTGGTGTTTATTTTTTAATTTTGGCGATTTTTAAATTTTATAATTTTTTTTTAATTTCGGTGATTTTTCAAAATTTTGTATATTTTTTTTATTTTTGATGATTTTATTTAATTTTAGCGATTTATTTTTAATTGTTTTCATTTTTTAAGTTTTGGGTATTTTAAGGCTGAAGTGCAGTTTAGCACCTTACGGCAAAAAAAAAAAAATATATGTATATATGTCCGGATTTGGGGTTAAAAAAGAAAAAAACCGAAATTAAAAGTTAGCGGCGCTCGGACCCGGGGACCCACTGGGGCTCGTTGCTTTTCTTCCACAAAATCATTAAAAGTCGTAGACCTTTACCTTTATATAGGAGCTTTGTTTTTACGCGTTCAAGGCGTAATCCACAGATATTCATTCCCAGGATAAGGAGAACTATTTTTGAAAGATCATCCATAATCAGAATTGCTCGGTGTTGGAATCGGTTGCCCTTAGAATTACGTGTTTTCTCTCATTCAAATAACGCCTTTCGGTTAAAAATCTTGGAATATTTCAATGGTTTTTGAACTATTTTTTTTTTCTTTTTTGAATAATGTTTTTTTTTTGTGTGGTTAAGTATGCAATGTTACCACTGGTAGGGTCAAATGCTTTAATACTTTATTTTTAAACTTTATTTACTTTTTATAAATATTATGGCTGGGGAGCCAATATGTTAGGCTATTAAGTGTATTTAATTTTTTATTTTTAAGATTAATACTCAGTTTTTTATTACTATGTAATACTGTTATTTGGCCTTGTGGGCTTTAGTATTATAGATGAATTATAAATAAATAAATAAATAATGCACAAGCCAAGTAAATCTTATATAGTTTGACCACGTCTAGGGTCGAAGAAGGAATTCCAAACGCACAAAAATTTTTTTTATCAATTTCGTACCATTTTTCGTTGTCTATCATTTTTGTATCTAAAATATACTTTAAATGAAATGGGTTTGAGACTGCCACATATAATTTATCATAAAACAAAATGCATTTTTAAAATCCTGAGAAAATTTTATTTCCTTTATTTACCCATACTTATAAGCTCTCAAGCGTGCCCGTGTTTAGGCCGAGGCCTTTCGGGACCTGGCCTCCTTAACTCATGTAAACTTTTTCCAAATATACATTGTTTTGTTGTAAAACAATTTCGCGATCAAGAAAACGTTTGCACACCACAAAAAATATGCCAGCGTGCGATAGTTTTGTCAGCTCTGGTATAGATGGTTTGTTAGGTTAACCGTACCTATTGTCATGTTTTTTTTTTTGTTGTTTTTCATTGTTTGTATAGTATTGTACTTTTGTGTTTACCAACCATATTATACACACATGCAGTCAGTTAAAAAAATGTATAATTTTATAAGCGTCATTGTTATGTCTTCTCTCTGTATCATTTTCGGTCATACCACCACCATCTTTTTCATAACTTTTTTTTTTTGGAACCTAAAGTGGAGGGATTTTGAGATTGAATGTATGCTTAAGCTACATTCAAAATATTTATACATATTTGAATTTGGTATTCCTTAACTATAGAATCAGCCCCTTAAGACTTTAGGTTGTAATTTTTGGTTATTTAATATTTTTTTTTAGAAAAAATCGTTGGGAAGAAGAAAACTTGGTTAAAATATATTAAAAGTTCAATTGACAATATTCCTTCATTAATTTAAATAAGGGGACAAGATTAAAAATATTTGATATGGTGCCACATATTTGGCACCATTTCATATCCGAAAACAAGAGTACCGATTCCAGTTTTTTCATTTATAGGACAGATTTTTCACAAAATTGCATTTAAGTTTTGCATGTTTGAATGAAGTTTTTTCTATTAATTTTCTATGGTAAATACTAAACGGTAGCAAGAATGTCTTGCAAGAATGTCATAAATTTTTTTATACAAAAATTTTTTTTTTGCTAAAATAATATTAAATCTTGAAAATTATAAAAATATAAACAAAATTAAAGTATCTCGTGAAAAAAAATAAAATTTAAGTGAATAAGTCTTTATTAAAGAACACAAAGTTTTAGAAAAGCTAGAGCCTTCATATAGCAAAATTTATGATTAATAGTGTTTTTGTTTAAGTTATGCCTATTATGGAGGCTCAAGCTTTTCTTAAACTTCGGGTTCTGATGAGATCTTTAGCCAGATCGAAATACTAGTATCAACCTAGCTAATATGTTAGAGTTTGCTTTATTTTTGTAAATATACGGAGGTTGGAAGCTCGTCATAATTTAAATAATAAAATTATTGAAATCTTAAATCTATTAAAATAAAGACTAATATATCAAATTTTAAATTACACATGGACTACACATGTAATTACACCAGAAGTGGCAACACTGATCTGATCTAAAATTATAACTGATTTTGAGTCAATTTTTAAGACTTAACCCCTTACACCAACTTAAAGATTTTTATGAAAAATTTGGTTTACATTTGTTCTGTAATTACTTAAAATGTTAGTATGTCCACTCAGGGAAAAATGTTTTATCATATTGATGATATTGTTTCATAAATCGATAGTCATCCATTATTCATCATATTTAAGAAAGTTTCATAAATATGATGAAAAGTTTCATAAAAATTTATGACAAATGTTTCATAGGCCTTCATCATTTCTTAAAAAAGTTTCAAAAACTTCGTGATAATAATTTTTTGCTTTTTATTGAAATTTTTTATTTTGAAATTTAGAAAATATTTGATTGCAATTTAGACTTTTTAAAACTTAAAAACTACCAGAAATGATTTGAAATTCTGAAATAGTCATTTAATAATATTTAATGTGTTCTCTACACATTTTTGACCAAGCAGGCATTCAACGACATTTGGATATCAAATTTGTTTACTAAATATTCAAGCCTAAATATATTCAAATATCCAACAATTTGCTACATAAATTTGTTAAATAAGTAAAATCCCTTAAAGGTGCTCGTGTAATGTCCTACGATATACACAATATGCATATAAACCATTTAAAAATATCAGAAGGTGTTAACATATTATCGGATATCGTAATATCAAGAGATCATTCGGTTAAATCAAACTAAATACCATCAGTTAGTTAGAATTTATTAACATCTCATCTAATTAAATTTTATACATTTTCCCATTTTTTGGATAAACTTTTAAAAAGTTTCACATTTTTCTATAATTTTGGTAATTTTTTAAACTAAAATGAACTGTTAACAGTTCATTTAAAAATATATAATCGATTTATGTAGCCAAAAGCTACTAAAACCAACAACGGTTAGTAAGAATAGTGCATATTTAAACGGAATTATCCAATTTCTTATTTATTTATTTTTATTTGTTTTCTTCATTTCCAATGACCTAGCCTTTTGGCCATAATCGGTTATAAACTTCTACTCAAAAATAAGTTACAATATTTCTGTATTTGTATAACAAGAGATAAATAATTAAAATTAATTAATAAAATAAATATAAAAATTTGTAATGTATAAATATATAATAAAAAATATTAATTATAAAATAATTAGAAAATATAAAAATAAATCCCAAATAATCTTAAACAAAAACTACAATCTATATCAGCCATTAATTGTTGATTAAATACTCTTCTATCATCTATTAGAAACATTTTGAATAAGTTTTCTTTTTAATGTATTAATCGAATCACAAAAATCTCGCCTTAAAGTATTTGGCAAATTATTAAAAGCCCGTGTAACATCTAATCCAATATTTAAATTTTAAAAATCCTGTAATGTTAACGAACATTATATATTAAAACACTTTAAAAATTAAAGTTCCACCAACTTATAATAATTTATTTCTTCAAATTACATAACCGAGCCTATTTAGGACATATATGTTAAATTAAAGTTGCAAAATATACTTGTAAGAAACCCGTTCCATTTTAATCTGTTCTAGAAAACATCTTAATTATATTTATGAATTAAAAACTGAAATATACAACGGTTTCTTTAAATCGGATCGTGTGTGTCAAAGAAAAAGGAACTTCAAGTTTTTCCCAAATTTTCCGAACATTTCGGTTCTAAAGAGATGCGCTTAACAGCGAACATTTCTATTTATATCTGGTCAGATGCAATGTCCAGGTATTTCACATCATTCTTTAATTTTGATTCTGACTTCTCAGTATTACGTTTCTTATCATGATTACAATGCTTTAAACATTGAAGACGTACGGCAAACTTAAAATTCATTGGATTCAGTAGAATTTATTCAACGTCAGATGTTAATGTTCGTGATTTGCACTCTTTGGTTCCCATTGTACGTCGTAAGGTTGCAACACATTCTAATGGTTGGTTTAACTGTCCTGAAATTACTTACCATATCTCAATGCGTAATATAACGTATAAATATTATATTCAAAGCAAAAGTCCTGAAATTTTCTTATATTATTGAGATCGTTCAAAAGGGATATTAAGGGCAGCTAAGGGGCGTGCACATTCTGATGTTATTCAGAATCTTGGTCCGAGACAAATTTGGAGTTATTTGAAAGGCAATGGTTGCTTGGAAACGGATGACCGTTTCACCTCTGCTGACCCAGATGAGGTCAAAAAATAATTCGTAACACAATTTAACTTTAAAAAAAAGACAACAAATTTTGTAGGGAAATTTGCAATATTATTTTTAGATTATAGTACAATTGCAGTTTTTTAATTAGTACAATTGCTTTTTCAAAATTTGATCCTACGTCAAAAGTCGGGACATCAGAATTCGTTTTAGAGGTATGGTTCCTTCGGCAAAGTTTCTTATTTTGATCCCTAGAATACGATTTTCCTTGAACGTTGAGCGATTTTTTTTGCCTCCATACAAATCGACCCGACCCAGTATCCATATATGGGTCTTCATATATATATGTGTCTCCATATATGGGCAACTGACATTGAAATAAGAAAATTCATATATGGAATAATATATGAACTCATAGATTTTACAAAAAAAACTTTTTTTTTTATTTAATTTTTTGTATTTCTTTGTCATTTGAATAATAATCTAAAAATTAAAATTAATTAATTTTACGTATTTATATGTAAACTGTTTAAATTAATTTATAATCAACATGTTAAATTTTAAATTAAATTCCTATGCTGTAATAATAAGATCTAATCTGGATGAATAGGAAAGTCATAAATAAATAAATCTAAATCTAAACCTATATGAACTCATATATGAATGTATATGCCATATATTATCATATATGGTGTCATACATTTCCATATATAACACATAACTTTAAATGTACATATTAACCAATATATGATTCCATATATGTCAGTTATGTTCATATATGATTCATATATACTCATATATGCAATATAAGTTAACTTTTATTTCTTAAATTATAATTTAGTTTATTTTGTTTTAACAATAACAAAATGTTATCTAAAGATATATGATATTAAAGCGTATATTTTAAGGAACTTTAAATATTATTCTAACCTATACTACTTCCTCATTAGCACCTAGCTTTTCTGTAAAACTTGGAGTTGGTGACATTTCATCAACGATTTCTGCTAATGATTTTCCAAACACAAAAATAGATCTATCCTTCTTAGGATGTAATCTAAATATGACACCAGCAGCATTGCTATTCCAATTCCAACATATCAATTTGCAGTCGAATAGGAATAAATCTTCTTGCATGGATAAAATATTCTATAAAAATAAAAAGGGAAATGATTAATTCTAGCTTGTAAAAAAATGTTTATTTGACAACTTACCAAACCTACAGTTGAATCAATATTTGTTATTTCCTCACCCTTAAGTATTATGAACTTAATATTACTATCCCCATGTGTGGCCACAAATTTAATAACTTTTGATTTAAGATATTCGGCCGAAGAATAGCAAAGATTTTCTTGAATTTCGACAACACCCACTTGAACAGAATTGATTTTTTCTTGGTTTATAACAATCTTTGGTCTGGCACTATTATATAAAATAAATAACATATTTACCACAATGCCACAGACCATACCGTATTCTAAACTCCAAAATAAGCAAACTAATAGTGTAACTAAAAATGGAAATATATCAAGTTCTGAAAATGAAAAATAACTTAAAGATTATGTGTTCTTTCATTTAAAAGCATTTTTTTTGTCTTACTTTTGGATTTCCATATTTCGACAACACGTTCATATTCTACCATAAATATCATGGCTGCTATAATTATGGCCGACAAGGTGGTTTTGGGTATGTAGTAAAATGTAGTTGTTAAAAATGCCAAGGCCATTAACACTAAAGCGCCTGTTACGGCACCACCCAAAGGTGTTTTAACACCACTCGAATTATTAATAGCGGATCTGGTAAATGATCCAGTTATAGGCATGGAGGATACAAAACTACCTAAAATATTACATAAACCTAAAGCTATCATTTCTTGAGATGCATCTACTATTTTACCCTTCGCTAAAATATAGAAAAATTTTATTTAAAATGTAACTGAATGAATCAAAATTTTTGTACTTACAAAAGGATTTTGCTACAGCTATACTTTCTAATATAGAAATCAATGGTATCGATGCTATAGAGGCTCCTAAATTTGAAACCATCTGGCCAAAGTTGTAAGTAGTACCATTTACCGTGGTTTGAAATGGCGGTGGCTTAAATGGTGGAATTCCTGGTGTTATTTCACCGCTTACACTAAATGGCAACCAATCATCATGACTAATAAGATAACAAAGTAATATGCCAACTATCACTGCCAGAGCATTACGAGATAGGGAAATATATTTTGTAAGGGTCTTATAAGAACAGGGAAGATCTTTAATTTTCTAAAAGAAAAAAAAAAAAAACAATTTAACAGGAAAAATATTAAAAAAGCTGTCACAGACGATCACTATTGTAAAAAATCATTTAAATAAAGCAATATATTAAAAAAAAATTTACTGAGGTATTCATAATGAAAATGTCGCACAATTATATTGACCAACCATTCCTCATTTTAAAGCATGATCCCGCTTTGAATTTTTACCGTTTTTTAAACCAAACCCGCTTTTTATATTTTTTAATTTTAAGATTTTTTATAAACAATAAGGGAAAGTGTCCAATTATGTACCTTTTTTCGTGCTGTTGCTTGAATATGTGAAAACTGTCATCGGGTTTAATGTCTGCCATTACTATATTAAAAAGTTTCGACTTGAATTCACACATTTTTCTTGGTTTTATTGTGTCGTGTCAAAAAAAGCAAAATAGTGTAATTTCTTGTGAACATAAGAAGTGATTAACAAACATGTTTTAAAGAATTTTCCAAGTTGAATTTTTGTAAACGCTAAGAATTTCACAATTTTAATAAAAATAGTTTGGAACCAACTTAAAAAACATAATAAAAAAAATGCGAAAAATTAAATTTTCATAATGTTTCCCAAGTTGGCCTTTGATATATTTTCTTATTTTTATTCAAGTTTTAGTATTTTTTAAATGGTTTACGCATCAGTTTAACTGTTCTTGCCTATTTTGGACAATTTTTCAATATGTTTCCCTTAAGCAGCTTTAAACAATACATACAACCTTTTAATAAACAAAATTTTAATAAATTTCAGTTTAAACACAAATTTTTTTTTTCTGTTTGAAATAGAGAAAATTCTAAATAAAATTGAGATTTTCCAATTGAAATTGAGAAAATTACAATTGAAATTGAGACTTTACAATTAAAATTGGGACTTTATTTAAAATTGAGAGATTCAAAATGAAAGTGAGATTTTCACTTAAAATTGAGAACATTTCAAATGATAAATTCTAAATCAAGAAATTTACAAAACAAACTTCAGGTTTCAACTTTTATTTAAAAAATTTTTTATGAAGTTGAAAAAAAAAGATGAAAAACATGGAGAAAAAAGAATTAAAAGAAATAGATTTTAAATTCATACATTTTCATATGATAATGAGATTTTCTGTTTGAAATTGAGAAAATTCTCAATAAAATTGAGAATTTCCGATTAAATTTGAGAAAATTACAATTGAAATTGAGACTATAAGTTTTTATATTATAGAAAAGATAGTTATGATAAAAATATTAAAAACATTTTAGGAAAAATAGAAAAAAGCTACAGAAAACTTTGGTAATTTCCAGAATTTTATACACAACTTTTTTTGGAGATTGGAAAACTTTTCGGAAAAGTGAACAAATTGCTGACAAATATTTTTCATAAAAAATTCCAAAATACTCAAATTTAACGCAGAATTTATTTTTTTTTAAATAATTTCTTAAGTAAAAAGAAAACTTTTTTTAAAATGAGAACATTTTTTTTGAGGTAATATTTGAGTTTTATTACCCGAAAAAGAAATTTTTCGTAATACATTGTCTGAATGCCTTTTTTCCAAATAATTTTAGCAAAAAAAATTACAAATTTGAAACAATCTGGACTTTTAAACAAAAAATTTTTTATATTCCGCTTTTTGGGAACCAAAATCTCGTCTGCCGAGTCCAGCTTTCGATCAAAAACAGTTGGTCACGTTAAGCGTAATTTTAGCAGGAGTTTTATTTATGAAAATCATTGCTGCAGCTTTCATACAAACGCATGATAGCCAAAAATTGATTTTGACCAAATACTTTTCCGAATCAAAGAACTTGCAACGAAATGGCATTGATTTGTTGTTGCATATTTTTTGCATACTTTATTATAAATGCATATTTTTGCATGTATTTTGTAAAAACTAAAATTATGATTTAGTTAAAAATAAACAAAAAAAAAAGTATTTGTAACCCTCAACATAGCATCAGGTTGTCATTAATATACATTGATATTGGATTTCATTTTTAAACCAACGCTTCCGAGTAATAAATCGATTTTTAAAAATTCGTAAATTTTAATCACGCATTTTTTGACTTTTAATGCATATTTTAGGATTTTTAGTGCATATTTTTTTTTTGTTTTGCATTTAATACCCTGATATTAATATTGTTAAACTCAGTCTCTTATTGTCGCTAAATACCTTCTAAAGTTCTGCCATTAAACGTCAAAAATCAAAAAATTCAAATCACAATTATTAAAAAAGCCTTTGACAAAGGGTTGCTCTCAATTGGTATGCTAAGAAATCTTTATGAATAAACTATTGCAGGTAAAAGCTCATTGTTGTATGCGATATAAAAGCAGCTATTAACTTATCATTATGAATATCCCAGTAAAAATTGATATTCTTGGAATTTTTAAAATATTCTCAGTAGTATTGACCGCCTCGAGAAAAAATTTCCTAAAAATTTGTTAAACATTTAAAATTTACTTACTCTCATTGCGAGCAATGTCACTAAAGTACATACACCTAAAATAGCATCATTTCTTCTTGTTTCCGTTATGTGAGAGAAAAAATTAATCCATGAGTCTAAAAACTCATTCGAAGGACCTTAAAACAATAATATATTAAAAAAATAAAATCATTTTAAATTTGATTTTAAAACTTACTTTTTATACCAAATAAATTATTAATTTGACCACTTCCTATAGTGATAGCAGCAGCCGTTGTAAAACCTGTAGTTACCGGTACTGATATAAATCTAACTAAAACACCAAGATTTAGAATGCCTAAACATAATATTACACAGCCAGATAAAAAACAAGATAATACTGCATAATCTGGACTACCAGAAATGTGAGCTTGTACCATCAAAGCCATAATGGCTGTAGGTCCTGAATAAAATGAAAATTTTTAAATAACGAAATTTGTTATATAACATTTTCTAAATCTCTCGAAACACTTACCCACTGTTATATCTTTACTGGTACCAAATATAATATATACAAAACATCCCATAAATGCTGAATATAAGCCATATTGTGTTGGTAATCCTGCTATGGTCGCATACGCAATAGCCTGTGGTATGGTAGTTAAACCAACTGTTAAGCCGGCCACAAAATCCGCCAATAGAAATTTTGGTGAATATTTTGGTAACCATTTTAATATGGGTATAAAATTTGTAAACTTGTTAGTTGTACAACAATTTCTTGAACGATTTTTAACAATTGAGTAAACATTTGGTAAATTTTCTCTATATAAATTATCTAAAAAAAATAAAAAATTAAATTTTTAAGTGGTTTTATAATGTTGTGTTAAATTGTTAACAATAAACGTTTAATTAAATATTTATTTAACATGCTGTTATAATATTATCAGTTAAAGTTTCCAATTTTTATACATTTTTAACGTCATTCATTTGTTATACATTTTAATCGGTTAAAAAATTATGTTTATTTATTTTAAACCTAAATATTTGATTTAAAATGTATGATAAATTGTTTTACAGCAATATTGGACTTTATTTAACATTAAGTACCCATTTGGTATTCCAACTTTAATTAATTGTTCTTTTTTTTTTATTAAAATGTCATGGAATATTTTAGCGGCATGTTTTCGGTTGATAAGTTTTTTTTAATAATAAAAGGGTAATAAAAATTTAAAGTATATTTAAAGAACAATTTGGTAAGATATTAATCTTCCGTCCTCACACCTATTTTGTATACAGGTGTAGTATGATTATATGATTTAAATTGTTATGTTTGGGCCAATTTGATCGAATGTTTTATTACCATATTGACCCAATATGATATTGGCATATTGATACAATTAAATTTGGTTCTTATTGATTTTTTTTTGTCTAGGATTGAAAAATTGTGTTTTTTTCTTTTAAATTGAGGTCATTTACCCTTATCGTGAATATTTGTTCCCTCGAATTGTTTTCCCTTTTCACTCAATTCCAATCGTGAATAAAAGTTCCCTCGAAATGTGTTCCCTTTGTCTAATCATTCACTAGTGAATAGCATAACACAATTTCAGGGGAAATTCACGATACCAATTTTCAGTTGAGGGGGAATGAAAATTACATGTGAACAAACATTTCCCTTTTTATTCAAGATATGGGTGATTATCTGCGGAACAATCACATTTTGAGTGAGCGACCCCCATATAACGCTTATAACTTTGATCGCTTGTAAGTTTTACATTACACTATACTGAAAAAAAAAAAATCCATATGTAATATATTCGAAACCTTTCGTACATTGTACGAAATATTTCGTTATTTCGCACCACGAAAATCTTTCGTAAAATACACAAAAACTACGAAATTTTTGTGTGCATTTTACGAATTTCCTTTTTTTTAACGAAAGAAAATCTTTCGAACAATATACGAAATTGCGTAATTTTTATGTGGATTTTACGAAGTGTTTTTTATATTCTACGAACAAGTTTCGTTGATACAGGAAATTACGATTTTTTTTTGATGTTTCGTTAGCTTTATTATGAAACAATTTGTAAAATGAAATAAAAGTTTTTTTTTTATATTTAACAAAATATTCTTAGTTTTTAAATAAAAATTGTATCGCTCATTTATAAAAAATTTTCAAAAATTTGTATTCAATTTTTTTTTGGCCAATTTACATCAATAGTGTAATTTATTTAAAACCAAGTTATGTTAATATTTCATATTAATAAATTTTATCAATTTATTTATTTTTAACAATTGAGTAAACTTTCTCTATATAAATTATATAAAAAAATAAAATTTTTAGTGGTTTTATAATGTAGTGTTAAATTGTTAACAATAAACGTTTCATTAAATATTTATTTAACATGCTGTTATAATATTATCATAATAGTTTCCAATTTTTATACATTTCTAACATAATTAATTTGTTATACATTTTAATCGGTTAAAAAATTATGTTTATTTATTTTAAATCTAAATATTTGATTTAAAAAGTATGATAAATTGTTTTAAAGCAATATTGGCCTTTATTTAACATTAAGTACCCATTTGGTATTACAACTTTAATAAATTGTTCATTTTTTTTTGTTTATTTAAATGTCATGGAATATTTAAGCGGCATGTTTTCGGTTGATAAGTTTTTTTTAATAATAAAAGGGTAATATAATATTAAAGTATATTTAAAGAACAATTTGGTAAGATATTAATCTTCCGTCCTCACACCTATTTTTGTATTATACCCCTGTATGTTTTAATGATTTATATGATATTGTTTAGTGTTTTTTTTTCTTTTAAATTGATGTCATATTCATATTATCTGCGGAACAATCACATTTTGAGTGAACGACTTTTTACCCTCATATAAAGCTTATAACTTTGATCGCTTGAAAGTTTTACATTACACTATACTGAAAAAAATCCATACGTAATATATACAAAACCTTTCGTAATATTTACAAAACCTTTCGTAATATATACAAAACCTTTCGTACGAAATATTTCGTTATTTCGCACCACGAAAATCTTTTGTAAAATACACAAAAACTACAAAATTTTTGTGTGCATTCAACGAATTTCCTTTTGTATTTTACGAAAGAAAATCTTTCGAACAATATACGAAATTGCGAAATTTTTATGTGGATTTTACGAAGTGTTTTCTATATTTTACGAACAAGTTTCGTTGATACACGAAATTACGATTTTTTTTCGATGTTGTGTTTGCTTTAGTATGAAACAATTTGTAAAATTAAATAAAGTTTTTTTTATATTAAACAAAATATTCTTAGTTTTTAAATAAAAACTTTATAAAAATTTTTATTCAATTTTTTTTTGGCCAATTTACATCAATAATGTAATTTATTTAAAACCAACCAATTTAAAAACCAATATTAATTAATTTTATCAATTCATTTATTGTTAGGGTAAAAAATATATTAGAAGAAAATTTGAATAAAATCAGTTTTAAAAATAAATTTCAAATCCCAATACTTGAGCACTATTCGCAACATATTGGTGTTTTTGTTTCTTTATCTTTTGAACCTGCATATTTTTTTGTATAATTCTACTACTTTTTTCTTGAATCCAATTTTTAACGTAGAGAAATCCAGTATTGTGAACGGACTTACTCTTATATGTTTTAAATGTAAATATAATTTATAAATATTATTTATATATCGCACTTGATCAACAAGAGGGTATTAACACAAAATTTTAAAATTTTCAGTATAGTCAAAAAACTGTTTATGGCCACATTTTAACAGAATTTAAAAATTCAAACATATCATAATAAGCTAATTACATTTGAAAATATATATACATTGTTTTTGTTTTAAATTTTACCACTCATTGCAGAAAAAAATCAATTTTTTGAGTTAATACCATTTTTTTGAAATTTTATCGATTCAAATTTATAGAATCAACAAAACCGTATTAACTCAAAATACAACCAAATATAAATAAAACAGTTTGATTATGTTTAACATAAATAATATCAAATCAAAATAATACCTTTTTTATGAAAATATACTATTCATTTCTATTTGAACTTTTGTATTAACTCGAAATAATACCTTTTTGTTGAAATAAAGGTAATCACTACATTATCATGAAAATGGTCTCAAAAGTGGTTTTCGAGATGAAAGATTAATCGGAATACGTTGAAATTTTTACAATAGATAGATATTGATATTGTTAGTTGATTTCTTGAAAAAAGTGATATTTTAAAAATTTTGAGTTAATACCCTCTTGCTGATCAAGTACGATATGTATATAATTTATAAATATAATTTATAAATAAAATTTGATTAAAATACCCAGCAAAACTTGTATAAGTTCTACAACTAGTTCTTTAGATCCAGTACTGGTTCTTTTGAAGAACAGGTACTAGTTCTATAGAACGGTTCTACAACCCATTCTTGAATCCGTGATTTTTGTTTGAAATTGTCACGCTGCGAGCTGGTTCTATGGAACGGTTCTAGAACCTATTCTTACACAAATTCAAGCATACGTATTATATACAACTAATGCTTCAGGATGGAAAATTTGAAAAAATTTGTATGTGCAAAAATTGTGCTGAAATTAAAGGAAGTACAAAAATGGAATAAAGCAAACAACTTTCAGTTGTACTTATTTAAAAATAACTATGATGTGAAAGATACAAATGGAATCCAGTTTTAATTAAAATCCTGCAGATTTCCTCAGAAAATGAATTTTGTTCGTGTACGTTTCCATCAAGTTTTTCACAAGCGAAAATCGTCCGATTTTGATAGTAAATATTTACTGAACCGTAGCAAATTTTTGTCGAAAACTAAAAGCCCTCTACTTTATACCGTTTTTGTCTCATCATTTCGGCACCATTTTTGCTCATAAAAAAGTTGACAGTTTTTAGACCCTCTGTTATGATGTGATTTTTATTTATAATTTTACTCTCATCAACGGTGCGGTACATTGGCGTAACAAAGCATAAAAATACGTCTGACATTCGTGTGTCGCCACTACATTCAGATTTAAAAAACAGTATTGATATAATTTTTTCTAAGATTTTTATAATACAACATTCAACTCCTATCTAGGCAACACTGAACTGTAAGAATTTCTAAAACTGTTATGGATTTTTTTTAAGTAAACTGCAACTCCTATTATGGCTTTTTAATTCTTTTGTGTTTTTGTATTAGCAATATTATTGCGCAATTTTTTGATTTTGTTCTTTAATCTATTACCACATATGGCAATAGAATAAAGAACAGAAAGGTGAAGTTGTGCTATAATATCACTGCAGTTTTAATGCTTTTTGGACAAAGTACTAGAGTCTAAAACGAAATTGGTTAATAAAAAGCACTAACGATAATTTACAAAAACACGAATTTAGTGTTTTCTTTAGTTTGAAAATATTAATTTAGAAATTCTCTTAGTATATGAATGTTGAGGCCCTATGCTCCTTATAGGAACGACGGGAATATATATATGTATTTGCAAAGTTTTGTTGAAAAATGTTCAGCGAATCTATGACGTGTCATTAATGAGTTAATTATGCAGTGAAACACGGTTATAACAAACTATATTATAACAAAAGATTTTTCTGGTCCCAACGCATTAACTAACATATTTCATACAAAATATTACGGTTATAACGAACATCGTTTATAGCGAACTTTTTATATAACGAACAAAATTTCTTATAACGAACATATTAAAATAATCTAGAAACTTCAGCACTTAACTTGAAACTTCACCGAAAAGAATTAAAATTTTGTATGAAACATAATTTAATGGCAGAATTGTTTCAAAATTACAAAGAAAAATTAAAAACTAGGGAATTAAAAAATCCTATCATGCTATTAATTTTTGGAAAATATTTACCACGCTTATAGCGAACTTCGCTTAGGGTTATGTGCCCAAGGTCACATCTCCACTCGCGGACCAATACGGTCCATTGTGAATCCCTTCAGTGAAAAAGTAAGAAAAAATAGGAATAGACAGATAGATAAATTGAAAGATAGATATAAAGAAAGATAGAAAGGATATATACTCCCCAGAACAAGCTCTTATCGTCCCCTTACTAGAAACAGCCGTCATATTTCCCTGACAAATCTCAGCAAATCTACTGGATTGCATCCATCGGCACACCCAAGTTTGTCGTGAAATCTATCTCCTAGTCGTTTCTGTTTGAGACCATGCACCCTCGGACAGTGGCACATTATATGCTAAACTGTCTCCAGTTCCTCAACGTCCTCGCACAACCTGCAAAAGTCCGGTATGTCCCTGTCCCATCTGCTTGTGAAAGCTCTGACAGAACAATGACCGGTCAGGAACCCCGTAAGGGTCCTGAGACTTCACTTATAACGAACTAAATTGTCCGGTCACTACGAGCTCGTTATGACCGTGCTCCACTGTACTTGAATTATAAAAAAAGACTAAACAAATTTAATCCTGCCTCCCTGATAACGAATTAATTTCTCCTGTCCGGAGTTAGTATTAACCTGGTTTTACTGTAGCTATAAATCTCTTGCAAGTTGTGAATAAAAATTTTAATGATCATCTCAAAATTTGAAATACAAAATATTGTTAAACTTGTAATATTGTTTAATTCAAAAATTAAATTAATAATGCAGGTTTAAAATATACCGCACAGTCAAATTTCTTTTCATTTTGTTTAAATTGTTATATTTTTATTTCAAATTGGAATTTCTAATTTTTATACTTTTAAAGCAAATTTCATTTGTCATTTATTATTTTACCTTGTTTTGTGAAAACGTGCATTAAACACGTTTCCTCGCATTTACTCTTAAAGAATTTCAAACAATTAAAGTAGATGAAACAATGTATTAAGGTAAAAATCATAACATTTAAACAAATATTAAAATGTGTCAAAGATTATCAGTTAAACTAAACACTGCGTGAGTATTTTAATCAAACATCTTCCGGTAAACAACGCTCAGCGCTTGCATAAAAACTAAATTAAAAGAAATTAAGCTTAGACAGTTGGTTATGGTTGTACACAATTATTAAATAATTGAAGTCGCTGAATTATTATTTTCATTTTCAAACATTTTTTTTACAACAATTATATATTGGAGCAGTTTCGTTTAATTCAACATAAACCGTTTTTTGTGTTGTATATTTATTAAAATTATAGTTTAGGTTTTTAGTTTGAATCAAGGTTTTTGATTTTTTGTTGAAATACAATTTATTTAAAAATTCATATATTGTTTTTATTACTCGCACCTTCAAAATCTGTCATTTTATGTTTTTTATGTATAAATTTCTAATACTTTTGACACTTTTTTATTTTAATTTTTTTTTGGTCAACTAATCACGTCCACTCTCTACTGCGTTTAAATATTGAATGAATATTATTTTAAAGTTTAAATTTACTTGTCAAATCGGTTGTATATTGTGTATTCGGATTTCTATGAGCATTTACGTGTAGACTAACATTACAACAAAAATTTCAGAGAGTTGGCAAGTTAATGTTAGCATTACTATTATCTCTCATAGATAATTTCTTGTCATTACTTTTTTAATTACTCTTTTTTTTTTTGTGATAACAAATGAGCAATCACACTTTGTTTATGTTTTAATTTTTGTTACCATTATTGTTACGCCTACTTTTTCAAATGTCCTACAATTTCTCAAGATAATCTTAAACGATAAATCAAAATGGTCAATTAATTTTTGTTTTTTTTAAGTACAAGTAGTAGCAAATACTAAAATTGGTTGATAATCTTTAGATTTTATTTGGGTTTTTCGAAATGGCGTCAATCTTAATAAAAGTATTATAATTCATTTTTTAGTATCGATTATTTGGTGTTTTTTTTTTATAAATTTGATCAATGTACTTGAATGGAAATTTACTAAATCACGGGTTATAAATGATTAATTTTTGAAATTTGATTAAGGAAGGTATTTAACTACATACACTAAAGATTCAATTGCTTGTACAGTGGAGTGGGCTCCTTTTGGCTCAGCAATATTTTTGAATTTTACAATAAAAAGAGAACATAGTTACAAAAATCTAAAAACTACAATGCTTATTCGATTAGTTGTCAATATTTAAACTTTGTTTTCTAATCGATTAATATTTTTGATATAATATGATCTAATATGACAAGATTATATTAGATTTTGGTAGAACAATATTCTAATAAAATTTTTGATATAAATTAAACAATATATGTAAAATTGGTGCGAAATTCAAATCTGTATAATTTTTATTGTTTTTGCTATTTGACTGAAAAAAATGTAAGTTTCTTGTCATTTAATTTAAGCATTGGGGTCTTTTGCATCTAAAAAAATATACATATTATTTATTATTTAACTTTATAAAGTTAAACGCAAAATAAACAGCTAAATTAAAAAAATATAAATTAAAAGTTTGATATAATTTCGAGGCCATACTCTATATTTCTTTATTAGGATATTGTCCTAACGAATAATCTATAGAGTTTTTGTTTTTAAAGTTATTAATTGACCACTTTCAGGAATGTGTTGATAGAACTATTTCGGGAATTTTCTAGGTTCCCATCATATCAGAGCATGTTTTGAAAGAAGTGACAATCCCATGCAAAACATCAAACATTCGTATAAACTAGTTTTCTCACTAAATGAGAACTAATATATGAGCTCGAAAATAAAGATTATCACCATTGATCAAAAATAAATTGAAAACTTGTTTGTTATGGCATCCTCTGCCTTTGGTAGATATACAATGCACGCTTTTTTGTTATTTTTCTCCTTGTTTTGTTTTGTTTCACACTTGTCTTGTTTTGTTTAAAAACAAGATGTAAAGTGGGAGTAAAGAAGACCGTACTTTGTCTTTTTTTACAAGTTTGATATAATTTTCATTAAAAATAAAAATTATGTTTTTCGACCTTTAATTGAGCAATGAAAATGAAAATTATTCAAGTTCGAGGCCATACTATATATTTCTTTATTAGGATATTGTCCTAACGAATAATCTATAGAGTTTTTGTTTTTAAATTTATTAATTGACCACTTTCAGGAATGTGTTGATAGATCTATTTCGGGAATTTTCTAGGTTTTCATCATCAGAGCATGTTTTTAAATTTTAAAAAAATATAAATTAGTATTTTTCTCTAAAAAAAAGTTGTAGATAATTGCAAAATTTATGCAAATAATTAAATCTGACAATTAAAAGCGAAATCACCTAAAACAAATAATGCTTTTAATTTTTTTTACAAGACCAACCAACATTTTACATTTGGTTTGGGTATTGCGAAATTGCCAGGTTCGAGTAAAATTATTGTCATGCGCTTGTTGTTGTGTTAAAATAAATTTTGTCACGAATTACACTTAATAAACTTTAAAAGTGAATTAAGAAATAATTCATTCGAAGCTCTGTCCCAATATTATTTCTAGTGATTCCGATGAAGCGATTAAATAATTTTAAACTATAAACTTGATCGGAAATAAAAAAATATGTATTTTGTTCTCAAAAGCAACAAAAAATGGTGCCGTATTTTTTATCAAATGCTTTACTTTTTAATTTTAAAAAATTAAATCCAAAAGACAGTCTGTCCACGGACTAAAAACTGATTATATTTTAAAGTACCCATTAAAGAAATCAAAATTAACCATTTACACTTTTTATTGTTTTATACTCTTATAATAATAATATAGCTTCTTTAAGTAGCTACTGATATTGAAGTTTTTCACTTTTATAGAATTTTAAACTACAGTTGAACATCGATTATCCGGGTTGCACGGGACCGGACTCAGCACGGATAATCGAAAACACGGTTAATAGAAGTTACCCTGCGGGAAATGGACCAGTCACTAGTATTGTCACGAGACTAGATCTTTGTGTGTATGAACCTGTCCCAGTTTCGGTCCTGGTATATGAAAGTGACCGGTACTTTTAACATGGGCTTGTCATAGGAGGTGGCATTTGCTACCTTTGGAGGACATTGTGACGTGGCGAATAACTTGATGACGGTTACCTTTCAACGTACCGACTTAAATGAATAAGCTACGGGACATGTTAAAAGTAGGTCATGTTAAAGTATGATAATTTTAGGATTTATGTGATATGCAACAGTACCAGTGGGAAAATAATTATCACGTGACTGGTTTAGGTGTACGTATCGTAGAACGGTAGAAAAATGTTTGATGGATGATGGTACTAGTCACATATTAAGCGAAATGTGTTCTGTTACACGAGTAGTTAGAATGGAATAGATTTGTTTCGTACCACTGCACTGTTCTAAGGGGTACATGTTGCCGGGCATGCGAAAAGTAATTAGTAAGTTGTCTGTCACTTTTTAATTCGCCTTGTGTCATATTACATACGGGTTGCTAAATTACCCGTCCGAAATCAAAGAACTTGTCCAAAACAGTGTGTCCTAGCACCTGTTCAAAAAGGTTTGTTTCTTCAGGGGAAGAATTTTCATCAATTTTGCCCATAAAAAGTGGTGTTCCCCAGGGTTCGGTCATTGGACCCCTTTTGTTCACAATGTTTTTAAACGATTTATTTTGCAACTTAAATGTTGGTAAATGCTTTGCTTTCGCATACGCTGATGATATACAAGTCTTATTTTGTGGCAAGAAACAGAATGTTCCTGTTTTTCAGTCCATTGTAGATCATGGTATGCAGTGTATTTCCAACTGGATGTCTAATAACAGATTTTCTATAAATGCTATGAAAAGTAAGGCCATGTTATTTACCCCTACCCGCAACTGTGTACTGGATATGACCATATCCATAGATAAAGTTGCTGTTGAATTCTGTGATCGTGTGAAAATTTTGGGGGTAATTATTGACAATGAATTGGATTTTGAATCTCATGTATCTTACCTTGTATCCACAGTTAACTTCAGTCTAAGGAGACTGTATAATATTAATTTGTATCTGCCATTGCATGTTAAGCAGAAAATTGTACATGGCTTAATAATGCCTTTATTTATGTATTGTGTGGAGGTGTATTCAGGTACAACTGCATTTATTATGAATCGGCTGTACATGCTGTTTAAAAGGGTAATTCGTTACCTATATTCTTTACGTATTCGAGATCGTGTTTCTCAATATGTGGAACGGTTCTTAGGAACATCCTTTTCTAATTTTATTAAGATTCGTTCACTACTTCATTTTTATACAATCTTTCGTAATGGTTACCCCACATTTTTAACTAGGCTCTTTACATTTGCCAGGTCCTCGAGATCTTTTCAAATGATTTTACCCCGTAATTCATCATGGCTGGAGCATTCTTATCAAATACGTGTTATACGCTCATTTAATTCTTTACCCATAGCGTTAAGGTACTTTAACGAAACTTATTCTACCCACAAAAATAAACTTATTCAGTATAGTTGCTCAAATGGCATAATTTAGTTCGGTATAAGCAATTGTCAAAAGGGACAGCAAGGATTATTATACATATTATTTTATTTTTTCTCTTTTTTTTATTTTTTTCTACGTTTGTTATATCAAGCATAATTTTTTATTTGTACATATTTACTTATTTTTATTTTTTAAGTAATTAGTTTACAATTGTGTGGATTATATTAGTGTGTGATATATTGTATTTATTATTTGGCCAATTGGGCTTACAAATTACAAAAGAATTTTTTTTAAATAAATAAATAAATAAATAAAATATGTTTATTTTTTCTATACACAACGAAAAACTTTAACATTTACTATGTTGGTCACCATCTAAACAGTTCCGTATTCAGTTTTTTTGAACCAGTGCAGTGTTAAGTCTTCATTTCAGCTGTCACAAAGTCGGTACAGATCAAATTCCTTTAGTGTTATGTCCGCTTTGTAGCACTTGACTGCTACAAAGCGGACTGAATAATTTGGGACTAATTGCCATATTTTCATTCACTGCTAACGGGTTTGAACCAGTTCAATGACCAGTAACAAATTTAACTGCAATGGCCCTAGTTTCTTTAGTACACTTTGAGGTTATGTTACTTTTTCTCCAGTTATATGATATATCTGGTACCAACCAGTCAATGTTTTATCAGCATTACTATAGTCACGTGATTGGTCATTTCACACAAATTAACACTATTTGGTACACCACAATTTTGGTTTCACCAGTTTCGGGACGTCCCACCCAATGATATATCACAGAATTGACACTTTGGATCAATCGGCCCTTCATTTCACGCAGGGTATTTATTTTTCCGGAATTTTAACTCTTTGTATGTAGGTGAAAAGAAAAAACAAGCGAATAAATATGTGTGCTGCACGGATAATAGAGGTTAATCACGGTTAATAGAGGAAAAAAATAATAGCACGGATAACAGAGGTAAACACGGTTAATCGAGGTATAAATCAAACCACCAGCATGCCTGTTAACAGATGTACCCGGTTAATAGAGGCCCGTACCGGTTATTAATAGATGCCCGGATAATCAATGTTCAACTGTACTTGATTTAGGGTCAGTAACTTTTCCAAAATATAGCAAGAGTGAACTTTAGCCGCAGATATTTGAACATAAATTTGACAATAATAACTATGTTTAAGCCCTATATGTACTTTGATTATTTTGAGATAAGTTAACAGGTCTTAATAAAATAATATAGGTTTATCTATAGGGTAATACATTTTATAAACATAATAAATATGTAATTAAATTGGAATGTGTTTTTATTATTATCAATTTTTAGGTACACACTGTTAAAGACAACTTGAAAATCCCCATTGCTGTCTTAAAAGCCGGTGAAACACGCGCCGTTAATCCTGATATTGAATTCTATGAAACATCAGCTACATTCAAATTGATTAGAGGCAATGGTCCAGTCTATATTCACGGACAAAATATCAAAGATGAAGTTGAGGTAGTAGATATGGATGATGATGAGACCGATGAAGAAGATGATGGTGAAGAGGAGGAAGATGAGGCAGTACCTAAAAAGAAACAAAAATTGGAAAACAATGCCGATGGTAAAAATGCCAAAAATAAGAAGAAATAAATATCTTTTAAACAACTAGTACTACCTCTCTTAAATTATATAATATAAAGGAAAAACAAAAAAGCAGCCGTTAAAATTAAAAATCTTCCCCTAAGTTTCTTATTTTAATAATTATACACTTATTAAGAAACTATTTTTAAGACAGCTTTTTTCCAAAACACTGCTCTTTCTAACAAACTCATCAAACATTAAAAGGAGTATGGAAAAGTGTAAGGGAAAAGCATTAGTTCCTTGGTTCTTGATTTTTTCAAATGTATGAGTATTTTTTCAAATTTATAACCATGTTCTCTCAATTCCTTTTAAGGATTTTAACCACTTTCAAACCTTTTTAAACATTTTTGTTTTTTTTGAAATAAAAGTGTTTGATTTTAATATTTTTACAATATAAGAAAATTGTAAGCTATAACAACAACTAAATTAACAATTTTTTGTATAGACACAAGAACTGTTATCAAATATTATGCAGTTACTTAATAACTAGAACAACCATTACAACAAATAAATGAAAATTATTCAGGTAAACATAATTAAAACAAACAAAAAATTATAAAAGTAATCACTTTGATTGATGCATGTCCTACTGCATTTTTTTTTTATATATACATAAAAAGTTCTACCAATATCGTACATTTTTATAAAATGATATGTAAAATTTCTTTTTCTTATAAACTACTTACCGATAAGCTAAATAATTAAAAAAAAAAAAAAAACTAAAAGAAAAATTCCATTATAAAAAAAGAACTCCATAATAAATTCTGAAAAATTATTTGAGAAAAAAAATTAAGAAGCAAATGTGTGAATTTTTATTAGTAAAGGGTGAAATTTATAATTGTAATTAAAATAATCAATTAATGGTACCAATTTTTTGTTTTTCAATTTTGTATGACACAGTAATTAATAAAACTGCATTAAAACATTGAATTGAAATATGTTCATTTAAAAATAATTTGACTCAGAAGCTAAAATCGAGCAGTGTTTCTTAGAAGCTAAAATCAAGCAGTGTTTCTTACTGTATCTGCAAAGTTTGGCAGCCAAATGTCCAGCGGATCTGTAAAGTGTCTTAAATGAGTTAACGACATACAAAATAAATTTAAAAAACAGATAATAATTCTTAAAACTTATCTGTTTATCAACTCAAACGTATTTTATTTATTTATTTATTTATTCAAAATATATTTTACAAATTAATTTATAAAATATATGCAAAAGGCGCCGGTAACTAGACCATATGCGCTCGTATTGTAAGATATTTCGTTATGATTATGTGAAATAAATAGTTTTATGTGATGAATAGTATGTTAATTCTAACAAAGATTAATACAGAATGTTCCTAAACATCTTAAATGTCGTGCTGTTGTAGATGTTTTTGTTGTTAAAGTTTATACAATCCTCCAGTGGTTCGTCTTGCCCCAAAGCAACCGAAAATGCATTGGGGGTATAAAAAAAATTAAAAAAAAGAACTTAGATGTTCCTCTCATTGCAGTTTCACACGATTTCGTTTCTGTTCGCTTTAAAAAACAGTTTCAGGGCTCCGACTTTAAAAGCTGAGCGGGTGCACTCATTGGCTGATTTTCTAATAATGCATTTTATTAGAGCAGCTTCCGTGTCGATATTTAAAGATTTTCCAAGTTGACTAACAGCTATATCTGCTCTCTTTTACCTAAGAGACCAGTCAGCGTTTTGTCCATGGCTACAATTGGAAAATTTTCCCCCAACATCAGACATTTTTAATCAGGACTGTTTTAAATTTGGACCAATATTGAAGTTTTTATAAAATAGTTTTTAATCCTGGGAGATAAAATAGGTGCAACTTTTTCTTGACTATAATTGTTTTTTAAGTGCTGTGAGATTTAAGTTTTGCCTTGCAACTAGTAGTTGCAATTTATTGTTTATGAATCGTTGTAGTTTTCACTGGGGATTAGAGATGTTTAGGTCCATTGTAATATAATTGTTTTTTTTTTTTTTTTTGTCCTCTAAGGACGGTGGCATTGTGTTTTTTAAAGTCTTTGGAGTTATAAGTACACTTAGTTGAGGAAATTTTTTGTACATTTGTGTACATGGTGTATCATTTTCATTCGTGGTTTTATTAGAATTTCTCAGTGGGGTACTTAGTCCCAGACCGTCATTGATATCCATATTTTCAGTGACGTCTTCATCGGTACTTAGTACAAATTGATCATCGGTTTCCTCATCACTTAAGATGATGGAATTTTTGCTAAAATCATTTATTGTTGTGGTTTTTGAATGTAGAGAAGTTGTTTTTTTGTTGAGAGAGATTTTCTTCGAATTAGAACTAAAAGATGTTTGATTTGTATTATTTGTTGCAGTTGCTATGTCAATGTTGTTTGTTTTTGTTAAAAAAGAATTGTGTGTTGGTTGTTGTAATTTTGATTGTGTTAAATTGTTTTGATATTCTTCTGTGGTGTTAATGTTTGTTGTAGTTTGTATTTGTGTTGCTGAGTTGATGTTTGAGAGAGGAATAACTGTTTGAAATTCTGGTGCGTCTGTTGATTCTTTTTGTTTTTCTGTAAGGTTGGTTTTGTTTTGCATGTTTGCTTTTGCCGAATTTTGTTTGTCTGTAGTGGAAACAATTTGAGAGTAAGTGAGATTTTTTTTGCCATTTCTTGAATTTGGTGCAAGAGTATTAAGAGTGGGATTATCATTATAAATGCCCCATGCTTCACGTGTCGTACATCTTCTGGTGATTCTAATGTAATTGACCGATTTATGCTTCCAGAATGTAGGGCATTCTGGATCATATGAAGGATGACTTTATATTTGGCAGTTCACACAGTATTTACCGTTGCAAATATCATGTGGCTCGCTTTTTCCGCATTCACGGCATAGTTGAACGTTTTTACACCACTTTTTGGTATGACCCAGTCTGAGGCAGTTTACACATTTCATGGGATTGGGAATGTATTCTGCAACTGGAACCCTTTCCCAGCCAAGTTTCAAGAAGCCAGGACGATAAATAAGATCGAAAGTAATTATAGCTGCCCCTGTTGCCACGATTTGATCATTTTCCTTTTTGGTTATTTTTCGTACGTCGACAACTTTTTGATCAGTGAGCAATTGTAGGAGTTCGTCTTGTTCGATATTTATAATTTTCTTAGAATAAATCCTACCTTGTATGGTGTTTAGGGTTTTATGCATTGAGATTTTAACCGGTATAATATCTATGTAGTTAGCCTTTAAGAACTTTTCCGCAGTTTTATTATCTGGTACCTTTATGAGCAAATCGCCACTTTTCATTTCCTTGACCTCCAGCCGGTCTCGTGAAATGTGGTCTAGGCCTCTTTCTACCTGGAATACGTTGTGAGATGCTAGCGGGAGAACTTGAACATTTTCCTTTAGTGAAATAGAAGATGCCACTAAATAACGTGGAAGGTTGAGTTGGTTTACTGAATTTTCAGGTAAGGGCACAAAATCTTCTGGTCGTGGTCGTTTGTTTTTATTAGGTTTAGTTTTTCCGGACGAGGAGGCTAGCTCCTGGAACCGGTTGTAGTTCGGGGGGTGAACCCCGTTCATTTCGCACACGCACTAGACAACTTTTTTATATTTTATTTATTTATTATACAATGAAGAAAAAAAAATAATTTCTCTTTTCTTAGTAGAGAAAAAAATAACGGATGTCACTAAAACACACTAAGATAAATACGACGAAAACAACCGACAATAAGAGAAACACGTCTTAACACGGCGATTGCCTGACAGAGACTGTCAAACGTATTTTAATTAAGTCATTTCGGAAGGTTAATAAATGATGCAAATTTTTCTTTAAAAGGGAATTCATTACATGTAAAATATTTAGTTATTATTCAACCAATTAACAACAAATTAAAAACATGTAAATCCCGGGATTTTTTGGGAAAAAATAAATCCCAAAAATCCCGGAATCGGCACCCCTACAAGGAAACAACAATTGTCAGAAAACCTGAAACGGGTAAAACGAACACTCAAAATATTCTTACAGTAATTGCATGTAGGTAATTCGGGTAGTAAACAGTAGTAGTTGTTTTAACTGTTAATGTAGTAATCTTTCTATGAGAAAATGGAAAACGACTATTTGAAGCAGTGATTTCAAAAAATAACTAACCAAAAATACTGTATTCCTGTAACAGTTGTTTTAAGTAGCTATTTTAGTATTTTATTAACTACCAAAACAGCAATTTTGCAGTAAGCAGTTACTATTTGTTAGTTATTAAAAAATAGAAGATTGTCGAGTAGGATGGGGCGATTAGTATGGAAGGAAAAAAAGTCCACTAGACCATACGTCTACGGTGAAAATCGAGCATCCAAATTTTGACTTGCAGTTTTTTCTCAGACTTTTGTAACGTTTTTTTTTTTTTTGATATTTTGGCCTATAACAGCCAAACCATTGAGATTTTCGATCCAATACTAGGACAAAAATTGTAGAAAAGACAATCGGCCTGATTACGGTTGTCGTAGTCGTAGTGAAAATTTGTCGTTTTTAAAAAACGGTATTACGTTTGTCGAAAACTACGAATGTACAACACTGCTAGAAAATCTATTACAATTTCCGTATTACGGTTGTCGTTTTCGACTGTCAAAATGTATAAAAACAGTCGTCTATTTTATATCTCACGACAGATTTAAAAAATTCTTTAAAAATGCAAATTTCAATGAAATTTTAATTAAATTTAAATACTTTTAGAATAAAAATTATAGCACCGAAGCTGTTTGCGAAATTGGGGGACGTTTTAGGGTAAAAAACGTAATTGGCAAAATCTGGAACAAGTGCAGTTTAGAAACATAATTACGATTACTTCAAAACTTTTACCCCAAAAACTAATTGTTGAGCTAATTTCAAGAAACAAAATATTTGTAGTCGCCGGCGCCACCTTGCGGCTGGGCTGGGCATTAAAGTTGAAAAAGTTTTTTTAAGTATCTCAAAAAGTACAAGTCCGTTTATAACAATATGTATGTCGTATGAAAGCTCTTTTAAATATCTTTTCAATGGTGTACAATATGTTAATATAAATTAACCCATTAAAGGCCGGTTTAAAATTTTCTTATTTTTACTTTAGTTTTTTAGAAAAAATGTGCTTTTTATTCAAAAATTGGCCTATGTAAGTACTTAATAAGTTTATTGAAATGGATAGCCGGATTTATAAGCTTTCTTTTGAGGTACAATATGACCACATATCTCTTAAAACAAAAAAAATATCAAAGGTTAAATTTAGACAATGTGGATTTTTTTAACCTTTTTATTTTAAAAGATATGGTAGTCCATTATACCTTTAATGACAGCTTGTGAAATTTTCTTTAATTTGTTGTACAGTTTTTATATGCTTATATAGGCGATTTTTTTAATAAGGTGCTCTTTTTACAAAAAAAAAAAACACAAATAAATATAAGGAAATTTTGAATTGGGCTGTAATGGGTTAAATAGATATTTTAATAAGCTTCGATATGACATGTATATTGTAATGATCGGACGTGTACTTTTTAAGATAATTGTAAAAAACTTTTCCGAATTTAATGCCTCGTCCAGCCGCAAGGGGCTCTGGCGACAACATTTTTTTTTGCTTTTTAAAATCAGCTCAAAAAGTACTATGCGAGGTAAAAGTTTGGATGTGAATGGAGTTATTTTGCTAAACAACACTTAGCCGTTTTCTTCGAATATCATTTGTCTCAGCCATAGGCACTCATATTTTTCATCTGAAGTTAAAAAATATGTCCAAACCTAGCATTTTTTTATATTTTTGATAATTTAACAACAAAATTAAAAATTTCTTATTGCCGCCAATCAGCTGTTTTTGACAGATCGTCATAGAGTGCTTCATAATATTAATAAATTTAACAAATTTGTCAACACTGTTGTTTTCAATCTTTTACAAAAACCTTTTACTCGAAAAATTTACGTAATACCGCAACAAATAAAATCGACAACAACTTCGACTAGAGTCGAAATACGACTACGACAACCGTAATCAGGCCCAATAGTTAAAAACTCTCTAGTACATCACAAAAGCATTGGAACGCTCCTTCAGGCAGTTTTGGCTTTGTGAAAGTGCAAAGGGACAGGGTTACTTTCGCACAATACGGCAAAAAAGACCTATTATGAAATTAAAAATTAACCGCTTAAACCCCACCCACAAATATGATTGATGCATTAATCTGCTAGAGAATCTTCCAAAGAAGAGATTTATACCATAATCTTGGATAAGCTCCTCCTACTTCCTGAGATATGTCCATCCCACACACATTGTTACTTTCACAAAATACGGCAAATTATTTTTAATTAAAAATTAACCCCTTAAACCCAACCCACAAATATGATTGATGCATTAATTAGAGAATCTTCCAAAGAAGAGATTGATACCATAATCTTGGATAAGCTCCTCCTACTTCCTGAGATATGTCCATCTTACACATTGTTACAAGCAAGTCAAAATCTGGAAGCTCGATTTTCACTGTAGACGTATGATCTAGTAGACTTTTTTGCTCAGAACAATCCCAAGAATCAGAAACGCGAAGCGCCCATTAAGATGTTCAAATCACCCCACCCTATTGTCGAGTTTTTAAAAATTTTCATTAAGTTTATATTTTTGTTATTATTGATAAATTCATACATAGTTCGCAAATAATAATTTGAAAATGTCATTGTATCTCCAATGCATGAAAACGTCATAACTGGAATACCGTTGGGATATTTGACTTTGCATTTTCGAATCGAATAATAACCTGCCTGATTTAATTTTGAACGAATCATCTCCAAAAACTTGTTTTATCAATTGAATTGTTTGTTACTTGATTCAATCGATCAATTTAAAGAAATACTTTGATTTTATTTTATTTTAGTTAGTCTCTTTACAGGAAGAAGAAGAAGAAAACATTTTTATTGAAAAATTTTACGGACACAAGGGATACACCAGACTGCCGCAGATTTTAGTTGATTCTTTTCAAAGAGTCAAATAAAGTGGTATATTTTTAACAAATCAATTTAACCAAAAATGGTTGTTTTAATTTAGAGTTCGCGAATCAAAACAACATTTTTTTTCAATTAACAACGTTAAAATAAATCGTATAAAATGGACCAAATTTTATGCGAATTGACTACAAGCTCTGATTTTAATACAAAAGAAAAGTACTCAAACCCAGTAGGTACTTTAAACAGTGCTTAACATTTGAATAATTATTAAAAGCTACACACAGAGAAATAAATTGCCAACCGAATCGAAAATGCATTTTAATGGTGACAACCTATAAATTCAGGTAGTACAACGATATTTGCATTTCTAAATATTTTGTGTTGCAACTAAAATTCAGTTGAAATAACCGAACTTTGTTGTGAAAACTAAAGTTCAGTTGCACCAACCGACTGAAATTCGCAATAACCGAACTTTAGTCAAAGTAACCGAATGTCAGTTGGCAAAGAGCTAAATTTTTCTCTGTGTGTATGTATTTATTTATTAATTACCAATTAAAGATTTGATTCTCCATTAGTCTTGCCGTTTCGTGCCGTGATGAATCAACCAAAAAACAAAACAGCTGATTCGTTACGACATGGAACGGCAAGACTTATTGAGCCTTTAGAAATGAAGCTAGTAAATGAATGCTTCGGAAATTGTTTATAGAAATTAATTATTAAAACTGTTAAATGCTGAATTGAATATATTTATCACTCGTTTGTCAACCTTTGAAGTGATAATAACATCGCATGCTCTGAATATTCTTACAGTAACTACCTATATACAAAAAGTAATAAAAATAAGCAAATTAAACGTCTATGTGCTGGCTTTCGAATCGTTTTCAAAACGCAAAATTTTTTGAAAACACATGTGGAAATCTGTGTTCTTAAAAACGCTCGTTTTTGTATATTCCAAGTTTTGTTCCAAAAAATAAATTTACATGTCAAAAGCTTAAAAACATAATTTTAATCATCTCTTGTATTTTATCAAAAAAAAATCTTTTTTAAAAATACATGCAATTTGAAGAGATTATTTTTATTTTAAATTAAAAAAGCTATTAAGTGATTGCTTTTTGACTTAAAATAAATAAAAAACATTTAAATTTTTTAATACCAAGTGTTGTTTTTATTATTTAACAAACCTTTCTAAGAAAAAATCCGCATTTTATTTACTTTCGACAAGGTACAACTGCTCGATTTAAAACGAGCAAAAAAATTGCAATATCGGAATCTGGCACACCTAATCTTGTGAACTCGTTTTACTTATGCGGTTTCGTTTTCTGGCACATACACGAAAAACATTTTTTCCAGAAAATCCCGGGATCGCCAACCCTACAAAGACCCTACCCTACAAGGAACAACCTACGAATAACATGGTTGCAAAGTATGGACTTTGAGGTTTAAGACCCATTTCAATTAAAGTAAAAACTTTACTTTTTTTTCTATTTTGCGAATATTATAAAACCCATTAAGTGAATTTGAAAAATTGTAGTACATTGTGTTAATTTATATTCCAAAACCGTGTGCCCCAGTTGTAGGCCAGTTGGTAGCGTGCTGGCTTATCAGTGCGGGGGTCGTGGGTTCGATTCTCACCAGAGGCACTGGTCTGTTTTCGCTACAACGCGCCGAAAGTCATAGTAGCTAGTGATCGGTTAGGGTAAAAGTATATAATTTGTAATTATATGATTATTAATTAATAAAAAAAAAATATTCCAAAACCCAATAAAAAAAACAAAACGATCTCGTCGAACAAAAATAATGAGCCTTGACACCGAATTATATGCAGTTGGCCCTAATTCTACTGCATATTATTTATTAGTTTTTTTATTTTATTATTATTTATTTAAGAACTGGCAATGTGAGCCCATTACTGAGATGTTGCTGGGTTCCTATAAAATCATATTTAGTAAAAAAAAATGTATTCTATTATGATGTGAGCAAGATAATTCAAGTTCAAGGTCATTTATAAACTTCTGGTTTTAATTTTTTAAAATTTAAAAGTAAAACATTTGAAAATTGCAGAGTACGGCAAAACTGACTTATGGCCCTAATGCTATAGTAAGAAAGTGTTGTTGTTTATTAACCCATTAACGCCCAAATGAAAACCACGAGCAATTTTAATAATTCAATTTTTAATATCAGTATTAAAACAGTTTTCTTAAAATAATATAAAAGAAAAAAAAAAGAAAAAATATTCAAAGTTGTGTTTTTAGAGGTGTACTAAGTTTAGTACAATGGGCGCTTAGGAGTGGTATATTGCAAAACATCCTCTTTCCAAACATAGCGTTATCAGGCACTTATCACATGACGTTTTAACTCGATTTGAGCACATAACACATCTAAGTTGGTTTGGTATTTTTTGGGGGTTGTGACCATTATTTTTTCTGTCTTCTCCGTCAATTCCAGAGGGCGTTTGCCTAGCTTTATTGTCCTTCTTGTTGCTCAGATACGTGCGTGCTATATGCCTGCGAAACCATAACTGATCAACACGATCATCAGGGTTTGCAATGCAGTATAATCTCCATGCATTTGAAATAGTCATGTCCACTACGTAAGTAAACAATACCCACCACCACTTCTTTCCTTTCACCGCAATTCGGTACATACCTATAGACTGGTCCATTTGATCTACCCCTCCCATGCCTTTATTATAACTTTGGAAAACGTGAGGTACGTCAACATCAACTTTTTGTTTCTTCATAGAACACCATCTTTTAACTTTCCCTATAGGCTCTAAAGTACCGAAATTTGTTCCAATCGTGCACACATTATTGTCTTTCCATCTAACCATAAGAATTTCGTTTATTTTATCAAATCTGTGGTCGTATTCAGCCCTGGGCTTTTTACGCATATCCTTCGATGAAATCAATGGACACCGTTTAGTTCTATTTTCACGCAAGGTTCCAGTAGCTCTATATCCAAGGTTCTTCAGGTCTACAAGCAGGTCGTAATTCGTAAAAAAATTATCAAAGTAAACTGCATGTTCCTCTGGTTTTGTTGGTGCTTTTGTTAACAAATTCTTCACAAAGCGAGAGCCAAGAGGATCAGTGGTAGCCTCTGAAGTTTTTCCACAATATATGTTAAATGTATAACAATAACCATCGAAGCTGGTCAACGCCCAATTACGATATCCGTATCGCACAGGTTTACCCATTATAAACTGTTTGGCTGAATGGTGGCCAAAGTACTTAACCATTGATTCGTCTATCGATAAATTTTCATGTAACATTCCGAATTGACAAAATTTTCTTTGTAAAACATCACAAAGTGGGCGCATTTTAAACATCTTATCAGTAGATGTAATAGCCAAAGCGTTATCTGCAAAATGTAGGTTTCTTTTAATTTCCAAGAATCAATTCTTGACATGCACTCTGAAACTAATGGCACACCTAGGTCGTCATCTAAGCTCCAATATGATCTTTCACTAGGTAATTTGTGATATCCGGTAAGTATATGTATTCCCAAGAATCTACGGAGTTCATCTTTGGTAAAAACGCTATCGTGCCTATTGTTTTGTCCTGCATATATTGTACTTTGCGTTGCGATAAGCTCTAGCACTTCATCATCAAAAAGATGCTCAAAGACTTTCACTGGGGTCATATCATGAAAGATTTCCGAAACATTAGCACGTCGTTCTTCAATATATTTTTGATCTGGAGTAGACGGCAAAACTGAATAAAACGGGGAACATTTTCTCCAAGTTGGTGACGCAGCACTACTTTCAATTCTTTTTCTCTTTGACACATTCCGTGAAGTAGATGACGCGAATGTTTTGAGGGGTTCGTCGTCATCGCTACTCCATTGATCCTCAAAGGTAGTGGTATGTCTGTGAGTACTAACTTCTATACTACCAGGAACATCTCGAGGTAATTTGTTTCCACACAGGTCGTCGTCTCCACCTTCCTCTTCATCGGTGATAACACCAGGATTGGGTGGCAGCATAAAAACATCGTAAGTAGCATTATCTTCACTATTTTGGCTAATAATGTCCTGTATAGCTTCTTCTAACCCAAAATAGTTTTTGTTGCGTGTAAAAGTATATCGGTTCGCCATTTTATACCTTCGCAGTTATATTTTTAGTTATTAATATTTATAAAATATCACTATTTGAAAGAAAAATAAACAAAAAACAAGTAAAAACTTCAACTCGAAAGCACAGTACAAAAAAAAAAATGTCTTTAGTTTGCTAATTTAATTTACCTCAAGCGCCCAATGTACTAAACTTAGTACAGCAGATTTTTATATATTACAGCAGGAGCAACTCTATACGAACTAAACTGTTTTATGTAGTTTTTATTAGAATGTGATATAATCGAGCAAATATAATGCTTGTTAGCGCTTTTCAAAGTCAAATCATGTACAATAAACTGAATAAGCACTCACTCGCCAACATGAAATAAATCGCTAGCACAAAACGGGGATTACCCTCATTCTTAGTTTATAACTATGATTTATTATAGATACATGGTGATTGTATGTACTCTTATTGACACGTAAAAAGCGTTGCCAGAGTGAAAAACTGCATTAGATAATTTTTATTTGAAATTGAAGTAGTGTACTATTTATAGTACGGCGGGCGTTAATGGGTTAAATAAACAATAACAACACAGCGTATTATGACTAGAGATTCTAGCCTGTACACGAACATTGTTTATTAGATAAAAATGTTTTATTTTTAATTTGAATTAGTTCAATTCTTCCAATTTTTTACTTCATATCGGGTTAATAAAACAATACGGGTAAAGCGTTGATCTTTTTTCTTAAAAATTTGGGTAAATCTTCTACCCCTTCTACAATGGTCCTCTGAAGATTTTCGTTGACGCGGAATGAAACATGTATGGACCTGTCTGTAGATAAAGTCTGCTTTAAATTAGCGTATGAAGAAATTTTTTAATTAATAAATAAACAAATGATCTTGAGCTTGAATAAACTTGCTCACATCATAATTTATGGTAAAAGATCGAAAAATAAACTTTTATTTTTAATTTTTTAAAATGTAAAATTAACAAATTACTAATTTTCGTTGCTGATTTTAGCAGCAAAATATTTTACAAATATTTTAAACCTAACAAACAAGTTTTCAATTTATTTTTGATCAATGGTGATAATCAGTGCTGAACACTAACAACACTGTGTACTATGGCTAGAGATTCTAGCCTTTACACAAACAAAAACGATATTTGTTAGTTAAAGAAAAAAAAGTTTTTAATTTTTTGAATTAGTTGGATGCTTCCGTGCTTTGATTTTTAAACTTCTCATGAAGTTTAAAAAACACTACGGGTAAAGTGTTCATCTTTTGCCATCAGAAAATTATAACTTTAGGTAAATCTTCTACCCCGTCCACATTGGTTCTCTGAGGATTGTAGGTGACGCTACATGAAACATGTAAGGATCTGTCAGTGGATTAAAATCTGTATTAAGTTCAGATGAAGATTTTTTGATTAATAAATATCGTTGCACGGTTTTTTGTTTAACAAAAAACAAATGATCTTGAACTTGAATAATCTTGCTCACATCACAATTTTTAAATCTTAAATTCTTTTACATAGTTTAGAAATTCTTTAACAATTTTATTTTCTTTAATTATTAAATTTGGACTTCCATTAACGAATTAAAGTTTCCAATTGCATTACATGTGATTACATAGTTTAATACAATAAATTGTAAAATTTTTGATTATTTCATATTTTTCATTTTTGGTTGGTTTTTAATATTGCTAAAAATGATTTATTATTTTATTTATTATTTATATTATTATTTATTTTTATTTAAATATTGTTTATTACTGCATGTTTTTCCATTTTCAAATATAAATTGTGAATATCTGAAGTTTCACTTTGGAATACTTTATTTATATTATTATTAGGCCTGTGTTTTAAGCACCGGATTTATTTTTGGATTTATAAATCAGAATATTCGAACTCGATGTTTGTTTCGCAAAAACTTGGATGATATTTTTTTAAATTTAAAAAATATTTTATTTTTATCTCAATCTTACACTAATTAAACTTTATAAAAATATAAATATTAAAAAAAGCAGGGTTGGCATTCAATAACTTTTCATAATAACGATTGGCTATCACAGTAACACTAATAGCGGAATGGAAATTAAAAAAAAGCGATTCCATTAAAGACATGTTTCTTCTTATGTAAACGGTTTTAGTTTTCTATTTAACCTGTTTGATTTTTAAATATCTTGAGCTAGTTAAAGTCAAAATAACGCTAAAATACCGAAACGACGATTTATAACGTTATTTTGTTGATGTAACAAAATTTAATGGGTAGAATTTTGAAATAAGTTCTGTAAAGACACATGCCACTATTGAAATTGTTGCTTTAAAACGTTCATAACGGCATTGGTGTGGCCGTGGCAGGCAACAACCATTGTAATGAAAAGGTAGTGTTTGTCAACCATGAAAAAAGTAAGCACATACTCAGGGAACTTCTGCTGTAAATATTTGTCGTTGTTTCAGTTGTAATACATTATCTTTATTTTTAAGTGAAAAAAACAGTCATTTGTAGAAGAAATTTAATTTTTGACTACAATTGTAGTTTATTTAAAAAACAAACCACATTAAATTACAGTATTATGATTTTACATTCATTTTATACAGTATTTTTTTATTTATAAAAATAAAACAAATTAATGTTTGTTTATTATTTACTGCACTGACTGAACCACTCATTTACAATACAATTGTAATTAATTTTTTGAACAGTAAAAATCAAATCACTATGTTAGTTGAATTTACTAAAATGTCAAGTGAACTGACACTAATAGAAAACATATGATTTTCTATTGTTGATTTACTTGAATAAACGTCACTACATTGCTAGGTCTGTCAAAAAAACAGAGTAGTATTTGAAAGATGACAAAGCCAATTGTGACAATTTTTTGTTGTTGTTTTTGTTTTTTCTTTGATATTTTAAATTTTGAATCTCGCTCCTAGACGAGGACAAGAAATTCTCATTGAGTTTGTGATTTAACATAACAAATATCTCTAGAAATTTTAATAACAAAGTCCCCTGAAGATTTCCTTGGGCAGGAATGAAATCCGGATAGGGACACGCCTACAACAGATTGCTTTTCACAATTTGTTAAATAAGTTTTGGGACTTTAGCACATTTCATTACTATAAATGAAATTTCATTTGTTTTTAGCTACATTTGCAGTGGTCTTTAAAATTATGAAGTGCAGAAAATAAATTAACATAAACCTAACATGAATCCATAAAATAACTTTTTTGCTAAACTTTCAATAAAAAATAGTTTTTAATTTTAACGAAATAATAAAAATCCAAAAATAGATCCGGTGATTTTTTAATAATAGCAAATAAACATGTTTTGCTGACATATTAAACGTTTGTCAAAAAATCTCCCTTTTGGAAGCAAAAATCGTCCAATCGTCATTTAGTAATTTAGGTACTAAAAATCGTCAAAATGACGATAAATCGTCAGACCTGGCAACAGTGGTGATAATCTTTAACTTATAGGTCATATATTAGTTCTTATTTAGTGAGAAAACTAGTTTATATGAATGTTTGATGTTTTGCATGGAATTGTCACTTCTTTCAAAACGAGTTCTGATGATGGTAACCTAGAAAATTCCCGAAATAGATCTATCAACACATTCCTGAAAGTGGTCAATTAATAAATTTGAAAATAAACAAAAAAAAAACTCAATAGATTATTTGCTAGGACAATATCCTAATAAAGAAGTATAGAGTATGGCCTCGAACTTGAATAATTTTCATTGCACAATTAAAGGTCGAAAAAACATAATTTTTATTTTTAATAAAAATTATATCAAACTTCCTAATTTTCTTTTTTCATAGTTGAGAGCAAAGCTTATTTTTAAGTTGAATATTTTTAAAATATAAAGAAAATGGCAAAGGATAACAAAAATAAATTTGAACTAAAAAAAATTACTAATTTTTAGTAAAACAATTAGCTGATTTTAGTAAATCGATTTCCATTCAGCGTTTACTAAAATTTTACTAAATTTTAGTAATGTTTTAGTAATGTTTACTAATAATTACAGACACGTTTTGCTAAACGGTCTGCTGGTCTCGAAATAGTTAGTGTTTCTGTAAGATTACATAATTTTCTGTAATTTTTATTGACTTTTTACCTGCAGTGTAAGACATGTTTCAACCTCGCAGGATTCTTTAAATAATCCTCAACCAAACAAAGAATTGAGTTTATGGGGGTAGTCGTGAGTTTAATAACTTGCCGCAAAATTAAAAAATGTTAAATATAATTTCAATATTAAAAAAATCGTTGAAAGATTATTTTTCTGATGTAAAATAGCTTTGATCACAAAATGTATAAATTTAATAAATATATTATTTTTTCTTGTTTTAATTTAATTTACCGGCCACCGTTTCAACTCCAGTTCGCGGATTAAGAATTTCTTAAAAATATGCTGTTTTTTAATTTCAATCCAGAAAAATTTCCTAAATATTTTGCAAAGAAAATTTTCGTGTGCCGTTTACGGTTTAGAAGCGAGAAAGCTTCAAAATTTCGTATAATTTCAAAAAATAATTATTTTTGAAAAAACATAGTTTTCAAAAATCTAAAAAACCAATTTAGGTTGACTAAAAACTCTTTATAATAAAATAAAAGTAAGATTGTTCCAAGGACTCACAGGATTTTAACAGGATTCCTCTAAAGGACATTTTCCTAACTTATAAACTAATAGACGGATTTTTATGAAATTTTGCAGAAGGAAGACATTCGGCCTGATTACGGTTGTCGTAGTCGTAGTGAAAATTTGTCGTTTTAAAAAAACGGTATTACGTTTGTCGAAAACTACGAATGCACAACACTGCTAGAAAATCTATTACAATTTCCGTATTACGGTTGTCGTTTTCGACTGTCAAAATGCATAAAAACAGTCGTCTATTTTATTTCTCACGACAGATTTAAAAAATTCTTAAAAAATGCAAATTTCAATGAAATTTTAATTAAATTTAAATACTTTTAGAATAAAAATTATAGCACCGAAGCTGTTTGCGAAATTGGAGGACGTTTTAGGGTAAAAAACATAATTGGCAAAATCAGGAACAAGTGCAGTTTAGAAACATAACTACGATTACTTCAAAACTTTTACCCCAAAAACTAATTTTTGAGCTGATTTCAAGAAACAAAATATTTGTAGTCGCCGGCGCCGCCTTGCGGCTGGGCTGGGCATTAAAGTTGAAAAAGTTTTTTTAAGTATCTCAAAAAGTACAAGTCCGTTTATAACAATATGCATGTCGTATGAAAGCTCTTTTAAATGGCTTTTCAATGGTGTACAATATGTCAATATAAATTAACAAATTATAGGCCGGTTTTAAAATTTTCTTATTTTTATTTTAGTTTTTTAGATAAAATGAGCTTTTTATTCAAAAATTGGCCTGTGTAAGTACTTAATAAGTTTATAGAAATGGATAGCCGGATTAATAAGCTTTCTTTTGAGGTACAATATGACCACATATATCTTGAAACAAAAAAAAAAATATCAAAGGTTAAATTTAGAAAATGTGGATTTTTTGCGATTTTTTTAACCTTTAATCTCTTTTTTATTTTAAAAGATATGGTAGTCCATTATACCTTTAATGAAAGCTTGTGAAATTTTCTTTAAATTTTTGTACAGTTTTTATATGCTTATATGAGCGATTTTTTTAATAAGGTGATCTTTTTACAAAAAAAAAAAAAAAACACAAATAAATATAAAGAAATTTTGAATTGGGCTGTAATGGGTTAAATTCTAGGGTCATATCGTACATCATTGAATAGATATTTTAATAAGCTTTGATATGACATGTATATTGTAATGATCGGACGTACTTTTTGAGATAATTGTAAAAAACTTTTCCGAATTTAATGCCTCGTCCAGCCGCAAGGGGGCTCTGGCGATAAATTTTTTATTTGCTTCTTAAAATCAGCTGAAAAAGTACTATGCGAGGTAAAAGTTTGGACGTGATCGGAGTTATTTTGCTAAACAACACTTAGCTGTTTTCTTCGAATATCATTCGTCTCAGCCATATGCACTCATATTTTTCATCTGAAGTTAAAAAAATAAGTCCAAACTTAGCATTTTTTTATATTTTTGATAATTTTACAACAAAATTAAAAATTTCTTATTGCCGCCAATCAGCTGTTTTTGACAGATCGTCATAGAGTGCTTCATATTAATAAATTTAACAAATTTGTCAACACTGTTGTTTTCAATCTATTACAAAAACCTTTTAGTCGAAAAATTTACGTAATACCGCAACAAATAAAAATCGACAACGACTTCGACTAGAGTCGAAATACGACTACGACAACCGTAATCAGGCCCATTAAGTATTAATAGCAAAGCGTTGAAGTTTGAACAATATAAATTGAAGTTTACATACTTTTTCGCCTAATTTCGCTTTTACCAAAAAGCGAAAATCGCGTTATCTTATTAAATAAGAGCAGAAAAAAAATTGTTTTTCGAGTGTGCTTTTATCTTGGTAACATAAATAATTTTTCTCCAAAGCTTCTCTTTTATATGCTTTAGTTTCCAAAATGCAGCCTAAAATATTTTGGCTCATATCGCCTAAATTAGGCAACCATAAACAATTTTGTTGAAGAACTAATTATTTGTTTTTCGAGTGGAGCACATGGTATGAATTTTGTTGCAAAAACATCGTTTGCTAGTTAAGAGGTTTAATTTTTAATACTGATCATCACAACTGAATTGTAATATTTTACCAACTCGCCTCAACAATGCCTATTAGGCGCTGAGGCAACAAAAATGTACTGAATTATTTTTTTTTTTTTTAATAAAAAAAAAACAATTTATAAACCAATGGCTTCAAATTTACTTAATATTTAACGAAAAAAATCAGTTCTTTGTGTTGTTATTGGTAAAAAAACCAAAGAAATACAATTTTAAACGGTTAATTGATTAATGGGCAATTTTGTCGATTAACCGACCCGAATAACCGGTTCATCCATTTAATCAATTTTTTCGAATACAGAATTAACCGGTTAACCCGCGTCTAGGTCGAATAATTTGAAACACTATACTAGCTCTATCCATTAACACTATTAATAATAAATTAACAATATAAATAAATACAATTGTGGAATTGAAATATATTTAAAATCATTTTGTATGTTGTAATTTTTTCGTGTAGTGTACCTTTGAAATCGATTTTATTTTTAAATTAAACACACATTTTCTTATATATTTTTTTTAATATAGGAATGGCTTTTTATTTATATATTTTTTTTTTCATAATTTTTGGTATTTGAATAAACACGTTACAATTTTTTTAAATTCTATTTTATTAAAATATAAATGATGATTTTCGATCTGACTATAATGTAAAAAACGTTACCTAATTTCAAATTTAAACAAATATAAATGTCCTTTTTGTTACAACGTGAAAACAATGATTGATATTAACATAATTAAGAGTTGAATAGGGAGTTGTTGGTGTTAATGTTAGTTGTTGTTGTTGTTGTTAGTGATGTTGTGTGTTCGTTTTAAAGGCGGCATCAGTTAGACATAACGCACTTAATTAAAACTTAAGACGATTGATAATTTTTCTAAAAGCAAAATAAATGTCTCTATTCAAAATTCATATGTCAGTAAGTCATATGCTTAAGGACGATTAAACAATGTATAATGTATGCAAAACTATGTTTTGAAGATGTGTTTAACATTTTGAAGGCATAATCTTCAAACGTTCAAAGGCAGCCTTTTCCAAAGCTTCGCGATGTTTAGGTTCAGCTATTTGTATAAGTTCATAAGCACGTTGACGCATGTTTTTACCAAACAATGAGGCAATACCATGTTCAGTAACCACATAGTGGACATGAGCACGTGAGGTAACAACACCAGCACCTACAAATTATTAAAAAAATAAATTAAAACGAAAAAGAAAAGTTTTAGTTAAATTTTGGTGTTTTTAAGGGAAACTTATTTAAATCTTACCAGTCTTTAGAGTTGGTACAATTTTACTTTCACCCTTATTGGTCACCGAGGGCATAGCAATTATGGGTACACCTTTACCATCTAAACCTTCAGCAGCGCCACGTATAAAATCTACTTGACCACCAAAACCAGAGAAGAAACGTGTACCAATAGAATCAGAACATACTTGACCAGTCAAATCAACTTCAATGCATGAATTAATGGCAGTCATACGGGGTTGTTGTTTAATTACACTAGTATTATTAACATAATCAATGGCATACATTTCTGAAAAAAAAGGGAAAATAAATTTTTTTTTAAAAAAAATCTAAATTTAAATAAAACAATTTTACAGTTTCTAAACTTTTTACTACACCTGTAGTTTCAATTGAAATTGTGATTTTACTTTTAAAATTAAGAAAAATCCAAATAAAATTCTATTTTTTTATTTTAAATTGAGAAAATTTTAAATTAAATTGAAATTTTCTGTTTAAAATTAAAAAAATTCTAAATGAAATTGAGATTTTCTGCTTTGAATTAAGAAAAAACAAAATGTAATTGAGTTTTTCAATTTGATATTGCGAAAATTCCATTTGAAATTGGGATTTTTATTGTTAAATTAGATAACGCATAATTTAAATTAAGACTTTTTATTTAAAATAAGGAAAATTCCAAAGTTCCAAGCGAAATTCTGATTTTCTGTTTGAAATTGGGAACATTTTAATTAAAATTGGTAAAAGTTTAAGTTAAATCAAGCAAAGTATAAGAAAAATTTGAAAACATATACATAATTGAATTTTGTAGCATTTCAAATGAGTTTCAGAATTTTTCACTGAAAAATAGAAAATTCTCATTAATTTGTCCCTAAAATGCCGTTATCGAATTAATTGAAAAATCGTTATCGATTCAAAACCATTTCAACTGATTATAGTTATCCCTAAAATATCGTTAACGAAATAATTGAAAAATCGTTCTCCGTTAACTTTACGTTTGTGGTTACTATCATATCTGATATCAAAATAGTGTTGTTATGATAAATCTCTAAACAACAATATCATGATATGAGCTGTCAAAATACACACAAAAATACATAAAAGATTGTAAACAAAAAAATAAATAAAAGTTAAACGACTAAAACTAAAAAAATACAAGAAGAAAAGTGTATTAAAAATTGTTTAACTGTTATAAATCAATTTAAAGTTATTTTTTAATCGCATAGTTGAAAATTGAATGAATAAACGGACGTCTGTAGTCAATGGGAGACAGAATATTATGAGAAGACATGATATAAATATGAATGCGTATTCTCCACCCTAAACATTAATATGAACATAGGTAATTTAATTCGTTATTCTGGTGGCGTTCTCGCACATATTATATTAAGGTTAATATCTAATGTGGACACTATGTTACCTACCCGTTTTATATCATTACATGTTAAATAATTAAAAAAATTGTATGTATGTAAAATAACGTTACCCTTTTAATACCGTAACGGAAATAACTTAAAAACCATTATCCTTAAAATATCGTTACCGGAATAACTAAAATACCGTTACCTCTAAAATAACGATACCGAAATAACTTAATTACAAGTTAAATATAATTTTTATTAAAAATAAAAATTATGTTTTTTCGACCTTTAATTTTGCAATGAAAATGAAAATTATTCGAGGCCATACTCTATATTTCTTTATTAGGATATTGTCCTAACAAATAATTTATAGAGTTTTTGTTTTCAAATTTATTCTTTGACCCTTTCAGGAATGTGTTGATAGATCTATTTCGGGAATTTTCTAGGTTCCCATCATCAGAACACGTTTTGAAAGAGGTAACAATCCCATGCAAACCATCAAACATTCATATAAACTAGTTTACTCACTACATGAGAACTAATATATATTATATGAGCTCGAAGTAAAAAAGATTATTACCATTGATCAAAAAATAAATTGAAAACTTGTTTTTTGTGTGTATGTCTACCATTTTTGTTAAAGCTCTGCTTATTCTGGATGCTCTAGCTTTTCTAAAATTCGGGTTCTGATGAGATCTTTAGTCAGATCGAAATACTAGTATCAACCCAGCTAATATGTTTGATTTGCTTTATTTTTATAAATAAAGGGCGGTTGAAAGTTCGTTATAAATGAAAAAAAAAAAATACTTATTTTAAAATTAAAAATTTTAAAAATGTTAAGTTTTCTTCGATCTTCTTTTATTTTATTCTTTTTAGTTTAAACGAGCTTAAGATCATTTATTTATTAATTATTTATTTCCAATATTTCGTCTCCACATTGGGTGACTTCTTCAGGGAACAAATATTACAATTTGAAAAACTAGTTTGTTCCCTGAAGAAGTCACCCAATGTGGAAATAAATAAATGATCTTATGCTCGTTTAAACAAAAAAGATTAAAAAATTTAAAAAACTTACCAATAAAAGGATTATCATTAACAAAATCATACAAAGCTTGATTGCCAATCAAAAATGAACCAACAATACGACCTTGATGCATTTTCTTCATGCGATTGGTAACAGCACCAGCCTTAACCAAATCAACAACACCATTAGCAAACATTTCCGAATGGATGCCCAAATCTTTGTGATTGTGTAATTGACTTAAGACAGCATCAGGGATACTTCCAATACCCATTTGCAAAGTGGCACCATCATGTACTAAATTTTCTGCAATTAATTTACCAATCTTAGCTTCAACATCACTGGGACCTTTGCCGCCATGTTGGGGTAAAGGTGTATCGATTTCAGTCATGGCATCGAAATGAGACATATGAATGGCAGCATCACCAAAGGTACGAGGCATTTGTTTATTGACTTGAGCTAATGGAAATACGAAAAATTATTTATAATTTCCCTCATTCTTTTAAGGGTAATTTTTAATACTTGCCAACAATTTTCTTAGAATGCAATAGGGCAGCTCGAACACAATCAACACTGGTGCCCAAAGAGCAGAAACCATGACGATCTGGCGGTGAAACATGAACCAAAGCTACATCGGGTTGTACAATTTTACGATAGAACAAGTAGGGAATTTCATGTAAGAATATAGAGAAATTATCACCACGTCCTTCGGCCACAGCTTTACGTACATTGCCACCCATAAAGAAGGAATTTGAACGGAAATGTTTTTCATTTTCGGGCAAAGCATAAGCAGCAGGACCCTCGGTGTGCATATGACATACGGTTACATCTTCTAAATTACTTTTCTTGCCATGTTCAACCATAGCACTAATAAGAGTATTGGGTGTAGCGGCAGCACCGGAACAAAAAACGGTATCACCTGTTTATAGAAAATGAGACAAAAAAATTATACAAGAAAAACGTGAGTAAAGGTTAAATTACTACATATCGCTCATTTACTTCAATACTGTCATAAGTCAAAAAATGCGATTTTTCACTTAATGATGCAGATTTATTAGTTATATTATGGTTTATATTGTGTAAAAATTTCATATTAATATCATGTATACTTTTCGAGATATAGGATAATATGTATATTAAATTTTTTCTTTAAAGTGGTTTGCAAAGAGTATATACTTCATAGAGAAACTGTGCTACTCACGGGTCTCTCGATATTTAGCGAATTCGCACACAACTCTCACTAAAAGAAAAAAAAACCCGCAATTATAAAAAACGTGACCAAATAAATAGAGAAATGGTCGAGCGAGACAGATATAGATTGAAAACTTTTAACTCGTTTTTTTTTTTTTTTTTTTTAGAAATAAAATATATTTATTTATTTATTTATTTTATTTATTCGTCTATGGAGTTAATCCTTACAGACTATATACACAAAATATAAAAATATTTACAAAAATAATATAATTTTAATTTATAATTTTAATTTGATGACAACAAAAAACAAAACGAAACACAATAAAAACATAAAAACAACAATTAATTAATTATTTACTTATTAAGAAAAATTATTATTTTACTTTTAATTGAGTTTGTATTAGTCGAAAAATCAATAAATTTGAAAAGTTTATTAAATTCGATGCACATTCTTCTTAAGGGGTCAGCGTCTGCATAATTTGATCTAAAAAACTTAACTGATATTGGTGAAAAGTAACGCGTCGGTCTTTGAGGAACATTGAAAGAAATATTGTTGATCAGGAAACCAGAACAAACATCACCATTAATTATATTAAGGAGAAACGAGACGTTTAGCATAGATCTGCGGCTTTTAAGTGTCGTTCTGCAAAATCGTGTTTTTTGAGTTATGTCAGTCTTGAAGTAAATGAGCAATATGTATGCAAATAAAATAAATTTAATACGAAAGAAATTGAAATGATTTATATGATTTAATATTGCATTATTTATGGTTTGCCAATTGTTTAATTTTCGATTACATACATGCATTGATATGTTTGTTGTTTAATTTAAAAAAAAAAAAAAAAAATCACTTTTCCTAGTTTTTTTGTTTTTATATAGTTTGTACATTAGGATGTCCTGAATTTAGCGATTTTTGGAATTCAGCTTCGCGTTAGGTCTCAAACGACGCGTAATTAAAAATTAATTACAGGAAACAAAAAAAAAAAATGTTTTTGGATGTCATCTTCCATCCTCTACCAGCGTTTGAAGTTGGCGATCGTAGTGTATTTTGTCCAAAAAAAGTTTTGAATTTTCCGTAATTTTATTTTTTTATTTAAATCCATTACACGTTGTTAAATATTTCCTATAATTCAAGAAAAATAATTTTAAAAATTTTTTGGATGGTATCTTTCATCTGTTACAAGTGTATTTTGTTAACAAATTGACATTGTTAACAAATGTTAACAAATTGAACCTTTTTACAAAATCGGTATGAAAAGTTGCGTAATGTGGAGTAGATAACGGAAAAATTATTTTTTAAATTTCCGTGGAATAATTTTGGTCCACCACAGCATTTAAAAGTTGAAACTAGTATTTTTTTTTAATGAGAAACTGGTAAATGTTGCTAAGTATTGGTAATAATTCATGAAAAATAATTTGAAAAAAAAAAAAAATTGAGAATGATATCTTTCATCTCTTACCGTCTAAGGTTGGCGATTGTAGTTTTTTGTTATTAAAAAAAAATTGACTCCACGGAAATTTAAAAAATAATTTTTCCGTTATCTACTCCACATTACGCAACTTTTGATACTACTATCTATTAAACGTTTGCAACAGATGAAATTTACCATCCAAAAAATTATTTTTCTTGAATTATAGGAAATACTTAACAACGTGTAACGGATTTTCATCGAAATAAAAAAAAAATACTTCTTTCAAATTACTCTACAAAAATTTTGGAAGTTTTCTTTCCTTAATTTACTAAACATTGCGCAACTTTTGACAATTTTGAAAAAAAATTTTAAACTTTTTGTTGGATAAAATACTTTACGATCGCTGGTAGGGGATGGAAATTGACCTCCAAATTTTTTTTTTTTATTTTTCCCGTAATTTGCTCTTAAATACGCGTCGTTTGAGACCTAAGGTGAAAAATTCATAAATCGGGACTTCCTAATGTACATATATCGAGATTATTTTTTTATTAAAAAAAAAATTTTAAAAATTTAATTGCAAAAAGTGAAAATATCGCAAATTCAATGCTTTTCTTGTTTAATTGATTTTTTTATTAAAAACAATTTAAAATTTTTACGTCTGCAGGCTATTTTCTTTAAACATATTACATTTGTATTTCGTTAGCTTATTGACCCAAAAATTTATTTATTGGCGCCCAACGTGGGATACAGTTTTAATAAAAACAAAAGAATAATAATGTAATTCACATTTCAAGTGCTCTTGTGCTATCGGTTTAATATAATACGATTTTTTACACTTTTCTGTAATTTAAACTTCGAAAATCGTGATATTTTATAACGATAGCACTTTACCACTTTAACTGTTAATTCCTTCTACATAATTCTGTAAACACCACTTCAGTAGCACAATTTTTAAATCTTAAATTCTTTTACATAGTTTAGAAATTCTTTAACATTGTTATTTTCTTTAATTATTAAATTTGGACTTCCATTAACGAAGTGATGACATAGTTTAATACAATAAATTGTGAAATTTTTGATTATTTCATATTTTTTATTTTGGGTTGGTTTTTAATATTGCTAAAAATTATTTATAATTTTATTTATTATTTATATTATTATTTATTTGTATTTAAATATTGTTTATTACTGCATGTTTTTCCATTTTCAAATATAAATTGTGAATATCTGAAGTTTCACTTTGGAATACTTTATTTATATTATTATTAGGCCTGTGTTTTAAGCACCGGATTTATTTTTGGATTCATAAATCAGAATATTCGAACTCGATGTTTGTTTCGCAAAAACTTGGATGATATTTTTTTAAATTTAAAAAATATTTTATTTTTATCTCAATCTTACACTAATTAAACTTTATAAAAATATAAATATTAAAAAAAGCAGGGTTGGCATTCAATAACTTTTCATAATAACGATTGGCTATCACAGTAACACTAATAGCGGAATGGAAATTAAAAAAAAGCGATTCCATTAAAGACATGTTTCTTCTTATGTAAACGGTTTTAGTTTTCTATTTAACCTGTTTGATTTTGAAATATCTTGAACTAGTTAAAGTCAAAATAACGCTAAAATACCGAAACGACGATTTATAACGTTATTTTGTTGATGTAACAAAATTTATGGGTAGAATTTTGAAATAAACCCTGTAAAGACACATGCCACTATTGGAATCGTAGCTTTAAAACATTCATAACGGCATTGGTGTGGCCGTGGCAGGCAACTGCTATTGTAATGAAAAGGTAGTGTTTGCCAACCATGAAAAAAGTAAGCACATACTCAGGGAACTTCTGCTGTAAATATTTTTCGTTGTTTCAGTTGTAATACATTATCTTTATTTTTAAGTGAAAAAACAGTCATTTGTAGAAGAAATTTAATTTTTGACTACAATTGTAGTTCAATTAAAAAAACAAACCACATTGAATTACAGTATTATGATTTTACATTCGTTTTATACAGTTTTTTTTTTTTTTATTTAAAAAAATAAAACAAATTAATGTTTGTATATATTTTACTGCACTGATTGAACTACTCATTAATAATACAATTGTAGTTAATTTGTTGAACAGTAAAAACAAATGACTATGTTAGTTGAATTTACTAAAATGTAAGTCGTTCATTTTTCAAATGAAATTTCATTTGTTTTTAGCTACATTTGCAGTGGTCTTTACCTTTAAAACCTAGCAGGAATCCATACAATAACTTTTTTGATAAATTTTCAATAAAAAATAGTTTTTAATTTTAACGAAATAATAAAAATCCAAAAATAGATCCGGTGATTTTTTAATAATAGCAAATAAACATGTTTTGCTGACATATTAAACGTTTGTCAAAAAATCGTCATTTTGGAAGCAAAAATCGTCCTTTAGTAATTTAGGTACTAAAACTCGTCAAAATGACGATAAATCGTCAAACCTAATAACAGTGATCGTAACCATAGTAACATGAAAAATAAAATTTTCTACAAAACCCAATAAAGATATTTAAAAGAATGAATTTTAATATGAAATTAAAAGAATTAATTAAACAAACATTTATGTATATTTAAGATATCAAAAATTATTAACTTAGGACAACAAACGTAGCTGTTTCGGCACTATTTTTAGAATGCGATTTCAAAAATTTTAAAATATTCGTGCTCAGGATGGCAAAATTAATAAAAAAAATTATGTGTCGCAAGTCATATTTTTATTAAAGCAGTTCAAGAAAAATGTTGGTCGCAGTGCGACACGGGTTAAAGCTTTCCGATTTTTTTCAAATTTGCACCACATAACTTTTAGACCTAGTATTACAATAATAATAATGATTAATAAAAATCGAAAGTTCAAAAAAAAAAAAAAAAATCCCGCTCCCATGGGCACTAGGTCCAAACATGCACCGATTTTAACCAAATTCAAAAAGGCGCTCTTTTCTTGGTCAGTGTGTCCAATTTCTTAGAAATATCTTAATATTTGTGGCCTGCAGAGTGCGGAAAAACAAAAAATCCAATTTTTATACGGTAGGACAATAATATGGGCACTAGATCTAAACATGTACAGATTTTAACGAAAGTGCGTAGATTTTGTCCTTTTGCCATTATAAGTCAGGCTATGAATTATGTATCTTTTCTACGACACACGACACTGAAATGATACTTAAAACATTCTAGTTTCAACAACGTAAATGCAACAATTTTTGTTGTTATGGTTTCATATGACATTTACAACTCATGAGATGAATAAATAAAATGAGTCCCATCCTTGAAACGACAAAGGTCTAAGTGTATTTCATTGCCGTGTGTCGTAAAAAAGATAACATCAAAAAAAAATTTACAGTAAAATCTACTGAAAATGTCAGTTAAAACAACTGTAATTATAGTTAAAAAGGCGACAAAGGTAATTACCGTTAAAATAACTAAAAATTTAGTTGATTTTAACTGTTGAAAAACAACTAACAAATCCAGTAAAGACAACTAACAATCTAGTAAAAACTACTGACAATTTTTTACTACAAAAATTTCAAAACAACTGTAAGAATTAGTAAAAACTACTATTTTTCAACAGTTATTTTTTCGTCATTTTAAAAATATTTTTTAATAAAGAAAAATCTTTTTTTCTTTCAATTACAATAAAAATTTGTATTTCCTACATCCTACTTAAAATGCAAAGTCAAAATTCCAAACGGTACTGCAGTTATGACGTTTTAATGCATTGGAGATATAATAAAATTTTCTAATTATTATTGGCAAACTCTGAACGTATCAATAAAAACAAATATAAACTAAATGAGAATTTTTCAAAACTCGATGTAATCTTCTATTTTTAAATAACTAACAAAAATTAATTGATTACTGCAAAATTACTGTTTTAGTAGTTGTTTACAAAAATAATACAACATTTTTGCAAACCTTAAAAATAACCACGACAACACAAATGTGTACAGTGTTCCAATTCCAATCGTTTCCCGTTTCATTCCATATCGTTCCATTTTGGACCAATGTTCCATTCAATTATCGGGGTTTTTAAGTTTTTATTTTCACGTACGTTTTTGGGTAAACAAATAATTGAGACACCCTGTGGTTTTTTCATAAAAAATGAATCTATCGGAATCTATCCCAGACCTAGCATATTTGCATTCAGTTTGCTTCCTTTAATTAATTCATTACTAATGGTAATGAAATTTAAAATCATTATCCCTTACTATTAATTAAAAAAATGCTAATGAAAATAATTTCATTACGATTGATATCAATGAAATCATCAATTAGTCCATTCAATTAATTAGTCTCATGTATGTATGATATATTAACGCAATTATACAGAGTGATTCAGTCACGACCCGCCGAATTTCACCAGCGTATTCCTTGGCTCATTTCATGAAAATATGTCCACTACGGCCATCCCCAAAAATGCATGTGTGCGAAATAACAGTGGTTGGAAAATTTTCAGATTGGTTAAGCTAAGACAAACACCTTAAGCAGCCCCCCAGCGTGTAGTAGTATAACAACTTTAAATGTTATCAAGCACTATTGCATTGCAATATTGGAGAACTTTGGAGAGTGTAGAGTATGAACATATACAACAGCTGATAACTGTCATTTTATTACGCGTGTTCTGTTGATGCTTGCTGCTGATAAAATTTAATTCTAGTATTTTATTTGTTTAAATTAATACAAAAACTTAAATAATGGTTTTGTTTTTATTAAAACAAACAAAAATGAACTATGTAAGAATACAAAAATGTTTTTTAATAAGAATTTATGTTAAAAACAACAAAAAAATTTCTACTTTTTAGATCCGACAGGTAGCAAATATTTTGCGTTGTAATGAAAGCCGGCTTTATTCTAATGCACCACCAGCACGTACAGAAAAAAGTAAGTTTGTTTTTTAATGCATGAAAAATTTGAAATTAAATTCTAAATTGTGCTATACAATCTAGCTATCAACACTGTTACTTTATTAGGTCGTGTGGGTGCTGATCCACAATTACGTGGTAATACACAACATCCAGTGGTAACATTTTCAGTGGCAACACACACCAATTACAAGTAGGTTTGGTTTATCTTTATCCATTTTTTTTTATAATCTAACTTTTTTTTTTATTTAAAATATTTTCTTTTATTATTCAACAACAGATATGAAAATGGTGATTGGGCTCAACGTACTGACTGGCATCGTATTGTAGTCTTTAAACCCAATTTACGTGAAACCGTCATGGAATACTTGAAAAAGGGACAGCGAGCCATGATACAAGGGAAAATTACTTATGGTGAGATAACCGACCAACAAGGCAATCAAAAACCTAGTACTAGCATTATAGCTGATGATGTAATTTTCTTCCGCGAATCATCTTAATTTTTTTTTTGTTTTATTAAATATAATCGTTAAGCTAATGTTAAGATTAAAATGTTGATCATTCATTATTTCATCATATGCATTTAACCCATAGCCATACCTTCATATTAAATATGTATAAGAACGAACATTTTAAATGAATATAAATATGATTTATTTTCGAAATTTATAAATTAATTAGAATTCAATTTTTTATATTTTAAATACATATGCGGTTTAGAACAAGAGTTCGCAAAGATTTTAAAACAAGAATAAGTAAAACTCATAATTTAAACATAAATATGAGGAATTTCAAAAATGCTCTACACATTACTTTTGGTATGACCTGAATAAGCATTTGTGTTTAAAGTCTATTTGCGTTAGTCATTTATTTTAAATGGCTCAAAAATTATTGCGGTTTTACAATTTTTGCTTAAATTTACATTCATTTTCAGATCTGATTCTAATTATTACATTTCAAAATATATATTAATTACACCACCAAAAAATACACTCAAACATTTTCTTTATCATGTAGTTCTAGTTCTACTAAAAAAACGCAATTATTGTGGAAAACGCGATTTTGTCAGTTTTATGATATGTAATTGGGAAACTTATTTGCAGGAAATCAAATTAAATGCTTTTAAATTTGACAAATTAAAAAATTCATATAAGTATGATTTTGAAGTTATGAAAATTTTGTTTACTCCATAAAATTTAAAGTCCTTAAAATTTGTTGATGAATTTTAAAATTTAGTATTAAGCTTATTAAAATATTTTCTTTGATGTACGTGTTGGTGCAATTGATACATTGCTTTAGTTGTCACTAAGCGAAATGTGTTTGGAAAAAACTGCCGTTCTACCCGCTAGTAATGAAAAGAAATTACCTTTTTTTCACGTTATCAATTTAGTCTTTTGTGAAGATTCGATCTATTTACCTTACTATGTTCTCAGGCAAAATTTTTTTATAAAAAAAAAATGCGAAAAAAAGAATTAATTTCGCTAAGTTTTTAAAAAGTTCATAACATTTTTCATTTTAAATGTTTGAGTTGCCGTTTGCAAAGAAACTCAGTTTACGCAATACGCTAGCCAATTACAAAAATAATTCAGTCAGACAACAGACAAAAAAAAAAAAAAAAAAACAGGGACCTTAATTTGTATTCCTTTTATTATAAGATTTATTTTTACTTTTATTTTTTCGAGCAAAAATAAAAGTTTGTTTTTGATTTATTTTTTTTTTTTGCAAAAATAAGTTTTTTTTTTGATTTTTTTTATGCAGCTTTTTTCTCTTCCTTTTTTTAAATTTATGGCAATTAAAAATTCAAATGAATTTTATTTTATCGGGATTCCTCACATTTTGATGCATTTGCTATGATCTATTCAAAAATATATATATTTTTTTAATGCATTTTTGTAAAAAAAACTCATTTTTGCTGGAAAAAATATAAGTCAAAAAATCGTTTTTATTTTTGCTCAAAAAATAAAAAATAACTTATTTTTGCTCGAAAAAATAGCATATATTTTAGTTAGAATATTGTTCTACCCCAAGTCCAAAAATGTAATATGATATTGTCTTATTAAATTTTATTTGTTGCTTTTCAAAATCTTTGGTTATTTTCATGATAGTCAATATACATAATTGTTTCATTGGCATCACCCAAATCTTTAGTTGTGTGCAATAGAAAACAAAAAGCAATTATTGTATTTTTAAGAAAAATTAAAATATTTTTGCTCTTCTCAACAAACACCGTTTGTTGGGATATATGTTGTTTTTACAAATTGTAATACAACTTAATTTATTTTTTGCTCATAGCCAGCAAAATAAAATGAATGCATTCTTCAAGAATGCATTTTTTAACGCATATAAAATAAACAGTATATGCTACGAGATTACGTTCACTTTAGAAAAATAAGGAGTTTAGACTGAAAAGTTAATCTTGGAAAAAGTAGATTAACTAACTAATTCCAGAGCAAACATATGCAGTTAATCCACTTTTGACTAGCTTAACTTTTCACTATAAACTCTCTATTACAATGGTTTGCAAATCAAATTCACATGCGAACCACTGTTTTTTTATATGTTTAAAAATCATAGGAGTTTCATATATTCACAGCTGTGGATTTGACACTTAACATTGTGTCTCTGAAGGAGAGGAGTTTCATATCGATAACACTCTTTCTCCCATCTCTGTTATTTTCTACTTCATCTTTAGTTTTCTTTCGTTCTTCTTACCGTGTGCATCAGTAAATTTTGTGTGAATTTTGTTTTACGAAAAACCATCTTAAAAGTGTTTAAAATTGAATAAAAATTTAAATAAAATGAAATTTATAGTTTAAAATTCATGTGTAAATAGTTATTTAAAAAATTAAAGTAAAATTTATATGGATTTTTAATGGTATTAAATGTTAATATTTTTCATAATTTGTTTTGTGAAATTTGTACAATAATGGCGCAAATGTTTGTTTGTAAAGCTTTTAATATCCACACTAACAAACATTTCCGTTATTTCTTTTCTCTTCTCTTTGTTTTTTTCATCTGCTTTCTTGTACATTGGTAAATTTCGTATAAATTTTGTTTTAATAAATTGGTCATATCAAAACTGTTGAAAATAAAAGAATTTGTTGCAAAAAATTTAATTTATTTAAAAAATATGATCCTATAGTTTTTATCAAAAAAATGTTGTGAATTATTAAACATTTTTAATGAATTAAATTGTAATTTGAATTTTCATTAAATATGGCTATGATCATTGATGATGCTTTTCTTAAAGCTTTAAGTTAACACTATTGTCAAAAAAAAAAAGAGCTTGCCTCACAAACAAAATGCGGTTACGGTTTAAAAATATTGAAAAATGTTAAAATTAAGAAAAATATAAATAAACAATTAAAAAAGTGAAATTATAAATTAAAACAAAAAGTGTAAATATGTTAACATTGAGAAGAATATATTAACTTCCAGCAACGGACTACATAAGAATGCTTCCATCAAAAAAATAAGGTAAGTTTTAAAGGCCCGTTAAATTATCTTAAAATAACCAAATTACCTATAGTCCCAAATGTTTTTTTTAGAAATCTTTTTAATCTAACTCAAAGAATCAATATGATTTAAGTTTTTTTTTCTTTATATTGATTATTTTAATACAATTAAACAAACAAATTTGATTTGATTCATAATTTCCAAATTAATTTGTAAACCAAATTATTCAATCGCATTTAAATCATACAAATTTAAAGATACTCCCTGAGGATGAAACTCGAAGAGTTTCGAAATATTGGAAAATAATAACGAAGAATTTTAATTAAAGAAAAATCAAGGCCTAGAGCTCAAACATTTTATTTTTATAATTAAATTTACTTTATCCAATACAAAATCATACATTCTTATAGGGAGTTTATTCTAAAGAGTTATGGCCGTAATTTCAAGCAATATATACCTACTGGTGCTTAGATACCTACCTTGTACACGAACAAAAAAAATATATCCTCACAAGTTATTGCGATACCGGGATATACTTTCCACAGGAATGATAGGCATGATGAGAGAGGAGTTAGTGTTGGTGTAGGCATTAACGGTAATAGTTGGACTAGGAATGGACCGTTGGATAAGAAAAGAGGCGGAGGTGTGGGGTTTTTTGTTTCTAACAAAATTAAAGCTAAAGTTGTTTATAAATCAGATGATTATGGTAAATTTGAGTCAATTTTTATTGAAGTTGAAACACAAGGGGCCAAGTTTTTACTCGGAGTTGTTTATCTTCCTAATAAGAATGCGGAGAATATTAGAATTATGGAGGAACGATTAAGTGATATGCTGGTTAAGTACTCTAACATTATAATTATGGGTGACTTTAATTTAAACCTGTTTGATATAGTGCACTCCAATACAGTTCATTCATTCTGTCAGAGACTAGGACTATATTGTCTTCATAATAGCCTCCCTACTCACTTCGATGTATCGCGTTCATCTACTTCGTTATTGGACTTTTTTCTTGTGAGTCCTTCCGTATCTGTCATATTGTCCAATCAGATGCAGTGCCCAGCAATATCACATCATTCTTTTATTTTTATGAGTGTTTCTACTTTTATTACACCTATCGATGATTATGTTGAGTTTAAAGACTACAACAATGTTGACTTTGAGTTGTTGGAAAATCAGGTGCTCCAATTTGACTTTACTGAATTTTTTGGTAGTCCAAATATTGATAACCAACTTTGTAGTTTGATGGAGTGTATTGACCTTTTGCATTCACAGGTTCCCGTCAAAAGGTGTAAATTTCACGTAGCTAATGAAAACTGGTTTAATACACCAGATATTCAATTTAATCTATCTCTAAGAGATTTGGCTTTAAGGGAATATCTTCGTTTCCCCTCACAGGAGAACTGGAGAATTTATTGTAGGACTAGAAATAGAGCTAAAACTGTTATTCGTAATGCTAAAAGGAATGCTCATTTTAATCAATTTAATAACCTTGATGCTAAGGGTATGTGGATAATTTTAAGATCCAATGGGGGTGTAGAAAATGTAGAATTTGTTGATAATTTAGATGCAGTTGAATTAAATAGGGAATTTTTGTCTCATAGGACAGTTGACACCATCGACCCTTTTAGCTCCAATCTGAATTTTGTTGACAATGGCTTTTCATTTCGTGCTATTGATTTGAGTGAATTATATTTCGCATTATGTAATATTAAATCTAATGCATCTGGTCCAGATGGTTTGCCGTTAAGATTTTTGAAAATTATTTTCCCATATGTTCAGAAGCAATTTTTGCATCTAGTTAATAATATTCTAACTTGCTCTGTATTTCCTTCCAATTGGAAAGTTGCAAAGGTTGTTCCCATTAGTAAAAATGGATCAAGTAATGAATTAAGGCCGATATCTATAGTTCCTATATTATCCAAAATTGTAGAACACGTTATGAAGGAACAAATGGTAGAATATTTGGATAAAAATCGCTTAATTAGCCCTTATCAGTCAGGATTTCGCCGTGGTTATAACACAGCATCATTACTAGTAGGTCTTACAGACTCAATTAGAAGAATTTTGGATAAAAATGATATAGGAGTTTTGTTATCACTCGATTTATCAAAAGCTTTTGATCGAGTTAGTCACACAATTTTAATTAGTAAACTATGCAATTTCTTTAAATTTTCCCAATCGGCTTGTATGCTGATTTTTTCTTATTTGACAGAAAGACGTCAATATGTTCATTGTAGGGGGTCTGTTTCTGATTGGTCGACAGTGACAAGCGGTGTTCCACAGGGATCTGTGATTGGACCTTTGCTATTTTTACTCTATATGAATGATATGATGAGTATTGTTGAAGGGTTTTCTTGCGAGGCTTTTGTTTTTGCAGATGACATTCAGCTTCTTTTTTCTGGTGAGCGTCAGTTTTCTGATGTATTGGAGCAGGTGATAAATTATATAATGTCAGATGTCTCAGATTGGATGTCAATGTATTTAGGGCCAAGCTTAGAAAATATGCCTGCTATAACAATGTTTAAACCTGTTTAAACCTTTCTAAACCTTTTTATTCACAAATTTATTAAATTTGTTAGTATACATCTGATATTTGAACGCAACTATATTCATTAGGGACATTTTTTTGAGAAGGATAAATGAGGAGTATTATATACGTTTGTGTCTATTATTATATATTTTTTTTATTTTTTGTTACTTTTAAAAACTGTTTAATTTAAAATTTATTAATTTAAATATAATATATAGTTTTTCTATTCTTTCTTTTAACTTCTAAAGTTTTTATTCTTTTATAATAATATACTATTTTATATTAATTATATTGTTAAATTTATAGTTTTTTTTTATTTATATAATACAATAATATATATATATAATATAATAAATTTATATGTGTAGTAGATATTTTTTAGCCATATATGGCCCTCTGGGCTCGGTTATTTAAAAGAATAATAAATAAAATAAATACAAAATCGGGTCTAAGCACCGGTAGGTATCTATTGCTTGAAATTACGGGCATTAATCTGGTAAAACTGCCTAATTTCATTGCGAACATAATCAGTTAATAAACTTTTTACTAGATTAACTTTTCAGTCAAACTCCCTATCACTATCCAGCAATTAAGAGTAGACCTTTATTTGAAATTTACAATTTTGGATTCTTTTTTTTTTTTTGTATAAGAATTTTGTATGTATTGTTGATATTTTAAAATTGCCATTCATTTTGAATTGTCAGGTTTGAGATCACCATTAAAACGTTACTATTATAAATAGAAAACAATAATTTTCCGGTTGACAAAAAATTATAGTATAAGCCATATGAAATTATATACGAAAGTTGGTGGATATAATTATATATAATTCCATAAATAAATATATCCGAAAAATAAGTATATAATTATATAATATTATATGAAATTGGATATAATTATGTAAGGCAGATATGATTATATATTGGACCATATATAATTGTGTATTAATAAATGTAAGAGAAAAATGAAAAAATCTTGTAAGGAGCAAATTTAAAGATTTAAAACTGTTGGCTAAACTTGTAAGAAAATGAGAAATAACTCACATTGTTCGGGTAATCAATTACCATCACGTTTTTTTCTGTTGTTGGTTGATATATACATATACCTGATCAAACTATTGAGTTTTTTGTGGGTGTTGGATTAGAATGAGGCTTAGATAGGAATGAAGGATTAGATGACCCAATCGCCTAGGTCGAATTTGAAGCACTCTATCTAGCGCTGATCCTCACAAGATTTTTTTAAATCTCTCAAATCAATCATTTTGGCCACCTAGTGAAAGGATTTAAAATAAAAAAGTGATGATAACACAAAATCAAATTTTCTTAAAGAACTCCAATATTTATAAGCACCATATACAGTGCCGGACAAAAGTATTCACACAGCAGCAAACTTTATTTTAAATCTTTTATATAAGCAAAATGAAAGCTATTAGGTATTCAACAAAATTGTTTATTAACTTATTAATAATGTAAATACAACAAAAAACTAAGACTAAGCATGTTGTATTTAAAAAAAAAATTGGCAAAATATTGGAGCTGATGTTACAAAGAAATTGGTCCATTCTATGCCAAGAAGATTAAAAGAAGTCATAGCAAAGAAAGGCTACTCCACAAAGTATTAAATCATTTATTTCAAATTTAATTTTTTGTACAAACATTTGAAGCTGTGTGAATAGGTTTGTCGGCCTAAAATAATACTTTGAATTACATATATAGTTTTTTCTTATAATAGAACATACTAAGAATAAGTTTTTTGTTGTATTTTAATAATTTATAAGTTAATAAACAATTTTGTTGAATACCATATCCGACTAGTGGATTTCATTTTAAAAATATAAAAGATTAAAAATAAAGTTTGCTGCTGTGTGAATAATTTTGTCCGCCACTGTATTAAGTTAGAATATTGGTTCTAAGTCTAAAATCTAATATGATATTGTCATATTAGATTTTTATTTGTTGCTTTTAAATTTTTTTTTTAACATTTTAATAATAGACAATACAATTGTTTCATAGGCATTACTCTAATCTTCAGTTGTCAGCCGACAAAATTTACTCTATGAGAATTTTTGTGTTATAGACAATTGTATAGTCTATCATGAAAATGAACAAACTTTTTAAAACTCTATAAAAATTTTCCACAATATTTTTTATTCACTATTTAACTTAAGATGTGGAATTATGATTTTTAAACCACTTAATTATCTTTATCGAAAAAGGAACACTGTGTCAAACATTAGTTAATTTATTCTTATATTGTTTCTAAAAGAAAGTAGGCCTGAAATTATTTTAGTATTAATTGGCCTTCAACCTTTCCGTTTAAACTTTGAAAGTATAGCTGTATAGCGTTAAACTGTGCATATCAAAAATTTTGTCAAGAATTTATATTTATGATCTCATTCCTTTAAATACCTTATTCTTATTGTATTACTTAAAAAAAAAAATAAAACAAATTACTTAAATAAATAGCTAAATGTGCGGAGATTTTCCTAAACTAGATGATGTTTAATGACAAGCACCACGCGAAAAAATTGCTATATTTTCTTAAAAAAAAATATGTTTTAAGTGACATGGTATTTAAATTGTCATTAAAAAAATTGGACATTAAAACATTTTTTTTTTCCAAATAAATTGAACTTCTATATAAGAAAGTGTAAATGAGAAATCTACAACAAAAAAAAGTATTTTGAAATCGGTTTTTTTTTGTATCCCAAAAATAAAACGCACAAAATTTTTATTAAATTAACTTTACGAATATAAAAACTAAATAAATTGAATATATAATAAGTAAGAAAGAATTGAGCTAAAATAATCGGTAGTTATGGAATACATAGCCGTGGACATTAGACAAAATCATTTATTTCAAAAACATATCGCTTATTTACTGCAATAACGTCATAACTCGAAAATTTAGATTTTGTAGAAAACGAGTTTAAAGTTTTCAATTTACTCCCATCTTGAAGAAAAAAATAGCGACATAATTTCTCTCAAGAGGTGAGTATACAAGATATCAATACGACTTTTTTACACAATATGATACGTGATATAACTAACAATTCTGCGTCATTAACTCAAAAATCATGTTTTTTGAGTTGTGACGTTCTTGCAGTAAATGAGCGATATATTTTACAGTAGAGCGAAATATAAATTTTCTAACAAACTTTAGAAAACTTTATAAACTTAAAATATTTTATTAATTTATTGCGTGGAATTTTAAAAAAAAAAAAACAAAAGTTGCATTAAAAAGAAAAAAAAATATTTAATAATACTTAACAGAAAAATTTAATAAAACATGATTTTTAAATATTTAATTTAGTGTCTTCAACTGCCATCGAATTGTTCTTTCAGCGATTAATGTCTTGTCGGTATAGCGGGAATAAATTTGTTCTAGGTGAGGTAAACGTGATGAAAATTTTTTGTTTTCATTCATTATTTCTTGTTTTTTGTAGGAGTAAGTCGCAAATGAATTCATTTTAATTTTATGTTTTCACAATTTTGTTTGGAAAAATAAGAAGCAAAGTGCCTTAAATGTAATAATAATGTACATTAATTAACCCTTTATAGCCTCATGTAACATTACTGTAACAAACCCTAAAATAATATATACTGAATTTATTTAGCTCGCTCAAATTTGTGTGACCCTACTGTGACATACCACTGATCAAATTAGTACCAAAAACATATCATAGATGGCGTTATTTTTTTTTTTTGACTTCCGTCAGTTTGTCCCTATTCGTATTTGCATAATACAAATAGGGACAAGTTTGAAAATTTAAAATTTTATAAAAAAATACAAAAAGTGCAAAAAATTGGGTTGCTTTTATGAAAACCTGTAGGTAAGTGAGTAATATTTTTTACTTATTGTATACAATGCAAAATTTTCACATTTTTACATGAAAAAATTATATTTTTATGTTATGTAACAGTAATGTCACAATCCCTAAAATGTCAAATAAATAATAAATAAAGGATATTTTTTTAATTTCTAAGTAATACGTTTTTTTTTATTTACCTTGACCTTTCCCGTACCAAAAAAAAATTTAATTTTTAACTTCATGGGTTAACTTTTATTTTAACATTTAGCATGCTTTTTATATTTTATTTACATGTTATTGTATTGATGCCACTAAACAAAAAAATATATGTATCTGGCAACATGTTTGATGGCAGACATCGTTGTGAAAACAAATCTGCTAACAACGTTGTTTGCACAAGAAATTCTTCGCTAAATGAACAATTCGATATTAGGTCAAACCACCAAAAAAAGAGTTATTTAAATAGAAACTAAACACAAAATTAAAAACATTTTGTTGTATCTGAAGATTATATCAAGATTATATACACCTAGTTGAAAAGTGACTCAACTCAAAATTTTTAATTTTTCAGAAATCGAAAAAAAAATATTTGCAACTTTATACCAATTGACAAAATACACTGATATTTTTTTTATAGATAAAAAATTGTATTGTGCATAGTTTAAGCATATAAAACCTAAAAATTAAAATTTTGAGTTGAGTCACTTTTGAACTAGGTGTGCGATATGAGCAAACAATTTTAAATATATTACATATCGTACATGTAGTTCAAAAGTGACTCAACTCAAAATTTTATTTTTTGGGCTTTATATGCTTAAGCTATGCACAATCAATAGTATATTGCTTAATGCTTAAACTATGTACATTTGTTTATCTATAAAAAAATATCAGTGTATTTTGTTGTTGTTAACTGTTGCTAAAAAACAGTTGCGTCTTACTTTATGTTGCAATTGGTATAAAGTTGCAAATATTTTTTTCGATTTCTGAAAAATTCAAAATTTTGAGTTGAGTCATTTTTCAACTAGGTGTGCGATATGTATATTTAACAAAACAAGAAACAATATAGACAACTCAATATTATATTTGAAATACTCTTTAACATTTTGTTTTAAAATGTATTTTTTTTTTTTTGTAAACAAAATTCTCATAATTTCCAATGTCAAGGTTTAATAGACATTTTTCAAAAGATAAATATAGATTTTTTACAGCCAAGTGATTTTTAAACTTGAAAATGCATCATTTGATTTTGTTTTATTTTTATACATTTTCAAATAAATTAACATATTTCTTAGCATTAACCACAAATATTAAACAGAGATACATATGCAAATTGTTAATACAATTATTCTACTAAAGTTTAATTTTTTTATTTAAAGTATTAATTAAAACCAGGGACAGGAACTTCGTGCACTTAAAAAGAATGTTTTAGGCGCCTTAATATGCACATGAAAAATCTTAAAATATGCACTAAAAACTAAAAAATATGCACTTAGAATTTTTTAAATTAATTATTTCCATGTTTTTAAGCAATTTAAGTGTTAATTTGTATTATTTAATATATGCTTTGCATACGTTTTTGAAGAACTTACACAAAATTTTCGTTATTGAAAACTACGCATTTAACAAATCGTAGATTGCATATAAAATTTAAGCCACCACTTAAAAGGGCTGGAGCAGCTTGGATCCTCTGTAGTCTATATGCTCGTTGGTCATTTATAAAATATTATTAAAAGTGATTTTTTAAGGTACCCATACACTACGCAATATACTTGTGCAACTTTAGCTATTGTGCAAAATATTACGAGTGTGTATGACATATTGGAATGTTGGACAATATATTGGAAAAAATTAAAGAAATGTGAAAAATATTTTATAGTGTGTTGGCCACATTGTGCAATTTTTATATCCCTTCACAACAGAAAAAGAGTGGTGCCATATTTTCTGCAAAAGTATTGTACATTAGGGATACAATTTTTTTTACAATTTTTGAAAATATCAAAATGGCCCTATCCATACCATGTAGGGCATAAAAAACAATAAGACCTGCATATTCAGATTTTCGATATCGTTAAAAAAGGTTCCGCGTCAAATGCAATCAAGTTTGGGATCAGTAAGTTCTAAAAAAATAAAATTATTTTCTTTATTAAATTATAAATAAATTATAAGTTTTTCCATTAACTATTGAATAATATTCTGTATAAATTCAATTAATCGTGATAGAATATTGCGACTTACCTACGCTGTCGTATGCAAATTTGCGAAATATTATAATTTATTGCTAAAAGTATAAAAATATAAAATTTTGAAAAAATAAAAAATTTTGAAAAAATAAAAAAAAAAATCTTAAAGGACTTTCAGAAATCGGCTTCGACGCGGAACGTTTTTGTTCCGAAATGACCTGAGGAAACATTTTTCGGTTTCAGCACAACATCGGCGTGGTGATAGGGCCTTATTTTGGTTGTACCCCTATTGTACATCTTATTGTACTGGCAATAATATTGCAAAGTGTATGGGTACTGTTCGGTAAAAAAAACTTTTACTTTAAATAAAATTAAAAAACGTAATTTAATTTTATTTTCGATCTTGTTTATTGAAAGTTAAAATTGTACTGACAAAATTAAATCTAACAATTTATAAAGAACCACAAAACATGTAAACAAAATAAATATATGACGAACAGACAAAAAACTGGACCGTTATTCTTAGAGAGACTAAGAGTAGCCAGTACATTGAGTGCATATGTGCGTTTACTAATTTGTTATTAACTAGCAATAACAAACAGTAAAGCACATATGAACAATAGACAAAACAAAAAACAGACAACAACAACTAATACTAGGGATTAACAATGACAGTGACGACACTACTAACAGTGATGGTACAGTGAGTGGTACTGTGACTGGCGATCTGACCCGACATACTCCCCACGTTGAAAGGACTGGCTTTCAAGAATCTTCTTGGGAAGGTAAAGGAGCCACCTTATGTATTGGTCGTCTATAGGATCCATTTGTAGATTTTAATTCAACAACTCGAACTTTTCCATCAGAGCCAGCAATAGTTTGAGTCACACGTGCAAGGAGCCATTGTTGAGGTGGAGCGTTATCTTCATGGATGATGACTAGTTGTCCAGCCTTGAGGTTAGGCTGAGGCTTAAACCATTTTGATCGTTGTTGCAGCGACAAAAGATAATCACGAGACCACATCTGCCAAAATTGTTGCTTAAGAAAGGAAATTTGCTGCCATCGACTTAAAACTGGAATTTTGGCGCAATCAAAAGTTTCATCAGGAATTGAAATCAAAGCAGATCCAATTAACAAATGGCCTGGAGTAAGAGCTTCGCCATCATTGGGATCATCTGACATCGGAGCTATGGGGCGTGAATTCAAAATTGCTTCAATTTCGACGACAAGTGTCTGAAGTTCTTCGAACGTGAGATGAGCTTGTGAGACATTTTTTACCAGAAGAGTTTTAGCTGATTTGACTGCTGCCTCCCACAAGCCACCGAAATGCGGAGCACGAGGCGGTATGAAACAAAATTCGAAGCCACTTTGAGTACCAAAAGTTTTTAGTTTGCTAATGACGTCATCAGAGAACAATTTTTGTTTTAGTTCTTTCAATTTGTTATGAGCGCCAGTAAAATTTGTAGCATTATCACAAAATATGCGTTGTGGTACGCCACGTCTGCCTACGAACCGCTTCAAACATAACAAGAAATTATTCGTCGAGAGATCAGAAACGAGCTCGAAATGAGTCGCCTTTGAGCTAAAGCAAACAAAAACAGCAATATAGGTTTTGTACGGTACCTTTCCACGAATTCGATACGATGTTAAAAATGGGCCACAAAAATCGACACCAGCAACTAAAAATGGACGTTGAGCTCTTAAACGATCAACTGGCAAATTACCCATGATTTGTCCCATCAATTTTGGCTTGTAATGAAAGCAATGTACGCAATTTCGAACCACTTTTCGGACAACTTCTCGTGCATTTGTTATCCACACCTTTTGACGAAGAATGCCGAGCAAAACCTTTGGGCCAGCATGTAGATGATTACGATGCAAATGCTCAATATACAATTTAACAAATCGATGTTGTTTTGGCAATAGAGCTGGAAATCGTGCATCATATGGGATGGGTGCATTGGATAAGCGTCCGCCAACTCGAAGTAGTTTAATTTCTTTGTTATGCATTTTGGTGTCCTGTAAAAATGGAGCCAATTTTTGCAGGGATGGCTGAACGAAACCGTTGTTTGAAATCGCTTCGATTTCAGCATTAAAATTGGTATGTTGTATGTGCGCGACGATTTTCCAAAAGGTGGTTTCCAGCTCGGTGGACTGCAGATGAATAATGTCTTTTGCTTTCAGGGAACGATCTACTGGGGATCTGTTGAAAATACGAAAAATATAAGTAAGTATTCTAATGATTTTATAATATGAAGAATGCTTATCAATAATGATATCAATTATAGCTGGTGAATCATTTGTGGTACATTTGAAAACGGCTGCTTTTCTTCGTTCCAAAATTTCTGTCTCGATGTCAACTAAGTTTGTTGGCCAATACAAAATCTCTTTGCATAGAAATTGAGGACCATTGAACCAAATTGTGGATGGTAATTCTGCTGCACTGCAACCACGGGATACAATATCTGCAGGATTGCTTTTTGATGGAACATGTCGCCATTGAATATCTCGAGTTTGCTCCTGAAGTTCTGAAATACGATTGCCCACAAAACAATTTAGTGTTGATGAATGCAACTTTAGCCATTGTAAAACGATTTTTGAATCTGTCCAAAAGAAAATAGAAGATACAAATTTAATAATTTTAGATTTGATTTTGGACCACGTTTTGCTAAGCAAGACCGCAGCACACAATTCGAGGCGTGGCAAGGATTGAGCCTTTATTGGAGCGACTTTTGATTTGGCAATCAGCAAAGTTGTTCTATAGGAGCCATCTAAATAAACACGATAATAAATGCAGCATCCAAAGGCGCGTTGCGAAGCATCTGCAAAGCCATGTATTTCGCCAAGTAAATTTTCTGAAGTTAAAACATATCGAGGCACTTGTATATTTTGAATATTTGACAAATCATCCTTAATTTGGAGCCAAAGTTTTGTAAGACTTGAGTTGAGGGGTTCATCCCAACTGATATTTTGTACCCACATTTCTTGAAGCAGCATTTTACAACGAATAACAATAGGGCTCAAGAGGCCGAGTAAATCAAAAATTCTAGCTACGATTGACAAAACTGAACGTTTAGTGGGGCAAACTACATCGGGCAAATCAAAACGGAACAAAAAATTATCTTTTCTGGGATTCCATGACATACCAAGTGTTTTAGTGACATCGGTTTCACCCGTTTTAATAGTAACTTCTTCATCTGAATTTGATACAAATTCAGGACAATTGCTGTTCCATTTTGCCAGTTGAAGACCATGCAAACTTAAAATTTTTACAATTTCATTTTTCTTCGAATTCAAAACTTCAAAATTATTTGAGCCGGTTAAAACGTCGTCCACGTATAGATCTTCACGAAGTACTTGAGAGCCAATTGGATAGGAAGATTCATTTTGATCAGCGATATAAAACAAGCTACGAATTGCTAAAAAAGGCGCTGCTGAAAGCCCATAAGTAACTGTATTTAATTGGAAAACTTTAAGTTTTTCTTCTTTATTAGCTCTCCAAAGAATCAATTGAAATTTACGATCGCGTTGATCAACTAGAAATTGACGGTACATTTTTGATATGTCAGCCGTGAGCGCAAATCGGTTCAGACGAAAAGAAAACAAAGTTGTGATCAAATCTTGTTGTATTGTTGGGCCAACCATGAGAATTTCATTTAAGGAATGATTAGAAGCAGTACGAGCCGATGCATCAAAGACAACTCGAAGTTTGGTTGTAGTACTTTGAGGTTTTAATACACAGTGATGTGGTATAATATAATACGGAAGTGCAACCGGCTGATCGTAGGGTGACATATGACCGAGAGCCATATATTCGTTCATAAAATCGACATACATTGACTTTAAAATAGAGTCACGCTCCAATCTACGTTCGAGCAACAAAAATCTTCTACGAGAAATTTCAAAAGACTCACCCAAATAATCTGCATTGAGTTTAAAAGGCAATCTTACTTGTATACGACCATCAGCATTAACATTAACGTTGTCCACAAAATGCTGTTCACACCTTTGCTCCTCTTCACTAAGAATTTGGGAACCACTAGCATACTCTTCAACTTCCCAAAATTTTTTCAAAGTGTTGTCCAATGTTTCCGTTGAAGAATAAAGTGCTAAGTTGCATGTAAGAGGCGACGAAGTTGTTTGAGAAGTGAATTTGCCTCCAACAATCCAGCCAAACACAGTATTGACAAGGCAAGGTTTGCTATCTCCCAAAGAAATGCGTCCATCTAGCAACATTGCAAAAAACACCTCAGAATTAAGCAATAAATCAATTCGTTGTGGCTTGTAGAACAAAGGGTCTGCGAGTTGTATCGTTTCAGGTATTTTCCAATCTGATGTTTCAATAAATTCGCCAGGCTGTTGAGCAGAAATTGATTTGGATACCGCAAAGACTGAGGACCACTGGAACGAACCAATACGAGATTTAATTGTGGCTGCAACAGAAAACTTGATGCTTGTTTGTATTTCTCCAATACCAGAAACACCTTGAGGTTCTGGGTGAAATTGTAACTTGAGCCTTTTTGCAACTTCTTCTGTAATGAAATTTATTTCAGAACAGGAATCAAGTAATACTCTTACCGGTATAAAAGAACCAAAATTGTCCTTGATAAGAACCACTGCAGTGGGTATGATTGACCTTTTGAATGACCGAGCTACCAACGAAACTGGGTTACCTTGACTAGAAGATGGTGCTTGATTTAGGGCACCATTGGACAATGTCGGTGCTGTATGATCAGGAACTGCATAAATATGCAAATTAGTATGATGAGCTGCATGACAAACCCGACAACGAGATTTGGATGGGCATTTCGAAACTAAATGACCCCTTCGTAGGCAGTTTATGCAGTGCCCATTTCGTTTTACAAAATTAAAACGTTCCGAAACTACAAGCGACAAAAACGAGGAACATGTTGTGATGTAATGATCAGTGCTACTACAATATGAACACGTCAACTCGGTTTTAGAATTTACAAACGTATTCGCTGAACGATTGAAGTTCGACTTTGGCTTTGAACCACTAGGCTTATGCACTGTTTCACATTTCTTCCCATGGCTTTCTAAAAACTGACAGCGATTACTTAAAATATTGTAGCAGGTATCCCACGTAGGCAGTGATTTAAATTCTTGCTTTTCATCATAGTTTTGCCTGGAACCTTCATCCAACTTCAGCAACACCATGTGAATTATAATCGCATTCATAACGTCCATTTCGGATCCAAGAGACAAAAGAGAGCCACGAATAGCCGAAACAGTGTCGATTATGTTCCGCAATGAAACGCAGTCACCCTTGGACATTTGAGAAACATTAAAAAGAGCAGTAATATGTTCCAAAAATATAAGTACCTTATTATCGTAGCGTTCCTTTAACCGTTCCAGGGCCTTCGGGTAATTTTCATCTGTAACCAGGAACGGCTCTACCACAGCTAGGGCAGGACCAGAAAGACAGCTCAGCAAATAATTAAATTTATCCACTGGAGTTAACAACGAATTATCATGGACCATGTTTTGAAACGTTGATATAAATCGCTTATAATCAGCGTATTTTCCGTCGAATCGGGGCAACTTTAACGAGGGCAAACGAGATTGATGTGCCGCTCCAGACATTGAAGCATTTAGAAAACTATGTTCCGCTGAAGTAGAGCAACGACTTTTATTTAAAAGTGATAATAACTTTGCCTTCGATGTGATAAAAACTTCTTCTAAATCACTACGACAATTATCAGCTGGATTTAGCTTTTCAATTTGTCCTTGAACTTCACAAATTTCTTTAAAATAAGTTTCTAAAATTTGCAGGCGACATTGCAAAATGGTTGCATCCACTTTGTCGCCATCTTTTTCATTTTTCTTATGTAGCTTTGTTATGTTCTTTTTCATAGTGGTTCTGTGTTGTTCTAACGATGCCAAAGCTGAGCTGGCGGTAGCATCATCGTTCACCATTTTGAATAAAAACCACAAAAAAACTTTAAAATTTGTCAAGGAACCACTTTGGAATTGAAACGCGTATTTACCTTTGTATATAGATGAAAAGGCACCAAAATTTTATTTTTATTTATGTACCACTTATGTACTTAAAATAACGGCACAATAAATTAAGTTCCAAATTTTAAAAATCGAAAAAATTTTAACAAGGGCTACACAAAATTATTTTATTTTTCAGCAAAATTTATTTCGATGAAAAAACCACGAAAACAAAACTTTTTTGTAATTACAAAATCAAAAGAATCACTTTTAATTTTGTCCAAATTAAATTGTATATCGGCAGTGGTTAACGACGGCAAAAGAACTCCAAACGAACGAAAAACAGCAACTGTAGCAGCAGAGGTTATGATGAATATCCAACGACGAAACTTTACTCCGAACCACAATTGTTGCACCAAATCACAAAATTTTATTTAAATTTGTTGTGGCTGTATGTGCCATAAAAAAATAAAATTTTCCACAAAAATTGTTTTTTATTGTATTGGCTCTACGGGCCATGAAATTCTTTAAAACCGAATTAAAAAATTATTAAATTTATTTTAATTTCGTTAACACACAGGCCGTCCTGTCACGGTCGCCAAAAATTGTTCGGTAAAAAAAACTTTTACTTTAAATAAAATTAAAAAACGTAATTTAATTTTATTTTCGATCTTGTTTATTGAAAGTTAAAATTGTACTGACAAAATTAAATCTAACAATTTATAAAGAACCACAAAACATGTAAACAAAATAAATATATGACGAACAGACAAAAAACTGGACCGTTATTCTTAGAGAGACTAAGAGTAGCCAGTACATTGAGTGCATATGTGCGTTTACTAATTTGTTATTAACTAGCAATAACAAACAGTAAAGCACATATGAACAATAGACAAAACAAAAAACAGACAACAACAACTAATACTAGGGATTAACAATGACAGTGACGACACTACTAACAGTGATGGTACAGTGAGTGGTACTGTGACTGGCGATCTGACCCGACAGGTACATTTACGAAAAACTAAGATAAGAAAAAAATGCAATATAAGTAAAAATATGCAATAAAAAAATGGACTTAAATCAAAATAAGTAATAAATGCAATACTTTTTAAGCTTTTAAAGTGAAATATGCAAAAATATCCATTTACAGCAAAAATATGCACAAAGATTTTGATATTTTAACGCAAACTTTTTTAATCGCGTAGTTTACTTTGTTTACCCTGTTCTATGAATTAAGGGGAAACATGCACATGCATGAACTTCCCGTCCTGATTATAACACACACACACAAGCATTTGAAAATTAGTATCACAGATTAATACAGTGTAATCTGTGATTAGTATATCAAACAATTCTTCTCATAAAGATAAAGAGAAATTTTTATTAAAAAAATATAATGTTAAAATATTGGATAAGAAATCAAACAAATACATATGAGGAATTTCAAAAATTTTCAACACTTTGGGGCAAAATATTTCCAAACATTCCCAGTAAAATAGCAAAATCCAAATAACAGGTTGCAGAACAATTTATTCTGTATTACAATAGGTTCTAAATTAACAATATTATAAACCACAATATTATAAACCACATACTTTTAAATTCTCAAAATTAATATTTTTTGCAAGGATGGTTTTTGAGGTTATGCAAATTTTGTTTAAGAGAAATAAGCGGCATAAAATCAATTAAATTGTCAAAAACTTCAATCCTTCTTCTATAAATCATCTCGTTAGATATATATTTTTTTTAAATATTTGCTAGTACATACACACAGGGAAAATATTAGTTGGAATTCAGTGAATCCCATTAAAAGTCTTTCTTTTTGATTCTTATTCGATTGCAAGTACGTTCTATATATTATTAAAGAAAATTAACTATTCTTGTCATAAAATTACAATAATGGTTACAAAAATATGATAACTTTGTCCAAACAATTTGTTACCCAAACTCTATTCAAAAAATAAATTCTTTCTCAATAATTCGTTTTGGTTACAACCGTCTTAAAAATTTATATCGGCCACTTAAACCTAATAGTTGATTCTGAATATAAAAATACTATTCAACTCAACAAAAAATTATACTTGCAACCAAAGCATTTGCTTTTTTTAAATGTCAAAAAATAAAACAAAAAATTTTTATTTCATAAAACAAACAAAATGTTCAAGAACACTTTTTTTTACAAAAATATGTAAATAAAACTCTATGATTAAATGCGAAAAATTTATAGCATCAATATACACCAGAAAGGTATTGGATTTTCGTTTATAATTTATAAATATTGGAATGAGAAAGAGAAATACATGAATCATATTTTGCAGGAAGTTTTCGCAGTTTGTTTGGAATTTAATTGGAAGATTCTGAAAATATATCAAAAGGTGTCTCTATTTTCTGATTGATAGCATTTCTTTGCTGATGACTATTTACAAATGATGATTTTCCTAAAACTACAGAAGAATTTAAAGTAATTTTCTAAAGAAATCAGCTTCGATTCTGGTCAAATGTTCCTTAAAGAATTTCTTAGAGTAATTCTGCAATATCTGTAGATTTTACAAAGGTAAAGATAGTGTAATTAAAAACAAAATTGGCGAAAAAGTGTCCTTTAATTTAGGACTTTGATAAGACGTTTGTTTCAAAATATTTTTCATATTTCCATATAGACAAATTACGGCTCAGTTTTGGTTAAACGTTTTCTAAAAAAAATTCCAGAAATTTTAAAGGAAATTTGTTCAGGATCTATTCCGGGAAAAACTATAATTTTAACTTTAATTGTTAATTTAGTTTCAGAGACATTAATTTAATGTGATGACAGATTTTGGATTTTTGTAGAAGTACACTCAGATTAAAATGTATCTTTTTATGGGAGAATTAAAAGCATTTTTCTTTATCGAAACTTAAAATTAATCCCAAAAACTTTAATCTTTCACCAATAATGGTTTTTCCACAGACTTTAATTTTATATCATTTACTACTACTATAAAGTATTTAATTTCATTGCAATAAATAAGAGTTTTAGAAAACAATTGCTTTTAATATTTGCTTTTATATGTACTTTAGTTTGTAAAAAATTAAAATTTGTATGTTTTGTGAAAATTATTAAAAATACAAAAACATATATTCTAAATAGGAAATGGTGTATTTATCTAAATAAATTCGATTGGATTCAGTAGGGATAATTAAAAATGTCTGCATGTGCAATAATATTTTTTAATCATTCTAATAGAAATTTGGTTACAACTATCGAATCAACTGTAGATTTTTAAGATAGTACTTGTGACTATCAAAATTCGGTTGGCAAAAAATACGGTTGGAGCAACAAAACTTTTTTCTGTGTGTATATTCAAATTAAAACAAAATAAATTATTTCTGTTTTTTATAGAGGGAAAAGTGTAGTTTTAATCCACACTATCTTATCTATCAACCATTATATTCCTTCATTAACAAAGTCAAGTTTTAAACATTGTCTACAACAGACACTTGAAAGTCACAAATCATTATATCATGACAATGTTTGGATTTTTCTTTATAAATACAAATAATAATTCTCCAAAAAATTAGAAAAAACAAATTTGGTTTTAGTTAGTTGTTTATTGACCAGTTTCAAATTAATATTTATGAATTTTAGATTTCTCTACGGGCTGTTGATGGTCAGTCTTTTAATAAATCGATATAAATAAAACAATTGACATCATCTTTCACTCAACGTTTCGTTTTTTGTTTTTTCAACTTCATCAGGAGTTCATGTTTATTAAATTGATTTTATAATTTACATCGATTAAATATTTCTTTCATCTATAAAAAGTTGACAACACGACACAAATTTAAATAAATAAATAAATAAATAATCAAAATTTATAAAAAATCACAACAAAAATCTTAATCCTAATATCACAGAACCTTTTTAATCAACTGATTGACACATAATATTGAGTTTGTTTCGTTTTATTTTCTGGCTTTATAAATAGTCTGATTTAATAAAAAAAATAAACAACATGTTATTGATAGATTAATTTCATTATAATTTCAGTAGGTATAAAAAATCAATACCAATTAAGTTGATACAATTTATTTTAGAATTTATTATTTAAATTTATAGTTATATTTTTTATTATGTGAGCAAGATTATTCTAGTTCAAGATCAATTGGTTTTTGTTAAACAAAAAACCGTGCATTGTGTATTTATTGATTAAAAATGTGTTCATCCGCTAATTTAATGCAGACTTTATCTACTGACAGGTCCCTTACATGTTTCATTTCGCGTTACCAAAAATCTTCAGAGGACCAATGTAGAATGGGTAGAAGATTTACCCAAATTATAATTTTTGAAGGAAAAAGATCAACGTTTTATTGTTTATTTAATAATCATTATTTAATGGCTAGAGATTCTAGCCTGTACACGAACAATGTTTATTAGTTAAAAATATTTTATTTTTGATTTAAATTAGTTCAATTCTTCCAATTTTGTTTTTTACTTCTTATCAAGTAAATAAAACAATACGGGTAAAGCGTTGATCTTTTTCCTTCAAAATTTGGGTAAATCTTCTACATCTTCTACCCCTTCTACATTGGTCCTCTGAAGATTTTCGGTGACACGAAATGAAACATGTAAGGACCTGTCAGTAGATAATGTCTGCATTAAATTAGCGGATGAAAACATTTTTAATTAATGAATAAACATTGCACGGATGGCAGGCAATACCGCTAAATACCGTTATCGATTCAAAACCCTTACAACTGACTACCGTCATCCTTAAAATACCGTTACCGAAATAATTCAAATACAGTTATCCGTAAAATACCGTTACCGATATAATTTAAATATCAATACCCTTAAAATACCGTTACCGAAATAACTCAAATACTGTTATCGCTATAATACAGTTACCGAAATAATTAAAATAGCGTTATTCTTAAAATACCGTTACCGAAATAATGTAACAAGACCTGAAATACCGTTACCGAAATAACTGAAAAATCGTTATAACTAAAATAACGTTACCGAAATAATTAAAATACGGTTAACGAAATAACTGAAATATCGATACCCCTAAAGTACCGTTACCGAAATAAAAGAAAATAGCGTTACCCTTACCGATACCCACATTCGAATCGGTTACCATCCATGCAAAAAACAAATGATCCTGGACTTGAATAATCTTGCTCATATCATAATTTATGACAAAAGGTCGAAAAATAAACTTTTAGTTTTAATTTTTTTAAAAATAAACTTTTAGTTTTTTTTTTTAATTTTTTATAATAAATATCTACAACTGCGCTTTCCCTTCCCTTACACTTCTTATCATTTTTCTAATTGCCTACTTGTTATATAATCTGTGTCTATTTTATACATTCATTTCTATGAAGGTACAAAGAGCAAGTTTATATACATATTTTTTATATTTATACAAAAACACAAAGGCAAACATTATTATTTGAGCTATGGTTGGTGTTCAAAAATTTATAAATCGTTTGACACAAAACAGAAACTTTTGAAATCAAAAGCTCCGAAGTTTGAATTGTACCCAATTTACAAAAAAATATTTAAAACTCGAACAGTTTTCATGAAATTAATTTCATTTTGCATACAAATAGTGATTTATGTGTTTTATGTCTAATTTTTCTACAATTTCATTTAAAGTTCATATTTAATCGAAACATAATAAAAGCTTAAACAATTTTGTTTTGTTTTTCATATGTGATTTATATTATTGTTAATTTAGATTTAATCCAGCCTTGGATGGCCAATTAAACTAAAGTATAAATTTGTCAACAAAAAACAGCTGTTAGGTAATAATTTGTTTAGGTGCTGCCACACTGTAAAGTATTTACATAGAAAATATAAAACGACAATTTCAAATAGAAATTTTAAATTTTGTCAATCATCGTGTAATTTGACATTTCTCAAACTAGAACTTAAAAACAGTAGGCCCAGTTAAATTCAGTTAAGTTTTGTTTTGAGATTAACTTAAGAGGCCAATAAACTATGTTTAATTGACATCCCAATAACTAGGCCTATAAACCACATATCTAAAACAAAATTTCTAGGCTCAGTGCTTAACTAACAAACATATTTAATCTGTACATCCTCAAAAATTAGGCCTAAAAGAGGTGAAATTCCAAGTTTAAACCTATGGCCTAGTTTTTAGGACGTAGATTAATTATATATGTTCGTTAAGCGTTAGATAAACCTAGAGTTTTGTTTTTCAGATGTGGTTTATATTGTTTTGAATTTAGATTTAATTCAGAATGGATGGCCAGTTAGTTTAACTAAATTATAAATTTGCCAACAAAACTTATAATAAATATAAATAATTGTTTAGATTGTGCAACGTATTGACAATGAAAATATAAAGTGCTACCCCCTTTTTAGGACTATTGCAATTGGAAATTAATAATTTTTTCACAATCAACATGGCATCATCATGTAATTTACATTTCTTAAACTAGTATTGAAAAACAGTAGTCGCAGTTAAATTCGAGTTAATTTTTTTGAGATTAACTGAACAGTCCAATAAACTAAGTTTGATTGACATCCAAAAAACTAGTCCCTAATAATTTCGGAATTTAAAAATCTGAGATGTCATGGCATATCTCAAATTAAAACTTGATGAACGCTATCTGCAAATGAATATTAAACTTATGATTATTGCTGTATAGTTTTGAATAAATTGACTTTTTACTAAAGAAGTCATAATTAAAATAAAAAAATATTTTTGGACTTAATTTATATCTATGATACAAAAATTTGCAGCTATCGAAGTTATTCCCTTAAACTGAAGTTTATCCCTGACCATTAGTAGGGTGCAAATATAATTGATAATGTAACTATTTTTTTGTTGTTGTTGTTTTCTTTTCTATTTTTTATTCTACCCACTAGGTCGTTGTAGTGGTATTTGTATTCATTTCTTATTTTGCATATGTAACAGTGTTTCCAATTCGGTTAATCGATTAACTGATTCCTCGATTAATTGCCTCTTTTAGGTTAATGTTGAAACAAATAATTTAAAACTCAAATAATTATTCGATCCGAATAATCGATTAAAATAGGTCGAATAGCCGGTTAAATTTTTTATATATTTTTTTTCCTTATGTTTTGTCAAAGCTTGCTAATTTTCTTAAATTTGTCAGAGAAAAGAAACACTTCTAAAATACACATCTGCAAACTGTTTTAAAATTGAGGAAAAGCGATTCTTAAGAATTTAGAATTTTTTTTTAACAGATGAAAGCAGAAGCTATATCGGGTTTAAGAAAATTAGATAAGACAATTTTAGATTTTTAGTTTAATTCTTTTAACCTCTTAATTGGTTTATTAATTTAAAAATATGCAAAATAAATATTACAAAATTATTTTCGATAACTTTTGAACAAACAGTCCAAAATTTAGATGTACTGGCTCAAAAGATAGACAAGATTTTTTACTATTAATTGCATTAAACTAGAAAATAAGTTGTTCTACAAGCCGTTCTTTAAACCTCTCATATTTTAAAAATGCCAACACTGGCATACCCTTTGACATTTTTAATCGAAAAACTTTGTAATCCTAATGATTAAATTTCTCCTTTGATTTAATGATGATTTAATCATCCCAAAAAACTATTTTTATACCAAATAAGACACTAGCTAGTGTTGTTATTGATAAAGTACCAACGATTGTCGATTAACCTACACGAATAACCGGTTAATCAATTTTAGCGATTTTTCGAATAATGCCTTAACCGGTTAATCGCCTAGGTCGAATAATTGGAAACACTAATACGTTTTAATAAAATTAATAATAACAACAACAACAATAACAACACAACTTGATAGACGACATTTTGTTTTAAGCGTTTATAAACCAGCACAACAACAACATTTTTGCGGTCATTTAAAAATCAATTGTTATAAACAGTAAATTGGATAATTAACAAAAAAAAAATTGTGAATTTGTGATCCGGCTGATGTATTGTCAACAAATTGCACGTTATGTTCCATGACAAATCAGCTGATTTGTTTTTGATGTATAAAAATGAGTGAGTGTGGTTAGTTTACCTGTAATGTAACGTTGCGTGCCGGACGAACATGTTAAAACAGAATTTTCTTTACTATGTTAATTCTTAATTAGTCTTGCCGTTCCGTGCCGCAACGAATCAACTGTTATGTTTTTGGCTGTGCGTTTTTCATAAAAAGCACCGCACATAAACCGCGAACGAAACAGCTGATTCGTCACGGCAAGGAACGGCACGACCAATGTAGCCTTTAAGTGACAGCTAAAAACAGCTGATTGTTATCACATAAAAAAAAACTAAACAAACAATACAAGAACATTTTTTTTAAGTTTTATAAGCTAAATAGTACAAAGTAACATATAAAAAGGTTTTGTGACACATTATGATAATAAAATTACAACCCCATTAGCAACTAGTCAAACAATGACTATAATCGTTTAGCCAAATCAGTTTTGTTGTTACGGAACAGACTAACCTTACAAAACAGCCATAAGGAACGGCACATTACAGAAACGTCACGGAACGCAAAGACTAATGGAGCCTTCACTTCTCTACCTATGTAAAAATTACGTAAATGAATGCAACTCTGTTTACAACAACAAAAGTGCGTTGCGTTTCTGATCACCAGGGACAGGAACATTGGTTCATGCACTAAAACCAGGGGTTTAGGCTCCTCTAATATGCATAAAAAGTCTTAAAATATACACCAAAAACTAAAAAATATGCACTTAAATTTTTTTTAATTAATTATTTGCATGTTTTTAAGAAATTTTATTAAATTTTAAAGTTAATTTGATTTGTTTAATATATTTTCTGCACACGTTTTGCACAACTAACACAACATTTTAATTATATATATTGAAAAGTATGCATTTAAAAAACACTAAAACCTATATCGCTTAATCCCAGTTGGCAAAAATTATTTAAGAGAACACTTAAAGGGTTGAGCAGTTCGGATCGTCCTTATTCTATATGCTCGTTGGTCAAATATTAAATAATAATAAAAGTAATTTTTTACGAAAAACTTCTAAATATTTGTAGTTGATTGAGTTGTAATACTGTATCTTAATTTTTAAATGAAACAACAGTCATTGAAGAAGTAATTTCAGTTTTGACTGAATTTGTAGTTCATTTAAAACAACAAACCACCTCAAATTACTGTACTATGAGTTTACATTAATTTTATCATTATTTTTGATTTTATTTAAAAAAATAAAACAAATACACGTTAGTAATTTTTTTCACTACTTTTGTGGTTCATATCTTCAACAGTTAAAAACAAATGACAATGTTAGTTGAATTGAATGAAATTTAAGGCGTCCTTTTTCAAGTGAAATTTCATTTGTTTTCAACTACATTTGAAGCGATCTTTACATCCATAATATTCTAAGCATAAGAAAAATTTAATACAAAAATATTCAAAATAATATAAACATATGCAATCAAAACATGCATTTAAAGCAAAAATAAGTAAAAATATTCAAGAAAAATATGCGTTTTAAAGCGAAATATGCATTTATAGGAAAATATGCTAATATATGCACTAACAAATCGATGCCATTTTAACGCAAACTCTTTGATTCGCAAAGATATTTTCTTTACCCTGTTCTCAGACTTAAGGAAAAAACATGGATTTGAATGATTATTTTTTATTTAAAAAAAAAAAACAAAAAAAAATTAACCAAATTGTATATTATATAAATACCGTTTAAATTGGCAAAACAGAACGTTCCTTAAAAAAAAAATATGCCCCCTCTGGAATGAAAGAGAAAATTTTTTCTATCTTTGGACTTTTTTTTGAGCAAATTTGCCTATAGCCCACATTTTTAAATGAATTCGAAAAAAACTAAATTTTAAAAATTATTGAATAAATTCCTAATCGATTCTTCATGGCCGATTTTTAAGTCATATATTTTATATCCTTAATAAATCGTCAAAATCAGCGAAATTTTGCTTTTTTAAATATTTCTGCTACAAAAAAATTAGTAAGACACAAACGAAATCTATCTCAACTTTTAAGTAATTTTATTCTCTATTGCTAACCGTTATCAAATCCACGGTGACTTCTTTATTTTTTTCGTATAAACAAATTCAGTTGGAAATAGGATTTTTATTTTTAATAAAATATCTTCAAAAATTTACCAATCGTGTTGGTCTTCTATGAAGAAGAATGTGGATATTCTGCTTTAACAACAGGCATCTTTACAATATTTAAGAAATACAATTAAAGTGCTGTTAAAGAGCAAAGAAATTCCATAATTTTTTTTTTTAAAGAGAAGCAACACTCAGGAAATTCTTCCTATTAATTAATGTGTTGCTTTCTTTGGAAAGGGGATAGTGGAGAGATGAAAGGTGGTGAAAGATGAAGGGCTTCAAACATGGCAACACTGTAATTGCGCGAGATGATAAGTCTTAGAACAGTTGTTGGTTGCCACCTGATGTAGAGTTGGCGAATTTATTGAAGCTTTTTGTTTCATAGCCCTGATTCATTATTTTACTTCGGTGGGGTTAAGTGCTATGTGAACACCGAAGGTGGGCGCAGCGATACATATAAGTGATAGAAAGCTCATACATATTATTTGTTTTTCTAAATTGATGTTGTCGTCACCGGGAATCGAACCCGGTAGCATCTGTGTAACAGTCCAACGCGCTAACCATTACACCACAACGCCCACAATTGGTCAATTGTTTTTTTTTTTTAACAAATCTGCACAGTATAAGCAAAAATCCCAAAAACGTTTAAAATTGGACTAGTTTTAATTGTTCATTTGGGATTTTCTTTCATATTATGTATATTTGTATGAAAAATTTTAGATAGTTAAAACTAGTTCGTTGGTTGATTCCTCCAGATTTCGTTAAAAAGAGATATAAGCGCAAGGAAACGAAAGTAATGAAAAATTGGTTAGAAACGGCCCAATCCCATATTTTTTTATTTAGGCCCAATCCCATATTTTTTATTATGGAATATATGGAGAGAATAATAAAATTTACATAAGCAAAGCCCTTAGGTCCATATATGATTATTAAAAGCTATTTTATAACAAAAGCTAATTAATAACATTTTCTGTATAAAAAATAAATAACTTATAACTTTCATAAATAATAAGAAAAACATTTCTTTTTAATTAAAAAATTACATTTTAATAAAAAATAAATAAAAAGTTGAGAGAGATAAAAAAAGATAGCGAACACAAAAATTACAAAGGTCCAACCTTTTCGATCCTATATCTTCTACATTCTCAAATTGTATAGAAAAAGGCAATGCATATATAATTATATATATTTAGAAATAATAATATATAATCATATATAGCACCATATATAAGTAGACATAATTATATGAGGTCGATTATTCAAAAAATTCTTTATATGGTGATATATAAAATTATATCTGCCTTATATAATTATATCTAATTTAATATAATTATATAAAATCATATATACATATGGGGATATATTGAATTATATAAAAATTAACTTACAAGTCTTTTTTCTACCTGTAGCTATACTTAATTATATATAAATGAACTTTGAAAATTTTTTACCATGGTGCTATATACAATTTTATATGATTTTCTATAAAACCGTTTTTAATTATATATGCTACTGTACTAAACGCTTTCGAGCATATATAACTATATATAACTTATTCATATTTCTTTATATATGACGGCATATTTGAAATTGTTAAAAAACTGAAAGTTATACATAATTATATAAACACAAATGTAGTACCAAACTTGGCTATATATAATCATATTTGTCTATGTAAAATTATACTATTAAACGGTTGTAGTAGGCGCTACGTATCATAGTTCCTAAAAATAATATAATTTTTGAAATTCTGAGGAAATTTCCTTTCAGTAGGATAAAAAAGTCGGCTGATGTGTCAACAAATTACTTATTTTAAAAACTCACTTCTCTGCCCCCTATAATTTCACAGCAAGTCTATTCTTTATAAATGACGTAAAAGAATGCAACTCTGTTTACAGCAACAAAAGTGCATTGTATTTCTTATCAGATTCTCTTTATTTTTTTTTACATAAAATGAAAAAAAAAAAATTAACCAAAATGTATATCATGTTAATACCGGTTAAATTATTTACTTTATTTGCTTTAATTTATAATTTTTTTTTCAAAAAGAATTTAACAAATGCTTTGTCGTCTGAATTAAACAAACTATTTGTTGTTACATAACCACTTTATATCAAACTGTGTTGCTTTTTTTTATATGTTCCATCTAATTAAGTTTATATTTTGGAGATTTTTTTTATTTGACCCCCCGGGGGTGCGTTTAGCCAAATATTTTTGAGATTTTAACACTTACCAGATTGAATACATTTTACTGCCTCTTCGGGTGTTACATTTGGCGGTTTACGTTCTAAAGGATGTGAAATTTCATTGGAATAAGTAAAATAATTATTGAGGGCAGCGACCATTAATCTGGGTTGTCTTTCTCCACCAACAACAACACGTCTTATATTTTTTGCCAACATCGACGCCATGTTAATTTCTCTAAATGTTATTATTTTATAGAGATTGAAATAGTGACGTTAATTTATGTTTGATTAAAATATTTTTGATTTTTTTTTCTTGGGAGCCGCTTAATTTTTTATTCTATTTTTTTTTAAACTACTGTCGCTACTAACCGTTTTACTAAAGCAAATATTTTTTTAAAACACACTCCTCCTTTGAACAGATAAATTTAGACTGAATTTTTTTCTAATTTGCTCAAATTGGAATTTTTTGTTTGATCCCCACAGAAAAAGTTAAATTATTATTTTTTCGTGAGATCTTTACGTCAAATGTTAATAGAGTTGCAAACGTTTTAAAAAGCTTTTATAACGTAACAAGAAACAACAGGGTGTATCAGTTAAAGAAATAGTATAATTAACCTTTTAACGGTCACGTTAAAATTAAAATAAAAATAATCCAAAAAACTAAGTAGGGGCAGGAAAAATTTCAGGAAAATCGAATCTGTCAGAGTTTTGAAAGAACTAATTCAATTTAATCTTAATTTAGAGTTAAAAAATTTTGCTAATCAATTCCCTAGGAATTCATAGCTTTATTGAAATTGAATAGAAATGTAACGAATATTCGGTTACTATTCAGTATTCGGCATGTTTTGACTATTCAGCAGAATAATGAATATTAGCACTACTGCGCAGAATTATTTCGTCACATGGAAATAGCTTAAGAATCTATATTTTTTATATTAAAAATTGAGAAAATCAAGTTTCCCACAAAATTTATTTCTTTAAAATGTCAAACGCGACTTTTTATATCGATTTAAGTATTGTGGTCCAGTTTAATTTCGTCAATATCAAAAATTAGGATAAGTATTGACTGTGAGCACATTTACAATACCACATTTTCATAAAGATTTAAATTTTTTGAATAAGTGAAATTTTTCAAAAACAGTTAAATTAATGAAAAAAAATTAATTTCTCAAAAAAAAATTTTATGTTTTCCAACAAAGTTTAGATTTAAAAAATCAAATTTTTCAAAATAAGTGCAGTTTTTCAATAAAAATTGAAATTTTTCCAACAAAAAGCTAAATTTTTCAAAAAATTGGCATTTTTCAAAAAATGTTAAACTACCCAGCAAACAATCCGGTCCGTTTATGTGCCGTTTTCGGTACAGCATATACGGATCCGAAGTCCGTTTCCGTACCGTTTTCCGGATCAGTATACGGACCGGAAAACGGAATAAAAGGAACATCGAATACGGATTCGAAACAGTATAAAGCACGCTAAAACGGACCGTTTTCGTACCGTCATGCTGTATATAAAACGGAGTGTACGAATTGAGTGTACGTTCAAAACGTACCGTAAACTGTCCGTCATTTATTTTAAAAACGGAGTGGACTCCGTTTTTAATATACCGTATACGGTCCGAATATGGTCCGTATTCGTACCGTTTTTTTTTTAAATGGTCCATTTTTTTTTTTTTTATTTATTTTATCTAAATGATTTCTTCTTTTTTTAATTTTAAACAAAAGTTTGGTTTTATTTTTAATTTTTTTCATTTATAAAGATATTAACAAAAATGGATTAACAATTACATTATTAAAAAAGAATATGAAACCACATAAAAATTCAATAAAAATCAATAAAAGGATGTGGTTTTAACATTTTGATTTTTTTTTCATTTTATCTCTGGTGTTGTTTAACATCTTCATCATTAAAATTTTCATGAGATCTGCATCTCTATATTTAATTGCAAAAACATCTGAAATACAAGTATATGTTAAAAAAGTGGTACATTTAAAAATAACCAAAAAAATTACCACTAAAAATCATAAATACGTATTCAGCCATTTTTTATTTTATGCAGCCGTTCTCGAGTTATGGAGTGACAATCAAAATGTACACTTTTTTTTATATATATGGATAGATATATAGATAGATGAAAATGACTAATGTTCAGAAAAATCACCACATCTGGATAGATGAAAATGACTAATGTTCAGAAAAATCACCACATATGGACCAAACGAAAATATTTTTACAGAATTTTTTTTTTTAACCATCCTCATTGCATGTTCTACAAAACGTATTCAGCCATTTTTTATTTTCTGCAGCCGTTCTCGAGTTATGGAGTGACAATCAAAATGTACACTTCTTTTTATATGTATATATAGATTTTATTAATATTTAATTTTATTAATAAATAAAACTGTTTAATTTTTTTTTAAACAAAACACACTCCGGTAATACCGGAAGAAAAACGATGACGGTTGTAACGGAGTTTTAACTGATGAAAATCGGTGTAGTCCGGTTAAACGGCACCGAAACGGATACAGCAAAACGGAGTTAAAACGGATAATTTTCGAAAATTTGAGTAATCCAATTTTACTGTACGTTAGTGGTCCGTTTTCGTACAAGCTTCGACGGATACGTCAATTCCGGTCCGTTTTCGTACCGTCAATGCCGGATTCATGAATCCGTTTGTAACGGACAGTCCGTAAAGTTGTTTCTTGGGTATTCAAACAAAAGAAATTTTTCAAAAAAAAAATTAAAGTTTTCAAAAGAAAACAGTCAAATTTTTCAATAGAAGTGTAATTTTCAAAAAAAAGTTACAATTTCAAAAATTTTTAAAATTTTTCCATAAAAATCGAATTTTTCAAATTAAATTTAAAAAACAAATTAAAATTTTTTAAAATTTAAAAAAAAAAAAAAAAAATTTTTTCTAAAAAGTCACATTTTTCATTTAGTTTGAAATTCTTCAAAAATATTTGAATATTGAAAAAAGTAAATTTAAAAAAAAAAATGATGTTTGTAGATTGTGTCTTTAATGCACTAAAATCGTTGCTAGCAATGTAACAAATTAAGCTTCTTTTCGACTTAGATACTTAGTTTTCGAGAAAACTATCAAGTATACTATTTCTTAGCTAATTTTTTGCTGAAATTCTGTTTTCAGCTAAAATATTATTTATATTTTTAGCACCGTTTATAATTAGAAAATAATTGAGTTTCAAAATCTACTGCAAAAAACATGAAAAACTACGGTTTTTTGTTTTGTAGTGATTATAAATATTTTTTCTCCTAAATTACTGAAAAACAACATTATAATTATTAGGTTTTAAACCAACGAACGTATAGACTGAAGAAGAACCAAGATACTCAACATCTGTTAAATTTTACATGCCAACTGGTTTTAAGAGAAACAGTTTTTTAGAGTGCAAATCAAAATCATCAAATATATCTGAGGTAGGGATGATGTTAGTGCGATCACTAAGGCTTTTTACAATTTTCTTTGTTTTTTGTTTTTATCTACATTGAAAATTTTTTTTTGTCATTTTTACTTATTTATAACGAGCTTTCAACCTACGGATTTTTACAAAAATAAAGCAAATTAATTATTTTAGCTAGGTTGATACATGTATTTCGATCTGGCAAAAGATCTCATCAGAGCCCGAAGTTTTGGAAAACTAGAGTTTTCAGAATAGGCAGAGCTTAAACAAAAAACCAGTTAAAGCATCAAACTTTAAGACTAAAAATGTTCTTTTTATATAAAAAAAATTAGTTTTACTCTGGCTCAAGTAATTCTGTATTGAGGCCCGGATGAGGGCAAGATGAAAAAGTTCGTAAGACTAAGGAAAAGGACACTGGCCGATCTGATGAAAATAGAAAGAGGTGACTGTAGGGGATGTGGTTTGCTTTTGCTCGGTCTTCGCAAAGAGCAGGGCCGAGTATTAGCTACGGAAGAATTCATTCTCTAATTTCCATTTTTTTAAATGAATTTAAATTTTCGGAAAGAATTCCCTGATCAACTTTAAGGAATTGAATGATTTCATTTTTTCCAAAGGATTTGTCTTGAAGTAATTCACTCCCATTTTTTTAAATTCCTTCATGAAAATTTTGGAATTCATTCAGTAGGTAATTCATTCAAATCCATTTTGTTTAATTCCCTCGGGGACTTAACTTTTTTTTAATTTCCAAAGGACTTAACTTTTTGTTTTAAGTTCCTATTTACTTAACTTTTTTGTTTAATTCCCTGAAGAAATATAAAAAAATAATAAGTAACGGAAACGCCGTTTTTTAATAAAATACAATAAAAGCGCATCTATATTTTATTTTTTATAGTTAATGTTTTCAAAATAACGGCTTATATGGTTTTTTGAACAAAAAATTCAAATTATTGAACAAAATAAAAATAATGGAAGAAATGCATAAATAATAATACATTTTAAAACTTACACTCGATTTTTGATACAAAAAGTATTTTCTTTTATAAAAATCATGTAGTTAATTTTATTACAATTTTTTTTCCAACCAACCCTAATTTAACCAGGAATATATGGCTTTTCGTTTCATATTCTCACGTGAAAAGTTATTTTTTTTGGCATTAAGTGAAAAGCTTATTTCGGGGAATTAAACAAAAAAGTTACGTCACTAGGGGCTTAAACTAAAAGGCAAGGATGGCAACCGAAAGGAATAACGTTTAAGGCTTTCGTACCGGTATAATTTTGATTTTTATATCGGTTTAGGTTACGTTTTTTTAGTTTTATCGGTTACGGTATACCGTGATACCGGTACGATACCAGTAATACCGGTACGATACTAGTATAAAATACCGTTATACCCGAAATAAAACACCGTTATACAACAAAAATATTGAAGTCACATATTCTGTTGATAAAAGCCAATATCTAGCGCATTACAGCAACTAGCAAAAAGACCTACAAGCCTTAAAAAAGCAAGGAAAATCTAAAAAAAAATAAATTAACCCTTCTGTGCGCAGTTGGTAACAAAGTTTTATATTTTTAATATTGTAAAAACCTTATGTTTTGTAATTTTTTCAATAATCTGAGATGTGCTATCAAAATAATTATGAAAATTTTAAAATCATTAATCCCGTTTCTCATAGTCATGTCAAAATTGCTTATTTCTCAAATAGTTTTATTAAAATTAATTTTAATAATAAATAATAATTAAAAATTAAATTTAGAAAAATAAAAAGATTTTATTTAAACTTTTGGTAGTTGTTTATTAAAATACCAAAATAACAGTTTTAAATAACTGTTAAAAAATACAGCAATTTTCGTCAGTTGTTTTTTTAAATAACTGTCATAATAGTTGTTTATTATTATTTGATAGAAAAACAACTGTAATTGCAGTTAAAAACAACAACTACTGATTACTACACAAAGAACTGTCATGTAGTAACTCTAAAACTTTTTTTAGTGTACAGAACGTTTGATCACTATGTTCAATAGCGTTCGCGATAATTTATAACAGAAATTAAGAAAAAATAATCCTTTTTTACTTTGAGGTTAATTTATTCGGCTTTAAACCGACCATATTGAGTGGTTGGAATGAAAGCTACATACACAAATTACACACAGATTTGAATCGGAAGTACAGAAGTCTAAAGCGAGAAAGGTATATGAATGCAAACTATATGGAGATTTTATTTTCTATATCACTCTTGACATCAATTCTTATAATAAGCTAACGATATGTCACTTGTTTCACATCTGTATATTAATCTGTAGCTACATACATATATATATTCTCGGCCGATCGAACTCGGAAAAATCGGTTGGAAAGTGTAGCTTATACAACTAAAACTAAATCAACCATTGGTAGAAATGGGATTCTACCCGGTATTTACCCATTTACTGGGTAAGTATCGGGTAAATATCGAATATATATCTTTTGGAAATTTATTTGGGTATTTATATAAAACATTTGAAATGCCAATAACTAGTAACTGAAATTTATGATAATAAAATAGAAAAATTATTGTCTTTTTTTGAGAAAAAAAATGGAAATGTCTGTTAAGCCAATACATTTGGCTTAAGTTGTGATTTTTCAACGGCATTGTCATTTTTATTTATAAAATTTATTATCAAGACCTTTAAATGTTGCTTATAAATATGTTTGTTCGCCAAATTTTCTACAACATTTACCAAATTTTTGGTAAATACCCAGGTATTTACCCATCAATACCCAATTTACCCTTTTTACCGGGTATTTACCAATTGGGTATTTACACTTTTCCCATCTCTAACTTTGTGTTCATACTACCAATAGTGTGGAACTCTGTTTTTTTGATATAATGAAGCTTTGCAACACTAAACAGCATACAACAGTCAGACACAAATTTACGTTAAGAAGCCGCCGCTAAAATATTTTTTCTCTGTCGACAACAGTAGGTTGCAAGGAGTTAATTTCTTAATTCACTTCTTTTTAAAAGAATTAATCTTTCCGTAAGTGCATTCTGATGGAATGAATTCTAAGCTTTATTCTGGAAGAGCTTTAAATTATGTGAATAAATTCTTTTTGAATGATTAAATTCTTAGTTCATTTAATAAAACGGCGAATTATGACATAATTCTTTTCATCCGTTTAGTCAAATGATGAACGAAATGAATGAAACTTAAATTTCTTCATTTAATTAATAAAAAGTTGATTGAACATAACATTGAATCATTCAAGTTACAAATTCATTCAATACTAATTAAAGATTTGTGAACGAATCTAGTGAATGAATTTTTACACTCGCAAGAACTTTTCCATAAAAAATCAACAGTTATTTAAAAGTTTAATCGGTAAAGTTGTTTCAATGGAATATGCAGTTAAATTACCAAAGAAATATATTTTTTAAATTTCTGTCTTTTATTCAATAAACAAAATAAAGATATAAATGGACTTTCGGTAATAGTTAAAATTATTCAGTTAAAATTTTCTGTTTAAAACAAAAAGTTGTTATTATTATACTGAGTATTGAAATAACCGAAAACAATCTATTGTTTTTATGGATTTTGTCAACTAAATTTTCAACAGTTGAAAATAAACTAAAAAATACAATTGTTTTAAACGAAAAGTAAGAGTCCTATTTTTAACTGATTTCAGTTAATTTAATGTGTATATTCAGTAGTCTTTACGGAAAATATATTGTGAGTGTAGGAAATGGATTAACGGAATGGTACACTGAGAGAATTATCTTCACTTCAGTAATGAATGAACAGTTGCATAAATTTGTTTAATATTAAGAAGTTCTTTGAATTAATAAAACTCTTCATAAATGTCGTGAAAGATGCATTGGAACTAAGCCAATGAACCGCTTCATATGATTTTTTATACAATTAAGCTTAATGTAAAAACTTGATAAGCCACATTTATTGTTTTATGGATTTTCGCCGTTTTCCATACACCCATTGATTAATATATGATGGAAGTCTTGCTTAAACACTAATTGCAAGTACCTAGAGTATAAACGTCCAGCACAAGTCATGTGTTCTTCATTTTTTTAGCCTTTAAAAGTCGAAAACAAACAAAAAATAAAATATGGCTTATCAAGTTTTTACAATAAGCCCTTCAATTTCATATAAGTTCAAAATTAATTAAAGGCTACTTTGAAATGAAGCACTCCCGGGTAAAAAAATGATATGGTAGCATATCTAATTAGATACAATTTAATATGAATGGTTCAATTTGTATTTTTATTAAATATTAGTGTCCGACCGAACAGTTCGGCCAGAAAATGCATTTGGTCTGTATTCGGTATTTTAAAGCATTATGGACAAATTTGGCGGATGGAAAAATGTTTATTGGGCTAATTAGATGCTATTTTGAGTGTCAAATTTGAAGAAAAGTCTGTAGTTAAGCAATGAATTCACTGTTCGGCCTCAGAAAGTTCGGCTAAATTGAAAATAGTTCGGCGGCCGAACTTTTAACTTTATAGCTAAACTTCGGCTTTTCTCTTAAATTTTATACACAAAATCGAAATAAATCGGCTCAACAAACATGTTTCTAATACCAAAATTTGTCATCATTGCCTCTAGATATCAAAAAACCGACAAAATATAGGTTTTTGGCCGAACTGTTCGGTCGGACACTATTAAATATAATATGTAAATTTAAAAAATTCTGAATGAATTATAATTTTAAATATTTTTTCATAACTCATTATTGAATTTTTCACTGAATGTGAGATTTGCACTTTAAAAGTGAGAGAAGTTCACATAAAATTGTAATTTTTAAACTATTTAATAACACATTTGATTTGAATTAAATAAAGTATAATAAAATAAGGCTTTTTAGCCGTTTTTTGTATAATTAACCCACCTCGGTGTAGACATATCTCAGGAAGTAGGAGGAGCTTTTCCAAGAATATGGTATCAATCTCTTCTTTGGAAGATTCTCTAGCAGATTAATGCATACAACATCATCCTAGCCCGCGTTTAATGGGTTAATTTTTAATTTCAAAATAGGGCCTTTTTAGCCGTTTTTTGTAAAATTAACCCACCTCGGGGTAGACATATCTCAGGAAGTAGAAGGAGCTTTTCCAAGAATATGGTATCAATCTCTTCTTTGGAAGATTCTCTAGCAGATTAATGCATACAACATCATCCTAGCCCGCGTTTAATGGGTTAATTTTTAATTTCAAAATAGGGTATTTGTAGTTTTTTTTTTGTAAAATTAACCCACCTCGGGGTAGACATATCTCAGGAAGTAGAAGGAGCTTATCCAAGATTATGGTAATTTAAAATTTCAAATCGTATCAAACAAAATTTTTTTTTTTAATTTAACTGTGGTTCCTATTAACCGAGGTAAAATATCTTTATCGTCCTTTATAGTTTCCCACAAAGCCTTTAAAATTTAAAACTATTTGAAAAATTTTGAAATTATTTCATTTATTTTAATTTAAGTTTACCATTTAAAATTGTTCAAACGTCAAAAAAATTATGATAGAAATTGTAAAGTTTTGGAAAGTTTGAACTAAAAATGTAAAATCATATAGAGACTATATGAAATTTTGTTTGTGGGACTGTTATTAGTGGGTCTCCATACTACTCAGTGTAGCTCGATCTGCTCTATTTTTATTTGTTTGTAAACTCGCACCGAGCAAATGAAAACATGTTGCAGAAATTTAAAAGTTTAAATTAATTTTTGTCATGTTTTGAAATAATAATTTAATAATATTTTAATTATTTCAAATATTAATTATAAAATCAGCAAGATAAAATTAAAATATATTAGTTTTTAATAGAAACTAACAAACTATAAGCAAAATAAAAGTTATAGTGTTTTAAGCAACATTTTTTTTATAAGCTTATCAACAATTTTTTATTAACATGTTGCAATCATTTTTAGTATAAAAAATATATTTTCATTTACTTGCGCGAGTTCGGTATTTTGTTGCTGAGAGGCGTGGGAAGTGTAGCCTCTCTATTTGTATATACTCTTTGCTATTATTCATCAGGCCTGAGAAAATGTTTAACTAAATCCATTATTTTATAAAAACAAATGATTAGAATATTTTATTGAGACTTCTTGAGAATGAAATAACAAAAAAAACCCTATTTATTAAATTGAAGTATATGACAAGATTTATTTAGTAGCTAATAAATTAAAATAACAATTTTATGAATTAAAACTTATAAAAATATAACAATTCCATTAAATAAAACGTATTATTTTATACAAATTTTAAGAAAACACTTTTACACACTAACTAATTTACAAACATTAGACAAAATACTAACAAAAGTTATTAAATCTTAAAAATAAACATTGACTTTTGTCTTTTTTTATAACAACAGTAGAATCTAAATATAACGAATTTCGGCATTAAGGATAACAATTTGACTGGTCCCTTTTATAGGATTTCATATTAATGTATATTTTTTATTGTATTAACATTTTTTTATTCGTTATATTTAAGTTTTACCGTATTTTATTAAATATTTTTTTTTGGTTTAGATTCGTTTTAAATAAACTTAATATAAATTACCTATAATTATTGGCCTTTTTTTAATAATGCACCCTATTTATGATAAAATAAATACTTAAAACTAATTCAGTTGTAGTTTTTGGTATTTTATTTTTTTTAATTCATCTAAGAATTTTGTTTTTAAATAGAATAATAAGTTAGAAGAACATTATTAAAGGATCTTTGTTTTTTTTTTTATTATTTATTAATTGTGCTTAAATTTCATTTAATTTCATCTACATATTTAGTAATTTTAACTAATTTAATGAGAATTTTGTCTATTTATCTCTCTTAATTTGTGTAGTTAAATAATGGCGTATGTTTACAATTGCAGCGTTACGCTATGGCGAAAAAAATAAAGTATTATTTTAAACCCGTATTTTCAGGGACCATAATTATTATTGCTTTTATCATAAAAGTCAGACACAAACTGCTGTTTTAAGTATACCATATTGATCCTTGTGGAGAAGTCTTTTATAAAATGCTCTGCTTTTTAAATTTGGATTTTTATTTTTTCGAGCAAATATCAGTTATTTTTTTTTTTTTTTTTTTTTTTTTTTTTGTATTTGAATTTTAACGTTTTTTTCAGACAATTGCAATTAATACTATAATGAATATGCAATTTTATTTAATTTTAATTGTGAAAGGCTTGGTAGAGAAGAATGAGTGTATTTTCTAAAAATCATAACTACATTGCAAATTTTAAATTTTTCTGAATCAGACTGCGCAGTTTCTGGTATTGAACCTTCGTCAGTGACCCTGTTTTTTTTGAATAATGTAATATTTGTTATGTTTTTATTTGTTCGATTGCGTCTATATGAAATTTTCTGTGCAATCACTGACCGTGGTATAGATGAACTGATTTCTAATGCCACATGCACTCGCACTACACGTTAGACAGAGCGCTTTAGCCCACTGATCTATCGTCAGGTCGAGTTTTGTTGTGATTAAAACTAGTTTTATTCAATACACGGTGTTTTTATTCTTGCATACATAATCTTAGAAGTACAACTCCAACAACACAACAGTTCTCTTTTTAGAAACTTACCTCACTCTAATCTCCACTGTTTTCCCATATGTTGTAAGTAGTATTTTTAAGTAAGTATTTTTTTTTGACTTTTATTTTCTCAACCAAATTTTTTTCAGCAAAATTAAGTTATTTTCAATTTTTTTTTTAGCGAAAATAAAAGTTATGTTTGATTTTTTTTCTCTTCTTTTTTAAATTTATGACAATTAAAAATTCTCACGGAAGCATTTTTTATCGCTATTCCTCACATTTTTAAGCATTTGCTATGAGCTTTTCAAAATTTTAAATGTTTTTGTTTCGAAAATATTATACTCACAAAAAATAACTTTTACATTTGCTAAAAAAAGTCAAAAAAATAACTTATATTTGCTCGAAAAAATAACAATCCAAATTTAAAAAGCAGAGCATTTTATAAAAGACTTCTCCACAAGGATCAATATGGTATACTTGAAACAGCAGTTCTCATACATTTATTTACCTCTATATGCTTTTTTTGTTTAAAATTTTTGTAAAAAAACTGCTATTTTAAGCTAAACAAGTATAACAAATAATATTTTTATAGAATTTTCTAAAGATTGTGGTTCCCATTTATAATATGACCAACAGTTTTTAATCAGAAAGCACACTCCAAAAGTTTAACAATAGTATCTATAGAAAATGACAGTTAAAACAACTGTAATTTCTGTTAAAAAGGCGACAAAGGTAATTACCGTTAAAATAACTAAAAATGTAGTTGTTTTTAACTGTTGAAAAACAACTAACAAATGTCGTACAAAGAACTTACAATGTCGTAAAAACAACTGACAATTTTTTACTACAAAATTTTTGAAACAACTGTAAAAATTGGTAAAACTACTGTATTTAACAGTTATTTATTTGGTGTTTTAAAAATATTTTTTTTTCTCTTAATTACAATAAAAGTTTGCATTTCCTATATCCTACTTAAAATGCAAAGTCAAACTTACAAACCGTACTCCAGTTATGACGTTTTAATGTATTGTACACTGATAATAATCCATGCTTAAAAATACAAAAAACTATCAAAATAACTAGTAATTTTTGAAAACTTCTAGTTTTTGTTTAAAAATTTGTATGGAATTTGACTTGTAGTTTTCAAAAACTACTAGTTTTTGGTTGTAGTATAATTGAGGTATTAAACAAATATTAAATATTTTGAGTTTTTCGACCACTTCCCTCAGAAAGTTTGAACTCTTTCTTTGTGGAATATTTTGAAGTATTTTCTGAGTTAGATTGAAAGCATTAATATTTGCATTTAAAACTTCCATGTTATCTCTTCTACAGGAGCACATTCCAATTTTTCTATTTTTTTTTGTATTTAATGGGAAATAAATAAAATTCTCTTCCCGGGAACCGAAAAAGTGTGGACAAAAAAGAAACCCCTATATATGTATTAACTGAAAAGATTAATACAAACATGTGTTTTCTGAAATAAACTAAAAGCGGTTATATTTTTAATTACGATCGAAAGTCAAATTCATCACACAGAATTTCAAAATTGTTAAAAAAAATATTTATGAACTGAATTAAAAAAAGTCTTTGAAATTTTCTGGAGATGAACTGCAATGTTCTTGTAAAATTGGAGATGGACTCAAACTTTTTTTAAACTTTTTCCGTCATTATCTAACGCTCCAATTATATGTAAACACTTTTCATATACAGTCGCTCCAAAAAGTGAGTGCTTGTAACAAATTTGCATTTTCAAGTGTTTTTAACTATCAGTAGTTATAACTTTTATTAAAATAAAGTCACCACTTTTTATTTGTCATACTATCTACTTTAGTATTATGGAATAAAAAGACACGAAAGATTCCTAATTTTTTTAATACAACAACAAAAAAACATCTGTTTTGAAACTCCAAAAAGTGAGTGCTCACTAATGTTTCTTTTAAAAATTAATCATTTGGAACAAGAACTTATACTAATTTTGTATTCCGTTATTCCCTAAAATCTTTAATAAATTATAAGAAGCGAACTAGACAATGTTTGGGTAACATTAAATGGATTATTTCCCAATTCTTCCTATATACAGTAGTGGTCAAAACATTTGGAACTAAGATCAAATTGTTGTTTTCATTGATTTATTTTCTTCAAATCACACTTAGTTACTAAAAATTATTTTTTACATATTCTTCATACATTGTTTTATGTTAAACAAATAAAAAAAATTAATCCCGTTAAATTAAAACAACAAAAAAATTAATAATAATAGATGTATTTAAAATGCAGGTGTTCAAAACAGTTGCAACTCTCATTATTCTTTTTCTTAACGAATCAATTTATACTAACAAATGCTAGGATATAACGGTAATCGCATTCATTTTTAATATTAGATTCAGGCCGTTACATTTTTTAAACAAATTTATTATAATTATTGTTCTTTAATAGTTGTAATAAGATGTTGGAAGCATAAACATCGTAAGAATAATTTTTGTAATTTTTGGCAGGAAATATATACAATTCTGATTTTAAATCAAAAGTTTTAAAAGATTTTCAAAATGGACTTTCCCAAAAAGAAATTTCTATAAAGTACTCCGTTCCATAATCAACGATTTGCCGCATTGTTAATAGTTATAACATCCACACAACTCATAAAGGTGGAAGACCCCGTATTACAACTGTAAGAGAAGATCGGAAAATCAAAAATATTTTTACGAAATATCCCAAATCAGTTCCCAGAGAAGCTAAAACTGAACTTTTAATAGATGCCAGTCTTCCCACCATTATAAGAAGAGCCTGAGAATATGGTCTTAGAAGCATTTGAACTGGACTCAACAGCAATGCAAAAATGTATTGTGGTCAGATGAAAGAGCCCCCCAGGGATCAGATGGAAGAGCCAATGTTCGAAGACCACGAGGCGAAAAGTTTAATCCCACAAACACAACCGCCACAGTGAAGCACAGAGGTGGAAACATTATGGTGTGGGGGTGTTTTTCAGGAAATGGGATTGGCCCAATTCACCGCATTACTAGCACAATGACGGCCACAATCTATAGAGATCTTTTGAGTTCAGTTATGCTTCTGTATGCTGAATGGGAAATGCCACTCTCATGGACCTTCCAGCACGACAACGACCAAAAACACTCGGCGGGGGTTGTACAAGTTTGGCTGCAGGAAAATGAAATTAATATCATGTCGTGGCCGGCTCAATCTCCAGATCTCAACCCGATTGAGAACATTTGGATGATTGTAAAACGGAATATCGGCAATAAAGTATTCCGAAATGGCGATGAACTTTTCGTCGAGTTGGAGGAGCAGTGGAATGAAATTTCTAACGATTATATTAAAAAGCTCATTGCCACAATGCCTAAGAGGTGTTCAGAGGTTACAAAAAATAATGGCTACGCTACAAAATACTGAGCGCTAAAGCCATTGTTTGTATTTCCTGTTAATTACTTCAAGAGTTGCAAATGTTTTGAACACTGCACTATCGACTTATTTTGTTAAAATTACTTTTTTTTATTTTTGAGAAGTTATGAATAATTTTTTTGTATTTATAAAATAATATGCTATAACTGAATTTAATAAAAAAAAACAAAAACTTATACCACAAATCTTTTTGATCAACAAAATTATAATTACCTAAACCATGATTTCAGTTGCAAATGTTTTGAACACCACTGTAGTTCCAACCAGATAATTTTTAGAGTAAAAAAAATATTTTCATTTGCTTGTCCGCTTTCGGTATTTTGTTGCTGAGAGGCGTGGGAAGTGTAGTCTCTCTATGTGTATATACTCTCTGGTTAGAGCTGTATAGGAAGAATTGAAAAACTGTCTAATTAATGTGACCCAAACATTGCCTAATTCCCCTCCTAGAATCAGTGGGTTTCCATACTACTCAGTGTCGCTCAATCTGCTCTCTTTTTAGTTGTTCGTAAACTCGCACCGATCAAATGAAAACATGTTGCAGGAATTTAAAAGTTTAAATTAATTTTTATCATGGTTTTAAATAAAAATTTAATAAAATTTTTAATTATTTCCAATATTTATGATAAAATCAGCAAGATAAAATTAATATATATTAATTTTTATTAAAAAATAACAAAAATAAAAGCAAGATAAAAGAGTGTTTTAAGCAACAATTTTTTATCAACAAGTTGCGATAATTTTATAGCGTAAAAAAATGTTTTCATTTGCTTTTACGAGTTTGGTATTTTGTTGCTGAAAGGCGTGGGAAGTGTAGTCTCTCTATTTGCATATACTCTTTGCTAGAATATAATTAGAGATAATAAGGAAAAATAAATTTTACATAAATTCGTTTACCAAAGGATAAGTTTTTAAGAAAAAACTTAAATGGGCACTCATTTTTTTGAGTTTCAAATCAGATTTTTTTTTTGTTTTTGTTGTTGTGTTAAAAAATCTAGAAATCTTTCAAAACTTTTTTTTTAATAAAAATAATTTATATATTATGACAAACAAAAAGTGGTGACTTTAGTTTAGTAAAGGTTACAATATATGATACTTTTAATCATTGGAAAATTCAAATACGAGGTGAGCACTCACTTTTTGGAGCGACTGTATATTTTATATTTCTGTAATTATTTTCTTATAAAAGATTATCACTTAGGGTTAAGAAGTTAATAAAAAACTTAAACTATTACGGATTTGTCTATACTTAAATTCATCTAATTGTCATAGTCATATTCATACACAATTCACGATCACGTCTATCGCCCCAACCACCATTACCCTTACGTAATTTTGTCTTTTTAATCAGACTTGCCACGGTAAGTGTTAGGGATTTAGGAAATATTTGTCCGGATTTACGAGCAATACGTAACACTTGTTGAACTTTTGAAATCACTTGATTGGATTCACAATTTTTCTTTTTATGATGAACGCCACTGAAATAGAAAAAGAAAAGGAACAAATATGAATACATTTTTTAATAAATCTATCTTTTTTAAGGTGGATTAATAAAATAAGGGAATTATAACTAAATTTTAGTAATTTTCTAGATTTGAACCATAATCTCCATTTATTAAGTCCAATTTTATTTATCTACTTACCATTCTCCTATATGAAAGACTCTTGGACCTTTAACAATCATTGCATGCAATTTGTTTTGTAAACATTGCTGCGAAACATGTTGCAAGGACCAATCCCAATTGTAATCGTCATACGAACAAAAATGTTGCCGACACTTGCGTATACTATTCCATGTGCTGCGATTAAAAGCAAACCCCATATTATGTTTACTACTTATCCAGGGCATTACTTCCACCTAAAGATGCAGACAAGAAATGTTTTAATGTTAATTGAAATTCATAAGAATAAAACAGTTCAAAGCAGCATTTAGCTTAAAATATTTGATATGTTAAAAAAACGAATTAAACTAAAACTTAATTAAATTTTGTTAGATTATTTCGCAAACTTTATAAAAAATATATTAAGGAATGAGATGGAAAAAAATCATGCATTTTTAAAGTAAATAGCTAATTAAAAAAACTAAAATGATTCGGTTCGATGTTATGGAAATTTTAATTTCTATTCCGAGCAAAAAATAGTGCTTCCAAGAAGCGCTTGTGGAAGGCCTTCCTTGAACCCGAAGCGCTTGCTGAAGGCCTTCCTGAAGGCATGATTTTTGTTCGCGATGTCCCACTTGGTAGGTCTCTTTTAAGCAGATGAGAAGCGCTTCTATCATGTGCTCTAAGAAGCACATGATAGAAGCGCTTCCGGAAGAGCTTCCAGAAGAGCTTCCTGAAGCGCTTCCAGAAAAGCTTCGAGAAGCAATTTTTCCTTCAGGGAAGCACAATATAATGCCTTTCAGAATTGCTTCATAGAAGGCCTTCTTTACTGCTTCATTGCATGCCTTCTTCACTGCTTATTTTCATGCCTTCTTTACTGCTTTAAAAGAATGCCTTCAGGGAAGCACAATATAATGCCTTCCAGAAGTGCTTCATAAAAGGCCTTCTTTACTGCTTCATTGCATGCCTTCTTCACTGCTTCTTTTCATGCCTTCTTTACTGTTTCAAAAGAATGCCTTAAGGCAAGCACAATATAATACCTTCCAGAATTGCTTCATTGCATGCATGACGGCGAAGCGCTTCTTTGGAAGCACTGAAAAGAAGTTACTGCTTACCAAATCGAAAATATTTTTTGCTGTGTTCTTACTTAGCAAAAAAAATTCATTACATATCGTACGATTTTTGAATGAGAAATTCTCTTCAGTAACTCAACTCAGGAAATTGTAAATATTTATTACACTCATAGAAATAAATATGCAAAAAGAATCTACTAAAATTAGTGAAAAGTGACGTTGCAGTAAACCTGCTAATTTTAGCCGGTTTTTTTTGTTGTTAAGTATAAGCAAAATAATAAAAGCAAATATAGAACGGCTAAATTTACAAAGTTTTATTCATATTCGATTTGAATTTTATTTAATGATAATAGCAATTTACTCTGCTAAAATCAGCAAAAACATCTGCTGAATACTTGTAGACAAAAAGCTGCAAACAAAAACTGTAAAATTTTTGCTATATTTACCTTAAATTTAGTTGAATACAAATAACAGAATATTCTGCTAAAATCAACAGAAATAGTTTAAAAAAAATTTTTATACTGCTGATTTTTTTCAATTTAAAATTTATTTTATTTATTCTATAAATAGAACTGTTGTGTTGTTGGAGTTGTACTTCTGAGATTATGTACGCAAGAACAAAAACACCGTGTATTGAATAAAACTAGTTTTAATCACAACAAAACTCGACCTGACAATAGATCAGTGGGCTAAAGCGCTCTGTCTAACGTGTAGTGCATGTGCATGTGGCATTAGAAATCAATTTATCTATACCACGGTCAGTTATGGCACAGAAAATTTCATATAGACGCAATCGAACAAATAAAAATATAACAAATATTACATTATTCAAAAAAAAAAAAAAAACAGGGTCACTGACAAAGGTTCAATACCAGAAACTGCGCAGTCTGATTCAGAAAAATTCAAAATTTACAATGTAGTTATTATTTTTAGAAAATACACTCATTCTTCTCTACCACGCCCTTTCACAATTAAAATTTTTTAATTTTTTTTTTGTCTACTAATATTTAGCAAATTTTTTTTTGCAATTTTACCAGATTAATTTGTAACTTTCAATTCTAAAATTTTAGTTTAAATATAACTAAAATTTGGTAGATTTAACAGATTTACTTTTGGTATTTGTATCATACTAATATTTAGCAAAAAAAATTTGCAAATTTTAGCAGTTTTTTCTCCAACATCATTTTGACAAATTTGTAGTATCTAGTTTTAGTAAAAATGTTTACTTTTTTTTTATTATTTAGTGCATATGTTTGCTTTCTTTTTTTTGGGAAAGGGGATATAGAAGAGATAAAAGATGGTAAAAGATGATGGGCTTTAAATATGGCAAAAGTAATTCCAAATCGTAATGAAAATTTTGCAATTTAATATTGACCAGTGTTAACATGTTCTACGACTGACCTTAAAACAAACCTGGTAGAAATTACCAACCGGACATAAATAATAATACTGGCAAACCATTGCTATTTTTGGAAAACCCTGCTACACTCAAAAAAAAAAAGTTTGTAAAGTCAGCAAAAAATTTTGCTGAGTCAGCAAAATTTTAGTCGGGAGGATGCTTGCAAAAAAGTTGCTACATAATAATTGGACATAATTCCAATATCTATGTATTTAATTACAGGCCAATTACTTTTTTATGTTCAATTACATGTAATTGGGTGTAATTGAGTAATTGCCCTGTAATTAAATACCCAGATTTTGTTCCTAATCCCCATGTTTGGTATTAAACATTTTACAAATTTTCCAAGGAAGCGATTAAGCTCACAGGTGTGAGTGTAGGTCTGATATTATTAATGATATAGAAAAATTTCACAAGTGAACGATTTTGAAATGTAATTGACGTCGCCCAAGTCTGAAAAATATGACTAATCTGGGTCCACGATATAGGCAACATGTATGGGTATGAAAATGTTTGTTCTTGAGTACTTTAACCCTGTGTATAAAAAAAATCTAGTTTTCGTAAATTTCAGACATGTTTTCATTCAGAAATAAATAAAATTTGCACCCCACTTTTTAACCCTTAAACGTGAGATTGGTCAACTAAAACAATACGTGAATCTTTTTATTTGCTCCTCTACAACATATCTAAAGTTCATTAAAATCTGTGGTCACGGGTCGGGATACCTCCTTGAAAGCTTATTATAAATAAGAATTCAAATTGTCTCTTTATACTTGCAATTCCTTCACTTTGTTTATTATCAATGATCTAAAAGCCAAAATTGTTCATTTCTCTATCTTGTACTAACTATTAATCGAACTAAGCAAGTTTGTTCATTTTATTACTTCTAACTAACTAAGTATTTTCTAGTCTATTACTATTCGAGTCTAGTACTCCTTTACTGATTGATTGTTGAATATAAATACCTCGCGATATTTGTTAATACCCAAAGGTTGTTTTGACATTTTTGACATGCGATAAATAATCTGCATACAAAATACACACAAATGTTTACACATGTAGAATATGGATTAAAAAAATGTAATTAAATGTAAAGTACAAGTAATATATATCACAATTAAACAACATAACATGGATTTCAACAGACACATACAAAACAATTAAAATGCAATTACTGAAAACTAAACTGAAAACTAGTATGTTTGAATTAGATAATAGAAAGCAGTTAAAAATTTAAATGATAACTTAAAGTAAAATATAATGCACGCACAAATTAATTAAACAAAAAAAAAAATATTTATTGTTTTTATCTTATCACAATAAGAGAATGACATGAACAAATTTACAGTGATTAAATAATTAAATGATTTTGACAAATGAGACGAAATCATGCAGTTAAAGCTATGTATGTTATGATACAACAGACTCGCAGAGAAAAATATGATTGAGCATGAATGGGAACATGAAATTATCATATTACGATTATTATATCATACAAGGTGGCGCAAAAATAACCTTCCGATGTTTTTTGGCTGCAATTTAAAAAAAAATGAAAAACTTTGATTCTTCTTGTGGATTATTTTTATTTGGTATTTTAATTTTTGGCCAAAACTTCCGGCGATAGGTCCTCACATTCTTGACGGATATTGTCTTTAAGAGCTGCAAGACATAAACCCGCGACTTCAAAAAGCCCCACAAAAAGAAGTCTGGAGCGGTCAAATCAGGCGATCTTGCTGGCCAGTGCAAATCGCCAAAACGGGAGATTAGGCGCCCGGGAAATGCATTCTTCAGCATATCGGTTGTGGCACGTGCAGTGTGTGCCGTTGCACCGTCCTGTTGGAATCACATGTTTTCCAATCCCAATTCATCAAGTTGGGGCAAAAAGAACTCGTTGATCATTGCTCTGTAGCGCTCACCATTCACAGTAACCGTTTGGCCCGCGACGTCTTCGAAGAAAAAAGGTCCGATGACTCCTCCAGCGAAAACAGCACACCATACAGTGACTTTGAGCGGGTGTAATGGCTCTTCGTGGGTTACACGCGGATTTTCAGTGCCCCAGAAGCGTAAATTTTGCTTATTTACGTACCCGCTAAGATGGAAATGGGCCTCATCACTCATGATTATTTTTGATGAAAAATCATCTTCCTCTTGGTGGTGATTAAGGATGGCTTGAGCGTATGTTACACGCGATTGGCGGTCAGCAGCTAACAGCTGATGCACCGTCTGGACTTTGTACGGAAACATCTTCAAATCTTGTACCAACATTCGCTGTAAAGACCGTCGACTGATACCCATTTGCGTGGCACGTCGTCTGGTCGATGTCGACGGCGCTTCCATGACATCCTCGGCTACAGCAGCAATATTCTCTGCAGAACGGCTACTCCGGGGTCTGCCACGCCTGGCAAGATCTCGTGTTGTGCCAGTCTCTTCGAGGCGAGTGGCTAAACGTCGCAGTGTTTCACCAGTAGGCGTTGGACGGCCAGGAAATCTGCGACGAAATTCACGTTGTGCCAAAGTCACCGACCGATTATTGGTCAAATAAATAGTCACCAATATTCCGCGTTCTGGAGCAGTGTAGCGTAACATTGTTTATTAACGTGTATTTCGCATGTGTTTACTACACAAATGTCAAAACAGAACTGACATTAGGGGCCAATCGCAAAATTTATAGCATTTTCTGATAGGAGGATTACTTTTGCGCCACCTTGTATATGTGATTCTGGTTGATCATAGTATGATTACCAAGAACGATTTTATTGTCATTTAGGATTATAATATGATAACTACGATCATATTATGATTGTTGGGGCATTGTAGTCATATGCTCCTAAACTATCATAATATGACTCTCTTTTCTCTGCGTGCAGTGGTTTGACACACAAAGTGCCCCACTTAAAAAGAATCTCAAAAGTCCGAGCACCAAAAGTGCTTTTCTTGATTATGTATTTGTCCCAGAGAAATTTTGCAAAAAAAAAAACAAAATCTTCAATCTACAACTTTTTGCAAAATTATGTCATGAATTTAAAAAGTTAAAACTTTATAAATTTTTCGAAAACTATTCGAGATACGAAAAATATTAATAATAAAATCAGCAAGATAAAACTAAAATATATTAATTTTTAATAGAAAATAACAAAATATAAGCAAAATAAAAGTGAGTGTTTTAAGCAAAAAAATTTTCATCAACATGTTGCAATCTTTTTTTTAGAGTAAAAAAAATGGTTTCATTTGCTTGTCCGAGTTCGGTATTTTGTTGCGGAGAGACGCGGAAAGTGTAGTCTCTCTATTTGTATATACTCTTTGAATAATTGAAAAACGTTATCGAAGAAACATATGAACTAAACGAACGAACTAGTTCAATAAATGCAAATGAACGAAATGAACTATGAACTAGAATGTCCAACTCTAAATTCGTTACAACCGCGGTTAGAACAAGTTTGTTAATTAGTCAAAATTAAAAAAAAAAAACATTTTGCAGTGTTGTATTTCTCATAAGACTATGGAAGTGTTACGATAATGAAAGATATACTTAATGAAATCGTTTAAATTCTACAAATAAAAATCATATTTTTAGCAAAAAAAAAAAAAAGATTAAAAAAGCAAAGCAAATGAATATTTAAATGATTCTAGAGTAGTTTTGCAATGGATACCTTCTGATAAACAGAATATAATGATGGTAACACATGATAACTCCACGTTTGTTGTGCCCCTGATTGAGAAGTGCTTTTAGTTGTAGTGCTCGCTGAGGTGAAAGAAGATGTGCCATGTGTATTTGAGTTTGTATCACCCACATATGATTTTAATTTACTATCATTGCTATTGTTAATATTATTATCCTCTTTGTTATTATCATAATATCTATTATAATTATTATTGTAATGATTATTGTTTTTATTAGAAGATGATGTTAAAGCTGATTGCGATGATAATTGTAGTGATTTTCTATTCCTATGGTATCCTAATAAATTGTTAGTAGAGATCAGCGAAGAAGAAGCATATTGATTGCTAAATGATTTTTGTTTTGACTGCAGCAGACACGCACAGACACGCACACATAAACAAAAAAGAAAGTATGATAATATCAGATCAGATACAAAAAAAGTACAAAAACACAAACATCAATATGATTAATAATAGTATATTTGATGATAGAGTAATAAATGTTATATAAAGGACACGTTTCGCTCTTTGTCAACTTAATTCTTGCTCTCTCTCTCTCTCTCTCTTGGGATCTAAACCATGTTGCAATTGCAAGAAAGCTTATTGCTTATATTTTTTTAATTTATAGCCCGTATCGACAGCGAAATTAAATTAATTTATTTAAGTTAATCCACTTTTTTAATCTTCCTCATTTTCAAATACATTTTTTGACAGTTAAAAATTAACATTACAGTTAACAGATTAACTTGACAGCTAAAAGTTTAACCTGTTTTGTTTAATCTGTTTTGATTAGATTTTCTTTGTTTGTTTACGTTTTCTATATATTCAATGCATATGAATGAAACAACAAGCACTACGCAAGATCTTCTATTCTTTAACTTTATTTTTCTTTTGACTTTAAAGCTTTTTACAAATGGCAATTGTTTATGAAAACAAATTAAAAAAAAAAAACTTAAAGAAAAATAAAAAATATGAGTTTTTCAATAGGAACACGATCAGAATCTTAGCGTTTGCAAAGAAAAAGCCGTCAAAATCTAACAGTTTTTATTTTTATTAAAAAGTCCTCAGATCCAAAAGAATTTTTTTTTTCTCTAGAAAAATGTCTTAAGAATCTTACGAGTTTGCGATAAAAAAAAAGTCCTCAGAAAAAAGTCCTTAGCATCTGATATCATCAAAATAATGTAATTTTCTATAATAAAAGTCTGTCTTCTGAATGCTTTTTCTCCATAAAAAAGTACATAGAACCTAAAGTTTCCTATATAAAAAGATCAAGGAATCTGAGGGATTTTCTATAGACAAAAGTCTTTGGAACCTGAGTGATTTTCTGCAGAATAAAACTCCATATAATTGAAGGGTTTTCGACAAAATAGGCTTCTGGATATAAAGGGTTTACTGTAGGCAAAATTTCTCAGAATCTTAGAGAAGTCATTAGTTTTTGACTACTATTTCATACCAAAAATTCAGATTCTGAGCACTTTTTCCAGTAGAGAACATTTCCAGTTTCTCCAGATGTTCCAGTTTCTGAGAACATTTCCTACAAAAAAGTAGAAACTTTTTTTTAGAAACTCTGTCAGGTTCCGTATAATTTCTTCTACAAAAAACCTCTAGTTTCTGAAAGCTTTTTTCTACTGAAATACCTTAATATTTTGTGAACATCCTTATAAAAACAACTATAAGTTTCTGAGAAATTTAGACCTCAGGAAAACTATTTAATTCGAAGGTATTTTTTTAATAGACAAATCCCTAGATTCCTCAGTTTCTGATTTTTTTTTTTTTTGTAGAGGAAACCCGTCCTATTTCTAGAGGTAACCCGTCCTAATTTATTAAGTTTTTCTGGAGTGTATTCCTATAGAAATATCCTGAGATTCTTGGGAGACTTTTTCGCTTTTGAGTTCCCCTTTTTACAACATTCTGGCAAAAGTTTTAAAAGTTTACTTATTGATGAGTTAGCCCATAATCCAGGGAACATACATTTTAAATTTCAGGTTTCTATTCGGAGGGATTTGCGCTGGTCGCCAAGGGAAGCTTTTTCCTTTTTGTCCTACTTTCGAATCACTCCAATCAATTTCTAAAAATTCAAGTTCCTAACACGACCAGTGTAAACTGGGCTATGTTGAGTCAGTCAGTAAGGGTACTCTTTTATAAATATAGATTGAATTTGTCTTAATCTTAAGTACTAAAAATAATTTATGACATTTCAAATCGTAATCTTTAGTGTTACTGAATCAGTAATTTTATATTTTTAGATATATCAACTGCAACATGGTTAGAGTTAAATTTAATGAAGAGTAAAGAAATGCTCTCTATATAAATTTATTACTCTATGATTTGATTATTTTAAATAAATATGTATATGGGAAAGAAAGAAATTAATACAAGTGTTTAGGAAAATTAAAGAAAAACACAAATTTTGAAAAAAAAAATCACCAAGAGAAATTAAAATTAAATGCAAATACCCAAAAAAAAAACAAAGATCAATTAAACTTTGCTTGGATGATATTAGAAAAAAATTTAAATTAAACACAAAAAATTAGTCGAATTTTGTCAACGAAAAATTTTCAAATCTTAAATAAATTTCACTTACCTTACTATTGTATGTATAATAATTAAATGTCTTTAAATATGTTCCTAAAGATAAAATATTACATTGTGGACATAAATCTTTTGTACGTCTTTGCATCATTTCCAAAAGATATAAAAAATCTTCCGCTACATAATGATCTTCTTCCAGAAATAACACTAAACCTGGAAAATAGTTGAAAATTAATAAAATCTTAAAATTTAAAATTGAAGGTTAGCACTTGCCAACCTTGCTTTAATTTGAATAATAATAAAATTTTATTAATAATAGAATTAAAACAGAAAATTCAAAAAGTTTTAATTTTACAGAGAGAATTTCGTTAGACGAAAAATAATGAAATTTTTAGTCAAATCAATCAAAGTTTTTCAAAAATTGATAAAAAGCTTCATATTTTGTATGGAAGCAGTTTTTTTAATGAAACTTTTAATTAATAAAATAATATTTTTCATGCAATTTTATGAAAACTTAAATTAACTTAATGAAAAGTTGTAATTCCAGTGCAATTTCATTGATTTGACGCAAAAACTCATTAATATCATGCAGATTGGATCTCTCATTACATTGGATCGATATTTCGAACTGTGTTTTATTTACATACCTGTATGATATCTTGTCACTTCTAATTGATCAAATACTCGATTAGCTTTCCACCACCAATGATGTTTGGTTTGTGTAAATTTTGCCTCTCTATAGTGTCCATAAAGATCGGGATATAATGCATTATTGCATTTACGTATTATGGCTCTGGAAAAAAAAGTTCGCACAAGTTTTAGAAATTTAAGAGAAAGTAGCGACTCACAAATCTAACGTTAAAAATTAAAAATTTCTTCTTGAACGACTCTACACAGAGAGAATGTAAAACAAATATTCGGTTAAAATTCCGAAGAGTATCTGATCCTTATTATATGACACTTTTCTATCGATATTACCATGGGAGGTGCTCATCTGAGATAAGTGAACTTATTCCTAGAGCCCGAGTTTTTATTCGTAATACTCGGTTATCTAGTAGAGCACATCCATTTGTAGTTGATTGTCCTGTGTTTCGCACAACGCATTACAGAGAAAATTCGTTTTTTAGTCAAACGCTTCGTATGTGGAACAAACTTCCCGTAGAGGTCTTCCCTGTTACTTGCAATTTAGAAAAATTTAAATCAAATATCTACAAACACTACTCCCTCTTTCCTCCCTCCCATACCCTATTTTCCTGATCAATACAATGCACTGCATGAGTAGGGGGCATCCCCTGAGTATTGGTTAAAATAAAAAAAAAAAAAAAAAATATGGGCGGATAAATTTGCTGTGCAATATAATATACATATATACGGGTTCCAATTCAGTTGAACTATTTGTTTTTTTAGTTTGTGTTATTTTTAGAGTTATTCTAATCAGTCTTTCAAGGTCATGAATTTTCTAAACGTAAATAAAAGACTTTTTTATTTAATTTTTCGTATTCCTACGTTTCGTCGGTATTTTCCGACATCCTCAGGGATTCGTTTTTTATTAAATAATTAGTCTTCTCGTCAAATTTACATAATTTTTAAAAAATACACTTCACAGGTTTTATACGACATTTGATGAACGACACAAAACAGATTTAATTAATTAAAAATAAATGGAAAAATAAATCACGAAAAATTAAAATATCACAGTTGAATTATTCTTATAGCTAAGATCACAGTTGGAGTAGAACTAGAATGATTTAATTAAAGTTATTAGTTATCTCAATTACCCACAAAAACAAATTTCATCCGTATTTGAACTAATTTCTCAAGATAATATTTAGTAATTCGAGATTCTCAAATTTACAAATTTGGCAATTAATTTAAACCAGAAATTTTCCACTCAACAAACTCAATTTGAGATACCGTTTTTGAAATACCGTACCGTTTTATAAAAAAATTCAAAAATAAAATTTACATTTCTGTACATTATTAAAGAAATCAGTTTTGTCACAACAAATGTCCTTATGGAACATAGAAGACTTCGATTTAACACTAATCAAATATTTAAAAATCAATTCGCTGGCTCTGATAACTTTATTTCAATTGCACAGTACAACACATGATTTTGGGACTCAATTCTGAGAATTGCACGTGAAAGTAGCCCCAAAAATAAGAACTGCTGTGTCATTCGTTTTGTCAAGTTGGCTCCATTAACAGTTTAATGGGCCATACGAATTCTTTGGCTAAAAGTGGATTTTTAGCTCTTTTTCTTTATTTTAACGCGGTTATATCTCGGTATACCGTACGGAATATCTCTTTTGTGTCTGAAGCAAAGATATTGAATAGGAGAAAAAAATGCGGAACAAACCTGCCCGGAAAAAGTGCAACCAGTGCCTTAAAAATCGTAACATTTTTCGCCCATTTTTCACCTTTTTTGCTCAATAACAACTGGATTAAAAATCCACAAATATGCTGTTTTTTCTTTCTTTATAAACTTTATTTAGCATGAAACAAAAAATTCCGATTCATATTACACCTATTCTTACACAGATTTTTATATGTTATCTATGCATGGAAACAAAATTTAGAACATTTTCAATTATTGTCAATATCCATCGTTGAAGTTGACGCTTCTGATGATCATACGCTGTTTATCATAGGATGTTTTATACGTTTCCTTCGTTGTTGAGTCCCAATGGACGGGTTTTTGTTCGTTTTGCGCAACAGCTCAGAATTCAAACTTGAAACTGAACCATCGATAAATAAACGTCAGTTCCCAGCGATATACTCCATTCCCAATTTGTTCACTAAACCTGGGATATCATGGCGGTAAGTGAACGTATTTGCTTCGTCAACAGAATAAAATTTCTGAAAATCAGCTTGGCGTTTTCGGTATGATGTTGCGCTGCCAAATTTCAATATGTGTTAGCGGTTGTGGTGCATTATTTTCAATATCGGGTGTCCAATCTGCATCATTTACATTGGTCGGATTGGTGAAAACGGTTTTGGGTTTCAGGGACAGTATCCAGACTCGGAGGTTTAGGTGGATCGGTAACAGCAGCGCGTTGTACTGGAAGTGTGGCAGTTAAAGCGGGAATGTATACTTTTGTTCACAATTTTATTTTTGTTCAATCCATGACCAGAATTTTTGCATTAGTAGCACCTGGATTCATCATGTCCAGTTAGGTCTTGCACCCAAATTACTGGATTCATAAAAGAAAACTGCACATATTTTCCATGTATACACATTATAAGGGTATTATAACAATTTTTGCACACTGTATTCGGAGTAAAGTTTGCACCATTTAAATCTGTTTCATCAAAATAATAAAAATGCCCTGTTTTAAATTCTTCAGTAAACAAGTTTTTTCGATCCTTTTTGCCTATTTTTGGGACGATATGACCACAAACGTAACAAAAGTCATACAATTTTAGGTACTTGTTATTTTCCATATTGAAATATTCAATGTTCCTCTGGTTTTAAAATGTAATTTATTCTGAACAAAAGGGTATACCTGAAAAAAAAATTCTGAAATTAAATTTTATTATTTTAATTCTTTTGGTAGAAAAAATTATTAATGTTAATTTCCTTTACAGTACACTGGATGCACTTTTTCCGGGTAGGTTTGTTCCGCATTTTTTTTATCCTATTATATATCTTCAACTTTGATTCAGACACAAAAAAGATATTCCGTGCTGATTGATTCAGACACAAAAAAGATATACCGAGATATAACCGTGTTAAAATATAGAAAAAGTGCTAAAAATCCACCTTCAGCCAAAAAATTCGTAATGACGAATGATGCAGAAGTTCTTATTTTTGGGGCAATCCGTGCAATTCTCAGAATTGAGTCCCAAAATCATGTATTGAGAAATGTTGTACTGTGTTATTGCACAGGTAAAATATAAAGTAAATATGCCCGCAGGTAATTTGTAAGGAGGGATGGGTCAACAAAAATGTGGACGGCGGTTAATCCATAGCTGGTCCCACTTAGCCGTTAGGAGTCGTCAAAGTTGGTAAAAAATAATTCGTTATTTAATTGTCAAAATAGAAAGTTTTTGATAACCGAAATGATTGGCAAGAAGGAGGTATATGGAGCCATCTTTTAAGTTATCTTATTTAGTTGTCGATCAAGAAATTTAAAAATGATCAAAATCCCTTCGGTCAAAACTGTGTGGTCGTCAAATGACAGTTATTTCCGCCGTGCGAAATGAGAGGCCTTGAGATTGTCGAGGGAGCCAATTTTTACATAACTATTATTAGAGATCACGAAAATCATGAAAATTTCAAAATTGCTATGGGAGAAATGTATGGTCGCCATATACAATTTCTAATATATTAAACGTTTTAAAAATTCTATTATGAAGTTCTAAGTTATAACTTTTTACATTTTTTGCAAATATCAGCTTTTTTATTGCATAGCCGTAAAGACCTTGAAAAGATATTAAGAAATGATGTACTACTTTTCGGCGATCGAGTTTCACGATGAAACGCGATGAAGTTTTTTTTTTATATTTTAGTTTTCCTAATAAGTATACAAAATTAACATTTAATTACAAAGTACACTTGGGTCTGTTTTATGCGGTAGATGCGTTCCAAAAAAACCGCATAAACTAAATCCGCATAAAAAAGACTCCACTTCCATATAAAAATGAGTGATGCGTTTCTCAAGTTCGAAAAAACGCATAACTTCAAATCAAAGAGTCATAATTGAACTAAAAACGCAGAAAAAAACAATTAATTTTACTTTTAAAATCAATTTAAACAACAAATAACACTTACGTATACATAAAAACACAAAATAAATTTAAAAAACTAAGTTTAATAAAAATTAAATTCTATTTAAAAAAAAATAAAAAATTCATTTAGCAATTTAAAAATTTATAACATTAGATATTATACGAATTACTATCCGAAATGTGTCTAATCATAGTATAAGAGCTCGTTCCATTTTCTCTATTAGTGTACCCCTGAATATGATGATAATTTCGAACTAAGTTGTGTGCCAGATAAAATAGATTTTCTTATTTTAGACTCATTTTTTTAATAGCTCTAATTGAAGATTCGCCAAGTTTAAATTGTTTTCCAATAGCAGCATACTTCTCACTTCTTTACATGCGATCTAAGATTGAAATTTTCGATTCCAAAGAAATTGCTTGTCTTTTTTCTTAGTTTTATTAATATTTTATAAAAATTCTATGAAAAAGACCAACTTTATTTTAACAATACAAACACATTTTTTTTTCATTTACCTTTTAAATCACAAAAATAACATTAATTTAAATTAGGATTTTAAATCATTAAAATTAAGAAAGAACGCTTACAGTATGAACATTACAAGTTGTATGACCGAGTTACATGCGAATAGAGTGATGCCACAAAATGATAAACAATCATTAAAAATGTATATTAAATAGTATTAAAAAAAGCCATTTTAAAACCTCATAACTTCAAATCCGCATAAAAATAAACCGCATAAAAAAAGACCCAAGTGTATTTTGCATTTCTTATAATTTTATTAATATAAAAAAAATTACACCGTTTGGATCGAGGTTGCGAAAAAATCGCGTTATTATGACGCTATTTTGCGGATTTTTTAAATGAATTAAATTTTAGTGTCAAGTTAGCTGCTATGAGACAGTAATATATATCGGCCATTCCACAAAGACCGGCTAAAATCCGACCTTGAGTCTTCCGATTTAAATTATATTTTTCACGCAAAAACTCTACTGAGCCACTTAAAGATTGGAGTTTTTATTTTCTCAAAATTCTAAAAATCCAAGAATTTATTCGCGATTTTCGGTTTTTTAAAAATAAAAAATTTACAAAAAGCGCGTAAGTTTCAACTTTTGTAGTTTTTTTTTAATACATATCGGATCATTATCATTGGAATAATACACTCCTCTGCATTGGAATGTTACATTCTTCTACTTTTATATTGTGGAATACATTTTTTTCAGCATGAAAAATTAATGCGTATTTTATGCAATTCATTTTTAAAATGCATTTTTTAAAATTTAGCCACTCTCGATTTAAAAACAAAAATGCATATTTGCAAAATATGTAATTCTTACCATATAGTACCACTTTCACTTTTTGTTTGGGTTCCAGGGTGAGTATAATTATTTAAATGATTTTTTTAAAAAAAGTTTATATCATTTTAACATAGAATTACCCAGCAAAATATTTTGGAACAGATTACTTCTGAACCTGTTCTAGAACAACGTCTTTTACCACCCGTTACATGAAACCGGTTCTAGAACAGGTTCCTGGGAGTCGAACTGTTAGGTGGCACTGTCCCAGAACCAGTTCTATAACTGGTTCTAGAACCGGTTCTAAAGCAACCTGTTCTTGTTTGGAGGTAAATAAATTATTGCAAATAGGACAAACTCCATATAAAAAGAACCAGTTGCAGAACAGAAATTCGAACCTGTTATAATACAGTATAAGCTTTTATTTGGATTTTACTATTTTACTGGGAAGTTGTTCTGCAACCAGTTATTTGGATTTTACTATTTTACTGGGTAGTTTTTTCAGATTTATTCAGATTAAATTTAAAAATGTAGTGTTAAGGGGCCCTTCAAACGTCTCCATTTGAAAAACTATACATTTAATTTTTAACATTTCTTTTGTAAGTGAAAGATATAAAAATCCTCTAAAATTGTCTGTTCTAAAAAGTTAATTTTTAACCCTTTCAAGCACACGTTTCCTTTGAAATATTAGATTTTTTCTAGAAAGAACGGGTTAAAAAAATGTCCTTTATGTGGTAAAAACTAAAGGGAACTATTTTCAAAAATATAAAATAATAATTCTTGGGGGAGTGAACTGTTTCCACCAAAATGACACCAAAAAATAATTTTTGCCCATAGCGTATAATTTTTGTAAAAAAAAAGTTATAACCCTATTATACATACTGTTTTCTGTTGTCGTAGCTGAATTTTCAACTATTATGATAGTAGTAAAAATCTTAGCGAAATGGCCGAAAAAGTTGATTTAAGCAAATATTGGTAAAGTGGGGACTTTGTCCAAAAGTAGTCCGATTTTCTTTTAATTCCTTTTAAGCAACTATATAACATTCATAACCAAAATAACAACCAGATATTTTAAATTTTGTGTGTTTAAGGATGCCAATCGGGATTGACTATTAAAAATCATGGTATTCGGGATTTAAAACTTAAACAAAACAGGTTCCCTGAACGGATCGGGATTTTATTTTGGTACTATTTCAGCAAATCCATGTATATAAAAAATATAATTAAATATACATATTTTAATAACATGTTTCATCACATAATAAGTTTTTAAACTAATTAGTTAAAGTACAAAAGAAAGAAGTTAAATATATATGTAATTACAAGTATTTTAAAATTAAAAATTCAACTACGTCGAAATTTTGTGTTTCCTTTTAAATAATTCTATATCATCCAAATAAAATAACTGTCAATTAAGAAAATTTGTCAATTAGATTTCAAAATTATATATAAAAATATAAAAGAAACTAACGAGGGAGGTATCCCGACGCAGACCACCAACCTCCCAGTAAAACTTAATTGTGTGATAGCGGGGACAAAAGTTAGAAATATTTGCTAATAAAAATACCTGTCCAATAGAATTTTTCGGGGGTAAAAATGGGTTTGAAGAATGTTCGAAACTGTTTTGTTGAGAATTTTTCAATATTTTTTAGCTCCACTAGATATCACTTCAAAATACCTATCATTTAATACCCAATTTGATATTTTTTTGGAACCACCAAAACCAAGATTGGATCACTTTTGATCCGACGTTTTAACCCCTAAATGTAAGACTGGGCAGTTAAAAATATGTAGGTCTTACTTATTTTTCCCCCTTTACAACATACCCAAGTTTCATTGAGATCTGAGGATCCGCGTCGGGATACGTCCTTTTTAAGTGAAATATACCAAACCCAAATACACCAGCTTAGTTATTTTTAATCTGTAGATAATTTTCTTGTGGCAACTAATTTAAAGAAGCTATATACAAATTTTCGAAACAACGAAAAAGGTCCACATTACATGTAGAGAAAAAATATTATATAAATATGGGGACAAGAAATTACCATATTATGATCGTTAGATTAGACTAGAGTGGCACTATGCACCGCGACCAGAAGTTGGTATTTTATTCTGCATTATGATCGTTACAATTATAAACATGATTTTGATAATTATAAGGATCATATTATGATTCTAATGTGTTTCAACCATAACATGATGCTCTCTTTTGGAAAGGGACATTTTGTCTTATCCGTCTTCTGTAAATGGCCGCCCCTTAATTTTAACTCATTCTTACTACAAATGAACAGTATATTTTCTATTATATTTTTTTGTACATTTTTGATTATCAATTTACATTTTACATGATTTTACATTACACTGATAGAAAAATGTATCTTCTTATTGATGATGCCCTAACATCAGACTTGTGACATCAATGTTATTACAAATGACATCAATGATGCAATAAGTGACATCAATTTAATGACGAACGTTATCATATAATTTTGTCATATATTACGCGTCATCCGTGCTATGACAACAGTGACATCAATTCGATGCCACATTTTGTGAATTAATAACAATAAAAGTACGAATAAAGAATAAAACTAAATAACGTTAAAATGTTTGTAAAGTGTGTTTTAGTAAAAATGTTAATGTTTTATTCCTTATTTTTTGTTTTTAGACGCATTTCTAAAATTTGCATAAGATACATCACATTGATGTACAATCGTTGTCAAAGCAAGAAGCACTTTATACAATATATAACATTCATATTGATGACATGTAATCATTATAAAGGTTCCGCCAAATAACTTTTTTTTTTTTGAAAATGCTATAAAAAAAAAACTACTAAATATTTTCTCAAATTTCTTTTTTTATTTGAAAATACAATCCTTCCGGTTAATAATGGAAAATAATTTCATTCAAATGGCTGCCTCGGCTGGCCATGCATCGATCGGTCCAACTATGGCCCAATTATGCCTCTGGACCAAAATATGCACCAAACAGTGACTCGTTTTGGGTGTATCGGATTTTCAATGTATGTGTGCAGGTTTTCTCTGCCACAAATGCGACAATTTTGCTTGTTTACTTACCCGCCAAGATCAAAATGAGCTTCATCTGAAAAGATGATTTTTTTGGCAAAATCGGCATCATTCATTTTCGCACACATTCTGCAACATTACCATGATTTTCAAAGTAGATTAGATTAGATTATATGGCACTATGCACCGCGACCAACTTAGGTCTTTTGTGCTGCCTAAAGTTACCCTAAAGATTCAAGCTACCTATAAAGCCAATAATCCTATTAGGCAAAATCTTCATAATGTCCGAAGGGGAGACAAAGCGATTGCCAAGAAACTTGGCACGCCTTTCACATAGCCTCGGACATTCGCAAAGAACATGCTCTGATGTCTCAGCTACCAGTTCGCAAAACCTACACTCATCCGTGTCCGAAAGACCCCTTTTGCGCAGGTGGTATCTGAGATTGCAGTGTCCAGTCAGGTAAGACACCAGGGTTCTCAAGTCACCCCTCCCGAGAGACAAGAGTCTCCTTGATCCTGCACTGGAAAAAGAAATTAATCTCTTAGCCTGTCGTTGGCCAAGAGAGCTTTCCCAATAGAGAGAGAATTCTGACTCCCTCCACGACCCGAGCTTCTCCCTAACATACCCCAAAGGTATACCACAGAATGGTATTTTCAAAGTAATGTCGCAATATTTCCCAGCGTTGTTCAAGCGTATACACAACCATATTCGTTCAGCGGAAGGATAAAACTAATTATCTGTCATCGCAATGATGACATTTTTTTTTTATTAAATTGACTCCGATTCGTCATTTATGTGATGCCGATGTCTCATCCCATTGATGACAGAATTTAAGTTTTCGACCCTGATGACAATTTGGTTAAGTGATGTTAAGGCTGACATCACCGTGATGACAAGTGTCATGGGGTCAAAAACGAAGACATTTGTCATAGAACTGATGTCAAAATACATTAGGGTTATGACGTTTTTTCTATCAGTGTAGGCCAAAATCAAAATTATTTTCTGTTAAGCTATCAGCCTTTCAATAGTGTGTGCATTAGGGTTATAACTTTTTGCATTTTTTGCAAATATCGAATTATTTATCGCATACCAAGAAAAAATATAAAGAAATTATATAGTACTTTTTCGATATCGTTAAAAAGTTTACGCGCCGAAGTTTTGAAATTTATTTTTTATTTTTAAGTACAAAAAGTAACAATTAATTGGCAAGTAGTATTTTCGTATAATTTCATTAATATAAAAAAATATCTCCATTTGGTTTTGGTAGCGAAAAAATCGAGTTATTATGATTCTATTTTGAGGATTTTTTAAATGAATTCAGTTTTAGTGTCAAGTGATAGCTGCTATGAGCCAGTAATATGTACATTAAAGTGAATGGAAACACAATTTTTTAGTGGCCCCCTAAAAATTAACTTTGACATTATTTGTGAGGAGTGGATGAGTGAGCTAGATTATTTTGAAAAAATATATATTTATTTTTTTGACGCGTCTGAAATACCCCTTTTGTATACACCCAGGAAATAATTACACATTCCATAAAGAAGGTGATGCCCACACTTGCTTACATATCTCATTGCCAAATTTAGTAACTGCAATATCAAACTCATTCCAACGATAGAGTCAAAAAAGCAAGTAGTATTGTAATCAATTCTTTAAATTTAAACCAGAAAGCATGAACTCAATAACAAAGTAATTATTTACTTACTGTTAAACTGTGGTTAGGTATAAATTAGGGAAGCGCACGTGCGCAGAAAATTGTGAGTGGAAGTTGAAATTACTGACGTTATCGTGAGTGAGTGTAAAAAAAAATGTTCGAGGGTGATTGTGCGTGAGTTATATTTATGTTTTTCAATTTTGAATTGTTCTTTTTTTTGAAAAATTTATATTTTCATGGTTTATAGCTCCAAAATTATGACAAACCCATGTTATCATAACAATTCGATGTTTCACTTTTTAGGGTTTTATTTACGTATGAGTTTTGATCGTTATATTTGAGTGATTTAGGAGAATCACGTGTGAGTAAAAGTTGAATTTACTTATGGAACTTATGGAAAAAAATATCTTGAAAAAACTAAAAAGTAGACCTTTTTTAAAAATGGCCAAGCTCATTAAAGGTTATTGCAAAACACGAAATAGTAATATTCTTAGAAAATGCCAAGTTTATTTTCAGTGGGCCACTAATTTTTTTTTTCTAAAATGACCCATCTTATGTACGTACATATTTGGTAAACAAAGAAAAAAAAATAAGTTTTCAAAAATATAAGTTTTTCAAACAATAAAAAAAAATCTTGAGGAGTTTTAGAATTTGCATTCGGTGCGTGAACTATTTTCACCAAAATTACCAAAAAAAATGATTTAAGTTATCAGTACAACCATAGGCGTTTTGTCAAAAAAAAAGTTATAACCCTAGTGTACATACGTAGTATTTTAAGTTCAAGCTAAATCTGTGTAAAAATGAAGAATTTAGGTACATTTTCTAAAATCACAACGAAAATTTGAAAAACAATTTTAAAATGAAGAATTTAGGTACATTTTCTAAAATCACAACGAAAATTTGAAAAACAATTTTTTTTTAAAAATTGTGTTTTATCGTATAAAAATATGGCGTTTTCAAAAGTTTTGCTAAATTTAATATGTTCTTAAAAAAATAACCGTGTAACCGACCCAAAAACATTCTTTTTCGAATATTCGAAAATGCAACATATTCGAAACCGGTGTCGGTTTTTGAAAATAAAAACCAGGTTTACCAGTTTTCGGCTATGGTTTTGGACACTACATACGTCACGCGTTTTTTTTTTCATGTATATATAATTTAAAAAGCTATAGCTCCTTCAAGTGTTCCGAGAATTAGCAATGACGAAACCGAAATTAACATTTGGAGAGCTTTTAAAACTATTAATTATTTAATATTAGAAAAACTTCATAGTTTTTCTATACAATGTCACACTTTATAAATATAACATATGCAGGTCCAGTAAAGGTTTTGTCAAGGGAGTTAAAGTATGTTTTACACACTTTTCAATTCTCTTTTATAGTTTTTTATTAAACATTTTTTTTGACTGTCTCACAAAACTTCTTTATGTACTAATTAATACTTACTGATCTTTTTTAATATCCCGCGGACAATCATCCGGATCTACACCAGGAAATTCATTTAAATGTGTTTGTATTGAATGTGGATAAAATATCTGAAAGTGAAGAAAATAGAACATGGTATTACAAAATCCATTGCATATTACATCCCGGCCTTAGTTCGTTATCGCCCGTTGCTTACCTGCATAACTTTACAAAAGTCTATACTCTGTACTAAATCATTAATATCTTCATCATAAAAATCATGAGAAAATATTAATAGAACTTTGGAAATGTCACGAGCCTGTGCCAGACTCACGATCAAATGGCGTAGGTATGTAATACGAGTGTGAACCTACAACAAAATGGGGAAATATTAAAAAAAAAAAAAATTATTAAAGAAATCGAAAGTTTAACTTACTTGTACTACGATTATCACAGAATCATTTTGTAACGGACCAAATGTATATTCATTTAAAACTAATTGCATATCATTATATTTGGCAATTTGTCGTTTAATCTCAGTTATATTGGGAGGATGATATAAATCGAGAAAACTAACAGAACTACCACCATTGAATGTAGAACCATTATGTTGTACTGAAAACAGAAGAAAATAGAAACAGAAAACGGAAATGTACGATAACTTTTAAATTGACAACTTTAAACACCGGTGAAATATTTTCAACTTACAACTAGCAGCTAATGTTTGATTACGCGATTTGGGTGTTAGAAATTTATGCAATACCGATGGCACCATTGATAATATGGCATCAACTGAATCATTTGTAGGTTCAGTTAATAAAGGATCATGAGATTCAGCTGAAATATTAGTTTGTGGGAAAGGAATATATATTAATATATTTATTTTATATTTGAGTCATTCCAAACAAATTTCGATAGGATTTTAGTCGTTTTTGGAATGGATGCGTTTAGACTTAATTGAAAACGATCACATTTTATTTTATTAATTAATAATCATATAATTATAAATTATATACTATTACCCTAACCGAGCACTAGCTACTATGGCCTTTGGCGCGTTGTAGCGAAAACAGACCAGTGCCTCTGGTGGGAATCGAACCCAAGACCCCCGCACTGATAAACCAGCACGCTACTAACTAGCCTACCGGGGCGCACAAGCGATCACATTTATATTCAACGTTCTTATGATAAATGTGTTGTAGTAAGTGTTTCGAAATTCGGTGTAGTTCGCGTTGTATCCCGGTTTAAAGTTTGACATTTTTAGCAAAACTAAGAACAATATTTAATGTTTAAACCTACTCTAACTTTTTAAGTAATTATCCAATTTTTATAAATCTCAGCTCATTTGTAAGCTAAGATCTTCTTCTTTTATATACCTTATACAAAAATATATAGTCTCTTTACCGCATACATGGGACTAATGAAATGATGATTTTATTACCATTACATTGATATCAATGCTAATGAAATTACTTTCATTATCATTTTTTTAATTAATGATAATGATTTGAGAATTTTATTTTATTGATTAAATTAAATTTCATTGCCATTAAAAATGAATCAATTAAAAAAATAAGTAGCATTGAAAAAGAGACTTTTAAAATTGTAAAAAATCGCTCAACTCAGGGATGGAAAACCCACGCTCAGACTCATGCTAATTTGAAATAAGATATTAGTTTTCAGTAAAGTAGACCGAAATGGAACGAGTGAAATCGGAACACTAGACACAAAACGGACAAAATTCTTGTTTCTTAGGAGTATTAATTAAAATAGGCAAGGTCTGGAAAGGATCCCGAGGGATTCATTCTTTGTGAAACAACCCATGGTGTCTTAATTATTTGTTTACACATATAAGTACGTAAAAATTCAAATTTAAATATTCCGATAATAGAACGGAACATTGGTCCAAAATGGAACGTTATGGAATGGAACGGGGAACGAGTGGAATCCGAACACTTTACACATAAGTATTATCGGTATGTGTTACTCAAGTCAAGTTTGGTAAAAATTTTATCCGTTTTTCGATATATCACTTAGTTTTTAAAATACAAGCCATTTCTTAAAATGTCGTTATTTTTAAAATGGCCGATATCTCTGAAACTAAGCGAGATAAAGCAAAGCGGACAACATTTTTGCTCCACAGGAGTATTTATATACCATGATATTAAAAATAGGCTAGGGAGAGATTATTTTTTTATGAAACAACTACAGGGTGTATTAATTATTTGTTTACCCATATATTTACATGATATTACAAATTTTACTCTGATAATAGAATGGAATATTGGTCCAAAATAGAACGATATGGGAGGGAAGGGGAAACGACATTAGTATTATCGGTATGTGTTACTCAAGTCAAGTTTTGCAAAAATTTTGTCCGTTTTTCGATATCTAGCTTAGTTTTCGAGATACTCGTACTAGCCATTTTGAATGGCCCATATCTCCAAAATTTAACGAGATAAGGCAAAACGGACACAATTTTTGTTCCACAGGAGTATAATACACACTACTAATACAAGGAGGCTAGGCCCGGATAAGATCCCGAGCATTCCAATTTTTACAAAGCGCCCACAGGGTGATTTATTTATTTTTTATTTTTAATATAAATTCAGATCCTCCGATAAAACAAAGTTTGTTCTTAGTTCAATACAGTTTCGTTACCTGTCATAAGTGTTCCAATTTCACTCGTTCCCCTCGTTCATGTTTAGTTTTCAAATTCCACTTATTCTATGTTCCATTAAATTTCGTTCCCAATATGAAGCACACCAATTCCACTCATTGCTTGTTTTATTCCATATCGCTTTGAATTAAAAAAAATTCTTTTTACTTTCCAATCCTGTTTTCAATCCAAGATTTTTTTGTAAACAAATGTCTTCTTTTTAACAATTGTAATTAGTATTTTTATGCAGTAGCGTGATTTCATTATCATGAATACTGATTTTTCTAATGGAAAATATTTCATTATCATTAAATGGTAATGACATTTTTTTAATTTTCATTAGTATCAACTAATGGTAATGAAATTTCAATGGGTAATGAAAAATTCACATGTATGCTTAACAGAAAGATGACAAAAATGCTAAAACGTTATTTATTCACGAATATTTCAAAAACTGCATGTTCGTTATTTTTAAACAACTTGTGGTGATAGATAATATTGTCTTGTGTGACATGCCTAAAATTCACCGGGATTCTTCACATGTTAGGGTTCTATAAATCGACTTTCGACTAATCGACTTTTTGGAAGTCGACTTTCTTCTGATTAAAAAGTCTACTTTCTTCTAATGAAAAAGTTGAAAAGTCGACTTTTGCTTTCGACATTTCGACTTTCGATTTGTCATATATTTATGGCTTAAAAGTAAATTAAGTTATAGTCGATAACATAATAGACAAACATAAAGTCATTTTGCCAACAAAATCGTTAAGTATGCCATACTTAACGATTTTGAATAATTTTAATAAATTAATGAATAATTTAAAAAAATTGTCGAACAAACATATGAACTAAAAGAACGAACTAGTTCAATAAATATGAAAACATGAACTATGAGAGAATTATCTGCATCATATTAACGATTTTTTTCTTTGAAACTTTTTATTAATGCAGTCTTTCATAAAATGTTTTCAAGAATTTCATTTATATTTATTAAAAATTGTATACGCATAATGCAAAAGTTTCATTAAAAATAGGTATGTACATAAAAATAATAAAGCTTTTTCATAAAGTTAAAGAAATTGTTTATTCATTTCATTAGTTTAATTTAATTAAAACTCGTCTAAGACCTTATCGAAAAATTCTGGATTAACTCATTAATTAAAAAAATGTACTTACGAAAATTAAACGCATGTAATTGTAGGAATAAAAATATTACTAAAGTTATCACAATAATCCCACGTAAATAATATGTATTACGTTTACGATGCATTGTCCCCGTATTGGGCAATGGTAAGGGAATACGTCGACCTATAAATAAACAATTATATTAATTATACAACTAATTTTATATAGTATTATTAGATTGAATATAAATAATATTTATTAAATATTTATGTAAGTAGCATACGTATGTTATAAACAGGGGTCGGAAGTTCATGCAAATGAATGTTTTTTCCCTTAAGTCTGAGAATAGGTTAAACAAAAAATTTACACGCACAGAAAAAACTTTGTTGGGGCAATCATATTCGAAGAGCATCATACATTTTTGGATTTATGATTGCGCAAACCAAGTTACTATGGTTATGACAACCATACTATTATCTTTTTCTTAATCATATTGTGATAACTGGATTACCATATTATGGTTCCCACATTATATAATATTATCATATTATGGTTATGAAAATGTTTATATATTATCATAGTATGATTCATACGTTATTCTCTCAGCATTCTGTTTCAGCTTGATTAAAAAATTATACATGTTTTGTATTTTAAAAGTTCAAACGTATATTTATTTATTTAATAATTTACACATTTTTTCGCTGTGACGCGTACGATTTGTGTTATTAAGGAGTTATATAAATCATTATTTTGTCGCTATGCGATGTTTACATACATTTTTTATTTTAGGATCTAAAAAGCCAGAACTAAACTTTCTCTTTTTCAGCACAACTCTTATTTTGTCAGGAAAAACATAATGGAAATATGTGATTACAGCATAAATACGCATTAAAATATTGTTAAGAATACAATTTCACAATACATGTTTTTAGCAATAATAATATTTGCACTTTAACCATATTATTGTCCTAGTTATCATATTATGATCTTGGAAAAGAATTTCGTCATCATTTATCATATTATGATTATTGCAAACATATTATGATTATATCGTACAAAAGAAACACGTGTATTTTCTTAAAATTTTACTTTCAGATTTTTTCAAATTTACAATTGAGTACAACAAATTTAACAATAAATCACTTTTTACTTAATTTATAACACTTTTATGTAAGCCGCTTATAAAAAACATAATATTAATATGGCTGTAGTTAGAGAGAGGAATATGATAATAAATACTATATTATGATTGTAGACAAGAGAATAATATGATAACCGTAAAAAGAGATATTTTTAGTTTAACACGATTAAATCAACCATATTATTGGTTAAATATGATTGCTACAATAATTAGTGTCCGACCGAGCATTTGGCTTCGGCCAAAAAGTGAAGTTCGGCCAAATTTGGGCGAACTACCGAACTTTTTGTGATTATTTAATAAAAAGCACAAATAAATAACAACTGTGGCTATATTTACTTTTCAGAATTTACAAAAAAACTACATAAAAAATACAACGTTGAATACCAAAAAAAAACAATGATATTCAAAATTTCAAAAAGCCAAGAGTTTGAAAAAAAATTCCAAGACTTATAAGCAAATAGTCAAATGTAATGCAATATAATTTAAATAAACGTATACTTTTATATATTGCAATTAATTTCGAGTGCTAAGTAATCGTAAAAAGAGAATAAAAGGTTTAACAATTTGGGATAGACATGATGCAGAACCAGACTTAGAAGTAGCAGAACCAAATGAAAATTTTATTGAAAAAGAAATTAAAATGTTTATTACGGAGCCTTTAAGTCCCAGCAATATAAATATATTTGAGTATTGGAATTCAAGTAAATTTACAAATTTAAAAGCTGTAACAATAAAATATTTATCAGCCCCACCAACTACACTCAAAAAAATAAGTTAGTACAAAAGTTAGTAAAACGTCTTGTAAATCAGGTATAATATTTTTTAGCAAATTTTTTTGCTAAAATCGTGTTTTCAGCTAAAATTTTTGTTACACTTATTCAGCACTTAACTGTTTTATACTAATGCTTTACTAATATACTAATGTTTTACTAATTAATTTTGCTAAAAAAAATTGTGCTGATTAGCACATTAATAGTGTGGACGACAACCAGATTGAAAGATATACGCAGAATGAAGCAGATGTCGCGGCATGTCAAGATGTAGTAGAGAAGAGGAAAATGATACTAAAAAGTACAACTCTAATAAGACATATACAAAAATCAACCATGAAAGACTTTTGTATCTCTTTTTCATACATAAAACAAAATTGAGGATTAAAACAACTTAAATTTTGCGTTGTCACCGGCTTGTGAAAATAATTGTCTATTAATAAAATAAAAGACAAAAGAAAATATTTAAATTTAATATGTATTTCTATAATAAATGTTAATAGATTAATAATCTAGTGTGGTCAAATTGCAAACAAACATATACAGACATGTACACTCAAAAAAATAAGTTAGTAGAAAAGTTAGTAAAACGTCTTGTAAATCAGGTATACTATTTTTTAGCAAAATTTTTTGCTAAAATCGTGTTTTCAGCTAAAATTTTTGTTATACTTATTCAGCACTTAACTGTTTTATACTAATGCTTTACTAATATACTAATGTTTTACTAATTAATTTTGCTAAAAAAAATTGTGCTGATAAGCACATTAATAGTGTGTGGACGACAACCAGATTGAAAGATATACGCAGAATGAAGTAGATGTCGCGGCATGTCAAGATGTAGTAGAGAAGAGGAAAATGATACTAAAAAGTACAACTCTAATAAGACATATAAAAAATCAACCATGGAAGTTTTTGTATCTGTTTTTTACACATAAAACAAAATTGAGGATTAAAACAATTTAAATTTTGCGTTGTCACCGGCTTGTGAAAATAATTGTCTATTAATTAAATAAAAGACAAAATAAAATATTTAAATTTAATATGTATTTCTAAACTAAATGTTTATAGTGGTGAAATTGCAAACAAACAAACATATACAGACATGTAGACAGAGTAAAGCGAAAGACAAAGACACACATCTTAGGTAGATTTTTATGGTTCCTTTTTCTTATTGCAAAAAAAGGGTTGTTCTTTTCGTTTCGTTTGTTTTTGTTTATTTTTTCGTTTCGTTTCTATAATTATCTTCGGCAGTCCTTTAAAAGAAAGCATCATTTAGACAACCATTGATGTAAGTAGTTGAAAGAAAATGTTTGTTATGTTATATATATTTATTTCTATATATTTTTTGATATTAAATTAATTCATGACATCAATGTGGGAAAATGAAAATTTTTATATTTCGTAATTATTGTAAATTATTTTTAAAAGAATCACAAAAATAAGTTTTATGATTTTCAGCAAATAAATTAACTAAATTACAATTTTTTTACAATTTTTTTGCGTTTTTTTCAGTCTACAAAAAAAAAATTTATTAATTTTTACCAACGCTTTTATATTTCTAATCTACTAAGTGTTAGCAAAAGTTTTGCTGAATCTACTAATTTTGTTGCTAAAAATCAGCTCGCTGATTTTCAGCAAAAGATTTTGCTGACATTAGCAATTTTTTTGCTAGCACCCTCCTGACTAAAATTTTGCTGACTCAGCAAAATTTTTTGATGACTTTACAAACTTTTTTTTTTGAGTGTAGCTAACGAACAGCTTTTTAGCGCTGCCGGGCAGCTGTATTCTGATAGACGAAGCAATTTACATGCTGTGAACGCGGAAAAATTGCTTTTCTGTCATTACAATATCAAACTTTTTAATTTTAAATATTAAAGTTTAAGTTTTTTTTGTTCTATATCAACTTAAAATAGTTCAACTATTTTCCAAATATGATTTTTTGAAAAAATATTCATATGAATTTTTATTTTTGTTTATGTTTAATAACTTTTTGGTTTAAATTTATTGATCTAAAAAAACTAACAATAATAATTTAATTGAAACAACCATGTATGGCTGTAGGAAACATAGTTTTGTGTACGCAATCCTATTGCAACCATATTTTTGCTCTGCGTGATATGCGAATCAAAGAATTTGAGTTGAAATGACATCGATTTGTTAGCGCATATTTTTGCATATTTTGCTTTAAATGCATATTTTTATTGCATATTTGAGCTTATTTTGCTGAAAATTTTCTTAGTTTTTGGTAAAAATAACACTATCAATTTCATTTTATAATTGACAAATAAACATTGAAAAATAGACATTTTTAAAGTGATTTTAATCAAGCACTATCCGCCGTCTCTTCAAAAAACCTGAACTGGGATTTTGATAGTTTCGGAGCAAAGCAAACAAAAACATGAAAATGTATGCACTTTTAATTAATTGTTTTTTATGTTTTCAAGCAATTTTAATTGAATTCTGAAGTTAATTTGTATTGTTTAATATATTCACTGCATATGTTTTGCACAATTAACACCAACTTTACATTTAACAAATTTATATTAAAACAAATGTTTTAGTGCATATTTTTAAAAATTATAATGCATATTTTAAGATTTTTCATTCATACTATAGGCGCCTAAAACACATTTTTTTAAGTGCATAAAGTTTCTGTTCCTGGTTATAAATTAACAAATGTATTATTAAAAGACACACTTACCTCTCATGCTGTTCGATGTTGAAGTTCTATTCCTATACTGCGCCGGAGGTGTGGTAGCTTTTTATTAATGTATCATTTTGCCTAAAAATAATATAAAGAAAAAATATGTGTTGTTAATTAAACAGTTGTCTTAAATAGTTTTTAGTTCTATTGATAAATAACGACAGTTTCACTTTTCTTATTCAAATAAGCAAAGCATAAAGTATTGAACAAAAAAACACTGTGCAACAAGAAATTACATCCCTAACGAAACCAACGAGCCATTAAAAGATACTAGCAGTAGACCACAAACCCTAAAGAGTTTTGATAACTTAGATCGAATTAAATTTATGCAGCCTTTTGAAATTTGGATACTTTATTTTTTTTGTTAATTATGAAAATCAAAAATTCCCAGTTAAAAATAATTGATATGGCACCATTTAAGTTCAGACATAATTTGATCCGAAAAATGAGAACATCAAATTGTATCAAAAATAAATCAAATTGTAACGAAGTATATTTAATTGTATCGAATTACAAAAATTTTCATATAATTGGATTATATTATTTTAAACAAGATATAATTTTATTCGAATTTTGTCCTCGTCTAATTGTATTAACTGAGATCAAATAGTATATCATTAATTATAAGTTTACTCCATTTTATACAATTAAATGTAGCCACGTATGGTTTAATATGGGTCAATATAATGCAACATATAATTGTACTTCTGGTTTATATTGAGCCATATAAATTTATATATGTAAAGCAATTTTATATATACTTAAATAGGCTATACAGCAATTGCTTTGCTGCACACAATATTTCATTTTCCTCTGTGTTCTCATAACACTAACCCCCACTTACTTACCAAAGTAAAACAACATAACTTGGATATTACCTTAAAAACTTCAACGAGTTCGTCAAATCTAAGTCAGATAGCGCTCAATGTTTGTAACCATTAACGTTTAGCCACCTTTCATCTCTACCCTATCCTCTCTTTAAAGAAAGCAACACATCAGTGAGGCACTTTTGACTGCTTGATGGCCCTGTGGTACTTTCTTATCTATTGTGGCCCTTTCAGCTCAAAATTGAACTAACTACTTTAAACCGTTTAGTTCAGACTTTTATGAAATTTGAATGATTTTTTTATTCGATGAGAGCATATGCTAGTTCCTTAGAGAATGTAAAACGGGGAGTTGTTTAGTTTTTTATAAAAATCGCATTTAAAATCATATATTTTCGTACTAGGAGGTCAGGTTTTAAAATTTTTGAATGCAGGACGATAAAAAATTTTTAAAAGAAGTGCCGCAATTTATTTTTTATTAAAAAAATGTGTTTTTGGAGGCTTTTTAAAAATGTTATGTTATCGCAAGAGCGGAAATAATTTATGAGATATATTCACAAAATATGTTAAACTTTATTGTCAGATGGGTTTGTCTTGCATTTTTAAAAAAGCATTAAAATGACGAACTCTAATTAACAACTTAATATTATTTTTATTTTAGTAAAAATCTAATAATCGAATTTTTTAAAAAAATATGGCCCTACAGGGATGATAAGTGGGATTTTCAAATAGTACCAACCAGCATAAAAAATAGTACTTTTTCGACCCTCATAGTACTAAATACATTCGATTTTAGAATCACAATGCAAATTTGAAGATTTTGGCAATGTCCTTTTTTCAATTGTACTTTTTTAAGATATTTATTTTTCACTTTTCGAACACTTTTTTTTAATCAATTACATTTACAACGATTGAATCCAAATAAATACATTTGATAAATGTTAATTTATGAATTGGTAATTGAATTAAATGTTGAATCTTGAAGTTTCTAAAAATTGAACTGTTGTGTTGTTGGAATTGTACTTCTGAGATTATGTATGCAAGAACAAAAACACCGTGTATTGAATAAAACTGTTTTAATCACAACAAAACTCTACCTGACGATAGATTAGTGCGCTAAAGCGCTCTGTCTAACGTGTGGCACGAGTGCATGTGGCATTATAAATCAGTTTATCTATACCACGGTCAGTGATTGCACAGAAAATTTCATATAGACGCAATCGAACAAATAAAAACATAACAAATATTACATTATTCAAAAACCAGGGTCACTGACGAAGGTTCAATACCAGAAACTGCGCAATCTTTAATTTTTATTTATATGTAAATAGTACTAAAAGAGTCAAAGGAGTACCATGGTACTTTTCCGGATCAAATAGTACCAAAACAAGTACTAAAGTACTAACTTTATCATTCCTGTGGCCCTATCAATGGTATTTTGGCAATTTTAAATTGTCAATTTGGCCCAAAACAAAAACACTCAAAATGCATCTCTTTCAGTATATAAGCTACAATGATTCTTCTTCTGAATTCAAGATAATCACAAAATGTTATCGATTTGCACATTATTACGTTTTATTGAAAAAAGTGCCAAACAAGTACACTCAAAATAGTTTGTAGTTTAAATTAACTAAAAATATAATTAAAAAACGAACTAATTCACTTAAAATCCGGTCTACTTACTTTTCATTTAAATCAAATGTTTCTTGTTATTTATTTTTAAATATTGTTTAAATAAAACAAATGAATAGTAAATTAAAAATAAATAAATTTTCGATTCAGTTATTTGAATTACTTTTAGTTTTTTGTTTTTGTTTGTTCTACAAAATGTATACACACACACTACATACATATCTTGTTTGAATGGCTGTAGTATTTGTATATACTTTTTCAATTTCTTATAATATAATTTGACATAATTAAAATAGTAAATAAACAAACCATTTTAATAAAAACAAAAAAACATAGGAATTTGTTGAATATTTTTTTGTGAAGCAGGCAACAAATGAAAATTCAAATTAATAATAACTAACGGAAACAAATAAACTACAATATTCCGATTTTGTTGTTAAATTTGTATAAAACTTTAAAAAAAAACCTAAAATCGGTAAAAGGTAGTAAATTACTTTGAACAAATTTATGAAAAAGTTGAAAAAAATATTTATTTGAAAAATAAATGCATGTTCCCCTATTTTTAACTCAATTGAAAACTTTTTTATTAAACTACAAACAGTAACCTACATAATATTCTGAGTGAAGAATAGTTTATAAGTATTTGCTGAAATGGTTCTAACAAAATAACAAAAAACGTAGTTTTTCATGTTTTGTTGCAGTAAATTTTTAAACTCTTTTATATTCTAATTATAAACGGTGCTAATAATATATAAAAGTGATAGAATTGATATCATTAAATTTAACTATACTATATATTTATTAGAGCGACTCACGAAAAAAAGTGCTCGATGTACCCTCCTAAAAATGAACATTGGACTTTTTTAAGATGACATTTAAAATATTTTGGCTCCAGTTTTGACCTCTCGTGAGCTGGACCATTTTGAAATTGGGTCTATTTTTGTTTTGTTAATTTGAGAATCTGTTTCCTTACCAACATATACAATATGGGTATCATAAGAAAGGGTTTTTTAAGGCGCGTCCAACTGTATATACAGTTGGACGCAAATTAAAAAAGAATATGCCGCCAACAAGTCGTGGATCATATTTTTTTCTTTCTTTAGTCCTATTTTCATCCATACATGATCTAGAAACTAAATCCGCTATCATATTACAGTTACCACAAAATTGCATTTACATATATTCCAGAGCACCGTGTAAAATGCATCTAATTTGCAAAAATCTAAATTATTTACATACAAAGATAATGTACTTGGCAAAAGAAAAAATTTGATACCCATATTGCCCTATTAAAAGCGAAGAGTTACCACCAAATTGCATTTTTGTCAAAACGCGAACTAGCACGAATTTCAAAAAAAGCTGAGACCCGTATTTAATTGAATCGTCTTAAGATTAAAATATGTTAATTTGGCATTTTTATTACAAACAACCCCGAACAAAAAATTCAAAAACTGTTTTTTTTTTTACAGAATATCCTTAAAAAAAGAATAGATGATCGTCCTTGGACAAATTTTATATACAGTTGGACGCGCCTTAAAAAAACATTTCTTATGATACCCATATTGTATATGTTGGCAAGGAAACAGATTCTTAAATTAACAAAACATGCAAAAATGGACCGTTTTTCAAAATGGTCCAGCTCACGAGAGGCCACAGTTAGAGCCGAAATATTTTAGATGTCTTCATAAAAAATACCAATGTTCATTTTGAGGGGGGTAAACCTTGCACGAATTTTGCTTTCATACAACTTGAGTCGCTCTAATATTTATAAATGTATAATAGGGCGGGTCGATTTAAAAATCGCTCAACGTTCAAGGAAAATCGTATTCTAGGGATCAAAATAAGAAACTTTGGCGAAGGAACCATACCTCTAAAACGAATTCTGATGTCCCGACTTTTGACCGTAGGTTGAAATTTTGAAAAATCCCACTTTGACCCATTTAGAGTGCCCCAATCGAATCCAACCCAATCGAATATATTTATACCCTATTTCTTCCGGAGAAGAAATAGAGACCCTAATCTTGGAAAGACTCCTCCTACTTTCTGAAATATCTCTATCCCGAGATTTGTACATTTTGCTAAAAAACACGGCTAAAAAGGCCCTCTTTTAACTTAAATTTTAACCCCTAGAATGATGATTTATGCATTAATCTGCTAGCGCGTCTCCCGGAGAAGAAGTATCTTTCATAATCTTGGAGGGATTCCTCCTACTTTCTGAAATATCAAAGTGAAGAGTGTTGCAAACTCTACTGAAATAACTACGATTTTGCGTATATTTGAAATCGGTAAACTGTTCAACTCATTAAAAGTTAATCATTTGCGATTTTTTTTTCTTTTTATTTACAAATTAAATAATATATTGATATAATGAAACCTTTGTTTGATTATTTAATCTAAATAAAATAAAAAAAAAATATTTTATAGTAATTAAATGTGCTAAAGTCCCAAAACTTATTTAACAAATTGTGAAAAGCAATCTGATGTAGGCGTGTCCCTATCCGGATTTCATTCCTGCCCAAGGAAATCTTCAGGGGACTTTGTTATTAGAATTTCTAGAGATATTTGTTATGTTAAATCACAAACTCAATGAGAATTTCTTGTCCTCGTCTAGGAGCGAGATTCAAAATTTAAAATATCAAAGAAAAAACAAAAACAACAACAAAAAATTGTCACAATTGGCTTTGTCATCTTCCAAATACTACTCTGTTTTTTTGACAGACCTAGCAATGTAGTGACGTTTATTCAAGTAAATCAACAATAGAAAATCATATGTTTTCTATTAGTGTCAGTTACATTTAAATTTGCACAAGCACCTGCATATTTGTTATTTAAATTTATTTTCATCGGGATAAACATTAATTGCATTTATAGTAATTAAATGTGCTAAAGTCCCAAAACTTATTTAACAAATTGTGAAAAGCAATCTGATGTAGGCGTGTCCCTATCCGTATTTCATTCCTGCCCAAGGAAATCTTCAGGGGACTTTGTTATTTGCAAAATTTTTAAAAATTTTGTTTACATGTTTTCAATACTTTAAAAATTATTCGATTAATCGAACGAATAAAATTAATTTTAAAAATACTTAATTATTTTACCCTATCAACTCAAAATTTAAAGATTTTTTGCTACAACTTTAATACTACAACAATACACTCACAATATTTTTTTTTGTAAAGACTACTGAATATACACATTAAATTAACGGAAAATCAGTTAAAAACAGGACTATTTACTTTTCGTTTAAAACAATTGTATTTTTAATTGACAAAATCGATAAAAAAAAACAATAGATTGTTTTCGTTTATTTCAATACTCAATGTAATATAACAACTTTTTGTTTTACAAGGTGGCGCAAAAGTAATCCTCCTATCAGAAAATGCTATAAATTTTGCGATTGGCCCCTAATTTCAGTTCTGTTTTGACATTTGTGTAGTAAACACATGCGAAATACACGTTAATAAACAATGTTTCGCTACACTGCTCCAGAACGCGGAATATTGGTGACTATTTATTTGACCAATAATCGGTCGGTGACTTTGGCACAACGTGAATTTCGTCGCAGATTTCCTGGCCGTCCAACGCCTACTGGTGAAACACTGCGACGTTTAGCCGCTCGCCTCGAAGAGACTGGCACAACACGAGATGCTGCCAGGCGTGGCAGACCCCTGAGTAGCCGTTCTGCTGGAGGAGTCATCGGACCTTTTTTCTTCGAAGACGTCGCGGGCCAAACGGTTACTGTGAATGGTGAGCGCTACAGAGCAATGATCAACGAGTTCTTTTTGCCGCAACTTGATGAATTGGGATTGGAAAACATGTGGTTCCAACAGGACGGTGCAACGGCACACACTGCACGTGCCACAACCGATATGCTGAAGGATGCATTTCCCGGCGCCTAATCTCCCGTTTTGGCGATTTGCACTGGCCAGCAAGATCGCCTGATTTGACCGCTCCAGACTTCTTTTTGTGGGGCTTTTTGAAGTCGCGGGTTTATGTCAACAAGCCTCAGACTCTTGCAGCTCTTAAAGACAATATCCGTCAAGAATGTGAGGACCTATCGCCGGAAGTTTTTGCCAAAGTGATGGAAAATGCCATAAAAAGGGCTCAAATGACAATCAACTGTGGCGGCGGCCATTTACATGACATCATATTCTCGAATTGATGTAAAAAAAATTAAAATACCAAATAAAAATAATCCACAAGAAGAATCAAAGTTTTTCATTTTTTTTTTAAATTACAGCCAAAAAACATCAGAAGGTTATTTTTGCGCCACCTTGTATATAGAACATTTTAACTGAATATTTTAACTATTACCGAAAGTCCTTCTTTTTTGTTTATTTTGTTTATTGAATAACAAATTGAAACAACTTTACCGATTAAATTTTTAAATAACTGTTGATTTTTTATGGAAAAGTTCTTGTGAGTGTATCAATTCTCAAAAGCAATCATTTTAGACTTAGTAATGACAAACTATTTCTAAATCGTTGAAAAGTTAAATATAATTAAAATTAAATATATCGAGCTGTGAAGATCTTATTTAGTCGCAAAGAAATAACATAATCGGAATTCACAGTTTAAGTGGTAACATGCTATCGTTGTAATATAGCAACATTTTTGATAGTTTTGTATAGTCACGATATATTTCAACGACCTCACTTTATCGGTAAATTAATTTATATTGCTTGCTTGAAAGTAAAATCATATAAAGGGCCCGCCATCTAACGTTTTTTTTTTTTCAACTAGTGCTTATTTTGTGAATGGTAACACTTAGCTCATGTCTGATTTGACAGATAATTAGTTTTATCCTTCCGCTGAACGAATATGGTCCGTATGTTCGTTATCTTGTGAAAAAAAGTGAAAGAAACTGGCATCCTCATTGATAAACCAAAGCGTGAAAAGCCAAAAACAGTGCTTACACCCGACAATATTGCTGCTGTTGCAGAAAGTGTGCGTGAAGCGCCATCAACAACAATTCACCGTCGTTCTCAACAATTGAACATTTCGGAGACATCATTGAGACGAATTTTGGTTAAGAAATTGGTATGACGCCATACAAAGTCCAATTGGTTCAGGAGTTCAAAAACAAAAAAGTTATTTGGCGGGCCCTTTATTTTTACCCTTTACTAAAGAGTCCATAACTAGAGATGGGCAAAGGGTAAATACCCAAATGGTAAATACCCGGTAAAATAGGTAAATTGGGTAAAAATTGGTAAATACCCGGGTATTTACCAAAAAGGTGAGTAAAAACTATGTTGTTGCTTTCCGTTGCCAAACTACGAAAAAACCATATATCTGGCTTAGAAACAAGAAAATTTATTACACCTTGACTACGAATGTTGCTCCACCCGTCACACTGGAGGCGCCAGTACCTTGCGGACTTCAGTTGCGTAGTAATATCGTTTACGGTTTCATTATATAGTTTGTTTAAATACTTAGTGGAAATTGCCTTTCTGTTTGGCAATTTATATGAAGGTTGCAATTCTTCAAAAAACTGTACCCACAGCGGATGTTCCACCATTGAAAATGGAGCACCAGATACATTAATAGCCTTTAACAGTTTCTCATGAAGGTCCTCTTTATACTCATCAGTCATTATTTGGCATGAGTTTGATGATTGGAGAGAATTCAAAGAGCTTAAAACATCACTGGACTGAGTCGAATTTTCCATTGAAATTGTTGTTAGTTCACCTGGAGTCGTTTGATCAATATCTCGTTTCACCAAAAAGGGACATTTTAGACATTTCATTAAATGTTTTGTCATTTTATTAACATTTCATTGTTTATAAACCGTGTCACAATATCTGCAAACAACTGTGTTTGTGTTGCTTCGACTTGTTGCAAAATGCTTCCATATTTTTTCATTTTTAGGTCTTCCCATGACTGAACATAAAAATGATTAAAGTTTATTGTTGCATTTCATCAATATTAGCTTCACTAATAAATACATACCTTCTCCACAATTTTAAGTCAATTTAATCCACTTTAATATAGTTTTAATTCGATTTTATCCGCTTTTGATATTTAGCAACACACGTGCTATTGAAAACATTAAATCAAATTACTCATTTCAAATGAAGTTTCAGCTGATTGACAACTAGAGCTTGCTAGATGTTGCATTTCAAATAATTTTTATAAATACCCAAATAAATTCCCAAAAAAGGTATTTATCTTTTATTTACCCGGTATTTACCCATGCATTGGGTAAATACCGGGTAGAATCCCATCTCTATCCATAACTTAGAAAACTATTAATAAGAGTTTAAAATTTCAATTATTTCTTCAATAGTTTTGATTTTATTTTGTCCATTATCATTTTTTTTTTTAATTTTCTAAAATTGGTAAATTTCCGAAAAAGTTTTTTGAAAAGTATTTTTTAAATTATTCTTTTTGTTCGTTCGATTAATCGAATAATTTTTATTCAGGAGACATCCCTAGTATTTACCATAAAAAACTAACATTAAAATATGTTATGATGTGAGCAAGAATTTATGATAAAAGATCAAAAAAAAAAAAAAAAACTGTTGGTTTTAATTTTTTAAAATTTAAAAGTAAAACATAAAAAATATTTTATATGAAAAAAAAAATTTGCAATATTTTAAGGTTCATTTGCAGTTGATTTTACCAGCAAATCTTCTTGAGTGTGAGTAGCTTCGCAAATAACTCTCCTTGGTAATAAGTTTATGTATTGAATCATTGATTTTTCCAGATAAATCTTAAAAATCTCATTAGAATTTATAACTAAAATTATATTATGAGTATAAAGAATTATACATTGTAATTGAAAAACAAAAATAATTGTAAAAAAGCCATACATACTTAGTTACACACAGAGAAAAATTTAGCTGATTGCCAACTGAAATTCAATTAATACGACTCGAATTCGGTTATTACGAATTTCAGTCGGTTGTTACAACTAAACATTAGTTTTCACAGCAAAGTTCGGTTAATTCAACTGAATTGGAATTGCAATACCCAAAATATTCAGAAATCTAATGTAAATATCGTTTTTAAGTTGTTACCATTAATATACACTTTTCAATTCGGTTGGCACTTTATTTCTCTGTGTGTACGTATTATTAAATCAACACATCAATATATGTATAAATAAAATACCGTACTTTATATATATTTTTATAATTTCCATTCTTTATTTTTTATTCTTACTTAATATGTATTTTCTTTAGAATCACGAAAATATCACTGTCATTCAATTATTTGCCGTATACTTGTATTCAAAACCTAAAATTCTATTTTTCTCCATCTAATAATCCCAGCAAACATCTTTTCAAGACTTTGAGAAATTTTGAGATTTATCTTCGACAACGAGTGCATTTCTCAGTTCGTTGTCTATAAAACAAATATAGCCTTTGAAGCAACTTTGAAAAATATTTGAAAAATACTATAGAATATTTCACCTCAATCCTATTTCTAAAGACTTTTTCTAATTGAAAAGATGGGTTTGATATTTTCCATTGATATTGAATTAAATTTAAAAATTACAAATGTCAAATCAAGTTTATTTCAAATCGTTTTCTAACTGGAAATATATTTGATAATAAGCTTCGAGAGTTATTTGAGAAATAATAGATAAACTAGTGTTTTTCTAATAACAATAAACAAATGTTTAATTTAAAAGTTTAGCTTCAAAAAATAAAAATTTATTACAATAAAAAGATAAATTTTTATATGGTATCCGTTGATTTAAGAATTAGCATGCTCGTTAGGGCGGGTCAACGTTCAAGGAAAATCGTATTCTTGGGATCAAAATAAGAAACTTTGCCGAAGGAACCATACCTCTAAAACGAATTCTGATGTCCCAACTTTTGACCCGTAGGGTCAAATTTTGAAAAAGCCCACTTTGATATTTCAGAAAGTAGGAGGAATCTCTCCAAGATTATGGGAGCTACTTCTTTTCCGCGCTAGCAGGTTAATGCATAAATCATCATTCTAGGTGACCGTTAAGGGGTTAAAATTTAAGTTGAAAGAGAGCCTTTTTAACCGTGTTTTTATAGCAAAATGTACAAATCTCGGGATCGAGATATTTCAGAAAGTAGGAGGAGTCTTTCCAAGATTAGGGTCTCTATTTCTTCTCCGGAAGACGCTTTAGCAGATGCATGTATAAATTATATTCGATTGGGGTTGGATTCGATTGGGTCACTCTAAATGGGTCAAAGTGGAATTTTTCAAAATTTGACCCTACGGGTCAAAAGTCGGGTCATCAGAATTCGTTTTAGAGGCATGATTCCTTCGGCAAAGTTTCTAATTTTGATCCCTAGAATACGATTTTCCCTGAACGTTGAGCGATGTTTTTGCCTCCATACAAATCGACCCGGCCTAATGCTCGTCCAATAGACGCCGATATTTAGATCTTTGGAATATACAAATGTAAGTTTAGATTTTGCTTATCAATCGAGTGTAAGATTTTATTAATAAAATGTTTAACCCTGAAACCGGCCTAAGCTTTTTTACAATGAAATTTATACCACTTTTTCGACACGAAAAATAATTAATATGTTCTTCTGCGAAAATTTTTTGAGTTGCCTGTTTTAGGCGATATTGGCCAAAATAGGTTTAAAACGAATCGCAAAAACTAATCCATAAAAATTAATAAATTTAGACAAAAATTATTTCTCTTACCAAGATATAACTACAGTCCAAAAATTACACTTATTGTAATTTTACTTAAGAAAATACGGCGATTGAGCGAAAATGCACCTTAACTTTAACATACATATCGCTCATTTACTTCAAGACTGTCATAAATCAAAAAACGCGATTTTGAGTGAATGATGCAGATTTATTAGTTATATCATGCTTTATATTGTGTAAAAATTTTATATTAATATCATGTATACTTATCAAGACAGAGGATTATATAATTTATTTTTTCTTTAAAGTGGGTGCAAATAGTGTATACTTCATAGAGAAACTGTGCTACGCACGGGTCTCTCGATAATTAGCGAATTCGCACACAACTCTCACTAAGAGAAAAATACATTAAAACAATGTATTTATAAAAAACGTGACCAAATAAATAGAGTAAGGGTCGAGCGAGCAAAACCGTGCTTTTTGAGTTATGTCTGTATTGCAGTAAATAAGCGATATTTTGATTAAACTTGAAGGCGTTTCTAATACTACTTAATATAATCTTTCTGCTAAATTTCATAATACTCCGTGCATTCGTTTTTAAGAATCCTGAATGTCCTTGGACCAAAATTTGAGCTTTTTTAAAAGCTCAAGCTTTAATCTTAATTTGTGTTTAGCATCAACGGTTTCTAGTCAACATAAATGTTTTTAAGATTTTTGAAAATTGTGTTTATTTTAAAAATTTTTTTTTTTAATTTTACGAAATTTTAACGCTTCCTTGATTTCAAACCGTGCGGTGCTTACAAAAAATTCTTCACTCAATATTTTGTAAATTTTTTTTTCTATCGAAATAGCTTTAATTCTTATTATAAAAACATCATTTGGCGCACTTATGGTTAATTTAAAATACCTTTCCCGGAGGCGGACTTGCTGGTTAGAGGGTTAAATTAACAGAAAATTCTAGGCATTTTTATTGTTATTGCTCGTTGAAAGCAGCTGCAGATTAGGGTGATTATGGATTTTTAACGGTGTTTATTACAATCATAAATAATCACATCACATGTAAGTAACATATTAAAAAAGAATTGGTTGACTATTAATTCAGGACTGAAACTTAAATTAACGCTTCCGTTATTCCGTTTCTATTAAGAATCAAATGCCATTATTCCAATAGCTATTTCATGAACTATTTTCTTCATTTTGGTTTTTTATCACAGTTGACCGAAGTTTTTATTCTAAAAAGTTTCTAAGAAGCAAGTTGCCCACCTTTCATCCTTAATTAATGATGGTGCCCAGTATTTCTATTTTGGTCACAAATCGTATTTTATATTGCTCTCAAAGAGCAATATAAAATAGGTGAAAAATGTTTTAAAGAGCAATATAAAATAGAAGCAAAATTCGTTAATACGTCGTCGTTTGAATATTGGAGTGACCTATATAAATTTTTTGGGTAAATTGAGTTAGATATTGATTATATATGATTAATGTATCCTCTTTCTAAATTTGAAATCCGTTTATCGATATCTCGTATCAATTCAGTGATACCCAGCCCCGTCTATGCTTCGTTTCCTTAATTTCCAAAATTTCTTAACATTGTTTTCATGTACACGTAACTTTTTGGTTTATGAAGCAAATGTTCTATAGAAAAATAAAAACACTCTTCACTCTTGGTTAGCCGCAGTTACATGAGAAAACGTAGATCAAAACAAAAGGTCGAAAAAGTGAGAATTGGTTTGACACACATCAAATAAGCAACGTATTTAAAGCATTCAATAATAAAATATATTCCTTGATGAAGGATTTGTTAGAAAAATCTTTATTTATATAAATTTAAAACTGGTATTTGCAAGTCGCTATGATCTTATTTTAGCACACAGTTGTTTTGATAAAGTTGTAGTATAATCACGCGTCTTCACATGCAATAAAATGATGGCAAGCAATTGTCAAAATGATTTTTTTGTAATACCAGCTAAAACCAGACTTTCCAAAAAACAAATCGCTAGATTTGTGTTTAAAAGCTAAATTATTTTTTTTACCAACTAAGGTAGAAAAAAATCGCCAAATCTAGTTGGAAAATCTCTAAAGTGGTAACACTATATTTTACGTAAAAACTATTAATTCTAACCCCTGGTTTCTACAACACGTTCGCCTCTACACGAACGGGTGACTACATGTATTTTGTTTTTGCATTGCATGTATTTTGTTATTGTTTTTAGACGAACGTGAAGCAAAACGTGTTCTAGAAACAGGGCGTAAATTTGCTCAAGCAAAAAAAAAAATAACATATAATGTGATGTTTAACATTTTGTTCTGAACTTTTCTGCAATGAAATTAAAAATGTATTTATACATCAATTCTAGTTAAAGATTTCCATTTGAAATTAAAAATGTAATTTTCTATTTAAAAACATCAATTAAAATTCCGTAATTTTAAAATATAAAGAAAAAAATCTATTTAAAAATAAGAACAATAATAATATTCAATTGAGGTTTCAGAATTTTAAATAATTTTTCGTAGTTTTCGAGTTTTTCAAAAATTATACCTAATAGGAAAAATGCATTTTTACAAAGTTTATGAAACTTTTTTGTGAAATGATGTAGGTCTATGAATTATTTGTCATCAATTTTTATGAAATTCTTCATCATATTTATGACAACGTCATAGGCAACGATGAAGAGTTTCATAAAAATATATGAAAAAATTTCTTCAATATCATGAAACTTTTTTCCCTGAGTGTACGGTTATATCAATCGAAATATATTAAGATATTAATATGTATGAGACCATATCAAAAATTTTCGAAAAACCAAATCCTCTATAAAATGATATATAATCAAAGCGCCATCATATATATCCATATTTTTATATAATATTTTATTAAATCAGATATGAACGTTTTTACTCGGGTAACTAACATAGTTTGGGAAGAATATAAATAGTTTTTCAGTTAAGAATATCTTTTTTTGGGGTTATTTATATTTAATTTACATTTTGTAACATAATTTTTTGAAGTGCAATTAAAACAATATTTTTATATTTAGTTTGGAGGATAATTTGCTAAAAAGCATTATTTCTAAATCATTATCATCCGTATTTCTCTACTATATTTCTAATATATATGTATATAAACTATAAAATGTTCAGGTTAGAAAAAGATTTGAAATATCTTTGAATTTTATATGAATTATTTAGTTTTGAGAAATAGACATGATTAATAACTGCCGTTTTTATGGAGAACGCTTTGATTTTCAAATTGGCAATAAAAATTCTCAAAGCCATTCTCAACGTTTTCGAATCAAACTAGTTTTCAAATCGACATTTATTCTGTTTAGATAGTAAATGTTTGTTGGGATACTACTTGTATGTAATACTCACAAACGATGTGGGTTATACATGTTTTAGGTACAATCATGAGAAGAAAATGTCTTTTTGAATTTCCCCATTAAGAAAATTTATGTACATACATAAGTAAATAGATACGATATTTAGATAGTGTTGTTGAAAAATTGTACTCGATACATTTTAGATCTTATAGCATGGGATATTTTCCGCTTGATTTCAATGTTGCTAATTAATACATTTTCCATGGTTTTTTTATTTATAATTTTTTAAACATTTTAAAATCTTCACATAATAAATATTATACTAACTATTGGCCTATTCTCCAAAATATTTAAAATTTGAGTTAATTTTTTTTTTAACTTTATGGCATATTAATAGTATTTTACACGCTATTTAGGGACTTCAAGGGGCGCGAAAGTTATGGCGGTTTAAATATTAGAATTTAAAAAAATTCTCAGCAATTTAATTTTTTGATTGAAATCAAAAAAATGTTACATAGGTTAATATTTTTTAGCGTTTTCATGGAAATTTATTCCCATATTTTATGCTTTTCACTAAATCTTTATCAAATTTTGTGGTGTTTCAACAAATTCAATTTTTGCATTAAAATCGCGGATAATTAAAAATTATAATATGTTTTAAAAATTATATTTGAATTTAAGGTAATGAATCAGTTGAAGAGCAAATGTATTTTCTGCAAGTTAATTCCAACTTTGTGCAGTTTTTTTAACATGATGCGTTTTAATACTTAAGGGGATGTACCTAATGTGGTCCTACACCTGGTATTAAGGCTAAATTAAAAAAACTAAGTGAAGTATTTAAAATTCAAATACATTAATACACCAACTCCTTGGATATTTTCGGCTATAGATCATTTTCTTTTACTTAAAAAAGTTATATACTAATTTGCAAAACAAGTCATAAGGTCCAGATTAGGAAACATGTACCCCAAAGTGCACATTTAATTGTATCTTATAATATGTTTTACCATACGTTATTAGACGGGCAATGTATATGTAATTTGATTGGCAGAATTTCATTAATATATGGGATTAATCAAAATAATGTTTTGCCTCATGTAAAAAAAAATTAAATTTTGAAAACATACTCGTACTTCTCAAAACTTAAAAAGTCAAAAATTTTCATTAAAAATGTCTATTATGGGCGTATTGGTGTAATGGTTAGCGCGTTGGACTGTTACACGGATGGTCCCGGGTTCGATACCCGGCGACGACAACATCAATTTAGAAAAATAATATGTATGAGTTTTCTCTCACTTATATGAATCGCTACACCCACCTTCGGTGTTCCCATAGCACTTTACCCCACCGAAGTAAAATAATGAATCAGGGCTATGAAACAAAAAGCTTCAATAAATTCGCCAACTCTACATCAGGTGGCGAGCAGCAACTGTTCTAAGACTTATCATCTCGCGCAATTACAGTGTTGTCATGTTCGAAGCCCTTCATCTTTCACCACCTTTCATCTCTCCACTATCCCCTTTCCAAAGAAAGTAACACATAATTAATAGGAAGAATTTCCTGAGTGTTGCTTCTCTTAAAAAAAAAAAAAAAATTAATTGTACGGTTAATTTAAATTGGGTTCTTAATAATCGGACCGTAATATCTAGCCCCCTTTACAAATTTATATTCACCGGATTGAATCGCATCGAATTACATCAATGTAATATAATCAATTATATACAATATGATTTACCATTTTTCGGATCAAATTGTATTTCAATTAGATACAAGGTAATATCAAATTTGACACATTTCTTTGTCTGATCATATTATTTTTTTTTTAAATCGGGCATTAACACTTTAACTTTAACTTCTTTTTTTACGTTGAACCAACACTCAGGGGATGCCCCTACTAATGCATTTCATTGTGTTGATATCAGGAAAGTAGATTATGGGAAGGAGGAAAGAGGGAGTAGTGTTTGTGGACATTTGACTTGAATTTTTCTAAATTGTAATTTGCAGGGAAGACTTCCGCAGGGAGACAATTCCACATACGTGAGTGTGAGTTAAATCTGAATTAACTCACGTGAGTGTGAGTAGAAAAAAAAGTTCGTGAAACATTGTGCGCGAGTGCGAGTCAATTACTGCCCATCTATACTAGACACAAACTATTTTGAGAATCATCATAAAACAAACCAAGGTACATTTTGAAGGGTGAACAAATCCACTTTCTTTTCTTCATACAAGGTTAGTCGTTCTAAAGCCCATATATTATGCCTTCTGATACTATACACTTTCTGCTAGGAAAATGTTTTGTGTTTTTGAAAATTTTTTCCACAGAGTTATCTACCAAAAACTGTTGGTACAAAAAAACTCTTAAATTCTGATGGAGTTTTGAAGAGTATGAGAATTTCTTTTCAGATGATCCTTTTTTCATTATCAAAATTTTTTTACGATTTGAGCGTAATTACAAAATACTTTTGTCTTAACAAAGAAAACACATTCGTTGAAATAATTTTTTGCTAATCGAATCTTTTGCTAAAATCTACTAAATTTATGCTGGTTCAATCAAAATTCTATTGTCTGCTCCATAATTTGTGTTGCCTAACTCGATTGCAAACAGATGCAGTTTTCTTAAGCAATTTGTCTCTCTCTATATATCGAATTTTCTAAATAATATGTCACTCACACCTTAATGCAAAACGCTCGTTTTGCCTAAACGAGTGGAAAAGTATAAAGAACTCTTGTAATAGAATAAAGAGCTTAAATACGTGTTTTGGCAAAATACGTGTACATATATCACTTATGTGTGAACGTGGCTTCAGGTTTGAATTTATTTATTTAGACCAATTGCCACAATCAAATCGGTTACTATTTTTATTATCGATTACCCGTTAAATATTTAATATATTTACATCACTACTAGTTATAATGTAGATTGCTTATAGTGTGGTAGTTACAAATGCTAAAACAAGCATAAAATTTTAGCATATGTAAGGTCAATGTTTGTTATTCTTTTATTTCTTGTTATTTTATATATAATTTCGTATCTTTTAACATTTACACCATACAACCTTACCCTCCAATAATTATACACTCATACAATTTTTTAAAATTGTAAAAAAAATGTTAAAATAGCAGAAAAAGCCACTAAAAATTAGTTACAAATAACGTTGCAGAAAAAACGGTTCAAAATAGCACTTTTTTTTTTTTTTGTAAATATTAATAATTTTTTAGTTAAAAAAGAGCAATTTTATCTCCTTAATAATAACATTTCTACTAAGCCTAATACTACTTAACCTCATTTTCACAATGTCCCGTTAGCTACTAACTTGGACTTTAACTGACTCATTTTTTGTTGTTTCCCATATAAAATTTCAATTTAACTTGATGTTAAATTTTAACTGGACATTCAGTAATCAGGCCTAAAGCATTTAATAATTCGATTGACATCCGACTTCGAATTTTTGTGTCAAAGTTTTAGTAACATGACTCTTTTTCTGTCATTTGAAAAAGAAAAGTAGTATTTGTTATTTAACGTGCATGTATGGTTCTTAATACACTGCGTTGCAAAACTATATTCACACATTAATTTCACAAAAGTTCGTAAGTTAATAAAAGGAGAAGAGTTTAAACGGCATAAAAGTAAAACCAATGGAGAATTAATAATAATAAACAAAAAAATATTTTTGGTTTACAATTTAAAAAGGATTAACAAAATCAATTAGTGTTTCATAACCATAAATACACTTAACTTAATAAATCAAAATTTACAAAAATTTAAGAAAAATATTTTAAATCAGTTGTAATAATGCAATGTAGAGTTGGGATTAATCGTTCATTTTGGTGACTCGGTCATTATCGTTCAATTCGAGTCAGTGAACTAGATCGTTCAAATTGTTCAATCGTTCTTTTTTGATTTGACCTGTGACTGAACTGCGTGTTGTGAACTGTGTCGTTCATTTGACAATTTATTACGCACTATTCATGTTTTTCCAGTTTTTTTCACAAATTTTACTGTGGATAGACAAAACGTGTTCTAAAATTGCAACTTTTCTAACAAAAATTTATTTATTTTGTGTAAAAACATTTTCTTTTTATGACTTTAATTGTTTTTCCTAATTTGAAACAATAGTATTAATATTTAAAAAAAAACCTCTTGCAATTAATTTAATTGAATAGAGATGCAATTGTTCTATGACTCAAAAGAACGAAATGAACGATTGAACAACAAAATCGAATATCGGTGAACGAATCATATCGTTCAATTGAGTGAGTCGTTCAATTGAACTAGTTCGTTCATGAACGACACAACTCTAATGCAATGCAATCCTAATTTTTTTTGAATCAACTCGAAAATTCTGTCAGACATACTGTGTACCAGATTTATTCAAAGTTCTTCTGTTATAGATCTCCCCGCATCAATAACTGCTTTAAATGAAAAACATTTTCATATTAACGGATTTCCGCTTAAACTTGAAGGGTTCATACTCCACAAATATTCGCAATGGGGGTTTGATCGGGAGAACCTGCGGTCCATTCCAATACTCTTTTATTTTTTGATGATAGCCATCCCATTATCTGAGGACTTACATGTACTGAGGCATTGTCTTGTTGGAAAATTAATTCTTCTTCGTTGCTATTTTCCATAAATGGCACCAATTTTTCTTATTATACTGTAATGTACTCAGAAGAATTTATTCTAGAGCTTGGAAATGCCAAATCCACCATACCCTCGAAACAAAAAGCGCCATAAACCATTAAGCATTCTCCTCCGAAATTTATTGTTGAGAAATGTCGTGGTGTCCTTACACTGATAATAATCCATGCGTAAAAATACAAAAAAATGTCAATACACTGATAATAACCCATGCGTAAAAATACAAATAAATGTCAAAATAACCAAAAATTTTGTAAAATAAACGAATATTTGTTCATTTTACAAAAGATTTTGTTGTTTTGACATTTTTTTCGTAATTTTAGCATGGATTATTATGAGTGTATAACCAACAATTTTGTAAAATAAACGAAAATTTGTTCATTTGACAAAAGATTTCGTTGTTTTGACATTTTTTTTTCTTATTTTCTCTCCAAAAGGTGTTAAAACCATCTGGACCATCAAGATTGAACTTTTTCTCATAAAAAAAAAATCACCTTTAAAAGAAATTTGTGTTTAAACAATCCTACAAACAACAGCGCTTAGTGTCTTACCTTTCTCCAGTTGGTTTGTAAATTCCTTTTAGTCTAGCAGTTTTATGGCTGCGTAATAACCTTGGCACAGACATTAGCTTTTGGCGAGTAATTCTCTGGGAATCCTCTAAGGGGCTACTTACGGTTGATTTGGACACATTTACCTTACATTCATCGATTATCTGATTGAGACTCTTCATTGAGTTGCTGGCACAGATGATTATTTTACGCCGGTCCCGATCAGAAAGCTTTTTTTTGGGCCGCCTGTTTTGTTGACAACCGAATTTTGATAGTCACATGTACTATCACATAATTCGGTTGTAGCTACCGACATTCACAGTTGTGCCTTCTGTACTAGTAGAATGTGATATAGTTGGCCCAACCGTATTACTTTAGTACCCGCCGATCGAATTTAGTATTCAGTAGATCCTACTGATATTTTTTTAGATATTTCGACCGATTTAAACAAAACACTGTTTCCATTATATTCCAAAATTTTATTTTATTAATTTATAAGTGCAATACAAACAAAATAGATAAATATTACAATAGTTAACAAAATACGATATTTAAAATTCAACATAAATTTGTTAAATAAATTGCAAAAAAACCTTTTAGTTTACGAATAATGTAAAGATTTTCCTACAAAAACAAAGGCGTCGGGATCTGTTTATTTTTCCATAGGAAAAAATCGGATTTTTCTAGCGAAAAGTCTTTAGAATATAATGGTTTACCTATAGGCAAAAATCTTAAGAATCTGAGGCTTTTTCTGTATTAAAAATATACTCGGCGGCGGCTGAAAGTCGACTAAAGCCGAGCAATTTTCGGCGACTAAAAATCGACTAAGCCGATGGTTAAAAAACGTATTATAATTTAATTCACTTATTTATTTGTAATCTAAGCAAATTTTACAAAATTTCATGTTTTCCAATATGTGTCTATCTTTTAAGTATAGACTACCAAAATGCTTCCAACATTCCGATAAACCCGTTAGGTTTACTTTAACCTTTGCCATTTTTTTTATATCATCTTTTCTTTTAAACAAGTCTTCATAATATGCTATATCGGCAGATTTTGAAATAAATGTATTAACATCAGTAGAAGCATCTGAGTTAGAATCAGATGAAATTGTGGGATTAGCTTGTGTAGTATGAAAAAAGTTTTTTATATTTTTTTGAGCCATTGTAAGATTTGGAAAATTTACTTTTTCTTTTTCTAGGGAAGCGCAATATAACGGCACATTTTGCAAATGCTAGAGAATTCATAGTGAAAACCTATGGTTGCCAGATTGGTGGGTACTAAAAGCCGGATGAAGGCGGAGGATTCTTAAAATAATATGATTTTTAAGTTAAAATGAATTTAGATAAAAAAATATCGGCTAAGCTGATATAGTCGGCTCAGCTGATATAGTCGGCTAATATTTTGTAGCCGAAATTAGATGCTCAGGTCGGCGGCGGCTCGAGTACCTGAGAAGTGATCGGCGTCGGCTTAGCCGCGGCTATTAGCCGGCCGGCTTCGTTCTCTGCATGTGCACACAAAACAAATTTTAATAACTAACCCACCTGCAACTACGGAATATAATAATATACATTAGGGCGGGTCGATTTGTAGGGATGCAAAAAAATCGCTCAACGTACAAGGAAAATCCTATTCTAGGGATCAAAATAAGAAACTTTGCCGAAGGAACCATAACTCTAAAACGAATTCTGATGTCCCGACTTTTGACCCGTAGGGTCAAATCATAACTAATCGAATGTTATTTATATTATTAAATCAGCTATCGCAACCGATTTATACAAAAAATTATATTTATGATCTAATTCGATAATCAGAACTTTTATAAAATCCTTAAATTGAAGGGCTTATTGTAAAAACTTGATAAGCCACATTTTATGTTTAGTTTATTTTCGCCTTTTGAAGGCTAAAAAAATGCTACCATTATGACTTTTGCATGACGTTTCTAATCAAGGTACTTGCAATACGAGTTTAAGCAAGACATCTATCAAATTATAATCAATGTATGTCTAGAAAACAGTAAATGTGGCTTATCAAGTTTTTACTTTAAGCCCTTCAATTGTAAATTTTTTACCATTAAATTACAATGACAATTACAATGTAGTTGTAACAACCAATATTTAAATAAATATTGTTAACTAATGCCGTATTTTCCACCGAATGTTTGTTATATGTATATGAGTCCTTCCATGTCAGACAGAACACCTTTTTTACAACACCTCTTCCGATTTACTTTAAATTTGCCAGACGTATTAAACATTAAAAAATATTTTACCCGTGTTTCCAGAAAAAAATTAAAATTTTTTTTTGAAAATGTTTTGGGCATTTGAAAATCGTCAAAATCGTGAAAAGTCATCCGACATGACAACTTTTAAACTTATGTTTTTAAAATATATTTTAGAAACACATAATGTTTATGAAAAAGTAGTTAAAAAATTTGCCAATGTACAAAATCCTAATACTTAATCCTAATATTTGCTTATAAGTCTTTTAGGTATATTTCTGGAAATTTTGGCTTTTTGAAATTTTTTCACACACACATACATTGATATTTTAATATCGTTGTTTTTTTGTATTTTATCATATTCAACGATGTATTTTTTATGTAGTGTTTTTGTAAATTCTGAAAAGTAAATATAACCACAGTTGTTATTTATTTGTGCTTTTTATTAAATAATCATAAAAAGTTCGATATTTTCAGCCGAACTCCGAATACTCGGTCGGACACAAACAATAATATCTGGTCACATTTCGGATTCAATTGTATATAATTTGAAGAAATTTGATCCAATATGATCCACGTAGATACAATTGTATTCACAATTTTTTGGATTAAATTGTATCTGATTAGTTATTGGACCCTATCTAATTAGATATACTACCATATCATTTTATTATTCAAAGAACTTAATATTAAACAAATTTATGAAACTGTTTCATAAAGTCTATAAACATAATGATTCATTAGTTTTATGAAGATTTTCATTAATTCTACAAACATTTCATAAACATTGAATTTAATGAAATGTGTTTTATAAATTCTATCAAAAGTTTCAATGGACGAGTTCCTGTGACAAATTTCATTACAGCTATGAAGAAATTCATTACAGAAGTAAAGATAATTCTCTCAGTGTAGTTCATGCAATTACCGAAATTCGGTTGGCGACAAATTCGGTTGACACAACAAATCCGTTCTCTGTGTGTATTACAGAGATTTTGCTCACTCACTCCAAAATACTCAAAACATTATAAGTTATATTAATGGAAATTTAAAACCTTATAAAATATTTAACCTACTTAACACTTAATGCGGCATAACAAATACATCAATAAAAACACATTCATACTCATTTATATTTCAACCTTAATTTATTAACAATTATTTTTTATTTGCACTCATAGAAATTAATCTGGACAAATTACAGAAAAAGTTTCTAAAAATAAATTGAAATTACCTGTCTGAAAAAACAGCTAAAATCCGCAAAATCTGTGTGTTGAACAAGTTAGTATTTTGTCAATTGAGAATAGCAACCATTTCAACTAAAATCTCAATATAAAATTTGTTGAAATTGTAAAGCTGGACAATTTTTGCTTGCTTTTTTCTTTGAGTGTATTTATATGATATTTATTATTGATTTATGAAAGGATTATCTACAAGTGTTATTTGCAGGGACCAGAACTTCATCTACTAAAAACGTGTGTTTTAGGCGCCTATAACATGCAAAGAAAAAACATGGTTGGGGCAACCATATTCAAAGAGCATCATATATTATTGGATTTATGATTGCCAAAACCATATTACTATGGTTGTAATAATCATATTCCTTTCATTTGCTTTATCATAATATGCTAATTAGATTACTATATTATTGTTCCCAATTGATATCAATTTTATGATTTTATGGTTATGGAAATGCTTTTAAATTATTATATTATGATTCCTACATTATTCTCCAATCATTCTGTTGAAGCTGGATTAAAAAGTTATGCATGTTATTTTTTTAAATACATAGTACAAATGTATATTTATTTAATAATTTACACATTTGAATAAACTTATTTTAAAATGATTTACATAAATCATTATTTTGTCGCTATGCGATGTTTACATACAATTTATATTTTAGTATCAAAAAAGCAAAACTAAACTTTTTATTTCTTAGCACAAATCTTATTTTGTCAGCAAAAATAAAATAATGGAAACATGTGATTACATCATAAGTACGCATTAAAATGTTGTTAAGAATGCAATTTCACAATGCATTTGTAATGATCATAACGTGTTTGTAGCAGTCGTAATATTTGTACTATAACCATATTATAGTCCAGGTTATCATCTTATGATCATGGTTCGTCATCATTTATTACCATATTACGATTATTGCAAACATATTATGATTATGTCGTACTACTTACTTAAAAGCACGTAAAATACATGTTAAATTTTTCTTTCATATTTCTTTAAATTATATTTGTTTACAATTTATTTTGCATTAGTACAACAAATTTAAAAATAAATTACTTGTTATCACTTTTTACTTAATTTATAACACTTTTATGTATAATAAACAATAACTTCATTTAAGGGATGCGTGTCATTTTAACTTTTGCCTAGGCTCCCATGGTAGACCGGGTTGATACTAATAAATTATTCCTTCCTTCACTAAAAAGATCATCATTATAATTAATACCACTGCGTTGTTTGTCTATTTTTGTGTCTGTTTGTTAAATATTTTTTTAATTCCTTCGGACTGACTGCTCCTCACAACTTATTTTCACAAAATCTTAAACAAAAATGACACTTAAAAAGCAAAGACGATCATAAAAAACAAACTGAAAATCTTATAGTTGGCGCAACTATAATATGGTTGTAGTTAGAGAGAGGAATATGTTAATAAACACCATATTATGATTGCAGACAATAATATGATAACCAAAAAAAGAGAGATTTTTACTATACATTATTAAAGCAACCAGATTATTGGTGAAATATAATTGATGCAATAATAATTTAATTGAAACAACCAATTATGGCTCTAGGTATCAAAGTTTTGTGTCCGCATTCATATTGCAACCATATTTTTTTCTCTGCGTGAATATGCATGAAAAATGTTAAAATATGCATTAAAAATTAGAAAATATGCACCAAAAATTAAAAAAATATCCACTTAGACTTTTTTAAATTAATTACTTTCATGCTTTTAAGCAATTTTAATTAAATTTTAAAGTTAATTTGTATTGTTTAATATATTCTCAATTGAAAATTTTATTTATATTAAAAATACGCCTTTAAAAACCACTAAAACATATATGTTTCTCTCAATCCCAGTTTGTATATAAAATTTAAGAGAACAGTTAACAGGGCTTCAGCAGCAGCAGCTTTTTAGTCTATATGTTCGTTGGTCAAATAAAAACTAAGAACAATTCAATAAAAATATGCAAAATAAGTAAAAATATGCAATAAAATATCCATTTAAAGCACAATAAGTAAAAATATGCAATTAAAATATAAATACATATTCTTATTGCATATTTTTACTTATTTTGCATTTTTTTATTGAATTTTTCTTAGTATATTTTTCTTAGCGAAATATGCAAAAAATATGCATTTAAAGCAAAATGTGCAAAAATATGCACTAACGACATCGATGCCATTTTAACGCAAACTCTTTGATTCGTAAATACATTTTGTTTACCCTGTTCTCAGACTAAAGGGAAAAAACAAGCATTTGCATGAACTTTCGGACCCTGGGTATTTGATATAAACATGAAGTAAAATCAAATTTTTTAGAAATGTTCACATTAATTGTTCATAACATGAAATCGACTTCTTAGAAAAATAAATCAATACACATTTTTAATTAATTAACAAAATTGTAAAATTTGAAAAAATTTGTTTAATAACACTATGCTAGTTAAAAATCCTAACAAGTGTGGCCCCCGGTGGGTAAACCTAATTCAGGTACGCTGAATTCAGTGATACTAGAAGTTTATCTGCACTCAGAGGTAAACCTATAAAAAGAGCAGAAAAATAGCAGTTTTTGCTTAATATTAATAAACAAAAACAGTAAAAATAAATCTGCTAGCTTTACAAAATTTTAGTTATATTCGAGTAGAATTTTAGTTAACTGAAAATAGCAATTTACTGTGCTAAAGTCAGTAAAAACTTTTGCTGAATATTTGTAGACAAAAAACAGGAAACAAAAACTGTAATATCTACAAAATTTTTGTTATATTTACCTCAAATTTAGTTGAATGCAATAACAGTATATTCTGCTAAAATCAACAGATGTATTTGTTATAAATTTGTAGACTGCTAATTTATTTGCATAAACAAAAAAAAAAGCTTTGAAAATTTTACATTTTTTGTGTTGTTTTTTGTCTACTAACATTTAGTAAAATTTTTGTTGATTTTAGCAGATTAATTTATAACTTTCTACTAAATAAAATATAGCTCAAATATAACTGAAATTTTGTAAATTCAGCAGACTTAATTTGCCAATCTCATCTTTTTAATATTTAGCAAACAAAATCAGATTATTTTTAGCAGTTTTTCCAGCAACGTCATTTTGAACTAATTTTAAAAACACTGAGGGATTGTAATACAGTTTCTTTAATTTTAATGTAAATGTCAGTCATTTGTAGAACAAATTACATTTTTTACTAGCCTTGTAGTTCATTTAAAAAAACAAACCACATCAAATGACTGTTTTATGATTTTACATTTATTTTTTTACAGTTGTTTTTTGTTATTTAAAAAAAAAAACAAAAACAATAAATGTTTGTTTATTTTTTACTAACATATGTGGGTCATTTTTACTACAATTGTTAGTAATTTTTTGAACAGTAAAAACGAATGATAAATGTTAGTTGAATTTAATGAAATGTTAGTCGTTTTTTCTTCAAGTGAAATTTCATTTGTTTTTTTGGCTACAATTGCCAATTGTCTTTACCTACATAATATTCTTAGTGTTAGAAACAAATATAAGCTTTTCGATGCACATATTTCAGTTTTTATATATTCGCTATATATTTTTAGTTATTTGGTGATCCGAAATTTTTACTACGTTTGGTTTTTCGCTTATAAAATCGTTGGAATTAAACATTTCGAAAACGCTTCAATAGTAGTAACGGTATTCAAATTACTCGGCTTTGGTTTTGTTCGAGTAAAGGAGTAACTTGATTTGGAGATTTTTAACTTACTCGATTACTCGAATAACATCTTAAGATCACTCGAGTAACTCAAATAATTTTAATAATGTTATTTCACTAATTTGTCCTTAAAAATGCACAATTAAACACAAAATAAATACAAAATCAGCAGTTCCCAAATGTAGTTTATCAAAATTAAAAATAATCGTTAGGTTAAAACTGAATCTGAATTAATATACAATTGAGGTGTTTTACTTTAATTTATTTCGTTTTTTATAAGTTCGACTTTAAGAAAACATTAGGAATATAGCTTCTAACATTTTTTGCAAATATCAAGAATAGTATGGCGTATGCCTTGAAAAAACAAGAAAAAAGAAAAATTATATTATTTATAGTTATATCGTTAAAAAATTACCGCAGCAGATGCGTTGAAGTTTGGAAGACCGTTTTTTGTTCGATTTTATTTTTTTACCAAATAAAAATGTGCTATTTTAGGCATAGGTCTTGGCGCCGAAAGTTTTTTCTTCAAAATTAAAAAGAAAAATAGTTTTTTATTAATACAGTATTGTGCATATCGTGGTGCCATGTAAAAAAGTTATAGCCCTATTGAACAACTAATATGTAAATAAAAACGGTAACTGGTACATTGCTTTATATTTTATAAAAAAATCTTTACACTTGTTTTTTTTTTGTCAAATATATATTGAAATTGAACATATTTTGATTTACCCGATTAATCGACCAAAATTGTTCGAGTTATTCGTTACTTAAAATTGGCCATTTTAATTTACTCGAACAGTTGTTTGATTAAAATTCATCGATTAATCTAGTAACGGTTAACCGATTGAATGCCGTAGTGTTTACTTATGTTCCATTTACTATCAAAATATACGACTTTGATTAAGGTCTGGAGTTCCTTCCATACAGTAAAATGTTAAAATAAATTTTAAATTTGTTAAAAAAAAAAAACAAAAAACCCTTTATACCAATATTTTAACCCATTTATATAAGATTAGGTTGATGATGAAAAATATACCTGTTCATTAAATTTCATTTAAATCGGTGCTTGACCCCGGAGATAACTTCCTTGTAAGAAGTAATTTTTAATATTTGATTTAAATATTTCAATTCTGTTAATCATTTGTTTATTTTAAATGCGTAAACAAATATTAATAAGATTTTATCGACTTATCCAGCTAAATACGTACGAAATACATACAAATGTATATATTAAAGAACAAAAATACACCTAACAAGGGAGGTATGCCGACCGGGACCAGCAGATCTAAATGAACTTTAGATATATTGTAGCTTCTTAAAAATCAAATTGATGAATTTATGTGACGGGACAACTCTGAGTAAGATTAAGATTAATAAGAAAAAAATTCTCTAATTTTTTAAAAATTTTCGAAAAAATTTAGGGGTCGCTACCAGACTTTAAAAAATTTTAAATATATTTTTGGTTAAAGAAACTAATTTTACATCGTAAATTGTTAAATGATATCAAAATTACTAGCTCCACGTTAACTGGAGGTCAAAATTGTCCCACAAAATAAAACTGATGGTTATAAAAATAATTCAAAAATGTGGACACTCTGGGCCCACACTATATGCACTATGAGCATCAGCATTTTTATTTTCTAGAGTACACTTATCATGTGTACAAATTCTAATCCAATCTAATTTTCGTAAATTTCAGACATGTTTTCATACAAAAACAAATCAATTTAAAACCACACTTTTTAGCCCTTAAACGTGAAATTAGGCAGTTAATAAAAGTATGTGTCTCTTTAAAAAATCTTAAAATCTGCATGTTGGGGTAGGGATACCTCCCTTGTAAGTATTTATGTACATCATTCTAATTCATTGAGCTTAAATCATTGTTACTACTTCAGTTACTTCTCACTTTTGTATGTTTTATTCGTGTTTTGTTCATTAACAGAATCTACAGAAAAAGATTAGTAAATAATGCCACTTAAGTGCGATTTTTTATTTTCTTTTTTTTTTTATTATAAATAAATGCCAAAAAGCTTAAATACTAAAATGTAAGAAAACAGTGTATAAAATTGTACCTATATATACAAACGTAGTACATAATATTGTAGATTATTTATATGAGTGTTTAGAATCCATAATAATGGGTGTAAAATACACAAACATTTGTGCAAACAAGTACAAAAAAAAAAAAACGAATAGTTATAGCCGGTTAACACCGACCGTAGGATACCCTACACCGACTATGTTGCAAATTATCAAGAGGCTAGTTTGAAAAAAAAGATAAGAATTAAACCTTTTACTGCATGTCGTCATATATATGTAACGAATTATTTGACTGAATGTAGCGCATGGTATAAGTAACCAAGACACATCTTTTTTATTAAGTACGATAAAACCACATCTGTAATTTAATATCCGTAATAAAACACCTGTGCATTTGTAGATAGAGCCTTTTTGTGGCGAGAAAATTAACAAACTAAAAAACGCTGATTCCAAAATAAAGCAACTTTTATCAATTTTAAACAATTACAATTTCTAAGCTACACTCAAAAAAAAATAAGTTAGTACAAAAGTTAGTAAAACGTCTTGTAAATCACGTATACTATTTTTTAGCAAAATTTTTTGCTAAAATCGTGTTTTCAGCTAAAATTTTTGTTATACTTATTCAGCACTTAACTGTTTAATACTAATGCTTTACTAATATACTAATGTTTTACTAATTAATTTTGCTAAAAAAAATTGTGCTGATAAGCACATTAATAGTGTGGACGACAACTAGATTGAAAGATATACGCAGAATGAAGCAGATGTCGCGGCACGTCAAGATGTAGTAGAGAAGAGGAAAATGATACTAAAAAGTACAACTCTAATAAGACATATAAAAAATCAACCATGGAAGTTTTTGTATCTCTTTTTCATACATAAAACAAAATTGAGGATTAAAACAACTTAAATTTTGGGTTGTCACCGGCTTGTGAAAATAATTGTCTTTTAATTAAATAAAAGACAAAATAAAATATTTAAATTTAATATGTATTTCTAAACTAAATGTTTATAGATTAATAATCTAGTGTGGTCAAATTGCAAACAAACATATACAGACATGTAGACAGAGTAAAGCGAAAGACAAATACACACATCTTAGGTAGATTTTTATGGTTCCTTTTTCTTATTGCAAAAGGGTTGTTTTTTTCGTTTCGTTTCGTTTCGTTTCGTTTCGTTTGTTTTTGTTTATTTTTTCGTTTAGTTTATATAATTATCTTCGGCAGTTGCGTCCTTTAAAAGAAAGCATCATTTAGACAACCATTGGTGTAAGTAGTTGAAAGAAAATTTTTGTTATGTTATATATATTTATTTCTATATATATTCAGATATAAAATGAATTCATATCGTCAATGTGGGAAAATGAAAATTTTTATATTTCGTAATTATTGTTAATTATTTTTAAAAGAATCACAAAAATATGTTTTATGATTTTCAGCAAATAAATTAACTAAATTACAATTTTTCTACAAATTTTTTGCGTTTTTTTTAGTCTACTAAAATTCAGCAAAAAATGTATTAATTTTTAGCAAGGCACTTTTATTTCTAATCCACTAAGTGTTAGCAAAACTTTTGCTGAATCTACTAATTTTGTTGCTAAAAATGAGCTCCCTGATTTTCAGCCAAAGATTTAGCTGACATTAGCAATTTTTTTGCAAGCACCCTCCTGACTAAAATTTTTTGCTGACTTTACAAACTTTTTTTTGTTGAGTGTACTGCTTAAAAGATATTTAACAAACTACTAAGGTATTAAGAAAAAACTATATACTTTCCGACACACATAATTTGGTTTTTATATATTCGATACATTTTTGTTTATTGGGTTTATTCGAAATTTTGACACTTTTTGGTTTTTTGCTAATAAAATCTTTGAAAGCAAAAATATAGAAAAACGCCAAAATATATGTGCCCACGTATTTTCAATTTACTATCAAAATGTACAACGTTCATTAAGGTCTGATTTCATGCAGTAAAGGGTTAAATTGCAGTGGATCTAGTTGATTAAAGACAAAACCGACTACAAATTTTATATGAGGATTAGATCCACGAATGATTTTTTGTTATCAAAAAATGTTCATATTCGATTCAAAAGTATGTGTTTATTTAATTTTTGTTTTTTTTTTGTAGCAAAAATTCTTATTACCGTGACCACATACACTGTGGTGCAAAAGTGAGACAATGTTCTCAAAATCTTTTTAAAAAATTAATCGAATTACGTATAATGGTATGGTAATCATAGAGGTCCAACTTTTGGGAAAAAAAATAAATCGTTAAATCTCAAAACATGCCCTTTTTTAAATTTTTTTTTATTTTTAAACGTAAGATCGTACTTTTTTTAATCGGTGTGCAAATTTTCAGAAAGGTGCTTTTCTTTGTTTTCGATATATTTAATTTTGTATTTGTGTCGCGCAGTGTCGTCAATTCATATAACGAATGGCTGAAAATAGGAGTTTGTTGTACGTAAGTAAATTTTGTTATACGAGTATATATTGTTTAAACATATAAAACGCTAAATTTTGTCAAAATCGCAGGAAGGACCCGCCTACCTGTCATAATATAACCTGAAAGCGATAAAAGCTACAAATATTATTGGAATGTGACGAATATTAGTATATTTCTTAGATATGCAGCTAGAATTGTATATGTAAAAGTTTTTATATTTCCGAGCAAGGATAAAGCTCCAGAATGTCCTTGAACTAAAAAATTACATAACATCTAAAAAATGAATACAATGTTACTAAAATAGGTATATATTAGGGCGGGTCGATTTAAAAATCGCTCAACGTTCAAGGAAAATCGTATTCTAGGGATCAAAATAAGAAACTTTGCCGAAGGAACCATACCTCTAAAACGAATTCTGATGTCCCGACTTTTGACCCAAAGGGTCAAATTTTGAAAAATCCTACTTTGATATTTCAGAAAGTAGGAGGAATCTCTCCAAGATTAATGGAGCTACTTCTTCTCCGGGAGACGCGCTAGCAGATTAATGCATAAATCATCATTCTAGGTGACCGTTAAGGGGTTGAAATTTAAGTTGAAAGAGGGCCTTTTTAGCCGTGTTTTTATAGCAAAATGTACAAATCTCGGGATAGAGATATTTCAGAAAGTAGGAGGAGTCTTTCCAAGATTAGGGTCTCTATTTCTTCTCCGGAAGACGCTCTAGCATATTAATGTATAAATTATATTCGATTGGGTTGGATTCGATTGGGGCACTCTAAATGGGTCAAAGTGGAATTTTTCAAAATTTGACCCTGCGGGTCAAAAGTCGGGACATCAGAATTCGTTTTAGAGGTATGGTTCTTTCGGCAAAGTTTCTTATTTTGATCCCTAGAATACGATTTTCTTTGAACGTTGAGCGATTTTTTTTGCCTCCATACAAATCGACCCGGCCTAGTATATACATATATAATAAAAATGACATTCAAAATAAGTGTGCTGATTTTTATTATTTTCCAAGTAAAGACAGCCCACCAATAATATATCCTGGATAATAATTGTAAGGCTCTTTTTATTAAAGCTTTTAAACATTCATGTTTAATTGTTCATACGTTGCAAGTATATTTATCATTCTTATTAAAACAAAATAATAGCAAACAATTTTCACAGCAAAATTTTTTTTACATATTTGTGAAATTCTAAATCCAAGTTTGTTTAAAAAGCCAGCTTTAAGCTCAAATCTGATTAATAAATAGCACCTTATTAATATTGTCAAAAAAGTCATGGTAAATTTTCAGAAAAATTAAAATGTTTGTGTTTTTTGTGTATCAGGATATATGTTAGGTCGACGTGTTTATTTCCAGGACATATACTTATTATATCTACACTCACTCTTTAAAAATATGTAGTTGTTTGGATTGTAATACAGTTTCTTTACTTTTAATGTAAATGTCAGTCATTTGTAGAACAAATTTAATTTTTTACTAACCTTGTAGTTCATTTAAAAAAACAAACCACATCAAATGACTGTTTTCTGATTTTACATTAATTTTTTTACAGTTGTTTTTGTTACAAGAATTTGAAAAAGTTTATACAAATACTACAGCCATAAAAACAAAATGTATATGTAGTGTTGTGTGTCCACATTTTGTAGAAAAAAAACAAAGAAAAACAAAAAATTAATGGTGTTTTCTTTTTTGACAAAAAATGTAAAATTTTTGCCCTTAACGAGGAATATTATGTTCTTTTCCAAAAAAAAAGATAGCTTTGTGAAAGGGTTCCGTGTTCTTTTCTAATATTATAACATCTTCAAAGTGCAAAAAGTTGCCTTTTTTGCCCTGAAAAAAAAAACACAGGGTGAGATATTGTCCTAAGAAACAGCTGATATTTTACGCTTTTGTTTAAAAAAAAAAAAATATTTGTTAAAAAAAATTGTTAAAATAGAAGCATGTAAGGCATTTTTTTGTGCTACAAATGTTTTTGAGGATTTAATGGATTTATCTTCATCATCTGATGATGAAATTTCATCTGTATTGGTGGAACGAAATAATCCACCGCGAGTAAAAAACTTTGTGGAAAACGTAATCAATTTCTACTCTAAGAGCGAGGTAAGTTTTTTTTAAGAAGATGATTGGTTAACCTAAAACAGCTGTTCAAAAAAGCAGTGTGGCATATTTGTGCATTTGATAAAGTGCCTAGAAAACTTTTATTTTACAAGTTGCGTAGCATGGGTATTTCTACGAAAATGGTAAACTTCATAGAAAATATGTACGCAAATACGAAGTCAACGGTTTGGTCAGGCGAATCTTTATCAGAAGAATTTACCACGTATACAGGCGTCAAACAAGGCTGCTTAATGTCACCCCTATTGTTCGCTCTTTATTTAAACGACCTCCACGATGTACTAATGGGTGGTTTGCTAATAGATAGCAAGAACATAAGGCTGTTGCTTTACGCTGATGACATTGTTTTGTTAGCAGCGATATTAGCACCCTACAAGGAATGATGAACAGACTTGAACAATATTGTGAAATGTGGAGTATGGAAGTTAACTTGAAGAAATCTGCAATAATGGTGTTCAGAAATGGCGGTGTATTATCGAGAAAGGAGAAATGGTTTTATAAGGGAAATCCAATAGAAATTGTATGTGAATATTGCTATTTAGGAGTCCTACTCACGCTAAGATTAAGTTTTAAAAAGCACTTAGAAATAAGAAATAAATCGGCAAAGAATAGTATAATGTCAACGTGGAATGTATTCTTCTGCAAAAATCATATAGCTTTGTCTATGAAATGGAAAATGCTTCAAGCCATTTGCAGAGCAGTTCAAAGTTATGCGGCTCAAATATGGGGCTACTCTCTTTTTGACGAAGTTGATAAACTACAACTGTTCTTTGTTAAGAAAATATTTAAATTACCAGACTTTACCCCCACATACGCAGTAATGCTCGAAACAGGCATATTAAATGGACATTTGTACACCCTTGTATACAGAACGCTGTTTGATTACCCAGCAAATAGACTACCCAACCAATTATCATTAAAAGTGCTTGAAAGTAATGTTTTCTGGGCAGAAAGCCTAAATAACCTAGGAACAAACTATGGTTTGGAATGGAATCTTTCAAACTTAAACGCAGTAAGTTGGTCAAACAATTTTGCAAACCTTTTGATTCAAATCACAGACGGAAACCGTCAGAAAATGTGGATGAGGTGCTTGCAAAGCGATGCCAGATTGTACAAATATTTAGATCATAATATGGGACATTCTTACTTTAATAACACATACGATCGTAGTAAAATAATGTAGATTTTCAAGGCAAGATGTGGTCTTATAGCTCTAAATACCAGCTTCAACAATATCCAAAGTATATGTACATTATGTAATGTGAACGAGCCTGAAGATATCCAACACTTCCTAGGAAAATGCCCTATTCTAAGAGAATATCGAAAAAGATTTTTTGGAAAAGTAATTTTATCAGAAAACGAAATAATTAATATATTAAATGGTGTAAATGATGAAACTTGGGATAAATTAGTTAATTATATTAAAAACGCCCTATTATATCGCAAGGCTATAATAAATGAATTTGCCTAATTTCTTCTTTTTTTATTAAATTTAACAAATGATTTTTATAAAAATTGTAAAATTTCAATCAATTCAAACCTCCGACAGACGACTTTTGTCATTGTCGTAAGTTCAATTTCATTAAAGTTGTACCTCTATGATTATGAAGATGATATATTACCATACCATTATACCTAATTACATTAATTTTTCCAAAAAGATTTGTAAAATAAATACATCTTGCGTTTTAAATTTGAAACATTGGCTCACTTTTGCTCCACAGTGTATGTAGTGGTGTAGGGTAAAATGTACTAAAAACATGAAAACACGTACAATACGTCCACTTTCGGCCAACGTATTCACTCTTAAGTAGGAGTGTTGTTCGTTCATTCTTTTAATTTTGTCCAAAATAATAATGTGCTCCAATGAGTCAGACGCAAATATAGTATTTATAAATTGCAGAAATGGTTTAATCACTTAAAATTCTTATCCATTTTTGTTTTATGGCCAAAAAACATAATGCAATTGCGTAATATGTAATTACCAAATACTTGAGTAAATACTTGAACTGATAAATATTACAATTATTATATACAGTTTGGCGAATTCATTAAAAAAATTAAACTTTTATTAAGGGCGAGTAACTTTTCTATAATAAAACTTGAGTTTAACTTTAACCACAGATATTTTCATATAAATTTAACTTTTATAACTATGGTTAAGACCTAACCTTAAAATGAAATGAAAATAGATTTTCTTTTGCCAATGTTGGGGAATATGAAGTTTTTAATGCATTCATGCGGATCAGTTCGGATAGTATTGGACCTGATGGACTTTCGCTTAAATTCTTGAAGTTAATTTTGCCTAATATCATTTGTCATATTACTCATATATTTAATTGTATTCTTACCACATCCTTTACTTTGGAAAGAAGCTAGAATTTTACCTATCCCAAAGATAAGAAATCCAGTTAGTTGTAGCGATTATCGTCCTATAAACATTGTATCAATCTGCTCAAAGGTGTTAGAATCTTTGAAGAATTCTCAGATGTTAGGTTTTATTAACAGGGAATCAGTCAGGAATATCAGTCAGGATTTCGACAGAGACATAACACAACGACACACACAGTTGATATTTTACATGAAATTCAAAGTATTTTGGATAATCATCACTTGGCGGTTATGATAAGTTTAGAAGTGCTTTAAGTGCTCTATTCTAATTTTAGATTTTCTACAACTGCGTGTAGGTTAGTTTAAACGTTAATTACACAAAGAACACAATTCGTACAAACTGGTATCGATAGATCATCAAGCCAAACTACTAAAGGGTCCGCCATCTAACGTTTTTTTTTCCAACTAGTGCTTATTTCGTGAATGGTAACACTTAGCTCATGTCTGATTTGACAGATAATTAGTTTTATCCTTCCGCTGAACGAATATGGTCCGTATGTTCGTTATCTTGTGAAAAAAGTGAAAGAAACTGGCATCCTCATCGATAAACCAAAGCGTAAAAAGCCAAAAACAGTGCGTACACCCGAGAATATTGCTGCTGTGGCAGAAAGTGTGCGTGAAGCGCCATCAACATCAATTCACCGTCGTTCTCAACAATTGAACATTTCGGAGACATCATTGAGACGAATTTTGCATAAAGACCTTGGTATGACGCCATACAAAGTCCAATTGGTTCAGAAGTTCAAAAAAAAAGTTATTTGGCCCTTTAGTAGAGGTTATTTGGACCCTTTAGTAGAGGTGTACCTCAATGTACTATTTTACTATTTTAGGCCCATTATTATTTTTGACTTATGTTAATGATACTCTTTCCTCTTTGACTTCGTTAAAAGGTTACATGTATGCAGATGATTTGCAATTAATAGCTACTGCAGAATCAAGAAATGAACTTATTAGACTAGTACGATGACCTTCTAAACGTTAACATATGGTGTGCTACAAACTACATTTCATTAAATATTTCAAAATCTAAAGCGGTTGACTTTAATAATAAACTAGGAAATGCTCCTAATATTTTATTAAATAACACTCCTTTGGAGTTTGTTTACAATATTAAAACTCTTGGTTTCTATATTGATGAAAACTTATCATTTATCCAACATATTAATTTTATGATCCATCGAGTTTTGATAACTTTACGTAGAGTGTATAGCATTCCATGTCATCTACCGATTAATATAAGAAGGCAAATTGGGCATACTCTTCTAATGCCACTAATTGTGTATGGTTTAGAAGTTTATAGCGGAACCTCCTCTGGTAATTTTTCAAAAATAGAAAGATGTTTAAGGGTTATGTAAATATTAAGCTTTTGACTCTTTTTTTATAAAGTACTAGCTGACCCGGAAAACGTTGTTTTGCCTTCAAATTTTATTTGTATTAATTAGGTGACCCGGCAGACGTTGTCTTGCCTAAAATTTTATTTAAGGCTGAAAGTAAATAAATGCAAGACATGCAAGCAAAGCTCCCGCTTGCTAAAATAGAATAATTTTTCTTTAACCTGTCAATCCGAAACGTTATTGTAATTAGTCAAATAGACGGTATCAAAGTCAAAACTTTAATGGCTGCAAACATAGCTCCCGTTTGGTGAAATAGTATTTATTCTTAAGACAGCCAATCAAACCCATTCTTAATTAGTGAAATCAATTGCAATACACATTATTTGAAAAAAATCCGTTGAAAGGAATGAATTTGTACAGAGGACAAAAAGATTAAAACTTTTAAACAAAATGGGACGTGAAAGGGGGCGTGGCGTATGAAACGTTTATATCTATCTTGGCTGGAGTATATAATGTGTATACAATTTGAAGTAAATGTGTTAAAAACTATATGGGAGCAATTACATAATTTAAAAAAAGTGGGCTTAAAAGTGGGCGTGGTCGAAAAAAGTACCCTATTAATCATGCCAGAGTCCCAGTTAAATGCTGTGAAAATTTCAGGAAGATCGGTCCAGAGGTTTGGTCTCCTATAAGGTACAAACAAACAAATAAACAAACACACATTCAATTTTATATATATAGATAGATTTAAAGGTGCATCGCCATCATATCTCATTTCAAGATTTGAGTTTGCACATTCAACTCGAACTCATTCTTTATTATTACCCCGTTTTTATACACTCTTTATGCAACAATCTTTTGTAGTTCGAGTTACCAGACTGTGGAACTCAATTTTAGAGTACGAAAAGAGGCATTTTTCGCTATCTGTACCGCAATTTAAAAATTTGTTGTACTCAGTAATTCATTAAGGAAGCTACATGAGTGTAAACACATATGTGTTTTCTTAAAGCGCTTCTTATATTACTCCGTTTCGGTACATACACCATTGGTTGCCACTTTCATGGTTGCCACTTTCATAGGAATTTGAAAATGCATTTTTTTTAATATAAATGTAAAAATATAGATATACTATTAATTTTAAATAATATTAAGAAAATAATATTAAAACTGTCGAAAATCTACTGTAATCAGTTGGCCTTAAGTAGGGTTGCCATTCGTATTGTTTTAAACAGTACATGTACTGTTTTTTGAAAAATGTACTGTTTTATTCACAACACCTAAAACATTACGCAAAAGTACTGTTTTTTTGGATTTGTACTGTTTTTGTACTGTTTTTTTTGTATATTTTACATATTATTATACAAACAAGTTTTTTTGCGTGTACAAAGAATATATATTTTTTTAACCATGTTTTTTTTGTGTGTACAATAGTTTTTTATATAAATTTTTTGAATTTACCTGTATTAATTCTACTTCGTTTCTTTGTTCATATATAAGTTTGGTTTGTTTACTTTTCAAGCAATGGATGTTTGTAAACACAATTTTTTTTTCATGACACTGCCCAATGCAAAAAGTAATGGCGTCCAAACTAATAATTTTAGCCAATTTGACGAAATTTAGTCAATTTGATGAAATTTAGTCAATTTTACTTCTTTAGAGGATGTAAACTTGACGAAATTTTGTTGATTTGAATAGAATTTGTTAAATCTTAAAAAAAATGACAAAATTTCGTTAAAGATCTACAAAAATTTTTTTTGTTGATTTTACCTACGCTATTTGGTTCGGTGTATTAACTTATTTTAAGTAAATATGTGATGTATTGAAGTAAAAGTTATGTTAACAATAAATACAAAAACGTACTGTTTTTTTTTTTTGAAAAGTACTGTTTTTTTCATCAATGTACTTTTTTTCACTTTTCAAATATGGCAGCCCTAGCCCTAAGTGGCTTCATGATTATTTAATAAAAATAAAAAAAAAAAAAATAAATTAGAAGGTCTAAATTAATATAAAACTTCCATACAAAGTGTTATTTAGTTAATAACTATTGAATTATAATTAATATTATCCAATGAGCATTGAAAAGCTAGAAAGTTAGGTGTTTTAAAAATTACTTGAATTGAACTTTAAGTTATACCAGCCGGATTCATGTAATGTCGTATATAGTGTAAACATCGTATTTTTAGAACATTAATTTCATAAATGTTTTTTGTCAACCCTGGAAAGTTTATTATACAATTTGTTTTGTATTTTTATTTAAAAGTTTCAAACATTTAGACAAATAAAAAAAAATAAAATATATATGGGCTATTTCAAATTTTTTGAGCACCTGCTGAAACCGACATACTATGGCTCTTATTTCGTTAAATTTTTGTGAATTGAAAAAAAAACGTTGTACAGGGTTTGGATGACTATACTTGAAGGATATGACGTGCAAAGTTTTACGTTGAGAAGTCTTCACCTTAAGAATTGGTGGTCATCTAAAATTCGAAAAATTAAAAAAACGACTTGAAACTTGCAAGAGTTTTTTCATTCATTCCGTTTTCTTTGTAATAGTTTTTAGCTTTCAGATCCAAACCAATACAAAATATAGTCACTAGACTTGGAGGATATATCCAAAAAAAAATTTTTTTTGATATCGCTGCTGGATGAAACTGGTTTACAAGTGAAACCAAAATTTTCCGAATTTTGAACTTTTTGAAGATTTTAAATAGTTGTTTTTGCGCCGTTTAATAAAAATGAGTTTTAAGCGCATAATTAAAAAAACGGCGTAATTTTATAAAGTCTGAAGTATATCAAGTTGGTGTCAGCGCACCAATAACGTATCACGGACATCACAAACTTAAAAGAAATTAGCGTAAATTTTTTTAAAATGTATCTTGTTTGCGCCTGACAATCTGAATTGCCTTTTAAGTTGGCTAGTGTATTGCGTGATGTAAGTAATTTCGTAAAGTGGACCTCCGAGGCGAAAACGCACTTTAAAATTTTTAAACTCAAAAATTTTATGAACTTTTGAAAATTTTTGCAAAAAAACAATTTTTTTTAAGCTTTTTTTATATCAAAACATGGCATGGGAACATGTTTAGGTATCTAAATATATTCTTCGCGATGGACTAAACTGATAAAGTGCAAAAAAAAAATAATTGTTTTGAATCCTGGCGCGTGCAGCGGCAGTTTTTTCCAAACACATTTCGCTTTGTGACAACTAAAGCGCTGTATCAATTTCGCTCAAACGTACATCGAATTTAAGACTTTACTGAGTTTGATACTAAAATCGAAAACGCACCAAAAAATTTTAAGGATTTAAAATTTCATGGGGGAAACACAATGTTTCTAACCTCAAAAAGCATCCTTGTATGAAATATTTGATTTTGAAAATTTAAAAGAATTATTTTTGAATTTGGGTTAATAAGTAACCCAGAATCCCAACAAGTATTTTATAATCGGTCCAATATTAATATTTGCAAAAAAAAAACGGTTTTTTTTTGAACCCCTAGAAAGTGAGACTATATTTTTAAACAATATTCACGAGGGCCACCTTAACAAATTTCAACAAAACAATTGAAACAGTAAAAAAATCAAGAGTGGTAAAGTTTAAATGGTTATATCTCTTAAACCATTAGCGATAGGCAAATAGTTTTTTCCCAAAATATTGCAAATTATGTCTTATACTAGCCGTAATTTTGTAAAATGTTTAAAAATTTAAAATAAATTTTTATATGCATACACTCAAAAAAATAAGTTAGTACAAAAGTTAGTAAAACGTCTTGTAAATCAGGTATACTATTTTTTAGCAAATTTTTTTGCTAAAATCGTGTTTTCAGCTACAATTTTTGTTATACTTATTCAGCACTTAACTGTTTTATACTAATGCTTTACTAATATACTAATGTTTTACTAATTAATTTTGCTAAAAAAAATTGTGCTGATAATCACATTAATAGTGTGGACGACAACCAGATTGAAAGATATACGCAGAATGAAGCAGATGTCGCGGCATGTCAAGATGTAGTAGAGAAGAGGAAAATGATACTAAAAAGTACAACTCTAATAAGACATATAAAAAAATCAACCATGGAAGACTTTTGTATCTGTTTTTCATACATAAAACAAAATTGAGGATTAAAACAACTTAAATTTTGCGTTGTCACCGGCTTGTGAAAATAATTGTCTATTAATTAAATAAAAGACAAAATAAAATATTTATTTATTTAAACTAAATGTTTATATGTGTGGTCAAATTGCAAACAAACATATACAGAAATGTAGACAGAGTAAAGTGAAAGACAAAGACACACATCTTAGGTAGATTTTTTTATGGTTCCTTTTTCTTATTGCAAAAAGAGTTGTTTTTTTTCGTTTCGTTTGTTTTTGTTTATTTTTTCATTTCGTTTCTATAATTATCTTCGGCAGTTGCGATAGCATCATTTAAACGATAGCATCATTTAGACAACCATTGATGTAAGTAATTGAAAGACAATTTTTGTTATGTTATATATATTTATTTCTATATATTTTCAGATATTAAATAAATTCATGTCGTCAATGTGGAAAAATGAAAATTTTTATATTTCAAATAAATTAACTAAATTACAATTTTTCTACAAATTTTTTGCGTTTTTTTTCACTCTACTAAAATTCAGCAAAAAATTTATTAATGTTTAGCAAGGCTTTTGTATTTCTAATCTACTAAGTGTTAGCAAAACTTTTGCTGAATCTACAAATTTTGTTGCTAAAAATCAGCTCGCTGATTTTCAGCAAAAGATTTTGCTGACATTATCAACTTTTTTGCAAGCATCCTCCTGACTAAAATTTTGCTGACTCAGCAAAATTTTTTGCTGACTTTACAAACTTTTTTTTTTGAGTGTACACGATAAAAAAAAAATTTATTTTTTTTTCAGTGTATTTTAAAAAGTATTGAAGCTTTTACAAATATTTTAGTGTGCTAAGAAAGCCCTAAAGCGGTATTTTCCACACGCGTTATCCTTTTTAAATTTTAACAAAAACTGTAATTTTAATATTTTTTTTTAATTTTTAACTTTAAACCGCCGTAAAATTTGCGCCGTTTAATAAAAATGATTAACGGCAACGGATTTCACATGCTCAAATCGACATTGATGTCAGACAAACAAAAAAAACTTAAAAAAAAATGTCTAGGTGCCGTAAATTTCTGAAGTTGCCCATATAATACTCTGTTTCCACTTACGTGTTTTGAGCAAAAAATGTATGGGAAAACATGTTTTGATTCAAAACACGTCCAAAACTAAAAATTCAAGTGTTTTAAATATTGCTTGAAATAAAGTGGAATCATTGGCATTTTTAAAGTCTAAATCAAGTTCAGATATATTTGATAGTATTGGAAAGTTTGTCAAATTGTTTTTAATAATAAAAAAGTTTTTTTATAATTTATTTTCTAAAAATAAAGAAGAGGTACAATTTTTCTGAAATGCCGTTATTTCTATTTAAAGGATAACAATAAGGGTAAGCCAATATAAATCCTGCAAACGATTTAATGTTCCCAATAAATGTGCATGCATATTTTCATTATCTTACAGGCCATTAAATTTCAATAACATTGTTTGGTTATTTTGCTCATCATCAACCCTTCCTATCTTCCATCACCAATTATCTAGCTTCAAAACTCCTATTATCTGTATCTAACGGTTTACATGTGATATAATAACGCATGTCCTCGGTTACTGGCAAATTGTCCATGTTCAAAAAGCTGATCATCTTTATTATATACTGATAAACTATTTGTAAATGCATTTCATTGTTTTGGCAACAATTATTAATTATGTATTTAATTTAGCCTACATTTGAGGCTTGAATTATAAATTCAAGTCTTTTAAAAAAAATTATCCAATTTTACGTTTTTTCGGTTTATTTCATTCTATTTGAAGTAACTATAGACAATTTGGTATGAAAGGTCGTTTGAAGACACATCCACTTGTGTACAAATTATGCCCAAAGACTAAAGTATTTTTATTATACATATATGTTTTTTGAGTAACATTAAATCTGGCATTTTATTAAGGAATTTTAGTTGTATTAAGCTAAAAAATAATGCATAGCAATTTCTATTAAATTTAATCAAGGGAGTGTCTGAGCTTTTTCCGATATTCGAAACCGTTCAGTTTTTATGCGATTTTTCCCGAAGAGCTATTTTTCCCTGTATTGCAAATACTTCGAAAATGTGGCAACTCTGGCCCCACTATATAGGCAATATGGGTATCAACATTTTTGTTTCCTTGAGTACTTTAACCCTGCGTACAAATAAACCTGGTTTTCGTAAATTAAAGATAAGTTTTCATACAAAAACCAATGCATTTAACTCCACTTTTTAACCCTTAATCGTAAGATTGGGCTGCTAAAAAAAATACGTGTGTGTTCACAACATATCCAAAGTTCATTAAAATCTGCGAGTTCGGGTCGGGATACCTCCTTGTGAGTATTTTCAAACCGCTTGAACGTTTTCCGATATGGAAATTTTATAAGGAATTTAGATGTTGATATACTTCTCCAAATCAGTTTGATCCCTAAATTATTTTCCTAATTGAAAAACTTAATACGTTAAAACTTTTTTGACTTTAAATTTGAGTTTCTGAGAGCAAACTTCTTAAAAAAAAAAAGTTCGCATTTTTGTTGATTAGTTTAATAAAGTGCTGCCCTCTGTGAGATTGTGAAATCCCAAATTTGGCCCTTCAAACCATTTACGTACAGCCCCTGGAATATGGGAACAAATTTCCTGAGTCTTGCTTCTGGTTGTAAATAAAAAATAATTAATTTTCGCTAATCTTGCTCTCACTGAACTAAAAAATAAATTTCAAAAATAAGTATTTTTAAAATAAAAGCACTTTTTTTAATTTTAAAAGCATATTTATCGTTTTTATGGCATATTTTAAAGACATACAATGTTTTTTAAAGCATATTTCTGGTCACCTTGACTGTAACGAAACCTGAAATAATTAATTTTTTTAGAAGAAATGAATGAGTCCTCAGAGCTTTAACAAAAATTCATAAAATATTAACAATTGTTGTAAAATTTGTTTAAAAAAACTCAAAATTAAGATAGGTTAACAATACTGGAGTACTCTATGCTACAGATTGGATTTTGTTTATTTTTCTTTGCACTCAAATATTTTTTGTGTAAGTCTATTTATTCCTTTTTTCCTTAAATCCAATCTGCAGCGTGCAGTACTCCAGTATTGTGAACCCACCTTTGAACAAAATTGGTTTACATAACATATATAAATGTTTTTTTTTAGTTGATAAATAAATTTATAATTTAAATCTGTGTAAAAATAGTGAAAAATATATTTGTGGCAAAAAGTGGTAAAAAAATCAAATTATTTTAAAAAAGTACTAAATAGTTTTTTATAAAATTTAAGTGCGAAATCACAATAAAAACAGCTAGATCCATTACGATAAAATTGCAACCCTGAATCTGATCAAAGTTTTGACCTACTGATAAACCATTTCCGTTGGTTCCCTCACACAAAAAAATTAAAACCCATTTAAATCACGAAAACCAACGATTCAATAACTTAAATTGCTGAAGTTCCGTCATTTCATTTCCAGTTGGTTCACACAAAAAAATAAAAACCCATTTCAATCACGAAAACCAACGATTCAATAACTTAAATTGCAGAAATTCCGCCAACAACGAAAATTGCTAATTCAATTAGAAATTGATAGCTCTTTAATTGAATTATTTTTCAATTAATTAAGAACTCATTTGATTGAAAAGTGATCAATATCGTATATCTTCCCAAAAAACAAAAAAATGGTTATTGCCATACCAAATGTTTTGTTGCCATACCAAATGTTTTTTATAGCTTGAATTTAATACATTGAATTTCCACCGGCATGAAATTCTCATTTAGTTAGCAGATTTATTTATACTTAAGTGAACAAGTTCACACATAAATTTGTTTTTTTTTCTCTCTTTTGAAACGTAGGAAGTACGGCAAAAATTTTTTTGGATTTTTTTTTTGCAAAAATAAGCCTTCTTGTTTAAAAAACACGATTTTTTTAAAATAATTTTTACTTTATTTTTAGTTTTTTTTTGTTTACAAAATTATTACATTTTAATTAAACCAAATTTAACTTCAAATATTACATTATCAATTTTATGTTAATGTTTTAGAATAAATTAATATTCACATTTAAACAACTAATTAGTGTCCGACCGAACAGTTCGGCCAGAGAATGCATTTGGTCTGTATTCGGTATTTTAAAGCAGTGATGCATTTTGAGTTTTTTTGTTTTGGGCCAAATTGACAATTTAAAAGGGCGAAAATACCGTTGATAGGGCCACAGGGATGATAAAGTTAGTACTAAAGTACTTTTTTTGGTACTATTTGATCCGCAAAAGTACCATGGTACTCCTTTGACTCTTTTAGTACTATTTACATATAAATAAATATTAAAGATTGAGTTTGAATTTGAATTTAAAACGTCTTTTTCACACAATTGCAATTTTATTTAATTTTAATTGTGAAAGACGTGGTAGAGAAGAATGAGTGTATTTTCTAAAAATCATAACTACATTGTAAATTTTTCAATTTGCCTGAATCAGACTGCGCAGTTTCTGGTATTGAACCTTCGTCAGTGACCCTGTTTTTTGAATAATATAATATTTGTTATGTTTTTATTTGTTCGATTGCGTCTATATGAAATTTTCTGTGCAATCGCTGACCGTGGTATAGATAAACTGATTTCTAATGCCACATGCACTCGCACCATACGTTAGACAGAGCGCTTTAGCGCACTGATCTATCATCAGGTCGAGTTTTGTTGTGATTAAAACTAGTTTTATTCAATACACGGTGTTTTTGTTCTTGCATACATAATCTCAGAAGTATAACTCCAACAAACACAACAGTTATATTTTTAGAAACTTCAGAGAAACTTCAAGATGCAACATTTAATTCAATTACCCATTCATAAATTAACATTTATCATATCTATTTATTTGGATCCAATCGTTGTAAATGGAATTGATTAAAGATGATTTTATTTGAGTTCTAGTAAAAAAAAAAAGTGTTCGAAAAGTGAAAAATAAATATCTTAAAAAAGTACAATTAAAAAAAGGACATTGCCAACATCTTCAAATTTGCATTGTGATTCTAAAATCGAATGGGCAATGAAATAGATGTCCTTGCAAAAAAAGATGAATTTAAGAAATAGTCTGATAAATTTTATAAATTCTGTAACTAAAATCAACTAAATTTTGTTTGTATATACAAATAAATTTTAAAAACGTTAATTTATAATAAAAACTAGTATTTAGTACTATGAGGGTCGAAAAAGTACTATTTTTTATGCTGGTTGGTACTATTTGAAAATCCCATTTATCATCCCTTTAGGGCCATATTTTTTAAAAAATTCGATTATTAGATTTTTACTAAAATAAAAATAATATTAATTTGTTAATTAGAGTTCGTCATTTTAATGCTTTTTTAAAAATGCAAGACAAACCCATCTGACAATAAAGTTTAACATATTTTATGAATTCTTATAAATTATTTCCGCTCTTGCGATAACATAACATTTTTAAAAAGCCTCCAAAAACACATTTTTTTAATAAAAAATGAATTGCGGCACTTCTTTTAAAAATTTGGACAAATATAAAAAGATTTAAAAATGTTATCGTCCTGCATTCAAAAATTTTAAAACCTGACCTCCTGGTACGAAAATATTTGATTTTAAATGCGATTTTTATAAAAAATTAAACAACTCCCCGTTTTTCATTCTCTAAGGAACCAGCATATGCTCTCATCGAATAAAAAAAATCAGGCAAATTTCATAAAAGTCTGAACTAAACGTTTTAAAGTAGTTAGTTCAATTTTGAGCTGAAAGGGCCAAAATAGATAAGAAAGTGCCACAGGACCATCAAGCAGTCAAAAGTGCCACAAATGGCCCTATTGTGCCACGTTTTGCATCACTGTTTCAAAGCATTATGGACAAAATTGGCGGATGGAAAAATGTTTATTGGACTGATTAGATGCTATTTTGAGTGTCAAATCTTAAGAATAGTCTGTAGTTAAGCAATGAATTCACTGTTCGGCCTCAGAAAGTTCGGCCAAATCGAAAATAGTTCGGCGGCCGAACTTTTAACTTTATAGCTAAACTTCGGCTTTTCTTTTAAATTTTATACACAAAATCGAATTAAATCGGCTCAACAAACATATTTCCAATACTAAAATTTGTCATCATTGCCTCTAGATATCAAAAAACCGACAAAATAAAGTTTTTTGGTCGAACTGTTCGGTCGGACACTACAACTGTTAACTTTATGAAGTAATAAACCGAATGAGGATTAATAAAATCTAATTTAAATGGATTTAAAATATATGTTTTACTAATACATAAACATTTATAAAAAAAAACAAATACATACATAAATATTACAAAAAACAACAACAATTTATTTTGAGCGATAGTAAACAAAAATGTTACGCATGTTCCGAATTTGAGCAAATATTTAATTGATGCTGTGGTGACAATCCATTAAACAAAATATAACATTGAAAATAGTTTTTAAGTTTCAAAATTTTAAATAAATTTTTCATTCCTTTATAAAAATTCGAAAATATAGAACCACAGAAAAAATTATCAACCTAAAATATCTAATTAAAGATTTGATTTGAATTTAATTTGTTTCTAAACAAATATTTAATTGAAACAATAAATAACTTTTTATTGACTTTTAAATATATAAATACATATTTTATTTTAGACGCAATTATCATATTATTTTTTCATACACTGTATGCATAAATAGAAAATGTTCAGTATAAAATACCAAATACATTTGAAGTTAACAAACAAAACAAGCACACACACAAACAGACTCAGCATTGCAAAAAACACACATACCAACGTATAGATCACACGCTTTTTTTGTGAGTTTCATATTTTTTTTTTTTTTTTTGTAGAAGTTATTTATAACTTTTTTTTCCTTCTTAATTTTAATGAAAGGTTTAATTGATAGTATCATTGCAGTGATAGGTGCAAAATCAATTAAAATATTAATTGATTCAATAAATTTTTTAATTGAAATCCGTTTTTAGTTTTTTCTGTGACACATTTTATTGTCTCTATAATTCAATTAATTTTTAATTTCAACAAATCGATTTAATTGAAAAAAGTATGGAAATATTTTTTTCTGTGCTGCATCGGATACAATCGTTGACCCCAAAATTTGTTGCACAGTGTTACCACTAATGAGTGGATAATTTACGCAAGGGTACCCAAAAATAGGTTTAAACCTTTAGAGGGCGTGTAAATAAACTCAATGCTACACGTTGCTGTTGTTTATTTTTTATCACATTTTAATTTCAGATGTTTTTTTGTTTATTTGGTAATAAATTAAAAAAGTTTTTGTTAACAGCATACACAAAATGTAAATAAACAAAATATTTAAATAAAAAACAAAAAAAAAGGTTAAAATACACAGTTAAGCCAAATTCATACACGCGGAAAAATAATGTGCCAACCGAATTTAAAAGTTTAGTTTGATTGCTACAACCAATAAATTTGGCTAGTGCAAACATATTTAAATGGGATTCCTGCATGTTTTGGCTGTTGTTGTTTTGGTTTTTCTTTGATATTTTAAATTTTGAATCTCGCTCCTAGACGAGGACAAGAAATTCTCATTGAGTTTGTGATTTAACATAACAAATATCTCTAGAAATTCTAATAACAAAGTCCCCTGAAGATTTCCTTAGGCAGGAATGAAATCCGGATAGGGACACGCCTACATCAGATTGCTTTTCACAATTTGTTAAATAAGTTTTGGGATTTTAGCACATTTAATTACTATAAATGCAATTAATGTTTATCCCGATGAAAATAAATTTAAATAACAAATATGCAGGTGCTTGTGCAAATTTAAATGTAACTGACACTAATAGAAAACATATGATTTTCTATTGTTGATTTACTTGAATAAACGTCACTACATTGCTAGGTCTGTCAAAAAAACAGAGTAGTATTTGGAAGATGACAAAGCCAATTGTGACAATTTTTTGTTGTTGTTTTGGTTTTTCTTTGATATTTTAAATTTTGAATCTCGCTCCTAGACGAGGACAAGAAATTCTCATTGAGTTTGTGATTTAACATAACAAATATCTCTAGAAATTCTAATAACAAAGTCCCCTGAAGATTTCCTTAGGCAGGAATGAAATCCGGATAGGGACACGCCTACATCAGATTGCTTTTCACAATTTGTTAAATAAGTTTTGGGATTTTAGCACATTTAATTACTATAAATGCAATTAATGTTTATCCCGATGAAAATAAATTTAAATAACAAATATGCAGGTGCTTGTGCAAATTTAAATGTAACTGACACTAATAGAAAACATATGATTTTCTATTGTTGATTTACTTGAATAAACGTCACTACATTGCTAGGTCTGTCAAAAAAACAGAGTAGTATTTGGAAGATGACAAAGCCAATTGTGACAATTTTTTGTTGTTGTTTTGGTTTTTCTTTGATATTTTAAATTTTGAATCTCGCTCCTAGACGAGGACAAGAAATTCTCATTGAGTTTGTGATTTAACATAACAAATATCTCTAGAAATTCTAATAACAAAGTCCCCTGAAGATTTCCTTAGGCAGGAATGAAATCCGGATAGGGACACGCCTACATCAGATTGCTTTTCACAATTTGTTAAATAAGTTTTGGGATTTTAGCACATTTAATTACTATAAATGCAATTAATGTTTATCCCGATGAAAATAAATTTAAATTTAAAAAAAAATTCAGATGTTTTAACCGAATTTCGTTGTGAAAATCAATATTCAGATGTACCAACCGATTTTAAGCAAATTAACCAAATATTTCAGTTGGAAATTGACAACAATTTTTCTCTGTGTGCATGAAAGTAAAAAGTTAATAGATTTTTTTTTCTTAAATGTTATCAAATAAATACTGGATTTTTGATATAAAATGTGTGTTATGAAATTATAATATTGAAATGTGGGTTGTTTTTTTTTTTTTTTTTTTAATAACGACTTATTTTCAAACTCAATTTACCTGTCTGTCTGTAGCTATTTGGTTGTTTTTGTTGTTCTCAAGTTTTATAAATAAAATTTGTTAATAAAAATTGCCTTTGAAAATTATACATTGTCCACGTTGCTATTGTTGTTGTTGTTGTTGTTGTAAGGAACAGGAAGAAAATGTATTATTTTATTGTTGTTTGGTGTTCGTTAACCGAAAAACACCAAAATGAAGCAAAGAAGAAAATCGATTTTTCACATTTGATGTTGCAAACTTGATGATAAGTAGAAAAATTTTATATTTTTTTTTTTTTGATTTTAAAAAGATTTAAATTATTTGCTTAATTGATTTAACGTTGATTTAGATAAATTTTAAATTGAATTTAATTTAATTTCTTTAATTAAATTTAAAAATGTGCACATTTTGAGCTTTTTTAAAACAATATTTAGCTTTTAAGCATTTTACGATTTTTGTTTGAAATTAAACTTTTGAATTCTTTTCTTTTTAAAAATTTGTTTTAAATACTTTAAACATATTTTTTTAGATTTTCAATACTTTTTATTTTGAAATATTTTTGGACAATATCTATAAAATGATTTCACTTTCATATACTATTTGGTTGATTTTTTTTATTTTTTTTTTTGGGAGATTTTTTATTTTTTTTATATCTATTGCAATTCTTATTATAAAATTTTATATATTTATATCTACAACAAATATTTGAAATACATTTTTATTAATTTCTGTTATGAAAGTATCTGTGAGATACTTTAATATTTTACGTTATTTTTTCTAAAGTTTGATGGTATGTTTGATTTTTGTTTTTTTGTCACAACCTCTTACTTTTTATGTTTGTCGTTCGTTGTTGTATCACTTTAAGTATTTTTTTTTTTGGAAATTTCTTCCTCTTCTTCTTAATTTTGAATACATCTGCATCTCTGCGTATATCTTTGTAATGTGATGTATCTTTTTTTTTTGTGATGAATATTTTTTTTTTTGTTTCGGTCACGACTGCGGCAAAGATGATTTCTATGTTGGGTTCTTCTTATATTAGTTCGTGCTATATAAGTTTGACTGTCATCGGCCGTTTTTTTTTTCACGCGTTTAAACTAATATTTGTAGACCACAACAATGTTTGAACAGCCGTAGTTTTACATTCGTTGTCTTTGGCTTAACTAAACATACTGAAAATATATCCGACAGATACTTATTCACCTTTCTATTGCGAATTAAATCATAACACAACTATAAACTAAATAAACACTCTCTTCTTGGGTGCAACTCTCAGGGATGAAAAATGTTGAGTGAAAAGTACTTTTTGTTTGGTACTTTTTATGTAGAATGGATACCAAATCCTATTTTAAGATATTCTCCATCAAATACACAAAGAACACAATCGCAGTTATGACCACCGAATTAATTAGCAATAGAATTCTTGCAGTTACACTCAAAAAATAAGTTTGTTGAAAAATTAGTAAAACGTCTTGTAAATGAAGTATACTATTTCTCAGCTAATTTTTTTGCTGAAATTGTGTTTTCAGTTAAAATTTTAGTTATACTTATTCCACCACAGTTGTTATATGTAGTTGTGCTTTTTATTAAATAATCATAAAAAGTTCGGTAGTTCGGCCTAATTCGGCCAAAATTTGGCCCAACACCGAACTTGGCCGAACTTCACTTTTTGGCCGATTTCCGAAGCCGAATACTCGGTCGGACACTACTTAACAGTTTTGAACTAATGTTTTACTAATATTTTACTAATGTTTTACTAATTTATTTTTCTAAAAAGATGGTGCTAATAAGCGCATGAAGAGTGTGGACGAAAACCAGATTGAAAGAAATACGCCTAATGAAGTAGATGTCGCGTCATGTCATGATGTAGTAGAGACATAAAAAATTAACTAAAAATCAGTAAACATTAAAGATTTTCTTCAATTTTTATTATCAAAAAAAATTTTTTTTTTTTAAACACCCAAATCCGTAAAAACAAACGATTTTATTTTGTTTTAACTATCAAAAATTAGCGTCCAAATTATTAAAAACAACAGTTTTTCTTTTTTTACTATCATTAACTTTTTGTAAAAAGAAAATTTTAAATGAATATAATAACTAGTGCAGAAAAACAGTATTTATGCGTAGTTTGTTTTTTTAATAAATGCACCCAGAGAAAAATTTAGCTATTTGCCAACTGAAATTCAGTTGAGTATATACAAATAGAGAGACTACACTTCCCGCGCCTCTCAGCAACAAAATACCGAACTCGCGCCAGCAAATGAAATCATTTTTTTTACACTAAAAATGATTGTAACATGTTAATAAAAAATTGTTGATAAAATTATAAAAAGATTTTTGCTTAAAACACTCACTTTTATTTTGCTTACATTTTTTTGTTTTCTATTAAAAATTAATATATTTTAATATTATCTTGCTGATTTTATCATTGATATTTGAAATAATTAAACATTTTATTTAAAAACAAGATACAAATTAATTTAAACTTTTAAATGTCTGCAACATGTTTTCATTTGGTCGGTGCGAGTTTACTAACAACTAAAAATAGAGTAGATTGGGCGACACTGAGTGGAAACCCACTAATATTACATACAATGTCCATAACCATATTACCAGTGGAAGCTTATGGGATTTTTGAACATTTCGCTCAATTTGCTTACTTACAACTATTCGAATGGCCACTCATATATGGGAATTTATATTATTTTTTATTGTTGTTTTACAACAACAAAGTTTGGGTTGTTGCATAAAATGAAGAGGTGTTGCTGTAGTATAATCTAAAAATATTAGTATTTTTTTTTTAAATGGTTTAATATGATTTTATTTTACTTTAAATTAGTTACATTCAAGCGTACACACAGAGAAATAAAGTGCCAACCGAATTGAAAAGTGTATTTTAATGGTAACAACTTATTAATTCAGTTAGTACAACGATATTTACATTAGATTTCTAAATATTTTTAGTATTGCAACTAAAATTCAGTTAAATGAACCGAACTTTATTCTAAAAACTAATGTTTAGTTGTATCAACCGACTGAAATTCGTAAAAACCGAATTCGTAAAAACTGAATTTCAGTTGGCAAATAGCTGAATTTTTCTATGTGTGTAGCTATTTTATTGTCCACATGTTTATATAATTCCGTTTTTGTAAAAAAAGAAAAACGGTGCGCATACGGAATCATGAAAACTGTGTCCGTTTTATACACGTCATTAAACGTCATAAACGTCCGTAAACGGCCAGTCAATGACGGACTTTCAACGGATTCGAATCAGTTTCGATGTTCCTAAATATCCGTATACGGACCAGAAAACGGCTCGTAAACGAAGTTGGATTCCGTTAATGCCGTACCGGTACATAAACGGAACGTATTGTTTGTTAGGATTTTATTTTTATTTACTATTGAATTTTTTAATATGTACTTATAAAAAGTACCTTTTTAAAGTACCTCTACAACAAAAGTATTTTGTGGATCTAACAATAAGTAGTTAGTAGCAACTACAGTATCTGATTTATCATCCCTGTTTGCAATTTCCATTCAATTTTTTAGCAACACATTTCGAAATGCTCTCTTTGCTTTACAATTTACAGTTCTCTTAAATGTTGTTTTGAATTTCAGTATTTTGTTTTTCGTATTTTCAATACTAAAAATCGCCAAAATATTTTTGTTTAAATTTTATTTTCAAATGACATTTAGCGTTGAGTTTGTTGCATATGAATTTCTTTATTGTTGTTAGATAAATGCAGATGTTTATAAATTTATCTGCAAGATGTTTTTAATCATTTTCAGAAAGGGGTGGTTTTTTCATGTTAATTCATATACCAGATTTGTTTAATTCAATAGAATTTTATGAATGAATAAGAATGAATGAACAGTTAAGGCTACAACACAATTAGCTTAAGTGACTTAAGAAAAATTAAAAAAAAAAAAAAAATACATATATTATTTTATGGATGTTCGCTGATTTCTAAGCGTCCACAGTGTCGCCCAATCTGATCTTTTTTAATTTGTTAGTAAACTCACGCCGAGCAATTGAAAACATGTTGCAGAAATTTAAAAGTTTATATTAATTTTTATCTTGTTTTTAAATAATAATTTAATAAAATGTTTAAACTTTTCAAATATTCATGATAAAATCAGCAAGATAAAATTAAAATATATTAGTTTTTAATACAAAATAACAAAATTTAAGCAAAATATAAATTAGTGTTTTAAGTAACAATTTCTTATCAACATGTTGCAATCATTTTTAGTGTAAAAAAATGTTTTCATTTGCTTGCCCGAGTTCGGTATTTTGTTGCTGAGACGCGCCTCTCAGCAGTCTCTCTATTTGTATATACTCTTTGTTAGTATTTGATAGAAGTCTCGCTTAAACACTTATTACAAGTACCTAGAGTATAAACGTCCTTCAAAAGTCATATTTTTGCATTTTTGTTAACCTTTAAAAGATGCAAACAAACTAAACATAAAATGTGGCTTATTAAGTTTTTACAATAAGCCCTTCAATTGTAATTCCAAATTTTCGTTTCATACCAATACCTGACTTAAGTCACTTAAGCCAATAATGTTTCAGCCTTTATTGCTAAGACATGAACAAATTTCGCAGTTCTGCATACTTTATTTATCAAAAAGGTGAAATGGAATTGTTATTAGTCATTGATATTAGAGAACATGTGTCTTAAAGTTAGTGGTATTAGAGTCATATTTAAAATATTTCAGAATTTACGTTACTCTGGAATTTATGTCATTTTGGACAAAAATATTTGTTTCGGGGAATTATTTGATTTTCGCGGAAAATTTTTTTATAAACTTTTGATTTTACTTTTTTAACATCTCTTTAGAGTCATTTTAAAAACAACGTTGATAGTCATCAGATGTATCGCTTCCGATTTTCATGCTGAAAAAAAAAATTGTCCTTTTAAGGAACATATTGTGCATGATATCTGAATTTTTTGTATGTTTTATATTGGTCAATCTCCAAGAAAAAAAGAAAGGGTGCACTTTGAGATATTAGCGAATCAAGGACAATTTTAAGTTTTTTATCCTTTTTTAAAAGCCTATAGATCAAGGCTTCACATATCTCATAATAAGACATAATAAGCTTTGAATTCAGATATTAATTTTAAAAATTGGACAACGCGTTCCAAAATTATGACCATTTGAACAGTATGAATATTTTTATAAATTTAAAAAAAAATACCAACTTTAAGCAGCGATAAAACGCGCGCGAAAACGAATTTAAAAAAAAAATTTTGTGGCATATTAACAAATAGAGAGACTACACTTTTCACGCCTTTTAGTAACAAAATACCGAACTCGGGCAATCAAATGAAAACATTTTTTTTTTTACATTAAACAAGTATTGCAACATGTTGATCAAAAATGGTTGCTTATATTTTGTTATTTTGTATTAAAAATTAATATATATTAATTTGATCTTGCTGATTTTATCATTAATATTTGAAATAATTAAAAATTTTGTTAAATTATAATTGAAAAACATGATAAAAATTAATTCAAACTTTTGAATTTTTGCAACATGTTTTCATTTGCTCGGTGCGAGTTTACGAACAAATAAAAAGGGAGCAGATTGAGCAACACTGAGTAGTATGGAAACCCAATGATACTAACATACTGATATACTTCAAAAATGTTCGGCACCTGTCGAAACCGATATTAGATGCCTCTTTTTTCTCAAAGTTTTATGAATTGAGAGGAACGATGAGCAGGGTTAGGTTGACTTTACTTAAAAGATACGACGTGTATAGTTTCACTTTGAAACGTCTTCACTAAAAGAATGATGCCAATTCAAAAGTCGAAATATTAAACAAATGACTAGAAACTAACAAGAGTTTTTTGATTCATTTAATTTTTTTGTTTATAGTTTTTAACTTTCAGATCCAAACCAATACAAAATGGACTCACTACATTTGGGAGCTACATTCACTGAAAAAGAAGTTTCCATACCTCTGGTGGTTAGAAATGAAACCAAAATTTTCCAATGTTTTAACTTTCGCAGTTTTCTTCATGGGATTTTTGCGCCGTTAAATGAAATTGAGTATGAGAACAGTATTTAAAAAGTGGTGTAATTGTACCAAGTTGAAGTTAGCGCACCAATAACGGGATACAAACATTACAAACTTATGTGGAGTTGGCATATATATTTATGGTTTTTGAGTCTGACATTCACAAATATATTTGAAATTAGCTAGCGTATTGCGTGAACTCAGTTACTTTGTAAATCGCACCTCCTAGTCAGAAAGGCATTCTCAAAAATTTTATTAACTTTTTAAAATTTTAGCGAAAATTTAATTATTTTGTTTAGCATATTTTTATAAAACAACATGGTTTGTGCACATGTTTGGGTATCTAGAGTGAATTATTACGACGGACTAAATTGATAAAGTGCAAACAAAGTTAAATTTTTTTCATTCATAGCGGCTACAGCGGCAGATTTTTCCAAACACATTTCGCTTTGTGACAACTAAAGCGCTGAATCAATTCCGCCAAAACGTACATCAAATAAAAGATTTTATTTGATGAGCTTAATACTAAAATCGAAAAGACATCAACAGATTCTAAGGATTTTAAATTTTATGGAGCAAACAATATTTTCATAACCTCAAAAAGCATCCCTATATACAATTTTCAATTTTGTGAAGTTAAAAGTATTTATTATGATTTCCTGCAAATAAGTAACCCTAAACCCAACTAAATATCATTAAAGTGCTAAAAACAATGTATGTTTTCCCAAATAATCGTGGTTTTCTTTTTAAGTTCTAATATATGACAAAACATTTTTTTTAAGTGTATTTTATATTTGTTGGTGGTGTAGCATATATTTTTAAATGTTGTAAATACAATGAGATCTATAAGGCTTGTTTCATTTAGAGCCAACTGAAAAATATTGAATTTTGGACCTCACCCCTTCCAAATTTGTTCAAGTTTGGAACAAAAAAAAAAAAAAAAATCTTAAAGAAGCTACTAAAATGGCATTAGAAAATTAAGAATGTAATAAAAAGTATTGGTGCTACGGTAATCACTGAGGTCTTAAATTAAAGATGATAAAATTTTCTGCAAAATGATATGTAACGCGATTAATTTTTCAAAATTTCAAAGGTCAACTTTTCGTGACGTAAATTTCGCGGACAAATATTTAAAAAAAATAAAGTTTTTCAAAATTTCAAAAAAAATTATGTTAAGATGAACCCTTTCTTAATACTGTCTGTAAGTGTTATGGTGGAGAACATATTTGTTTCTGATTTATTGAGAAAAATCTCACACCAAGAAAAAAAAACGAGTTTTTGTACACTCATAACAATCCATGTATAAAAATACCAGAAAAATATCAAAATAACAAAAACTTTCGTAAAATAAACGAAATTTTGTACATTTTACGAAAGTTTTCGTTGTTCTGACATTAATTTCGTATTTTATACATGGATTATTATGAATGTATGTTATTAAAGTTAAATAGCATTACATAAAATGCTTTACTTTTGTTTTAACCATTAATTGAATATATTTTAGCTATGCTGATCTTATTGGTGAACTTTGTTTTTCGATTCTTGATATAGTTTTTTTTTTTGCAAAACGAATTTGAAATTTGACGCGTTTTTTTATATACAAAAATGTTTGAGTGTAAGAAATAAAACAGTTTGCTATTGTTTATTATTAATTATTTAAATTTTCAATAAAACTTTGACAAAATGCGCTTTTTTGCAAATTTATTAAAATACGTAAAAAAAATGGCATTAAAAAAATTGTGTTTATTAAAAAAAACACAATTTGTTAGAGCCCCGCTCCTGGTCTTCAAATAAAGATTTTAATTTTTCTTTTTAACATCTATTAAATTTAGGAAATTGAGGAGAGTTCAAAACGCCTAGAAGTATGCTAACATATTTTTATGATTTTAAAAATATTAAATTATTTAGTAGACAATAAAAGATTTTGTTAGAATAACTTTCGCAAATATTAACTTTTTTATCTAAATTTTGGTACACGTCATTTTTTAAGGTATTCGCATAATACGATTTACTGAAAGATGAACTCTTAAATCATCTTTTCTGTAGTACAATTCGAGTTTTTTTTATGAAACGGACTTTTTGTACTTTTCTTTTTTACATGAAATAATTGTTTATATTTGTCTTTTTGCGTATACACAAAATTTTTTCGACCAAAATGCGAAATGAAATGAAAAATAGTGCAAAAATAGTAATATATAATAAACACTGAGAAAACCGCCCATTTACTAGTTAAAGATGTACGGTTATTAACCGAATTTGATACCCGAATGTTGCTGAAGGTCTTGTTGGGTTTACCATCAAAAACTAAGATAAAATCTTTGAAATTTTTTAAAATTAGATGCCCGAAATATATAGGAAGAATGAGCGCAACTCTTCTTTTATTTCTTAACCCATTTTGAACATATTAATATATGGTAATATATGAACATGCATGATTCCATGTATGATCCATATATTGTTTCATATCATATATTACTACTTTTCCTACATGCTCGCATAAAAAGGTCATTTTTTAAGTTTTTATCAAAAATATTGTCTTTTTATTAAAATAAAATGTTTCTATTATACTTCTAAGAACATGTTACTGATAAATTCATACGTATTCATATAAGCTCAAAAATTTATAATATGTTGAACGTCTTTAAATCATTATATTTTTTATAGTAATTAAATGTGCTAAAGTCCCAAAACTTATTTAACAAATTGTGAAAAACAATCTGCTGCAGGCGTGTCCCTATCCGGATTTCATTCCTGCCCAAGGAAATCTTCAGGGGACTTTGTTATTAGAATTTCTAGAGATATTTGTTATGTTAAATCACAAACTCAATGAGAATTTCTTGTCCTCGTCTAGGAGGAGAAAAAATTATATTGAAAAGCGTGATAGTCCCGCCAAATGCGGGATGGTTAGTTATGTTAGGTACTACCGATTCAGAATTAAGCACATCAAATGCTATTGATATTTCTTTAGATTCAAGTGAGATATCTCATATGAACCAAAACATGTTTCATGAATTGTATGCTAATAAATAGTAAAATAAGTGTAGGTGAAGCAGTATTAAAAGTTTAAGATATACTGAAACATAAATTACAAAAAAACTGCGTAAACAGCTCAATTCTATTCAATATTATAATTAAAATAAAAATCATTAAAAACGTTTATCTTATTAACTCATTCTGTACTATCGTCTTTATAAATTATGGAAACTTTAAAATTTATTTTCGCTTAAATATTTTTGTCATGAATTAGTACAGCGGCGAGAATTGGTTAAAAATAAAAAAATTCGTCCTTAAGTAGTCATATCTGCTAAAACATTAAAACATATTGCCCACATATGAAATAATATATGAATTCATACATGGAGATATCTGGTATATATGAAGCAATATATGAAGCAATATATGAACCAATATATGCAATATATTATCATATATGGTGTCATACATATTCATATATGAACTTTTCCTTTTCATGTATTTACCCATATATGATCCCATACATTACATATATGTACATATATACCCATAAATGGAACCATATACGTTCATACATAAAACCATATATGACAATGTATGATCATATATGAACTTTTTCACCTGGGATGTAAAATATTTGAAATATGAAAATCTAAACATATATGAACTAAAATATATGATCATGTATGAGCCATATATGGCCATATACCCTTAATTTTCAGATCCGAACATATATGACACTTTATATATAACAATATATGATAATTTTCACATAGGAAGTCACACACATACAAAAATGTAATGTAGTTACACACAGAGAAATAAAGTGCTAACCGTATTGAAAAGTGTATTGTTATGATAATAACTTATAAATTCAGTTAGTATATAAAATTCAGTTAGTACACCTGAATATTTTTGGTGTTGCAACTAAAATTCAGTTGAATTAACCGTACTTTGTTGTGAAAACTAATGTTAAGTTGTGCCACTTACGAACATTATTGAGAAAAGGTTCATTATTAAGAAAGGGCTTGAAAAATTAATCTCGTGACATGTCGTTTTAAAGGTACCTCAGCGTTTCACGTAGAATCAATACTTTTTATTGCATGCTTAATTTTGAAAAGTAATTTTAGTATCTTTTTCACGAATTTTTATTCTTTATTTTTGAGCTAATAAGACCTTTTTTTGAACTAATAAAGACAGTTTTTTTTTTGCTTTTGTGTAAATTTAATAAATTTATTTTTATTCATAAATGTATACAAAAATAGTTTAATATGCAATTGTTGAAATAATTATATTATGTACATTCAAAATATTTTAAAAAATTTATATATTTTAACGTTATTAAATTCGAAAAATTTTTGAACGTAATGTACAGTGGACGAAATAATTAAAAGTTCACCCATGTAAATGTGATTTTTTTTTTTGCTGCAGTTTTTGCTATATTTTTAACAATGTTTCGTTTTTTTTCAGCAAATTTTTTCGATTTTCATACGTAGCGTGATTTTCTAAAAAAATTATGTACTTTACCAACAAAATGTCGTAAATCGATTTTTTTTTTATAGAAAAAAACAAGAAAATATTTCAAAATTCAACACTAAAAGTGCTTTTAAGGGTAAAAAAAGCATTGAACCATATTAATTTATGTTTAAACTATGCAAGAAACAATGTGCTTTCTTGTTAAATTTAGAAAAAAAGTAATCTCTAGTGTCCGACCGAACAGTTCGGCCAGAAAATGCATTTGGTCAGTATTCGGTATTTTTAAGGATTATAGGCAAATTTGGAGAATGGAAAAATGTTTATTGGGCTGATTAGATGAGATTTTGAGTGTCAAATTTATATAAAAGTCCGTATTTAAGCAATGAATTCACTGTACGGCCTCCAAAAGTTCGGCCAAATCGAAAATAGTTCGGCGGCCGAACTTTTAACTTTATAGCTAAACTTCGGCTTTTTCCTTAAATTTTATACACAAAATCGAATTAAATCGGCTCAACAAACATGTTCCCAATACCAAAATTTGTCCTCATTGCCTCTAGATACCAAAAAACCGAGCAAATATAGTTTTTTGGCCGAACTGTTCGGTCGGACTCTAGTAATCTCTTTTCCCATGGAGCCAATTCATTACCACTGGTTTAATCAATGCCGATTTAAAAATGTCATTGGAATGGTAATGAAATTGTCATTGAATACAAGTAATAGCAATTAAATTTCAATGCCAATAAAAAATTACCAAATATGGTATGGAAAGTGTCACACCAGAGCACAAATTGTGTTGCATAATTTCTTCATAATTTGAAAGCAAATATTTATTACTTATATGGATAAAATCGTAAAAATACTTTTAGCGCTGAATTTTCCAAAATGTTGTTGTTTTTTTTTAATCGAAAAACATCGGTTTACAACTATTTTGAATAAATTGTATATTGTTTTTTAGCAAAGAACGCTGCACACCAACATTTTATTTTAAATGAATGGAATGAAGTTTTATTTTAAAATATGCCAGTGAGGAAAAAGTTAAAAAATAATTAAATATTAGCCGAAAAACTGAGTTTAACATCACTTGAACTTAGCCAGCCAGAAATTGCCGATGGTTAGAAAAATCAAGCACTGGTAGAAATTCAAATGAAAGCACTGGCAAAGGACTTGTTTACAACGCTTTCCCAACGTTGTAAAAATGTACTTTGGCAGAAATTGAATTATAAAATGTACAACCACAAAAAAATTAAAGCAATTTAAAAACCCATGAAAATTTTAGCAATACTTCTTTACAGGATGATGTATTAATGGCTAAAATGTCGTCAAAGTTAACGTTGACTTTTTGCAATTGCAAAAAAAATACACATTTTCAAAAAGTTGTCGCTTATAAATTTGTTCGAGCGTTGCATTCATTTCATGTGTTCATAATTTTATGAAACATTTCATAAAAATTTATGAAATATTTAATAACATTTAAAAAGCATTTCAAAAAAGTTATGAAACTTCATCATATTTATTATTTGTGTTTTTATTTATTTTTATAATTTTTATATAAAAACTTTTCAACAAAAATATGAAGAAAACTGTCACCAATTTCCCTTCTATGAAACAGCTTTATCATATTTATGAAGTGTTACATTGGACGAAAATCAATGAAGTTTTTCATCATATTTATGAAGTTTCTCATAAATTTGATGAAGTTTTTCCTTTGAGGTGTATCTACTGGTATTATTGTTATTTTTATGTGTTTTGAAAAAAAAAATCACAATTTCATATGTTAACTTTTAATTATTTCGTCCACTGTATGTGAAGTCAGTATGTGAATTTATAATTATTTCGTCCACTGTATTAACAAATTGGAAAAAAAAATAAAAAATCAGTTCATTCTTAATTTCCTATAGCTGCTACTTTGGCGCTTTCTTTTTTGACATATTCCTCATCAGCCAAATATTGTACTTTATCCAATCGTTTACCAAATTCCATGTCATATTCATAAACACAGGGTACGCTATTTGGTATATTTAATTTCATAACTTCCTCATCGGAAATATCTGGAAAAGAAATAAGAATATAATCCAGTAATTTAAGTGTAGGGCTTTATAATTTATAGTTCATTCCATTTACGGAACTAGTTCGTTCCTTTGCTTGAAATTTTTTTTAAATTTTCATTAATTTTGTGTAGAATTCTCAAAGAAACCATTGAACAATATAATTTCATTTGCAAAGGTTGAGGTTAAAAAGAAAAATTAAGGTTTTTCTCTAAAAATTATAAACACTATTAATTTTCATTCAAATCAGACTAGACTAGTTTCTGTCTTTTTTTTAATGGACAGGCGTCTTCAGTGATTTTCCATTTAAATTGTATTATTATTTGTGTCGAATAATTGTCAGATTGTCTCTATATCATAAATTTTTTTCAACAACCTGCCGGCTGTACAAATCAAACCTGCTCTTCTTCTTACATTACAAACGTAACAATATCAAGTCATTACCGCTTAGCGATCACACCCAAGTATGGCTTCGAATGTAATGCAGCTAAATTGCAGTTTTCTTTTATTAGCTATTAGCTTTGTATATTTTGCTCAGAAGTTACAAACACTAACAAAAATAAATATTCTATTTATAGATTTTTGTTTATTTTTCTAATCTCTTCCGTCTCTATTTCACAAAGTTCATGTTTAACTGAAAAAAAAACCGAACATATGAACTTTAAGAAAAGGGAACTTGTCCAATAAACGGGATTGTAGGAAATGAACTATGAACTATAAGTGCAACTCAAGAGAATTAGATATTTTGGTTTCTGTTACCTTCAATATATTTCATTAGAGCTCGTACTACAGTTCCATGTGCTACTATTAGAATCTTTTCACCTTTTAATACTTTTGGCATAATATCATTCTCCCATAAAGGTACTGTGCGTAACATTAATGTTTTCAGAGATTCGGCATCGGGAAATATTTCTTTTGGTATGTTTTTAAATTTTGGATTATTGCGAATTTTTTCATAGTATGGATTGTCGGGTGTTATTGGTGGTGGTATGACATCAAAAGAACGTCGCCATATTTGTACCTGTTGGAAAATGAAAATGATCAAGTTAAGTTTAAATTACACTGCACAACATTTTTTGGGAGGTGGACGGCTAGAATCAAGTATTATGTTAGAACAGTTAAACTTCTAGAGTTTTACGCTATTTAAGAACAGTTTTTTTTTTTATTTTTTTCGAGAATTTTTTATTTGCAGATAGCTTCTAAAGATTTCAATACTTTATTCGAGTTTCAACTATGATAGACTATTGAATGATTGAATTCGAACTAGAATTTTAAAAATCGAATGACCAAAACGTGTTGCTACAAAATTCCCAAAGGATAGATGAACGAAATGAAATGGGTTCATATTCAAAATTTTTTAAATCGACGAGGAACAAAAATTGTTCAATGAACGATTAATTTCCGAAATTGTAAATCAAATAAGTAAGAAAACGAATGAATTCCCAATGCTTTAATTCAATAAGGGAATGTATAAATACATTAGCTTATAGGCCAAATCCATGGGCATTTTTAGACTATAGATAAGTTTCTTGTGGCAACTAATTTACAAAAGATTTATATCAATTTTCAAAGCAACTCAAAAGGTTCACATTATTCTCATGTTGCCTAATGTGAACCTTTTTGAGTTGTTTTGAAAATTAATATAAAACTTCTGTAAATTAGTTGCCACAAGAAAATTATCTATAGCCGAAAATGCCCAAGGATTTGGCCTATAAGCTTACACAGAAAAAACTAAAAATAGGTTTCAATGAAAAATTTGATTGAATCAATTAATATTTTAATTGATTTTGCACCTACCACTGAAATGATAGTATTAACTAAAAAAATTTGCTGACAGTTTATTAAAACTCTTTCAATTAAAATAATAATAATATCAATTAAAAGAGTTAATGTTTTTCTTTACAACCTCAATTAAAAAGTTTAGTTAAATTGATTAAAACTTTAATTGAAACTTGAGAAGAAAACAATGGTAGTTTTAATTGAAAACTCGTATTTTTTTATTTTTGTTATAAATAAAATAAAAAAAGAAATGTAGGTAGAAATTAAATTGACTTTTTATTTATAATAAAATTAAAGCTTTTTAATATAAAAATGTATTATAAGAAAACAAATAAAAGTAAAGACAAAATTTTTGCTCAGCTTGTCTTGTCTAGAACTTTTTCTTGTAATTTAATTGCTTTCTTAAAAAAATACTTATACTTATTGAAAACTTAATTATTTACAAAAATAATAATTTCATTGTCCTTTTTCGATAAGGTTTATTTAAATCCACGTGTGCACTTTTTTTACCACAGATAAAACACGAAACTAAATTAAGTTTTCGTGCGTACAGGAATATCTCAACAAGCAGAGTGTTGCAAACTCTAGTGATATAACTACGATTTTGCGTGTATTTGAATTCGGTTAACTATTCAACTTATTAAAAGTTAATCATTTGCGATTTTTATTTTTTTTATTTACAAATTAAATAATATATTGATATAATTAATCCTTTGTTTGATTATTTAATCTAAATAAAATAAAAGAAAATAGTTTGCCAAATTTTTAAAAATTTTGTTTACATGTTGTCAACACTATACGGATATATTAGAAAATTCAATAAATTTTTTAATTGAATCAATTAAAAAAATTGTTTAAATTGCCATTGATATTCAAACAATCGATTAATTAGATATTTTTGGCACATAATTTTTTCTGTGTATGAATTTCGACTTCCCTTATTGCCACTCTAAAGTGACTATATAAAAGCATATAAAATTGTTAGAAAATTAAGTAAAATTGACAAAAAAAAAATTGTATTAACCCGGGTGAAAATGATAGTAAATGGTGCATTATTCCATGTATGAGCATATATTGTTTGATATATCAGCATGTATGAAGATGTATGCTATGTATGGATACATATATGGGTTCATACATCAAAACAAAAATTCGTATATGGAAATGTATGTTATCATGTATTGAAATGTATTGAAATTGTTGCATATGTGAAATTAATTTGATTACGTGAATTCATATGCGACTATACGTTAACTTATATATCATTGACTTAGAAATAAATAATTATTGTTTCTTAAAGTTATTTAAAGTTGGATTTATAAGTCGCAGAATGTAAAAGTGAATTTATTTTATGACCGTTATAACGCAAATGGACTTGCTAATAAAAAACATTTAATTTTTGTTTCAAATTAAGTGTTATTTACGTATATTTAAAATAGTATTGTAATGTTCTACTATTTTACAGATAATTTTTAACTTGCATTAAATAATAATAAAATATTCAGATTGTTTCATTATTACATCCGATATACATACAAAAATATCATAAACAGATAAAGATGTAACTATTTTTTACTGCCATTTTTCTTAGCCACTAAGTTTTAATGTTGTACAATGAATAGTATATTTCAAAATTTCAATAAAAACAAAAACGTATCATTTTAAGTTTTTAAATTTTCTTCCATATTTTATGTTTGTTGTTGTTGTTGTTGTTGTTGTTGTGGTTTTTTTTTTTTTTTTTTTTTTTTGTTAAAAAAAATAAAAATTTTTGAATTTTCTGTCAAAACAAAAATACAAAAAAAAATATTTTTCTTTTATTTCCAATATAAATTTAATAGTTTTTAATATTAGCAAACTTTTCTATAACAATTAGTTTTTTCTTTTACATACTTTTTTTATTTCAGTGTAGTTTGTACACTAAAATAAATATGACAGTTTTTGCAGTCACTGTCAAACGTTGTTATTTTGAGCGCATTTTCTCTCGCAGCAACAATCGTTCCTCGTATTCTTTGCAGACACTTAATTGAAAAAACAGTTGTACATATCGCACTTGATCAACAAGAGGGTATTAACTCAAAATTTTAAAATTTTCAGTAGAGTAAAAAAACTATTTATGGCCACATTTTAACAGAATTTAAAAATCCAAACATATCATAATAAGCAAATTCCGTTTTAAAATATATAAACATTGTTTTTGTTCTAAATTTTACCACTCATTGCAAAAAAAAAATCAATTTTTTGAGTTAATACCATTTTTTTGAAATTTTATCGATTTAATTTTATAGAATAAAACAAATTTTATCAACAAAACAGTATCAACTCAAAATACAACCAAATATATATAAAACAGTTTGATTATTTTTAACATAAATAAAGGCTCAAATCAAAATAATACCTGTTTTATGAAAATATACGATTCATTTCTATTTGAACTTTTGTATTAACTCGAAATAATACCTTTTTGTTGAAATAAAGGTAATCACAAGTGTATTGTGCAAAGTTTAAGCATATAAACCCGAAAAATTAAAATTTTAAGTTGAGTTACTTTTGAACTAGGTGTGCGATATATAATATATAATACAGTGCACTCGCGAAAATATGAACAACCTAATATATGAACACCCCAAAATATGAACATTTTTTTTCTTCCATTGACTACTCTAAAATATGAACAACTTAGTGCCAAAGCTTTAAAATATGAACAGCTTATTTTGGTATTTTTAATGGATTTTATCAACCTACGCAGTGTTTAAATCTAAATCAACAGGGTAGTGGTTAAATTTTTATTCAACTGCATTATAATTTGGGAATTTCCCTAGCTGTTTGCTTTTAAATTGTCTTCATTTGTCAATCAAAATTTCTAAGAGGCCATTTAAACGACGCAATTTTTGCATGCAACGTTGCGTGCAATTATTGTTTGTAGGCAAACGGGGTAGAGAAGCAAGCGCGGTAGCAAAAATTGCACGATTTTCGGTTTTCAAGATATTTTTTGACATTTCTTTTTGCTATCGTTCGTATTCTTGTTAATTTGCTTTAGTCGTATTCGGCTTCTCAAGTGTTGTGTATCGAAAATATTTAATGTGGAATAAAGAACTATTTATATATTACTTTTAAATTATATTATTTTAAATTATTACGAATAAATTAAATTTCAACGAATGAACAATTAAAGAAGATTGGCAAAATAAACGTCAAAAAATTGCATGCAAAAACTCCTCGTTTAAATGTTCATGATTTTTAGAATCAACTTTAAAAGAGAATTCAAAAATTGCCTGCAATTAATTTCTTCGTTTAAATGGCCTCTAACATACACGTTTTAGTTAGTGCTCAGATTCAGCTAGAATTGCTTATTCGTTTTGTGAATATAAATTTAACGTGAAAAGTTCTTAAATATGCATAAAGCATACGTTTTTAACTTTAAAAGAAAAAGCAGAAATTTTAGAACATTTGGGAAAAGGTGCAAGTGTAACTTTTAAACTGTAACTTTTTTAAACAAGTAACTTTTAAATTTTGGTTTCTTTTTCCAAAATTAATTGTTTTTTTTTTTTTTAATCCAATAAACAATAAATAAAAAGTTTAACAAAAGAAACTTTTATTTTTATTGGAAAAACGTTTTTAAAGGTAAATTAGATGCCATTCGCAAATATGAACAATCTTGCAAAAGTGAACTGGCTTGGTTTTAATTAGTTCATATTATCGCGAGTGCACTGTGTTATGTTTACGGACTCTCCGATACATAGGGAAATTAACTGTCCGTAAACACTGGGAGAATTATCTGTTTAATATCAATGAATATTTACATTAGATTTAAATAAAAATATAGTGTGGGCATTTTCAACTGAGAGCGTTTCAGAAAACTCACCTTTTCTTCGCCATATTTATTGGCAATTTGACGTTTATTAAAGCCTGTCAAATCACCATAATGTCTCTCGTTTAAACGCCAATCATAAATTACGGGCACATTTTCGTATTTCATTTCATTCACTATCACATTCACAGTTTGACGAGCACGTTGTAATAATGATGTATAAATATAATCAAATTTCATATTGTGAAGACGTAGACCAGCTACGGCAATTTTTGCGGCATCTTCGAGACCTTTAAGAATAGCACAAGTTAGAACTTAAGAAAAGCAAAGATCTTCTGTTTTTTACCCTTTTCTGTAAGTGGAGAGTCATGCCAGCCACAAAATAGATTTGATTTATTGAATTCACTCTCCCCATGGCGTACAATTACAACTTTATTAATGTTCATTTTTTATTTAAAAATATTTTGACGGTTGAAAGTATTGAATGGTTTAATTCTTGTGGCTGTTGTTGTTGTTGCTGTATTGGTAACCTCTCGAAAACTAAATGGGTTTAAAGAAAAGAACGTTATTTTTAAATGTTATTGCGGAAAATTAATAAAAAACTTTCTAAACGGAAAATATGTATATATTAACGAAATAGAAAAAAAAAAAAAAAAAACGTTAAGAATTTATTTGTGTTATAATTGAAAATTGCAATTGCAACAATATACTTCTCTTATTTTCAGCAGCCTCTTGCGTTGTGGTTGTTGTGTTAGTTCTGATGTTGTTGTTGTTGTTGTTGCTGTTATCAATTTCAGTTGAACACAACTAAGACCAAAATGCAGCCACCAACTGATTTCTGATTGTGATACTTTGAGATTAGTGCGGTGGCATAATGGTAACAGCCAAGTTTATGAGAAAATGAACCACAAAAAATCAAAAAAGTTTTTTTTTTTTATTTTTTTTGTTTTTATTTTGCATTTCACTGCTAACTACATCTTGCATTTAATATTATCATTTGTTTTTTTTTTTTTTATTTTTATTCTATTAGTTTTCTTATTTTTTATTAAATTTGTTGCACTTGTTAAGTGCAATAAAAAATGCTCTTTATTGTTTCTGTTTTTTTTTTTTTACACCCTTCACTGTGGCGAGATATGGCGATTGGAATTTTAGTTCATCGTAATGTTTGTAATTAAAAAAAAAAAACGGGTTTGGAATTCCTAACTTTGTAGAGAAAGTTAGCCATATTCGCGGTTGACATCCCGTAAATAAATATATGAAACTATTTTTTATTTAAAATTTTTTTAATTGTTAATTTTTTATATAATTTTTGCGAATTAAAATTAATATTTTAGTACAAAGAAAATGAACTTGAACAATTTCGAACTTGAATAATTTTCATTTTCATTGCACAATTAAAGGTCGAAAAAACATAATTTTTATTTTTAATAAAAATTATAACAAACTTTTAGTACAAATTTAGTTCAAAGACCTTAAAATTTTCCCGCTAATTCAAGCTTTATCTTATGCGATTTTTGCAAACTTTTTTGCTAAGCTATCCAGCAAAATAAAGTGGAAGTAGTGCTTTAAGAACCTCTTTAACTTGACTTCCAAAGCATTAGCATACGCACATTTTTTACTTTAATAAAAGTTATTGTAAACAACTGCTAAAAATGTTAACTTAAAGTCATTTTAAACAGCATTTGCATCACCATATAAATTAATTGGTATCTAAATTAGTAACATCCTAGGAAGTACTTTTTTATAAGTTCATATATATTTTTTTTATATGGAGGTTGAGGTGGTAAGTGGTTGGATTTGCAATCAGAAGGTTGCGAGTTCAATTCCGGGCCGGGGAGATAATTTTTTTTTTTATTTTTTTTTAATTCTAATTCATTTTTTTAGTATTTTTTATTTAATTTGGGTTTTCTGAGTATTTTAAGAGAATTAAGTAATTTAAAAACGACCAAATAATTAACATCTTGACTTTAATCATAAAGAATTAAATTAAATTAGAAAATTGTTATACAGAGTGGACAAATAATTATTTGATAAAAATCTATTTTTTGTCTTTGCGATGGAACCTTTTGTAAAACTTATTTAAAAATATAAAAAAAAACGTAAGGTTTTATATTTTTTATTGTTATATTGATACGAAAATGCAAAGATGTATTTCACTGCTAAAAATTAGTTTATCGAATTTTTCATATTTGTTTCAAGATATACTTTTCAGGTGTGCCTCAATTGAAACGTGTGCAATATTCAAAAAAAAAATTAGCTAAAAAAATTTAATTTTGGCTTCAAAAATCTAGTTGAGTTTTTAATTATATTGTTTCGGATCGCAAAAAATTAGCAAAACCAAAAAATATCGAAGCCAAATTTTGAAAGCTAGTTTATTAATAATAATAATAATTAATTAGTAAATTAATTAATTAAACCTTTTACTTAATTTAAATATATCACTTTAATTTACCTATAGAGTTTTTACCGACCTCTTTCTTCAAATCTTTAGAAAAACATACGGGAAACATTAAAAGATCTTATGTTCCAAGGCACACTCGTTTCATTGCAGGCCACTTTTTCCGATCTGTAGTTAAACTACTTCTCCAATATTTTGTTTCTCATTGTCATTATCTTATTAAAGACACTTCTTGTCAAATTAATTATTAAAAAAATATTTTAAAATTTGCAATGAATTCAAAATTGTTAAATGAGCATTTTTATTAGTTCTTAATACTTTTTTTAACCTCATCAAAACTTAAAAATATTTTAAAAATAATTTATATCTCAGTGATACGAAATCAAATAGTAAAAATATTTTAAAAATCATTATTTTATCTTTTTTATTATATATTTGTGTAGCATATTTTTCTTGTTTTCATAAAAATATATCAATATTTTCAACTTAAGTTCGTTTTAAGTTTGTTGTACTGCATAAGTAACTTTGGTGCAAATGGTAGAGCGGTCTATTTTAATACGGCAGATCGTAACTCAGATTCGTGTGTTCAATACTCGCTGGCACCAAAAGATTTTTTTTTTAATATTTAAAGATACATCCCTAAAGTATGCTGCACATTTTTATTAAATAAAAATGTTAATATATATTTGAAAAAGACCTTCCATGAACTATTGAAAAATAGGATCCATGCACTGTTTAAAATGCTATTAACCCTTCGTCAGGCACATATTTTCAGCCCTTAGTTCTGGCACATGGTGTCTGGCCAGACCCCTATACATTTACATGCATTTGTATGGAAATAAGGGCTGTTTGCCGTTAAATTTTTTACTAAGATAGGAAAATATTTGTTATATTTTGTGTTTCTATTTCTTTTTACTATGTTATTAGGAAGAAAAAATAGACCTGAAAAAATCTTTGGAATGAAAAGGGCAACAATTTTTTTGTTCTATATATATTTCTCTTTATTATGGGTAAAGTAATAAATGTTTATGACAAAATAGAAAATTATTATGAAGAATACATTGATTTTTTTATTCAGAATTTTGCGGAAGGCAACAAAAACATAAATAATCTACTTTTGAATGTTGCTGACAAACAGGATTGTTGCATTTGCAGCAAAAAAAGCGTGTCTTACGGCGTATTTTGTCACCTTGCTGCAGGCAAATTCTGCAATCTTTTTTGGCAGCTAATGTGTCTGGACCACTGCGTGAAGCCACATTAAGGTTTGCTATATAGAGAGGTCTCCCAAAGAGCGCTTCAAATGCTATACGAGTTGTTGGTTGAGCCACAATGTGCGGATTATTGATGCGATTTTCAACGTTGGCCAGTACCAATTGCTTTGCAAGTTTATATAAAAATATGCGTCTTCTTTCTTTTCTTGTATTTTCATCATTTAGCTTACATATAATGTAACTTGCCAATGCCATCACATCAATCATGTTGCAGAAAAACGCGTATGTCCAGCGTCTGGTTGACCGTTTTGTTGTGTAATGAGTTAGCATTTGATCCATCGTATCGACTCCGGCTTTAGTTGAATTATAAAATAAAATTGCTTCCGGTTTCATGGCTACGCCTTCAACATGTTTCGTGTAATGCACGGTTGAAATTAAATTGACTGCCTTATTTTTTTTGGGCACGTAGCTGCAAAGTGCAACAAGATTTTCATGAAAACCAAACACACTTGAAAGAATTGGTCGTCTGGTGCTCTTCATAACTTCCTTAGGAAGACATCTTTTGTTTGCTCGAATGGTGCCAACAAATGCCAGTCCCATAGCAGCAAGTCGTTTAGCGCCGTTCAATGAGGTGAAAAAATTATCAGAAATAATAGTTCTGCCGCTGTTTGCGTAACAATTTGCGAAATACATTAGAACGTTTTCACCTTGATTTATCTCCCGATTGTCTCCTTCCTTTCCAGTGTATAGTTTTCCTTTCAATGGAAATTTAGTCTTAGCATCGCATGCCCACCAAACTTTGATCCCATACCTTGCAGGTTTTGATGGGATATATTGGGTGAACTTTGTGCGCCCACGATACGGAAACAACTGCTCATGGATGCTGATATTTTCATAAGAAAGAAGCATAAAAGAATAAAGTAAATACAAATTTCCAACTCGTGCCATGTGCTTTGCCCAACGGCTATCCAACTCGCTCTTTCGTATAACGAAAATTTGTATATACAAAGTTTATCAATGGTATTTATATTGATTTATACAAAAGTCAGAGAGGAGAGGAGGTTGGGAGAGTTGGGATCTCTTTAATACTATACTCTCTTTGCTTTGCATATGCGTTCATACAAAATGCATAGGGGTCTGGCCAGACACCATGTACCAAAAGTAAGGTGAAGATTTTTTATTTGGCTTTTTTGTCCTGTTCCAAGGACTTTTTTTCAATTATTAATTTATACATCGAAAGCCAACAATATTTTGGGAGATTACCTAAAATTACAGCCATGTACCTAAAATAGAAGTATGCTAAATTGAAGCATGAAAATGAAATATGTCTGGCCAGAACCATGTGCCACTTCGAGGGTTAAAAAAGTTATATATTCACTCCATCCGCCCAATGACACGACAATGTTAAAATCATTAATGATTCACCTAAATTTGCACCACATCCGACTCAGTAGATGTTGTGTTTTTACTACTTCTTCCTCAGCTCTTATTTTGCTGGGTAACTAAATACCTAAACAAATGTATATCCAAGGCAAAGGGTCAAATAAAAAATTAGAAAAGTTATTTTATATGGCGCCCCATTTTTAATGTATCATAACTTTCCCAGCTGACCCCATAATCCAATTTTTAGTATAATGAGTAAATACCTGCCATATAAAGTATTTGACAAATCGCGAAATTTTGAAAAAATTTAACCATAAATATTACTACCGGTTTTGATCACGGTAATTTTAATTAAAAAACGTATGTATGAAAAAATAGCAAAATTAAAAAAAAAAATGCAAAAAATTAGTTATAGTTTAATATATTTCAATTTTCTAATTATTTGAGTTAAGGTTTGTTGTTTTTATTTTATAAAAGTTTTTTTATTTCAATATTTCGCTACTCCTTTGTGTAGCATCTTCAGGAAAATAAATAAACTTTTATGAAATAAAAAAACTTTTATAAAATAAAAACAACAAACCTTAACTCAAATAATTAGAAAATTGAAAAATAAGAAATAAGGTTAAATAAACGAAAATAATTATAGTTTAATATATTTATTTATACTCGTATACTGGATGTAATCTGCGGATGAGTTTAATAATTAATTTGTTACACCATAAAGCATTTTTTAGCAAACCGAAATTATATTGGAGTTTTTTAAATATTTTTTTTCAATGATTATAATCTAGAGACTGTGCTGTTTTTTGTGATACCACAACTTAGCGGTTTTGTTGATACCACAAATCATGCAAGTTTATTAACACCGAGAAATTTCTTTCGATTTTATTTTAAAAGTATTTGAAATTTTTGGTACTGTTTTGTACTTTTTTCAACTTTTTATTTTCAACTTTGTTATTTAACAATAATTTTTTTGTTCGTTTTTTTATATTAAAAAATGTTTCTACAGATGAAAAAAAAACATTTTAAATTTCAAATATATATATTTTTGTTAAAACCAAAAACAAAACTGTGGTTTTTAGTAAAATAAATGTTTAAAAATATTCCTGAATTAGCAGCGATCCTTAAATTTAATTGTATATTATGCATTTTCCTACACTCAGGAAATGCAGAAAATTACACATAAAACAACTACAAATGTAATTAAAACGGCGATGACTACATTTGTCGAAAAAATTTCTAAAAAATGTAGTTATTAAAGAAACAACTGCGATATCAGTAAAAATAACTGTCAAATCAATAAAAAAACGACTAACAAAATATTCTTCCTATATTAATTATTGTTGTATTAGACGGGCTTAAGTCAATTTCGAGGAGCTATATGGAAAGTGTTGTATGTTTTATATATTGGACTCTGCGTTGTCTCTTTAACATTCTTCATAAAATGTTTCATCAGTTTTGTAATATAATTAATAGTTTTGAGGTTTTCTAAATTTTTTTATTATTTTGTTGAATCAAAAAAATAAATAAAATAATAAAAATATTTAAAACTTACACACAAATAAAATATATTCGTTGTGATAACCGAATTTGTCGCCAACTGAATTTTGGTATTCACATGTACTATCGCATTATTCGGTAACAGCGATCGACATTTGTAATTATTTATGCCTACTATATTAGAACAGCATATACAGTACACTCGGCCGAATTTTGTATATACAGTAAAACCCGGTTAAGACGAACTCCGAGGGACCAAAAAAATTAGTTCGTCTTAAGCAAGGTTCGTATTAAGCAGGGTTTTTTTTAACGATAAAAAATATGTATTTATTAAAGCAAAAACAAGATTATTCAGATTTTTACATAAATAAAAGATAAAATTAGCATTTCATGCATTCACAATTAAAATTCTTAATTTAAAAAAAAACTGTTATTTTTATTTTTTTCTGAATGACTGAATTAACGATTTCATTCGTTATAAGTTTTTCTATTACCAAAATATGATTGTCAGCTTCTTCGGCACACGATTTTGTTCAAGTATATTTTTTTATTACAGTTATATTAGTTTTTTGTTTTTATATACATCGAGATTATTTTTATGTTATTTTCAATTTATAACGAGCTTTCAACCTCCGTATATTTACAAAAATAAAGCAAATCAAACATATTAGCTAGGTTGATACTAGTATTTCGATCTGGCTAAAGATCTCATCAGAACCCGAAGTTTTAGAAAAGCTAGAGCCTATATAATAGGCAGAACTTTAACAAAAAACCTATTAATAATCAATGTTGCTCCATTCTTGTCTTCTTAGTAATCAACCACGTGGTTAGGTCTTTTCCTAACAAGCATCATGACGTTACTAAATTTTGAAGACCAAAAATGTTCTATTTATATAAAAAATTTTTAGTGTGTACTCTGGCTCAAGTAATATTTTTTACAGTTATATTAGTTTTTTGTTTTTATATACATCGAGATTATTTTTATGTTATTTTCAATTTATAACGAGCTTTCAACCTCCGTATATTTACAAAAATAAAGCAAATCAAACATATTAGCTAGGTTGATACTAGTATTTCGATCTGGCTAAAGATCTCATCAGAACCCGAAGTTTTAGAAAAGCTAGAGCCTATATAATAGGCAGAACTTTAACAAAAAACCTATTAATAATCAATGTTGCTCCATTCTTCTTTTTATGTTTATTAAGCTATTGTGTACCGTTTGTATATTAGGTACTTCCTCCTCTATTTCGTCTTCTTCATCACTTGACAAATTTTCAACATCGGTAGGATTAACAACTTCCAATATTTCTTCATTTGATAATGTATGTGACGTCAAAACATTAGCATCTATATCAAGAAAGTCATCCACGGGTATGAAATTCATATTAGGTCTATCGCATTAAACGGATAAAGAGTGTACTAAACATGGTAATTTGTATGAAAACGAGTTTTTGGGACTGCTTCAAACAGTTCGTAATAACCGAGGGTTCGTTTTAACCGAGTTCGTATTAAAAGATGTGTTTTATATGAAAATTGTTGTCAAAACGCCGGGACTTTTAAATTAGTTCGTACTAACCGAGGATTCGTCTTAACCGAGTTCGTATTAAGCGAGTTTTACTGTAATTACTAACGAATTAAAAAAAAAAAAACACTGTATATAATATAACTGTGTTTTATTAAATTTGTATTTATAGAAACAAACCATTAGTATATCGCACACCTAGTTCAAAAGTGACTTAACTCAAATTTTTAATTTTTCGGGTTTATATGCTTAAACTATGCACAATACACTTGTTTATCTATAAAAAAATATCAGTGTATTTTGTTGTTGTTAACTGTTGCTAAAAAACAGTTATGTCGTTCTTTATGTTTCAATTGGTATAAAGATGCAAATATTTTTTTCGATTTCTGAAAAATGAAAAATTTTGAGTTGAGTCACTTTTGATATTTGTGTGCGATATGACAACAAAATTATTAACGTTGAAAAAAACTAAAACTAATATCGAAAACATAAATTACCACGCTAAATATTCAGCCTTTCAAATTTTCAGCCGCAAATTGTCTTATTTTCTTCTGAAACAGAATTCCTACTAAGATTTCATATGTACACTAAGGATATTATGTAGGTAAAGCAGCAACGACAGCAAATATAGTCAAAAACATATTAAATTTCACTTGAAGAAAGGACTACTAACATTTCATTAAATTCAACTAACATTTGTCATTTGTTTTTACTGTTCAAAAAATTACTAACAATTGTATGTAGAAAATATGTTAGTAGAAAATAAACAAACATTTATTTTTTTAAATAACAAAAATCTACTGTAAAAATTAATGTAAAATCATAAAACAGTCATTTGTTGTGGTTGGTTTTTTTAAATGAACTAAAATTTCAGTAAAAAATTTAATTTCTTCTACAAATGACATTGAAAATAATGAAACTGTCAATATATTTGGACTCTAAATTTTATTCCAGACAATATTTCATTTCATTTATGTTTTCTGCCAAAATTATTTTTTTAATTTAATTTTGGTTGGGTTTACCAATTATTGAAATATTGCAGCATAAATTTGGTTGTATTTTAAAATTCTTGAATGGAAGAATATTTTTACTGTTCTAATTAATAAAATTCTACAATCGGTGTAAAATTTCTTACTGTGCAACTGATTTTATGTATTTTCAACCGATTTCCAACTATGTAATTAATTTTCTGTTTTATTATTATTTTTGTAGCTTTTTGCGAAGTTATCAAAATAACTGCTCAAAACAACTGTTACTAAAATACGGTATTTTAGGTTAGTTATTTTTTTAATAACTGTAAAAAATAGCTTTTACATTTCCCCATAGTATAATGACTACAATTACAGTTAAAATGACTTATACCGTTTACTGCACGAATAATTGACATGTAGTTACGGCAAGGATTTTTTGAGTGTGCACTGTCAAAACCTTAATAAATATTTATTTTGAACTCTCCGGAAATTTACTGGAAATCCCTACACTCATAAAAATAAGTTAGTAAAACATCTTTCAGCAAATTTTTTCCTAAAATTATGTTTTAAACTAAATTTTTAGTTATATTTAGTCAGCACTTAACTGTTTTGAACTAATGTTTTACTAATGTTTTACTAATTTATTTTGCTAAAAAAAATTGTGCTGATTTGCACATCAATAGCGTGAACGACAACCAGATTAAAAGTTATACGCAGAATGAATTAGATGTCAAGATGTAGTAGTGACGAGGAAAATTATACTAAAAAGTACAACTCTAGTAAGCCACACAAAAAAATCAACCATGGAAGATTTTGTATCTGTTTTTCATACATAAAACAAAATTGTGGATTGAAACAACTTAAATTTTGTGTTTTCATCGGCTTGTGAATGTAATTGTCTATTAATTAAGTAAAAGACAAAATAAAATATTTAAATTTAAAAAGGATTAAATGTGTATTTGAAGCCAAATTGAGTGGTCAAGTTGCAAACAAATATACAGCAGGTAGACAGAATAAAGCGAAAGACAAAGACATCATAGGTAGATTTTTATGTTTCCTTTTTCTTATTGCAAAAAAAAGATTTGTATATGTTACATTTTGTTATTTTTTCGTTTCGTTTCTATAATTCTCTGCGTCATTAGTGTTCCTTTAAAAGATAGCATCATTGAGACAAGCATTGTAAATAGTTGAAAGATAATTTTGTTTATGTTATATATAATTATTTCTATATATTTGCAGATATTACATTAATTCACGTCGTCAATGTGGGAGTAAGAAAATTTTTATATTTTGTAACGTATTGTATATTATTTTAAAAAGAATCACAAAAAATGTTTCAGATTTTCAGCAAATAAATTAACTAAAATATAAATTTTCTACAAATTTTTTGAGTTTTTTTCAGTCTACTAATATTCAGCAATAATTTTATTAATGTTTAGCAAGTGTTTTTTAATTTCTAATCAACTAAGTTTTAGCAAAACTTTTGCTGAATCTACTAATTTTGTTGCTAAAAATTAGCTCACTAATTTAGCAATGACATTAGCAATTTTTTTGCAAGCACCCTCCTGACTAAAATTTTACTGACTCAGCAAAATTTTTTACTGACTTTACAAACTTTTTTATTTGAGTGTAGCTAAAATATACTATTTCGTATTGAGGTTTTAGAATGTGCTCATGCTCACAATCGAAACTTTAAAATCGCTAAACCGATTTTGAAAAATGTTTTTAAATTGATAAATCGGGGTTTTGTGGTTCTTTAAAGAATTCTTTTCAAATTCAAATATATTTTTCTTAAAGAGTTAACCCAGAAAAACGACAAGCACCACTGGATTAGTTGTTTCTGAAATAGGTTAACCCATTAGGTGGCCCGGTTGTTAGGTTTTCAATTATCACAGCTCTATCAATTAAAATGTTGAGTAGTACTTTAATAATCCGTCATTGCCGTTCCTAACAATCTATGTTTTTTTTTTATTTTACCGGCATGCGCATCTTTTTGTAAATGTTATCATCAGGGCAACCAGAAATATGCTCTAAAAAATCGATTAATGCCCTAAAAATGGAAAATAATCTCTTAAAATTAAAAGAAAAAAAGATTTTTCTTTTAAATATTTTTATTTTAAAATTTATTTTTCATTACAGTTGAAATAAATTTTGTGAAATTTATTTCAGTTGCTAACAAAAAAGGAGATAAAGGAATATTTATACTAAAATCGGTATAGTCATAAAACAGGAAACTGAAATTTTCCAAAATTTATTGAATTTCTGAGTTCCCCAGTTAATAAAGAATAAAAACGATTTAAAAAAAGTTTTTTTTTTGAAATATTATTTTTCGATGAAATAAAAAATATGGGAAAATTAAAAAAAAAAAATTGGAAAAATATGCTCAAAAAATACATTTTTGTTCTAAAAATTACAAAAATATTCTCAAAAATAAGATTTTTTTTTTATCAAAAATATGCTTCTAAGATCAAAATATACAAAAATATGCAATAATATGCTATTAAGAGCAAACTATGCAAAAATAATATGCCCTAACAAATAGATACCAAAATTCGTCAAATGTCTTATCCAATTTTCAATGCGACACACAGGAATAAACAAGATACAGCATATTTCTGGTTGCCCTGGTTATCATTCATACATATTTACTAATTTAAGAGTCATACACATTTAGACAAACATACAAGTGTACCTATGATTTAGATTTATCTATGGCAGAGCTGGCAAAACTATGACTCGTCTTTTTGGTGGCACGCATAGTTTTCTTAATTAATAAAAAAAAAAACAATTTTATTAGAAAACCAGCAACAATTCTGCTAAAGTAAATATTAAAGTTTTTAAAATTTATTATCGATAATGTGAGCTTTAAAACGATTATGGTGAAACCTTTCTAAAGATTGTAAATCACCTTTTAAATGTTTCAAAAATTTTCAAAAACTGCAAAATTACGATTAGTAACCGTTTTTTCAGAAATCAAGGTACCACAAGTTTTAAATATTTAATGTACAGAAGTATTTCGGAAGATAAATACACCATTTTCAATATTTTTTCAGAAATAAAGCGCCAAGCGAATTGAAAAGTGTATTTTAATGGTAACTTATAAATTCAATTAGTACAACAATATTTACATTAGAACTCTGAATATTTTGGGTGTTGTAACTAAAATTCAGTTGAATTAACCGAACTTTGTTGTGAAAACTAATGTTAAGTTGTGCCAGCCGACTGTAATTCGTAATAACCGAATTTTAGTCGTTAGTTGGCAAAAAGCTAAATTTTTCTCTGTGTGTAATTTTATTTCAGAAACTATCAAATTGTATTTCAGATTAATTCATTGGAATTCGGAAATTATAAGTTGAATTGCATATTTATCAATTGATTTTCAAAACCTATCAATTGGACTTCAGTTTTATCAATTGTATTTCAGATAGTACTAATTGAATTTATTAATTGTTTTTCAGAAATCATAAACTGTATTTCAGATTTAACAATTGTATTTCAGATATTATCAATAGCATTTGGAAAATTATCAACCCAAGCAAAAAAAAAATATTTTGTCAATTTTCGTATCCGAAAAATGAGAATATCTAATTCTATCATATTAGATCTAATCTGATACAATTAGACATTATTTGATACAATTAGATCTAATTTGATAATATTAGATATAGTTTAATACAATTATATCCGAATTTTGTCATCATCCAGTTGTATCAAATTATATATAATGAGATACAATTATATTTAATGAAATACAATTGTAAAGAAATATATATAATTACATGTGACATATCTAACCATATTTAGAGCGATATATAATTAGATATTTTTACATATTGCACTATATGAAGTGTATATAATTATATATCTGAGATAGTATGTTATATAATTTTATATGAATATATATTTCCAATATATCATTACGAATAATTGTATGTAGTAATATATAACTAACTATATCAAAACTTATTTGCTTTTGAATTGTTTTTTAGGAAAATTCCTATTTTATTTCAGAAATGGTCAATTGTATTTTGAAAAATATGAAATGTATTTCATAAATTCTATTTAATAAGTTCTCAACAGTTTTTCAAGAATTATTATTAGTTTTTAAGAAATTTTGAATTGTATTTCAGAAATTATGAATTATATTTCAAAGCTAAAAATATATTATAGAATGGATTATTTATAATTTAATAATTAAGAACTATTGAATATTTCTAAAAAATATATTAATTTTAAAATACAATTGATAATTTCTGATAAACAATTAACAATATCTGAAATACAATTAATAGTTTCTGAAATTTAATCAATAATTTTATTACAGAGTTAAAACTATGATCTAAATATTTTATAGGATGTATTATTAATAACTTCTAAATTGCATTTGATAATTTCTGATATACATTAGATCATTTTTGAGTTACAATTAATATTTGCAAAAATACAAATGAAGGGCTTATTGTAAAAACTTGATAAGCCTTATTTTATTTAAAGTTTGTTATCGAATTTTAAAGTTGGAGAAATTCAAAAATATGACTTTTGCAGGACATTTATACTCTAGGTACTTGTAATAATTGATTATGCAAGACTTATATCATATACTAGTCAATGAATGTCTAGAAAATAAAGAAAATCCATAAAACAGCAAATGTGGCTTATCATGTTTTTACAATAAGCCCTTCAATTAATAATTTCTGAAATACATTTTAAAATAAATATAAAAAAGAATTGACAAGTATGAATATCAATTGATAATTTCTGAAATACAACTGTTAAATATTAAATTCAATTAATAATTTCTGAAATACAATTCATAAATCTGAAAACCAACCCATTATTTCTGAAATACAATAATTGTAATAAATTTAAATTTTGTACAAAAAATTTCTTGGCATTTTGGATTGAAAGAAGTTCAAATGTTTCAAGGAAAAAAATCGCACAATCAGAGAAGTGAAAAAGTGCCAAAAAATTGTAGAAAAGTGAAAAATAGTCTGCAGTATAACTATATCTAAAAAAATTAATATGAAGATGACATTAAAAGGTTCTCATACAGAAAGTGCTTTCAAAAGATAAATAATCTTAGGGTGGCACGCGATATATTTTTACAAAATAATTTATTTTTTGTGGCACGCAACGAAAAAAGTCTTCCCATCCCTGATCTATGATATGAATTTTTCTACATACATTAACGACACTTATTTAGGTGACAAATTGTTACATGTATCTGGATTGTAGAGGGTGTCAGTAACCGTCTCCCCCTTTTTTAAACGATTTTTTTTTCAATTATTAAATCTCATCTTATCTAAAGAACATTTCGTATAAAAAATCTCAATGTAAATATAACTGATTTATCTATCTATGTATATATATAAAAGAATAACGTTACTCACTCACTCCTTGAATGACTCAACATCGCCCAGCCTATACAAATGGGGTTAGGAACTTGAAATTTAGTATGGAGGTCCATCTTCCAGCGTAGACGTCCGCTAAGACGGTATTTTTTGAAATTCCTACGGGGAGGGGCAATAACGCCCTGAACAAACCCCTTGGGATAGGAAGCTGACACTCTCAATATATATTCTTTTGGATATGACCCAACTCCATGGAATTTTGCCCATAAACGTGGTAAAATTATGGCTAACAGGTTAAAAAGTCTATATCTTGGCCTCCTGGCAAAACCGTGGGTTACCAATCAGAAGTAGACATCTTAAATACACATCTGTACAGAGCGGGTTTTTTGAAATTTCTAAGGGGAGGGGATGTAAGGAAAAGTATCCCCTTTGGCGGTCTGGCCAAACCGCTGAAGCTAGGAATTTTAAAATTGGTATTGACGGGATTTTTTGAAATTTTCATGGCGAGGGGCAAAAAGGGGAAAATCTAACCCTTGGCGGCCTGGCCAAACCGCTGAAGCTAGAAACTTTAAATTTAGTATGTGCGTTGCAAATCTGGAGCAGACATCTGGATAGAGGGGATTTTTGCAAATTCCTACGGGGAGGGGAAAAATCTCCCTCTTGGCGGCCTGGCCAAACAACTATAGGGAGGAACTTGAAATTTGGTATATGGGTACCTTATCACGAGTAGATATCTGTATTGACGGGATTTCTGGCAACTCCTCTTGGCATTCTGACCAAACCGTTGATTCTAGGAATTTGAAATTTGGTACGTGAGCTTCTAATCAGAAGTAGACATCTCTATAGAGCGAATTTTGGAAACCCTATCCAAATCCCTTTGGTCAGAAATGTGACAATTAAAATATGCTTGTTCGAATATGAGCTATCTCATTTATATGATACTTTCTTGATTCCTGGCCAGCAGTCTGGAAAATATTGAGGTTAACATAGGGAAAACTCTCCCATTGGCGGCCTTATAATTCGATATGTGGGTTCCTTATCACAAGAGATGAGAAATATGACTAAAAGGTTGAAAAAGTCGCACCCTTGGCGGCCTAGTTAAACCGCTGAAGCTAGGAACATAAAATTTGGTAAAATTAGGACGAGACATCTGTATTGATGGGATTTATGGAAATTCCCACGAGGTACTTTACACGAGTAGATAGACATCTGTATAGAGCGTATTTTTGGAAGTTTTTACGGGGACAAAAATGGTCAAAGTCCCCAAATTGGCGGCCTGCCCAAACTCCTTTGACTAGAAATTAGGAATTTTAATTTTATATCCAGCATCGTGGTAAAAATAGAGGTTAAAAATAGAGGTTAAAATTTGGTAAAATTAGGACGAGACATCTGTATTGATGGGATTTATGGAAATTCCCACGAGGAGAAGCCAAAAGTGGAAGTCTCAAGAGTAGACATCTGTGTAAAGCGGGTTATTGGAAATAAGGTATGTGAGTACTTTACACGAGTAGATAGACATCTGTATAGAGCGTATTTTTGGAAGTTTTTACGGGGACAAAAATGGTCAAAGTCCCATCCTTTCTTTAACCGCTTAATGAAGAATCTTGAGATATGGTATGTGGATTCCTGATACCGAGTAGACAGCCCCTTAAATTTTTGGAGATTCCTACTGGGAAAGCCAAAAAGGGGTATAGTCTGCCCCTTGGCGGCCTGGCAAACCCGTTTAAGCGGCTTACTTTGGTGCGTAGGTCTTTGATTTCTAAAATTTAAATCATATTTTAATTGGAATATGTCTCAAATCACTGTTTAGGTTCTTTTATAATATTCACGAGGAGCGTAATAAAAATTTTGGTACAATGGCAAAAAAATAAAGTTCGATAAGTTTGTTCTTCAATCCCCCTAGGAGGGGTGTAAAGTATCCCCACATGCGTATACCCTTTTAGTAAGAAATCATTGTTGTATAAGCTAATTCACTGATAATTTATATTTTTGAACTTTGATAGGAACGGCTTGAAATGCGGGCTTATTTGGGGAAATTTCTGTTCCTAAAAGCTGCTAAAGTAATGATCTTAAAATTTGGTTTGTCAATGCACACAGCATAAACGTTGAATTAAGGAATTATACTTTGGTACAGGCATCCGCTAAAACTGGGTATACAAACATGCTGCACAAAAAGAGGAAGTCTTCCCCTTAACCTCTTGCACAAACGATTTAGGCAATAAGTCTAAAGTTTAAAAAAAAAAAAATTTTAATTTAATTATTCGGTTGCTGCAACCGAATCAATTCTGTGGGATGAAATCTTCCGATTTGTATGTGAGTGTATAAATGGGGTTAGAGATTAGATCAGAAGGCACTATGCACCGCGACCAATGTAGGTCTTTTGTGCTGCCTAAGGTTACCTACAGATTCAAGCTACCTATAAAGCCAATTATCCTATTAGGCAAAATGTTCGCGATGTCGGAAGGCGAAATGAAGCGATCACCTAGAAACCTAAGTCTCCTATCACAAAGCCTGGGACATTCGCAGAGAACATACTCCGAGGTCTCAGACACCATCTCGCAAAACCTACACATATCCGTGTCCGATTGACCCTTCTTGTGCAGATGGTATCTGAGACTACAGTGTCCAGTAGACCATTTGTGGCCTTAGGCCCCATGTTGGGGTTGAAAAGAAAGAAATTCCACCTATATAGACCTATGAATTCCATTAAGGTAGAAATCTGAAGTTTGCAATCACAAAATCATCCACATAAAAAGGATAAACTAATTTGTAGAAATAAATTCCTTAAAAAATAATTTATTTTCCTTCCTAACATATTCTGATATATAAAACTTCCGGTAACGAAGTATTGGGCTTTTAAGCTCGTAAATTATATTTAAACAATTTAAATGGCAAACTGAGAGTGCAGTATTTGATTTAAGCACATAAATTTATAAAAAAAAACGCTTTCAGCGATTTTTTTATTTATTTATTTACCGAGATTTATGCTGTAAAATTTAAGTGATCACAACAAGTTGATCTTATTCATCGAAATTTCCTTTTGCAAGGGTGGTATCCGGACGCGAATGTAATGTAGAGGAGAAAAAATTAGTGATTAGTCATGTCACGAAATCATACCTGTAGCCCAGGTCCTAAACAGATAAATATTTTTTGTACGATAAAGAATACCTAGCGCTATTAGCCAACAAGACAGTTTCGTTAAAAATTTCCAAGTATATAAATTTGCTGACTTTTGAACCGCTAATTACCCCCAGGAAGGGTGTAAAATTTTACACCAACATTTTTCTAAAGTATTTTTATCCATTCTCTACCTGCCTATGAAAATCAATTTGATGTACACTGGCTTAGCTATATTTTTGAAAGATGGTATTTAAATACCCAAAAGGTTAAAAAAGTGGTGTCAAAAGTGACCCAATTTTTTTTTTTTTTTTTGTATACTTTTATATTGTTTTCGAAAAACAAGTGCAGATTTTGTATCAAATGAGAGGTATATTCAAGATCTATGAAGAGGAGACAAATAAATTTTGAAAAGTTTTTAAGTTTTTAATATGTTTATTGGAAGTCAAACTAACAACAACTTTCCTCCCATACAAATGTGGTAAGGAGTGAGATCGAATAAATCCTAACACAGATTATCACTTATAACTTTTTTTATGTTTAAAAGTGAACTTTTTTTTTTTGAAAGTGACAGTATTGGTAACTTACTTTGTAGCCTTCATCAATAATTTAAAAAAAATCTTAATATAATTTAATGTTTCTAAGTTCTAAACAATTACGCATATTTTTTTCTACGAAATTTAAGTTTTTTTTTGTAAAAATGCTACTTTTTTTGTTTTCACTTTTTGTTCGAAGTCCATTTGTAAACAAAGTAATTATCCGATTTAGCTAATAATTTATACACATCATCTGGCGATGATGTTATAAGTGATAATCTGTGTTAGGATTTATTTGATCTCACTCTTTATTAGAAAAACAACATTTTTTAATAACAAAAATGTTCCCATATGCACGGATATGTTTTATATATCAGTGGATGCGGCTTTAAAATATTTATTTTCTTTGTTGCTTTACAAAAAGTTTGATCAGTTTCATGATGGACAATACAATTATTTCTTTGGCATCAACCAAATCTTCAGTTGCCTGTAATTGAAAAAGATAATTGGCTTAACTCAAACCGAGACATTACATACAACAGACAAAATAAACTCTATGAGTATCTTTTTGTCTGCCTTTGTGTATAAACTGGCTGATCTGGTAACCCTAATTATAAAATCAAAAACTATTTGGAAAACAATTATGCATGTCGATATACTTTGTATGTCAGTGCATATAATTTGTATGTCAGTACATTTTTATATAAAAATGTACTTTTTATTAAAAATGGACCTTCTATTTTAAAAAAAGTACCTTTTATAAAAAAAAGTACCTTTTACATAAAAACTTTTTTATTTTAATTCAAATCGTTTTAAAAAAGAATCACTTGTTTTAGGGCGACTAACTTATCTAAAAAAATAACTAGCGTTTAACTTTAACTACAGATATTTCCATAAAAATTTGACATTCATAACTATGGTAAAGCCCTAAGCTTTCGTTAATTTTAGATAAGTTAGCAGGTCTTAAAGCTTTATATTTGTTGTACAGTTAAATTAATATTCAAAAGGTGTCGTCTTTGTTTTTATAAATTTTTGTTAAAGTGCGTTCGTTAACTTTAATTAATATTATCCAAATTATATTGTTAATAATTTCCAAGTCTATATATATAATTAAAGGTTACACCACAAGGTCATTAATTTATGATACTCGAATATTATTAGAACGTGTTAGAATGTGAATGTAGTTCAAAAACTTAATTGTCAGCAAACATTTCGACAATTGATTGGACATTAGAAATAGTAATAGAAATGTACAACAAAAATAAGCACGGCCAACAAATCTGGTTGTGTTTGAACAAATACGAAAAACGAATAGAAATTAATTTTAGAAATCAATTGTTGCTATCTTTCCATTCATGATAGCCATTAAAATAATAATGACCATAAAGATATTGAAACCAAACAAATTCATTCACAAAAATACATTAACAACAAAAATAACGTTTAATTAAAATTATATAATAAGAACACAACAACACAATAGCGACAACAACAACAACACAACATTTACACAAATTCTTACTCTGACTGGTCTGGTCTACTACGGGGTAAATTGGTATGACGTTATTTATAATACCGCAGAACAAAAATATATAAATACTAATTCAAAATACGTTACATTTTATTTAGACGCTCGTATGTATCGACACAAGATTTCCATATCAACTTCTGCGAGATTTTCTTAAATTTGTACATTAATTGTTATATTTCTGATATTTATACTGTTTTTTTTTTTGTTTTTCGTTTTCTATTTGTTTATAAAGTTTGAGGTATTTGTTTTTTTTTTTTTAATTTTTAACGTCTTTTTTTTAACAATTGGTTAATATGTGTTTTTTGTTTGTTCTTTTTGTTATGTTTATATTTCATTCCAAACAATGGTAAAAAACAAAAGTTCGCTAGTCAGTCTGTGTGTCTATTTATTCAATAGCAATACGACAGCTGTGACGTATGATTAATATGCACAATTAGTGTTGGAAAGTGTTAAGAAATGTATATTAACATACAGTAGTGCAAAAGTTTTTTTTTTTGCACACACTTAAGCAGCATTTACAATGTAACTGTAAATTTTACATTTACCATGGAAATCTTGTTTAAACTGGATTTCGATCATATGGTTGTGTAAAAACTGATGCGGGAACTAGATTTCGAAATCTAGTTTAATGTAAATATTCAGCTTTATAAAATTTTATATAAAACTTAATAAAAATATACACTAAAAGAAAAAAATTAGTAAACATGTTAGCTAAAACTACTACAAAAATTAAAAAAATGACGTTGCGGAAAAACGTAAAAAATTAGCACATTTTTTTTTTTTGCAAATATTAGTAAGATAAGAATAGTAAAAATCATTGTTGGCAAACGCTAACACTAAAATACCGATAACAATACAATACCGTTCCAACAAACTATTCACCGTTTCAACAAACAATTCTCACGCTATTCATCCATTTCAGCTATTTCCTATTATTGGTGATACGAATTGTCAAATTATGGTAATTATTGGATGGCGTGTGAATTAAGCTTGATTCATACGCTATTTTCTATTATTTCCCAGTATTTTGTCATTTTCAAAAGAGAATTTACAATAATTTAACAATTCGTATCACGAATAATGGGCAATAGTAGAAAAGGATGGATAGCGTGTGAACTGATCATTAACCTTAAAATAACACTAACGAAATAACTTCAAATGCCGATAACCCTAACATATCCTAACGAAATAACTAAAAATACCCTTAATCTTAAAATACCCTAAAGAAATAATTGTAAAATATCGTTAACCTTAAAATGTCCTAACGAAATGCATACTTTAAAACAAAAAGTAAATTTTGTTAATCATAAATATATACAATCATACATATCGTTCATCCCATGCAAGGATACTGAAAATTTAGCATTTTTCACATCCGACTTTCTTTATATTGTGAACAGGAAAACGCGCATGGAGCAATATAGACATTACCGTTTTTAGATCTTTAAAATTTAAAATACGCGCGATTTTGTTTACGTTTTTAATTTTGAAAAAACTCTAACAAAGTTGAAAACTAGTGAACAAAGTTGAAAGCTTCTGAAAGATGCGATTGCTATCTGAAATCTAAAAAAACTTATTCTTTCAAAATTGCATTTTTACTGTTGTTGCAATATTGGAATGTATTTTGCACTTTTTTATTTGTTTTTAATATTGTGCATATATCTGTTATATGCACAATATTAAAAAATTAAGAAAAATAACTAGGGTTTGTGGTATGTGAATTACCGGAAAAATTGCGTCGGAATTCCGCGGGAAAAATTTTAAAATTTCCCGGGAAAAGGGAAAAATTTTATTAATTAATTAATATAGCAGTAATATTTTATTTCTAATCATTTTTTTAATTGATTTTAATTTATACAACTTTAAAGCCCAAAAACGCTATAAAAAACAGTAATTGACAAATTTATTAATGACGCACATGTCACAGTCCTGGAGATGTTAGTGGAAATTTTGAATCCCATAGGAAACGCACTATGCCAACGCGATTCTAATGTCCTAGTAGCTGTTGCTATTATAAATAAAGTTTTTGAAAGAAAAAGTTAACCAAAGGCTTAATGACATTAGAATTAATAAAGTATTTATAAACTCCCGGCAACTTTAATGCCAATTCTAAAACATCAAAAAGTTCATTAAAATTTTATGCTGAACCAATTTATAAACTACTGTTTGAAATGTCCTGCAGTGACAATGACATATCTGATAAAAGTTTAAAACTGAAACTAAAAACGATATAGACAATACAAAGGCTTATTCAAAAAAGCGAAATTCAAATCATAGGAATTCATTAAAGAAAGACATAACTTTATATGAAGCATGCAATATTCGGACTAAAAGATTAGACAATTTATATAATGCTCTATTAACAATAAAGCCAACATCGGTAGATAGTGAAAGGGTATCTCTGTTTGCCGGGAACTTTGTCACGAAAATTCCAATTGGGATGTCTAGCAATTTACTAAAAGCTGTATTAATATTAAAAATTTCTTTTTTAACGAACTGATGCAATATTTATTTAATATTAAATGATATTTATATTTATTTTAAAATGATCTCAAATTATTTAATTAATATGTTTTTGTTTGAATTGTCAATACAAAAATTCAATGCATATGTGCTTAAATATTTAATTTATAATAAAAAAAAAAAAAACCGAATGAAACGGTTGCCAACCCAGCCAAAGATAAATCTACAAATATTTAGTTAATCTACAAATATTTAGTTAATCTACAAATATTTAGTTATATTTGAGCTAAATTTTAGTTAATTGAACGTAATAAATTAATTTGCTAAAATCAGCAAAAAGTTGTTAACTATTAGTAGACAAAAAATAAAAATAGTGTGAAATTTTTCGATCTGAATCAGCAATCTACAATTTTTTTTTAGCAAAAATGTCTGTTGATTTTAACAAAATATGCTGCTGTTTGCATTCTATTAAGTTTATGTTGGATATAGCAAACATTCTGTTAATATTAAGCTTGATTCACACGCTATCCACATGTTATCCTCCTCTAATATCTTCTATTTTAATATCTACTATTTCCCAGTATTTTGTCATTTTCAAAAGAGAATTTACAATAATTTGACAGTTGGCATCACCAATAAGGGGAAATAGTAGATATTGATGGATAGCGTGGGAATTGTCATTTACAGTTTTTGTTTGGTCTTTTTAGTCTACAAATATTTAGTAAACTTTTTTTGCTAATTTTAGCAGAGTAAAGTGATATTTTCAATTAACTAAAACTTAACTCAAATATAACTAAAATTTTGTAAAGTTCTATTTTTGTTGTTCTTATTTTATTAATATTTATCAAAAAATATCTTCTAATATTATCAGTTTTTTAAATAGATTTTCCTAATTTTTAATATTTATTATTTACAATAATTTAAAAAAAAATCAAATAATGATGTTTCAATTACAAAATAGTTACAAAAATTGTTTCTACAAATCTGTGAATTACGGAAATTTCGGGAAATCCCGCTCAAAATTTCCGGGATTGCGGGATTGAAAAAAAAAGCCTACTGCAACGTATTTTTGAACCATTGATGGTAACCGATCGGTAAGGTTAACGCTATTTTCTTTTATTTGGGTAAAGGTATTTTAGGGGTAACGATATTTCAGTTATTTCGGTTACGGTTTTTTTAGCGTCAACGGTATTTTACTTATTTGTGTAACCGTATTTTAGTTATTTCGGTGACGGTATTTTAGCGATAAGAGCATTTCAGTTATTTCAGTAACGGTATTTTAGCGATAACGGCATTTCAGTTATTTCGGTAACGGTATTTTAAGAGTATTGGTATTTTAGTTGTATTGCTAACGGTATTTCAATTATTTCAGTAGCGGTATTTTAGGGATAACGATAGTTAGTTGAAAGTGTTTTGAATCAATAACCGTATTTTAAAGGTATTGCCTGGCATTCATGTTTTTAACAAATTTTCATGATTGGTAACTAATTCGAAACTGATATTGGTAAGGATAACTCTATTTTGTTTTAGTTCGGTAACGGTATTTTAGGGATAACGATATTTCAGATATTTCGGTAACGGGTTTTTAGCGTTAACGGTATTTTACTTGTTTCGGAAACGGCACTTTAACGGTATTTTAGTTATTTCGGTGACGTTATTTTAGGTATAACGGTTTTTGTGTACATACACACCGATATTTTAAGCCCTATTATGCCCGAGTTCCAATGACTGGCTAGTTGATGATAAAATTTTGGGGGAATATCCATTTACATCGATTTTTGTTTTTCCGATCTAGTCACATTATTTTGGTAACGGTATTTTAAGGATAACGCTATTTCAATTATTTCGTTAACATTATTTTAGCAATAACGGTATTTTTGTTATTCCGGTAACGTTATTTTAAGGGTATTGCTATTGTAATTATATCGGTAACGATAGTCAGTTGAAAGGGGTTAGAATCGATAACAGTATTTTAGTGGTATTGCCTGCCCATTCCAGTTTTTAACAAATTTTTAGTAGCTTATCCTGCTTCTTTTAAAGGTTTATTTCTATGAGTATATAATATTGCAAAGTATTTATAATTTTATTAGAAGACATTTTTTTAAAAAGTACATCCTTTACCAAAATTCCTTTAAGGTACACACATTTTTAATTATTAGGTACACTCATTAACAATTCCTTTAAAATGAAAAAAAAAACAGACTTTTCAGATAATAAAAATAAAAACAAATTGCTCAAAGATTAGATATTAGTAAACCCTTCTGTTTCAAATTCAAGATCGAATCCGCTATTACTTTAGCGGAAGCTTTTAAGTAACCACCGCTCAAAAGCATGACAATAGGAATTTGTCTGGAGCGGCAAGTAGCAAAAACGAATTCATCACGTTCGATAACACCCTTTAAAGCAAAAAGGAGAGTAACCAATTAAACATAAAATAAAATTATTCAAATTGCTTTACACACCTGAGGCGTTATTGAAAGATAACCCAAAGGATCACCTTCTAAGATATCAGTGCCAGCATTATAAACCACCAATTGGGGATGAAATTCTTGTAAAGCAAAATTAAAACCCCTGCGGAAAAGAAAAGTATTTAATTAAAAATGTTGAGTCATTCCAAAAAATTTTATTCGATTTTAGGCGTTTTGTAAAATGGATGTGTTTGAATTTCATTGAAAGTGTGCTCAGCGATATTCCACCATCCTATGATGTATGTTAGGCTGCTCCTTAAAATCAAACGTCGAATTTTTGACTGGACAACGCGGGGTTAGATTAAAAATCATAAAAAAAATAATATTTTCGAAAATTTTCGAAAAAAAATTAGGATTTTGAAAATTTTCCGATTTTCAAAAAGAACATTTTATCAAAAAAAATTTTTTTTTTTAAACATAAAATAAAAAATATTAATAAATGTTTTTTGTAATGAAAATGAAAAGTATTCAAGTTCGAGGCCATACTCTATATTTAGTCCTAACTAATCTAATCTATAGAGTTTTTTGTTTTCAAATTTATTAATTGACAACTTTCAGGAATGTGTTGATAGATCTATTTCGGGAATTTTCGAACTTGAATAATTTTCATTTTCATTGCACAATTAAAGGTCGAAAAAACATAATTTTTATTTTTAATAAAAATTGTATCAAAAATGTTTTTTGTATTATATTTAACCTGAAATTCGCCGAAAAAAATATTTAGTTATTATAAGATTGTTAATCCTTAATTATTTTTTCAAAGCTCTAATTATAAATATAAAATTTAAAACTAAATTAAATGTTGCAAATATGTATTAATTAATTTTTGGCGTTTTTCTTTAAACACGCGGGAGTAAAAAAAATAATACTGAAGGGATCCATCAATCCACTTAGCATCTGGACAGATTTAATTTTAGCGGATTTGAAGGAAAGTCAGAATTTTTGATAAAAAAGAAGAAACTAATTTCGCATTGTAAATTACTTTATTTGATCACAATTACTCAGTTTCCAAACAATAAATATTTGGAGCATCGTTAACCCATGTTTTCCCCACACTCAAAGGAAAATCTTCATCATATGTAAATGTTTCATTAACTTTCGTTCAATGTAACTTTTCATAGTATTTATGAAACATTTAATAAAAGTGCATTTCATCATATTTATGAAATGTTTCAGTATATATATATGAAGAATATTATGTAGTAGTAAAGAATTCATTATTTTTGTGAAGAAAAAATTCATAGAGACCATGATATGGTCAATACAATTCATGTTGTTGATGAAGTGTTTCATAAATATTGATGAAATTGTTACACTGAACGGAAATTGATGTAACATATTTCTGTTTTTCTCTGGGTGAAGGTTAAAAATGTCGAATAAAATAAAGTTGATGAATATTTAAATTTTTTCAATTAAAAAAAAGCAACATTTTGTATACACGAGGCAAGAAACAGATATTTTTATGTTATCCACATTTTTCGCTGGCTGAACCCAAATAGTTGCCAGAAATTGCTCAGCATCAAAATCACCCCATGTACAAAATCCAATATCGATTTTTATGTAGCGGATAGTCTTAGAGACGTCCCGGAATAGTACCAATTAAAAAAACTAAAAACTCGATTAGAGTTGTGCTTAATAGTTCATAGCTCAATTCGTTCATTTGCATTTAATGAACTAGTTCGATCTTTTAGTCCATATGTTTGTTCGACATTTTCTTTTAAATTACCATAGTAAACAAATTTATATATGGTCTTATGTTTTGTCACCATATCCTATTATGTTTCTTATGTGGTAACATATATAACGATATATTATTACTGTGCACTCGCGAAAATATGAACACCCTAAAATATGAACACCCTAAAATATGAACATTTTTTTCTTCCATTGACTACTCTAAAATATGAACAACTTAGTGCCAAAGCTTTAAAATATGAACAGCTTATTTTTGTATTTTTAACGTATTTTTCGCAATATAACTTTTAAATTTTGTTTCTTTTTCAAAAATGAATTGTTTTTTTTAATCCAATAAACAATAAATAAAAAATTTAACATAAGAAACTTTTATTTTTATTGGAAAAACGTTTTTAAAGGTAAATTAGATGACATTCGCAAATATGAACAATCTTGCAAAAGTGAACTGGCTTGGTTTTAATTAGTTCATATTATCGCGAGGTCACTGTATATATTGACCTTTACAAAATTAGATATTAATCATTAGTGTCAGACTGAACTCACTTTTTTCTGGCCAGATTTTTAATGTTCGGCCGAAACCGAACTTTTAAATTTACTTTTTAATTTGAATAAAACGTGAAATTTGGTAATTTTGACAACGAAATTTGTTTAAAAAATATGAAATAATGAGTTGAATTATATTAATATTGTCTTTTGAAATACTGGAGCTTTGTTATTTTTAATAAAATATATAATGAATTTAACACAAATTCTTGTGCTATTAATCATAACTCTAATATCGATGTGTTGATTTTCAAAGAAATCCACATTCACATATCCGTAGACGATATCGAAATTTTTTGGAATGACTGCTATAGTATTCAATGACATACGTACTTTTTTAATTTCTTTAGATATTCTCTATTAGTTATTCTTGGTTGTAATTCCACGGCATAACGTATGGCCAATTTAGCTTCCTGATCTCTGGGATATATACGGAAATTATACATATCCATAATGTATACAAATGAGTTGTTCATAAAATCTCTTTCGTGACCATTACCCTGATGAGCATCTAAATCGATAATCATAACTTTTTCAATATAACGTTCTTCGGAAAATATGCGTTGTATGAGTAAAGTAATATCGGCATAGGGGCAAAATCCACCACCTTTATAGGAACAACAATGATGAAAACCACCACCTAAATTAATGGCCCAACCATAAGTTAGAGCTAATTTTCCAGCCATTATAGAGCCAGCCGTTTGAAAGCGCATGGGTTTCAGGTAACCCCGTTGGACCCAACAATTGGGTACAAACAGCAATATGGGAATCTCTGCAATTTTGGCCACATTTAAACTCCATTTTAAACTACGCAAATATTTGATTTTGTGAACTTTTAACAAATCCTCTTTGGAAATTTCTTCAGGTTCATAAAATTTTCCATTAATCACTTGCAATTCCAATAATATCTGCCGACATAAAATTGTTAAACTTGTTTCCTTTTGCTCCAAAAATTGTGTTTCCTCTTACCTTTGCTATATTTTTTCCCTTGTGCGCATCGAATGGATGTAATTTTTCTAATTTTGCAAAGTGTACTCCATATTGTTTGCTGTAAACAATGGGCATTTGTTTACTACTTTCACTTGTTTCCGTTTCCGTTCTAACTGTTTTATTCAGCTTCTCTTCATAATCTGTACGTTTTATCCATACAACTTCATGTCTTTCCTTTTCGCTATGAACTTTTTCAGTAAGTTTTTGCATTATTTTAGTAATTTAAACATTTTTCTATTGCTGGCGACATTATTCAACGCTAGAAATTTTGCAAAACAATGAAAATGGAAAAAAATGGAAGGCGAGATTGTGCAAAAATAAGTGTTGTAAAGTATTACAATTTCCGGAGCGGACAGTGTTGATAAGTTTTATTATTTGTACTGTGGACATAAATGGTATTCATAATAGCAAAATAAAGAATGAAAACAAAAAAATCCTATTTTTATTAAATCTTAACTCACTGAAAAATGTTTGTCAGTAGAATTAACTGAAAATGCCAGTCAGAAGAACTGTAAATTCAGTTAAAAATGCGAGAAAGGTAATTGCAGTTCAAATAACGATACATGTAGTTGTTTTCAACTGTTTAAAAACAACTAACAAAAACAGAAAAATTTGTAAAAATTACAGTTACTTTTTCGGCATTTTAAAAAGTTTTTAATAAAAAAAAAAATTTTACTTTCAATTACAATAAAAATCGGTATATGTGACATACTACTTAAAATGCAAAGTCAAGATTCTAAACGGTACTCCAGATATGGCTTTCTGTGAAATAAAAAGACTTAGCAACATTGAACATGAGAAATGGGAAGTAGCTCAAATAGTGTTTTTTAGGGATGTCCGCTAGAATACCGTTATCGATTCAAAACACTTTCAACTGACTATCGTTATCCCTAAAATAAAGTTACCGAAATAGTTGAAATATCGTTATCCGTAAAATGACGTTATCCGTAAAATACCGTTACCGATATAACTTAAATCCCAATATCCTTAAAATACCGTCACCGAAATAATTGAAATATCGCCGTAAAATACCGTTACCGATATAACTTAAATCCCAATATCCTTAAAATACCGTCACCGAAATAATTGAAATATCGCCGTAAAATACCGTTACCGATATTACTTAAATACAAATATCCTTAAAATACCGTTACCGAAATAACAAAAGTACCGATATCGTTAAAATACCGTTACTGAAATAATTGAAATAGCGTTATCCTTAAAATACCGTTACCTTAATAATCTGACAAAATAAAAAAAAATCGTTGTAAACATAAATATTTTCTCTAAGCGCGATCATAGACTCTCCAGTCATTAGAATTCTGGCATAATGGGGCATTGACATTACCTGAATAATTAAAATAACGTTATCCTTGAAATACCGTTACCGAAATAGCTGAAAACCCGTTACCACTACAATAACGTTACTAAATTAAGTAAAATACCGTTTCCGCTAAAATACCATTACCGAAATAAGTAAAATACCGTTAACGCTAAAAAAACGTTTACTTCAATAAATCAATTGTGGCACGTGCTGTGTGACATGTTGCGCCGTCTTGTTAAAACCACAGCTCCTGCACATCATGTTTGCTCAATTGATGAACGAAAAAGTCAGTAATCATGGCGGATAGACTGATTGGGGTTTTCCTCTACGCTACGCTCTACAGCAGCAATGACTTCTTCTGTACGCACTGTACGAGGTCTCTGTGGATGCATATTATCATTAAGAGTAAACGCCGTGCGAAAACGTTCCATAGTTAATCGAATTGATTGCTCTAATGGACGATTATGTTGACAGGACCATGGTTTTTTAAAATAACAATTTGGAAGCGTTGTTCAGACGTCAGTCATGTTGAAATGCCAAACCAAACTAAACATAAATCTTTATTTTTTTTTTTCAATTTATAACGAGCTTTCAACCTCCGTATATTAACAAAAATAAAGCAAATCAAACATATTAGCTAGGTTGATACTAGTATTTCGATCTGGCTAAAGATCTCATCAGAACCCGAAGTTTTAGAAAAGCTAGAGCCTTCATTATAGGCAGAACTTTAACAAAAAACCTATTAATAATCAAAATTTGCTCCATTTTTGTCTTCTTAGTAAATCATTTGACAGCTGACAAAATGGCCGTCAGTTAAAAAAGTGCTGTCAACTTAAAGTTCTATACCTGTATAAAAAACAACCTTTATTTGAAAAAATCGCCAAAACTTGAGCAACAAATCATTAAAATAACGCACAAATTGAAAAACCTTGATATTCGAAAAAATTGCTCAAATTAAATAAAATCGCTAAAAAAAATTAGAAAAATTTAAAAATTTAAAAATTACCTAAATAATATTTATTTTAATTTCGAAGTGATTTTTTTTTAATTTTGGTAATTCATTTTATTTTTGGCGTTTGTTGTTATTATGCGTAATAAAAACTGTATAAAAATTTCGTTAATTAAAACTTGCAAAAAAAGCGCCAAAAACTGTGAAAAAAATCTCTAAAATTGGAAAAAATAGCCAAAAATTTAAAAAATAAAAACATTAAAAAAATCTCTAAAAATAGAGAGAAAAAATGTTTGCTTTAAAAAAACTGAAAAAATCGTCAAAAATGAAAAATCGCTAATATTTGAAAAAATAATTTTTTTCAAATTTCAAGAAATTAAAAAAAAAAACGGAAATCTTTTAGTGGATCCATAGAGTCTGTGTGTGCAAAATATCATTTAAATCGGAAGAAACAATTTCAGATTTTGGCCGATCTAACATGGAATGACCGATATATTAAATATGAAAAACTATACTTAGGACCATATTGTTGGCTACAACTCAGAGACAAAACGTTATACCAACCTAAACTTTTACACAAATGTAGAGGAGGGGCATTTGAACTGGAAAAATAACCTTTGACCCTTTCATGAAAAAAATCAATATGTATTTTTGGTATATTTATTTTGTATGTATTGTTGATCTCTTAAAGTTGCATTTCATTTTGAGTTGGAAGTTTTTTAGCCGTCGAGTACAGAAAAGTCGTTACAACGACTATTATTACAATATTTAATACTCAAGACTATTTCATCAAAATTGCATTCGATTTAACAACAAAATTTTATATTTTCCTAATTTTGATTTTGAAAAATTTGATTTGTATGGAGGCGTTTTTACTAAAAGGCCCAACGACTTACATAACCAGGGGCCTTATTTATAAATGGTTTGGAAAATGTTTCAATGCAGGTATTTACTTGGTTTTACGAGTACTTAGAACGCTAATAAGGCGGCGACATTTGTACTAAACTGAAACACTCTTTCTGATATAATTATTTTTAATTTACGTATTTTTTTTTTTATTTGGCTTCTCTAAATTATTGTTACGTTTTTTTATAAATTAAAATTTATAAATTAAAATTTATAAATAGTGATCTATAGTTAAATATTATTGTATTTTTATTGTTTTCTGTTGAATAAATATTAAATTTATATATTTTATAATAATTTGTCTGTTTATTCGCGACATTTTTATTTTTTTTAAATACATACATTTTGCATTAAAATTACATACAGATAAAATAATAAAGACTGGATACAAAGTGGTTAAACTAAATTCAGTAGGTCTGTTCTCTAACCCTAATGACACAATGACGAAGTGTATGTCTAAAACTAGCTGATAGCTTTTCCTTTTGGGGAATTCGTGTGTTACAAAAACTTTAGCAGCTAATCTAAATAAAAAAAGTTAGTGGAAAATTTAACTAAACGCCTATTTAAAATATTTAACTAACTTTCAGCAATTTTTTTTTTGCTGACATCGCGTTTTTAGCTAAAATTTTAGTTAAACTAATTTTGAACTAATGTTTAACTAATTTACGTTGCTACCAAAATTTATTTTATTTAAAAACAAGATGTAAAGTAAACAAAGACCGTACTCTGTCTTCTTTTACAAGTTTGATACAATTTTTATTAAAAATAAAAATTATGTTTTTTCGACCTTTAATTGTGAAATGAAAATTAATAGATCTATCAACACATTCCAGAAAGTGGTCAATTAATAAGTTTGAAAACAAAAACTCTATAGATTAATAAAGAAATATAGAGTATGGCCTCGAACTTGAATAATTTTTGATAAAATCAACAGAAATATTTGCTAATATAAACATTTTTTTATTTCGCATTCTTTTGTTTTATTTGCAAAAAACAAATAAATTTTGTTTTTGTTTTTTGTTTTTTTTTTTTTAAATTTTACATTCTTTTGTGATCTTTTTTGTCTACTAATATTTAGAATTTTTTTTTGCTGATTTTAGCAGATCAATTTGTTATTTTTAATTAACTTATATTTAGCTCAACTATAGCTTAATTAAATTCAACAAATTTATTATTGCTATTTGTATCTTACTGATCTTGAGCAAAAATGTCTGCTAATTTTAGCATTTTTTCCTGCAACGTCATTTTAAGCTAATATTTAGAAGTTTTATATTTTTATTTTTTATTAAGTGAGCTTGAGGTAATTTTTATAAATTATAATTATTTATTATTATTATTTTGCAATATTTCGTCTCCACATTGGCAGACTTCTTCAGGCGAAATACATTCTTTTCTGATCTTTTTTGTCTACTAATATTTAGAAGTTTTTTTTGCTGATTTTAGCAGATCAATTTGTTATTTTTAATTAACTTAAATTTAGCTCAACTATAGCTTAATTACATTCAACAAATTTATTATTGCTATTTGTATCTTACTGATCTTGAGCAAAAAATGTCTGCTAATTTTAGCATTTTTTTCTGCAACGTCATTTTAAGCTAATATTTAGAAGTTTTATATTTTTATTTTTTATTAAGTGAGCTTGAGGTAATTTTTATAAATTATAATTATTTATTATTATTATTTTGCAATATTTCGTCTCCACATTGGCAGACTTCTTCAGGCGAAATATTGGAAAATAATAATAATAAATCATTATAATTTATAAAAATAATCTAAAGCCAATTGCGATAATGTTTTGTTGTTGCTTTTTTTTCTTTGATATTTTAAATTTTGAATCACACTCTAGACGAGGACAAGAAATTCTCATTGAGTTTGTGATTTAACATAACAAATATCTCTAGAAATTCTAATAACAAAGTCCCCTGAAGATTTTCTTGCGCAGGAATGAAATCCGGATAGGGACAAGCCTACAGCAGATTGTTTTTCACAATTTGTTAAATAAGTTTTGGGACTTTAGCTCATTTAATTACTATAAATGCAATTAATGTTTATCCCGATGAAAATAAATTTAAAATTTGCATTTTCATTGCACAATTAAAGGTCGAAAAAACATAATTTTTATTTTTAATAAAAATTATATCAAACTTGTAAAAGAAGACACAGTACGGTCTTAGTTTACTTTCCCTTTAAATCTTGTTTTTAAATAAAACAAAACAAGTGTAAAATAAAAAGGAGAATAAAAACAAAAAGCGTGTTTGGTATATCTATCTAGAGTAGAGATTGAACATTACGAACAAGTTTTCAATTTATTTTTGATCAATGGTGATAATCTTTAACCAAATATTATATTTAAATAACTATAAACATATTTAAAAAAATTTTAAATTTTTAAAAAAAAATACTTTTAAATATATATAAAAAAATTTAAACACACATAAAAATAATGAAAAAACGGTCTTTTCATGTGGCCAAATGGAATATGCAAAAATAAAATGCAATACAAACAATTAAATTATCAGACTTTCCGGAAAATCGGTGCTATTTAGGAATTTTTTCAATGAAAACATAATTAGGAGTTTGAGATTCCGATTAATACATTGCCACACTGATTCTATTGGGCGAGCTCGGTCCATGAAATTAATTTTTCCGACCAGGTATTAAATTGTCTTGATCAAGACAGTAAGTCAATTGTCTGAATTGATTTTGAGGTATTTTTGAAATTTCTTTGATAATCACTGTATATGTAGCTTTAGTTCAATGGGGCGAGCTTAACCCATGAAATATTTTTTTTGATAAGAAATTTAGTTGTGTTAATCAACACAGTAAGCCGATTATCAGAATTGATTTTCAGGTATTTTTGAAATTTCTTTGAAAATCTCCGTATATATGACTTTGAAGTTATTCGCCCACTGTGGTTCTATGGGGAGAGCTCGGCCAATGAAATTAACTTTTGTGACCAGTAATTTAGTTGTTCTAATCAAGACTGTAAGCCGTTTGTCTAAATTGATTTACAAATATTTTTGGAATTTTTTTGAAAATCACTTTATATGTGCCTTTGTTTTTTGGCCACCCATTGAAATGATCAATCATTAAAAATTATACTATTGCGTCTAAAATTGCTAAAAAAAAGATCCATAAAAATCTTATAATCTCCAGTTTGTTGGTAAATTTTTACAATGCTCTGATGCAGAATCAAACAATTTTAAACATGTTTAATATAATTTACATTTTAGGCAAGAGTACACCATTCGGTTTTTGTTTTTGTTAATACCACGAGTTAAAATACGAGTTTTTTCATGAAAATCCATTTATCTGATTAGAAAAAAAAGAGAAAACTCAAATCTCTCAGTAGCTGAGAAAAATTCTAAATTAGACTTTTGTGTATTTTAATTAAATATTGATTGTAACAATTATAGCTTTTGTCATATTTATTATAATCATCCAGACTGATTAGAAAAAAAGAAAAAATCTCTCAGTAGCTGAGAAAAATTCTATATTAGATTTTTCTAAATTAAATATTGATTGTAACAATTATAGCTTTTGTCATACTTATTATATTATAAGCACCGAATTCGCCAACTTTAACAAATTTGCCAACTTTCTGATAGCAGCCGCAATATGATTACTCTTTCGTCCGCACACTGGGTAAAATTACACACCAACAACAGTGTAAAATTTGTGTAACAAAAAATATGTGTGAGAACGGAAGAATAACATACTAGGCTAAGATTAGTATTTTATACCCAAAGGTATATTTTTTAATTTAGGTTACCAACAGCTATGTCAGAGAAAATTCTCAAATAATTTCAGTTCATCGTGCACTGACAAGAACTTTCCCATAAAAGTTCAACAGTTATTTAAAAAGTTAATCGGTAAAGTTGTTTCAATGAAATAAACAATTAAATTACCAAAGAAATATATTTTTCTGTCTGTTATTCAATAAACAAAATATCCAAAAAAAAAAACGGACTTTCGGTAATAGTAAAAATATTCAGTTAGTATTTTCTATTTAAAACAAAATTTTTTTATATTATATCGAGTATTGAAATAACGAAACAATCTATTGGTTTTACCGATTTTGTCAATTAATTTTTCAACAGTTGAAAATAAACTAAAAATTACAATTGTTTTAAACGAAAAGTAAGTAGTCCTTTTTTAACTGATTTTCAATTAGTTTAATGCATATTCAGTAGTTTCTACTGAGAAAATATTCTTACTAAATTTCGTCAAAAGAAAAATTTTAAAAATGTGTTCTGCATATAGAAGTAGAGTTTCTAGGTCAATTTAAATAAATTTTTTTTATGTTCATCATTTTGCTTATCAATTGAATAAAAATAATAAAATAATAATAATATAACAGGATTCTTCAAATATCTTATCCGTTTATACAATTTTGAATTTCTACTCTTTGAAATAGTATTTTCATTAATAATATCACAAAAAATTCCGTTAAATACTTCGGAAATTCGGAATTGAAAAATGTCGAATATACCTGAAAAATCCCGTCCCGGGAATTCTCGTGAAAAACTCTAGTCATAACATATTTATTTACACAGACTTTTAAATTTCAGCAAAATAAATTAACTAAAGTAAACATTTTATTATAAGTCTTTTAGTTTTTTTCAATCTACTAAGCTCCAGCAAAAAAAATTTTGTTGATTATGTTGAAGTGTCAGCTAAACATTTTGCTTAATTTTTGTAGATATTAGCCATTTTTCTGCAATAATCCTCAAAACAAAAATTTTTCTGAATCAACTAACTTTTTTTGGACTTTTTTTAGTGTAACTAAAGTAAACATTTTATACTAAGTTTTTTTTTTTTTTCATCTACTAAGCTACAGCAAAAAAAATTCGTTGATTTCCGCAAGTCGCTTTTAATTTGCATTGAACTAAGTGTCAGCTAAACATTTTGCTTAATTTTTGTAGATATTAGCCATTTTTCTGCAAGAATCTTCCCAACAAAAATTTTTCTGAATCAACTAACTTTTTTTGGACTTTTTTTAGTGTAACTAAAGTAAACATTTTATACTAAGTTTTTTAGTTTTTTTCCATCTACTAAGCTCCAGCAAAAAAAATTCGTTGATTTCCGCAAGTCGCTTTTAATTTGCATTGAACTAAGTGTCAGCTAAACATTTTGCTTAATTTTTGTAGATATTAGCCATTTTTCTGCAAGAATCTTCCCAACAAAAATTTTTCTGAATCAACTATTTTTTTTTTCTAACTTTTTTTGGACTTTTTTTAGTGTAACTAAACATTTTATACTAAGTTTTTTAGTTTTTTTTTTCCATCTACTAAGCTCCAGCAAAAAATTTTCGTTGATTTCCACACAGCGATTTTAATTTGCACTACTACTACTAAAAACATTTTGCTTAATTTACTAATTTTTGCAGATATTAGCCAACAAAAATTTTTCTGATTCAACTAACTTTTTTCTAATTTTATGGACTTTTTTTTTAGTGCAGTAGCTAGTTAGCATACACTTTGGTATTTTGAATACGGGGGTAACTTTTTAGCGAAGAAATTCGATAGTTAAATTTTCAGATAGTTTTGAATTTATTTATCCACTCTGCGTCCATACTTAATAATAAATGCTTTTTTACGATTAATAAAATTGTTTATAAAATAACATTTTTATGGTTTTAATTTTAGAAATAGATATTATATATATTTTAGGGAAACACAAATATTGAACTGCAACTTTATCCAACTTGCTACACTAACAATACACAGAGATAATTTTATTGGACGACTATTAATGAATTTTTTTCAGTAAACCGATCTACGCTGGAAAAAAGTCACTTAAATCAACAACATTTTTTGGTTGTATGGATTCTTGCAGAAAAATTGCAAATTTTAGAAAAAAAAAATTAGTAAATTCAGCAAAAATTTTGATATATTTAGTAAATTTTTTGCTGATATTCGCAAGCTTCCACCCAGAAAAAATGTTGCTGACTTTACAGACTTTTTGTTGTTGAGAGCAGCTATTAGTGGAGCTTATTTATTATTAATATATAAAATGAAAATTTATTTATTTATTTATTTTTTATTTATTATTCTTCAATTAAATAACCGAGCCCAAAGGGCCATATATGGCTAAGAAATAACTACAACACAAGACTACTGTATTATATAAAACAAAATATAAATAACAATATAATATTAAAAAAAAAGAGAAATAAACATATTATGTATTATAAAATAGTAAAAACATTAGAAGTTAAAAGAAAGAAGAGAAAAACAATATAAAGGCACTGTAAACCAATGAATAATTACAATCACACGTTCCATTAAAATGTCAAAAATATTATAATATTATAATACCTTGAGCATAGATCAAAATTTTGCGTTTAAAAGTGTAGAATGGTAATTCTAAGGATTTGAGTTCTGTAGGCAAGTGATTTCATTTCATTTCATTTCATTTATTAATTCAAAAACCAAGCCCATAGGGCCAAATATGGTTCGTATTCTACAATAAATTTTTACAAAAAATAAAAAAATAAATTTATAATTTAAAGAAATGCCTAAAAAATGCCTAATTTAAAGAAATGCCTAAAATAAATAAAATTATAACTAAAGTTTAACGGTCCAAAATGTAGCAATAAGATTATCAAGATAAGTAGACGATTAAAATAATAAATATGAAAAATGATCGTAAATTATCAGAATTATAGTGATTGATTAAAAAACTGCCTTAGTTTGCGTTTAAACGTAGCACTTGCAACAACAAAGCTTTTAAGAAATCTAGGTAATGAATTCCAGACTCTAGTTATCCTCACATTAAAGGATCTCTCGAAAATAGAAGAGTTTATACGTTGAAAAACTATCTGAGGGTTTCTACTCGATCTTGTAAATCTAAAGTTGTCAACAATGTAACCAGGACAGTTCGCTCTAATTAGCTTGTAAAACAATAACAAGATTCTCAGTTTTATAAAATTCTCAAAAGAAAAACCAAGAAAATCCAACACAAACGGAGAGACATGTTCTCTTATCCTCAATCTGTAAACATATCTCACTATACGGTTAACTGTAAGATGAAGACGTCTAAGAATATTACTGCTAGTACCCGTAAATACCTCCAAAGCATAAATTAACTGGGGCATAAGAAGAGCACTAGCTACACGTTTCCTTACATGTAGAGGCAAACAAAGATCAAGAGACCATAATCGTCTCAACGTAGCATTCACTCGAGCACACACGTAATCAACGTGTTTCGAAAAACGTAACTTATCGTCTACTAGAACACCCAAACACTTCATTTCCGAAACAAAGTTGATACTAACACCTCTCAATGATACACTTAAATCACGGGAATCAAAACCGAAGCACATAGCCTTCGTTTTGCTAGGATTTATGTCTAACCCATTTGTGTCCATCCACCGTGCAATCTGAACAAGGTAAAATTCTATGTTTGCCTCCAAAACATCAAAGAATTGTTTTTCTCCAGAAAATAAAATCTGTACATCATCTGCATATACAAAAGTTTCAAAACAGTTATTATCTATTACATCAATAAAATCATTCAAATAAATCATAAATAAAATAGGACCAATTACCGATCCCTGCGGAACACCACTGGTAACCTCCAAAGTACAAGAGTTCCTATCTCCAATCGAGACGAACTGCGACCTATTTTCAAGATATGAGCTTAGAAGTTTGCAAGCGGACTTAGAAAAATTAAAATAACTACATAATTTAGTTATCAATCTAGAATGCACAACACTATCAAAAGCCTTAGATAAATCCAAGGACAACAACACACCACACTTTTTCTCATTGAGCTTACGCCTTATGGAATCTGTCAGCCCAACAAGAAGAGTTGTAGTACTATAATTCCGCCTAAAACCAGATTGGCTTGGATGAAGCAGTTTATTGGCATCAATATAATACATCATTTGATCCTTAATAATGTGTTCAACAATCTTTGAAAGGATGGGAATAACAGAGATAGGACGTAAATTTTCTAACAAATTAGAATTGCCATCCTTCTTAATCGGCACAACACGTGATATCTTAAAATCATTAGGAAACTTGGAAGTCATAAAGATTGTGTTCACAATATGAGTGAAAGGACCACATATATAAGGATATATAGTCTTAATAAATTTTGGGGGTATACAATCATAACCCGCTGCATTTGAACGTATTCTACAAAGAGCATAAAACACATCATCCTCCACTACAGGTTGAAAGCAAAACGAATTTTCCTCTATAAAATTAAGTTCATCAAAAAATGATGAAAACGTTGGTGGTTCACACGACTGACTGGAAATAAAAAATTCATTAACAATATTAGGGTCCACATCTACAACCTTTTCACTCGAATCAATACTACCATTCGTGATTAAAAATATGAGCTACCCGCACATGAAATGATCGTTCTAAGAGTGAGGTTAATCTAGGGATTTGAATTTGTCGATTTCGTGTAGAATGGCCAAAAGAAAAAAATGAATTCAAATATACAAGATCATCATTATGATTAATCTTATAAAAATAATGTAAAGTCCTTACTTTAACATAGTTCGAAAATGGACAACCTAAAAATCTAGAAACATACGGTGTCATATGGGTACGATTAAGTCTCCTTAAACAAAAGAGATAACGGATTACTCTATTAAACAACACTGAAAGCCTTTTCATAATGTAGCCAAAAGTGCCACTATAAACTTCAATGCCGTATAAAAATAAAGGCATAATTAAAGAATGTATGAGCATAACCTTGATTCTCATAGGTAAAATTAAATTAACATTATAGAGCCTACGCAAAGAGTAGTTGACTCCAGAAATAACATAATTTACATGTCTTTAGAAATTTAAACTATTGTCCAACCACAAACCAAGACACTTGATTTGATCGACAAACTCAATATTAGTACCATTAATATTTATTACCAAATCCAGTAAGGGTGATCCAAAAAACATAGCCTTTGTCTTATCCGCATTAATATATAGTTTGTTTTTCAACATCCAATCCGTAATATTAGAGACACAGTAATTTAACTGTTGTTGCAAAACATCCGAGAATTGCCTCTCGCCACTAAATAAAAAAAACAAATCATCTGCATATTTTTCTAAAAATTTTAGGAAAAACTCCATTAATTTAATGAAAAGTTTAAAATTACGAGTTAAAGCTAAACTACATTGATTAAATTAAAATTCATTAATACCATGCAGATAATTCTCTCAGTGTAGTTTTTATTATCAATATACAAATTATTCGATTAAGTACAAAATAAAACAATTATAAAATTTTCATAAATTTAATGTTTTATTAAATAAGTTTATAATAAAGTTACACTAACTATAATACAATTATAACAAAATATTTTTTGTTTTTTTTTTAATTTAATACAGTGTTGTGAATTAAAATAGGCACACTTGCAAGCAACAGATTTGAAGTAAAAATTAACACATAAATCTTAGGGGAAAACTATCAATAATATTTTTAGATTATTGTATAACAATTTTCATTTTACATTTATAGTAATTAAATGTGCTAAAGTCCCAAAACTTATTTAACAAATTGTGAAAAACAATCTGCTGTAGGCTTGTCCCTATCCGGATTTCATTCCTGCCCAAGGAAATCTTCAGGAGACTTTGTAATAAGAATTTCTAGAGATATTTGTTACGTTAAATCACAAACTCAATGAGAATTTCTTGTCCTCGTCTAGGAGCGAGATTCAAAATTTAGAACATTAAGCAAATTGTACAAAATAATTAAAATTTCTAGCAGTTTTTATTGGAAATATAATATTGGTCATTGTATTTAATAGATATATTTAATAGAGCTGGAAAATTCTTAAAAGATAATAAGGATCTACTTGTTTTAAATGCTGATAAGGGGAATACAACTGTGGCAATGAATAAATGCGAGTATGTTTTAAGAATGAATAATATTGTAAGTTATATTAACACATATGAATTAACAAATAGGGATCCAATTAGGGATGCCAAACGGGAAATCCCGCATCAAGAAATCCCGGGATTTTTCGGGATTGTCAAATCCCGAATCCCGGGATTTTTTGTAACGAATCCCGGGATTTTTTATTTATTAATATTTTACTCTCGAAGCTCTATGTCGAAGCAATATGACTTTGTGTGAGGCTGATGCTGCTTTGGCATTTATGTTGAAACAGATTTCAACAATGAAGTGTGACTTAAGTAGCGAATTGTATAGATCTCTTCGGAAAAGAATATAAGAAAGAAGAACGGTATACTCGACTCTTTTAAACTTTTTGAACAACCCAAAAATAAAATCGGATTTTGATAAAAATTTGGACATGATTTTAATAAAAACAGAATTAAAACTATTAATTACTCGTTTTACAAAACAAGTTGATTCAAACTTGTCGGTGGAGTCACTTGAAATTGATAATTCCATAACAGATGAGGAATTAAAAGAAGACAGTGGTGTCTCAATTTTACAAAAATTAAACGATGCAATTGGACAATGTAAAAGCCCAATGAAATCTGTTAAAGAAACTGATAACAATTTAGAAACCCAACTTGCCAAAGAAATTGACTTGTTTTTTTCAGGAGGTGCGCGAGGTAAATATTTGCATGCTGCAAATACCAAACCATTTTACCAACGTGCGTAGAATGCGAAAGATGCTTTTCAACGGCAGCGTATGTTGGCAGCAAAATTCGTTCGAGATTATCTGATGAAACTTTAGACGCTTTAATTTTTCTAAGAAGCTATTTAAAACAGTAAACAGTATTTCTCAAGTATAACTATTCAGTATTTTAAAAATTTGTTTAAAATCAAATTTCCCTTAAGTTAAAATTAAATGTGATTAATCAATTCTTAATTGATATGAATAAGTTTTTTTGTTTTGTTATCTTTTAGAATTACATAAAATGTAATTATTTTTTTGTTTTGCTACATGAATTCCTTTTAAACACACATAAAATGTGTATTATTAAATACAAAAAATGTTTTTATTTCAGTACAAAACTATTTATTCAACTAAATAATATTAAAAATCCCGAATCCCGGGATTTTCAAATATCAATCCCGATTGGCATCCCTAGATCCAACTAATACATTAAAGATGACAATTAATAATTTAGTTGAGGATCTTTTCAAATTGAAAAGACAAGAACAAATTTAAGACAAGTATATCTGCAGCACTTAGTTTGTTGTATGGAGTACCTAAAATCCATAAAGAACAATTCCCTTTAAGACCAATATGTTCATTTGTTAATTCCCCATCTTATGAACTCTGTAAGTACGTTACAAGTTATCTTAAGAAAGTAACTGAAAACTCAAAATATAATGTAAAAGATTCTTTACATTTTAGGGAAAAGATAACAAATTTACAGATACAACATGATGAAAAATTAGTTTCACTTGATGTTGTATAAGTTTGATATAATTTTTATTAAAAATAAAAATTATGTTTTTTGGACCTTTAATTGTGCAATGAAAATAAAAATTATTAGAGTTCGAGGCCATACTCTATATTTCTTTATTAGGATATCGCCCAGACAAATAATCTATAGTTTTTTGTTTTCAAATTTGTTATTTGACCCCTTCAGGAATGTGTTTGTAGATCTATTTGGTGAATTTTCTAGGTTCCCATCATCAGAGCACGTTTTGAAAGAAGTGATAATCCCTTTCAAAACTTCAAACATTCATATAAACTATAAAGTTTTCTCACTAAATGAGATCTAATATATGAGCTCGAAGTTAAAGATTATCACCATTAATCATAAATAAATTGAAAACTTGTTTGTTATGTGCACCCTCTACCTTTGGTAGATATACAAGGTGGCGCAAAAGTAATCCTCCTATCAGAAAATGCTATAAATTTTGCGATTGGCCCCTAATGTCAGTTCTGTTTTGACATTTGTGTAGTAAACACATGCGAAATACACGTTAATAAACAATGTTACGCTACACTGCTCCAGAACGTGGAATATTGGTGACTATTTATTTGACCAATAATTGGTCGGTGACTTTGGCACAACGTGAATTTCGTCGCAGATTTCCTGGCCGTCCAACGCCTACTGGTGAAACACTGCGACGTTTAGCCGCTCGCCTCGAAGAGACTGGCACATTACGAGATGCTGCCAGGCGTGGCAGACCCCGGAGTAGCCGTTCTGCGGAGAATACTGCTGCTGTAGCCGAGGATGTCATGGAAGCGCCGTCGACATCGACCAGACGACGTGCCACGCAAATGGGTATCAGTCAACGGTCTTTACAGCGAATTTTGGTACAAGATTTGAAGATGTTTCCGTACAAAGTCCAGACGGTGCATCAGCTGTTAGCTGCTGACCGCCAATCGCGTGTAACATAAGCTCAAGCCATAATCACCACCAAGAGGAAGATGATTTTTCATCAAAAATAATCATGAGTGATGAGGCCCATTTCCATCTTAGCGGGTACGTAAATAAGCAAAATTTACGCTTCTGGGGCAATGAAAATCCGCGTGTAACCCACGAAGAGCCATTACACCCGCTCAAAGTCACTGTATGGTCTGCTGTTTTCGCTGGAGGAGTCATCGGACCTTTTTTCTTCGAAGACGTCGCGGGCCAAACGGTTACTGTGAATGGTGAGCGCTACAGAGCAATGATCAACGAGTTCTTTTTGCCGCAACTTGATGAATTGGGATTGGAAAACATGTGGTTCCAACAGGAAGGTGCAATGGCACACACTGCACGTGCCACAACCGATATGCTGAAGGATGCATTTCCCGGGCGCCTAATCTCCCGTTTTGGCGATTTGCACTGGCCAGCAAGATCGCCTGATTTGACCGCTCCAGACTTCTTTTTGTGGGGCTTTTTGAAGTCGCGGGTTTATGTCAACAAGCCTCAGACTCTTGCAGCTCTTAAAGACAATATCCGTCAAGAATGTGAGGACCTATCGCCGGAAGTTTTGGCCAAAGTGATGGAAAATGCCATAAAAAGGGCTCAAATGACAATCAACTGTGGCGGCGGCCATTTACATGACATCATATTCTCGACTTGATGTAAAAAAAATTAAAATACCAAATAAAAATAATCCACAAGAAGAATCAAAGTTTTTCATTTTTTTTTAAATTACAGCCAAAAAACATCGGAAGGTTATTTTTGCGCCACCTTGTATAATACAAGCTTTTTGTTTTTTCTCCTTTTTATTTTTACATTTGTTTTGTTTTGTTTAAAAACAAAATGTAAATGGGGAGTAAACAAGACCGTACTTTGTCTTTTATACAAGTTTGATCTATATTTTTTTATTAGGATATCGTCCAGACAAACAATCTATAGAGCTTTTTGTTTTCAAATTTATTATTTATTTCAAAATATACCATTAGATATAGCTCTGGATATTATTGAGGAGAAATGGATTATTATAAAGGAATACACGAAAATAGAAAAGAACCTTTTCTTACGTATTCTAAAATTCTGTATAGTGAATAACAGATATTTTAAATATGATGGTGGGATCTCCAGCTTCTCCTCCAGTTGTAGCTGATATTGTAATGGACAAATTATTAGATTCTTGTATTGAGAAATTAGATGTAGAACCGAAAATAATCACAAAATATGTTGATTATTTGTTCTGCATTATTCCAGATCGTTCAGTGGATAATATTTTGTCAACATTTAATTCATTTTATGACAATGTAAGATTTACAATTGAAGAGGAATGTAATTATAAAATTCCTTATTTATATACATTAATAATAAGAAGGGATAATAATTTAGTCATAGATTGGTATCAAAAACCCACAGCTTCTGGAAAAATTATTAACTATTATTCAAAACACCCTAAGAGAATTATAATCAATACTGCAAGGGTTTTGAAGATTGAAAGAGTTTTGAAGATTAGCAATGTAGAATTTCACGAAGTTAATATAGATAAGATTAAAAATATTTTGAATGATAATAATTGCCCTATTCAACTAAGTTGTATATATAATAAGGCAATATAAAAACCCAAATAATTTAAATACAAGAACGGTTACTGAACCTAAAATTTATAAACCTCTAACTTATGTTCCTCTTATATCTGAAAGATTAGAAAAATCAAAAATTTATAATGCTAAGAAATATTTAGTAACACATGGAACATATTACACATTAGCAAAACTAAAGATAAAATAAATAAATTAGAAATGTCTAATTTAGATTATAAGATACCGTGTAAGGGTAATGATAATGAAAATTGTAACAAGGTATATGTAGGTACAACAAAGAATAAACTAAAAACTAGAATTGCAGGACATAAATCTAATCAGAAACACAATAAAACTACTTCTACACGGAAAACTGCATTAACATTACACTGCAATAATTCTAATCATTATCCAGATTTTGATAACACAGGCCTACAAAAAAAAATTTTTTGTTTGGTGCCGCTAATTTTATGTTATAATTTGGTTAATTAGTCCGCAAGACGTCATGGTTAGCTGTCAAAATCGCGAAGCTACGTTCAGGTTTGTATCGATCGGTCATAACCTAAAAAATGTATTTTATTATACTTAATGTCATTATAGTCAATTAATTTCTTTGATTAAATGATAATATCGATATGCCGTCGTCGAAAAGGTGTTGTGTAAATAATCCAAATACATTTTGTTATATTTGTGGTGAATATGTAGTAAAAAAGTTTAGAAAACCTATAACAGATGCAGTGAAGAAGACATACGTTGATTACTTTAATATAGAGATGAATCTCGAAAACTACACGTAGCATTAAAAAAGTAAGTATCAATTTTTATCAGGGTACCGAACGTACTTGAAATCTGTTTTATTTTTAGCGGCACCAAAATCATTGTAGGCCTGTGTAATACATTCATTTTTAACACAGAGAATAATTATAAAGTTAAAAGTTCGGCCGCCGAACTATTTTCAATTTGGCCGAACTTTCTGAGGCCGAACAGTGAATTTATTGCTTAACTACAGACTATTCTTCAGATTTCACACTCAAAATAGCATCTAATCAGTCCAATTAACATTTTTCCATCCGCCAAATTTGTCCATAATGCTTTAAAATACCGAATACAGACCAAATGCATTTTCTGGCCGAACTGTTCGGTCGGACACTAGATATTTTTATTTTTTCATATTGACAGAAAATATTTTTGATTTCCCGCCTGTTTTAAAAAAATTTGTTATATGTATATAAGTTTTTAATTATTAAAACAAATTTTTTCAATCAAATTGTAATAATTGTACCCTGAAGAAGTCACCCAATGTGGAGACGAAATATTGGAAATAAATAATTATAATTAATAAATTAATGATCTTAAGCTCGTTTAAAATAAGAAGAATTACAATTAACAATATTATATGACAATTTTTACAGCAGAATCTTGTGTAATTTATCAAGCGATTAGTCTAATATTATCGAGCAAAAAGAAAACTACTATTTTTACTGACAGCCTTTCAGTAATAAAGGCCATAAACAATCCATTCAACAACAAATGGAACACAATAATACAAATTAGAGACGCCCTTATTGGTAATGAAAATAAAGTTAGAATACACTGGATACCAAGTCACATCGGCATTGTTGGTAATGAAAAAGCTGACATTTTTGCCAAATATGCCTCATATGCACCAATAATAATGGATGGAACATTAGAGAAAATTGACATTCGTCGTCATATTACAAGCTATGTCAAGATCAAATTTAAACAAAAGCAAAATACTTATCATCACTACTCTAATATAAATCCACACCAAAACCAACCCATCTACCCCACAACTACTGATAAAGACAAAATAAAGACATTCTTCAGATTACGCCTTGGTCACACCATTTTCTCACATGAGTGGATGTTAAAAAAATCGACTCCACGTTCAACTTGCAATCGATGTAACTGCAATCTTTCAATTAAATATATCCTCATAGAATGCCCATCATTCTGTAATCATAGAGCAATATTTTATGTTCAATTTAAATCACAGGAACCATATATAAACCTTTTTATACTTCTTAAGGTTTAACAGTTGCGTCATGATAAATTGTTTTGTAGTAATTGGCGGTTGCTGTTGCCGCTTGGATTTTTAACTTGTAACTCTAAGTAACTACACTCAGAAAATTTTTGTCAGCTACTACATGGCAGTTGCCTGTGCTCGGTTTTGGTTTGTTTCGGAAATATTAGTTTGTACTTTTTATAATGGAAAAAACACAAAACACGAATTTATTTAAAAAAAGGAATCTAAATCGAAATTTTCGGAAAAAAAAAAATTAGATTGTTAACAAATGTCAGTAGTTTTTTATAAAGCAAGCAGTAGTTTTTTATAAAGCAATTTCTTTTTGGTGTTTTCTTTTTTACTATTTTTCTTTTTCTTTTAGTAGATTCTACTGATGAACTTTATCTGAGTTGAAACGCAGTAGCTCGTATTGTAGCAGAAAATTGACAATTATTCTTACGATATTGTCAGTTGATTTTAATACATTTTTTAGTTTTTTTTTTCCAACACTCAAAAACAACTACATCTTTTGTTATTTTAACGGTAATTCTTTTGTAGAATGTTTTACTGAATTTATGAAAATTTGGACTGTAATTTTCATTGTATTCTACTGTTAAACTTTTTTGAGTATATATTTAAGCATATATATATATATATTTTTGTTTTCATAACATGTTGGGTTTGATGATGACTTCAGTTTGGTTTCCCATTGCTCTAGTTAAGGAGTTATTACATGCTTATTTTTAATGTTTCTATAAACTTTTTCTTGATAACTTTCATGATAAACTGAATTTTGTTTTTGCTAACTGTCAATTTAAAAATTATTTTAATCCAAACTTTAATTTTCTGTAATTATATATTATTTTTTTTTTTCCAAATTAAAGTGAATCTTAATGAGTGCTATAAATTTAGGTCCTATTTGCAGTGATAATACTGTAATTAGCAACAGTTTAGGTAAATTTCAACGTTTTTTGAAAATTGGACATTGGAATATAACTAGTTTTTGTGCGTCTGGTACTAATGTTAAGATTGATGAAATTAGACATATATTAGAGGGCAACCATTTGGATATTTTTGGGATTAGCGAAACATGGCTTAAACCTGCTATATTATCTCAGGTTGTAAATATGCCTGGTTATAGTTTATGCAGGAATGATAGGTCGTCTGGAAGAGGTGGAGGTGGTGTTGCATTGTATTTATCGGACAGTATTAATTACAGAATAGTTTCCCCGTCTGAGAATAGTGAGAATTGTGAGGCTCTTTTCGTAGAGATTGCAGTCAATGATATAAAATTGTTGGTCGGTGTTTGCTATTTACCTGATGGTGACTTAAACGCTTTTGAGGAATCTGTAGGTGATTTAATAGTTAGATATTCCAATGTTATTATTATGGGCGATTTTAATAATGACATGTTTTGTCCAGTTGATTCTGTTTCGGTTCGTTCCGTGTGTCAGCGATTGGATTTAGCTTATCATCATAATAGTATACCAACGAATTTCCATGTGGGTTGGAATAGAACATCTCTTATCGATTTTTTTCTCCTAAGTAATTCACTTTCCGTGGGTACATCTGGTCAGATGCAATGCCCTGGTGTAACCCGACATTCCCTCATTTTTATAGCTGTTGATGTTCCTAACCCGTCATCGCAGCGATTTATATCGTATCCGGATTATAAATCACTTAGAATGGATGATTTGGAAGCTGCCTTTCTTGGTTGTGATTTTAGTGGCATGTACGTAACTAATGATGTGGATATGCAACTCGAAGTGCTCATGTCGAATATAGGTACCTTACTTGATTTGGTACCAATTGTTCATCGTAGAGTCGGTATAGATAGGGCTAACTGGTTTAATGACAGGGAAATTTCTTATCAGGTTTCGGTAAGGGATTTGGCGTATAGTCATTACCTTCAAAATAGGACCCCACGGAACTGGGCCATTTACTGTTCAAACAGGAACAAAGTTAAAAGAGTTATAAGAAAGTTGAGGATGCGTGCTCACACGAGTCGTTTTCAGAATTGTGGTCCGAAACAAATGTGGGGTTTTCTTAGAAATAATGGGTGTCTTGAGTCAGAGGAGCATTTAACCTCTTCTGATCCAGATGAGGTCAATGATTATTTTGTTAGTTGTCAGATACGTGACTTAAATGACTATAACGGAGATATGGATAGTTCTATAGTAAGAGGTTTCAGCTTCACATGTGTTGACACTGGCACATTACATCAGGCATTGCTTAAGATTAAGTCTAATGCTGTTGGTCATGATAACTTGTCGTTGATATTTTTGAAAATTGTTTTTCCATTCATTTCCTCACATTTGCTTCATCTTGTAAATAATATTATTAATTCGTCGTGTTTCCCTAGTAATTGGAAAATTGCTCGAGTTGTCCCTATTAAAAAGGAGGGCCAATCTAGTGAATTTGAAAATTTGCGTCCTATTTCGGTTGTTCCTATTCTCTCTAAGGTAGTGGAACATATCTTGAAGGACCAAATGATTGAGTACCTTGATCTCAAATCGCTTATTCATTCATCGCAATCTGGATTTAGGCGAGGATACAGTACGACCTCTCTATTGCTTGGTTTGACTGATTCTATTAGGCAGTTTTTGGATGACCGCAAAAACGTAGTACTGCTTTCGATTGATTTATCTAAAGCCTTTGATAGGTTGATACACTCTAGATTAATATTTAAATTGTTTAATGAGTTTGAGTTTTCTTATAAGGCTTGTGAATTAATTAGGTCCTACCTCCATGGGAGGTATCAATATGTCTCTATTGGTACATCTATGTCCCGTACTCGTCAAATTACTAGTGGTGTCCCACAGGGGTCTGTTATTGGCCCACTTTTATTTATGATTTATTTGAATGACCTTTTAGAAACAGTTAATGGTGTTTCTTGTGTACCTTACGTATACGCTGATGATGTCCAGTTTGTTTGTTATTCAGATGCTGAGTTTGTTGATGTGTTAGAGATCGGGGTTAATTATGTGCTGTGTGAAGTAGTGTCTTGGGCGTCAGATAATGGGTTTCGTGTAAATCCGCTGAAGACAAAGTTAATGGGGTTTGGTTTTAATACTGAGGACATAAATGTTACGATTGGTGGTATTCCAGTTGAATTTGTGAATAAAATGAAATGCTTGGGTCTTGTTTTGGACGATCAGTTAAATTTTTCACCACACGTCAATTATTTGTCTTCCCGTATATCCTTCTTATTAAAAAGGTTATATTCGTTAAATATTTATTTACCGTGTTCGGTAAAAAGACAGGTAGCTACTGCTATCTTAATGCCACATATGTTGTACTGCGTGGAAATTTTTTCTAGTACTCCGGGGTACGTATTACATAAATATCATCTCGTTTTTAATAGAATTATTCGCTACGTTTTCAATTTAAAAAGGAGAGATCATGTATCTCAACATACATTTAGTTTTCTTGGATCGTCTTTTGAGAACTTTATTAGTATCAGGCTTTTGATATTTTTTTATAAGTCCATTGTTAATGGTTACCCTACTTATATAGTTGATAATTTTCAATTTACTCGGTCGATAAGAAATCCCCAGTTAATTCCGCCTATAAGGCATTTGGATATTTTTGCAAAATCATTTCAGGTTCGGATACCTAGAGTTTGGAATGCTTTGCCAAGGGAATTAAGAAAATTTTCTTATACATTTCCTGTATACAAGTCCAAATTATTACATTTTGCAGAACTTCAAGTTTTAGAGACACTATAGGGTTTTTTTACAGTTTTGCAAGTCAGAATAAAAACGTTGAAAGTTATAATACATATTTTTTATTTTTTATGCAATTTGGAACAAATTTTTTATTTTTCTTTGTCAATAATTTTTTCTCGGCATTTATTATGATTCTGTTTTTAATAATTTAAATATTTTTAGTGATCTCATATATTTATATTATATTATATCTTATTATTATTATTTATTTTATATGCTTTAATTTAGTAGAGAAGTTTTATTGTTTAGTTGCTTTAATTAGCCATATAAGGCCCTAAGGGCTCGGTTATGTAAATGAAGATTTAATAAAAAAAAAAAAACTCCTCAAGGAACCATCTACTTCAAATATTGATAATATTTTACATTTCTATACATATAATAAGAGCTGATGGACAATGAGTTTAATTTAATCTTAGAATGGAATTCCTGAAGATTAAATAAAGAAATAAATAAATAATATTTTGTAATATTCACACTCGAATAAGAGATTTTATATAATGTTGTTTTAATGTTGTTTTTCTAAATTACAACAACTAAATTTAAACTATAACGTAAAATGAAAAGTTATTGTTGTACAATAATATAAAAATATTATTGATAATTTTTCCCTAAGATTTATGTGTTAATTTTAACTTTTAATTTGTTGCCTGCTAATTGTTCCTATTTCAATTCACACCACTGTATATAATTTCCAGTTGAAAATTTGTCTTTTAAAATTTTTTTAGTTTATAAATATTAAAAAATATGTTTAAAAAAGGTTATTGTTTTAATAATGTATATAAATAATTTAAAATTAATATATTTGCCATAAAACAGGATAATGGATTGTATGTGTTATAAAAAAAAAAATATAATGATTTTTCTGTGATTTAAAAAATAATTATTAAAAGATACCAATTGTCATGAAGAGAGATGTTGCATTTTATACACAAAGTTGGAGATTTGAAAAAAAAATCATAATTTTATCTGGGGAAATTGAAATTTTTCAAAAATATTATTTTTTAATTTAATTAAAAATTTTAAACAACTTTCTGCAGTTAAAATACGTGAAGAATGGAAAAATGAAACATTAACAAATAGTTTGTTTGCAAATTATTGCTATTAGTTTGAGTTCAAGTTTACTCATTTTTTTTTTTTTTTTTTGCTTAAGGCCAGTATTTTGTTAACAAAAGCGAAAAAGTTTGCTTTGAATTTGAAGATCTCAAAATGCAAAAAAAAAACTTTAAATTTTGAATTTTAATTTTTCTTAGTCTTTAGAAAGCTACATTTTCAAATGGAATTGCCTATTAAAATGAGGCAAAAAAAAAATCGTAAAGATCCCACACATGTGAAAAATCTTTTTATTTTTTTTTTTACTTGGCATGTTACAGCTTTTTTTCGCAAAAGTGCAAATAAAATACTGGACTTTGGTAGTTGTTGTAGTGCAGTGTATGTTGTGTAGTTGGGAAGGCATTATTAACAAGCCGTAGGTGGGTTTAACCTAAAAGGAAAAGTAATTTTTAATAAAAAATAATAATTAAAAGTGTTATATTTAGATTTTGCAGACTTAAAGTTATAAGTTAATACAATTAAATCGACTTTAAATTGTGAAGGTAAAATTTCTGCAAAGCGGAATTGTCGTACATGTAAGTACTTTTTACACCTAAAGATTCAGTCCGAAAAATGTTTGACACTAGAACTAAATTATACTTATACAAGGTACGCTGAATCCAAATCTGGCCCTAGATTCACTCTCCGACATCAGGCGTTCGAGCTATATTAACGAGAAAAAAGTATTTTTTGATCAAAATGCTCCGATTTTTGACCTTCCTGGAAATAAATTTTTCATAATATGTACTTATAACGTCACCTGAACAAACTACTCTTACCATTTTTTTTCAGTTTTTCAATTTTTCAGATAACTTATTTCCTTACGACAATTCTAGCTAATACAAGAAAAAAAAAATGGGACATATATCAACCATACGTCGTCAAAGGGTTAATGGAGCTTGAAACATATATAAATTTTCAATTTCTAACTTCACCGGTTTGAGTAGGTAATTTTTTTTAATCCCTTTTTTCCCTTCCCCGCAGGAATTTTAAAAACCCCGTCTAAGCTGATGTCTATGCGGAGAGGAACCCATATACCAAATTTAAATAGCCTCGCGTTAGCGGTTTGGCCAGACCGCCAATGGGGATCCTTTTTCTCCTTTGAACACGTTTCTGGGAAAAGGTTACAAAATGTAGCATATTAGTGAGTTAGGTCCTTTTCGAAGGATCACATATTCAAAATTTTAGCTTTCTACCTAAAGGGGTTTGGGCAGACCGACAAGGGGAAGACTTTTCCCCATCTTAGCGGACGTCTACGCAGGAGAAGGGGCTTCCATGCCAAATTTCAAATTCCTAGTTCCAGCGGTTCTGGGCGATGTTGCGTCAGCCAGTAACATTATTCTTAAATAAATATTGGAAGATTGTTTTTTTATGGTGCCTAAAACTTAAAATTTTTCATATAATTTTCCAACAAAATATTCAAAAGATCCTTTCAAAGAATTATAAAAACGGCCTCTGTACTCTCATAAGGCCGGACAGTTTCTACACTAAATTTCTTCCCGATGATACCTGCGAAATATTGGTTGACACGCACTTCCCAGGCTGCGTTACGTTTGCGATTCAGAGAATCTTAAACCTGTCGGCGAGGAATGTCAGGTACTATCTTTCAAGAGACTCAGGAAAAGGCTATGAAAGATAGTTTTGGGTCCTTTAAACGGAATAAAACCGTGTCTTATACAGAGGTGGATAGAGGTAATTGTCCCACAACTGGTTAGGATATTCATATATATTGAACTTTGACAACGCTTGGCTCTAGGCTGATCATGCTTGGCATAGGGACTATTTATAGGACCTTGAATGGGGCCAGGAATGTCCAAAGGGATGTTTTTTTATTACCATTATTATGGACACTATTCATCGATGTACTGCTTAAGCATCTAAAAGATTGTAACGTGTGATATATCATTGTTTTTGGAATGACAACGGCTACATTTTCTACTTTGATCACTTTTGACTCCGACGTCAAATTCTAGAAGTGACTTCTGGAAACTCGATTTGGTACTCGAGGGTGGTAGAAATCGAGTTTCCAGAAGTCACTTCTAGAATTTGACGTCGGAAGCAAAAGTGATCAAAGTAGAAAATGTAGCCGTTGTCATTCCATAAACAATGATATATCACACGTTACGATCGGACTATAAATGGAGCCACAGGAAATAAAAAACCAAATGCGCGGGGTCAAGGGGCGTGGCAAAAAAAAAAAATTTTTTCAAATATTCTTCAAATTATCTTTAATTCTAGGGGGTGACCGGCACAACTTTTTTTTTTGTATGGGGTGCGACCCACTCTAATGTCCTGTTGTAGTAAAAACACAACGAAAAAAAAAACTGAATTATTGCCTGTTCCTATTGCGAAAAATACCTTTACATTACATTATTTTTGGTTAAGAATAAAATCTTTAAATACATTTGCGATCATTGTTCAAGGTTGGCAAAATATTGTAATATTCAACAGGAACTAAGAAATGGGTTTTAATTTCTTTTGAGCTCATGGGAACAGAAGTTGGAGGAACAATTTATTGAGAGTAAGCGGAAGGAAGCTCGATGAGCAGCTGGAAAATGGGCTGAAATTGTTCGATGAAAAAGGAACTTTCCTTACTTGCACTAAGAAAATTATGTAGGTAGAATCAACTGCAAATGGAAGTTAAAATAACTGGAGTTGAAAAGGTGTACACAACAATTGTATTTAAATCAACTGCAATGGGTAGTTATTTTTAACTGTTAAAAATTAACAGTCGAATGTAGTAAAAACAACTACAAATGCAGTAGAAACAACATTAGCAGCATTTAAAAAAATGTGTTAATAAAAAAAGTTGTTTTTATTCATCAACCTTTCAATATTTTATAAATAGGAGCACGAGATGTGTTTGTTTCGCAAAAAATTCCATGTTTTTTTTTTTAATTTAAAAAATATTTTATTTTTATCTCAATCTTACACTAATTAAATTTTATAAAAATTTAAAAATTAAAAAAATGTAAGCACGGAAATTAAATTAAGCTAAAATTAACATGAATTTATAAAATCATTTTTTTGCAAAACTCCATTTCACATCATATTAGCAAATAAATATTAGTTTTCGATAAAAAAAAAATAAAAAAGGCAGAAACTAGTCTAGTCTGATTTAAAAAATTAATAGTGTTTATAATTTTTAGAGAAAAAACGTTTGTTCTTCTTCTTAACCTTAACATTTCTAAAATAAAGTTTTAAATTTTAACGCAATAATAAAAACTCAAAAATAGATCCGGTGATTTTTTAAGAATGACAAATAAATATGCTTTGCTGACATGTTAAACTTTTGTCAAAAAATTGTTGGAAGCACAAATCGTCTAATCTAAAAATCGTCAAACCTGGCAACACTGATCCACATTTATTAAAAACCTGGAACCAAAAACTTGTTGTTGAGGGTACAACAAAAGGATTTGCGGACAGTGTAAAGTATTTGGGGGTAGCATTTGACAGTATATTGGACTCTTTATCCAAAAAAAACCTACAAGGGCATCGTATGCCTGTCAGAGGAATTCTGGCTGTTCAATACTATTGTTTAACCTATGATTTCCTATGAGGTCCTCGCAGCGAAGGCCGACAGAACGTGCAAAACGGATGACATCGGGGACTAAGCTGGGCACCATTGCATATTTCCGTAATGGAGGCTTCCAGTATGGACTCTTAAGGGGCGACGTACTTGAAGATAAGATCTTTATGGAAGAAACGATCTCAAATGTCGAATAGGGTGTCACCGAAATGGATTTCCGTTATGTACTTTAACATTATGTTGGTTGAACCAATCGATCTTGGAAAACGGAACAGAGTCTCAGTTGGGGTTCTTTCTAAAATTCCTGCTGGCTCTAAGATATACGAGGTGTCATTTTAAGTGATCACGGAGAGCATTCAATCAATTTGGTAGAAGCAAATTGGTTACATTAGAATAGATTCTTGGCCAAGAGAGGCAACGAAAGTCTGGCCGATTGAGGAGATCGTTGACGCAACATCGATACGGAGCTATTTTGTGGAGTAACCGCAGTGTACATTACAGAGAACTTAGGTTGTTGAGGTAAATTTCTAGGTAATGGGTAAATTGTCTTGACCAACTCTACAGGCTGGTTTGAAGTTTGTTTGAACATTTTTGAGAACCTTTTAATATACTTTTAACTTTACGGAATATATTTTCAAAATATCTCTCATTTGATAACGACATACATCTCTCATTTGATAATGACATACACTTATAGAGAATGTGTAGGGAATTTCGAATAATATCTGTAGTAGCACCTTGTTTCAATACAGGGTGAGCTAAAAAGTGGCTTTTAGAGATTATAGTTTTCACAAAAGTTGTTGGATTTCAAAATATTACCCGCTAGTTATAGAAGAGGAAATAATGTATTTTGAGGCAGCTTGTTTTAATATATAATGAGCCACATGGTGTCAAAGCCGGCTGCCTTATCTACTTATTTACAAACAATCTCAATTAAATATAAAGTAGATTTAAAAAAACCCTGTTTTAACACAGGGTGTCAAATAAATCGGCAAATTTATGTAAAAACCACAATTTACAAATTTGATTAATTTTGTACAGGGTGTCTGAAAATATATTATTCTCAAATATGTGTTAAAACAGGGTGGATCAAAATACATCATCTGCACAAGAGGGGTCAATCAGATACTGATGTTTGTAGGTTTTGAGAGTTGGTGTTTGAGATGTTGAAAAATGTTCTCTGCAATGACGTAGTCTTTGTTGTAGGAAACTTATGTTTCTGGGTGACAGCTTTATTTCGCTTTCCAACATTTGGAATATTTTGCCTAATAGTGCCTAACTATTAGGTCTAATTGTTAGTCACAAAAATTCTTATATAATGCAGAATGGTGTAGTGTATTAAAACCAGGATTTAATTGAAGGGTTTACTTTGAAAGTGGTAAAAGTTAATTTTTCTTTAAACTGAGACAAAATATTTTTAAAACTTTTATAAAATTTATTTGTCTCATCAGGAGACTGGAACACAAAATAATTCAGTAGTGAAAGGTATGTGTTTTAAACGGACTTATACCACTTTCATAATAAACCCCTCAATGAAAAAAAAAAAATATTATTTAAAGGTAGTGAGTAATATATATAAATCTTACGCATCAGTACTAGCATTAGGTCCCGGATCTTCAAATAAAACTTCTGATCTTGTACTAATAATATAAACCAAACAAAATGAAAATATTAAGACCACAACACCAATGGTGAGAGTTATAGTTTCGTGTATACGTGATGGACGTAAAAATAAACGAGAACTTAAAGCATTCCAAGTGGATTCGGACCAAGTGGAATATTCACCAGAAGACCAATTATAATCTGAAACAACAAAAGATTTCAAATAAAACGATTTCTTTTTTAATATAAAATCTAATATAAATACCCTCAATTATAAATGCTGGACTTAAAGCTAGCGAATAATTTTGTGTGGTTATGCCACATTCTCCTTGATTTTTAAAGCCAGCAAACCAATGTCTGGGTAAATATGTACAATTTTCTTGTGTAACATTATTCAACTTTTGGGATAATAAATAACCCATAATACGATAAGTCCATATGGTGGCTTCCTGAGTATCTCTATTAACACTTATGTACCTAAAAATTTTAATGATATATAAGTAATTTTTCCAATAATCTTACCGTTTCTTTTAAATCTTACCGATTGGGAGCTATGAGCGGCAACTTTTTAAAACTATTTGGTTTTGAAGCCGCATAAAATAATGGACAATTCTGTGATTTTATAAAACAATAAAGTATTTCATCAATTAAAACCGGACTAGGAAATTTATCATCCACATATTCCTTCCCCGTTAGAGTATCAAAGAGAGCCATGGCTATAACTGCCGAAACATTACGTATTTTCATTTGTACATCATTGGTTTTAAAATATTTTAAAGCCTCTTCGCGACCCATTAATCGTGTATAATCTATTGAAGTGTTTGTGTAATTATATTTTAAATTTACACCGTCATCATATACCGAATGGTAAAAACGATTAGTAGGTGGTGCATTTAGAATTGCCGCTGGAAATGATAGATTCTTTCTTAAAAATGACTGAGCCGATGTTGGCGGCATTTGATAACCTATAGAACTTTCAAAATTTATATTGAAATCATATTTAGGCGTTGTGGCATAATGTTGCAATTTGCGTAATATCATTTTGGCATGGGGAAATTCACTTATTGTATGCAATTTAATGCTAGACATTTCATCAAATGTACCCAAATCCAAAACAAATTCAATATTCTCCAATGTTATGGCTGTTGTACGTGTTGAGGGTAGTGGAAAATCTTTATTTTCCAAATCATAAATAAATCTTTGTGACCCTATATAGTCATATGATTCGCCATTAAAAATTACAAACATAATGTTGAGTTTGGAATCCTTCAGGTGAGATTTATCGGCTAGCAGGCGGGAGAGAGTATGAGCAACACTTACAAGTACGGTATAACCAGTTAAGGAATCTTTAGCACCAACACCTGAAAAATAAAACAAAAATCATACTCGATTATAGGTTGTAAATTAAAATTTAAATTTAGGGATTTCCAAATTATAGATTACATTTTAAAAAGATTTAATTCAGAATGAATTCAGATTGGGTATATGCAAAATCATTTGGTTGATTCTTATAACTAGGGCAACCAAGAGTAGAATATTTTTAATTCATTTTTTTAATCTTTTTTACATTTTTGTATTGAAAATATAAACTTGGGGGAGGAACTTCCCCATTTTCCCTTCCCCTGGAACCACGCCTGCCCTACTTTTATACCAGTTATAAAATTTAACAAAATTTCTATGACATTTTGTCAAGCAAACCTCCAGTATAAGGAGATGTCAGTAAAAGGCGTTTCCTCAGAAACTCTGGTATGTCATCTGGCTTCGGTGACTTGTTTTTGATGATATTAGAGTACACGAGTCTAAATTAATTACTAACGAGTTCCGCTAGTTTCAAGAGTTATAAGCCGCCGGCTCCTTAGGGATTGGCAATATTATAGATTGAGGAAAATTCCAGGTGTAAAGAGCTTGCAGTGTTTGATAACAAACGTGTAAAGTCTTCATTACTCGAGTGGATTGTTACTTCTTATGAAGAATTTAATGTATTAAAATAGTACAATTTGTTGTCTCTTTTTTACACGTTAAACACATGGGCAACGGATTTATGGATAGTAGATTTTTCGTTTCCGTTTAATGCGTTAGATAGAGACAAAACAAAATTATTGTTTTCTATATTCTTTTTCAGCTTATAACGAGTAACGTTCCGTTTCCACTCAAGTAATTTGGGATTAAGTCTTGGCTTACAATGAGATTAGCAAGTTATTCTCCTTATAAAAAACTCAACTGATGTTAAACCATTAATGCCTATTGGGTATTTAAATACCATCTATCTACGCTCTGCTATTGGCTGTGGCAAATACTTCAGTAAGTTAAATTGAAATTAAGTTTTTTTTGTCAACTTTTAATATTTAACCTTTTTGCTGTGTAAGACGTTTATATGAGTTTTATCAAAACTCTAACCTGTTGCGTAAGACGTATATATACGTCCACCTTACATAAGTGCAGCCATGTGGTTTTTTATTTTGACTACAAAGTTAAGTAGTTAATAATCACTCAATTTTTATTTAGTTTTTAACCACTCAATTTTTATTAAAACTTCTTAAAATGTTTGCTTATAAAAAGTACTAATAAAATCACAAAAGTGTGAATACGATTCTTTGGAATAAAAGTTGATCTAGTAAATATAGCACTTCAAAAAGTTTTACGATAGAATCTACTTAGTGTCAGTGAAAACAAAGGTAAAGGGTGAATTTTTTAAAGATCTTTTGGATTTGATTTAAAAAAAACACATAAAATTTAGAGAAATGTATGAAATCGTTTTTTAAGTCAATAGAACGATCTGTATAATACAAGGTTTATATAATTCATGTAAATGTTGACCGCGGCTACGCCTCAAATTGTTCATACGCTGGCTCCAATTTTGGCATACTCTCTCCAACATATCGGCCGATATCTCACGAATAAATTCTTAAATTTTTTTTCGGGCTTGTCCCTATAGACATGAGCCTTAACATAGCCCAACAAAAAAATAGTCTAAAGGCGTTATATCGCACGATCTAGGCAGTCAATTGACCGGCCCAAACGTGAAATAAGCTATTCACTAAACTTGCCTCTCAATTGGGCCATTGTTTCGCGTGCTGTGTGGCATGTGGCACCGTCTTGTTGAAACAACATGTCACTTTTCCATTTTGGGCAAAAAAAAAATTGTAATCCTTGCACGGTAGCGCTCGCTTTACACAGTAACGTTCCTGCCTTCGTCGTCTTTAAGAAGGTGCGGTCCAATGATGCCACCGGCCCCTAATTCACACCAAACAATGCATTTTTTGCATGTATTAACAGTTCTTGCAATGCTTCTGACTGCTCTTCACACCAAATACGGCAATTTTGCTTGTTTACGTATGAGAAATGAGCTTCGTCGCTGAACACAATTTCCCGGTAAAAAAGTGCATGAAAAAAGAGCATGAATTTTATAATAAAATTCAATAATTTGCAAGCGTTTGTTCGTTTGTAAGCCGATTCATGGTTAAATTATAGACCAAACTGAACATGTTTAACCAAAACCAAAACCAGTGTTGCCAAAAAGAAAGGTGCTAAAAATCACCCTTTATATGCATTTAAAACTGCGATTAAGGTATTTACTTTTAAAATAAATACAAAAATAGTTTTTTTTTATACCCGCCACATACTGTGATGAGGGTATATATCAGTTTTTCATTACGTTTGTAACGCATCGAAATATAGGTCTAAGACCCTATAAAGTATTCATATTCTTGATCCTTATTCAATTCTAAGACGATTTAGCAATGTCCGTCCGTCTGTTGAAATATGGATCACGATGCGAAAACGCAATACGGCTGCTCATTTTTACACAGATTGATGTACATTTTCCCGAAAAGTTTGGTATTGAAAATGAGCAAAATCGGTCCAGCGTTATGAGTAACAATGTGAAGGTACCTCTAAATTTTACATACAAATTAGTGTATAATACCTGTATATTATTACAAATCCATAATAGCGTCTGGTGTATAAAATAAAACGTCATATTTTTACACCAAACGCTAGGAGGTGAATAATATTTTTTTTTTTTTTTTTTTTTTTCTTTTTTACATCCAAAAAAAGTTTTTCATCTTAAAATTTTGTTTCCACCTCTAACATATTATTTTTAAATATTTTGTTGTTGTTTCATATGGCGAAAACAAATTTAATGCATGTACTTGTTTACCGTTAACAACAACTAAAAAATGCAGTAAAACTAACAATGTTGTAAAAATAACTGACAATTTTTTACTGAAAATGTGAAGTTCAAATTACAAACGATACTCTAGTTATTACTTTTTTATGCATTGGAGAAGCAATGCTATTTTCCTAACTCTACGAAATTTTATATTTTTTAAAAAACTAACGATAACTAACTGCTCACTGTAGTAACAGTCAACAGCTGTAGGGAGCGGTAACTTTAGTCGTAAGAACTTATTAAAAATCTCTCGGAAAAATATGCGTAAAAACCCTGATCAGTGATCACAATTTTCGATAAATCAAAATATTGAAATTTTCGCCAAATTATTCTTAAATTTCTAAATCAGGAAAACTAGCAGTAAAGACATAAAAAACATTAAAAAATTACAAATTTTTCAAACTCGTTTATTTCAATATGAATTTCAAAATTTGATACATTATTTAAATAGTACAATCTTATAAAATACTGGACTAGAATATGTTTCATATAAGATAAATTGAGCCATTGAACAAAAAAAATATATTGTGTAAAGTGTAGATAAATAATTTGTTTTGAGCAATAATTTATTTGAAGTCACATTATATTGCACATAAGGCCACCAAGATTTTAAATAAAATAATGATAGAATACTTAATTAAGATGAGGATAAATTATGAAAAATGTATTTTATGAAACTATATGGAATTCTGGTAATGAAAGTTATATCCATTTACATTTTAACACTTTAAAATCCATGATTTGAGCTTTAATTGCTTTTTAAATACACTAAAAATTATAATATTAAATTGCTTTTCAATATCCCTTACTTTACTCTTGTTTCATACGTTTAGCTTCGGGTTCATTGCTAATCGTATCGCTTGATATAAATTCCAATTGATAATCCAATTCAAAATCAACATCCTTTTGTATGCGATCACATATTACGGCTATAGCTGTCTTTTCTTGTGCCTCAGCTATTTTATGTTCCACCAAATAGAACATATATTCATCGTAAAGTAAACGTATTAAATGAAAACTACCAAAACTTGAGGCCGAACGTAAAGTAAGATCTCTTATAACCATTGAACTGTAAAAACTCCATTTCAAAAGAAATTGTCGTGCAGCTTTGGGATATGAAGGTTTACCACGATATTCTTGAAGAGCAGTATCCACCACTAACTGTAACCAGGAAGCCCATTGTTCTAATGAACTTTGCTGTTGTAGAGCAGCTTTAAAATCATTCTCAAAACGTTGTACCATCAAGGGATCACATTGGCTAACCCAAGCTGCCTGTTCTTGAACATTATGAAAATCTACACGATTTAAATCACTAAGCATTTGTGAAATTTGAGCACTATTTTGTAGAACCGCTCTAGCGGCCTGTGCCAAATGATTGAGTGAAGTATAACGTCTTAAGGTTTGGCAAAATGCCGATACTGCCGATGATTTAATTTGTATCATTTGTTCGGGTATACCAATCATAGATTCACTTAACCATAGTTCCATATTTTTAGCAAAACTCCGAATGGCTTGTGTTAAGGCATTCGGTATAGATCTTAAAACGTCGGGTATTATCACATCGACCATATTTTGATAAAATTGATAGTCGAATTCTCGTACAAATGTTTGTAAAGATGAGGATAGACATAACAGTTGCAATTTTGTTTGGGTTAGATTTTGTGACTGATCATGATAATCGGCTGACCAAAATTCACGCCATAAATATTCGATGGTATTAAATTCCAGATTGATAATGGCATCTAAAAATTTCTCACAATGTTCTTGATATTTCATACGAAATATTTCAATATCGTGTGTAGAAATTTCCGCTGGATATGTTTGATCCAATTCAAGTTGAGGAAATGAAGGTATAGCACCAGCTCCGTCTCCCAAAAACTTAGCACAGGCTTCATAGGATTCGGGTTTAAAAATTAACTTTTTAGATGTTTTATTAGAATGATGATGGTGGGTAGAAGATGATGAACCACATTGTGATGTATGATGATTGTTGTTAGTTGAATGATTTATATTTGAAGTATTTCCGCTAGAGTGATTCGAGGAAGTTTTAATGGGTGAATTTGATTTATCTTCATGACTTTGTTGTTGTTTAAGCATTGAATCCGGTTTAATACGTATGCCATAGTAATGATATTTCGAATTTCCTCGAGTACCCAAACGGCGTGTGCGTAATCCCGAAAATACTGATCTTATAAGTTTGCCAAAACTTGCTGCATTTACCGGTTCAATTTTGTGCTCATTGCAGTGATGCATATAGTGAGTATATAGAGTCGATCTTGGAAGACTAACACCTTCGGCTGTCTCATAATTTTGTGATAACCATTTTATGGTAGCTGAGGCTATTTTGTTAGAACTTGCCAACATATTATGATCTGTTGTTTCCATAGAATTATCATCCAATTCATGTTCATTGGCGGAATTCAAACATTGAGTTCCCATCATGGTATTTGTAGAGGAATTGGGAGTTTGTGGAGAACTGTGCATATCCTCAGATGAAGTATTGATTAACATGCCCTCCTCAACAGGTACTAGATAGGGCAGTAGAGTGGTGGTAGCTTGTTCAGTATTTCCCGTTAATTGATTACCCGAAGAATTGTAATTTCCCGTAGTTGTAGTATAAAATGTTGATTGATTTGCTTGATATTCTTGTATTGGACAAAAAGGATAAGAGATTTGGGTTTGTGTGGCGTTTGTTGCTTGATATAATTGTTCAGCATCTACATACTGGACTTGATAATTTTGTCCAGCATCTTGAGTAGATACAGTAACGGTAATAAATTGTGGACATCCTTCATCTTGTTCGTTATGATGAACTAAATCTACAACACCTTCTTTGAGGGCACTTAAAGTATCCATAGTTGCTTGAGCCTCATTGCTTGACGTATCCGTATTATCCATAGGAACCACCACATTTATAACTGCCACTTCTTCCTGCAGCTGCGGCTGATGTTGCAAAGATTGAGACTGCTGCTGCTGATGATGGTGCTGATGAAGATGTTCCTCCGTTAGGGTTTTGTGCGACAAAACATCTTGCAGGCATTCCGTAGTTATAAACTGATATTCTTCTTGTGTTGTATGACAAGAAGAAGAGTCCCTAGTTACCGTTGCTTGTGCTACCACCGCCGACGCCGCTGACGACGAAGCCAAATCTGTTGTAGTATTATTACATGATAAAATCGTTGAATCGGTTGTTATAGTATCCGTAGCCGGGGACACAACAGTTAATGTAGGAGTAGTATGTATAATTCCCGACGAAGCGTTAGTTGTTTGTGACAACACATAATTTCTAGGTGCTGCTAATCTGGTGGTCATTATGATTAGAAACCCAGAGTTTTCTTCTGCTTATCAGGAACAATTTTGAATTTCGTAATAATCTTGGTATTTGCAGAAATGACGTTATTCTTTCGTTAACAAATTACAAATAATTTTAAGGATATTTCCAGAGGATGTATATAGTATATTTTTCAGTGTTGTTTTCCTTTGGTTGGCCAGGTAACTAACAACACCAATACCAATAACCGTTTTTTTTTTAATTGAAGTTTATTACGTACTCCTAACAGTGTTGACAATTAAGTGTTTTTTTTTTATTTTTGTAAGGGTTATAATGATATTTTGAAAAGGTTTTGACTTTTTGAGCCCAAATTACTCAGGTGGAAAGGTAACGTTACTTGTTCAAGAAACGTTACATGAGTAAAAAGAAAATAAAAGATAAGGTTGTAGTTTTGTCTCTATATAGCGAGCTAGAGATACCCGTGTTCAGCACACAGAAACCAACTTTGATCGATATGCATCATGTGTTAACGTGGTCCAATTTGACTAAAATGTTCACAATTTTGTTTAGCCTAAATGTGAACAAATACAGATCGGTGCTGCTTGAAATGCAACATTTTAAAATTAAGCAGCTAAACTAGTCTTTGTGTTATAACAATGTTGTTTTTTTTAGAAATTTTAAAGGGTTTTTATTTAAAAAATTGATTAAAGAAAACGAAAAAGTTAAAAATGAAGGGTAAACACACAAGAACGCTTAAAAAGCATCTGAAATCGTCCAAAATATAAATTAAAGTGAATTGGAAATATATAAATTAGTTTAAATAAGACATTGGATTCAGGTATATTTTTAAATTTTCCAACTGCATATTTTTTCTTTATCGTTATTTAATGCAAAAATTTACGATTTTGTTAATACAAGACATGGAGTATAGCCCCGATGGGCTCCCTCCGATCTTAAAAAAAGTCGGATATATGAAAAAGGAGAAAAAATAGTGAATAATTTGTTCACCAATTTTTGAAATAATAATTCAAATAAGTGGAATCCTGGGTCAACGACATAGAGTCAAAATGGCTTTAAAAATGTGTGTTTTCTCCAGTATTTTAACGCTGTTTTTAAATAAGTCTAAATTTCCTAAACTTTAAAGATATTTTCATACAAAGATGTGTTAAATTTCATCGACATTTTTAAACCCCAAAATATGGGATTGGGCCGCTACAAAAAATACGTTTCTCATATTTTTGTGCTCCTTTAACACCTATTCGAATTTTATTAAGTTCAAAGGGAAACCATAAGATATTTGCCTTTTAATTTGTCTGCAAAATCTGAAACTTTTGAGTCCACGAATAAAAAATACGTAGTTTTTTGGACGGTTATAAATCTTTAATTTCCCGAATTAAAACGTGTATATAAAATAATACATTATTTTGTCTGTCAGTGTATTTAACCGGACATAATTATATAAATATAATTATATACAATTGTCATATATAGTTGCATCTTATTGCATCTCGATCAATATATAATTGTATATTGAATTTATACTACGCAAAAACTAATCCAATTAATACTGACGTTATATATTCCTAGACATTGCAAAATACAAAATAATATATATTTAGATATTATACATTATTTTGGATAAAATTGTATATTACCCCATGCAGAGTCACACTAGAAAATTTTTCAATCATATTGTGGATATAAATATGTATTACATCAATACAATAGTACAATTAATTGCCTACAGTGGGGAGCACTTGTGAGTACATGTAAGTACTTTTTACACCTAAAGATTCAGGTCGAAAAATGTTTGACACTAGAACTAAATTATACTTATACAACGAACGCTGAATCCAAATCTGGCCTTAGATTCACTCTCCGACATCAGGCGTTCGAGCTATATTAACGAGAAAAGTGTATTTTTTGATCAAAATTCTCCGATTTTTGACCTTCCTGGAAATACATTTTTCATAATATTTGGAACGTCACCTGAACAAACTACTCTTACCATTTTCCGATTTTTAAACTTCCTGGAAATACATTTTTCATAATACTTGGAATGTCACCTGAACAATTTTTTTTCAGTTTTTCAATTTTTAAGATAACTTATTTCCTTACGACATTATCGTCGGTTGAACTTAATAATAAATTTGAATTTTTTAAAATTTTGCATTGCGGGACTTTAAAATTGCTGTAACAACTTCAATTTCAATTTACAACAATGTCGTAAGGAAATAAGTTATCTTATAAATTGAAAAACTGAAAAAAAAAAAATTGTTCAGGAGACGTTCCAAGTATTATGAAAAATGTATTTCCAGGAAGTTTAAAAATCGGAGCATTTTGATCAAAAAATACAAGTGCTCCCCACTGTATATCATTCTGTGTATAATTTTACACACAAATTATTATTATTCATTACCTAAATTTTTGTCTCTAGAATTGATTTCTTTCTGGTTCTGAAATTTCTACGAGAACTCTAAAGAACTTGTTTCATTTGTAACATTAGGAGTTTTTAATTAAGTTTTAGATTCTTTCAATGTAAAAAGCTGAACTAAGTTTTAACGTTTTTTCCTTGTTTGTTATTCAACGGTGTATGTTATTTATATCTTCATTTTCAAAGTTTTTTCCTCAAACAACTTATTTTTAGGTAATTTCAAGAGAATTTTTTGAATAAAATAAAATGTCAAAATTGATAGGAATTTGCTATAAATTATAAAGTTTTAAACTTTTTGCAAGTGGCTAAAGTCTAAAAGGATTACGCACAGAGAATAAATTCGTTGGAATTCTATTGTAACCAACAAAATTTAATCATTATTCAATAATTTTAATTGTACGTACTTAAAATTCATCATCAGAATAATTAAACTATATTGTAAACAGAAAATATATATAATATTAACCAAAGCACAGTCACATCATTCAAACTATTGGTTTTCCTTATCAATTTTGAAAAAATATTATCTTCTACATTACCAACAACCAACCACTTTTCGGATATTTTATTCCTTGAATAAAAAAATTTGCAGTGAAAATCGAATATTAGTTTCGCCCACAAAAAAAACAATCACTATTTAAAATATAAGTTTTCATTACCAATTTTAAAATATTATAAAGTTTAGTTTTGGTAACTCTAATAAAATATTAAGATTACCAACCCAATTTTTGATGTACATACAAATCTATTTTTAGACATTAATATTTAAACTTGAAAACAAAAAAAAAAATATTCAAGGTAGAAATTTAAAAAAAAAAAACAAATTCAAATTGAAAAAACAAATTGCCGGTTCGAGCCCAGTTCGAGGCATATCATTTTTTTATTAATAAAATAAATTTTTGTCCATAAACATTGAATATTCAATTGTTACAATAAAAATTTAAAATTTGTAAATAAATGTCGGTTGTTACAATAGTATTAAAATTTATTAATAGTGATAGTACGTGAAACCACAAAAATTCGGTTGGCAAAAAATTTAGTTGGCAAAAAAATTCGGTTGCAACTACAAAACTGTTTTCTGCGTGTAATAACGTTGAAGAAAAGTCCGTATTTGACGGTAATTATTTGTGCAAATATTTCGAATTTTAATGAAGTTTTAAAATCAAAAACCGGATACAACTATAGCTTATTTTGTATATATTAGTATCAGTTCAGATATAAATTTATACCGCTATATAAAATCGGATTGAATTGTATTACGCCATTATTCGGATGTAATTTAATCTGATATTATCAAATTAAAACTAAATTATTGCAAACTTATATAATTATATGGGCCCATTTCTCGGATAAAACTGTATTAAGACTTATATTAAATTTCGTATAATTATATAAAGCATAATATTATTTTTTTTTAATCGGGTTATTAGAAGTGGAAAGTTTCTGTGTGTACTAGGGTTATAACTTTTATCATTTTTTTTGCAATTATCAAATTTTAGCTACCCTAGCAGTGTATTAGTCCATAAAAATATAAAGTAACGCAATTTTATTTTTTTCGCGGTTTTCAAGAAGGTTTCCGCATAATCCTCGTTTTGTTTAATTAAACTAAAAATTAATATTTAGCTAAAATTTTAACGTAATTAGACAATAACGATGCATATCCAACTTAAAGGACACAAACGTTTTCAAATTTGTCGTGTTTCGCGGATTTTGATAAAAACGATTAAAGCGTTGTTTCGCGATATAGAAATTAAAATTCGCAAAATAACGAACACAATAAGTAAAATGTTATTTAAAATATGTTGTGCAGTATTATTGGTCAATAAGTACAACTTTAATGTTAAAAACTTGAAAAAAATGCATTTTAAGGAAATGTACTTTAAGCAGGAGGTTTTTGTTTCAAAATGACATGAAAAAGAGATTTCTATCATTAAAACATTATTGCCCATTAAGTGCTGATAGATAAAAATTTAGCACAAAAAAAAGTGTGCCAGTGTGCACATATTTTTATAAGTTTCCCCTTGTTACAAAAAAATACATAATAAAAAAAAAAATCGAAAAAGCCCTCCGAAACAAATTCCTATTCAACAATGAGTGTATTGAACAGGATCTAAGGGTAGAGCTGATGAGCTTGCAAGGCTAGGAACCACCCTGCAAGTTCCTGCGGAATTTGCAGTAGTTGGTGTTCCCCTAGCAACCTGTAAGCTGAACAATCGGCTCTACTCCGAGAGGGCGACTGACATTAGGTGGGCTAATGGCGTGACTTGTGTGGTGACAAGGCACATCTAGCCGGCTCTGGATCTGGGGCGAACGAGGGCTCTCCTATCGTTTTCCAGGGGGGAAATTTCTGACATGGTGGCGGTAATAACCGGTCAGGAGGAGGAGGAGACTATTGAGCACTTTCTCTGTTCATGTCCCGCGCTGGCGCTACGTAGGAGGGCCTCACTTGGATCGGCGTTCTTTCACGATCTTGGGGATCTTTCAGATTCTGGTATTCCGCACCTCCTTAGCTCTAACTGGTTCAACGGTGGAGTCTGATAGGTAATCCGTCAGTCTCGTGGCATCACAACGGACCTCAGAGTCTAAGTGTGCTGGTGCTCACAGAGCCGGCTACCACTCCGACCTAACCTAACCTAAGGTTCCGCGTTTTCAAAATCAAAAATACTATGTATTAATACACAAAAAATGTCAGCAACACTTTAGCTGGGAGGATCCTTGCAGAAAAATTGATATCAGCAAAAAATGTTTCCTCCCAGCAAAAATGTTACTGACTTTTTTTAGTGTATCAATACATAGTATTTTTGATTTTGAAAACGCGGACCCTTAATTCGCAATGAGGGGAACAAAAAGTTACATCTCTAAATTTGCTATCTCCCCAATACCATTTTTAGGGATTGCAACGTGTGCACAAAAACGATACCAATTTATATACAAGTTGTGTATCAAATGAGAGATATTTTGAAGATCTATCCATTAGAGCCAATATTAAAAATTTTTCAAACACAAAAGTTTTGAACAAACTTCAAACCCATTTTACCCCTAAAAGTTCGAATGGGCTGATATGTTTCTTACCAAATATTTTTTACTATTTCCTCCTCTATCATATACCCAAGTTTTATTGGGGCTTACGGTGATCCGCCCCGGGATAACTCCCTTGTTAGGAAAAATCAGTCCTTACCCTATGGGGAATGGGACCGGTCCTGCATGTGCCACAGGATCGGTCCCTTCGTGCCAGAGACCGGTCCTCTGCTAAACCCTACCCTATGTAAACAACTGGCAACTTTAACATGGGCTTGTCATAGGAGGGGGTCATTTGTCCTGCTTTAAACCACATAGTGGCATGCCACAGGACTAACCAAAGATGGGCATACCACAAGACTGTCGCGAAAGGCGCATGTTGGAGGACTAACCAAAACGGACTAACCACATGACTATCCTGAAAGGGACATGTCGCACAATTTAATAATTTTTAATGCAAAAAATGGTAGAAAATGAAGCAATAAATTTCTAACTCATTGTCTTTTTCTAGTCAATATGTATACCAGTTAGGTGATATGTCCTACTTCTACCAGTCACGAAACTAGTTTTTTATATCAATTTACACTACAAACTCACATCAATTGTAAATATTACTAGTCCTGTGATAAGTCCTTTTCCAGCAGTCCAGGTTCTTTTAGGTCAATTTTCGCATGCCGATAATTTTTTAATACACCTAAAAAAAAAACATAAATATCGACAAAAAAAAAACAAAATTAATAATTTTATGTTAGAAAGTGTTTTGCAACCGTCAGACAATGACAATCGTAATTAATTTTTTATATTAATTACTGTAGAATATTTCTTTAGTTTAGTCTCTTTACAGGAAGAAGAAGAAGAAAACATTTTTATTGAAAAATTTTTTTTTTAATTTTATGTTTAAAAAATAAACGAAAACTAAACAGTTTCCAATGGGTAAAATTCTTTCCACCTGGCTTATTCTTGTTAATAAGCATTCTGGTTAAGTGGTATGTCCTCCCTTTACCAGTCACGGGATAGGTAATTTTAGAACAATTGACACTGCTTAACCCACTTTAGTATTAAATTATGCCAGTCCTGTGAATAGTCCATCCTTAACCAGTCACTTTTAGGTCAATTGACTCCTCATTCCCCATAGGGTACTTATTAGTGCATGCATAAATTCAAGAAAACGAAATTTTTGTCGGATTCTTAAATATGTTCCAAGTCTGGTTGGAAGGACCTTTTTCTATAAATGTTTATAGAATTTTTGCTTGACTTTCGGAACACTTTGACTTGCTTGAATTGTTAAAACATTAGTGTTTAAAAGTTAGCGATTTTTATTTTTGCGTTTTTTAAGTTACTTGCAGCAACACTAACTCCTTAATATTTTTTTTTTTTTTTCATATTTCGGGGGTTGTTTGTTACGCTTGGTTAAATTTTCTTACCAAATGTTTAAGCGTTTTCAAACTGAAAATGCACTTGTCTAGTTTAAACATGGTTTACAAAACATGTGTATGTCAGTGTAGGTGTATTGCCACTGTGTGTTAGGTTTTTTTTTATGTGATTATTCAAAATGTAATTTTCAATTTTGTTATTTTATTCGAAACAGTTGTTTATATTAAGTATTTTTTATGCATAGTTCATATATCATTTGATTATCCTTTGAATATTGCGTGTTGCAGTTGGCGATTTTTTATTTTTACTTCGTGTTTATTGGTTGGTGGTGGTGTTTTTGTTTTTGTTTTTTATTTTCAGTTTTATTTGTAACGGTTTTGTTTGATAGGTAATTTTCCTTAGTTTTCACCACTTTATTGTAATGTCTATTAGACTATTGTATCGAGTTAATAATCGACTATGGTATGGGGACATTAAAACTTTTTTGAACTATTGTTATTTCCGGCCTTAAACACCTTATGTTATATTCGATAGCAATATGTACCTGTAGATAGGAAAAAGGGGTTGCAACAGAACAGGTAAATTCAATGTGTTAATTTGATCTTATGTTGGGGATTTTGCCTATTTTTATTATAGCACAATTTAATCTATGAGACAATTTTAAAGGCTGGTTAGAGTAGTCGTCTTTCAATTGTATTATTTGAACTCATATACATATAAATGTGGTGGACGCTAAATCTTTAGTCCGTCCCTTTAACTTTTTAGAACCCGTGGAAAAACGATTAGATTCAAAAAAATGGAATTTGATTAAATTATGTCTGTTTAAATTTTTTTGTGTGCGCCGCGGTAGGCTGGTTAGTTTCATCACTATTAAATTTAAAATTTTTATTCAAGTCAAGTTTATAAAGAAACTTACAATTTGATTAATAAAACAAAAACAAATATTTCAAAAAAACATTTAGCTGACATCACGAGTATTATTTAAAACTATTATTTCAACAATCACTGCACAGTGGGCTAGCATCTAAATTTTTTGTCCAAAAGAACATATCAGGTGCAGGCAAATTATGTTTATGTATTCAAAATCTAGGAATGTTGAATATTTTGTTAGTAAAATTTTGTAACATTGTGGTTAACTGAACTTCTTTTGCCAGAGGCCGAAGTCAAAATTTCATATATCTGTGAACTTTTTTATTACAACTTTATTTATTTCATTTCATCTACAGAATTTAATTCTTACAGATTACTAAACTATAAGAAAACTTAAAAACTAATTATAATATTTAAATAAAAACAACTTAAACTTATCTTTATTTACATTTAAGTTTAAAATTGGAGCAAAACTATTACATAAGTGTAAACATCTAGCAAACGGCTCATTTTCGGCGTAGTTTGTTCTATGAACAGATTCTTCGAAAATCCAGTTTACTCTTAAATCTCTTGGGAGGGCGATATAATATAAAATGATCCCTAATTTCGGAACAATTTATTTCAACAGTTATAACATTATAAACAAACATTATTGCGGAATATAACCTACGATCTTCCAAAGATTGTAAGCCTAGCATTTTCCTCCTAACATCATAGGATGGTAAATCATAAGGCCAAATTAATTTCAAGACCGATTTAACAAAAATCTTTTGAACATGTTCAATTCGATTTGATTCGGACACCAAATAATAGAGCAATTCACTACGGACCAACGAAATAAACAACGTTTTAAGCGTATAAGGATCTTTAAAATCCTTGGAATTTCTCCTTACAAAGCCAAGCATACTTTAAGCCTTAGAAGTTATACAGTCTATGTGGCTAGAAAAAGACATTTTGCTGTCGAAAATAACTCCTAAGTCCTTCACCTCAATTGAACGTGTAAGTGAAGAACCACCTATATCATAATCGAAAACTATAGGATTAAAACAACGAGTGTAGGACACTGTACAACATTTAGATACATTTATCCCTATCTCATTTTCGATGCACCAATCGGATAAACTTGTTATATCAGATTGCAGTTTACTGCAATCATCGGTATTAGTTATTCTTGAATATATTTTCAAGTCATCAGCAAACAAAAGACACTTTGAATATTTTAAAATTAACGGTAAATCGTTAATGAATATAATAAAAAGTAAAGGGTGTGGGTTCCCTGGGGAATACCAGAATAGGCGTCAATTAAACGCGAAGATAAAGAATTGCCAATTGAAACATTAAGATTTCTGTTTAATAAAAAAATTTTAAAAAATGTTAAAAGATTGTGTGATAATCCAAACCTGCTATAGTTTTTTGTTTTCAAATTTATTAATTGACCACTTTCAGGAATGTGTTGATAGATATATTTCGGGAATTTTCTAGGTTGACATCTTCAGAACACGTCTTTAAAGAAGTGACAACCCCATGCAAACCTCAAACATTCATATAACCTTTTTTACAGTTATATTATTTTTTTTGTTTTTATATCAGTGTCGGGCAAACACTTGTTGAAACAACGAAGACTAATCGTTTTTCACACACACACAACCCGAACGTAAATAGAAATAAAAAGAGAAACCGAAAAAAACCAAAAAAAATTGGTTAGTTGCTTGCCTGCATTGGATGGAGTAGGTTTATGTCGCTTTGTTTAATAAAATAAGTACACAGGTAATATTAGAAAACAACCAATGATATTTTAATTAATAAAGCCAAGCGTACTATATTTTTTTTTTTAATGGAATTTTTTTTCATTCATTTTGTGGGATTTTTTTGGGAAAACGCATTTTTATTTAGTTTGAATATATAAATATATCTTGATTTATTTATTCATTCATAACTTAATTTTAACACACAAAACCTAAAATATTAAAACAATCTATATGTTAAAAATCTCTGAACTATAATTGTTTATATTAAAAACAATTACAACGCAGATATTTTGAATTTTGTTGTATTTTATAAGAATTAATATAAAATATTTTTTTTTGTTTTTTTAATTTATTAATCCATATTTATAACATTATTATATATATTTGTTTGCCCAGTACATTATTGGCAAAGAACTCATGTGCCTATTTTCTTAAAGAACATTTTTTTATTACCTATTAATTTCCTCTTATGTATATTTCTTTTTTTATTCGCCTCATAGCTGAAATTTATCACGTAAGGACATAAATAGTAAAACAATACAAAAATGTAAACAAACAAAAAAAAAAAAAAAAAAAAAAAAAAAAAAAACCAAGTGATTTTGCTCAGTGCAATAGTACCAATACAATCTCATTTTTTTGTAAAATAACTAATTCATTCTCAGTTCTCTTTGTGCCCAAGATTGTTTTATATACATCGAGATTATTTTTATGTTATTTTCAATTTATAACGAGCTTTCAACCTCCGTATATTTACAAAAATAAAGCAAATCAAACATATTAGCTAGGTTGATACTAGTATTTCGATCTGGCTAAAGATCTCATCAGAACCCGAAGTTTTAGAAAAGTTAGAGCCTCCATATCCCACTAAAAGAGAACTAATATATGAGCTTGAAGTTCAACATTATCACCATTGATCAAAATTAAATTGAAAACTTGTTCGTTATATGCAAGCTCTACCTTTGGTAGATATACAATACACGCTTTTGTTTTTATTCTCCTTTTTATTATTACACTTGTTTTGTTTTATTTAAAAACATTTAGTGGGATAACTAGGTTTTATGAATGTCTGAAAAATTCCCGAAATAGATCTATCAACTCATTCCTGAAAGTGGTCAATTAATAAATTTGAAAACAAAAAACTCTATAGATTATTTATTAGGACAATATCCTAATAAAGAAATATAGAGTATGAACTTGAATAATTTTCATTTTAATTGCACAATTAAAGGTTGAAAAAACATAATTTTTATTTTTAATAAAAATTATATCAAACTTGGAAAATAATTAATGTATAAAATTGATTTAAATTTTTTATATAACTTTCCTTTTCTAATAACAATATTTTTGAACAATATTTATTATTAACCATATTTTGAGATGTTTTATTCAATATTATATAAAAATTGAAAAACTACAAGAAAAATAATAACATAAAATATACCATAACAAAATATGATACTACGTAATAAAAACTGATATAATAATTTAATTAAACTTTTTCTGGCACAAATTGTCCTAAAAGTAATGATATTCTTCGGGAATAACTTTTTTTAATTATTGTAGATGTTTAAACTTATTTGGCTTTATTCGGTTCTGAGATCATATTGGTCCAAGTATCCTTTGTCGATACACACCACACTCAAACAAATCGGTTGGAAAATGTAGCTAATACAACAATATCCCACCAAAAAAAAAAAGAGCGGAAAAAGATGTAGTAAAAACATCACATATACTGATTCATATGTAGTGCAAATTGAGGTGAAACACGCATGATTTTAACATGGAGTTGTCATAGGACGGAAGTAGTCCAATTTGCTCAAACTTCATTTTATTAAAAGTAGTATGTTTAAGGTCATGAAAGATTGTATTTTTTGATGCTCTTTTGCATACAACTTAATTTGTTGTTTTTTATTGGTGTTAAGGATGTGATGGTAAGTAACATATTTTTAGTAAGTGAAAATATGGATCTAAAGAAGTGCTTTAAATGTTATGAATGCTCCAAAGCTTTAAAAATATTTCAAAATAATTGTTTTCAGTTCAAATGAAAAGAAACTTTTGATAACTCTGATATTTTGAAATCAGAAAAAATTTCTGTTTTGCACAACGCATTTCAGAGAAAATTCCTTTTTTTTTAGTCGAACGATTCGTATGTGGAACAAACTTATATAGAAAACGTAACAATATATAAATATCTTGGAGTTTATGTTGACCATCATTTGAAATGGAAAGCACACATTGAAAATCTCCAAAATAAACTTCGAAAATCCGCATATATGCTTTATCATTTAAGCACCTGTTCAACTATTAGCGTAATGAGACAGGCATATTTTTCATTGGCCGAGTCATATCTTAGACATGGAATAACAGCGTGAGGAAGCGCAACGTACTGCAGAACACTACAACTTACACAAAATCGGCTCATAAGAATATTAGAAAAAAATCAACGCTTTTCATCAAACAACCAAAATGCCACAAATAACAACAACAATACTACAACTATAACAACAAACAACAACAATTTAAACCGTAATATGTACGATAATAACATCACAAATAATCAAATCAACAACCAATCTTACAACACAAACAACAATGCCAGTCATATCAACAACCCCATCAACAGCAATACACCGAACAACGTTGCAACAAGACAGCGAATACTTAATGTGCAAAGTTTGTATTACTCTACACTTATCAACGAATTCTCAAACGACTCAAGATTTTTGGAGGTGATTGATCATGAGCATAACACAAGACGTAGAGCAGAGGGAAGGTTTAAAGTTAAAAGATTTAAAAACAAATATGGTGAAAGCGCACTACAAGCAGCGTTACCAACAATAATGAACATTCTTCCAGTAGAAATAATTAATACAACAAACAAATCGAAAAGAAAAAAACTTATTAAAGAATATTTAATTAAATCGCAATGAATTTTTAATTTATATTTTAATATTTATCCTTTTTTCCTACAGACAAGCTAATTGGCTTCGTAGGTATTAGCGTTAATTATTATTAAAAAATATTTGAAATTGTTAATGAATTAGCTAAATTATTGAAAAAATAAAGTTTTTCCTTAAAAAAAAAAAAAAAAAAAAAAAAAAAAAACTTCCCGCAGAAGTCTTCCCTGTTACTTACAATTTAGAAAAATTTAAATCAAATATCCACAAACACTACTCCCTCTTTCCTCCTTCCCATACCCTATTTTCCTGATCACTGCATGAGTAGGGCATCCCCTGAGTATTGGATTGGTTAAATTAAAAAAAAAAAAAAAAACACATAACAAACAACAATGTTTAAAAATTACTGTGTTATTTAATTGAACAGACCAGTTTGAAACTGCTTTTGAAGTTTTTAGCCTTTACCGATGGGTACTGGACTTGGGCCACTCGCTAAAAGTATGTTTGAGTACACAAAAAAAAAATTAGCAAGGAGCTGTACGACATTAAAAAAAAATATTATAAATATTGAGTTTTCTTCAAATATATATTTTTATAAAAATAATTGAAATTTCTCGTCAATTTACGTTCTATATTATGACGTTATATGTTAGGTTTTGGAACTGATATAAAAGACCAGCATAAGATCAGAAAAGTTGGCAGTAGTCGCGACTTTGTATGTGAGTGATGAAAATTTTGTTTTTTTTGAACTACTTCGATTTATTTTTGCTGGGTAACTAAAAATGGGATATATCATATCAACCATTCGTCGTCAAATGATTAAAAATTACCATATCTCGAAAACTAGCCATTGGATAAAAAAAGTCTTCACCAGATTCGTGTTTAGCATGCCAATAAAAAATTTTTTTTTTTTTAATTTTGGAAATTTAGTATGGGCAAAAAAAAAATTGTATTTGAGATAGCATAATAACAAAAATTGATATAAAATGAGAACAAATTATTTTTTTGCTTTGAAATTTATGACACAGATGGCTATTGCATGGGGAAGCTATTTGCCATCGGAAACTCATATTGCCAAAAATTTAAGATGACATATTTTGAATATAGGCTCTCAATATATATATACATTTAATTATGAGGCCAGACAAAATTACAACAGAAGCATTTCCAGATCTTGTTGCATAAGTTCCTTTATTTTATTCTTAAAAACAGAAATTCTTCCAAAGGAAGATTATTAAATTCAAAACTACATATATATGTATTCCACTCGTTGTTTTTTGTAGTCTCTAAGCGACACCCCGTTGTTCTGAGGCTCATATTATTCCAAGTGTTAAATGCAGTTTGATTTCTTTGAAATCAAATCGTATGGTAATCAATATTATGGAGTGATTTAAAACACACACAGAAGCAACTGCATTTTGTACAATCCATATACAGGTACAGCTTTTATTGAAATATCTCTATACAACGAAATCGTGGAAAATGTAATCGGAATATTAATATAGATTTCTGAAAGTGTAGGTAAGGAATAAAATATGAGCATTGAAAAACTCTGATGCCTTGTACCAATTTTGTTTGATCCCAGCTTTCACAAACGTACAAAAATACTGGTGTAATTCAGTTGTTGTAAATGCTGTTCTTTATACGCAACACAGTTCTTTGTTCTCCAGATAGTGTTTAATAATGACATTGCTGTGCGAGTATTTGCTCATAACACATCCTATATAACATAAACTTTGAACCTCCTCGATTATTATATTATTGAACGTTAAGGGTCTGTTGTTTGAAGTACCAGTTCTCATAAACTTCGTTTTTTTCAGATTTATTTTTCGCGCTACCTTTGATGCATTTTGACGTAGGGATTTCAGATTGTGCGTGGGGTCAAACAAAAGTAGTACATAAATGTGCTAATAGTCATATATCGTCTGCAGACTTGGGCGATGCCAATTACATTTCACAATCATTCACTTGTTAAATGTTTCTATAAAAATTAATAATTTCAGACCTACGCTTACACTTGTGAGCTTAAACGCAAAATTGGAAAATTTGTAAAAAATTTAATACCAAACATGGTGATGATTAACAATATCTGAGTATTGTAGCGGCTTGAATTATTATTATTTTATTCAATTATTAATCTACTTTTTTTCATCAATTATGTTTTATTTTGATTATTATTGTTTTATATGTCATTATTGTTTTTGCTAGTTTTATTGTATGTCTAGTATTGGAAACCCTAATAATTTACATTAAAAATAACCAATTTGAGATAATTGCAGTATAATATTTGAAGAGATGTTTTAAGTTACACTCATTCTCATTATCTATTATCTATTACATTTACTTGTCATTAGTTACTGATCTCTTTTATTTACTAGACTATATTTTCAATTCTACTAGAGGTTAGTTAGTTATGTTCTTTTTTAATTTTTGTCATTCCCGATGTAACACTTAAAGAATAAAGTCAATTAAATTTAAAACGCGTCTTTTATTTAAAAAGGCATAACTTATTATAAAGCTAAGACACAAGAGGACCTTTGTGACCATTGTGACTAGCTTATGCTGAGGGCGAATACTGGCGTTTATACAGCCTTATTCGAACCAGCAATAATTAAATAAAATATAATAAAATAATTAATAAAGGTTTAAAACCCCTCTGTTACAGTATTTAATTACAAGGCAATTACTCAATTACACCCAATTATATGTAATTAGACATAAGAATGTAATTGGCCTGTAATTAAATACACAAATATTAGTATTATGCCCCATGTCTGGTATTGAAATAATTTTAAATTTTGCAAGGAAGCGTTTATGCTCACAAGTGTGAGCGTAGGTTTGAAATTATGAATGATATAGAATAATGATCGTGTAGTTTTGTGAATGGTGTAAATTGTAAGCCATTATTTGTAGCAGTCATAATATCATAATAACACTGAAAAGAAACGTTGGTAGAATTCATCCTTGGCGAATGTCGGTTTAGATTTGAAAGCGATCTGATGTTCTGCCATTTAGAATAACGTAGTTATCTGCATTTTCGTAGAGATTTTTTTTAATAACAATTGGTGTGTCTGGAACTCCTTTTTCTTTAGAACGTTTCATATTGCCGATTGGTAAATGCTAAAAAATGCTCGTTAAAAATCCACAAACAAAAGGTATAGGACTGATCGATACTCGTTTGCCAGTTATAAAATTATGCCAAGTCTTGAGATGTGGTCATCGCACAATCGACCTTCGCGGAAACCTAATTGTTCCTCCCTTATTTATTTAGCTATCGGTTCCATTCTTTCCAATAGCAATAATGCGATGATTTTCTGAATCGTGTTCAAAAGTGTAATACCTCGCCAGTTCCTAAAGTGTCGTTAATCTGCTTTTTTGGGTAGCTGCATAACGAGGCCTTCGGATTAGCGTTTTGGTATGGCTCCATTAACCCAGATGTCTATGATTAGCAGAGTTAAAATTGTGGCCGATTGTGAAGGGTTGCTTAAAAGCTCTGGTGGAATGTTATCTGTGCCTGCTGATTTGTCGTTCTTTAGTTTTCTAATTGCCATTGATACGTCTCTTATTGTTGGAGGAGCGTCTGATAATCCATATTAACCTCCATTTTAATAAACGTTATTTGTTGCAAAGTGTTGCTTCCATCACTTACCGATTTACATCGGCAAGTAAATTTTTGTTAAGATCGTAAATTGGTTTACGTGTGGTAAGTTTGGATGATCCACTAATTGAGTTGATGATCTTATATGTTTTACGAAGATCGTTCTGACGCCAAGCTTCCTCTGAATCCAATTCGTGAATTGATAGGTATATTCTTTTATCAAAACGTGCCAATCGTTTTACCTCTCGATTTATCGACAAGTACTCCGATTTTAGCCCAGCTATAACTACTGGGTCAAGATTTCAGTTGGACATCTTATTATGAATTTGCTTTCTTTGATTTTCCTCTACGTGCGATCTAAGATCCATTCTTTTAGTTTAATTTATTTCAAAAACTTAACCGAGCCACTTGGCCCATATATAGTTGGTAGACCAACATTAACATTTAACTTCATTATATCACTTAAAACTATAAGACCTAAAATATCATGTTTTCTAATAATATAAAACAGTTTGTAAAGGGTGATTTTTTTTAGCAACTCTCTTTTGTGCAACACTGTTTTTGGCAGCTCAGCTGTTTTGCGTGTAACATGTTACTGTTAAACATGTTCAGTTTGTACTATAATTTAACCATGAATCGACTTACAACGAACAAAGCTTACAGATTATTGAATTGTATTATCAAATTCATGCTCGGTTAAGAAAGTGCATCGTGCACTTCTTCCAATGTATGGTCAGTTTGGGAGACCTTCTGAGGCGGCTATTCGTAATCTTCTGACTAAATTTCGCATCAAATTTACATTATTGGACATTAAACCATAAACACGCATAAGTAGAGTGCGGACAGAGGAAAATATCGCAGCTGTGTCCGCCAGTGTTGTTGATGACAGTGAATTATCGATTCGGCGCCGTTCGCAGCAATTGAACTTCTGTTACTCCACCACGTGGAAAATTTTGCGGAAGGCTTTGGGTGTAAAACCTTTTAAAATACAGCTGGGGCAAGCATTAAAGCCACAACGGCTAACTTTTGGTGAATGGGCGCTGGCAAAGTTGGATGAAGATCCACTTTTTTTATCGGAAAATTGTGTTCAGCGACGAAGCTTATTTCTAGTTGAATGGATACGTGAACAAGCAAAATATCTGTATTTGGTGTGAAGAACAGCCAGAAGCATTTCAAGAACTGCCAATGCACCCCGAAAAATGCACTGTTTGGTGTGGATTATGGACCGGTGACATCATTGGGCCGTACTTTTTCAAAGACAACGAAGGCAGAAACGTTACTGTAAATGGCGAACGCTACCGTGTGATGATTACAAATTTTTTTTTGACAAAAATGGAATAGCTGGACTTGGGTGACATGTGGTTTCAACAAAACGGTACCACATGACGCACAGCACGCGAAACAATTGCCCTATTGAGAGGCGAGTTCAGTGAACAGTGTATTTTATGTTTGGGGCCGGTCAATTGGCCGCCTAGATCGTGCGATTTAACGCCTTTAGACTATTTTTTGTAGGGCTATGTTAAGGCTCACGTCTTATAGGGACAATACCGCAACGGTTGACGCACTCGAATCCTATATTGAAGAATTTATTCGTGAGATACCGACCGATATGTTGGAGAAAGTAAGCCAAAATTGGACCTAACTTATGAACCATTTGAGGCGTAGCCGCGGTCAAAATTTACATGAAATCATCTTTAAACATTGAATCATATATATATCAAATACATTTCTCTAAATTATATGTACTTTTTTTAAATTAAATCCGAAAGCTCTTAAAAAATCACCCTTTATATACAAAAATTAAAGTAAAAAGTTTAAAAGAATTATTAAAGAATATGGCATAAACGCACATGACAAAATGTATTGTAATTTAAAATGTTTAAATTCAAAGTTAAATTTTATTAAATGGAAAACAAATCGAAAATGAAAATAGAATGAAAATTTTTTGAAAATTTTTTTGCACATCAAATTTTATTTACAGAAGCATATTCTACAAGTTTACACTTGAATGTTTTTAAAGATTGATCAAAAGATCTAAGTGGTATATATAAATATATGAATAACAAGGGTAAATAGTTCCAACACTTAGCTGGACCAACATGAAATGATCGTTCATGAACAATATAATTTCTAATGGGATATAAAAGTTTCTTTCAGTGTTCAAGAATATAAAATGTCTACGTAAATAACATTCTTTTCTGCGCCCAAGTTGGATCTAGCTGAATTTTGGTAGATAAATATGTTGCCATTTATTCTGAATACTGTCCACGTAGTTGTCATATTGTATGATATTGTTGTTTATGTCTTCATTATATAGTACCGGAATATGATCGGAAGACACATCCGCACCTCTTTTGCTGCGAATATCGTCAATAAGTTTTAACCACTTACGATCTATAGGCACTTGGTCAATCTGTGAACGATGTCTGTCTCCAGGGGATATGTAAGTGTCTTGGTGTATTCGTTTATGGGGAATTCAGAAGATGAAACAAATAGCCCAAGTGTGTCATTGCTGATGTTCTCGTTTTAAGAAAAAGCGAACTCTGGCATTGAAATCATCCATGATTATTTTAACGTCTCTTTATTTATTTATTTTATTATACAATTTCAAATCAAGCCCTTGGGGCCAAATATGGCTTATATACAACTCACTAAAAATACTATACAAATATTTAACAATAAATCAAATCTTAACATAAATTAAACAATGTTCAGAAAACATTAAATATAAATACTCCTCATTTTAACCCTATTACAAATTTTGAAAAGATCGTTGAATAATTGATGTATTATGAAGAGGATATATCAATTGAGGGTTTCTTAAAGATCTTGAAAATACAAAATGTTTTAATAATTATTCCGGACATTTAGCACTAAAAACTTTATAAAAATGTAATAACAGTCGCATGTGAATAAAACTTTTAAAATTGCATCCGAGAAAGTCTACTACATAATTTGGAACATGATCACGATATTTAAGGTTGTACATAAATCGAATAATACGATTGAAAAGAAGATTGTATTTACGCATAACCCGACCATTGACACCAGTAACAACTTCAGCACAATACAACATATTGGACATCAACAATGCGTGCTCAATGCGCTTTTTAACATAAACGGTTGAATAAAGATTCAAAGAATATAATCGACGTAATGTAAAATTTATAGTAGAACACAACCAATTTACAAGTTCATCAAAATTAAGACGAGAATCAATTAAGACTCCCAGACATTTAATACATTGTACAAACTCAATTTTAACACCATTTACCATGATATTAAAGTTTACCTCAGACCTAGGGGATTTAAAAATCATTGCCCTAGTTTTCAAAGAATAAATACTAAGATTACAATAAGACATAAAATCTGAGATATCTAACATTAAAAAATTTATTACTCACTCCATAACATCAGAAAACTGACGGTCACCAGAAAAAAAAGAAGCTGAATATCATCCGCAAAAATAAAAACCTCACAAGAAAACCCTTCAACAATATGCATGATATGATTCATGTATAATAAAAATAGCAGCGGTCCAATCACAGATCCCTGTATAACACCACATGTTACTGTCGACCAATCAGAAACAGACTCATTGCAATAAACATATTGACGTCTTTCTGTCAAATAAGAAAAAAATAAGATTACAAGCTGATTTGGGGAATGTAAAGAAACTCCTATATCATTTTTATCCAGAATAATTCTAATTGAATCTGTAAGACCTACTAGTAGGGATGAGGTGTTGTAACCATGTCGAAATCCTCACTAATAAGGAATAATTAAGTGGTTGTCATCCAAAAATTCTACCATATTGGCCTTAATTCATTAACTGATCCATTTTTGCTAATGGCAATAACCTTTGCAATTTTCCAATCGGAAGGAAATATAGAGCAAGTGAGAATATTATTAACTAAATGTAATAATTGATGCTGAACATGCGGCAAAATAATTTTCAAAAATCTTAACCGCGAACCATCCGGATCAGAAGCATTTGATGTAATTTTTGAGAATGCAAAACATAATTCACCGAAATCAATAGAACGAAATGAAAAGCCATTCTCAACGAAACTCAAATTAGAGTTAAAAGGGTCGATGCCGTCAACTGTCCTATAAGACAAAAATTCCCTATTTAAGTCACCTGCATCTAAATCATCTGCAATCTGGATCTTAAGATTTTCCACATACCCTTAGCATCATGGTTATTAAATTTATTAAGATGGTCATTTCTTTTTGCATTACGGATAACAGTTTTAGTCCTGTTCCTAGTCTTTTAATAAATTCTCCAATTCTCTTGTGAAGGGAAACGAAGATATCCTTTAAAAGCCAAATCTCTTAGGGATAGATTAAATCGAATAACTGGTGTATGAAACCAGTTTTCATTAGCATTATTTATGTTAGCGATAGCGGTGTGAAACCGGTCGTAGAATTCATCAGTGTTGCTTTAGAAACTTGGCGTTGAATGTGGCTTTGATTATTCGCTCAGATATTGGTTTCTAAGAAATTGAAGATTTTCTGGCTGTTGGAGACATTATTCTTATGTCTCCAACCCCATTTTGGTGAAATTTAGCGTTTTCGGAATGTATTAGACTATAAGCATATGTTGTTTAAGATTCACCGGCATCTTTCCAACAAACTTCACTTAGGCCAAGAATATGAATCCTAAAGTTTTTCATCTCAGCTACAGTTTGCTCACGTTAATGTTGTTGATTTAGTGTAAGGATGTTCCATGTAGCAAAGATAGTCCAGGTGCGTCTTAGGTGGGTCGTTGCCGAGTTTTCGAGATCGTTATTTTCATGAGTTAGATGTGATCTTTTTAAAATTTCAAGAAAAGAGGGGATTGGTCTGCTGTTCCCTATCCCAGTCACTAGGGCTGCTAGTTTCTTTGGGCAGAGTATAGATATTACTTGATACGTCCATAAAACCGGACGACATGCAGTGAGCAAGTAAAATTGAAAGCCTGTTTCCGAGGGAAAATTGTTCTGAACTACCTCCTACTACCAGAGACGCACTCAGGACATCAGAGATCACTGCCACTGCACGACTAGGGTACGCGGATAAAGGATACCCTTGATGTCCTTACACCCGAAAATGTTTTAAACTAAAAAAAAATTGATTCTCGCGAACACATTATTGATTTTTAACAGGTATATTCGAAATAATAATATCTAGAATCTAATCATAAATTTTTCCATTTTAAAATCTGAAATCATACGGTTTCGTAGATTCTTCCATATATAGTTATTTAAATAATTTCACTCACCATAAACACCCTCAAACATTCCAGTTGTATCCATACGTGTTGTTACCAATATAAATTTCTCCTCCGCGTTAACAGTGCTGACGTCCTTAGTGTCTACTACGGGTCGCGGGAATAATGTAGCATAAATATTTTTACCCTCCAACGGATCACAATATCTGGTCTGAGCTAAATTGTTAATAAAATTTGTGCGACGCCAACAGACTTCTGTACTAACAGCTGCACTCATGAAACTTTTGATTTCCACAGCACACAGACTACGTAAATGTTGAGTGGCATAGTCGAAACTATTGAATTTTGTGAAGCATTCAATTAATTTGACGACTGTGTCATTATTCGGTATGATAATAATGGGAAAAGGAAAATCTTCATGCAAAAGTCCAGAGCCCCAAGGATTCCAGGTATCCTCATTACGTTGGGCTGAACAAGTAGCAGTTTCACTAGAGTTGGGCAAAAGAATGCCACTATATTGATTGGGACATTTAAGTTCATGGGAGAAACCCAGCGCGTCATTGGTAAAATTGTCAAACATATTTAAAACTAAAACTGCAGAAATATTACGGCCACCTTCATGCTTTAAACGCATCATATTTGGACGATTAAAAAAATCCGATTCTACAATGGCAGCATATGGGGGAGCTGGTGGAGAGTTTAATAAAAACTCTAATTGATTATTATCGTACACATAATGTAAAGCTCCAACTGAACCAGATTCAGCAGCTAGAATTTAAAGAAGTAAAATACATTAGAAACTATTAAAGACAAAAAGTGGACGTAGAAGTGCGTTTACTTACAAGAACACCCGGTTTGGTGGGTACCATTCAAACGTCTAAAACAAGTGCCACCAAAGAACGATTCATAGATTTTTTCATGTAAACGTTTTCCTGTAACAAGGGAAAATAAGATTTACTGGATTCAGAAACATAATATATAAGGTCAAATCGTCAAATCTCATCATATTACAAATGCAAACATTCGAATATGAGTCACACCGAGTCCGTAATAGCTCAATATGCTAAATTGTCAAATGTTTTTTTTTTATGGAATCGTCTTGTTTTACAAATTGTTAACGTTTTGTGTACAAAACAACAAAACTACAAGGAAATTTTTAATTTCCATTTTTTTTTGTCTGCTGTGCAACAAAAAAAAAATAGAATTTCCACCCACCTTCAATTGTGTTTATTTGCAGCAGCACACTGTAAATGATTAAACACCAATTTACAACCTTATATAATTGTAGCTCCATGGCTACGCTTATTCGAAGACTTATTTAACTAATATAATTTAATAATTCTTTTTGCTTAATATAATTGTTAATATTTTTGCAAAATCAACGTAAAAAATATACAACAAACGAATCAAGAAATGCTGCTTCTTGTTTGACAACAAGTTGTCAAATTTTGACACTGATGTTTTTTACCACACAGAGATGTATTTTATATGGAGTAGTTGTAAAAATGTGGAGTAAAATCATTGTGGTGAGTAATAAGACAAACATGGAATTGTTGTATGTAACCCAAGGAAAATTGCAGTCAAAACACACAAAAAAAGCTTTAGTTACTTTTAACTTAAGCTACACCGATACAATTTCTCAGTTGAAGAATTTCTCAGTTACACTGCAGTCACACGATCAAGATTTTCTTGATAGTCTTTTACATATACTGTTTGTGAAAATATGTAAAAACTGACAGCTGTGACGTTGGCTGCACGCAAGTTGAAAGCAATTTATTTTTTCAAGAATATTTGTGAAAGGAAAAACAAAAACAACTTCAAAAGAATTGTAATCAGCTGTTTTCTTGAACGTAAATTTTTACACTCTACTTGAAAGAGAAATCTGAAGCAAGTTCGTTTCAATTTTAGAAAGTGTGAGTGTATTGGTAAAAAAGTGTGAGTGTATTAAAACTTGATAGGCAAAACTTGATCGTGTAACCCTCAAGTTAAAACCGGAAAATTTTAAATTAACTGCAATAATCGCTAGCAACCATAGACCAATTACCAAGGATTGTTCTTTGTGACGTTTCTCTGAACAATAAAGGCTCAATTAGTTTTACCGTTCCGTGCCGTAACGATTCAGCTGCTTTGTTTTTGGTTTATGGATAGTGCGTTTTTCAAAAAAGCACCTCACATAAACCATGCACGAAACAGCTGATTCGTCACTGCACGGAACGACAAGAATAATGGAGCCTTAAAATTTCAATATACAGAAGCATGGCCATGGTCGAGTTTTAATGTGCCACAGAAAAAAAACTGGAGGAATAGTATCGAAGTGCTTAGTAATTATACGACTACATAAATTTCAAGTTAGTTTTACAAAGTTCTAGTAAAATATTTACAAACTTGTAAAAAAGCATACTTAGTAAAAATTTTTTCATTCAAATTCTGTTGATTTTTATCAAGTTTTGTTTAAATTGTACATCCCATTGTGTTAATTTTGTATTTGCATTTACAAAATTTTCCTAAAATACTTTTCACGTCAAGATCATACATTATAGAATATCACTTAACATTTGTATCGATTTATACAACTGTTTCTATTATGCTAAATCTTTACAAAATGTTAAACCTCTAACATTTGTGTGCATATTTTAATCAATCATTACTTGGTAAAATGTAACAAAATAAATATGGACGAACATATCAGATAATAGGTCATTTCTTGTACAGTAGTGTTAAAAGCTAGAAATACTTTTTTTTAGAACGAAAAAAAAAATGTATACAACAGTTTTATCTCAATGAAATAAAATTTGTATAAAATATTAATTAAACATTATTTTGATGTTAATACATCAAATATATAAATTAAATTTAATATGTGGTTAAAGTAGCCGGAACAAAAATCTGTTAAAAAATATGTAAGTTTATTTTAGTTACTTATTAAACATCTGAATTTAACACTAATTTTATTTTTTTCTAGTTCTAATTCATTGTAAAGAGAAAATTGGATGGTGTATTTTCTTAGTGATAATGTGAAGGTGGTGTTAGTTAATTAGTAGTGGTAATATTTAACATATGTCATATTTTATATATTTTATAAATAAAATAGTTTTTAATAACAAAAAGAACAGCATTTTTAAATTAAAAAATTGGCAAAATTTATTAAACTATCTGGGGATTCTTATGAAATAGAATGGAAGAACTACCAAGTTTTTGTAGTTAAATGTCATTATATTTAGATTTTTTTGGTGTAAAAAAAACTATTCCAAGCTATTTAATATGTTGTTAAAAAAATTTGAATTCATATGTGTTTATATTTTTATTTTAATTTATTCAAAGAAATACTAATTAAAAATCTAACTATACAATAATTCGCCTTAACATTTGTGTGGAAAATAAAGGCCTGCATGAATATTTTGAAAAACTTGCTATTACTTGCACTGATGCAATTTTGACGATTTTAATTACTTAAAATAGCAAACAGTATATAGTTTTGCCTTAATAGTTCTATTTTTTCATGGGATACTATAGTTAGATCCATGTTTTATTAATTTACAAGATTTTTTATTAAGCCGAGCACAATTGATTTACATTTGATTTATATTTCCACATACACTTTCATTTTTATTGAAATATTATAAATTATATTAAAATTGATCAATATGTTCTATTTGTTAAAAAATTCGCAAAGCCGAAAAAATAAGCCGAACGTTTTCCAGGTTCAATAAAGTATTTTTGTAAATAAAAAATATTCCATTATATTGCAAATAATATTTTTATTAAAACTAATAATTTATTTAAAAACAAATAACACTTTTTTAAACAAATATACTTAAAAACGAATATCAATACCTAGATGCAGGTAACCATGATATGTTTACGATGTCTAACGTCTTGAGAAGTTTCCAAATTCTGCGTCGTAATATTTCCAACATATTGTGTCTGAAAAAAAAACAATACAATTAGTAAAGTTATATTAAGATTGTTGTATTTATATATAAGATTTTACTTGAACTCTTTATAATTTTTCGTTTTTCACAGTCAATTTAAAATTTTTTTTATTTAATAAAATTTCATCAGAAATAAAACTCCACCTCCATTATGCATTTATGTTCGATATAGCCATATCTAATAAATATTGGCACATTGATTTTTTTTATGTCAAACTAAATTCTAAGTGTTTTTTGTAATTTATCTTTTTTATTACAAAAATATACTTTTCCAAATTTCATCAGTGTAAATTTTACATAGCATGTTTTGTATTAATGATCATCAATGTACATTTTACATAGCATTAACTTGAATAAATTAACAAACAAAACAACTAATGAAATTTAACAAAAACGCAGTTTAGCATATTATTTTCGCAGTTACTTCAACACTAAGTAAATTTTGCAAGGAAAGGCTTTTATAAAAACACACCAGTTTTTTCCTGTGTGTACTTTCTGATAATTCTTTTGAGACAATTTGGTAAATATGGCGCTTCGGGTTAACAAATCTGTTTTTATAATTAAAGTTGAATTATTCAAGTGCAAATTATGTAAAATTAAAATATTTGATTATTGCAAATATTATTGTCATTTTGCCATCACAATTATTGTACTTGTTTTCATTTAATATTGCGAGAACCCTTTGGGAAAATTCATTTAAGACGAAAAACACCGGTATTAAAACACCCGGGAAAATATAAAAAACGGTGTATTGATAAACAGTTCTGCCAACTCTATTAAAAAAAATATTTGTCTATTTCAAAGTCTGGTACTAAATAATTCACTTACTCTACTATGGTACTTTGTACATTGATTTGAGAAAAAGCATACCATAGAAAAAAGAAAGAAAATGTTCCAACACTGTTGCGAATAAAATAAGTATACCCTCAAAAATAAAATCTAATAAAATTAGTTTACACTCGAAAGAAAATAATTTTTGAAATAAATTTATATTAACAATCAAAAACTATAAAAAAATTGTTTTTTAACAATTACCATTTGCAATAAATTTGCGGAGAATACAATAAAGTAAAGCAAAGCCACGTTTTTTGTGTATTATTATAGCAGGAAGAATATTCCGCTTGGTTTTTCTGCGAGATAATCAATTCGTGGTAACTTTTTTCTTTTTTTTTGCACATTATCTGACAATGCAATAAATGCAATAAAAGAGACTACAAAATGATAACTTTAAATACCAATAATGCTAAAGAACGCTGTCGTACTTGTTTACGCAAACTTTTAAAAAATGAAGTTAGTCCGGAGGATATTTTCGAAAATATACCCGTGGAAGGTAGAATTAACTTTGTGGACATTAATACCTATAAGGGACTGAGAGAAATGATCGTCAAATATGTATCCATCGAAGGGGGCGAACAGGAATTGATACAATCTAGAGAGGAGTATCCGCGGAATGTTTGCGTCGACTGTTTGAGACAATTGGAGACCTTTGAAATGTTTCGCAATAAGGCATTGGATAGTGCGGAAAAACTTTATCGGGTATTTAATGGATTTTCAATCGATTTACATGAAAATGGCCTGGATAGTAAATATGACATTGGTGAGAAACTGCAAAGTGGCGGCGATAATGATGGTGATATTTTTAATGTATTGTTTAAAGATTCCCTGATGGAAACTGAAGCTATTATGCTGGATACCCAGCAAAGTGATTATGGTTATAATGACATGGATCCAGATCCATTTCAGGCAGCTTCGCCACAAAAAAATATAAAAAAAAGACAAAGAAAAGTTAAACAACCACAAAAGGGAAAATCAAACACAGATATTAGCTCAAAGAAGACAAAACGTAAATCGAAAAATGATGGAAATCATCCGGTGAAAACTAAGCAGGAACCTAAAGATGAGGACAACAATGAAAGTGATGCTGGTGAAGGACAAAATAATAACGATCCAGATAATGAATTATCGGATAATGAAAAACTAAGTAAAAAAGTTAAACGTTCCCACAAGAAAGCTAAAAAATCGTCAAAGGAAACTGACGATGGAGATGAAGATTTTGAAGAAGATGCTGTTTCAGATGATGATCCTGATTTTAATATAGAATCATTTAAGCGGACTAAAAAGTCTAAAAAATCTAATAAAACAATTGATGAAGATGGAACTAATATTAAAATCGAATTAGATTCCGATGCAGTATCATCATCAACGGATAGCGAACTTGATATGAAGGTAGATATAAAATCTGAGTTTGGTCCTCCAGTAAGAAAACGTCGCCATCGTATATTGAATAGTGGCCGTAAAAAAGGTTTAGGCAACTCTTTTAAGTGCGATCAGTGTCAACATAAATTTGGTCATAAAATTACACTGGACGCCCATGTACGCAAAGTCCATCAGGGCCTTAAGAGAGCCTATAAATGTGAACTATGTGACAAATCTTACTCCTTTGTAGGAGGACTCTCTACACACATTAAATCATTTCATGAACGTAAAGAAGATGGCTATGCGTGTCATGTTATAGGATGTGACAAAAAATATAGTAATGTTTTAACTTTGCAACGTCATATGCGCATAAAACATATAAACATGGAAGACGCCACCCAATATGTCTGTGAACAATGTGGTGCAACATTTAATCAGAGCGCTAACTTGCGCTATCACATGCGAACTCGTCATCCTACCGAAGAAGATCTGAAACGTAAAGAGTCTTTACCCAAGGAACGTTTAGAATGTGATGTATGTCATAAAACATTTCATTCTCTATACACTCTCAAGTACCATAAATTACGTGTACATCCCTGTGAAAGGAAATTTGAATGTAAAGTGTGTGGCATTCGTGTGGCTAAGAAATTTATGTTAATTTCTCATATGCTAGTACATTCGGATCAGAAAATGGCTTGTAAATATTGTGGCCGTGAATTTGTACGCAAATATCAAATTGAAGCTCATATTCGTGCGGTACATCATAAGCTTAAACCTTTCCAATGTCCTCATTGCAGTGAAAGTTTTGCTTCGCGTAAAACTTTACGCCATCACATTTACATACATACTGGGGAAAAGCCGTATGTTTGTGATATTTGCGGTCAGGCTTATCGCCAGCCAACATGTTTGAAGAACCATAAGAAAATCCATATGAAAATGAATCAGAATGATGCAACTGCAGCCGCTCTTGCAGTTAATCGCAGTTTTTTGAATAATTTTTTACAAACTAATGAAGATGATTTGGAGCCGCAAAATGGGGGAAATTAAAGTGAAATATTTTCTTATAATGGTGTCCATTTAAAATTTATCATTTAATTTAGAATTTAATGTTTAGTTTATAATTTGTCTACAATTGTTTGAATTTAAAAATCTACTTCTATAATTTAATATTCATAATAAAATATAGATACCAATGGGGTATTTAATACAACAAAAAAAAAATATATCTATAGCCGGATTCATGTAATGTCGTATATACTGTAAACATCGTATTTTTACATCATTAATGTCATAAATGTTCTGCCAACCCTGCATCGTTTATCATACAATTTGTTTTGCATTTTTAATTGAATGCTTCAAGGCTTAATAAGTTTAGTAATTAGTAAGCTTCAAGGCTTAATTAGTTTGGAAATAGAAGTAAAAAAATAACGTAGACAGGTCCGTATCCAGGAGAATTTGACCAATTTTTAAAAATATTAAAAAAAAATAATTTTTGGAAGAGGGTTATAATATTTTTAAATAAAACTGGAAAATTAATGACAGAAGTTTTTTTTTTTATTAAGAAGTTGTAATACTTCCATTTTAAAATTGTTTAGCCAGGCTTTAAGTTTTGCAAAATAATAATTAAAGACTTAAAACTCTAAGCCGGTTTTAGCAATAAAACAATCAAATTTTCTGGGGTTTGTTTGATGACCAAAGAAGATAAAAAATCTGTTGCGTTTATGGCAAAAAAAAAAATAGTAGAAAAAAGTCAAAAAGTAGCAAAACTGCAAAAAAATCAAAATTAAACTTTTTAAGAAAAAAGGAGAAAAAAAACAAAGCGAAGAAAATATGAAAAAGTCAATTTTAAAGCTCAAAAATCTTAAGAAAAATCTGTTTTTAAGCCCAAAAATGAAAAATATTGTAAAAAATGGCAAAAAATGCAAAAAGTAAAATTTGTCTTCTCTGGTGATGACAAAAATTATGGAAAATTAAAAAAAAATTTTGAAACGTGGGGAAAAAACTTAATTGTCAAAATTTGGGTATTCTCTGGATACAAAAAAAAATATGCTAATAAAACAGAATATTTCAAATTTTTTTCCAGTTTTAATAGAAAAAGCGAAAACTTTTTTATATGTATATGAAGTTAATCAAAGTATTTCTGAAACATTTAGGGGGAAATAACAACATTTATATGGGAAATAACAACAAATGTGTCAGTTAAAGTCCCAGTTAGTAGCTAACGGAACATTCAGTAATCGGGCCTTAATTAAAATAATTAAACTATTACCTAATTCTAGATTTTCTGTTATCAAACTACAAATCTCAAAAGCTATATACAAACTCTTACATTCTCATGATTTTCTTCTACACCGAAATCTTTTATCTACAAAAAATGCTTTACGGGGGGGTTTTTTTTTTTAAAGAGAAGCAGCACTCAGGAATTCTTCCTATTAATTAATGTGTTGCTTTCTTTGAAGAGGGAGTAGTAAAGTGGTGAAAGGCGAGGAATGATGAAGGGCTTCGAACGTGGCAACACTGTAATTGCGCGAGACGATAAGTCTTAGATCAGTTGTTGATCACCACCTGATGGAGAGTTGGCGAACTAATTAAATATTTTTAATTTATAGCCCTGATTCCCTATTTTACTTCGGTGGGGGTTAAGGGCTATGGGAACACCGATGGCGGGCGCTGCGATACATATGAGGAATAGACACAACGCATATATATTATTTTTCTAAACTATTGTCGTCATCGGGAATCGAACCCGGGACCATCTGTGTAACAGTCAAACGCGTAGCCTATTACACCACAGTCCCACGTGCTAACCATTACACCATTAATTTAAAATTAGATTTAAAAACATTTTCTTACTTTTATCCGACAGAAATTTATAAAAATTGCAATAGCAAAACTATAACACACGCTCTATTTTCTTGAATATTTTCAAATATCTTAATTTTATTAGAAAAATTCTATTAAAAAAGTTCTCAGAGGTTTATTTTCGCTAAAATCTGCCTTAAACCGAAAAGATAAAATTTTTCATATCGCGTTTTGGAATGATTAAGAAAAAGTTTAAAAAATTCTTGAATATTTTTTTACAGAATTTTGGTAAAAAAACTGAAATACAATACAATTTGTAATTTTTTTTTGTAAAACAGTTTTTATACATATTTATTGTAATTTAATAATCTTTTAACCTTAAGTTAAATATTTTATTTGTACTTTTGAAAATTAATTAATTTGCCAACTTGCCTCAATAATGACTTACGGCGCTGAGGCCGAAATTGAAATGTATTTAACATATTTTGTACAAATAAAATTTTTTCTGTAGAAACGTTTTTTCTATAGAAAACAACAAAAAAGACTAAAATCAAGAAAATTGAACAAAAAATTTAAAATTCTGCGAAACAACAAAGTTAAAAATAAACATTTTTTAATGCCGGAAACCTTAATAAAAATTTGCACAAACTCAAGAAAATTAAAAATAAAAAAAGTGCAAAAACGAAGCTTATTTTCTGATGATAACAAAAACTTTGCCAAATTTTAAAAGATTGCACTAAAAACGGGATTTAAAAAAAAATTAATTACGGTGGCACGCTACAGTTTTTTACAATAATTTAATTATAATAATTTTTTACAATTTCTCAAAAAACCTTTTACAATAAATTGAATAAATGTCAAAATTGAAAAAAGGTCGCTAAAATTCAATAAAATCGATCAAATTGGAAAAAATCGCCAAAATTGAAAAAAATTAGCAAAAACTAAAAAAAAGCGTAAAAATTCAAAAACAATCGCCAAATTTTAAAAATTGCTGGTATTTGAAAAAAAAAAATACCCAAAAATCTGAAAAAAAATGTCAAAATTAAAAAAAACCGCAAAAACTTTAAAAAATTTCTAAAATTAAAAAAAAAAAATTTGAAATAAAAAAAAACGAAGGTTTATTTAATTTTGACGATTTTTTTTCATTTAAAATTTTGGGTTTATTTATTTTGTTAACACATTTAATTGTCTACAGAGGCGTTTTATGGACATACAGCAAACAGGGCTATACGAAAAAGATTCCCCGATAATATCGCCTGGAAGAAAACATTTATTGCCGGCAATAATAATTTTCGTATTGCAAAAGTTTCTTCCGTCGGGAATAACTGCGATACTGAATTGAGGTTACTTTATTATCGGAAGATAAATCAGAGATATTTTATGAAATTTTTTATCGCTAAACTATAGCCGGGAAGAAAAATCGGCGATAATTTAAGACGTTTTTTATTGCCAAATTATTGCCGGGAAGATAAATCCGTGCTATTGTCAAACTATCACCTGGAAGTTAATAAGAATATATTGTCCTACTAACAGCAAAAGGGGTAAAACAACGATTTTTTATTTTTATAATAATTAAAGTTGACGTTTTAATTTGTCATAATATACATAAATGAAATTTAAAAAAAGTCGAAACATATTTTCAATTACCCATTACAATCTTGAACTTTAAAACCAATACTTCTTTATTGAGTTCTGCTATTTGTAGGTTGCTTGTTCTTCTCTTCGAAGACTTAGCGGCTTTGCCCATTGCTACAAGGAAGAATGAAATGATTTTTGCTTCAATTTCTTTACAGAATTATCTATAATAAAACCTACCATCGGTTGTTATTTGTACCATTTATCGAGTGTAGAAGTCCATTTTTCAAGTCTGTTAATCTTGCGATAAATAAAAAATAAATAAATGACAAAATAATAATTTTTAATTTTCATTTTTCAATGAAAATGAAAATTATTCAAGTTCGAGGCCATTTCTTTATTTCTTTTTAGGATATTGTCCTAACAAATAATCTATAGAGTTTTTGTTTTCAAATATTATTAATTGACCACTTTCAGAAATGTGTTGAAATATCTATTTCGGGAATTTTCTAGGTTCCCATCATCAAAACAAGTTTTGAAAGAAGTGACAATCCCATGTAAAGCATCAAGCATTCATATAAACTAGTTTTCTTACTAAATGAGAACTAATATATGAGCTCGAAGTTAAAGATTATTACCATTGATCAAAAAATAAATTGAAAACTTGTTTGTTGTGTGTAAAGTCTAAATTTGGTAGATATTCAATATCGATAACATTTCTTCCAGCTGATAAAAAGAAGATATATTAATAATGCTACTTTAATGATTTGTATTGATGATAAAAAGAAGATATTGCCGTAATATCTTCTGGCGATATATCTTCCAAATGTTTACAGGGCAGACTAAAGCCGAACACAGACGGACAATATTATTGACTTACATATTATTGATCTTTGCACATACACTTTCAATGTTATTAAAAACTTACATATTTAATTAAAATTAATAATTTTTTTCCATTTTTAATATTAATGATAAAATCACCAAGATAAAATTTAAATATATTAATATTTAAAAGAAAATAACAAAATAGACACATTCCAGACGGAATACGTTGTAAGCATACTTATTAAAATTGATCTCATTAAAATTCTGTGAATTTTATCAAGTTTTTTGTAAATTATGTATCTCATTGTGTTAATTTTGTATCTGCATTTGCAAAATTTTCTAAACTACTTTCCACGAGACAAATAATTTCATAAATTATACAAAATTACATTTTTTATCTATTAATACAACTGTGCTAAATCTTTACAAAATGTCAAACTTACATTGCATACTGCTAGTATTTTGGTGTACATATTTTAATCAAGCATTACTTGGTAAAATGTAACAAAGTAAATATGGACGAACATGAACTATTTATAAGATTTTATTTATATTTAAATAAAGTTTTATTTAATACATATTTTATTTCTTGTGTTGAATTTTTTTTTTGTTCATGAAAATACCATTTTTAACTTTGTTCATCCATATTTATTTTGTTACATTTTACCAAGTAATGCTTGATTAAAATATGTACACAAAATGCCAGAAGTATGCAATGTAAGTTTGACATTTTGTAAAGATTTAGCATAATAGAAACGTTGAATGAAAGTTGTATGAATAGATAAACATGTTAAGTAATATTTTATATAATTTTTTATAAAAAAAAATATATATATATAAAACTTGTTTATAATCATAGTATTCTAAAAAAAAATTTACTAAGTATACCCTCTGGAAATGTTTGGTGTGTACTATACTTGGTAAAATTATACCATTTTTTTAATAACGTTCCAATAGAATTTTTTTGTTTGTATGAACATAGAAGTTAAAAATTTTCAATTGATTCAACCTTTAACGTTGGATGTGGTGGTAAATTTTATCCTTTAAATTTGTTTGTTGTATTAAAAAAAAGGCTAGTGAAATAAAGTGCCAGGTTTGCTGAACTGAATATAAAAATTTTGCAATTTTTTATATTATTAAATTAAAAATGTAGTCTTATTAAAAAAAAAACAAATAATTACGACAACTGTTTTTTAAAAAGGGGTAAAATTAAAATTTAAAATTTTTATTAAAATAAAAAGGGGTAAAATTAAAATTTACCACTCATCTCCATATTTAAATTTTACCTCCCCAGTTAAAGGTTAAAAGAAAATATTCCGAAATTTGATTTTTACAAACATTTTAAAAATATACATGTTTTAAAACTTTTCTTGAAACTTATGTAGTAAAATAATTGTTTTTTTAACTATATTTTCCAAAAACATTTCAAAAATGTCTTTTTATGGCAGAGATCCGACAAAATGCAATTTTTACAAAATATTTTTTTAAAAGTGGCATTTAATGGCAATCCGAAAAAATGCCCTACTGATAACATTTTATTTTTCAAGAGCCCTTATATTAGTCCAAAATAAAACACCAATATTTTAATATGCATGTTTCATTAAAACATCTCAGGAGACTTTGAATCGTCCTCAACAAAACTTATAAAGCAATGTAGTCAACTTTACTTGAAATTTAACAAAATTAAAAAAAAACAAAGAAATGCGTTTTAAACGATTAATCGTTTAATAGCTAATTTTGTCGATTAACCCACCCGAATAACCAGAATGATTCGGATTTATCCGAGCAAGTATTGCCACTCCGTCTTTAAGGAAAATGAAAAATTCTTTCAAGTCGCTACAACAACAACCGGTTAATCCATTTTTAGCAATTTTTCGAATTATGCCTCAACCAGTTAACCGCCTAGATCGAAAAATTGGAAACACTCCTTACAACCTACACTAGTTCACTTGAAGTGATTGCTATTTGTTGTAGCACCGTGTAAATATCTGATTGTTGAATATATTCAAACGGAGTTGGATTTAATCTATGGTTTTGATTTCTTTTAAATTTCAAATTTGTCATGTGCGTTTATGCAATATTCTTTAATAATTCTTTTAAACTTTTTACTTTAATTTTTGTAAGTTAAATTTGCTTTAAACAAACTGTTTTATATTGTTAGAAAACAGTATATTTAAGGTTTTATAGTTTTAAGTGATATAATGAAGTTGATTGTTAATGTTGGCCCATCAACTATATATGGCCCAAGGGGATCGGTTGGGTTTTTTGAAATAAATTAAATTGGAGCGAAACCATTATGTATGGAATCGATTCATAATGGTTTTGCTCAAATCAGGCCGATTGTTCAAAATCGAAAACTTCCCCCTAAAAATATATTTCTTGTTACTTTATTTTCAACAATGTCAAAATTCTATTCGAAAAAGGATTGGTCTTTTCGAATGTATTTTTTTTTCTTAAGAGATATGTTTGTATTTGTGCGATTTCACTACAAGTGTTGTTCACGAAAAAATTGGAAATAGTTTAAAAAGTTTGCCAGATCGCCAAATATTTGTCCGAATCATAAAACCTATAACATTTCTAATTTCATCATTGTTTATTTAAAAACTATTTTCTATTAAAAAAAAAATCCTTAACTTACATTTATATTTGTTTAATTTAAAAACTAAAAAGGGCCAATACAAAGAAGAAAACACTCTAAAACAAAGTATCTTCAGATCTAATATATTCTCCAATATCCGATTGATGAAAACATACTGTGGTAATAGGATCAGCCTGTTTACAATCTGTAGTTGATCTAGCCAAAACACCAAAGCCCAATGGTAAATCATTCATATTATACACAATAACACCCTGATATTGGCCAGCATTTTCGGTAATACGACCTAAACCCGACTTGGGTATATGATTGCCATACAGATACTGTTGTTCGAAAGATTGTTTAACCCACACCTTGTATTGGGCATAGGGAGCTAAATAGTACAAGGCAGTGATATGGAATTTCAGTTTATTGGTTTTGGAGAATTTGCCAAAACAGGTACCAACACAAATAAGTTTTTTGTGGCCAAAACATTCGGATAATTTTAGAATACGTTCAGAGACATAATAAACACGATCCAAATGTTCACGGAAACAGTAGGTGCCATCGGGACGATCTATCAATTGTTTTACATTAGTTCCAATGCTAGAATATGAAAAGGCAAATTAAAAATTTATACCCACTCAAAGATTAATGAAATAACTTACTATTTTGATAGTTTTTCAAATAAAATTTTAGCTCTTTCATCACTTAAACGTTTCATGTTAAAGCTGTTGGTTTAAAATTAATTAAATATATTATTATTATATATTTATAAGAAATTATTATAAAAAGAACAGAAGAAGTGCAACACGTTTAACAAGCCGTACTAATATTATACAAATGTCAAAAAAAAAGTTGTTGTTATTATTTTGACACCACGTGCATAAAAAAGTACTGTATAAAACGAAATTGATAACTACAACTCTGTTATTTGTACAGAGCGCACTCTAGTGTTAAAAAAATGTTAAACAAATTTTTAAAGAAATATGAAGTTTTCATATTAAATTAGGTATTAATAACTCTATTTAATTAAATTTTTATAAATTTATATAAGTTTAATGAACATTGTTCTTATAATTATTGCATTTTTGTTTCATTTCAGTTTTATCTACAATCTGGCATCATTATGTTAAGCAATTACATTTTAGTTTTGTTTCTAAAAATGGCGGTTGTGTGGTTGTCAACCAAAAATTGTTGAAAAAAGTGAAATTTACAAGTTTAAAGTTGATTAAATAATTAAAAAATAGTGTTAATTTAAAGTAAAATGTTTGCTTAATAGTAATTACAAAAAATATTTGCAATTATATTGCAAATAGTTATGAAAAAGTTATATTTAAAGTGTGTTGTAAATTTGTGTAAATTTCTTTCATAAAGGCTTGCAATAATTGTTGTCTTATGTGGTTTACCATTAAATTTATATCTAAAATTTAGTGTTAACTTCAAGTTCAATATATTTTATATAATTTCTATCAAAAATCTTTTCGGAAAAATCAAAAGAAATCTGAAAATTATTAAATAAAAAATTTACAAGTTTTGGCAAAAGAAAGAAGAAGAAATTGTAGTTGTATAGATTATGTCAGTGTGTGTGCAAAAAAAAAAAAAAAATAACAATGATGCCAGACTTTTATAAATGGAAGGGTGTATTTAAACAGGTACGTTACTTTTTTAAATTTAAATATAATTATATTAACCCTAGAATGCTAAAGAGTTTTTGGTTAAAGTTTACTTTTTCGGGCACACCTCAAAAAAAAAAAAAAAAAATTGGACCCTATCTGGAATAAAAAAAGAATTTTTTTTTTATGTGACGTTAAGGGCGCTAAGGCCCCTGGAGCACCCCAGGGGGGAAAAACCTAAATTACCCCCCCACCAAAAAAAATATATAATTCTATCTGGAATAAAAAAAGAAATTTTTTTTTTTTTTTTTTATTTAAATTTATTTTCATCGGGATAAACATTAATTGCATTTATAGTAATTAAATGTGCTAAATTCCCAAAACTTATTTAACAAATTGTGAAAAGCAATCTGATGTAGGCGTGTCCCTATCCGGATTTCATTCCTGCCTAAGGAAATCTTCAGGGGACTTTGTTATTAGAATTTCTAGAGATATTTGTTATGTTAAATAACAAACTCAATGAGAATTTCTTGTCCTCGTCTAGGAGCGAGATTCAAAATTTAAAATATCAGAGAAAAACCAAAACAACAACAAAAAATTGTCACAATTGGCTTTGTCATCTTCCAAATACTACTCTGTTTTTTTGACAGACCTAGCAATGTAGTGACGTTTATTCAAGTAAATCAACAATAGAAAATCATATGTTTTCTATTAGTGTCAGTTACATTTAAATTTGCTCAAGCACCTGCATATTTGTTATTTAAATTTATTTTCATCGGGATAAACATTAATTGCATTTATAGTAATTAAATGTGCTAAAATCCCAAAACTTATTTAACAAATTGTGAAAAGCAATCTGATGTAGGCGTGTCCCTATCCGGATTTCATTCCTGCCTAAGGAAATCTTCAGGGGACTTTGTTATTAGAATTTCTAGAGATATTTGTTATGTTAAATCACAAACTCAATGAGAATTTCTTGTCCTCGTCTAGGAGCGAGATTCAAAATTTAAAATATCAGAGAAAAACCAAAACAACAACAAAAAAATTGTCACAATTGGCTTTGTCATCTTCCAAATACTACTCTGTTTTTTTGACAGACCTAGCAATGTAGTGACGTTTATTCAAGTAAATCAACAATAGAAAATCATATGTTTTCTATTAGTGTCAGTTACATTTAAATTTGCTCAAGCACCTGCATATTTGTTATTTAAATTTATTTTCATCGGGATAAACATTAATTGCATTTATAGTAATTAAATGTGCTAAAGTCCCAAAACTTATTTAACAAATTGTGAAAAGCAATCTGATGTAGGCGTGTCCCTATCCGGATTTCATTCCTGCCTAAGGAAATCTTCAGGGGACTTTGTTATTAGAATTTCTAGAGATATTTGTTATGTTAAATCACAAACTCAATGAGAATTTCTTGTCCTCGTCTAGGAGCGAGATTCAAAATTTAAAATATCAGAGAAAAAACCAAAACAACAACAAAAAATTGTCACAATTGGCTTTGTCATCTTCCAAATACTACTCTGTTTTTTTGACAGACCTAGCAATGTAGTGACGTTTATTCAAGTAAATCAACAATAGAAAATCATATGTTTTCTATTAGTGTCAGTTAGTTTTTGTTATGTGACGTTAAGGGCGGGGAGGCCCCTGGAGCCCCCCAGGGGGTAAAACCTAAATTACCCCCCCCCCAAAAAAAAATATATAATTCTATCTGGAATAAAAAAAGAATTTTTTTTTGTTATGTGACGTTAAGGGCGGGGGGGCCCCTGGAGCCCCCCAGGGGGGAAAAACCTAAAAACCGGGGCCCCTGGGAACCGCTAGGAGCAAAAACCAGAGCATGTATTTTGAAGTTTCTTTTGTGTCGCACGCAGAAAAAACTTATTTCGCGAAGCCACCTGCCGCGTTCTACGGAGGAAAAAAACTCCTAAGCCCGGCCGTAGGCCGGTCACGCAGAAAAACTTTGCTCCCGAGGATGAGGAAGAATCCCAGGAGCGGTATTAGCAACTATTATCTTTTTTATTAGGCAAAATTTGCCATTTTGGCCATTATTTATTTTTTATTTTCTGATTTAATTGCACTTTAATTGCACATAGAAAAAAAAAATATTTTTTTTTTCCAATCATATATTTTTTCTTGGTGGGGGGGGGGGGGGGGGTTAATTTAGGGTTTTCCCCCCTGGGGGGCTCCAGGGGCCCCCCGCCCTTACGTCATATAACAAAAAAATTTTCTTTTTTTATTCCAGATAGAATTATATATTTTTTTTGGTGTGGGGGGGGGGGGGTAATTTAGGTTTTACCCCCCTGGGGGGCTTCAGGGGCCTCCCCGCCCTTAACGTCACATAACAAAAAAAATTTCTTTTTTTATTCCAGATAGAATTATATATTCTTTTTGGTGGGGGGGGGGGTAATTTAGGTTTTTCCCTCCTGGGGGGCTCCAGGGGCCTTAGCGCCCTTAACGTCACATAAAAAAAAAAATTCTTTTTTTATTCCAGATAGGGCCCAATTTTTTTTGAGGTGTGCCCGAAAAAGTAAATTTTTGCCGAGTTTTTTTTCACGTAAAAGTTAGATGATAATTAAATGACATTTGTACAGAAAGCAAAAACATTTTTTTCTGCAAAAATATACAAGTAACATATAACTTTATAAAATTTTTTTCGTAGAAATTAAACTAAATCAACTCTAAAATGAATATTTTAATTGCTTTTTATTACAAAAGAAAAAATCGCCACTATCAGGGAATAATTTGTTTCTTTTGACTTATTTACAAACCTTAAATTTCTGTGAGTTTATCCATACACACTCAAATTAATTTCTGTTGAAATTTACCCAGCTATACTCTATGTGTGTTAAAAAAAAAGTATACACGAAATGCGTAAATTTACTTTGAAATTTCGTAAAAGATTTAACGAAATTTTATGATTTATGCGTAAATTTACTATATCTGTGCGTTAAAAGCATTGGTATACATTAGAGTGTCCCTTAAGGTGTTCTACAAGTTTAAATGTTAGAAATGTTGAGACGCTACCGTCTAATTTTTTTGTATTTGTCTTGAAAATAACTCATGTGAAATTTTACGCCCCTACGACCACGCCTTCCCTACCCAATAAGGCCTTAAAGATCAAAACATAAGTTTATATGGGAAAAAGGGATATTATTTTTAGTTTTTGCTGTTTTGCAATAGTTTTTACAAATTGATAAATTAATCGAGATTAAGATAAAATTATGCATTCAAAAAGGTATAAAAATCCAAAATCGGTTAAGAACTACCCCAGTAATAAATAATGCCCCAGACCACTAATTTGCCAAATACCACTTCAGCAAGAAATTCGAGCTCAAATTTTAAACGTTTTTAAAATTGATTACTAAAACAAAATTTTTTTATTTAATACACTCATAATTGTGAGACATAAAAGAAGTTTTTTGTTTTGGATATCGTTAACCTGTCCTACGGTGATGTCAAAAACGAACAAAATTTCTGGGGTGTTTTCAAATCTCTAATTTCAAATTTTAAAAAAATTTCTTCAACAAAATCGAAAAAATTTAGATTTTTATTTAAGGCCCCGTCGCTTAGGGAATGCGTGTCGGATAAGCGCAAAATCACACATGTGTTATATTCAAATCATCTTAGGGGTAATTTAGTACAGAATATATTTTTATGGATTTATCGAATGGTTTTAGCCAGGTTTGTAAAAAAAGAATTCAAATACTTTTTGTTCAAATATATATAAAAACGCACAGTATCTCCTTGGATCTGAATGAGGCCTGGTACGGGTTAACGTTGTTCAATATGTCCAAAATTTTTGCCACATAATCTAAAAGTATTCTGTTATTATCTTTTACATCACGTTTCTTAAAATTCAAAAGTAGTAAGAAAATCTTTAACGTTTTTTGAAAATTGAAATAAATAAGTCTGGGGTCACTTGGGGTCGCAGGTCCACATGGGTTAATAATGTTCGAAATATTTTTATTTTTAGCTTTGAGTAATGCTTATAAAATAAAACTATAATAGTTTCAAAAGTAGCTAATTTTGATTTAAAATATTTTATGGCAACAAATAAGCCTTTTTATTACTAAAAAAACAAATCCGTAAAATTTAAATCGTTGCCCTACCCAAGTGTACTGGGGGATATTTGAATTTTAGTTGCAACACAAAAAATATTCAGCAATCACATTTGAATATGGTTGTATTAACCGAATTTATTGGTTGTAGCCACCAAAATACACTTTTCAATTCGGTCGGCACTATATTTTTCTGTGTGTAACTGATTCGCAAATCCAGTATTTGCTTTTTACAGATTACAGATACACCAAATTTTCATTTTCAGCATTTTGTTATCACTGCTTTTACTAGTTCCACTGCCACCAGTCTGAAGAAAGGGCATTAGCACAAACTGAAATTGTTAAAAGTTATAGAAGTAACGATAACTATCTAAACTTAAAATTGTACACCCAGAAAACAGTCTCAGTTGTGGCCACCGAATTTGTTGCCAATCGAATTCTGGCGGTTACCACAACTATCTTTAAATTTTATATTATATATATCGATCGGCATAAATGAAAGTTTCGGCAGTAAAATTTAGTATATTCAGTTGTAAATACCAACTTCTGTCAAAATTATTTCAGTAGCTACAATCGAAATTCAAATACAAATACTTTTTCAAATAAAAAAAAAAAAAAAGAATACTTTTTATGTTTATTGAAGTATTTTTAATATTGAAAATACAATAATATAAAAAAGTACATCTTTATATTATTTCGAATCAGTGGATTGACTAAAGAACGTCCCGGAAATTAATTTGAGAATATTTAAAATTACAAAATGGTATAAATAAATATTTGTTTCTGCAAGCCTTTGGCATGAAAAAAAACACGGCCATAAACTGAGGAGTTACTGGACATTTTTCGTTTAAAATCCTGTCTTTCTGATCCATAAAATTCCTACACTGCTCCTGTTATTTGTTTTTTTTAATGCATTTTAAAACACATCCAGAATTTAGTTGAATTTTGATTTCGCTGCTAAAAGAAAATGCCACTGTACAACACAAAAAAAAAATTACAAGGTCCGACATATAAATTTTGATAGAAGAGATAAAAAAAAAATACACTTGTATCGGCGTTTTGAAAGTTTACATCTGGGTTTCATTTTAGGGGGAGGTAAAGTTTTCCCCAAATGCAAATTTTGTATTGTCAATCGGCATAGAAAATCGAGTAAATTTTACGTTTAAAGTATATGGTGTGTTCAGCAAATTTATGTAAAATGTTACGGATAACATTTTTGCAGAATATGTTAACTCTCTAACTCCTCAAAAGCAAAAAACACCATTAAAACAGGGATTTAAGGTGTTAAAATGTTTCGCAAAAATATTCCCCAAAATCTGAATACACTCAAATCACAAAACAAATTATGTACACACAATATATGCACAGCAAATTGACACGTTTTCAGTACAATAAGAAATATAGCACTTGATTTTGGTTTTGATTTTTTTTTGTAATGTAACGGATCTAATCAGCCAAAGAACAGCTGGCAATCTATCAAAATTTATAGGTCGGACCTTGTAATTTTTTTTTGTGTTGTACAGTGTAATTAAGTGGAATTGCCAAATTTGCTATCGAAGGTAAAATAATAGAGATATTACTGATTTTTATTTAAATTTGAACTATTTTTTTCATGCTAAATTTTTGGGGTACTTTAAAATAAATTTCTTAATAAATGCGAAATTAACCCTAAGCTCTCTTTTGTTGTGTCTTATTTGTGACTTTCTGGTTGAATCTTCCGTTTTGGTGTATTCAGGGACTTATAGTAAAATTTCACGGCGAACATTTAAACCCCTTAAATCTCTGTTTTAATGGTGTTTTTTTGCTCTTTTTTAAAAGAAGGACACAAAAGAACCGTACCTTGAGAAGTTAGAGGGTTAACATATTCTACAAAAATGTTCTCCGTAACAATTTACATAAATTTGCTGAACACACCATATATTAAACGTAAGATTTACTCGATTTTCTATGCCGATTGACAATACAAAATTTGCATTTGGGGAAAACTTTACATTCCCCTTTTCCTTAATTTCTTAACTCGTATTAATCGCTGAATTATGGCAGATTATCTCATCTTCTTAAGGGAATTTTTTTGTAGAAACTTCCGACTTGAAAAATCTGCAAATGAATACAAAAATAAAAAACATTTTACAAACTATTCAGTCACTCCGAATATTTCCTAGGTAAAATGAACAAACATGCTCATACATTTTACGAAAATATTCTTTGGTTTGGCGAAACAAAATATTTTGTAAAATGAACTTATCGTCGATTGATTATTGGAGAGCCGCACCGACCAAAAAGATTTTTGCGAGAAAAACGATAAAGAAAGTTTACAACAAAATTATTAAATTTCTACAAGATAGGTTATCTTTTTTGTTTGCTATATCTATAGCTGCATTTATTATAAACAATATTGTTAATTTTTACGCCTTTTTGCACTGAGTATCCAGAGTTATTAACAATTTTTCAAAAAAAGATTTTTTTATTATATGGCATTTATATTTTATATTATGGCTTTTTCTTTCAAATAGGTCAAAAGTTTTTTTTTCTTTTAACCATTATAAAACTAGGTTGTCATAGTGCAAACCAATGCTAAAACTTTTTTATTGTTTTTTGTTTTATATGCGTTGCTTATTTCAAATGTGTCAAGCCAAGATTGACGAATAATGTTTTTATTTTTCTATAGAAAGTTTGACTCATTGGCCAAAAAGTGGTCAATACACCATTCCAATGTTAAGAAATTTGTAAAAATAGGGATACGCAGCACATATGGGGCTGGATATCTCATAATTGATACGAGGTATATAAAAACGGATTAAAGATTTAGAAAGAGGACACGTTAATCATATATAATCAATTCCTAACTCAATTTTGCCAGAAATGGTCTATTGGTCTCACCAATATTCATACGACGTTATGTCATTTCGTAAATTGTTTGTATATTTTCTTTGTAATATTTTCGATATTTTTGGTTATTTACGAAAACTTTTTTGTACAATTAAAATATTTTATATGTTAAACGATTTACTAAATGTTTTGTGGATTTGAGTAAACGAAATAGTTCGTAAAATTAAGAAATTTTGATTTTCAACGAAAATTAAGTTCTTTAAAGTACCTTATTGTTGTCTTCGATTTCTATAAAAATATAAACATTTTTAAATTAAAAGTTTTATAATTAACTAGAAAAGTACTCACCTTGATTTGTATTATATAGTATTCCAGACGCCAACTTATCAGGAAGGCTTCCTTTGTTTGTTCGCGAAACTCAAACTTTTAAAGTGCAATTAGTTGTCCTCGATTTACATAAAAATATAATGAAAATGGTTACTTGAAATATTTTATAAGCAAAAGGAAAAGTACTCACCGTGAATTATTTTGTTACTATGCGTAATTCTTTTTTAAATACTGGAGGGGACCACCTACTTTTTTTTTTTTGAGAACGATCCATAAAGTGTAGTTTAGCCAAAATAGTAGTTCAGTAAAAGTTGTTTTGAGATGTTATTTTAGAACTAACGAACAAAACAGTAATTTTGCAGTAAGCAGTTAAATTTTGTTAGTTATTTAAGTTTTTAAAAATTCTCATTTAGTTTACATTTGTTATTATTGATATGTTCATAGTTTGCAAAAAATAGTTAGAAAATTTCATTGTATCTCCAATGCATAAAAACGTCATAACTGGAATAATTTGTGGTTATTTTATCAATGGTTAAAAATTACTACATGTTTACTAATTTTTATGACAAAAACAGTCATCGCCTTTTCGACTACATTCGTAGTAGTAGTATTGTAAATTTTATTCATTCTACCTTCTTAATTTCCTGAGTATACTTAAATTGTGTTAATAATATTAAAATCGCTGTAGAAATCAATAATAAATGCATTATTTTAAAATTTAAATGCATATTTTGAAAATTTGAATGCATAATCTATGCATAATTAAACACGATTATAATTGCATTAGCTTCCGAGCCCTAGTTATTACATTTGCCACCGCACAGTGCGACATTTGGCCAATCTAGGTGGACAAAAATCGAAAAATAAAAGTTGGCGGACTGTTATAATTTAAATGAATGTGACAGCAAACAATCCATATACTATGGAAATAATCATAATATGACGAAAAAATTGCTGTTTCATTTGATACAGGAGTTTAAAGTCACATCTTGTAATAGACTTTTGAGAAATAAAATATATTTTTGAGCACCATCCCAACTTCAAACACTTATAACTTTTTTGTTGTTAGAGTTATAAGTCCATTTTTTTTTAAATACAGCATTTTTAATCTAGTTTTTAAATCCGTGCTCATTTTTCAATTTAATCGAAAACTTATTGTTGTAATTTATTAAAAAAAAAAAATTTTAAATTTAAAAAAAAAAAACGGAAACTTCGTTGAAATAAAACTATAGTTTCCTCACGCTCCCTTACACGAGCTATACATGTGGCAGGTGTTGGAATGTCTCTAGTAAGAGATTAAACCATGTTTGCTGGCGATTTTTTGCGATTTATAGAGAATTTTAAAGTTCAGTGAACGGCTAAAATGGACTTTTTGCTTGATTTTTAATTCCAGATACTTTTAGTTTTAAACTATATGAAAAATACACTTGTATTGCACATAAAATTGAATGATTATGTAAGAATACATTATAATATAAAATGTAATGTGTTATTACACCAAACCCTTGTTTAACGGCATTACATTTTTTTAACTCAGAGTAAAATATTGTAATATAAATAATATAAATAATATGAATTTATTAATTTTTTTTTGTATAATTCTAATAACTATACTTGTTTTTTTTTTTAATTAAATAATAAATGTAAATACAGTTTGTTAAAACTTTTTGTGTGTTTATGAATTATTTAACTGTTTTTTTTTTATTTAAATAATAAATGTAAATACAGTTTGTAAAATCTTTTTGTGTGTAATAAATTTATAAAACTGCAAATAGTGGGTGGACTACGCCCCTTTTTGTTACAGTATAGAGTTAATTTTACAATGTTCATAAGTCAAAAAATTAAATCTAGCCCAAGGTTGTCCAACACAGCTTAAATATCTGTTATAAAAAAGTGGGCGTACACCGCCCATCAATAATTATCTTCGAGGTTATTGTGTACAATTTTTTTTACAAAATGGTACACAAATTTTTTTTTACAAAATTTCATAAAAATTCTTCAAATTATTTAAGGAATTTCTTAAATAATAGTTAATTTCTCAAAAATGGGCGTGGCAATTGTTCGATTGTTCCAAATTTTTTTGTCAATATTAGTTATGTCCTACATTATTATCAAACCAAATTTCAAGCCAGGATCTTTTAAATTAGGGTTTTGTCCACCTAGATTGGCCAAATGTCGCACTGTGCACCGTTTTAACTGAATGGACTATTATTTTCTGTAAATTTTACTGTCAAACTTCTTTGAGTGTAGGCATGTTAAAAAATTGGATTGACTTTAATCAAGTAGATTGATTTCGCTGTCGAAACAGGCTATAAACTAAAATTTTCTCTTTTTATTTCGACAACATATTCACTTTTAATAAAAACGAGTGTTTTGCTCGAGGAACTTTCCTTGAACGATTTTGAGAACTTTTGTTAAAAAAAATAAGATTTTACCAAAAAATAGCTAGAAACTGTAACCCACCGAAAACCCGTAAACGTTATTTTTTTTTAAGGAAAATTAGAAATACCATTAGTTTCCAAAAAAACCTTAACCAAATATGGAAGAAAATTATACCGCTACGAAGCCCGTAATTGATATTCGTTTCGAATGCTATCAATTTTGTATTATTCCTACTAAAGAGCCCTCCGATTGAATGGACCTTTTACTACAAAAAAGAAAAATTATTTAATCTCTAAACATATTTTAATTAAGAAAGCTTAAAGTTGAATTTTTTTTTAATATTTATTTATTGCTTGTTTTGCGAAAGAAATTTAAACAAAAAATATGTTTCATGTGATTACAACTAATAATACTAACTAAATTATCAATTAAAAATAAATTATTCATATTATTATAATTAATACTAATTTTGGGCAGGAAACTTATCTAAAATAATACTTAGACCTGCTAAATTATCTCAAAATAACCAAAGTTAAGTACTTAACCATATTTTTTATTAATGTCAAATTTATATCAGTGGTTAACTTTCAACCCTGGTTATTTTTATGACAAGTCACCCGCCCTTAACATTATTTACTAACCTCAGTTGTTTCTATACATATCTGACTGTAGTTAAGCTAATGCTTTGGGTTATTTCGATGTAAGTTAGCGGCCTTTAATAAAATACTACAAATATTGTGTTTGAACAAAATATCACTAAAATAGCTTCTTCGATAGGTTATTGCCATAAAAAATAACAATTAATAATAAGGGTAATCACGTTAAGATGCAACATCAAATAGTAAAAGTTTAACTGGCTAGGGTTTTCGCCGGGAATTTCGTCGATTTTTCACTTTTCGATTCCCGGACATTTTGGTCGGAATTGTCGGAATTATCGGGAATTTAGAAAAACAATTGCTCCACTAAAAATCTGTTAAAAGTAAAACAAACTAAAAATACTGAAAATATTTACATATTTTACGTATGTATGTCATATTTTGTTCAAGTTCAATGATAAAGCTAGACTTTCCTCTTTTTCTTATATACTTAAAGCAAATAGAGATAAAATTTTTTATTCCACTATATAAAATTAAATGTCTAACAAATTTTTAAAAAGTAATATTATTTCAAAAGAGAATTTACAATAATTTGACAATTCGTATCAACAAAAGGGGGGGGGGGGGGGGGGGGGGGGGGGGGAAATAGTAGATATGGGTGGATAGCATGTGAATTGCCCCTAAAATAAATGTTGCAAAATATTCCTGAATTCACAGCGATTAAAAAAAAAAAATAAGCTTTCACTATTAAAATCTTAATAAATAATTATTTCAAAAATCCCGGGAATTCCCGGGAGTTGAAAATGTCGGGAATTTGAAAACCCCAACTCGGGCATTTTTCCCAATACACATTTGCACAAAAAACGTGAATAGCCTTCTTAAAAAAATGTAAAAATAAATAAAATTAAATAGTGAGGGTATGCACGATGGAGTTCTGCACAACATGAAAAATTAAACAGTAATTTGACGACTAAATCTATGCACATTTGAATCGTGTGCAAAACAACATCGTGATGTGGTATAACCTGAGATACTAGCTCAATACATATTCGACAAAAAAAAAAAAAAACTCATACTATACATACTTTCTTACAATTATAATCTAAAAATAACTTATATTAATTAACTTTAGGTACATACATATTAATCTATTCTATAAAGTGATCTTAAATCTAAAGGAAAGAATTGCTGTGCATTGATATTTAGATTTTTTTAGAGTGTATCTCACACTTGCATTTATAAACCTGTTAAAACTATTATCACCTTAAACTCTTTCAGTTCTTTCTTGATTATAATCCCTTTCTTTTAAAAGTTCATCCAATTGTTGTTCCTGATAGTAGACTACAAATTCCCTCGGCGATAGACTTTCAAACAAAGCACAAATACTAGGCTTTAAATTATAAAAGAACAGCAACTGTTGACGTAAAGCAAAATCTTTTAATAATGATTCTATAACTGTGGCTGCCGTGAAATCAGCTCCGTAAATATGCGAAGCATCAATAACCACTGGTATATTATTGCGCAGGGATTGTTTATTAACCAAATTGCGTACGTAATCAACGGAAGGAAATATTATGCATCTATCCGGTGTTATCATAAGATATTCATTGCCCGCAGGACTATTTAAAATTTCGGTGGTTAATTTCGGTCTGGCTGCATGATAAAGTATAAAAATGACATTTATACCAACACCAATGAGAATACCCATTTCCAGAGGCAACACCAAACAGGCAATAAATGTTCCGAGACCAGGAATGAGATCGCTTTCTGTAAAAAAATAAGAAGGGCTAAAGTTTAATATCAAAATATTTATATTGAATGTATTTTTAAATTCTAGGGATTTTAACAATTAAAGCTATTAATTACTTAATTTCCTCTATGAGTATATTAAGGTTGAATTAATTGAAGTAATAGCAGTCAAGCAATGTCAATTAATGAACTGAATACAAAGAAAAAAGCTAATAGTTCCCTACCAGCGATACAGAGTTTTAACATATTTTGGCGGATAAAGGTTCTGATTTTTTGTTTCGCAAGCGTGGTATAACAATATTATCGAGGAGAAATAGCATTAAAGTGATTGCTTAATTTAGGTTTCCCAGTCTAACAATAAGATCGGCCAAGTGGGTATCATTTGTTAGGAATGATAGAAATGGAAGTACCATGAACGAAGAAAGCCCTCTCAGACGCTCTGAAGTATTTTTAAGTAACGTTGAATAAATCTATTACTTTGAAATAGCATTAAGGGTTGATATTCGAAATGACTACCAGGATGTCATATTAATGCCAGAAGGTCTTTTGAAAATTTTACTTTTGGACCTTCAATGCATAGAAATATGGATAGATTGGAATTTATGACATATAGAAGTTACAACTGGGATCCCAATTGATAGGATCTGATAAAAGAAATTTGATGGGATAAAGGTGCGCAATCTGTTGACCAAACATGTAGAGATGAGATGCAGTGTTCCATTAAATGCACTCTCACTGTCCGCAATTCTGATAAGCGAGCACATTAAGTCAGTGGTGCGCAAACTCAAAATCAATTGTGGGGCAATAACGTTTTCACATTGGTTTTGCGGGAATCCTTAGAAGTTATTATGCCATAAGTATCTTCGTATATTTATTGGTAGTCTGGTATCAGGATACATACCCTTGGGATGGATGGCGGTCAGGGTGGTCTTCATTCCCAAAGTGGGAAAAATAAACAACACCATTGCAGGAAAAACTGGTAGATGTCTATGTGAGAACGACGAGAAACGACGCCAGAACGACTATGCCGACCACGAATTGGTTGCCGGCGAGCAACTGGATTGTGATACTGACTTCATATTAACGATCGCGAACATCCGTAAAACGTTCGTGGTGATTAAACCGACCAGGGAGGTCTTGGCCGCCGACTCTTTTATTCAGTGTTGAAGTCCCGGTCTTCACGAACAGTTTAAAGATGGAGAAAGGGACATGGTTGGAAATTTACTTTGGAAAACTGGACAACTTTGTCTGCATAGAAGTTTATGCAATTGACATGGCCGCGTGAATAATATTGAAACTAGAAATTTATCCATAAGTCATTAACATCCTTGTATTGCGGATTTCTAAATCCTGAAATATGATACAAAGGTGCGTAGGAGACTGTATTGAAATCCTAAGACAGATTCATCGGCACCCACATAATCAGGCTGAAATGGATCCTAGGAAACTTTGGAATCATAGGGAACGAGTTGGCTAATGAGTGTGTGATCAATTGCTCGGGGTCGGTCAGTGGTCTAAAACAGACGGATGTCCTGGTTCCTGTGGCGATGGTTTCTACTGAGATAGAGTATATTTCTGATGGGGAGACGAGATACAGATGAATGTCCTGGTTTCTCTGGTGGAGGTGTTCGGTGTGATTGCAGGATTTCTTGCTTGATGGGGAGACGATGCAGACGGATGTCCTGGTTTCTTGCATACTAGGTACGTAACCTAATCCAAGGGGAACGAAAACTCTTCTTGGTTTTGCTAAGCAAGCAATTCTTGTAAGTAAATGAATTCTTACAATCCACTGCTCGATAGGCCAAATGACTGTGCGCTGGGGTAGAGACAAAATAGTCCAGTATCAGCTTTGCGAGTATCCGGAACTGAAAGGGCGGCGACTTCAAAATCTCGCACACTTTTAAAGGGATATGGATGATTTTATGTACGGTGGACGGATAGAATCGGAATGGGGTGAAATGCAATGTGTATCGCGTTCTTTTTGAATGAATAGTTATGATTTTAGGATTTGGGGTAGAAGTTTTTCCATGTGAAAGTGCTGGAGATTATGAGAGTTGCAATTGGACTTATTATCTCTGAATGCAGTCTCCGTTTGCGGGCTCCTATTCAATCTTATCCAACATCCAAAACACATTATTTAAAAAAATAGAACTTCAACTTTCAGTCGTAAGTGTATGCTTGCCATGTAGGCAGGAGGCGAGGGCAAGTTGGAGGGCCTCGATCGATTATAGAATATTTCAGATCCTATGGCTGTTGCCTATTCCAAGGAGAACGAAAACTATGTTTTTTTTAAGGTAAATACAACTTCCACTTTCCGCCTCAAGTCATCGCAATCTATAGTGCTAAAATCATAACCGTATTAGAAGATACATTATGGCAAATAGCTTCTATAGTTTCTGGGAATTTTAACATTTGTAACGCCGAGACAAACAATGAATTGCCATATTTATAGCGGGATATAATTGTACGCTTTATTCCTAATTTTGTCTATTTGAGCTGATTTAAAATATCGTCTGATTCGATCAGGTCTATAAAACCAAAACCGACTTTGGCAAACCTTGAACATCCAACAAAAAGTCGAGATTTGAATACTTAAACTCGTGACGGAGTATCTCGGCAGTAACCTGACTGATGATTGCGACATGATGGAAAACATTTTAGATTCACATTAGAGGACTAACTATTTAACCAAGCGTGGTGCATGCATGTCATTCTTTCAGACCAGAAGTATTCTAAGTACGTAGGAGGACTCTAAGATATTAAAGGATTATACTGATCTCAAGAGAATATTGTGAAAGTGATTTGTACTGTATGAATATTATGCGTTCTGTCATACTGATTCTGAAACTGAAAAAAAACATTCTTTGCGACTACAGTAGTTTTGACTTAGCTGCACAACCAACTTCTGCACGAATTTTTGTGCAGGTAAGCCAAAAGCGCTGCTAACTCAAATTAGTTACCTGCCTTAAAGTGCAGGTAAACTAAATTGTTGAAAACTGCAAAGACCAGATATGATTTAATTTATTTTTAATAATTGTTTATTTCATACAATAGAATTTATATAAAAAACAACAAAACGAAAATAAAAAAACATTCATAAAAAATTTTATAAGGTTTTTACATACAAATTTATGTAGGTACAAGCGTTAACTAACCAAACTAACTAAGTAAGCAAAACATAAGAGGCAGCTAACGGCGATCTTTTGTATGAAAATAATGTACAACTGCCAAAAACATGAGGCACTTATTTTAAATGCGCAGGTATACACAGTGCACTTAATGAAGGCAATTGCATACGTAATTTTGTAAAATAACAACGAAACCAAAATTTTGTGCAGTTATGTGAAAAGTGCACGTAAGTAAAAGGCAGTTAAATCAAAACTACTGTAGTTGAGTTTTTATAGTCCGACAAAATGTCTATTCCAAGTCAGAATTTTTAATAAGCCCTTAGACATTTATCTTTATTGTCAGAATTAGTTTTTAGAGCAATATTAGGACCTGTTAGCTTATTAAATCACGTATAATCGATTACATTTAAAAATGTGAAATTAAATAAATAAAACTAAAATTTTTTTAGTTCGAGAATTAGATATGTCTGTCCCCGGAAATACACCTTTTACAACGTATAACTCTAAAACTTACTTTTGGCTCTCCACATTGGCTTGATAACTCTAACTTCTACCATAAATACAACAGCTGCTATAATAATTGCTGCTAAAGTAGCTTTTGGAATATAATAGAAATAGGGTGTAAAGAAGATCAAAGAAATAATGACCAAAGTACCAGAGTAAATATTACTCAAGGGAGTTCTAACACCACTGGCATTATTAACAGCACCACGACTTAAAGCTCCGGTGCCCGGGAAACCCTGAACAAAAGAATTAGCTATATTGGCAGCACCAATAGCTATAAGTTCCTGCGAAGCATCTACAGCTTTGCCATTAGCTGTAATAGAAAATATTAAAAAATAATTAAATTTATTTCTTTTTTAACTAATAAACAAAAACTTACCAAAGGCTTTACAAATTGCTATATTCTCCATTAACGATATCAAGGGCACCACTATAAGACCTGAACCCATGCTATGAACCATATCAAGAAAAGATTCTTCTTTACCCGTTATTGTATCATTGGCATTAAGATGGGTAGGAGGTAACACAAAACTTGGCAGACCCTGTGGTATATAACCAATCACTTTAAACGGAGTACCATCGTGTTCGGAATGTAAAAGTATACCCATTATGCAGCAAAATATTACCAAAATAGCATTACGAGAGGTACCAACAATCCAGATGAATTTATTAACAATATTTTGGGTCTTGGAACGTAATTCTGGATCTTTTGGACCAATTTTATAAGATGATAGAAGCTATAAATTTTAAAATTTCAATAAAATTTAAAGGATAAGGTATCAAAATTAATAATTACCCTCATTATAAGCAGTACAACGATGCACGTAATCCCCAATATTGTATCGGTAGCTTTTACATCTTTAATATTTTCAATTATTTGACTCCAAATTTCTATGAAGGTACTACCACTGGCAGCTATACCCAAAATACTTTTTATCTGCGATGTAACAATTATCAATGACACGGCAGAAGTAAATCCTGATGATACTGGTCCAGAAACAAAATCTATTAAAAATCCCAAACCAAATACACCCATTAACAGTTCGACTATGCCACACAGTAAACATAATAGCACCGATCTTTGCCAAGATCCCTGAGAGACTTGATAAGTAAGCAGTGCCACAATAGCCGAAGGACCAACGGGCACATCTTTAGAGCTACCCAGAAATATATACACAAAACAACCCAAAAAGGAACCATAAAGACCGTACTAAAAAAAGAGTAAATTATAGAAATTTGTTTAGTTGAAATATTAGCTTTGTTCCACGTACACACAGTGGGGTATTTGAAAAAAAAAAATAATGGTATCAAATATAACATTTTTAAAACCCGATCGGTTCGAATCATATTGGAAATTGTAAAAGAGTTGTTAATCTTGTGTAATATTGTGATTGGGTCACCCTGTTTCAGTATAAAAAAAATTGAATTTTAGTCCGAGCTGTAATTTTTGCGTTAATTTTTTTTAACCTGTTATTACGTACAATATTTCATACCAATAGATAAGAAAATATGTCTTCTTTTATGATAAATTACAAAAAATTTTAAATTTAAAAAAACCTTAAACAATTTTGTAAAAATAAATTAAAATATCTTATTTTTGTTTCAGTTATGCTTTTAATATCTTAATGTCTGTAAATTATGTTTAAACGATTTGTTCAAACATTATGGTCCTAAATATAGATAATTCAAAATTTCAACAAAACTCCAAGAAAATTGTAAAGAAAGATAAATACTTTTTTTTTACCAAAAATTACAATTATTAAATAATTTTTTAAACTTTGAACTTTAAGGATTTTTCATGACTAAAGCTTTTAACTAAAAAACTAATTAAAATGTGGTTCTTTTTGGGATCAAAAAATTTCATTTTCAAAATTTATAATTCTTCACAAAATCTTCTACTTTAATTATAAACCGTATATCAAGATATTCATACTAAATATTTAGAACACTTTGTTTCATGATCTGAAATAAAAAAAAGTTCTGAAATCAGCTTGCAATTTTTTTTTGTGTCAACAATTTTTCATTTTCTATCAGTGCTTGACGTAGAGTGTATGTCCAAAAACTAGTGAAATTACATATAACATTTTTTTAAAGCCCAATCTTTCAGGAAATATTAAAATTTGTATTGGGTTTTTAACAAAATTTCAAGAAAATTGTAAAGAATGATAACTACTTCTTGATCCAAAAACGACAATTTTTGAACATTTTTTTTTTAAATTTTGAACTTTAAGAATTTTTTACGACTAAACTATTAAAGCTACTTTTAAAAGGTTTGCTATCTCTTTTATCTTGAAACTTTATTAAAGCAGATAATTTTTTGTTTTTAAATATATAAAATAATAAAGTTTTTTTGGTAGATAAACCAAAAGAAGTCATGTCAAAGAAACTAAATTTTTATTTTTATTTGAGTTTGAATTTAAACGACTTCTTCAGACAATTGCAATTAATACTATAATTAATATGCAATTTAATTTAATTTTAATTGTGAAAGGCGTGGTAGAGAAGAATGAGTGTATTTTCTAAAAATCATAACTACATTGTAAATTTTAAATTTTCTGAATCAGACTGCGCAGTTTCTGGTATTGAACCGTCGTCAGTGACCCTGTTTTTTTTGAATAATGTAATATTTGTTATGTTTTTATTTGTTCGATTGCGTCTATATGAAATTTTCTGTACAATCACTGACCGTGCTATAGATAAACTGATTTCTAATGCCACATGCACTCGCACTACACGTTAGACAGAGCGCTTTAGCGCACTGATCTATCGTCAGGTCGAGTTTTGTTGTGATTAAAACTAGTTTTATTCAATACACGGTGTTTTTGTTCTTGCATACATAATCTCAGAAGTACAACTCCAACAACACAACAGTTCTTTTTTTAGAAACTTACCTCACTCTAATGTCCACTGTTTTCCCATGTGTTGTAAGTGATGCCACATCTATGATATATTCTTTGTATATTCGATAGATGGCGCTTACGTAGTTAGGGAAGAATTGCCAGAGAGCAAAGTTTGATTTTTGTTTGAGTTTGAATTTTTAAATTTAAATTTAACTAACTTTTGAAGTAAGCATGTATTTTTTTACAACGTACATTATTCCAGGCTAAACATTTTAGATATCCGTCGCCATTAACAAAAGTAACACGTCTCAAAAGATTTTTTATACACGAAGTAGTCTACTTTGACAGCCTATAAGTACACGCTGTACTAATCACAATATTACAATATCCAATCACAATATCACAATATTAACACCTCTTTACTATTTACAATTTGTTTCGTACCGATCGGATGAGTAGTTTCGAAGTTCTATATTTACTACCATTATTTTTCTCAAATACCCCACTGTGCGTACGTTACCGCGTGAACCCAATTTTACTATAAAGCGTTTATATTGTCAAAATTGTAAGAAAATTTTTGTTTTTCATAAAAAATTGGATACCCTGCGGGCATTTGCGGTAACGACATGAACCAGAACTATTATGTGTTAACTTACTGCTGCTGGTAATCCGGCTATACCCGAATAAGCCAAAGCTTGTGGTATCACTGTTAAACCCACTGTTATGCCAGCCACTAAATCTCCTACCGCATCATCACAATTATATTTTGGTAGCCATTTTAGTATTGGCAGACGTTTATGTAAATTTTTTTTATTAAATGTCTTTCTCGATCGTTCTTGTAACCAACTTTTAGCACATTCCATTTTCTGGGCTGGGGGTATTATCTTTCTGCCATCTGCGGTTACTAAAAGTAAAAAAAAAAAAATAAATAAAATGCTGCAATATTTATTTTCACTTAAAACTCGGTAAACATTTTTGTTGCGAATATTGTTCCAATTTTTTCTCTACAAACCAAAAATTTTGTTGGAAATTATTCCAACATCGACCGATTCTTTGCTCCCGCCTAGAATTCAATATATTAAAATTTTCCACACAAAATATACAATTAAATATTAAATGAATTTTTCAATGAAAATTATTTAAATATTTTTCAATTGAAAAATATTTCCACTATTAAAAAAATATCTGCTTATTGAAAACACACCTATATGCATATAGTTATTTAAAATCAGAAAATCATTCAACCGAAAACAAAAAAATCTTTCCAAACTCCTCCTAATACATTTTCAGTTAAAATTTCATGAGAATTATAAACATTTTCTTACAGATCAATTAAGTGCAATACATATGGCGGCATAAAATACGTTAATAACACGAATTTAGATAAATTGTTTTGTTAAAAAAACTTACATTGTGTTATCAAAATAAGCAAAATATTTATAAAACTCACGTTTTGATGAACTTAAATTTAATCTAAAGTAAAATAATTGAAATTCCTAACGGTTTAGTGTAAAAAATATTACCTAGTAACCCTCGATTTACGCTGTAGAGTGGGGCTGAACAACTTTTGCGTGAATCAAAATCGTGTACTCAGAAAACGGATTCGATGCGGTTGCCGCATTAAGGGGGGACATTACATTCGCTGCAGAGAAAACAGGCCTTTTTTTAAAAATTCATAACTCAGTCAAAAACAAACATTTTTTATTATTGTAGAGAATTGAACAAATGACAAGAAAAAAAATTCAAAAAAATATATTTTTCACTCCAACATGGCTTTATAGAGCTCCAAACTGGCGGCAGAGAAAAAAACGGCGCCTCGTGGTTGCAGCGCTGGGAGTCGCAAAAATTGTAAGATCTGGAAAAAAATTACTTTTTTAAATCTTAACAAAATTGGTTATCGTATGACACGAGATTTTTGTTTAATTTTTTTTTTTTTCAATTTTTGGTGATGTTCCAAATTTAAAAGTGTGTTTTTTCGAAAAAAATATTGACTTTAAAAATTCATAAAAAATCAAAAAAAAAAAAATTTATAAAAAAAGCTCGTGTCATACGATAGCGAATCAAGTTTAAAAAATACAAAAAAAAAAAAAAAATTGTCAAAAAATGAACCCGCTAGTGCTGCAACCAGTACGAAAAACATGGTTTCGAGATGAAAGCATTCAAATTTTGTAAACAAAGAAAAGCAAGTAAAACAAGTATATACCAGCTGCCGTATGTAGGTAGCGCGAAAATTAAAAATGCGCTCTCACTAATCCGGCTGTAACTTTTGAACCCGTAGGAATTTTTCAATGACATTTTTTTTTCTTAGAATCTTAAGAATATTTACTAAAATACAAAATTATAAAAAAAGTCGATTTCAAAAAACGGCCAATGTCATGTCCCCCCTTAAAATGTTTTGTCCAATCCATTCAAACTCACTGTTGCGTATAAGGAATGGGTAAAACTTAAAAATTATAATTACGCTCACGAAATTTTTTATAGTTAGTAAGCTCGAAAAAAGTCTTAAAAATCGAAAGGTAAAACTTATAGTAAAACTTGCACTCAAATATTTCCATAACAAATATTCTTTAAATCTAAAAAAAAAAGAAAAATAAATTTATAAAAAAAATTATAAAAAGTGGACCCAAGAATCACACACGACCATTTTAATATTAATTATGGTCACTCGAGATCCACGCTTAAATCACGCAAATTTCTAGGTACTTCCCATTAACGTGTATCGAATTCAACCTCTGGAGGAATGGGGAGATGTAAAAACTATGTTAGGAATGTTTAAGACACATCGGAATAGTTCTTCGATAGTTCTTCTTTCAAAAATATAAAATTTTCTAATGAAATAAATTTTTTTTGGAAATCGGATTTTTTAAGACTAATATTTCCTCATTCTCTTTTATTAACGAGAAAAAAATCTGAAGTTCAGACAATTTTAGATCGAAATTTCCGTTTTTTGTTGTTAACAATAAAGTATGAGAAAATATGTTTCTTAAAAAAATTTTGAACTCGAAAAAAAAATTTCTCTTTGATTTCACTTTGTTCGAAAATTTTAGAATTTTGAAAAGCGCCAGTCGTAAAACAATTCCGATTTGGCTGAAACTTTCTACTACTACTATATTTTTTACATCTATCAGCAACTTATACTCCCCTTCGGTAACTGCCAAGGTAGAAATTGCCCACCGTACAAAAAAAAAATATTACTAGCAAACCACTGCTATTTTCGTAAAACCCACCGTGTTAAAAATTACCAAAGGTACAACTAATATTGTATCAGAAAAGCACTATTTTGTTTGGAAAGCATGTGTTTTGCCAGTACCACAATGACCCTCATAGATTAAGCCGTAAAAAGATATGGAATATTACTTAGGACTACTTTTTTAAAATTTTCGAATATTTGTCATATTTTGAAATGCGATATTTCAAGATCCAGAAGATTTTTTTATAAATTTTGTCACTTTATAGAGCCTTCTAGTGAATATTTATTAGAATTTGTCAGAAAAGTAGAGGAGAGAGCACTAAGGTGGACAGGGCCCAAGATGGACATTGCGTATACAATTTTTGAATAAGGTATCAGTACCTCACGCTTTTTGCCATTGCTGTTGTTTGTATTGACGCAATTTTCTATGCATACTGGAATATAAAATAACTTTTTTTTATCGTATTGGTATATCATCGCTTTTTAAAATACAAGTGCAAAAATAAAAAAGATTGCGTAATTATTTTTTTAAATTCCAACTCCTTGCATACCCAGCAAAACCACACATTACCAAATAATGGGTAAAGTAATGTATGTTCACAGGGTTTCACCGATTACAATACACCTTACTTCACTGATGAATTTTACAGGCGATAAGCCTAAAAGTAATGTGTGGACTCATTACCTAATGGGGGTTAAGTAACTGGTTTCTTATGTGGTTACCGGGTTCAAGAAAGTATTGGGTCTATTAATAGATTTGGAGTCTTTTGGTTGTTAATCGAGAACTCTACATACAGAGCTATCGTCACATATCATAATAAGTTGCTTAAAATGTAAATGAATTGTTGTGCTTCGAGTTTCCGTTTGTGATGTTACAAAAAATCACAAAGTAATGTAATATTTACGTTTATTTTCTGGGTATGCGCCCGGCAGCCAAAAACTACGACTTAGGTTCCCTACAGAGCAAAAAGAGCTGTATTTATATGAAATTTAAATTTACCATTAGATTCTACACCAACATTTTGTTGAAGATGTGAATTTTGAGATATTCGCGAATCAAGCGCATTTTTAAATTTGTTATCTTTTTTTAAAGGCAAATATATAGCAGCTTCACATAACTCAGAGAAAACAAAATAAGCTTTAAAATGAGATAATTTTTAAAATTGGACTACGCGTTCAATAATTACGACCATTTGAACAGTGTGTATTTTAATCATACTTGGGACCAGTTAATTGAATGTACCAATTAATTGACGATTTAATTGGCATTGCTTGATATCAATGGTAATTAAATTGTTTGGCATTACAATGGCTTAAAGCAATGAAAATGGAATTTTGTTTTAATTGGCATTGAGCAATGACAATGCCTTTAACAGACAATTATAATTGATTATTATAATTGTTTGTTACAATTATCTACAAAAAATATTATTTCCAAATTTAGAAAAAACCCTTTATTTGCGTACACTTATAGAAATAAACCTGTAAAATAGCAAAAAAAAAAAACTACTAAAAATTAGTTGAAAATGAGCTTGCAGAAAAAACGGCTAAAATTAGCAGATTTTTTTTTTTACTAAATATTAGTGATGCAAGAATAGCAAAACTAAATCTGTTGAATTTAGAAATTTAAAGTTAAATGAAAATTTTAGTTAAATGAAAATAACAAAATAATCTGCTGAAATCAACAAAAACATTTACTAAATATTAGTAGACAAAAAAAAAAAAATCTTAAAAATGAGAAATTTAAAAATTTTGTTTTGTTTTTTTTTATGCGAATAAAAGTCTGCCCAAATGAAAGCAGCAGTCTACAATTTTTTAGAAAAAACTTCTGTTAATTTTAGCGAAATAAGCGGTTATTTGCATTCTACTAAATTTGAGGTAAATATAGCAAACTTTTTGTTAATATTACAGTTTATGTTTGCTATTTTGAGTCTACAAATATTGAGTAAAAGTTTTTGCTAAAATACAGAGTGAAATGCTATTTTCAATGAACTAAAATTCACTTTGAATTAAATAAAATTTTGTGAAATTAACAGATTTATTTCTGCTGCTTTTATTTTATTAATATTTAGCAAAAAATCTGCTAAATTTAGCAGTTTTTTCTGCAAGATTATTTTAAACTAATTTTTAGTAGCTATTTTTACAGATTTATTTGTATGAGTGTACTAATTAAATTTAAAAGCTGATCCATAATATCTAATCCGTTACCAAACAAAAATAAATCGTGTATACGTGATAAAACTTTTAAAGTTAAGACTTAAATTTTAAATTTTTATGTTTTTTTTTTGTAAACAAAACAATTTTTTTTTTCGCCAATAACAATTGCTTGCTTTAGGCATTGGTGCCATTTCATAACAATTGGTACAATAAATTAAAAAAATTTCATTGGCATTGAAATGGTAATTAAATTTTTTAATTCATTTTAATTTATTTAATTAATTAAATTTCAATGCCAAAAAAGTATGATTTTAATAAATTAAAAAAAATTCCAACTTTAAGCAGCGATAAAACGCTAACGACAACGTTCGCTTTAGGAGATTATCAACATATACCAAGTTTCATGGAAATCGGAAGGGGTGAAGTTCAAAAAGTCATATTTTCGTCAATAGGCCTTCTGGAATAACTCAAAAATTGTTTAAATAACAAAATTTTTTTTGTTAAGTGGACGACTCGAAATAATTTATTAACTTTAAAAGTTAAAGAACAAATTCTTTTAAAATTCTGCCAATGAATATGTAAGATTTTCATTATAATTGTTTAGCGGGTAACTTTTTGTGAATTTTCACTAAAAGTTAAAAAAAAAAAAAAAAAATAGTAGGGGAAAGTGCCCTAAGATGGATATTGCGTATACAATTTTTGCATAAGGTAGCAGGACCTCATGCTTTCTGTCATTGTTGTAGTTTGTATAGACACAGTTTTCTATGCATACTCGAAGATGAAATGTCTGCTTGTTTTTCTACTGCAAAGACGAAATTATTTTTTTTTGTTCGGAAAGTTCTTGAAAATAATTTTGTCATTTATGCACACAGAGAAATAAAGTGCCAACCGAATTGAAAAGTGTATTTTAATGGTAACAACTTATTTATAACTTCAGTTAGTACAACGATATTTACATTAGATTCTGAATATTTTGCGCGTTGCAACTAAAATTTAGTTGAATTAACTGAACTTTGTTGTGAAAACTGATGTTCAATTGTACCAACCGACTTAAATTCGTAATTACCGAATTTGAGTGGTATTAACCGAAATTCAGTTGGCAAATAGCTAAATTTTTCTGTGTGTGTTATCCAAATTTTCGACTTCGCACATGTATATACACTCACAATATTTTTTCCGTAAAGTCTACTGAATATACACATTAAATTAACTGAAAATCAGTTAAAAAAAATGACTTCTTACTTTTCGTTTGAAACAAGTGTATTTTTTTAGTTTATTTTTAACTGCTGAAAAATTAATTGACTAAATCGATAAAAACAATAGATTATTTTCGTTTATTTCAATACACAACATAATATAACAAATTTTTGTTTTAAATAGAAAATTTTAACTGAATATTTTTTAACTATTACCGAAAGTCCGTTTTTTGCTTATTTTGTTTTTTAAATAACAGACAGAAAATTAAAAAAACATATTTCTTTGGTAATTTAGCTGTATATTCATTCCATTGAAACAACTTTACCGATTAAATAAATAACTCTTGAATGTATGTCTATATACGAGGGCGGATCAATAAGTCCGTGACTTTTCGAACTTCCCTCGCAGTTATACAAAATGCAACACTGCTCCCATTAAGTACCACCTGTTAATAGACCACTGTCAAATTTTGAGCAAGTTCCGTCATTTACTTAACAGTTTTTCAAAACATACACCCTCGTGGATTTTTTTAAAAATAGGAAAAAGTGAATTTCAAGTGATCATTAAACATTATTTTTTGCGAAAAAAAAACCGTCAATCAAACCAAGGAAAAGCTTGATAAATACTATGGAGACTCTGCACAATCGATTTCAATGGTAAAAAAGTGGTTTACTGACTTTCGTTGTGGTCGCACAAGTACAACTGACGCTGAACTTTCTGGACGGCCAATTGAGGTCAATACACCCGAAAAGGCGATAATCCACATCGATTACCTTCAAAAGAGAAAAACAATAAACAGCGAATATTATGCCAACGTATTGGACCGATTTAACGAGGAATAAGAAAACGCCAAGAAAAAAATTATTTTTCATCAAGATAATGCACGGGTGTGCACACGTGTGTAGTCTCAATGGCAAATTTCCATGAATTGGGCTACGAGTTGGTACCTCATCCGCCATATTCTACGGATTTAGCCCCCAGTGACTATTTCCTATTTCGAAACCTAAAGAAATGGCTCGGTGGAAAGAAATTTAGCTCCGACGATGAAATTATTGATCAAACAAATGCCTATTTTATAGACCTCGAAAAATCCTATTTTTGGAAGGTATACAAAAATTGGAGAAATGTTGGACTAAGTGTATTTAGCTAAAATTAGATTATGTTAAAAATTATATTTTTTTTCCAAAAAAAAAAACTATGGTTCATCGTATATATTTATCGCACAACAATTTTTAGTAACTCTCAAAAAATTACTTCAAATGCCAAAAGATGGTTATTTTCGTGACCCTAAGATGGTCATGTATTTTTTCCTTGGTGTTGAAAGTTAAATTTGAAGTTTATTGAAAATTTAAATTAACTATAGGAACTAGGAACATGCCAAAGAAGTTTTTTTTTAACATTAACGGATGTCGAAAGCCAATGAAAAGCAGCGTTTTCACTTTTCCAGAATATATGGCAGATTCGAAAGATAAATTGTACGCGTGAAGAAAACCCGGCAAAGTCTCTAGTCAAAAAGTTTAAAAAAGATATAAAAAAAGAACAAAAGATGGACTAACGCCGTGAAAGTATTTATAAAAAAAGTCATATGTCGCCTTCAGACGAAGATTTTGTATAATTTGACTAAAATATACATCAGCAAAGTCCACCAAATCCAATATGATGGCGTGCCACGAGTGTAAGAGATAAGAACACTAAAAATGAGTTCCCTGGTATATACACAGAAAAAATTATGGGCCAAAAATATCTAATTAATCGATTGTTTGAATATCAATGGCAATTTAAACAATTTTTTTAATTGATTCAATTAAAAAATTTATTGAATTTTCTAATATATCCATACAGTGTTGACAACATGTAAACAACATTTTTAAAAATTTGGCGAACTATTTTTTTTATTTTATTTAGATTAAATAATCAAACAAAGGTTTAATTATATCAATATATTATTTAATTTGTAAATAAAAAGAAAAAAAAATCGCAAATGATTAGCTTTTAATAAGTTGAAAAGTTTACCGATTTCAAATACACGCAAAATCGTATTTATTTCACTAGAGTTTGCAAAACTCTTTTTGTTGAGATACTCGTGTACGCACGAAAACTTAATTTAGTTTCGTGTTTTATCTGTGGCAATAAAAGTGCACATATGGATTTAAATAAACCTTATTGAAAAAGGACAATGAAATTATTATTTTTGTAAATAATTAAATTTTCAATAAGTATAAGTGTCATTAAACTATCATTTTAAAGTTGTGTGTGATTTTTTTAAGAAAGCAATTAAATTACAAGATAAAGTTCAAGACAAGACAAGCAAAACAAAAATTTTGTCTTTACTTTTATTTGTCTTCTTATAATACATTTTTATATTAGAAAGCTTTAATTTTATTATAAATAAAATGTCAATTTAATTTACAAACCTACATTTCTTTTTTTATTTAATGGGGGGCATATAACAAAAATAAAAAAATACGAGTTTTCAATTAGAACTACCATTGTTTTCTTCTCAAGCTTCAATTAAAGTTTTAATCAATTTAACTAAATTTTTTAATTGAGGTTGTAAAGAAACACAATAACTCTTTTAATTGATATTATTATTATTTTAATTGAAAGAGTTTTAATAAATTGTCTGCAATTTTTTTTAGTTAATACTATCATTTCAGTGGTAGGTGCAAAATCAATAAAAATATTAATTGATTCAATAAAATTTTTAATTGAAACCCGTTTTTTAGTTTTTTCTGTGTATACCCGATGTGATTCAGATGATTTTGAACGATATTTGTATGATATTTCTCTATATAAATATAATAAATAATAGAAAATTTCCTTTAAAATCCTTACATTGTGTGTATTTGTGATTTTTCACATTTTTAAATAATTTTAAAAAAGTGTCTATCTTGGGGCCACTTTTTTTAAAAATACAAATTTGGGACAATTTCAAAATATGGTTAAAAATGTATCTCTGTGACCAAAAGATGTCCAACCTATTACGCTTTCATATGGTATATATTAATTTAAAATATCTTATTCCGTTTGGGCTCTAGAGCATTATTTCAAAATCATGTCCATCTTGGGGCCCCTTCCCCCATGTTATGTGGTGTAATGATTCACTATACTAATTGTGTTCATTTCGGTTAGGTTTATTTGGCTCGGTTGATTTGTTGGCTTAAAAAAAAAATAATTTTTGTTGCTGACGTAAATGTGTAAAAATTTCAATTCTTTTTAGAATTTATGGGAGTTGATTGTTTAATATGATTAGTTTTTTTTTTATAATGTGAAATTTTGTGTTACTAACTTTCATTAGATGACACGCTTTTGAAAATATGAACAATTTTATTTAAAATAACTATAAATCTTGATTTTTTTTTTTATTAATACAAATAAAGTATGCAGCCAATATCACATATAAGTCAGCTAATCTTACAATGGATATAGCAGTTTAACTTTTAATTGGTCATAATTACAAAATTTAAGCCATTTTTTTCAAAAGTAGTAAACTATAGAAAATTTTCGTTTTAATCACGAACGAAATGTGAAAAATGATTTAACCCTCAAATGTGGCAAATATTTTATTTTCAAAAAACAGATTGTTAACATAAATAAAAATATTAAAAAAAAAAAAACATTTTTAAACTTTTTAAAATTATTTTTACTTGTTTTGCTTAAAACTGCAGTTGAAAATTTTAAGAGCAACTATTATTTATTGTTAAATCAAATTAAAACTGCTTTTACCAAATTAAATATTTTGAATTTAATTTAAATTCTATAATTAATATTAATCAAATTCACACAATTTAAAACAAAGTTTTCATTTAAAGACATCAATTAATAACAATAATCAATAACACGGATTTTAGTTTCACACAAATATTATTTAATTTTATAATAAATGCCATTAAACAATAATAAAATAAAAAATAAAAAAAACTTTACAACTTCACAAGTCATCTTTGGTTGGAAATAAAAAGAAACCATATGGAGGTTATTAAATAAAACCTTGGTACTAGCTTGCACATAGATACGTTTAAAATGAAGGTGTAAATGACTTAAAGTTTTTAATAATTCATCCTAATTTATTAAACATGTTCAGTGGAGTACCTCATTTTGAGGATTTTTAAAAAACTTGCAAGATGCACCCCACTGAAAATAAAGATTAAGATGTTTTATGATGATTCCTACACTCATACAAATAAGTCTGCAAAAATAGCAGCAACAATTACTTAAAATTAGTTAAAAATTATGTTGCATGTAAAAGCAGTAAAATAAGCAGAATCTTTTTGCAAAACATTAGTAAAATAAAAACAACAAATAAAACTGTAAAATCCACTAAATTTTAGTTAAATTTTTAGTAGTTTGCAGGAAAACTAAGCGCCATCTATTCCTGAAAATGCTTATTATAAATAATAACACAATTAAAATACAGAGTTGTATCTGTCTAAATTTGAACTAAAAATTAGTTTAAAACTTGCATACCCGAAGAAAAAAGTTTATATATAGCGTGATATAATTTGATGCAATTATATATAATTTTAATACTTATTTTTAAGAAAATTTCTAATATAGCGATATATATCATTATATAATGTGTTACATATAGCTAAATTGGATATCATATATACTTCACTGTATAATTATATATATAGGTATATATGATACAATAAAATCAAACAAATTCTATTACTTTTATATATAATTATATATGGCATTACATATAATTCTATATAAATATACACTGACTGTGATTAATATTCGGTTTTTTTATTTGAGTTACAAAAAGCTAAATTTTATCAAGAAATAAAGGAAAAAACAGGCGCATTAAATTTTTGTTTGTTTTATAAATATATTTTGAGATACAAAAAAAATTATTTTAGATTAAGGAACACTGAGAAAATACATTAAGAAAACAAAATAATTGAAAACTTAAAAAATTCATACTTCATTAATATTCGGTTTTTTATAATATATAAAATAATCATTTGAATAAAAATTTTAAGAAATGAAATTAATATCTGGTTGGATATCCCTTATTTTTTATAACCTCAGAAAGACGGTTTGGCATATTATGAATAACTTTTTGAAGGTAATCCACACTGATTTTATCCCATTCTTCTTGCAGCCTTTTTTTGAGTTCGCTTTTCGAAGAAACTGGATTCTCACGGATACGGCGATCCAAATGGTCTCATAAATTTTCTATTGGATTCATGTCGGGGGATTGAGCAGGCGTATTTATCACTTTTGGGCAATTATAAAGCAACCATTCACGAACAATGTGGGCTTTATGCTTAGGGTCATTGTCCTGATACAATTTGAAGGTCGATGAAATTCCCATTTTTTCTGCAGATTGTTTTAAATTCTCTTCTAAAATTTTCAAATAAGAGTCTTTGTTTATAATACCTTCAATAAACACAAGATTTCCAACCCCTTTTGCGGATATGCAACCCAATGTCATTAGACTTCCGCCTCCGTGTTTAATTGTGGGAGTAATATTTTTCCTTTCAACTCCTCATTCGGCTTTCGCCACACCATAGTCTTTCCGTCGTTACCAAATAAATTAAATTTGCTTTAATCGAGAAACCTAACGTCATCCCACCACTTTACATTTCTTTTAATATGCTCCTTAGCAAATTTTAGTCGATGGTTCCTGTTCTTTAAATTGACGAAAGGTTTTTTTCGAGCAACTCGGCCATTGTACCCTTGTTTTTTAATGGTGCGACGTATTGTTGCTTCTGAAATTGTTTTCCCGAATTCATTCTTAACCTCAGCTAAAATTTTAGGAGCACTTAAACGTGTGTTTACCTTGATTTTTTTTTTAAATACGGCGCTCCTCCATCTCGGTAAGCTTTTTTGGCTGACCTGTCTGCTTTTTAAACTTGATTCTATCCTCATTTTTATATCATCGTATAATGTCACCGACAGTATTAGGCTTCATATTTAATATTTCAGCAATATATTTATACTTTTTGCCTTTTTTGTAATGAAAAATCACTAATTTTCGTTGCTCTAGCGAAGTATTTTTGCCCTTACGTCCCATTTCGGCTAATGCAAAAAACAACTTGCCTTTGACAATGCTTCACTTAACTTTTATTTATTCGCTTGGCTTTGTTTAATGTGGGATTCCCCATTTTACAAATAATTATTGTGTACTTGCAGAATTATAGGGTTGTATTTTATATGAAAACAAAAAACCGAATATTAATGAAGCATGTATTTGTGTAGTGATTGGGTTCGAATTTATTTTTAAAAATATTCTTCCGATATTATTAAAAAAAAAATCGCAAAATGAGCACTTAATATATATATATATATATAAACATATATGGTAAAAATTAACAAAAAAAAATCAAAAAGGAAGTTCAAATTAAATTGATTATATAAAATATTTATGAAAAATAATTTTGAGTTAGAAAATCGTAAAAAGCAATAATAATCACAAAAATCTTTGGAATCTTTGGAAAATCCAAAAAAGTAAAAAACCAAGATTATTAAATATAAACATATATGGTAGAAAGAAGAAAAAAATTCTGCATGGCATCACATATTAGTCAAATTAAAATCACATCTAATTTTAAAAACCATTGATTTATATTTAAATTTTCATTATTATTTGAAATGTGAAACAACATATTAGTGCGGATTTCCAAACAATTTCAAAGAATTGAATGAAGTTATATCAAATCGTATCAAATTATATATAACTTTCTCAAATTAAATATACCCATTTTTCGGATCAAATTATATAAGAACTTTTTTCATCTGTTAGTTGGATTACTAACGGCTTTACTAATTTTTCTAATAACTATTTTCTATGCGTGCAGAATATTTCAACTCTAGCGCAAACATGCCGAGAGCTAAATCGTTTTTAAAAAAACTCCAAAAACACTATTTTAAGTGAATTAAATAGATATAAGTTACGGCAACTTTTCTCAAAATTTTATTAAATATAAAAAATATTTAAAAATTCTACGATTCTCAAGCCGATAGGCTGGTTTTTATGACTTTTTAATGCAGATCGCTAGAATTTATTAATCTTTTTTTTATATTTGACCATATTTTTGACAAAAGTTCCAGTAACAAATTTTTAATTAATAAAAAAATTGTGTTTTTGGAGATTTTCTAAAAACGGTTTAGCTCAAGGGGTGTGTTATAGCTAGATCCGAAATATTTTGGAAATCATCATAACATATGTTATTCTTTATTGTCCGGGGTGTGCATTATGGTTGTCGTTTATTCGGGTTTATAATTCGTTCGAATAAATGATCAAACAATTTTTGATCGAACGAAAGCGCTCAATTTTTTTTTTAACCCTGCAGTACTATCGTCTGGGTGGAATCCATCCATAAGGCTGAATTTTTGCTTTTTTCAAGAGAGATGTACATTAACAAAATATTATTTAATATAAATGAATTGCCTGACTTATAAAACTAATTTTTTTTCTGTATTTTGTATAATTGAATTATTTGCATAATTGAATTTAACTAATATGAATGACAGATACTCAGTGTTGCCAGTGGATTTTTTAAAAAATACCTACACTAAGCAATAAAAATCCCTTTTCTCCCTACATTATCGATTTTTTCCCCTACAAAAATCGCTACGAAATTTTTTACATTTTTATAAACTAAATATGCTTTGAAATTTTCATACTTTGGACGACAATTCCAGTTATTTTCAAAAATTGATATCCAAATGCTACTATCGAAAATTTGTTCGAAAATTATTTGAAAATAGAAATTTGTTAAATTATCCAAAATGTTTTTTAGAATAGTTTTAAAATTGTCAATATTTGCCAAAACAAAAATATTACCAGCTATCAAAAACATTTAATTTATACTAACGGTTTCTATTTCGTCAAAAAATCATTTTTATTTGGCGTTTTTTTACATAACCTATCAAAAACTGTATTGCTTTTCGTCGGTAAAATTTAACGTTAGTTTAACATTAGTTTTTCACATGATAACTTCCTATATAACTTCCAAATAGTATGTTTGTTAAAAAACAACCAAAGAATTATCTATTAAAATGTCAAATTATAAGAAACTAATTTTTTCTACTGAAATATTGTCTCTGAAAATATAATAATTTTACAAAAAAAATGTAGAAATAGCTGTTTTTGAAAACATTTGCATTATTTGGAAACAGTTCCTGTGTACATTTTGACTAATTTGAAATATCTGTCCCTTTTCCCCTACGCCGTTATTTTGAAGGCAAAAAACCTACATGTAGGGATTTTCCCCTACTTCTGGCAACACTGCAGATACTAATAAGTAGGTGTGGATTACACCCAACGATAGTAATGGCGTAAGTTGAATAACAATAGTACTGCAGGGTTAAATTATTCAAGTAATCGAACGAATAACGAATAAATAATAATTTTAAAAATACGTAAACAATGTTAGTAAACTACCGTTATAGATCAGCGTTTTTATATGTGATGAAATTTATATCAAAACCTATAAAAAAAGGCACATTTTGAACCCGACCCCCTCAGAATTTGATGAAATTTTGCATACAGCTACATTTTACCTATACAAACACAACCTAATATTTAGAAGAAAAAAATCTGTATAACTTTCAAAGTATAGATACTTTATTTTTTTTTTGTCACACAATGATATCAAAATATAAGGAAGTTAACAAGAGATGCATTTACTTAAAAAAATTTAAAAAAAAGAAAAAAGAACGCCATTTTAGTTTTTAGATATGTTGTTTATATTAAATAGACCCTTCCAAAAAATTTTTTTTTTGGAAAAAAACACTTGGCCTTTGAAGTGTTTTCCCAGTTTAAAGTTTTATTTTTGGCAAAAAAAAATTTTCAGTGTAATATAAAATTTTAACAGTGTATGTTTTCGAAAGCTTATTGAAATACCTTTCTAATGGTACCAACATCTTTAAAATCGGTTCAGCCATTCCGTAGTAATCCCAGCTTGAAAGTACATGTTATCCTGATTTTTCAAAAACTTCGATACCTTGCCACGCCCACATATTTTTAAAAATGCAATTTCTAAATACGAGGTTGTGTTTGTATAGGTAAAATGTAGCTGTATGCAAAATGTCATCAAATTCTGAGGGGGTCGGGTTCAACGAATATCGGTTTTTATATGAAATTCATCATGTTAGCGTTATTTTAAGGAAATTAATAATCGCTTTTTAAAAATTTTCATTTATGTCTTGATGTAATTGTGATAGCCAACAATCGATATTATGAATATCCAGTCAGCTGCTTCTTATTTTTAAAAACGTCGAATTTTTGGCGGGACAACCCTGAGTTAGATTAAGATTCATGAAAAAAAATTCTCAAATTTTCTCCAAATTTAAGAAAAATATTATGGGTTGCTAACAGACTTTGAAAATTTTTCGGATTTGAGAAAAAAAAAACATAATTTCATAAAAATGGTTTATTTTAAAAAATTCCAAAAAAAATTCAACTCAGGAAAAGAAATATTTGTTTTTTTTTTAGGTTGTTAACCCTTAACCACACTAGGCCAAAAAAATGTCTAAAATTTTGCATTATTGTCAAAGCTCCAATTATGAATAAAAAATAAAATAATAAATTAAAGATTTCAAATCTTAAAATAAATTTGTTTGCTTTTTTTATTGTTTTATTATCAAAACCTTACACCGATGCTTTTAATTTGAAATTGTACGAAAAGTAAACTGTTTCCCAATAAGCGGTTTTGAAACTAGTTCTTCGACAGTTATATCTTGCATTCAAATTCCGCAAAACGGGTTCCGAAAAAAATTTGATGTTTTTTTTTTAATATTTTAAGGATTTTTTGTTTAAAAAATTTTAAAACATGCTTTTTTTATTGTGGCATATAATATAACATTGGCAAAAAAACAAAGCCATGGAACAATTTAGTCTTTTGTGTATGTTGCTTTCCAAGCCAACTGCATCGCTACAGGAAAAGTATATCGCAGCAATGCCAAACTTACAGTATTTGCTCTCCTATAAGAGACTAAGAAAAACTGGAACAACTTTTAAAATTTTTTCAAACAATGTGCGAAGTAGAGGTTTTAAATATTGACAAATTTTGCGATCATTTTTAGTATATTATTTATTATTATTATTTAACTGTATCACTAGTTTACACCAAAAATGTACTTTTGATGAGAGGTGATTTTCCTTATGTATTTTTTCCCCCTGAATTCAAAAATCAAGGTTAAATTTTTTTTATGCAACAGTTTTTGAGATATTGTAATTTTCTCATTTTTTCGACCTTTTTTCACTTGACAAATCATATCTAGAGCTAGAAATGTCCGATTGGGTCGTTCTTGATACCCAAATGCAAGGTATTGAGATGATGAACAAATATGTATAATAGGATCTTTGATTGGTAAAGCGGTTCAAAATATATCGATGAAAATGGGGCACATTGTCAAAAAAATCATATTTTACAGTGATTCTGTGTCGACTGAAAAGTACAAATCGTTAATAAAAAAAAATCGTCTGGTTTCTCTTCATGTACGTAAAGATGATACTTTTACGTAAAAACTAAGACCAACCAGCAGAAAATCGACCGAAAAATGACAAAGTTATAAGCAATTGAGTGAATAAATATAAATCTCATATTTTATTTTTTTCGACAATTTATGAGTTCAATCACTACTGCTCAGTATAGGCCAATCCTACGCAACTGTTCCCTTAGACCCCAGACATTTTGTTTTTACAGCTTCTAACCCTGACATTTTGTTTTGACAGCTTCTATAAAACGTAGTGTCGATTGTTTGTATATTATAAGACCTTTGAGCGGCGCTATCAAGGATTTTGGGATGAAGCTATATTGGGAGACTATATATGGTTTTTCACTAGAGAAACGGATCCCAAAAGCAACCGAAGACAAAGCAAGAGCCACAACTATTTCTAACACACAAAAATGTCAAGAATGTATTGCAAGCGTTTAAACCCAATAAATTGTCGAAAAAAATAAAATATTCGTAAAATATGAGATTTTGATTTATTCACTAAATTGCTTCTAACTTTGTCATTTTCGGCCGATTTTCTTCTGGTTGGTCTTTGTAGTATCATCTTTACGTACATGAAGAGAAACCAGACTTTCTTTTTTTTTTTAACGATTTGTACTTTTCCGTCGGCACTGAATCATTGTAAAATATGATATTTTTGAAAATGTGCGCTATTTTCTATTTTCATCGATATATTTTGAACCGCTTTACCAGTCAAAGATCCGATTATACATATTTGTTCGTCATTTCAATACCTTGCATTTGGGTACCAAGAACGATCCAATCGAACATTTCTAACTCGATATATGATTTGAAAGGGTCGAAAAAATGAAAAAATTACAATATCTCAAAAACTGTTCTATAAAAAAAAATTTAACCTTGATTTTGAAATACAGATTTGTCCAGTTTTACGTGATCATCACCCGAGGGTCCTTCCTCACGGTGCTCTTAACACAGGGTCAAAATAATGCGTTGACCAGCGCCCCCTTCCTCCTTCATCACAAAGCCGTGATACCGGAGCAAGGGTACCGAGTTCGAATCCATGCATTTGGACACTTCATCCCCTTCGGTAAAGGGCGGAGCCTATCTAACACTCCTGCCATTTTATGGTCAAATGGCAACCGGTTGCAATGCAACTCCACACCGAGCAATAACTTACTCTACCCGCGATATGGGCATTAAACCACAAAAACTTCAATACCTTGCCACTTCTATGAAGAGAAACCAGACGTTTTTTTTTTTTTAACGATTTGTACTTTTCCGTCGGCACAGAATCACTGTAAAATATGATCTTTTTGAAAATGTGCCCTATTTTCATCGATATATTTTGAACCGCTTTACCAAACAAAGATCCGATTATACATATTTGTTCGACATCTCAACGACCCAATCGGACATTTCTAGCTCGAGATATGATTTGTCAAGTGAAAAAAGGTCGAAAAAATTAAAAAATTACAATATCTCAAAAACTGTTCTATAAAAAAAAATTTAACCTTGATTTTGAAATTCAGTGGGAGAAAATCATAAGGAAATGTATCTCTTTTCAAATGTACATGAAAAAAATTTCATTTTGTAAACTAGTGTATTTGACAAATGCTAAAAATTTTACAATATCAATATGTTGTTAAATTTAGAATTAAAAAAAAAATTAAATTTAAAAAAAAAAATTCAGAACTGCACCATTTCCAACTGTATTTGAGAAAAGAACAATTGAAATTAAGATTTTCTATTTGAATATGAGAAAAGATCATTTGATTTTGAGATTTTTCTATTAAATATTGAGAATAGAACAATTGGTATTGAGAATTTCCATTTGATACTAAGATATTTCAATTTAAATTGAAAAATTCCAATCCAAAATTCATATTGAGATTTTGCAATTCAAATTGAGAAAAGGACAAATGATATTGAGATTGTGGGAAACTCTGTAAATGAAACTTTGTCAAATAATGATAGCGATTCCTGTTCTCACCTTCACCATTCACCTCAATTTTCGAATCGCATTATATTCCGTGTATTAATTATATGTCCCATTTTGATTTCTGATTTTTCAGTATTTGTTTATTGTAAAGACGATTGGACAATAAAAAATTTATAATTTTGTATTATTTGAGAGAAAATGAGGTTCGAAAACTGAGGTGAATGGTGAAAGTGAGAATAGGAATCGCTACCAATATTTTGTCAAATAATTTTAGATTAGTCGTTTGTAATTTCTTTCAAAAATCAGTTCGTTTTTTAAATAAAAAATATAAAAAAATAAAATTTCGTATTTGTCATAATTTTATAAGATTTTCTTTTTAACTGGAAATGTAGTTATTATAACTGCCATTTGCCGTTGATTCCACCCACATAATTTCTTAGTGTACTCGTATATACTTACATATAAATTCATTTGATCCTTGTGATGCATCAGCACCACCGGCACCACAAACACCATTTCCAACAGAGTCACCATTTAATTCACTATTATTTGTTGTTATACTGATGGAGGAACATTTAAAACCGTCATTAAAATACACATGATCTGAAGCCGGATTTAACTTCATTGTATTTATATTTGTTTTTATTTTTTTAATAAATTCAAAACAATTTTATCACTTTACAAATTTTTATTACCAATTTTTCAATTATAAATGAAAGAATTTTTTTCTAATACACGTTCTGCTAAATATTTTTTTAACTTTGTTTGGGAATTGTTTTAATTAATATCAGCAACAAGTTGTTTTTTTTTTAATTTATTAAAAATTCCACCTTGTGAACTGCAATAATTTCGATTAAAAACTGAATTAATTGAAAATTTTGATTGGAATGTATTTGACTCGGTATGTTACGTTTTGTGTAAAATTAATTTTATCGTGTAGTAATTAAATTAACAAAATGCGTTTATTTTTTGGTTTTACAAAAAGTGTTTTCCAAATGAAGTTCAAAGCGATTTGAATGAAGGCTTCTTTTGTTTTTCGGCTCAATGACCTTTATAATGGTTTTAAAAGTTTTTTTTTTTTTTTTTTTTTTTTTTTTTTTTTTGTTAAATTCAAAGTCAAATGAAGCGTGAAATTTTTTTATTTATACACATTATAAAAAATTAAACAAAAACCATTACAAAAAACACCCGTTTTATTTATATTTAATTAATTACAATAATTATTTATTACACACTTTATAATTTGGTTAATTTGTTTATATTGCGATTGCATTTGTTTGTCATTATGAATTATAAATTATTAAAATTAGTTTTGCTTTATTTTTGAATTTATTATTTTTTTTTTTTAAATATTTTTAATTTATGTAATTTTATTTTCTATTGTTATTATAAATTTATTCATTTGTTTTCATTTCATTTCACTTTAGTTTATTTTAAATTCGTTGTTTTTATTGCTTTTTTTTTCAATAACTGTTGTTTTGTCTGCTCTAGGTTGGCTTGATTTAATAATTGTTACTCGTCACTGTTTAAATCACGACTGTTTTCGAACTTGGCTCGAACCTTGTCTTTTATAAAATCAAAACAATTTTGTTTTAACAAATTTTTTATTTGTATTTTGTTTAGAAAAAAAAACACTTGAACTCTATATTAATAAAGCGTTGCCAGATTTTTTGAAAAAAGGTGTGCCTTAATTTTATGATTTTAAATTTCCCAACAACTCCTCTCCAATGTCATATGATACCCCTGTAATAGTCGGTCACTTCTAACGGTCTGTTTTTGTAAGACGTGTCACTCAAAAAATTCGTGTAAATGAGTGAAGCAATTCATTTTGGGGTTATGTATCGCAAATGTCACTTTGAATTGAGTGAAATGGTAAGAGTTGTCGGTTTCGTCTCCACATTGCGATTTAAAACGTCAAAAACAGATGTTCACAATAAAGTATTCGTCAAAGAAAAAAGGCAACACAATTTAAAATAAAAAAAAAAAATACTTTTTAACAAAAAATTTTAATAAAAAAAGAATAATCATTTTTATTTTCATTTATATTTATATTTATATTTATATTTATATTTATTTTCATTTTCATTTTCATTTCTATTTGTAAATGTTTTTGTTTTTTTTATACAAATTATATTTTTACCACCACTTTTATTGTTTTCTAAACAAAATAAATTAATTTTTTTCAAGCAAAAATCAGCTGTTTTTGTTTATATTTCATTTACAGTGTCGGGTTGCCATCTACCAACGAAAAATGAGTTATTTGTATATGAAAAAAAGCTAACAAAAACCGAAAAACAATATCATGGCAATCTCTACTGTTTGACATAATATAAAGCTTTACGTACTCAAACGTAAGTCAGACGAACGAATTATAAAAACTCATTTCCTTACGTATTCGTGCGGGTGCCACACGAACGTCAGAAATTATACACGTATTGTAAAAACAAGCCGTAAATCTAATATAATCAACTTCTAACTCTATAATTTTAAATTTCCCATTAATTCCTTTCGATTAGAGGATATGAAACCTTATTCCAGTGGAGACATTTAAAAAAAATGTGCACCAAAAAACGAAAATTTCAAATTTACCTCTTCCGATTTTTGTAGAACTTAGTATAAAAAGCACTCTAGCACTCTCTACCCATGTTGAAAAATCGCTTAGAAACCACGAAAGAAAATAAATTTTCCCTGCGGCGCGAAAATACTTACAAATACATCGAAATTACAACAAAATATATATTCTTTCTTTGATAAAATCGCAGGTCACGCAGGAAAACTTTCCTCAGCGAAGCCGGGCTTTGGACGGACTGGAGGAGAAAACCTCTAAGCCAAAACATTTTGTACTATCACCTCCACGTGGTAATCCATGTACAATTCCTTAATTTAATAGTCAATTTTACAAAAATAACCAAAAAAAAACTCCTTCGCCATTTTTTTACTTAAAATAGCTCTAGAGGGGGCTACGTGTCATGGATCATAAAAATAATATTTTTTTGTAGGCCTGAGAAAATTTCCTCTCATTTGATTATCCACATTTATATGTTTATACGCATACCAATTTTTGTTACCTGGAAACCCTGAAGCCCTGGCCCCAGAAGAAGAAGAAGTTTCATAAAAAACTAATTTCATGAAAAGTTTGAAGCTTTTCATTAACTTTAAGAAATTTTTCGTTAACTTTGTGGAAAAAAGTTTCATTAGTCTCTGTCAAACTTTAAAATTCCTAAAATTTTAAATGTCGGCATTTAAAACTAAGGCTTAAGAAAGGCTTAAGAGGCTTTTTTTGTTTGTTTCTAAATAAAATTGGTCGTAAATTAAAAAAGATTGTAAAATAGCAGTGTGACAAAAACATTCATAACTGCTTGCGAGGGCTTAAAGTCTCAGTTATTTAAATTTACAAGATAGCGATATTATAAGACACTTTCGCCTTAACTGATTTTAAATAAAATTAAAGTGGTATAACATGGAGGTTAGTAAATACCAAATACCAGGTGTAAGGCCCGTTGCTAATTTTAACTAATTTTAGCTAAGGCTACTTAAAATGACGGAAAATGCTTTAATTAGCATTTTTTTTTTTTGCTTAATATTGATAATTTAAGAATAGCAAAAATAAATCTGTTAAATGTACTAACTTTAAGTTCTATTTGAGCTAAATTTTAGTTCAATATAAGTAACAAATTAATTAATTTGCATTCAACTAATTTCGAGATAAATGTAGTAAACATTTTATTGATGTTACAGTTTTTGTTTTCTGTTTTATGTCTACAAATATTTAGCAAAAGGATCAGATTATCCGATTCGTTTCTACATCACTTTAAGCTCCAAAAATCTATGAAAACCTACAAAATTTAAACTTTAATGGATCTGGATACCAAAATAATAATACGATCCATTTAGCACTTACACACAATAATAGTACTACTGATATTTACCGATCACCCATGACTCCAACTAATTATTTCTCAAACTGCAGATGTGCCCTTCAAAATATATAAAATTTTAAGATCTTCACTCGTAGACATGATGAGATTTGTAATGTCAGATTTTCCTTATTTCTGAAGGCACACTAATCGATTTTATCTCATTTTATTAGTTTATTTTATTTATTTTATTTGTCATTTATAAGCTAATATAACAAAATTTGCAATTACGTTGACGTTGAAAACGCAAAAATAAAAACTCGTTGAAATTTCTATTAATTGAAAAAACAGAGAGTTACATATTTTGGAGAGCTACCATTTATTCCTAACTGAGGGCACATATTTGTTTCAGCACAAAGGAACTTAAGCAACATCAGGATTATCATCCACCATTCCCTATTGCCCTTTATGCTAAAATAGTTGAAAAACTTTTAAAAATTACAAGCAAAATTCGAGTAAATTAAGGTAGTTTTTCATTAAGTAGAGCACATTTACACTATAAAAATTAAAATTTACGACGTTCGCCTGGTCAAATTCGTTGCCTTAAATACATACTATCAAAAATACTATTGTATATATTGTTCTAAAAATGACTTAAATCCTGAGTTACATGGAATCGTACAGCTCCATAGATTTCCCCATATTCAAATTAATAATATTAAACTCAAATATAAATAAAAATTTGTAAGTTTAAGTTTTATTTTTGCTATTTTTCTAAAGGGAGCTTTAAGTAAAAAAGCCTTACAAAAATTACATAATGAATTATTGTGCAAAATTTGGTTAACACATCTCCAGCGAATTTTGGATGTGTCCTTAATGACTTTTGTATGTTGGCACACATTTATTTTGTGTGCCAACATACACTACCCCTTGATCTGGCAACACTTTAGAATTAACGAACAGACATAAAGACGCTCTTTTTTATTTACTTACCGGCTTCGTTGTAAGTCTCTCATATTTTTATTTAATTCCAAATGCGCTTTATACTCGCGAGTATTTTCGGAGTCATGTTACCAAATTGTTGGGATTTTTGTCAACACTAGTTCACCGGCTTACTCCTATTAATATTCATAATTATTTGCTTATTTTGCGCTGTTTAATTATGATTACTTTATCAAAAAGCTCTTGTTACTTTTTCCAACATTCTTTAAGCTGTTTTTTTACGCTTTTTCTTAATAATATCTTAAATCATGGGAAATCATTAGTGGACTTTGAGGGTTTTTACGTTTTAATATTATCTTTTATATTGAATTAAAGATAACTTTTGGAATGGTTTCGAATGCGTGATTTGCATAGAAGTTTTTGTTTAGAGACCGCTTGGAAATTTTTTTTTTTCAAATTCTTTAAACAAATAAATGCGGTTTTTGGTTTACAGTCGTTTTTTGAAAACCAATAAAAATATAAATTTAAAATGTTAAATAAACGAGTAATATTAAGAAGCAGATCTGAAGCACGACCAACGATCTCTAAAAACAACACCTTTTCCAATGGTATTTAACAATTGATATATTTAACTTTCCATTAGTACACTAATAGAAATTTGTGCGTAGTATTAATGAATTCCTTCATTAATCTAATGAATTTTTTCATAAAAAAGTCCCCAAAGAAACGTTTCATTGAGTCAATGAAAGGTGTTTCATTTAATGAATTTTAATTAATGGTTTCATTCACCTAATGAAAATTTCATACAGTATATGAATTTTTTTTTCATTAATCCTAGCCTAATCGTTATGAAAGTTTCATGTATTTAATGAATAAAATTCATAGTTTCTATGAAATATTTTCGGTGATATTTAATAATTTGCATTTTTTATGATTATTTTAGCATAGCATTAATTTGGTAATTATTGAGAAATTACCATTCGTTGATATTATTTATAAGGTCTGGTCTTTATAGGATCTATAAAATATTTTTATAAAAAAAAGTTCGAAAAGTTCGAAAGTAAACATCACAGGCTGTTCTGCAAAATTGATGCCAGATTTTTATTAAACTCAGCCTGATTCAGCAAATTTTCGTTACTTGGAATAGGATGACATGTAAAAAAGAAATCTAACAAGAAAGGTTTTCCCGGGGCCACCCACCAATGTAGCACAGTGGGGAAAATTCTATTGTTTCTCAACAAATTTGCTAAAGCTCATAATTTTTGACGAATTCTAAAAAGATAAAATTTGAAAAGTAGCTGATTAGATTTTAGATCGAAAATTACAAATTTTGAATATAAAATTTTTTTATCCATAAAAAAGAAAATATTTGAATTATTGTACTTTTTTTAAATTATATATATTAAGAACTTTATTGATTGAAAAAATCGTTTAAATATAATTAACAGGCATTAAAATATTAAAAGCTGAACTAAAAAAACCAATTTTAATTTATTTCTGTTTTTATTTTTTTATTTTTACAAAATTGTTCAATCTTTCTTTACATTTTTTATAATTTGTGTTAAAAGATGACATATTTTCTTTTCTTATATGTCGGTACAAAATATGTAATTTTTTATCGATCTGGCTTGTAATTCTGTAGAACGATCGACGATTATAGTCCACTTTTTGTAGTTAAATTACGACCATATCAGATAAAAATGTTAAAAATTGTAACAATCTTGTTAAAAAACAAAAATTTATTATCGTTTAGCATAACGCTTTTGTGTAACATCGTCAAAACGATAACAATTTAGGCCTCGTTTTGAGCAAAACTATATCGTTTTTCTTAGAGAATCTGTTCCCTGGAATTTAGTGACCAACTATTCAAATTCGTCAAAAACTGTTAGCTCTAGGCAAACTTAATAAAAAAAATTTATTTATATCAAAGTTTTGGTTAATTCTGTTTAAAAGAAATTTTTCAGTTTTTTTATTTCAAAATGAAAGTACAAACAAAATTTTTTTTTTCTTTTTACAAATCAAAATTTTTATTGAAAAAAATTTGAAAATTTTTCATTGATTTAGTGATTTTTTTTATGAAATTATGAAAAAAATCATAAAAAATGTTTATGAAAAAAATACCAATATTAATGAATTTTCATTCAGTTAATGAAATTTTTCATTAAACCAATGAATCGATTTTAATGAAATCGTTTCATTAATACTATGAAGGAAAATTCGATCAGTGTAGGAAAAAGTTAGTAAAAATTTTTTGCTAAAACTACTAAAAATTATTTCAAAATGACGTAGCAGGAAAAATTGCTGAAATTAGCTAATTTTTTTGCTAAAAATTAGTAAGATATAAATAGCAAAAATGAAATGAAATCTACAAAATTTTATTTATATGTGAGCTAAATTTTAGCTAATTGAAAGTTACTAATTAATCTACTTAAATCAGCAAAAAAAAAAAGTTAAATACTGATAGACAAAAAAAAAAAAAAAATTTGTTAATATTTAAAATTTTTTTTTTTTTTTTTAATTTTTGTATGCGAATAAAAATTAGCCCTTCTGAAATCAGCAGTCTACAGCTGTTTTTGTTTTTGTTTTTTTTTTTTAAAGAGAAGCAACACTCAGGAAATTCTTCCTATTTATTAATGTGTTGCTTTCTTTGGAAAGGTATAGTGGAGAGTTGAAAGGTGGTGAAGGATGAAGGGCTTCAAACATGGCAACACTGTAATTGCGCGAGATAAGTCTTAGAACAGTTGTTACTCGCCGCCTGATATAGAGTTGGCGAATTTATTGAAGCTTTTTTGTGTCATAGCCCTGATTCATTATTTTACTTCGGTGGGGTTAAGCGCTATGGGAACACCGAAGGCGGACGCTGCGATACATATGAGTGATAGAAAACTCATATATATTATTTTTTCAAATTGATGTTGTCGTCACCGGGAATCGAACCCGGGATCATCTTTGTAACAGTCCAACGCGCTAACCGTTACACCACAAAACCGTTAGCAAAAATTTAGATGGTTTTAGCAAACGTTTTAAGTTAGTTCTTAAGGCAATTTCCAACCAAAATTATCGGTGATGAAACCGAAATTTAAAAAGGGTTTGAATCATACACATAGAGAATGAACTAGTTGTAAATCGGTTGCAAATATATAAAAAATTATTTGCTTAGCAAAAAAATTCAATACCGATTACATAATTTTCTTAATCGAAACTGTTGAAGTATTCTTATTTGTAATACAACCAAATTTATTCTGCAATACTTTAATAATTGGTTATATCAATCAATACTGTATTTAAAAAATAATTTTGGAATACTATGTAGGTAAAGACCACTGCAAATGTAGTCAAAAGCAAATTAAATTTCATTAAAGATAGGACGACTTACAATTCAGTAAATTCAACTAATATTGTCATTTGTTTTTTAATGTTCAAAAAATGAGTCACAATTGTAGCAAAAATGAACAACAATAAAGTAGTAAACAATAAACAAACATTTTTTTTTTAATAACAAAAAAGTACTGTTAAAAATGAATGTAAAATCATGAAACAGTCATTTGATGTGGTTTGTTTTTTAAATGATCTACAATGTTAGTAAATGATTTAATTTGTTCTACAAATGACTGACATTTACATTAAAAATAAGGAAACTGTATTACAACCCAAACAACTGCATATTTTTAAAGCAAAAGTTCCCTGAGTGTACCACCAACCAATACAAAAAATAAAATGTAGTACTTGAAACTAACAATATGTGGTAACAAAAGATTTTCAATATTCAATGCTTATCAACAACTGCATACAACTGAACCAGCAGGGAAATAGTTGAAAAAATAGAGAACTAGTAAGAAAAGTGATTGTTAAGGTTAGTTCAATTATAAACAAAAGTATAGTTCCAAAATTGTAATAAAAAGTTTGGTCTTATTTATTTTGTTGAAAGAAACTGAACGGCAAAACCAATGGTATCAATTATCATTTGCAACAGGAAATCATATTTATAAGCTTTAGGATATGAAAGAATCCATGAAGACTCAAGTAATATTCTCAAGGAGAAACTCCTCTGGATCTCAGTATCAGAGAAGAATAACACAGTGCAACAGTAAAAAAAAAATGCACGTACTCCACAGTATAGGTTCGATTGTGCTACCAAAGTGCACTTAGTGCATTTTTGTTTACTTTTTTTGTTATTGAAGAAAGTAAACAAAAAAGCAATAAAAATGTGGTCTAGTCAAAAACGAATATTTATAAGGTACAAAGTGGGCTTTGTAAGCTATTTCGGATGCTTTGAGTGGTGCACTGATTTTCAAAATCTTTTGAGATCCTTAAAAAAAATTGGTAGTCAAATTGGCCAAACCGAGTACAGGGTTTTACTAACCTTTGGTAGTACAATCGAACCTATACTGTCGAGTCAGTGCATTTTTATAAAAGTCTTCATTTGTTGCACTGTGCAATCCAAGATTTGAAAATTCGTGGTAATTATTTATTTATATTTCTTGGTAATTTTTTTATGTCAATATATTTGTAATTTGCACTATTTTTCTATTTTTATTCATAAATAATACAAAATTTAATAAAATTGGAAAAAGTGTTTTAATTAGGATTTTTTTTCCCGGACTTTTTCATGTCCCAGGAAAGCGGGAATTTTTCGAATTTCCCGCTTGTGCTTAAAAAAATCGTCTTTTATTTTATTTATTTTATACAATCCAAAAATAAATTTATTAACCCGAAACACACCATATGACAACAAAAGAACTGTCAAATACTTTATTTTTTTATTTGTTTTTATTAATTAATAATCATATAATTACAATTTATATACTATTACCCTAACCGAGCACTAGCTACTATGGCTTTCGGCGCGTTGTAGCGAAAACAGACCAGTGCCTCTGGTGGGAATCGAACCCACGACCCCCGCACTGATAAGCCAGCACGCTACCAACTAGCCTACCGGGGCGCACAACTTTATTTATAAAGATAAAATTAGGAATACTGGAAGAATATTTTTGGGAATTCTTTTAACTTACGACAATATCTCATTAGCCATATTTTCAAACAGTCTATTAATCGCTGTTTTGTATTGTTTCATCTAGAAGATTTCCGATTTTAACAAAAAATGTGGAAAAAACTACACTATTGGGTTTCCGGTTAAATCAAACTTAAAAAAAAAATTCAGGAGCTTTTCTTTATTTTTTAGTTTCGATTTTCATACAAGTGTAATGTAAAGTAACGTGTTAATTTGGCAGGATCGCCATGTAATGTAATGTTACGTGTATTATTAAGGTTCCCTATAGCCCAATTCTATATTTTAATAGCTGTGTGGGGGTCAGCTTATAAATAGGCGTTCAAAAGAACTGCCAAAATATTTGAGTCTTCAAAAAGTAAAAACACAGTGACTTGTGTAGTTTTGGAACTCTAAAATTGAAGTCTATTTTATTTACAAAATTTACATGTCTTATATACTATTCTTACAATCTAACTTATTGTCTAGTATTGAGTGATTTTAGGAATCACTCAATTTATTTTTATTCTTAATTACTTTTATTCATTGTTTTCTTATCGTCAACATACGGTCATCAGATATTTGAGTGCAAGTAAAAGAATGCGGTCATAGGTGTCGCTAGACTGTTACTTGATGCCACTTGTATGGTATTCACTCTACAGTATTTGAGACGGTATGTTGAGAAATTAAATGTTAGTGGTTGGTATGCAGTGTACGCTTAAGGAGTACACTACACCCTTACCCTTAAGAGAAAAATTATAAAAGTATTTAATTTTTTAATTTTTCTATATTTTTGGTTAACTTATGAATAATTTTATAATGTATATTAATGTATTATATATATATATTTGTTTTTAATATTAATTCTTATATAACTTTGTTTCTATTAATGATAAGTTTTTATTATTCACTAGTTCTTAATGCTATATAGGGTTTTAATTGATTATTATGTATTTCTTTTTCTTTTCCATTGTAATCTATTATTGTATTTACACCATTATTCCTAATTATTTTGTAAGGTCCTTTATATGGACTTTGGTTCTTTTTCCTATTTCCTACTTTGACTAAAACTAAGTCTCCTATCTTTAAGTTTAATTTATTGTTGTATCTATTTTCTAATATTCTTTTCTCTTTTGTTCTAATTGTTAATTCTTTAGCTCTGTTTAAAGAATATTGTAATTTACGTTTTAGCTCTATGGCATAATCATCGTAATTATATATTTTAGTTTCTTTTGTGTCATATATTTCAGATGGCAAACATGGTAGTCTTCCATATACAAGTTCAAATGGCGTGTAGCCAGTGTCTATATGGGGTGCCGTGTTGTAGGCAAAAGTAAAATATGGAATCCATTTATCCCATTCATAATCAGTTGCTGATGTTAGCAAGAATTCATTTAAGACTCTATGATTTCTTTCTAATGACCCAATTGTCTCATGGTGGTAAGGTGTCGAAAAGGTCTGTTTAATATCAAGTAGTGAACATATATTACGCAAAAGTTCGTTTGCAAATTCTGTACCGTTGTCTGATTTCAGTACTTTGCATTTACCAAATTTTAGAATTAGGTGTTCAACTATTGTTTTTGCGGTTGTTAGTGCATCTTTTGTCGCCATGGGGTGTGCAATAACGAATTTTGTTAGTTCGCATTGCATGGTCAAAATATATCTGTATTCATTCGAAATTCGAAGAGGTCCTACTGTGTCAATTGATACTATTTCAAAACTGTTACTTGGAGTGTTTGTCAATGTAAGTGGTTCCTTAATGTGTTTAGTTTGCTTGTTCTTGTTGCATTTGTCACAATATTTTACAAATTGCTTTACCATCTTATTCATGTTTTTCCAGATGTAGCGTTGTTTTAGTTTTATAATTGTCTTTCTTATTCCTAAGTGCCCTGCATGTGTGGCATTGTGGAATTCGTCGATTAGTTTGTAGTTTTTTATATACACTGGTGTATTGTCTAACGTAGTGATTGTTTGGTCATAAAAATTGTTTACTGTTAATTTTTCATTTTCAAGGTGAAAAATATTTTGATATTTACGAAAAATGTTTATTAATTCTGTTTTTGCATAGTCGTCATTATTATTTAATTGTAGTTCATTCAGTATTTGTTCAAAACGTTTGGGGTTATTGTCTTTATTGTAACCTAATATGTCATAGTTTTTAAGTGAGTCAGTTTGGAGTTTAATGCCTTTTAAGTTTATTTCTTTATTTGTTGTGTTTAAAATTTTTATGTGGGTCATGCCGTTACTAGGTGCTATTGAATTACTTAAAAATACTCCTGGTTTAATTTCATTATTAAAAATTATGCTATCTTCGCTAAGGTTTAGTTTTAATGCTTGTATTATTTCTGTTCTTGGTGGTATTTTTATTTGTAATGACGTAAGAGCTTTTGCTTGCAATGGAATAGTTATGGTAGTATTGTTTATGAATAATGATATTGTGAAAGTTTCATAGTCTATCTTACAGAGATATTTTTTTAAAAAGTCCCTTCCTATTATTCCGTCTGTTTCTATTGGAAAGTTGTCATCTACAAGATGAAATTTGTGTTTGCATTTTTGGTCTGTGAATGAAAGTTCCAGTCCAATTGTCCCTAGTGAGTGTATTTCTTCAGTAGTAATACCTGTTAATTTACATCTATTCTCTTTATTAATTGGTTCATCTTCAAAGTTTGTTCGAATACGACATAGTGATATGTCGGAACCTGTGTCGACAAGAAATGTTAATTGTTCATTTTTGTATTTAGCGATTATGAAATTTGTATTGTTGTTGCAAACTTTCTATACTTTTAATTTTGGCTGTCCGGAATATCCATATATTCCGAGCCTACCTCGTTTCCCTCATTATTTATTGTACGTATGTATCTTCTATTTGTGTTGTTTCTATTGGGAAAATTATTAGATCTGTCACTGTTAAAATTGTTGTTGTTTGAAAATTTATTGGGTCTTTTATTGTTAAAGTTACTGTTATTCTTATTTGAAAAACTATTGGATCTGTTATTGTTAAAGTTACTGTTATTCCTATTTGAAAAACTATTGGATCTGTTATTGTTATGTTGTCTGTTAGTTTTTCGTGTTTGAATGTACATTACGGAATTGTTGTTTATCTTATGTTCGTTTTCTATTTCTAGCGCAAGTTCTACTGCGTCTTGCAAAGTCTTAGGACGAGCTGCAAATATGGCTGTTTTTAAATGGTCATTGATACCTCTTTTGAAAGAATCTAACGCTAATTTAGCATTTAATCTAATGATAACATTTTTCTCTGGTTCTGATGCGTCTAAGTTTAATTCCTCTATTCCTAATCTATTTAGATTATCTATAATGGTAATGATTCTGTCCTTATATGCACTTACTGATTGTTTGCCTTGGTATATGTTGTTTAGCTTTGACTGTAATTCTGGGATAGTTTTTGTATTCTTGTATCTTTGTTTTAAGAGTGTTTTTAATGTATTGAAATTGTCTGGTTTTGCGTAACTACCTATTGCTGTCCTTACACCTGAGGTCAATTTGGCGTGGTAGACATATTGCAAGAAATCTGTTTTTGCTGCGTCAGTCAGAGTCTTTTCGATGAGTTCTGCTGTTACTAGGAAACTTTCTAGTTCTTCATAATTTCCAGCAAAAATTGGGAGTGCCTTAGAAGTTAATTCTAAACTAAATGCTGCCATTTTGGTGTCTAAACTTTTAGTATTTGGTATTAAATATTCTTTGATTTTTCTATAAATTGTATTAAATTCTAACTTTAATGCTACTATCTCTTTTTCTTCTCTTTCTTCACTTTGAGCTGTCAGAAATTCTTTTCTTATATTGTCTATAGATTCTAACTTTACTTGTACAGTTTTTTCTGAGTATGTCCTTCCTGGACTTTTCTTTAAATTTGTTAGTATGTCTTTTAATTCTGTTAGATATTCTTCCATTTATACTTCTGTTATTATAATTTTTGGTTTGTTTAAATATATATTTTTTTTTAAAAATTTATATACTAGGTATAAGATCAAAGTAATCAGTAATAAGGATATTATTTTTTGGAAAGCATTTAAAATATATATTTTTATAAAATTGTTGATTTCAAAAGATTTTTTTATATATTTTTCTTAACAAAAATATGAAGAGTAGAAATTAAGATGATGAAAATAATATTCATATTTAAAATTTTTGTAATTGATTTCTTAATTTATTTATTAAAGCACTTTAAAGGCAATATATAAAATTTTTTTTTTTTTTTTAGCAAGATTTAAGTAGTATTTTGTTTTAGTTTTCAACATATTTAGTTTATAAATTAATTGAGGATAAAATTTTATGTATGATTCTATATGAAATAACAATTATGTGTATACAATTATAAACTTCCCTATTGGTGTTTTTTTTTTCATTTTTAGATAATTTTTAGTTAAAAATTTTTGCATTTTTTTTTTGAAAAATTTTGTTTATGCAAAGAAAAAATTTATATTTACATATATAATTTGTTTTTTATTTAAAGCGTTAAAATGGTGTTGTTTTTTATTATTTAATTAAAATGAAGAGGCCAAAATATCTTCATTATTATAGTTATTGCTAGAACCGGTTGAGGATGGAGTATTTAAATCGGGCTGAGGATCTAAATAAGATAAAATTTCCAAAATATCAACATCCGAAAGGAGATTCAAATCATTGGTGGCATCTGTGTTATTCATATTAGAAGGATCAAACTTTTTAATTCAGCATTTAAATCAGCCTCATTGAGATTCACCAAATGTTTTGGTTTGGCAGGATCGCCATGTAATGTAAAGTAACGTGTTAATTTGGCAGGATCGCCATGTAATGTAATGTTACGTGTATTATTAAGGTTCCCTATAGCCCAATTCTATATTTTAATAGCTGTGTGGGGGTCAGCTTATAAATAGGCGTTCAAAAGAACTGCCAAAATATTTGAGTCTTCAAAAAGTAAAAACACAGTGACTTGTGTAGTTTTGGAACTCTAAAATTGAAGTCTATTTTATTTACAAAATTTACATGTCTTATATACTATTCTTACAATCTAACTTATTGTCTAGTATTGAGTGATTTTAGGAATCACTCAATTTATTTTTATTCTTAATTACTTTTATTCATTGTTTTCTTATCGTCAACATACGGTCATCAGATATTTGAGTGCAAGTAAAAGAATGCGGTCATAGGTGTCGCTAGACTGTTACTTGATGCCACTTGTATGGTATTCACTCTACAGTATTTGAGACGGTATGTTGAGAAATTAAATGTTAGTGGTTGGTATGCAGTGTACGCTTAAGGAGTACACTACACAAGTTTGAAGTTTTCATTTTTAATGTTTTAATTTTTTTGTAAAAGTTTTTAATGAATTTAAGTTAAATATTTATAATTTGTATTTAATTCATACAAAAAAGATTTATGAAAATTCAAAACTTTCATTTTCAGTTCAGAATATGAATTGAAACTGTGATATTTCAAAATTTGTATATCTATTTCCACTAGTTCTATGCAGATGTCAAAAAAATTCGTCTAGAAATTGCCAAAGAGAGTGTTTTTCACACATATTTAGGAGAATTCGTCTGCTTCACAAGCACAAAAATTGTATTAAATAAATTTGTTACTTTAATAAGTAGTTCTTATAATTTACATTGTTAAAAAAAATTAAAGATACCAATTTATTTGTACACACAGAGAAAAATTTAGCTACACTGATAGAATTTTGTTCATTGTATTAATGAAATCCTTCATTAATACAATGAATTTTTCATTAAAAAGTCCCCAAAGAAAGTTTCATTGGCTCAATGAAATATTTTTCATTAATCAAATAAAAATTGAAAAAAATATTTTTTTTTCTTGTTTCATATTTATTTTGTGTTAATTTTTTCTTTTTTATTATCTTATATTTATTTTTCCGTTTTTTTATCTCCCTGAACACGACTTGAACCCGCAACCATCACCATACAAACAGCACCGCCTTACTAATTGACCTAAATTACAAAACCAAAAGGATGTGCTTATTTAGACTTTTGTAGGAAAATATTTTTTTTCAATAGTTGAAGTGCCTCCACTGGAAATTTTATGGAACTTATTGTTTGCTGTACAAAAAATATTTATGTAAAAATGATTGCATATTTTAAGGACCAAACAAATACAGTTAATGAAAATTTCATTCAGTCAATGAATTTTTCATTAATTTAATGAAAATGTTTCATTCAACCAATGAATCCAAGTTAATGAAAAACATTCATTAATAGTATGAAGGAAAATCCTATCAGTGTATTTGCCAACTAAAATTCGATTACTCAGACTTAAATTCGGTTATTAGGAATCGGTTGGTGCTACTCAACATTAGTTTTCACAACAAAGTTCGGTTAATTCAACTGAATTTTAGCTGCAGAACCCAAACGTTTCAGAAATCCAATATAAATATCGTTGTACTAACTGAATTTATAAGTTGTTGCCATTAAAATACACTTTTCAATTCGGTTGTCACTTTATTTCTCTGTGTGTAGTTGTTTGAGTTGTATTACAGTATCTTTATTTTTAAGTGGAAAAACAGTCATTTGTAGAAGAAAGTTCTGTTTTGACTACAATTGTAGTTCATTTAAAAAAACAAACCACATCAAATTACTGTATTATGATTTTACATTAATTTTATACAGTAGTTTTTTGTATTTAAAAAATAACACAATTAAATGTTTGTCAATTTTTTACTGCATATGTGGCTCATTTTTACTACAATTGTGGTTCATTTTTTGAACAGTAAAAAACAGATGACAATGTTAGTTAAATATACTGAAGTGTAAGTCGTCCTTTCTTCAAGTGAAATTTCATTTTTTAAAAGTGTACAAATTCTATGAATTAATGAAAAAAAAATAATCCCGGGAAATCCCGCACAAAATTAACTTGATTGTGGGATTTAAAAAGAGCGGAATTCCCGGGAATCCCGCCCCGGGATTTCTCGGGACAAAAACCTTAGTTTTAACATTTTCAATAGTAATTATAAAAAAAATCGGTCGAATGTACTGAATATGTTTTTCTAATATGATAGGCACAACAACAAATGTTGATAGCTGTAACTGAATAACTAATGTGATAGTACTTGTAACTACCGAAATTCGGTTGGCAACGAGTCGTCTGTTCCCTGTGTGTAGTTAAGTTGCAATCGGACTTTTGAAACAGACAGTTTAGCTGATTGATCATTTCAGAAATCTAATTGATTACAGTTGGAATAGGTGTAGTTGGAATTCTTTCAGCAAATGAGAGAAATTAAAATGTGGCTAAATATTATTCTTTTCTTGGACATTTTCTTAATTTTTAAATATGTTCGTTAGGATTATTATTATTGTTGTTTTGTGTGTTTTTCGGTAAACCACCTTTGTTTAAGTACAAGGTTTTTAGTTCTTAATTTTGGAAAACTTCTTTCAAATTTAAAGTATTTTAACCAAAATAAAATTTTCTATTGACTTTGACATACATTTTATACATATAAGAGCAGGGCCGTAGCCAGGGGGGTAAATTGGATTGTTTTGAGCAAATTCACCTAGTGCCCACAGTTTTAAATGAATTTAAAATAAATAAAATTTTAAACATAATTGAATAAATTCCAGATCGATTTCTCATGGCCGATTTTTAAAGGTCACTTATTTTATTACATCCTTAATAACTTGTCAAATTCTGCGAATTTCCATTTGTTTTTTTTTGCTATAAAAAATTTAAAAGTTGTGGGATATAAATCAAATATATCTAAAATTAAGGGATACTAAAGGGTCCGCCAAATAACTTTTTTTTTTTTGAACTCCTGAACCAATTGGACTTTGTATGGCGTCATACCAAGGTCTTTATGCAAAATTCGTCTCATTGATGTCTCCGAAATGTTCAATTGTTGAGAACGACGGTGAATTGATGTTGATGGCGCTTCACGCACGCTTTCTGCCACAACAGCAATATTCTCGGGTGTACGCACTGTTTTGGCTTTTCACGCTTTGGTTTATCGATGAGGATGCCAGTTTCTTTCACTTTTTTCACAAGATAACGAACATACGGACCATATTCGTTCAGCGGAAGGATGAAACTAATTATCTGTCAAATCAGACATGAGCTAAGTGTTACCATTCACGAAATAAGCACTAGTTGAAAAAAAAACGTTAGATGGCGGACCCTTTATATTCTGCCTTGATACTTTTTGTTAGATCACAATTTTATTTTCTTGATAATGAAATACAATTTAAAAAAATTACTTTTTTCTTTAACTATCTTACCAAAAGCGTTAAACTTTACTTTATTTAAAAAATTCATTGATTTTGGCCATCGCATCAGTGGATGTGTGAACTGGTGCATTGTCTTGATGAAACGACACTTTTTTTTCGCCAAATGCGTTCTTTTTTCCTTAATTTCATCACTTAAACGCTGCAATAAGTTGGCATAATAATTGATTGTTTTTTCTTTTTGAAGATAATCTTTAAAAATGATCCCACGCGCATCCCAAATAACAGACCATGCCCTTGCCTGCATATGAAACTGTATCCGCCTCCGATTCTCCCATTCCATTCCACTTCTTTGACCGATCCTTTGTCTTTGGTGTGAAGTGGTGGAAATATGTATCATCTATGGTTACGAATCGATGCAAAAACTCGGCTTTATTGTGGCGAAACATCGCCAAACACTCTATCATTTCAGCCAGCTCACGCACCTTCAGGCGACGATAATCTAATAAAATTTTGAGGATTTTCTGAACTGTTGCTGGCACGGACAACTCAATGGGGCGACCACTACGGTGTTCGTCTTCGCAGTTCGTACGGCCTCGTTTAAACTCTGCCTCCCAGTATTTTATAGTTGTAAATGATGGAGCAGATTCCTCCAGAGTAGAATCTAGCTCGGCTTTAATATTGGTTGGACTGAGACCATTACAAAACATTTAAAGTATTGCATTACAATTTTATCCATGTTTACAAATCGAGATAATTTATTTTTGATAGCTCAAAAAAGATACTTAACAACGCGGCGACTTGAAACTTAAAACATATGTTTTATAAGGTTGCCACTTTTAACCATAGTAATTTTTTTCAAACTACTACCGCCAACTATATGTCAATTCGGCTAATTTTGGGACCGCCCACATACATTTATTTGTCACTGAACTTAAACCGCTGACGATTTTTTGACGAAACTTCGTGCAGACTTGGGACCATGACTAAAAATTAATTTTGTGCTACGTTTGGCGTTTTATTGTTCCCCTTATCGGAGAAATATAGTACTAAAGCTAAATTATTAATGGGATATCGCTCCTTAATGGGTTAAGATTTCGTCTAAGTTTCGTATTTTGCTTTAAGTTATGCCTAATCCAAAAACAATAACCATTTTTGTATAGACTTTTTTAACATTATAAAAACAAAAAAAAAAATTTTTTTGACTTTGGGTTGACCTTGTAGGGCTCTGAGACTATTAGGCCACAATATATAGGTATCGCTAGAATGTCACATCTGTCTATTGTTGATCACAACAAGTTTTGTTAAAATCGTCCTCCAGGTTTTCCTAAAATGGCAAAAAGTAAAAATGGGACATATATCAACCATTTGTCGTCAAAGGCTTAATACCAAAATTGATGACAAAGAGATTCACGAGGTGTTTATAATTAATTATCCCAGCAAAAAATAACCTGGATTTGGTAAGCAGTAACTACATTTGTATGCTTCCAAAATAGCGCTTCACCGCCTTGCATACTATAAAGCAATTCCGAAAGGCATTATTTCGTGCTTCCCAGAATGCCTTCTTTGAAGCAGTGAATAATGCTTAAAATGAAGCAATAAAGTATGCATACCATGAAGCACTACTGTTGTCAACATACAAAAAACGCTTATTAGTGCCTAAGAAGGCATGCATTTATTGCGTCTAAGAGCACATGAAAGAAGCGCTTTAAAAGAGACATACCAAGTGGGACATCGCGAACAAAAACCATGCCTTTACTTGCTTTGGAAGCGCTACGTAATTAAATAATGCCTTCCGGAAGCGCTTCTGGCAAGCTCTATTTTTTGCTGGGATATGATAGTGGATAATGTTACAATCCCCAAAGTTTCTGGACACAAAACAAAAATATCAGTTTTTCGTCAAAATAATCGAATCTGAATAATATCTCTCGACCAGTAGAGAGATATTTGAGTATTAGTTAAACCATTATCACAAGCACTACACGTATTGCCAATCATGCCTGAAAGATTTGACAAAAGTTGCCTGCATCAAACCAAACCTGTTTTAAATTCCTAAAAGGTGGCTTTTTAGATAATGCCCATTAATAAAATTAAAATTTCATAAATTTTTGCAATTAAAAATTTACATAAATATATTTTCAATAAATGACTGCTTTTTATAGAATTGTTATTTATTGAATCTTTTCTTAAATAAAATTGATTATTCTATGAAGTAACGTGCCAATGCAAGTTACCAATTAGATATGAGCGGCGGCAATGCATTGTTTATTATAGTGTTGCCAGATCTAACGTGTCTTTTCTTTTAAGTCGCCTATGTCCATCGCTAGAAAGTAAGTCATGTGCTAAGGAATTTGGATGCACTAACAGCTTATTAACATAATACAGCTCTCTCGAGTTACTGTGATGACGGTAGGAATACTTAAGTCCTTGTGATGGTTAACATTCTTTACGTACCAGGGAGCTCCAGTAGTTATTCTTAAAATATTCGATTGTCTTTTCTGTAGTTTTTCAATATTTGTGGCGCATGCTGTTCCGCAGAGTTGTATTCCATAAGTCCAAATTGGTTTTATTATTGAGTTACATATAAGAACTTTATATTCCAAACTAAGAGTGGATCTAGAGTTTATGAGCCACATTAGTTGCACAGTCTTCAATTTGATTTCAGTTATTTTTGCCCCAATGTGTCTGCTCGCCGATCTAGGTGTATTCCTAGGTATTTAACGGCTCTATTAAACTCAAAATTTTACATATACACTTAGAATACTATGTAGGTAAACCCCACTGCAAATGTAGTTGAAAACAAATGAAATTTCATTTAAAGAAAGGACGACTTGCATTACAGTAAATTCAACTAACATTGTCATTTGTTTTTTAATGTTCAAAAAATGACTAACAATTGTAGTAAAAATGAGCCACATGGTAGTAAAATATGAACAAACATTTTTTTTTTTTTTATTAACAAAAAACAACTGTAAGAATGAATGTAAAATCATAAAATAGTCATTTGAGGTGAGTTGTTTTTTTAAATGAACTACAAGATTAGTCAAAAATTTAATTTGTTCTACAAATGACTGACATTTACATTAAAAATAAAGAAACTGTATTACAACCCAAACGACTACATATTTTTAAAGCAGAAGTTTCCTGAGTGTAGATATAAGTTCATATATTTTTAATTCTTATAATTTTTGTATTTCCAAAACAGATTTTGTATTTCCAAAACTGAATATAGTCTTCAACTGTATTGCGACAATAAGGGCTTACGGTGGGATGACATAACGTCCAATGACATAATGTCCATGGAGGTTATGTCACTCGAAAAGACTTTATGACAATTTGGAAAATGTCGTAATGTCCATGGACATTACGACATTATTTTTTTTGGATATTATGTCACTTTCAAATGTGGCATAGCGTCCAGACTTTTTAAAATAAAAAGATTAATAATATTTATTTTAATTACTGGGGAATTATTTCATTTTGAAATTTTGGAACCTTATTTCATTACGAAATAAATCCCCAAATAAAAGAAGGATAAATCCCCAAAAGTGGAAATAACTCCCCAACATGTCGTTGTTGTTGTCTTCTATATACATTTTTGGGGATTTATTTCATTTCTGTTTTGGGGAGTTATTTCCTGGGGGGTTATTTCATGGAGCCGTATTTAACATGATTCTGTTGAGGAATTTGTACGTTTTTAATTTTAACTGGGGTGCAGTAATGTTTTCTCAGAGTAAAAGTAATGTGGGTACACTTAAAAGTTATTACGGCTCTTCGTGTTGTAGTTATTTTGATCTCAGTCTTGTTTCTAGTTAAACTTGACTTAAGTTTATTTTATATAGTTCTCAGCTAAAAATTTATTAAGTCGTTGAAAACCACCATATCACTTTTGACTACTCACTCAACAATTTATCTGGGTGCACTATTTTGAAAGGAAACAACTATTTTGGGCCCGCCCAAAAATAATTCCTGACTACGGCTCTGTATGAGTAGAATTGTCTAATTTAAATTATGAACAATTATTTTTAATTAACATTTTATGGTAAAAGTAACTCAATTAAATGGATTTATAAATTTAATTAAAACACCAAAAACAATGACTTTAAGTTAGTTCTATGGGATTAGTAACCCATAAATAAATTTATAAATCATATAAATACAAAGTGAACTATCATATCACGCCTATTACATATGGAATAGATCACGTGATAAACTGTCTGTAAATGTGTAAAATGTTAAAAAAAGCATAAATAAAATGAATAGCATTGTTATTGGCCAATTTGAAAAGTTTAATGAACTTTTGGTTATTTATTAGCCTGTGCATTTTTTTGTTTTATCGGAAATAGTGACATTTTTATATTGTTTTGACTCATATAATGATAAATTTTAATGTTTTTTGAAATTTTCCATACCCCGCAAAATTTTTTATAACCGGTTCCCTAGGAATCTATTCCAGAGCAGGTTCTTTTACCACCGATTCTAGAAAACAGATTTGAGAAGTTATTTAACCGATTCAATATGTAATGTTGCACTGTCCCAGAACTGCACTTCAATAAAATAAATTAGTATAATAATTATTAAAGCGTTTTATATCCCAATTTACAGTTGTAATCATTTTTAGTACTTGCAAATTTATACTTTAGTAAATTTTTTCATATTCTCCATTTACAAATTTTCAGCATTGTTTACTAATTTTCGTTGCTGATTTTAGCAAAATATTTTAAGGGAAAGTCCTTAAACGAACTAAATATAAAGTCGAATTTGGCCTAGCTTTACGGACGTTTTTCTAATTAATCAGTCTTTAATAAATTCTATTATCTTTTTTTAATACACACAGAGAAATAAAGTGCCAACCGAATAGAAAAGTGTATTTTAATGGCAACAACTTATAAATTCAGTTAGTACAAAGATATTTACATTCAATTTCAGGTTATTTTGGGTGTTGCTAATAAAATTTAGTTGAATTAACCGAACTTTGGTGTAAAAACTAAGGTTGAGTTCTACCATCCGACTGAAATTCGTAATAACCGAATTTGAATCGTAGTAACCATATTTTAGTTGTCAAACAGCTAAATTTTTCAATGTGTGTGCAAAAAACATTCAAATACTATAACGCTTCAAGGTTTTTTTTATAACTAAATTTAAAACGTCTGCTTTTTCTTGTTTTATACAAAAATGCAGTTTCTATTACGTACATTTTTTAAATTTTACGCATTATTATTATTAAATTAAAATAGTTATATAAAAGAGTTGAGTAATCGTAATCTGTGGATAATTCCGAGAAAAAATACCAAACAACCATGTTTCTAAAATTACAATCGAGCCTCCGATTTTTCACGACAAAAATTGTATTTAAAATAATAGAAATTAAAAAATACATGCCACATTTATGGAAAATTTAATTGCTATTGATGAACTATAAATCTGTATCGCCGGTAAAAGGCTTGGTTAAAAGGAAATTTCCTCAGTTTTCCATATCTGAGGTGATATTGAAAAAATTTGGTAGCTAAGTAAAGCTTTTGGGGGTTTTAGTCAATATGATCAATTATTTTACCGAACTTTTTCAATTTGAGCTCAGATATGGAAAGCTGAGGAAATTTCCTTTAAAACAAGAACGCTGTTTGCGACTTGTGCATGTTTAAAAAGTGGCCTAAGTTTTCGGGAAATTGCCAGAATAAATCGTTCACATGGTGTTGTCACAAATTTTGCAAATAATCCGAGTGCGTATGAAAAAAAATAACACAGGCGGCCCGAAAAAAAACTTGAGTTTAGCTATTAACGCTAAAGCTAAGAATTTGAAGTACGGTGTTTCGATTTATCCTCTCTCGTAGATATCCGCTTAGACGGGGTTATAGGATATTCTTACGGGAGAAACAAAAACGGAGGGGCCCTTGAATGTAGGCAGGCCACATTGTTTTTACTAGAAAATTAAATTTATTATTTTTTTTTTTATTTTATTAATTAATAATCATATAATTACAAATTATATACACACAGAGAAAAGTTTTACTATTTGCCAACTGAAATTCGGTTATTATGACTCAGATTTGGTTATTAATAATTTCAGACGGTTGGCACAACTAAACATTTGTTGTCACCACAAAGTTCGGTTAATTCAACTAAATTCTAGTCGCAATACCCAAAATATTCAGAAATCGAATGTAAATATTGTTGTGCTAACTGAATTCATAGGTTGTTATCATTAATATACACTTTTCAATTCGGTTGGTACTATATTTCTCTGTGTGTACTATTACCCTAACCGAGCACTAGCTACTATGGCCTTCGGCGCGTTGCAGCGAAAACAGACCAGTGCCTCTGGTGGGAATCGAACCCACGACCCCCGCACTGAAAAGCCAGCACGCTACCAACTAGCCTACCGGGGCTAGTTGGTAAATTTTAATAATGTGTTAATTTGGAGATAAAGTATTTTTGGATCGTATTAACGTTAACGTCGGTAACGTCCTGCCCAAACGCCTGAAACTTAAAATATGAGTTAATTGAAATATGAGCTTATGAAGATATAAATTTTAAATTTTCAATAAAATAATGATTTCAAAGATAAATAGCTTAAAAAGTTTAATGACCTATACAAAGCCCAAAGAAAAAGTTCTTATGACAAAGAGTTTAGTTTTCTTTTAAATATACCGTTATTTAAAACAACCGGTAACGAAGTGTAGGCTTTTTAAGCTATTTACAAAAATATAAAAATCAGGGACAGGAACTTCATGCACTAAAAAATAATGTTTTAGGGGCCTATAATATGCATTAAAAATCTTAAAATATGCACTAAAAACTATAAAAATATGCACTTATATTCTCTTAATTTTACTAAAAAACAAACAAAAAAGTTTTGATTCAATCTCAGTTGACTGAAGAGGATCCAAGATACGCAAGACCTGTTAAGTGTCCTCTTACATTTTATATGTAAATTGGGATTAAAGAAAATATTTTTTTATATTTTTAAATGGCTATTTTTCAACTAATTTTAAAATAACAATAAAATTGCTTAAAATCATGAAAAATAATGCATTTTAAATGAATCTCTTTGCACGCTTTTTGTTATTTTGCTTCGAAACTATTAACATCCCAGATCATCTTCTAAAAATCTGAGTACGTGAATAGTGCTGGTTGAAATATAAAATAAATTTTAATTTTAAATTTTACGGAAAACTAAGAAAAATGCTCTAAAAATATGCAATAAAAAAATGCATTTAAAGCCAAATAAGTAAAAAATATGTACGACAAATATGCATTTTAACACGAATTCTTTGAATCCCAAGAATATTTTGTTTAAGCTGCTTTCAGACTGAAGGAAAAAAACATGCATTTGCATGAACTTCCGGTCCCTGATAATAATTAATTACTTACAAAATTAACATATGCCTGTATATATATTAAAAACAAGTATTTGAACATTAAAATAAGTCTATCAGAATACCATCCACTTTTAATCTTTAATGTAGTTTTAAAGTGCTTTTTGTTTTGGTAATTTATTTTTTGGTATTTTTTTATTAGAAAAATACTTAAATTGCAAATACTTTCTAGAAGTGTTAGTAACATCACCTACAGGCAGTGTTGCCAATTCCGAAAAAATGGCATTTAACCATTTGGCATTTTTAGAAAATGTTAAGCCATTTTTTAGCCTTTTTTGGTTTTTCCTACTTAATATTACTTTTGGGCAAATATTGTAAAAAATTTTACTAATTCAATTTCACTACGCGACGCTCTTAGCTTTTTTTTGTAAGGTTGCGTTTACATTATGATCGAAATCCAGTTTTAACTAGAGTTCGATTTATATATTTTATAAATGAATTACAAGTAGTACTTAATTTGATTAAAATAAAAAGTACTGCGCTCAAAAACGTTTTAAACTTTTTATTTTTTTATTTTTTTGATAAAAAAACTTATTAGATAAAATCGTACCAAATTATATATAATTTGAGCATATTTGATAAACCCATTTTTCGTATCAAAATATATGAGATTAGATCCCATGAGATACCATGCGATTAGCTTATATATGCCATTTTTAGGATCAGATGAGATGTGAGGTGATGTTTAGTTATATGTGATACTATAATAATCAAATATGATTATATCGGAACTTTTTCGTCGAGTTTTTACTTTTTAAAACTGTTTTACAAATTTTGGTTTAAAAATATTCTGAATAAAAAGCTAATCACTCATTTTAAAGTTTGTTTTTTTAATGCGAATATTATAATGTTCGAAAAAGTCGTGAAAAGTGATTCATTCTTTAAAAAGTTTTAATTAAAACATATATTAAAATTTAAATGTTAATAAAGATAAATTATTGAATTCAAAATTTTAATTTTTTCGAAGAAAATTTAGCATAGAATTAAATGTTTTGTAATAAACCTTTTTCAAAATAATTGGAAATAGAGACAACATGTCTCTAATTTTATGATTTGAATGTAGAAAATGAGGGGTTTTATATAAAACTGCTTAGTCATTTTTAACCTATATTTTAGCCTTTTTTACACAAAATGAGCCATTTTTGGGCTGAAATGGTTTAGTTATACTTATTCAGCACTTAACTGTCTTGAACTAATGTTTTACTAATTTTTTTTCCTAAAAAAATTGTGCTGATAAGCACATTAAAAGTGTGGACGACAACCAGATTGAAAGATATACGCAGAAATAAGTAGATGTCGTGACATGTCAAGATGTAGTAGAGACGAGGAAAATGAGACTAAAAAGAACAACTCTTATAAAATATAAAAAATCAATCATGTAAGACTTTTGTATCTGTTTTACATACATATTAAAACAAAAGGAAGCCAGTAATGTGTATCGTATACATCTAAATTGCGGATTAAGAAAACTTAAATTTTGTGTCGGCACCGGCTTGCCAAAGTAATTGTCTATTAATTAAATTAAAGACAAAATAATATATTTAAATTTAATAAAGATTGAATGTGTATTTGTAAACTAAATGATTATAGTGACTATTAATGTAGTGTTATCAAATTGCAAGTAAATATACGTTCAGATAAACAGACTAAATCGCAAGAAAAATACCAGAGAACAAGCCGACCGGCTCATAATCGACATTTTCAGCCCTTGCCGTTCTAAAAGGCCCGCATCGGTTTAAAATGTGAGCCGGCTAAAACGAGCGTAATGGACCAATTATTATCGTTTAAACTGTCGTGTTTGATTGTCTAAATTTAAAAGAAATTTGTTGTAGAAAGTGTTAAACAAGAAAAAACTTAGCACAGAAGAAAAAATTAAAAATTCAAGATATTGAGATGTTCAGTTTACTAAGTCCCGTTTACTGAATGGCCAGTTAAAATTAAACAAACAGTTAAATTGAAAATTTATATTTCAAGAAGCAACAAATGTGTCAGTTAAAGTCCCAGTTAGTAGCTAACGGTACATTGTAAAAATGAGGCTAAAAGTAATATAAAAAAAAAAAATGGTAGGGATTATCTGTTTTTTTCTTGAAATAAGTTTAGTGATTTTTTTTATATTTTAACTTTTATTTGTATTAGTAACAATTAGTCCACCCAATTTAAATAAGGGCGAGCAACTTTTCTAAAATATAACCTTAGTGGTTACACTAATATTTTCATTTAAAGTTTACATTTATAACTATGGTTAAGCCCTAAACTTTGGTTATTTTGAGCTAAATCTTTATAATTAATCACAATCATATGCATTGCTTGGAAACGTTTTTTTTTTTTTGGTTGATTATTATTGTCTGACCAAGTTCGGACAAAAATTGATGAAAAATAATTGAGTTACAACTCTATGGGCAATGGCACCGGTTCTGCGTGTGCCACAGGATCGGTCCCTTCGTGCCTGAGACCGGTCCTCTGCTAAACCCTACCCTATGTAAACAACTGGCAATTTTAACATTGGCTTGTCGTAGGAGGTGGTCATTTGTCCTGCTTTAAACCACATAGACGGGCATACCACAAGACTGTCCCAAAAGGGCCATGTCGTACAAAATAAACGAAAACTAAACAGCTTCCAATGGGTAAAATTCTGGCCAACTGGCTTTTTCGTGTTAATAAGCATTCTGGTTAAATGGTGTGTCCTCCCTTTACCAGTCACAGGGTTGGTAATTTTAGGACAATTGACACTGCTTAATCTACTTCAGTATTAAATTATACCAGTCCTGTGATAAGTCCTTCTTAAAGTAGTCACTTTTAGGTCAATTGACTCCTCATTCCCCATAGGGAAATGTTTAAATGCACCAGTCGCAAGAAATGCTCTATCCACCGTTATCTCGTAAATTTGAGGATATATTGAAACTTCTCAAACCGGTTTTGTACTACACTTAGCTAGACTTACAACCTGCACTAAAAGTGATTGAAATTTTTTGGCTTATGTAGCACCCGTGTTCTTTAATATAATGATTTTTATTTTTATGAAATTTTTTAAATAAAAAGTTATAAAAAATCTCATAATATTTTTTTAATTTCATGTATATAAAAAAGTTCTTCATGGAATCTACGAAAAATCCTATGAAAATGTTTCATTTATATCATAAAGGATTATTCTTTCAGTGTATTTACCAAGTGACCTTTTTTTTGCTAGGTACAAATATTATGCAACTTTTAATAACACAGGACAACACATGGAATTTTTATTTTCATTTATTTTCAATGGCGAAAATGGGCATTTTTGCGATTTTTAAGGCACCGGATGCACTTTTTCGGGTATAATTATTCCGCATTTTTTTTTCTCCTATTCAATATCTACAACTTTGCTTCAGACACAAAAGAGATATTCCGTACGGTATACCGAGATATAACCGTGTTAAAATATAGAAAAAGTACTAAAATCCGCCTTGATCCAAAAAATTCGTATGGCCATTAAATTATTACTGTAGCCAACTTGACAAAACGAATGATCCAGAAGTTCTTATTTTTGGGGCTACTTTCACGTGCAATTCCCAGAAGTCCCAAAATCATGAGTTGAAAAATGTTGTTCTGAGTAAATAATACTAAACTATTCAAACAATTTTATAAAAAAAAATGCATTCCATTAACTAAAAGTTTCATTGGCGAATGCCAATTGGGTCGTTAACCCATTTTTACCACGCTAAGATTAATCACGCCCTCTAGTGGATGTATAATTAATTAAGATTATACCTTTGGTGCTTTGTACGCGCTTAAAGGGTTGATATTTTTTAAAATATCTAATTAAATTGCAAAAATTCCCATAGCGTAGTGATAAAAATACAAAAAGTTCAGCAGTCGTTAATTTATGAATATCGTGTTCATAAAACTAAACCCACATTCACACTAGATAGCAAAACACGTGTTTTGCCAAAAACACGTATTTATGCTCTCTATTCTGTTCCCACAGTTCTTCCACTTGTTTCGGCAAAACACATGTAAATGCAGTATAACGTACATAAATGTGTCCAGAATATTTAAATTGCTTGACTGTTATCGTTAATTTAGCATCAATGAAACGTAAAACTAAATTGTGTCAAATTATTGCAAAATTATTTGTAGTGAGTAGATACCCAAAACTCAGGAAATTAAGAAGGTAGAAATGACTAAAAGTGACAGTTCAAATGATTACAAATGTTGTCAAAAAGGCGATGACTGTATTTGTCATAAAATTTACTAACCATGTAGTTATTTTTAACAGTTGATAAAACAACTACAATTGTAGTAAAAACGACTATCGAAGCGGTCAAAAACAACTAACCTTAAATGAATGCACTTACATAACAAATTCGGTTGAGTCAACCGATTTATTGCCAACCGAATTGATTTGGTAGCTGGAATTTCGTAAATTTTGTTGTCGCAACTGCATTCAGTTGGTGCAACCGAATTCAGTTGTGAGAACTGAATTCGGTTATGACAACCGAGGTTGCAGCAACCGAATCAAATCGGTTGGATACATTTTTAGAATTTTTATGAGAGTGTGTATTAGGCCGGGACGATTTGTATGGAGGCAAAAAAATCGCTCAACGTTGAAGGAAAATCGTATTCTAGGGATCAAAATAAGAAACTTTGCCGAAGGAACCATACCTCTAAAACGAATTCTGATGTCCCGACTTTTGACCCGTAGGGTCAAATTTTGAAAAATTCCACTTTGACCCATTTAGAGTGCCCCAATCGAGACCCTAATCTTGGAAAGACTCCTCCTACTTTTTGAAATATCTCAATCCCGAGATATGTCCATTTTGCTATAAAAACACGGTTAAAAAGGCCCTCTTTCAACTTCAATATTAACACCTTAACGGTCACCTAGAATGATAATTTTTGCATTAATCTGCTAGCGCGTCTTCCGGAGAAGAAGTAGCTCTCATAATCTTGGAGAGATTGCTCCTACATTCTGAAATATCAAAGTGGGATTTTCAAAATTTGGACCTACGGGTCAAAAGTCGGGACATCAAAATTCGTTTTAGAGATATGGTTCCTTCGGAAAAGTTTCTTATTTTGATCCCTAGAATACGATTTTCCTTGAACGTTGAGCGATTTTTAAATCGACCCGCCCTAGTGTGTATATAAACCATAAAAACGAGCAACAAAACAATAAACACAATGAACATAAAAACAATATATAATTTGTAAAAACTACTGTTTTAAAAAGGCAGGATCGTCTGGCCCGATTTCAGCAGCTCATAATAGATGGCTGACCTGTGCAGCCAAAAAGGTCTTTGTCTTCCGTGTCAAAATCGCCACTTCTGATCCGCGCAAACCGACTCTCGAACGTTTAAATCGGTGGAACATATTCAGGATAAGCTTCAGTGAGAAATCGATGTGCTTCAGCTGCACTTTTGTTCAAATTGCAAAACTTCATTTATATCATTCAGATAATTCTCTCAGTGTAGGGTGATTTTCTCACACATTCTTCAAGTAATCTTAAAAAAAAAAGTTAAAAGTTTTTTTTTTTTATCAAATATATTTTGCAACAAGTTCACGGCTTGTCATTGATATTTTTCACATTTTAACGCCTTTTTTACTATTTTAGCAGAAACTATTTCACAAGTTTTACTAGTGATCATGGAGTTAACGTTAAAACGTTAGGTTGCATAAAAAACTAAATATTACGAGTATATAGCTGTTACTACTGCACTATGAGCCAAGATCGTAATTTCTCAGCCAGATATATATTTACTAGTGCAATGATATAACTCGCAGATTTGAATGAAACTAAGGCGCGAAATCACACGTTTAAGGCTAAAAAAGTGTCTAAAAAAATACTTTATTTTTGTCAAAAATTTGTGAAATTGTTATTTAGTTTTATACAGTACTAATGTACTCGAGAAAACCAATATTGCCTATGTTTTGGGCCAATATTGCCTATGTTGGGATGCCACTTATGTAAAATATTTAAAATATGGTTTAAAAAGCTTTTCGGTAAAAGTCGTCTTAAAGCCGAACGATTTTGAAAATCGAAAAAGCTTAGACACCCTCCCGATTAAGTTAAATAAGAATTATTATATATTAATTTGAACTCAAGCCAACTCAAACCATTAAAAAAATATTTTTTTAATAACCAAATTACTAGGGCATGACGTACAAGTTTAATATACCGGTCGGTGGATGCCTCAAAAAAAATTTCAAAAAATATTTCATTATTCAATTTTATGAGAACGTGGGTGACTAACAAATATCACAAAGTGGGGTTTTAAAGTCGCTGATACATGCAGAGAAAATAGCATCATGTATGTTATGGTTGGAACACGTAACAATCATAATATGATTCTCATAATTATATTATGATTCTAGATGATGATAAAATCCTCATAAGTGATCATAATATCAAAAGTCAGAATAATTTTTATGATTGTTATGATCATAATATGATAATTTATTGTCCCCAATCATGTTTAACCATATTTTTTATCTGCTTGTAACGCAGTTTATTCCACATACGGCAAGTTTGACTGATAAACGAATTTCCCTGTAATGCGCTGTGCGATCTACTGGACAATCGACAACAAACGGATATGATCTACTTGATAGACGGGTGTTGCAAACGAAAACTCGGGCACCAAACTCGGGCTGACTTATTTCGGTACAACACCTCCCATGTTAGTATCGATAGAACAGTGATACACAACCCACATTCCGACGATGTTCCAATGAGTCAATAGAGTTGGATACCCTAATGGCATAGATAAGCGCCAACGACCTTCTTTTAACACGGTCCAAAATAGAGTTTGAAGCTACTGCTCATATATGGGAATTGTATTCCGTCTTCGATCGGACATAGGTGGTATAAATAGTAAGGAGATCATGAGGTGAAGTAGTTTCTACACCGAATTAAAAAACCAAGGCACTTGAAAGCTTCTTTGGACACTTGAAAATATGCTTATTCCAACGAACATCTGAATTCTCTTGCTCAGAACATAAAGAGTATCTGATTCCTCAATATGTATACCACGCATATATACAGATGACAACATTGGAGCCACATCCCTATGGGACAACATATAATATTGGGTTTTGTGCGAATTAAAATCTACCATATTCACACGACCCTACTCAGAGATTGTAGTTAGGTCCTGATTAAGTGTGTCATTTATAATCTGCCTATTGCCCCCAACCTCAACAAAGCTTGGCCTACGATCGAAGAAAAATGTATGACAAATGTTGCTGTCATCTGCGAAAGAGTAGATTGAAAGTTTGACCAAGAGATCATTAATAAAGATAAGATAAAGAGAGGGAGAAAGAACAGAAAATTGGTGCACCAAAGAATTTAGCTGAAACTCATTCGATGAGATCCCATCTATTAAAAAAACACGTATATTGCGATCTATGAGCAAGCTCGAAATGAAACGAAAGAAGTCATTACCGACACCAAAAGCAATAAGCTTTGATACCAGTGCGCCGTGCCACACACTATCGAACGCCTGTCTAGAGCAACCACTTTGTTCATATCAAATCTGTGAATGTAACGACTTCAACGTTCCGAAAGAGACGCTAACGGGCCCCACATAGAACGGCTTCTACGAAAGCCATACTGTCGATCACTAATACTAAGTGAATTTAACTCTAGATAATTCACAAGATGGTGATTAACTATGCTCTCCTTCAGCTTCGAGAGCGCAGAGTATATCGCAATTGGGTGGTAATTTTCAGGGTTATTAGTCACACCCTTTTTGGGGAGTGGCAACCTTCCAGCATGAAGGGAAAACACCCGAGCTAACATGGTTAGACGGACAAGCCTCGAAGAGCACTGTTTCAGCACCAGTGGTGGTAAACCATCTGGATGGTATACCAGCACTGGCCCCGCTGACTTATTTACGTTGAGCTCCGCAAACTACCTCGCTAGATTTGAATTTATCAATGAAGGAGATTTTAAGATTTCTAAAACCAAATATGAAGCCAGATTTAAAATATTCAAAATAACGGATCTAAAATGAAATAGTCAGTAAATATAAAAAAAGTTATCGCAGCCATATTGGATGTGCCATATTGAAAAATCACAATTTATATCAAAATCTATATTCATCTTTATATTTGATTTTAGCGGCCTCAGAATCTATTTTACTGATAACACACTGTCACAAAATCAGAAAAACTCTATTAATATTTTTTTCCTAATTTTGCTATCACGTCACAATTTTGAGAAAACCGGGAATAAAAATGCGAAAAGTATCGTTTTTAACTATTATTGAAGTTGCATACACAACACAGACGAATAGGTTAAGCATTTTTATTACTATGGTAGATGCTGAACGGTTTCTCTCTATAATGAGTTAATGAACATTTAAAATTTGAGTTTTATTATAGGAAAAAATTGAATTTGAAAATTGCTATTTAAAAAAAGTAAAACAAACAACTGAGATTCTGTCCCATAGTGGAGTGACGTGTACACAAATAAATGAATATTTAGTTGTGCATATTTTTAAAAGAATTCGATCACTTGTTATAAACACATTTTACGCTACCCAAAAAAAATATTATTGTTTTTTCAAAAGATTGACAGCGTGTCACGTGAAGTGAGAGTTAATAAAATCTTGTTTAGGCTACTTAACATATTTTTGTTTTTATTTATAATACAGTAACGGATCGGTTATCTGAACCAAAAGAAATTTTGTAAAATGAGCTTTCGACCATGAAGGTATATTTCTAAAAAGGAGATAACACTTTTAAGGGGTTTAAGCTAATTTAGGTGTAGTCATAATGTCTATATATTTGAATTTTGTTTTCAAGATATGGCCATTTTCCAATTAACAAAAATACCCGACGAAAATAGTTTATATATATAGTCATATATAGATTGATATAATTATATATAATTATATATGTGGCCATATATAACGATATATGTTTACATCTCATACCTATTTTTACAAAAATTTATAATAGAGCGCTATATATCAATATACACTCATAATAATCCATGCATAAAAATACGAAATTATTGTCAAAAAATGTACAAATTTTCGTTTATTTTACAAGAAATTTGGTTGTTTTGACATTTTTTCGTAATTTAACGCATGGATTATTATTATTATCTCATGTTATATATAAGATGATCTTTTTTATCTCATCTAATATATATGATATCGCTAAATATGAGATCATATATAAGTATAATTATTACAATAAAACCAAACAAATTCTAACACTTATATATATGTATAACCATAATATATGGATGGCATCACTCTGTATAAATATATGTGTTAAAATTAAATCGAAAAAATTCGATAACTTTTATAAAAGTAAAAAACTTTTAGAACAAAATTAAAAGATAATAGCAAAATTAAAAGTTCATGAGTAAAAAAAGAACTTTAAGTCAAAAAATCTAAAAAAAGCAATGAAAAGACAAAAAGTCTTAAGAAAAAGTCTTTAGAAAAACAAGAAAAAAATTCACTTCACACATCACATCACTTTTACATATAATTGTATATGGCATCACATATAAGTCAAATTTAAATCACGTCTACTTTTCCAATCCATTGATTTTTATTTTAATTTTCATTATTGAAACAAAATAGTAATTCGGATTTCCAATGAATTTAATGAAACTATCAAATTTTGAGAATTTTTTATGTATTGTTGATCTTTTAAAATTGCATTTAATTTTGAATTGTCAGGTTTGAGATCATAATTACTTAATAGAAAACACTAATTGTTAATAAATGTAAGAAAAGATGAAAAAAATCAAATTATATAGATCCATTTTTCGGATCAATTTATATCAGATGAGATCACATGGGATATCATGAGATAAGGTTTTGTATGCCCTTTTTCGGATCAGCTCTGATATGTGATATGATAATGAATTTTATATATGACTATGTATGATTATATGTATATACCTCTATCTGAACTTTTTTCATCGGGTAGTCAGAATTTTTTTTTATAAACAATAATGGAGAGTTTGAATTTTAACGTCTTTTTCAGACAATTGCAATTAATACTATAATTAATATGCAATTTTATTTAATTTAATTGTGAAAGGCGTGGTGGAGAAGAATGAGTGTATTTTCTAAAAATCATAACTACATTGCAAATTTTCAATTTTTTCTGAATCAGACTGCGCAGTTTCTGGTATTGAACCTTCGTCAGTGACCCTGTTTTTTGAATAATGTAATATTCGTTGTATTTATTTGTTCGATTGCGTCTATATGAAATTTTCTGTGCAATCACTGACCGTGGTATAGATAAACTGATTTCTAATGCCACATGCACTCGCAATACACGTTAGACAGAACGCTTTAGCACTCTGAGCGATCGTCAGGTCGAGTTTAGACAGTGAAATTAATCTACTTGATTAATCTTCCTCTTTTACATATGCATTTTTTGAAAGTTAAGGTTTAACTTGATAGCTACATTTTTAAATTTGTGAGCTTAAAATACCACGATGGTGCCGACAATGATCCGGTATAAAAGAACAATGCAAAATAACGCCAAAATAACGTTAGTTTTTATCTGACTTTGTATACATGTTTTTTTGCGTTGCCAACCGAAATTATATTAAAACACAGAGTTGGGGACAATTAGTAAATTAACTTTTCTTTATAAATTTCATATAAAAAAGTTTTAAATCTTTTTTTTCATTCAGTTTTAACGCAAATTATCATTTCGTTTATGTAAACTTCATAAAGCCTAAAACTCTTTAATCAATACAACAAAGATGTTTTCTCCGAGTGTAAAAATCCAATTTTAAAAGTTCCATCATTTCGTTAAAATTCACAGACAATTTGATTGAAAATACTTATTTTATCGAATTAAAAATGCCATTCAATTAATTTCAATTTCATTTGAATTTATTCGAATTAACGAGACGTTATTGTACATTAATATGTTAATATTATGTTAAATATAAAAATCAAAACTGTTAAACCACAAATTTTTACCGGTTGATTGACAAATAACAAATGTTTTGTTGAAGTCAGAAAATACTGGAATTTCTTTGAATACTTATGAGGGCATAAATAGTATTTTTAATGCCTTCGTATGTACGTAGGTTAAAAACTCTTTTTTTGAAAGCCAATTATACTTTATAATATCTAACAGATAACTGTTGTTTATCATATATTATTTAGGTACTCCAAATCTTTTAACCCTTTAACGGGTAAGGCTGCCTTCATAAAATTTACCACAAGTGCGTCGAATAAATGTTTTATACTTATAAATGATTATAGGAAATAAAGTTTACTTGATAGGAAACAAAGTTTACTCAATGTTTTGTGAAGAAATTGTTCGTGTGTCGCCGTGCACGGTTTAAAAGCTGGAAAGCGTCAAAATCTAAATTTCGTATAATTTCAAAAACTAATTATTTTTAAACAGTTTTCAAAAATCTAAAAAACACATTTAAGTTGATAATGAACTTGAAGTAAGATTTAAGCATTAATATTAAGTCCTTACTTTGGTCCAAAGAGACACAGGATAATATCAGGATACCATTAGAGGACATCGTCTTAACTTAGCAATTAATAGACGGATTTTTATGAAATTTGTCAGAAAGAAAATATTTAGTAAATATTTCCATAAAACGAAAATCGCCATATATTCTTCAATAAAAGCACAAAAAAAATAATGTTTGGATTGTACTTATGTCTTGGTAAGAGTAATAAGTTTTGTCAAAAACTTCTCTTTTTTATGCGTTACCCAGTAAAACCACACATTACCAAATCATGGGTAAAGTAATGTATCGCCATAGGGCTACATGCATTACTTTACACGTGACTTCACTGATGAATTTTACAGGCGATGAGCCTCAAATTAACTCATTACCTTGTAGGGGGTAAAGTAACTGGTTACTTATATGGTTACATGGTGGGAAAAAGTAATGTGTCTATAAATAGATTTTCATAAAAAAATGCATAAAAATTTTTTTTACAGATATTTTTTTTAATTAAATAAATAACTTTTTTTTTATTAAATAAATAACTTGGTCATGCTGGGATTCGAACCTGGGGTCTCTGGTATTTAACAATTAGTTAGGCGAGAACTCTACCAACTGAGCTATCGATACATACAATATTTTATTGCTTAACATGTAGATGAGTTGTTGTGCTTCGTGTTTTCGTTCGTGATATCAAAAATATACACATTACCATTATGCTTACAAAAAATCACAAAGTAATGTGTCTATAAATAGATTTTCAAAAATATATATTAATAATTACTTTACGTTTATAATTCATGCATTATGTAATTGATGATCGGTAAGTCATTATTTTATGTTTTGAAGTAATGTCAAATGTAATAAGGTCTCATTACAAGGTAATCCATGAGAGTTCAATTATCGGTAACTCATTACTTCTTGTTGGAAAATAATGATACAGGGAAGGAGTACACATTACAAGGTAATGCATTACTTTATCGCACCCATTACCAAAGTTTTGCTGGGTAGTTTTCGAGATGCACTCTAAACCTATATTTTCTCATAACACCATATCGAACTAATTGTTTATTTTTCAAGACGAGCAGATGGTATGAATTTCATTGCAAAACTGCGTAAAACCGTTAGAGGGTTAAGGCGTTATTTGATTTTTTTGCATGGCTGCAGTCGTGAGCTTGACAGAAAAAAATTTTATTTATCTTTATTCGTACACTGAAAAAAAGTAAGTACCCAGACCGAATTTTTAACAAAATTTATTTCATTATCTAAACGAAAATAAGATAAAATTAACCTATAATGAGCAAGGTTGGCTTCAAAAGCTTCATATTCTTTTCTTGTATTCATAATTTAAATTAAGTTTAATCGGTCTTTTTTGTCCCCCGACCCTTTTAGGGTTAAATATTTTTTAAATAAAAGTAGTCTTAATAAATGTAAGTGATATTTTTCCTAAAATTATGCAAACTTTAATGAAAACATTAAAATTTTGTTAAATTTTTAACAAAATAAGCTATTTTCATACAATGTCCTGGAAAGAAGCCGGTCCAAATACAAACTCGAATCATTTTCTAATTTTTTTTCTAAAAGAACAACTCCCAATTAAAAATCAACATATATGTATCCATTTATGGAAATACATGTATGAACTCATTCATGTTTACATATGAAGACATTCGAGTTCATAAATGTTGTGATTCATATATGCTCATAGGTGTTCATATGCGATCATACATGTAAATATTATCTCAATTTTAGTTAATGTACACATATGACCATGTATGGACATTAGAGTGGGGCGATTTGAACATCTTAGTGGGCGCTTCGCGTTTCTGATTCTTGGGATTGAGCAAAAAAGTCCACTAGACCATACGTCTACGGTGAAAATCGAGCTTCCAGATTTTGACTTTTTAGCCGTATTGTGATGGATGGACATATCTCAGGAAGTAGGAGGAGCTTATCCAAGATTATGGTATCAATCTCTTCTTTGGAAGATTCTCTAGCAGATTAATGCATCAATCATATTTGTGGGTGGGGTTTAAGGTGTTAATTTTTAATTTCAAAATAGGGCTTTTTTTGCCGTATTTTGGGAAAGTAACAATGTGTGGGATGGACATATCTCAGGAAGTAGGAGGAGCTTATCCAAGATTATGGTATCAATTTCTTCTTTGGAAGATTCTCTAGCAGACTAATGCATCAATCATATTTGTGGGTGGGGTTTAAGGGGATAATTTTTAATTTCAAAATAGGGCTTTTTTGCCGTATTTTGTGAAAGTAACAATGTGTGGGATGGACATATCTCAGGAAGTAGGAGGAGCTTATCCAAGATTATGGTATCAATCTCTTCTTTGGAAGATTCTCTAGCAGATTAATGCATCAATCATATTTGTGGGTGGGGTTTAAGGGGTTAATTTTTAATTTCAAAATAGGGCTTTTTTGCCATAAAGTCAAAATCTGGAAGCTCGATTTTCATCGTAGACGTATGGTCTAGTGGACTTTTTTGCTCAGTACAATCTCAAGAATCAGAAACGCGAAGCGCCCATTAAGTTTTTTTCCTTCCATACTTAATCGCCCCACCCTAATGGACATGTATGATTATACATATAAATATTACCTCAATTTTCGTTAATGCACAGACATAAACATATATGGTCCAACATATGAACATGTATGAATCATTTATGAACACATATGAATCATGTATGAATGCATGCATATAACAGGGCTATTATATTATTAAAATAGCAATCGACATCTGCAAATTGGCCATTTTAAAAAATCTTTAAACATAATTAAAAAAAAAACGTTTTTGCTTTTCTATTAAATTAAATTATGAATTCCTGGCTAAAGTGGATTAATGATATCCGATGAAGTCAGAATTCCATATCTGAATAATTTTGAGTATTTTAAATGAGTAAATGAAATAAAAAGTAAATTTTTCGAATTTTGGGAATTTTTAATAATAATACACCTTTTTCCAAAATGTGATATTTTAGGCCTTCTTTGGGCACGGGTTAACGTTTTCCAGAAAAAAAATTGATTTCTTTCATTTGGAACCATTTGTAATAAGACTGGGGGTGTAATGTACACATCATGCATGCACTCAAAAAAAATAAGTTAGTACAAAAGTTAGTAAAACGTATTGTAAATCAGGTATACTATTTTTTAGCAAATTTTTTGCTAAAATCGTGTTTTCAGCTAAAATTTTTGTTATACTTATTCAGCACTTAACTGTTTTATACTAATGCTTTACTAATATACTAATGTTTTACTAATTAATTTTGCTAAAAAAAATTGTGCTGATAAGCACATTAATAGTGTGGACGACAACCAGATTGAAAGATATACGCAGAATGAAGAAGATGTCGCGGCATGTCAAGATGTAGTAGATAAGAGGAAAATGATACTAAAAGTACAACTCTAATAAGACATATAAAAAATCAACCATGGAAGACTTCTGTATCTGTTTTTCATACGTAAAACAAAATTGAGGATTAAAACAACTTAAATTTTGCGTTGTCACCGGCTTGTGAAAATAATTGTCTATTAATAAAATAAAAGACAAAAGAAAATATTTAAATTTAATATGTATTTCTATAATAAATGTTAATAGATTAATAATCTAGTGTGGTCAAATTGCAAACAAACATATGTATACAGACATGTAGACAGAGTAAAGCGAAAGACAAAGACACACATCTTAGGTAGATTTGTGTGGTTCCTTTTTCTTATTGCAAAAAAAGGGTTGTTTTTTCGTTTCGTTTCGTTTGTTTTTGTTTATTTTTTCGTTTCGTTTCTATAATTGTCTTCGGCAGTTGCGTCCTTTAAAAGTAAGCATCATTTAGACTGCCATTGATTTAAGTAGTTGAAAGAAAATTTTTGTTATGTTATATATATTTATTTCTATATATTTTCAGATATTAAATGAATTCATGTCAAAAATGTGGGAAAATGAAAATTTTATATTTCGTAATTATTGTAATTATTTTTAAAAGAATCACAAAAATATGTTTTATGATTTTCAGCAAATATATTAACTAAATTACGTTTTTTCAGTTTACTAAAATTCAGCAAAAAAATTTATTAATTTTTACCAAGGCTTTTTTATTTCTAATCTACTAAGTGTTAGCAAAACTTTTGCTAAATCTACTAATTTTGTTGCTAAAAATCAGCTCGCTGATTTTCAGCAAAAGATTTTACTGACATTAGGAATTTTTTTGCTAGCACCCTCCTGACTAAAATTTTGCTGACTTTACAAACTTTTTTTTGAGTGTGTACAAACATGTAGATTAGAGCTGCAATTTTTTGTATGAAGAAAAACTTTTTTTGAAAAGTTTTAATTTATTGTTTAGATTATTGAAGTATTAGGTCTAAAAGTTATTTGGTGCAAATTTGAGAAAAGATACATACTGGCAAGTAGCGGGTTATATAACGCATTAATTAGTAACCGTTTTCTACACTAGGTAGTTGTATATTTTTGTGAACGTGTCCAACTTTTAACTTTAACAATCTGCAGCTATCCGTTTGACGGGCCGGGCCACCTGTCTGTCAGATAGGCGAAACCAGACATATTATATTTAGCAAAAAGTACACAGAAACATAATTAAATGAATTACAATTTTGATTACCAGAAAGCAAGTAAGTGCTTAAAACAGTTTTAGTTAAACATTTTAAAATCATTTTAAATATGCTTAAATCCGTTCATTTTATAATTTAATTGATTCTATTAATTATTTTTTATATTTAATTAAAAATAGTTCTTTAATTTGTATGGCGATTACAATTTTTTGTGCATTTTAAACTTTTAAATCCCGCTGATCATTTTCTGTTTGGAAACTTTGATTATTGTCATTATAACAAACACCACCAGTTGTGTGTTATAAATTAGAATAAATAATCAATTGAAACAAATTTAAAATTTATCCACATCATTATATTGATTTATTCTCCACAAAAATCTACTCACGATTTTTATTTAATTTATTGCATAATTTTCAATCATAAAAACGTTTCAGTTTGAAACATATTAAATTGTTGTTAACACTGTGCAACAAATTTGGGGTCATCGATTGTATAATGAATGTAACCAAGGGGAAATGGAAATAGATTATACAGTAAAAACTCAAATCGAGTTTCTAATAAAATATTTGTTAACTCAATGAAAAGTTTGATTGAATTCGGTTATTTTAATTGTAGTAGTTAGTTTCAATTAATTGTATTATTATTTGTGTCTTAAAATTGGCAGATTGTCTCTATATAATCAATTTTTTCAACAACATGCGGCTGTAAGAATCAAACCTGCGCTCTTCTTACATTACAAACGTAAAAATACCAAGTCATTACCGTTTAATGATCACCGCCAAGTATGGCCCCGAATGTAATGCAGCTAAATTGCAGTTTTATTTCCTATTAGCTTTTCTGATATTCTATATTATACTCAGAAGTGACAACTCTAACAAACACAAATATTCTATTTTTAGATTTTTGTTTATTTTTATAATCTCATCCGTCTCTATTTCACAATTTTACCAGATTGACGTATGGTTTTTACGTTCAGTGTTGACAATTTTGAGTTTTAAGTTGAGACATCGCCACAGGGCAAATTTTATAATGTATTTTAGTACAGATTTAATTTAAATTTTGGCGATTTCTTTAATTATTTGCGACTTTTTCGATTCTAACGATTTGTTTTGATTTTGGAGTTTTTTTTTTTTAATTTTGACAATGTTTTTAAATTTTAGCAATTTTTTTGAATTTTAGATATTTTTTTACATTTTGGCGATTCAGTTTCAGATTTCAGTTTTGTTGGCCATTTTTACAATTTAATCGTTTTTTACTGTTGGTGATTTTTTCAATTTGTTGTTATTATGGTGTTATACAAACTGGAAATTTTGTTATTTATTAAACATTTAATAAATATTATTAAGCTTTTAATGGAAAGTGAGTTTAATATCAAACAAAAGTTTAACTACAATTTTATTGATAATACGTTTTTCTATATATCAGTAGATCAAAATATCCAAACTGTTTTGAAAACTTATCTCGGATTTTGTTTTAAAGTTCTCTTAAATTTGGACTCTTTCAAGCCAATTTTTCGATTTTTACTACCCAGGCAAAAATGGGATCATATATTTTGTTTTTGATCATTAGGGCGACAGTGAGTCAGCAACATTTTAGTCAGGAGGGTGCTTGCAAAAAAAATTGCTAATGTCAGCAAAATCTTTTGCTGAAAATCAGCTGATTTTTAGCAACAAAATTAGTAGATGCAGCAAAAGTTTTGCTAACACTCAGTAGATTAGAAATTAAAAAACCCTTGCTAAAATTAATAAAAGTTTTGCTGAATATTAGTAGACTGAAAAAAAAAATTGTAGAAAAGTTATACTTTAGTTAATTTATTTGCTGAAAATCATAAAACATATTATTGTAATTTACAATACGTTACAAAATATAAATATGTTCATACTCCCAAATTGACGATATGAATTAATGTAATATCTAAAAACAATAGAAATAATTATATATAACATAAACGAAATTATCTTTGCACTACTTACATCAATTATTGTCTAAATGATGCTATCTTTTAAAGGAACGCAAATGCCGAAGAGAATTATAGAAACGAAAAACTAACAAAATATAACATATACAATCCTTTTTTGAATTAAGAAAAAGGAAACAGAAAAAATCTACCTAAGATGTATGTCTTTGTCTTTCGCTTTAGTCTGTCTACTTATTGCATATTTGTTTGCAATTTGACAGCACAAGATTATTAATATATAAACATTTAGTTTACAAATACACATTTAATCGTTATTAAATTTAAATATTTTATTTTTTCTTTTATTTAATTAATAGATTAATAGATTAAGTTGTTTAAATCCACAATTTTGTTTTATGTATGAAAAACAGATACAAAAATCTTCCATTGATTTTTTTATATTATGTTTGATTTTTTATATTATGTCGTACTACAGCTGTACTTTTTATTATCATTTTATTTGTCACTACTACATGTAGACATGTCGCGACATCTAATTCACTCTGCGTATATATTTCAGTCTGGTTGTTGTTCACACTATTGATGTGCTAATCAACACAATTTTTTTGGCAAAATAAATTAGTAAAACATTAGTAAAATATTAGTAAGACAGTAGTTGAAAACAGTTAAGTGCTGAATAAGTATAACTAAAATTTTAGTTTAAAACATAATTTTAGCAAAAAATTTGCTTAAAAATAGTATAACTGATTTACCAGATCTTTTACTAACTTTTCTACAAACTTATTTTTTTTGAGTGTATGGCTTATCCAGTATAAAGGGTGACTATACGATTATTTTTTTAAAATTCTTACTTCTGCTATTCACTTTTAATCTGTGTCAGGAATTAATCGATCTCACTCCTTATTACATTTTACATATTACACTGGATGCAATATGTGTTTTGTAATTTGTTACCAGAATGGACAGGACCTTGTTAAAAATATTGGGTTTGTAATAGAAAAGTACCTATTATAGAAAGTTTGACTGGGTATGTGCAGAAATAGACATACTTCAAAGGGCCAGACAAATTAAATTCGAAGTTTTCAAAACCCTTTTGGGGCTTCGGTATACTAATAGTCTACTTTAATTTTCCGTTTCATTTAGAATACAATATCTTGTTGACCAGTGTAATTATTAGTTTACAATAGTTTATTGATAGCTTTCAAACTTAAAGTAATAAGAAAGTTTAGTGACCATTAAATGTATTAAATTAAATTACAATTGTCAAGTTGTTTTTATTTTTAATATGCATTTGCTTGTTGTAATTTCATGTAATTTAGATGTTTATTTAATTTATGGCAATATTTTATAATTACATTTTAGTTATTTGTTTAAATTAACTTTGATATAAACTATCTGCATTCTATTCTCCAACCTACACTGAAAGAATATTCTTTCATGATAGTAATGAAACAATTTCATAGAATTTTTTTTCGTAGATTCAATGGACGTTTTCATTATATACAAGAAATTTTAATAATACATATTAAGAAATTTTTCATAAATTTTTTTTTCATAAAATTTCATAGTTTCTTAAAAAAATTTCATCCGATTTCATAAATTATCTCTGCATAAGTTTTGTGAAAATTTTCTTTTGAGTTATGAAATTATGTCAGACTTAACTTTATTTTTTCATTAAATTTTATAATTTCATTAATTTTCATACATTTCAAACTTTAGTTTTTAGATTTAAGCAAGGTATTTGGCAGGGGTCACCAACTCGCGGACCGCAGTCCGGATCCGGACCGTAGACCTATTTTATGCGGACCTTGTGTTAACAATACAAAATATTTTACATTATGTAACAACAAATTCGTGAGAAATATTTTCATATTATCAGTAACTACCGAAGGTGCACCAGCGATGGTTGGGGCTAAAAAAAGGACTAGTTCACCTATTGAGAACCAGTGCAAAATGTAATGAAAATTTGATTTCTTACCATTGTATCACTTACCAAACTGTGCTTTGCTGCAAACTCAATCTTAATCTCGAGAGAACAATGCAAGAAGTGATGAAAATAATAAATTTTCTTCGGGAAAAATCAACACTGAAACATCGTGAATTCAAAATATTTCTTAACGAAGTGGATGCTCAATATGACAATATGTTATTGCATAATAATGTGAGATGTTGAAGCAAAGACTGCGTTTTAAAAACAATTCTTCACCATTTTAGAAGACTTGAAGACATTTCTTTTAAAATTAATCAAACGTCAACAAACGATTACTTAAGTTTTCTTAGCGATAAAGAAAACGTAACTTCCATTGCTTTCTTATCAGATATTTTTAAACACAACAATGATCTGAACCTTAAACTTGAAGGCAAAGGAAAGCTTTATGGGAGCTCCTGACAGAAGTAAAAATCTTTTGCGAAAACTCGATCTTTTCAACATTGATCTGGATAATGAACGCCTGCACTTCCCTAATTTAAAAAAAATCTGCAATGACAACGATCTTAACTTCGGCCAATACAAAAGGTTCATTGAGGATCTAAAATCGGAATTTAAAAACAGATTCGCAGATTTTAAGAAAATTGGGAATGTCGTCGATATCCTCAGTAACATTTACTCTCTGAATCCTGGGGATGAATGGAGTAATGAAGCTGCAAATATTTTCGGTAGTAATAAAGCTTCTCACCAGATGGAAATGATCGATTTCCAAGAAAATACAGTTTTAAAACACCAAAAACAGGACGTTACTTATCAAGAGTTTTGGATAAAATTTGTTTGTGCTAATAAATACCCAGAATTAAAAAAATTAGCCTTGAAACTTCTCACTTTGTTTGGGTCAACATATGTTTGTGAAGCAGCATTTTCTAAGCTGAACTTCATAAAAACTAAATTCCTGAACAGACTTGCCGATGAAAATCTCCAAAATTTAATGAGAATAGCCAGCACAAGCTTTACTTCAAACTTCAGACGGATAGTCCAAGACAAAAAATGTAATTTTTCTCATTAATATTGTAAAAACCCTTAGTACTTACTTCTTTTTATTCAAGGCATTTGTTTATTATTTAATAAAATCATGCACCGAAACCCATTCGTTTTATTTGTCCATTGATACAGTATCTAAACATATTATTTAAATAGTTCAGTTTATTACCTTCCGGACCGCGACGGTCGTGATTTTTTAAAAAACGGACTCCAAATGAAAGTAGTTGGTGACCGCTAGTATATGGTATGATGCACGATTTTAGGGTAGAATTTTCTTGAAAATTTAAAAACGTTGCCTAAATTATGTAAAAATTGCATTAATTTAGTCAAAATTAGTTTTAAAAATTGCATTTTTGTAAAAAGTACGTTTTTAGAGAAACAATTATATATAATTTTCTAATAAAGATATTAGCACAAAGTAAACTCAACTTTTTATACAATTGGACATTCTTTCACGAAACGTTTCACGAATCAAATTTATTTGAAAATCAAATCACTTCGTTTTTTTTGATGTTTGCGATATTTTTGTAATTTACGTCCGTTAAATTCTGATGCTGGTTTAAATTCTTTAATCCGTGAATGCGTAAAATGATTGTTTGTTGTTAAAATAATATATTTTTTGTGTTTCGTTTTATTTGTTATAGTTTGAATTTCACTTGAAATATTGTTTTTTTTTTTTTATTCGAATAGTAAAATTTTTTTTTTCTTTGATATTCAGGGGTGTGTAAAATAATGAAAATTATATAGCTAGTAAGTTTACCGTTATAGTTTCCCCATGCCCAGAACGTAAAAACTATACATCAATCTGGTAATGTTGTAAAATAGAGACGGAGTAGATTAGAAAATAAACAAAAATCTAAAAATAGAATGTTTGTGTTTGTCAGTTGTGAGTCAGTACAATAACGGAAAGCTAATAGGAAAGAAATTTAGCAATTTAGCTGCATTGCATTCGAGGCCATACTTGGGTGTGATCGTTAAGCGATCATGACTCGGTATTGTTACGTTTGTAATTTAAGAAGAAACGCAGGTTCGATTCTTAAGGCCGGAAGGTTCTTAAACAAATTTAGCATATAGAAACAATCTGACAAATTTAAGTCACAAATAATAATACAATTTAAACGGAAAATCGCCTGTCTAGTCTGATTTGAAAATTAATAGTGTTTATAATTTTTAAAGAAAAACGTTTATTCTTCTTCTTAACCTCAACCTTTCTAAATTAGATCAAACGATTAGTTTTTATGAACTAAATAATTGGAAATATGCGCTTAAAATATGCAGTGAAAAGTCCGAAATATATGCTAGCAAAATATGCAAAAATATGTATTTATAACAAAATATGCAAAAAAAACAAATCGATGTCATTTTGTTGGAAATTCTTTCATTCGGGACAAGTGTTTGGTCAAAATCTATTTTGGGCAACTGACAACAAACATGCATGAAAGTCGCTGCAATGACAATAACATTTTTGAAAGTTTTTTATAGTTTAAACTTCAAAAATCAGCTGTATTTAAACAATATCACTTTATCTGTGAATTTCTTCATATTGCATGCTTGCAAGTCAACTCAATACGGATAGTGTCCATATCTTGGAAAACGATTAATAAAAGTTTTAAAATTTCAGTTATTTCTTCAATACAGTTTTGTATTTTTTTAATTATCATTTTTTATATAAATTTTCCCAAAATTGGTAAAATTTAGAAAAAGTTTTATTAAAAGAATTATTTTTTTTTTAAATTATTCGTTTTATTCGATTAATCGTAAAAATTTATACGAATCATGTTCTTAAAATTTTTTGTTCGATTTTTTCTTCGTTCGATTAATCGAATAATTTGTATTCGAGCGACAACCCTAGTTTCAATGGATGAGATCCAATGACAATTTTCATTAAAGCTATGAAGGAATTTATTAGTGAAGATAATTCTCTCAGTGTATATTCGAAAATGTATAGAGAAAGGTTGTGGTTTTTTAAAGAATATATTTAAATTTTTTAATTGCGTTTTTATAGTTATTTATTAAAAAAAAAATATTTACAAAAAAAAGAGAATTGTTAAAGCTGGGAACACGTGTTCATAATTGCATTCCAAAACAGTAAAGAATCCATTGGATTAGAACGTAAATTGTGAAAGGTTTGTAGGAATGCAATTTTTTCTATAACAATCACAAATATTGGTTAAATTCTCTTTAAAGTAACCACAAGTTTAAACCTACACTGAGAGAATTATCATATAACAATGAAACAATTTCATAGAATTTTTTTTCGAAGATTCAATGAAGGATTTCATTATATCCAAGAAATTTTATTAATATTAAGAAATTATTCATAAAATTTCATAGTATTATAAAAAATACACTCGATTTCATAAATCATCTCTTCATAAATTTAATGTACATTTTATTTAGAGCTATGAAATCAAAGATTTCACTTTTTTATTTTTTCATAAAATTTCGTAACTTTATCATTTTTTTTTTTTTTGTAATTTTAACCAATACTCAGGGGATGCCCCCTACTCATGCAGTGCATTGTATTGATCAGGAAAATAGGGTAAGGGAGGGAGGAAAGAGGGAGTAGTGTTTGTGGATATTTGATTTAAATTTTTCTAAATTGTAAGTAACAGGGAAGACTTCTGCGGAAGTTTGTTCCACATACGAATCGTTCGACTAAAAAATGAATTTTCTCTGTAATGCGTTGTGCAAAACACAGGACAATCAACTACAAACGGATGTGCTCTACTAGATAAGCGAGTATTACGAATAAAAACTCGGGCTCGTGGAATAAGTTCACTTATCTCAGATGAGCATCTCCCATGGTAATATCGATAGAAAAGTGTCACACAACCCACATTCCGACGATGCTCCAATGAATCAATAGAGTTGGATACACTACTGTCATTGATAAGCTTCACCGCCCTCCCCTGAACACGGTCCAGAAGCTTCAGAATAGACACTGAAGCCCCTGCCCATATATGAGAGTTGTATTCCATTTTTGGCCGGATATAGCTGGTATTAATAGTAAGGAGATCGGATGGAGTGAAGTAAGTCTTGCACCGTTTTAGAAAACCGAGACACTTGAATGCCTCTTTCGACACTTGAAATACGTGCTTATTCCAACTGTATTCTCATGCCCAGAACATCAAGAGTATCCGATTCCTCAATACCTATACCATCCATAGTTACAGATGACAATGTTAATTCCACAGCCCGTCTGTGGGTTAACATACAACAATGGGTCTTGCGTGCATTAAAATCGACCTTATTCGCGCGACCCCACTCGGAGATTGTAGAAAGGTCTTGATTGAGTGTGTCATTTATGTTCTGCCGCATGCCCTCTATCTCCAAAGAGCTTGGCCTGTGATCGAATGAAAATGAATGACAAATGTTGCTGTCATCTGCAAAAGAGTAGATAGGATTGAAGGTCTGACCAAGAAGGTCATTAATAAAAATAAGAAAAAGGGTAGGAGAAAGAACAGAACCTTGCGGTAACCCTGAATTTAGCTGAAACTCGTTTATTGAGACCCCATCTAAAACAACACGTATAGTGCGGTCTCTGAGAAAACTCGTTATAAATCGAGAGAAGACATTACCGACACCAAAAGCAACTAGCAATTGTCATACATTTCAAACTTTAGTTTTAAGATTTAATTCTCAAGTGTTCAACATATTTTAAAAAGTGCTTTATTATTTCAATATAGCCTTTACTAATTTTATACTTCTATGAAATGGTTTAACAAATCATATGAAGCGGTTCATTAACTAATTTTTCACGACATTCATGCAGTTTTATTAAAAACTTTTTAATATTAAAACATTTTATGAAACTGTTTCATAAATTCTATTAACGCTTCATTGCCGGAATGATTCATTAGTTTAATGAAGTTTTTCATTAACTCTACACACATTTCATAAGCATTGACTTTGATGAAACCTGTTTCATAGATTCTATAAAAAATTTCAATGGACCAGTTCCAGTGACAATTTTTATTCAAGCTATGAAGAAATTCATGATTGAAGTAAAGATAATTCTCTCAGTGTATTTTATGGTTAAAGAAAAAAAAATTATCTACACTTCAGTAATGAACTTCTTTAATTAAAATTGTCACTAGAACTCGATCACTGAAACTTTTCATAGAATTTATGAAACAGGTCAAATAAAATAGTAATTAAAACAAGTTTTTTATTAAAAAATTCAAAATGAACTTTTAACACTGAAAGAATTATTGGCATGATATCAATGAATGTTTGGATTATATCTACGAAATATCACTGGAATTAATCTGTTGAAAGTGTTCATTAAATTTATGCAGTTAACCATAATATTTTATGAAAAATTTCATTTTGTTTATTAAAAATTTCATACGCCCAATGAAAAAGTTTCGTAAAAACTATTTCATAAACTTTAACAAATTTTTCATTCAATTTGTGAAAAAAAAACTTTATTCGTTTAGTGAAAAAAAAAAAAAATTAATTTAAACTCGTCCAGGAAAATTCTCTCTGTGGATGTGCTATTCTTTTGAACACAACTACATAATCCATTAGAATTTGTTTTTAAGCATTAGCTCAATCACAAACAAATTATTATGTTATTTTGCGAACTTCTAATTCTATTTCTTTGTTTTTAAAATATATAATTAAAATGAAATTAACTTTTTAATCCAACACTAGAAAAAGTTTAAAACTAATGATTTTGTTTGCAACAATACAATAACATTTTAACTTTACATTCCAAAAAACATTTTAGTAATCTAAAGTTATTATTAAAAAGACGTTGAACCAAATTAAGTTTTAAGCATTATTAAATTTGTTGACAGTTTGTAAAAACCGAATAAAATATATCCTGCAGTTAAATAAAGTGATTAAACAAAATTTTGAAAAACAAAATGATTAAAATAATATGCCCGATTAAAAAAAAAAATTAATATGATGCAAGAAATGTATCAAATTTGATATTCAATTTGATCCGAAAAATGGAGAATCTTATTGTATGTTACATTGAATTTGATATAATTTGATACCATTTAGTCTAGTGAAAAAAATTATGTGAAATTGAATACAGGGGGGCTAGATATTATGGTCCGATTGTTTAGAGCCCAATTTAAATTTAACGTACAGTTAAATAAAAATTTTATATGCTTTATAGTGTATCCCGAATATGGTACTTTTTCGAATTGATGGAAGGAGTACCGCTAATAGATGCATATTAAAGAGCAGAATATGGGAAAAATAAGTAAAGACTTGTTTAAAGCGAATCTTCAGTTCCCCCACCAGCGATTCAAGTTGTCGGTTTTAGTGCATTTTTACCAAAAAAAATTTAGATTTTTTTTTTAAAAAAAGTTTCATCATTTTTTTATTGGCTTACAGAAAAAATACTTTTTAAATTTTCTGTTTAATAATATTGCTACACCACCCAGCAAAACTTTGGTAATGGGTGCGATAAAGTAATGCATTACCTTGTAATGTATACTCCTTACCTGTATCATTATTTTCCAACAAGAAGTAATGAGTTACCGATAATTGAACACTCATGGATTACCTCATTACATTTTACATTACTTCAAAACATAAAATAATGACTTACCGATCATCAATTACATAATGCATGAATAATAAACGTAAAGTAATTAATTATAATGAAAATGAAAATTATTCAAGTTCGAGGCCATATACTCTATATTTCTTCATTAGGATATTGTCCTAACAAATAATCTATAGAGTTTTTGTTTTCAAATTTATTATTTGACCCTTTCAGGAATGTGTTGATAGATCTATTTCGGGAATTTTCTAGGTTCCCATCATCAGAACACGTTTTGAAAGCGGTAACAATCCCATGCCAAACCTCAAGCATTCATATGAACTAGTTTACTCACTACATGAGAACTAATATACATATGAGTTTGAAATTAAAGATTATAACCATTGATCAAAAAATAAATTGAAAACTTGTTTACAGTTATATTAGTTTTTTGTTTTTATATACATCGAGATAATTTTTATGTTATTTTCAATTTATAACGAGCTTTCAACCTCCGTATATTTACAAAAATAAAGCAAATCAAACATATTAGCTAGGTTGATACTAGTATTTCGATCTGGCTAAAGATCTCATCAGAACCCGAAGTTTTAGAAAAGTTAGAGCCTCCATAATAGGCAAAACTTTAACAAAAAACCTATTAATAATCAAGTTTGCTCCATTCTTGTCTTCTTAGTAATCAAGCACGTGGTTAGGTCTTTTCCTAACAAGCATCATGACGTTACTAAACTTTGAAGACCAAAAATGTTCTATTTATATAAAAAATTTTTAGTTTGTACTCTGGCTCAAGTAATATTTTTTACAGTTATATTAGTTTTTTGTTTTTATATACATCGAGATTATTTTTATGTTATTTTCAATTTATAACGAGCTTTCAACCTCCGTATATTTACAAAAATAAAGCAAATCAAACATATTAGCTAGGTTGATACTAGTATTTCGATCTGGCTAAAGATTATAACCATTGATCAAAAAATAAATTGAAAACTTGTTTGATGTGCAAGATCCACCTCTGGTGGATATTCAATACACGTTTTTTTTTTTTTTTTTGTTTCTCTCTTGCACATCAAACAAGTTTTCAATTTATTTTTTGATCAATGGTTATAATCTTTAATTTCAAACTCATATGTATATTAGTTCTCATGTAGTGAGTAAACTAGTTCATATGAATGCTTGAGGTTTGGCATGGGATTGTTACCGCTTTCAAAACGTGTTCTGATGATGGGAACCTAGAAAATTCCCGAAATAGATCTATCAACACATTCCTGAAAGGGTCAAATAATAAATTTGAAAACAAAAACTCTATAGATTATTTGTTAGGACAATATCCTAATGAAGAAATATAGAGTATATGGCCTCGAACTTGAATAATTTTCATTTTCATTGCACAATTAAAGGTCGAAAAAACATAATTTTTATTTTTAATAAAAATTATAACAAACTTGTAATTAATTATATATAGTTTTGAAAATATATTTATACACCTTACTTTGTGATTTTTTGTAAGTATAATGGTAAGGTGTATATTTTTGATATCACGAACGAAAACACGAAGCACAACAACTCATTTACATGTTAAGCAATAGAATACTGTATGTATCGATAGCTCAGTTGGTAGAGTTCTCGCCTAACTAATTGTTAAATATCAGAGACCCCAGGTTCGAATCCCAGCATGACCAAGTTAGTTGTTTAATAAAAAAAAAAGTTATTTATTTAATTATAAAAAATATCTGTAAAAAAAAAATGTTATGCATTTTTTTATGAAAATCTATTTATAGACACATTACTTTTTCCCACCATGTAACCATATAAGTAACCAGTTACTCTTCCCACTACAAGGTAATGAGTTACTTTGAGGCTCATCGCATGTAAAATTCATCAGTGAAGTAACTTGTAAAGTAATGCATGAAGCCCTATGGCGATACATTACTTTACCCATGATTTGGTAATGTGTGGTTTTGCTGGGCAGTGCTTTTTTTAATTTAGCCCAAGTACAATTTCAATACTTTATGTTTTTTTTTTTTTAAATTTGTACATAAAACAATTGAAAGGCTTATTGTAAAAACTTGATAAGCCACATTTTATTATTAGTTTATTTTCGCTTTTAAAAAAATGTTAAAAAAAATGTAACCAATATGACTTTTGCAGCACCTTTATACTCTAGGTACAGTGCAAGCTCGGTATTCGCGACTACCCATTATCGCGACGGCCCGGTTATCGCGACGGCTTAATTTTTAACATTGCAGGTTCTATAATCGCGACAGTTTAACGAAAAACGGGTTCCATTTTAGAGACTTTTATCTGTTTTTTTTTTTTTAAATTTGATTACAATATCTATAACTAAAAAAAGGAAATCCCCGTCTTTTGGTATATTTATCTTTTTGGATGATTTTGAGCTTTAATTTTGTCAGTTTATTCATGTCATTTATTGTGTAAATACATCTCTTAATATGGGAAAAACAACATATTTTATAGCCAACTATTTCTCAAAAATTAGAGATTTTAAAAAAATTTAAAAGTGGAGATTCCATAAATTCAATTTGCGTGAATTACAAGTAGCACAAGTCTTCGGCTTACCGCATCATAAAGCAAGAAAATTCATTAAAAAAGTTCGTACGTACAACAAAAAGTGGCCCTGGCAAAAGTTGCACCTTAAAGAAAGCTGAGTACACAAGAATGGAAAAAATGCTTTATAAGTGGTTTGTAAAACAAAGGGGAAAAATGTTCCAATATCAGGAGAGATTTTGCGATCAAAAGCCAGTCATTTTTATTCCAAAATTTATCAAAACAATTCAGATTTCAATGCCAGTGAAGGATGGTTGAAGAAATTTAAGCGTCAACATGGAATAATATTTTTAAAAATTACGGGCTAGAAAATGTCTTCGAAACCTCATCTTATTGATCCATTTGTGAAAGAGTGTAACGTTGATGAGCACGGATTGACTCTTCACCAAATCTACAATGCCGACGAATCCGGTTTATATTATAGGATGCTTCCAAGTCACACTCTTGTCACATTTAATGAGAAAACGACTCCCGGACGCGACGTGTCACCCAGTTGAGGAACTAAAAAGTGATGGTGGTATAATTATTGCAATGAATCTACCACCCAATTGCACTGCGCTTATTCAACCGTTAGATCAAAACGTTATCAGCTTGTTCAAATTAAATTATAAAAAACAACTACTCATCCACTTGCTTGGCGAGAAGGGAACAAATTTGGAGCTCAATCTAAAAAGCTTCAATCTCAAAAATTTTTTTTTTGCAAATTAAAACAAGAATATGCCGCCAAAAAGTCGTGGATCATTTTTTTTTTTTCTTTCTTTAGTCCTATTTTCATCCATACATGATCTGGAAACTAAATCCGCTATCATATTAGAGTTACCACAAAATTGCATTTATATATATTCCAGAGCACCGTGTAAAATGCATCTAATTTGCAAAAATCTAAATTATTTACATACAAAGATGATGTACTTGGCAAAAGAAAAAATTTGATACCCATATTGCCCTATTTAAAACGAAGAGTTACCACCCCATTGTATTTTTGACAAAACGCGAACTAGCACGAATTTCAAAAAAAGCTGAGACCCGTATTTAATTAAATCGACTTAAGATTAAAATATGTTAATTTGGCATTTTTATTACAAACAACCCCGAACAAAAAATTCAGAAACCGTTTTTTTTTTTACAGAATATCCTTAAAAAAAAAATGACATGGATGATCGTCCTTGGACAAATTGTAAAGGGTGGTTAAATTTCAAGGGCCGATGTTGATTTTGAATAAAACACAAAATATTTTTTTTTTTTTTTTTTTTTTTTTTTAATAATAAATATAGAATTTATTCTCTTCAATTTACATAACCCAAGCCCTTAGGGCCATATATGATTATTAAAAGCTACTTATTGTAATTTTATTTTATTATGATATATTGGTATTACTCAATTATGTATGGAACAAAATATCGGCCAAATGGGCGCCGCGACCACGGCGGCACACCTCCATCCGATGGTCCAAATTTTCGATGACGCTGAGGCATAATGAAGGTTCTATGCCGTTAATGTGCCGAATTATCTCATCCTTTAGCTCTTGAATTGTTGCTGGCTTATCGACGTACACCTTTTCTTTCAAATAACCCCAAAGAAAAAAGTCCAACGGTGTCAAATCATTACGTGAGATAACACGGCCATTGAATTAGTTGCGCAAAAGAGCCATTGTTTCGTTAGCTGTGTGGCAAGTGGCACCGTCCTGCTGAAACCACATATCGTCCACATCCATATCTTCCAATTCGGGCCATAAAAAGTTCGTTATCATCTCACGATAGCGAACACCATTCTCAGTAACTGCCTGACCGGCCTCATTTTGGAAAAAATACGATGATGCCACCAGCCCATAAACCGCACCAAACAGTCACTCTTTGTGGGTGCATTGGTTTTTCGACAATCACTCTTGGATTCTCATTCGCCCAAATGCGGCAATTCTGTTTATTGACGAATCCACTGAGGTGAAAATGTGACTCATCACTGAAGATGATTTTCTTCGAAAATTGATCATCCACTGTTGCCATTTCTTGCCACCATTCTGCCCATTCACGACGTTTGGAATGGTCAAGAGGATTTAGTTCTTGAGCCAATTGCACCTTGTAAGCGTGTAAATGCAAGTCTTTATGCATAATGTTTGTCAACGACGAGCGTGAGAGGTGCAATTGTTGGGCACTACGACGAGTTGAGGTGGACGGCTCTTCAGCCACACTATCGCGAACAGCAACAATATTTTCTGCAGTACGAGCTGTACGAGCATGCACTGGTGTTCTCACATCTTCTACAGACCCGGTTTGCTCGAATTTTTCCACGATTTTTGCGATTGTACGCACATTTGGACGATCAAATTGACCAAAAAAAATCACGAAGTGCACGATATGCATTTTGATTTGAACGCCCATTTTCATAATAAGTCTGGATAACTTTAACACGTTGTTGGATTGTGTATCTCTCCATGGTTCAAATTGAGTAAGTCTGAAATAGAGAAATGTCAAATAAAATTCGGAAAAAAACTTGGCGTTTAGGTGTGGTTCACATTCAACATCGGCCCTTACAATTTAACCACCCTTTATATACAGTTGGACACGCCTTAAAAAAACTTTTCTTATGATACCCATATTGTATATGTTGGTAAGGAAACAGATTCTCAAATTAACAAAACATGCAAAAATAGACTTATTTTCAAAATGGTCCAGCTCACGAGAGGTCAAAGCTGGAGCCGAAATATTTTAAATGTCATCTCAAAAAAGTCCAAGGTTCATTTTTAGTAGGGTACATCGAGCACTTTTTTTGGTGAGTCGCTTTAATATACATAGTATCACATATACCCGACGAAAAAAGTTTATCTCATCATATATAATTAATATAGCTATATATCAGATCATATATACTTCCATGTATAATTATATATAAGTTCATATAAAACAGTAAAATCAAACAAATTCTATAATTTTCTTTTTATAATTATATATGGTGTCACATATACTTCTATATCAATATATGTGTTAAAATTAAAAAGAAAAATTCGATCACTTTTTTATATGGTAGAAATTCACAAAAAAAATTTATCACTTTTAAATATAATTATCAGAGAACACCAAAAAACAATATTCAATGTATTTAAGCTAAAGAAAATTGTAAAAAAGCACAAGTAAAAATTAAGAAACGCTACACGTTCAAAAAAAAGTTCAAAGTTAGTAGAATAAATATAACAAAAAAACATTTAAAGTCAGAAAATCTTAAAATTAGCAAATAAAAGCGCAAAGGTAAAAAGCTTTGAAACAAAAATTAGCCCAATCGGATATGCGATATTTATCTCGAGAAATAAACTTTTGTTTCTATCAAAATTATTTGTCTTCAGTCTATTATGTAGTATTGTTAACAAAAGTCAAGTCTCGACATAGATTTGACAGAATTTATGAAAAGCTTTGTATAAATTCTTAAAATGACGTTATAATTATAATAAATTAATGACTTAATAATCTACAACGTTCAATAACAACTTTCTATGTTGCATCAATCGGAAGCTAAGACAGAGATGAGTTCATCTTCTGAAGACACTTAAGCGATCGGTTTAGTTGTTTAAGAAATAATTGGAAAACAAAATGGAGTTATTGCTATAAAACTTAGTGTATAAGTTGAAATGAAAAACTTAGTGTATAAGGTAAAATGAAATCATGTCTAGTTTTCAAATTCAATGATTTATATTTAATTTTTTTTAGTACTCGTATTTGGAATGTGAAACAAAATTGAAGCGCGAATTTCCAAAGATTTTTATAAAGATCACATTGTATCAAATTATTGTAACTTGATCAAATTAGACAGACCCATTTTTCGGATAAAATTATATCAAATGAGATCCCATGGGATCCCATAAGATAAGGTTATGTATGCCATATTTCGGATCACCTAATGATGCTCTATGGAATTAAAAATATTGCTATATATACCAATATCGGAACTTTTTTCATCGGGTAACTAAACATCACATCTCATCTGATGCGAAAAATTGATCTTAATAGTTTGATTCGAAAAATGGGTCTATCAAATATGATCAAATTATATATAATTTGCTACAATTTTATTAAATAAGTTTTTTAATTAAAAAATTAAAAAATACAAATTAAAATATTTTAGAGATCAGTACTTTTTATTTTAATCAAATTGAGTAATTCTTGTAATTCATTTATAAAACATATAAATATTAATTTTAGAAAATAATGTTAAATCTAAAAATTTATGTTTTTTATTAACCTGAAGTTGGAACATAAAAAACAAAAAAAAGGATCATGTGCCGAGGAAGAAAATCAAAAAAAAAGGACATTTACCGATGAAGAAAATTAAATTCTTTGTTCACAAAATTTTCAAGTAGAAGATTTACAGATTTTTTCAAGAGCAGAAATAAACTGCAAACTTTACGCGTCCTTGTTACACAAAATAATATATAAGTTGGTATTATGGATTAATACAATATTTTTTTTTTTTATGAAGGATAAATCTCCGTATGAAGTACTTCAGCAATTTCAGATTATTGAAAACAATTATTTTGCTAACCACAAAACAAGATCAGTGGAAGAAAGTATGTTGCCTATAGTGAAACTAAGCAACTATTTAATTTTTTAAATTGAAAACTTAGAATCCATTACGCATGTTTAAAGGCTTGGGTGTTTTTATTTGTTTAAACAAGCCGTTTCCAACGCTCTCTTCTAAAAACCTAAACTGGCTGTTAACAGTGTACTTTCAATTAATTAACTTTCATGCTTTTAAGGAACTTTAATTAAATTTTAAAATTAATTTGTGTTGTTTAATGTATTATCTGCATAAGTTTTGTGTAATTATAACAACAACTTTTGTTTATATACTCATATACTAAAAAATATGCATTAAAAAAATCCATAAAAAACTGTTTCTCTTAAAACCAGTTGGCATATAAAATTAACAGATGTTGAGCACCTTGGTTCTTCTTTAGTCTATATGTTCGTTGGTTTAAAACCTAATGATTATTAATTATTATATTAATTATTATTACAAAAGAAAAAACTGTAGTTTTTTTTAAGTAAATTTTTTTTAAGTAAATTTTTAAACTCATTTATATTCTAGTTATAAACGGTGCTTAAAAAAAATATATAAAAGGATTTTTTAAATAAAATTTTACTGATATGTTTCACCATATATAATTATAAATAAAATTGATAGAATTTTTCTGATTAATTGTACCATATACACTTACATATGATCATATATGGTAGAACATATGGTCATATATAGATCTATATCTATTTCATACGATCAGATATATAAGATATGCTAATATATAGCATATGATACAATGATATATGATGATATATTACGACATATTAACAAAATTTCATAAACTAAGTGAAAGATATGAACATATACCGTAATAAATTGCCAAACATATAAACATATATAATTATATTATGTTGTATATGAGTATTAGAGTTAGTTTTGAAAAATAGATTTTTGGATATTATCACTTTTTAGAAGGTTTTTGTATCAATAAAAATAATGGCGTATTTTTTTTTTTAATTTCAACTCCTTCCCGTGCCTATAGGCGACTGAAATCGCGGCTTTTGGGACCCTTTTCTCATACAACAAAAACGGCTAAATATATGTCAAATCTGACTTCAGTATTCGATTCTACAGGAAAACTTAGGCCCATAAGCTTTTTTTTAGTTTTTGGGATGCACCAGAATGCATAATTAGAGTGGTCCAAAAAAATAATTTTGTAAATAAAAAATTAATATATTTTAATATATTTTTTTTGTTAATATACAATGAAAAAACACTTACATCTGAGAAAAATGGTCCAAAAATTTTAATTTTGTAGTTACCCGTTCAAAAGTTATTAAAGTTTAAAAATTTAATTTTTCTTTATAAAAGCTGGCGCAAAAGTAATCCTCCTATCAGAAAATATAAATTTTGCGATTGGCCCCTAATGTCAGTTCTGTTTTGACATTTGTGTAGTAAACACATGCGAAAAACACGTTAATAAACAATGTTACGCTACACTGCTCCAGAACGCGGAATATTGGTGACTATTTATTTGACCAATAATCGGTCGGTGACTTTGGCACAACGTGAATTTCGTCGCAGATTTCCTGGCCGTCCAACGCCTACTGGTGAAACACTGCGACGTTTAGCCGCTCGCCTCGAAGAGACTGGCACAACACGAGATGCTGCCAGGCGTGGCAGACCCCGGAGTAGCCGTTCTGCAGAGAGTATTGCTGCTGTAGCCGAGGATGTCATGGAAGCGCCGTCGACATCGACCAGACGACGTGCCACGCAAATGGGTATCAGTCGACTTTCTTTACAGCGAATTTTGGTACAAGATTTGAAGATGTTTCCGTACAAAGTCCAGACGGTGCATCAGCTGTTAGCTGCTTACCGCCAATCGCGTGTAACATACGCTCAAGCCATCCTTAATCACCACCAAGAGGAAGATGATTTTTCATCAAAAATAATCATAAGTGATGAGGCCCATTTCCATCTTAGCGGGTACGTAAATAAGCAAAATTTACGCTTCTGGGGCACTGAAAATCCGCGTGTAACCCACGAAGAGCCATTACACCCGCTCAAAGTCACTGTATGGTGTGCTGTTTTCGCTGGAGGAGTCATCGGACCTTTTTTCTTCGAAGACGTCGCGGGCCAAACGGTTACTGTGAATGGTGAGCTTGATGAATTGGGATTGGAAAACATGTGGTTCCAACAGGACGGTGCAACGGCACACACTGCACGTGCCACAACCGATATGCTGAAGGATGCATTTCCCGGGCGCCTAATCTCCCGTTTTTGCGATTTGCACTGGCCAGCAAGATCGCCTGATTTGACCGCTCCAGACTTCTTTTTGTGGGGCTTTTTGATGTCGCGGGTTTATGTCAACAAGCCTCATACTCTTGCAGCTCTTAAAGACAATATCCGTCAAGAATGTGAGGACCTATCCGTCAAGAATGTGAGGACCTATACCTATTGATTCCGCTTTTAGTAAGTCACCGTTTGATTTTATTACTCTTCAAAGTTTAAAAACTCTGGTTAATTTTGGAATTAACATATCCTTTATGCTTTATAACGCTGTTGAGTGGCCAGCCCAGAAAGGTTTTCGTAATGCAATCGAACAAGCTAAAAATATATAATCAACAAGTATTTACACCGAACAACTTGTTGGTAATATATCACGCCTGAACAACTCGTGTTTAGTTAAAAATAAAGATAATTTAAATTATTTAGCTTTATCTGCTGTGGAAAGGAATAGAATTAATTAGAATTATTGTTAAATAGAAATTACAAAACCAATAAATTATTCTGTATTCACTAAAAATTAAATTTTTAAACTTTAATAACTTTTGAACGGGTAACTACAAAATTAAAATTTTTGGACCATTTTTGTCAGATGTAAGTATTTTTTCATTGTATATTAACAAAAATAAATATTTTAATTTTTTTTTTTTTTGAATTATTTTTTTGGACCACTCTAATTATGCATTCTGGTGCATTTCAAAAACTAAAAAAAAGCTTATGGGCCTAAGTTTTCCCGTAGAGTCGAATACTGAAGTCAGATTTGGCATATATTAAGCCGATTTTGTTGTATGGGAAAAGGGACCCAAAATCCGCGATTTTAGTCGCCTATAGGCACGGGAAGGAGTTGGAATTAAAAAAAAAAAAAATACGCCATTATTTTTATTGATACAAAAACTTTCTAAAAAGTGATAATATCCAGAAATCAAAATCAAAAAAAAAAATTGAAAACGAACTCTAATGAGTATCTAGAAACTTTTTTCATCGGGTACATAAAATGAGTTTTTTTTTCTGCCAAGTGGCATGGGAAGGAGTAGAAATATTTAAAGAAGGAAATGTACAATTATTTTTCCTTAACATTTATCGAAGCTGAAACTAACAATTTTTATTTAAAATTTTTTTTTAAATTTTTATGAGTTTATTTGGGAAATAATGATCAAAAACTAATAGTCTTGAAGAAAACAAATGCCGTTTAAATATAATTTTCAATTAGAAAAAGTCGACGGCATCAGAATTTATATAATTAAAAAAAAAAAAAAATTTAGAACCTAAAGCATTTTTTATAGATAAAAGTATTCAAAATTTTAAGATTTGGTGTCGAAGAAAATCATGAAAATGAAATTGTTTTTCCATTGCTTTTGAAATAGTTTGATTGATACACTCATAGAAATAAACATGTAAAAACAGTAGAAAAAGCTACTAAAAATTTGTTAAAAATTATGATGCAGAAATTTTTGCTCAAATTATCAGATTTTTTTTTTTTTGCTAAATAACGGTAAAATAAGAAAAGAAAAATAAACCGTTTAAGTTACAAAATTTTAGTTAGTCCCGGTTCACACACGGCAATTTTACTTACGCAAGTCTTGAGTTTATAGATGAGGGAGGAAAAGAATGGAAGGGGTACAGACTTGCCTGTACTCCAATTCCGTTTTGTTTTGTCATCCGCAATTTTCAACACGAAGTTGGCTGCAGGTTGATATACGAAAATTGCTGAAACAAACTTTTCCTGTGTGAACACAAAAGCAAGTTCAAAGGAGAATTGAAGAAAACTTGCGCAAGTAAAATTTCCGTGTGTGAACCGGGACTTATATTCGAGTTGAATTTAAGTTACAGAACAGAAAATCGCAATTTACTCTGCTAACCGTCCAATGCAAAGAATAGAAAGTTTTGCTAAAAATCAACAGAAATTGTTACTAAAAAATTGAAAAATTTTAATTCGCATAAAATAAATCTTTAAAAAAAACTTAGAAAATTTAAAATTGTTTGTTATTATTTTTTTGTCTGCTAATGTTTAGCATATTTTTTGCAATTATTTAAAATTTAACTCAAATATATCAAAATTTTTGTAGATTCAACAGTTTTATTTTTGTTTATTATATCTTATTAGTTTTAAACAAAAATGTTTACTAATTTCTATTAGTGTAGCAGAAAACTATAGAGTTAAAAAATTTTTTCGAACAAAAATAAATGCTTTAAACCAAATTTTTCAATAAAAATTTAATTTTTTAAAAAAGTTTTCGTTTTTTCTGTAAAAAATCTCAACTGTTTCAAAATATTGTCCAAATATTTGTCCAGCACGAAACATCAAATTGTTACAGTTAAGTTTTTTCTTTTTTTAACGTTCCATTGTTTTTGTCGGCACAAACGCCTCAAAATTAGGGTGTTTTGGTGCTAAAAATGGGTAAGAGCAGGGTTGTCAGATTTATTTTGCTGTTTCTCGCCAAACAGAGTAATGAAAATCGCCAAAAATTGACAATAATTTTTTTTTTTGCTTAATTTTGCAGTAAAAAAGTTACAAAAATCGCCAGAAAGACTCTTTTTAATTCTTTGTGCAATTAAAAAAAAAAACGTCTGTAAAGTCAGCAAATTTTTGATGGGACGATCCTTGCAGAAAAAGTGCTTAAGTGCTTTTTGGCGATTTAAGAAAGAAATCAGAAATTAATGAGTTTTGAGACTATTTTTTAACAATCTTACATATTTTGTTAAAAAATTGATTTTTTGTGGAAGTTTTTTTTTTGTGAAAATTTTTATAATTTTGCAGGTTATCAAAAAAATGCTAACCATTTTTGTTCCACCACATCTCAAAAGCTCGAAATGAGCATTTCAATTCTGTGTTCTTCATCAATAATTCTAGTTCAAGTTCAACAAAAACACACATTTAACGTATAATTTCATAACATTAAAAAAAATCTATACCCAAATATTTTGTAAAGCAGAGTTACTAAATGTGTAGTCAATTTTAATTTTATACCCCAAAAAAAATCTTAAAAACCGCCTAATTGCTTACACACAAAAAAAGTTACCAAAAAACTGGTAACATATCAACTTAACAAGATATTTCGAAAACAAAATCCAAAATTTAGCAATTTAAATTTAAATTGTGGTAAAATGAATCAAGTTTTTGAATAATTTTTGCAAAAATCATATTCTTTTGATATATTTCAAGTGGTAGGAATTTTGTGTGTATAAAATCGCCAAGAAAATCGCCGTTCAGTTGAAAAATCGTCATAAAAATCGCCCGTCGCCATTTTAAATATTAAATTACTAAACGGTCCCCCCTGGTTACGGCCCTGACCCTTAAAATATAGTTAACGAAATAACTGAAAACCCGAAATAACTAAAATACCGTCACCAAAATAAATGTATCGGAAACAATAAATTACCGTTACCGCAATAAAAGAAAATAGCGTTAACCATACCTATAACCGCTTCGAATCGGTTGCCATCCATGTTTTCAATTGAATATTTATTTATTGTTACTGATTTGTCCGTTGTTTAAACAACAAAAATCATTTGATTTAAAGGAAACGAAGTACACAAAGAAAATTTTGTTGTTCAAAAAAAAAAATTTTTTTGCAGTAAATCAATAAAACCTTTTTTCTGTTAGAAAGTGTTTTGCAACCGTCAGATAATGACAATCGTAATTAATTTTTATATTAATTACTGTAGATTATTACTTTAGTTAGTCTCTTTACAGGAAGAAGAAGAAGAAAACATTTTTATTGAAAAATTTTACGGACACAAGTGATATACCAGACTGTCGCAGTTTCGTCCCCCTCCTGGGACTCGTCAGTGGTTAATTTATGTGTCAATTGAACAAAGTATTTTATATTGTTAATTTGCTCTATATAATTTTAATTTGCTCTATATATTCGCATAATAAACGAAAGTTTCCTAAAATTAATGAAAAGCTTCATACATTTTATGAGATCAGTTTTTAAATGAATCTTTTTTATTGAGTGTATAAAACTTTAAATTAATAATACAATGTTTTTCATACAATTTTATAAAAACTTGCATTAATTTAATAAAAATTTTCAATGAACGAATTCCAGTGCATTTTCATTGATTTTATGCAAAATTTCATTAATTTCATGCAGATAATTCTCTCAGAATAGACCGGTTTTTAAATTAAATTTTCTTTTCATTCAAATTGTATATTCTTTTAACTTACAAATTATTTTGAGTGTAGACATTTTATTTTCGGTGTAGTATTTATTATTAATATTGTTGTTTACAACGGAAATGTAAATTTAATTGTATTTTATGAGAGTCTTCTTAAAAATTTCAATAATTACAATAAGTTTGTTCACAAGGGATGTACTAAATGTTCAAATGTATAGTCGTATCGAAAATATAAATGGTAAAATTATCTTTTAAATTATACAACACTGCGTTGCATAACTATAATTACAAATGATGCTTGCTACTTTTATTTTTTTCTAATTTTACAAAGATTTTTTTAAAACTCATAACTGTTTTTAAGAGTGTGATAACTGATCTCTTATTGTGTAAAATTTAAGACATTACTTTATTGATTTAAGAGAAAAAGTGTTTAATATCCCAGCAAAATAAGAGCTGAGGAAGAAGTAGTAAAAACACCACATCTACTGATCTGGATGTGGTGCAAATTTAGGTGAATCATTAATGATTTTAACATTGTCGTGTCATTGGGCGGATGGAGTGAATATATTACTTCTTTAATAGCATTTTAAACAGTGCATGAATGCTATTTTTCAATAGTTCATGGAAGGTCTTTTTCAAAAATATATTAACATTTTTATTTAATAAAAATGTGCAGCATACGTTAGGGATGTTCCTTTAAATATTAAAAAAAAAAATCTTTTGGTGCCAGCGAGTATTGAACACACGCATCTGAGTTGCGATCTGCTGTATTAAAGTAGACCGCTCTACCATTTGCACCAAAGTTACTTATGCAGTACAACAAACTTAAAACGAACTTAAGTTGAAAATATTGATATATTTTTATGAAAACGAGAAAAATATACTTAAATTTATTTTCATTGGGATAAACATTAATTGCATTTATAGTAATTAAATGTGCTAAAGTCCCAAAACTTATTTAACAAATTGTGAAAAGCAATCTGATGTAGGCGTGTCCCTATCCGGATTTCATTCCTGCCCAAGGAAATCTTCAGGGGACTTTGTTATTAGAATTTCTAGAGATATTTGTTATGTTAAATCACAAACTCAATGAGAATTTCTTGTCCTCGTCTAGGAGCGAGATTCAAAATTTAAAATATTAAAGAAAAAACAAAAACAACAACAAAAAATTGTCACAATTGGCTTTGTCATCTTCCAAATACTACAGACCTAGCAATGTAGTGACGTTTATTCAAGTAAATCAACAATAGAAAATCATATGTTTTCTATTAGTGTCAGTTACATTTAAATTTGCACAAGCACCTGCATATTTGTTATTTAAATTTATTTTCATCGGGATAAACATTAATTGCATTTATAGTAATTAAATGTGCTACAAATATACTACACAAATATATAATAAAAAAGATAAAATAATGATTTTTAAAACATTTTTATTATGTGATTTCGTATCACTGAGATATAAATTATTTTTAAAATATTTTTAAGTTTTGATGAGGTTAAAAAAAAGTATTAAGAAATAATAAAAATGCTCATTTAACAATTTTGAATTCATTGCATATTTTAAAATATTTTTTTTAATAATTAATTTGACGAGAAGTGTCTTTAATAAGATAAAATATACCAGACAATGAGAAAAAAAATATTGGAGAAGTAGTTTAACTACAGGTAGGGAAAAGTGGCCTGCAATGAAACGAGTGTGCCTTGGAACGTAAGATCTTTTAATATTTCCCGTATTTTGTTCTAAAGATGTGGAGAAAGAGGTCAGTAAAAACTCTATAGGTAAATTAAAGTGGTATATTTAAATTAAGTAAAAGTTATTAATTAATTAATTAATTTACTAATTAAATGTTATTATTAATAAACTAGCTTTCAAAATTTAGCTTCGAAATGTTTCGCTTTTGCTAATTTTTTGCGATTCGAAACAATAGAATTAAAAAAATCAAATAGATTTTTGAAGCCAAAATCAAAATTTTTTGAATATTGCACACGTTTCAAGGCACTCCTGAAAAGTATATCTTGAAACAAATATGAAAAATTCGATAAACTAATTTTTAGCAGTGAAATACATCTTTGCATTATCTTATCAACATAACAATAAAAAAATATAAAACTTTAGGTTTTTTTATATTTTTAAATAAGTTTTACAAAAAGTTCCATCGCAAAGACAAAAAATAGATTTTTATCAAATAATTATTTGTCCACTCTGGATAACAACTTTCTAATAAAAATTCTTTATGATTAAAGTCAAGATGTTAATTATTTGGTCGTTTTTTAAATTACTTAATTCTCTTAAAATACTCAGAAGAAACTAAATTAAATAAAAAAAAACTAAAAAAATTAATTAGAATTAAAAAAATAAAAATTAAAAAAAAAAAAAAAAAAAAAAAAAAATTATCTCCCCGGCCAGGAATCGATCTCGCAAAATTCTGTTTGCAAATCCAACTACTCACCACCTCAACCTCCATATAAAAAAAAAAGAATATATGAACTTATGAAAAAGTACTGCTTAGGATGTTATTAGTTTAGATACCAATTAATTTATATTGTGATGCACATGCTGTTTAAAATAACTTTAAGTTATCATCTTTAGCAGTTGTTAACAATAACTTCTATTAAAGTAAAAAATGTGCGTATGCTAATGCTTTGGAAGTCAAGTTAAAGAGGTTCTCAAAGCACTACTTCCACATTATTTTGCTGGGTAATATTTTGTTGGTGTTTCATAACTAGAATTACATATAGAGCAATTCCATATGAAAGCGATCACCTTTTGGACGACCCCTCTCCGATTTTAAAATAAATAGTCTCAATCGATTGCACAGCAAAAAATAATGTACCTACATATATTTTTTTTTTATAGTGACTGGTTTAGTGGTGGTGTGCACCACTGTCATGTGACAAAATTGAAGAATTCTTCATAAGGGACCTCATTGAAAGTTGTTTTAAAAAAAACTACTAAAGCGATCGCAACGAGTGATAGCTCGTTGGAAAGGTATTGAATCAGGCTTTAATTGAAAAAGCGATCGCAACGAGTGATAGCTCGTTGGAAAGGTATTGAATCAGGCTTTAATTGAAAAATAAAATTTTCCTAATTTTTCTTGTTAAATAATTAAAAATAATTCAATTATAAAAAATATAAAAACAATGAGAACAAGGTGGTCTCTTAAATGCTCTTCTCCTGTCCAAACAAGGAGTCGGGGCCCATTTTTTTATTGCTGATTCTTAAAGCAAAAATTATGAGGAATCTAAAAAAAATAAAATTAGCCGGAAAATTTAGGAGCTTCTGTGGAAAATCGGAAAATTTAATTTTCATGGGAAAATTTAATTTTCATGGGAAAAAAGGTAAATTTCTGAGAAAAATTAGGAAAATTTTATTTTTCAATTAAAGCCTGATTCAATACCTTTCCAACGAGCTATCACTCGTTGCGATCGCTTTAGTAGTTTTTTTTTTAAAACAACTTTCAATGAGGTCCCTTATGAAGAATTCTTCAATTTTGTCACATGACAGTGGTGCACACCACCACTAAACCAGTCACTATAAAAAAAAAAAAAAATATGTAGGTACATTATTTTTTGCTGGGCAATCGATTGAGACTATTTATTTTAAAATCGGAGAGGGGTCGTCCAAAAATTTGCCAATTTTGATCGTTTTCATATGGAATTGCTCTATAACGGTAAACAAATAAAGAAAAATTAAGGAATTATTTTTGTTTTTTATGCAATTTTAATCAATTTTCAATAAAAAGGCGCGTGGTTCATGTCTAAGTGATTTTGAAAAGGAACAAATTTTAGCCTATTTAAAAAGTGGCTTACGTTTTCGTGAAAGAAAACTATACCTTCACAGTGGTTGTCACAAATTTTGCAAATAAACCGAGTGCTTATGGTAAAAATAAAATAGGCAAACCGAAAAAAAGCGTTCTGATCGTGACTCTATGTGTGTAAATGAAAAAAAAATACACACATTACGTGTAAGTTGGTCAACAAAAAGTGTGTAAATGTACTATGCAAGTGCGTACAAATGTAATTAAATTTAGAAATAAATGAATAATTTTACTGAATTTTTGAGTAAAAAAACACGCAGAGAATTCATTCTCAATTTAGCTCATTCGATTGAATTATTGAATTCAATCATTGGGAATTCAATCGTTGGGAAGTCAATTGTTGGGAATTCAATCATTGCGAATTCAATAATTTTGAATTCAATCTATTTTTTACTCAATCGATTTACAATTTGCTGAAATCGGCGAAACTGTAAAACACCGCCAGAATTGAAAAAAAAACACTAAAATTGAAAAAAAAAACACTAAAATTGAAAAAAAATATCGTTAAAATGAAAAAAAATTCCCAAAAATTTAAAACAATCTCCAAAATTGAAAAAAAAAAACGACAAAAATGTAAAAAATCACTTAAATTGAAAAAATCGACAAAATTTCCAAAATTAAAAAAAAATCACTAAAGTTTGCCAAAATTGAAAAATCACCAAAAACTAAAAAAATCGCCAAAAATAAAAATATCGCCAAAAATGAAAAAAAATTGCTAAAAGTGAAAACATCGCCAAATGAAAAAAACTTCAAAATTTAAAAACGGCAAAAGTAAAAAATCGCTAAAATAAAAAAAAAATCACCATAATTGTTTAAAAAAAAAAAATAGCTCAAATTGGAAAAAGTTGTTTGTGTCATTTATTTATCTCTGTTAGTTTTTGAAACATAGGCGATGTTTCAAATAAATACTCTTTTTTATCTGCTATGCTTACTTTTCGAGAAAAGCGCGATTTACGAATCCAGCCAATCAAATCGAAATTTAGGATCGTTGTAGGGGTAATGGGGTTGAGTTCTGAACAATGGTTCAACAATTTTTCCTCCAGCTACTGGACAATTTTTTGCACCGGTGTTCAAAACTCAACCCCAATACCCGTTCTAAATTTCTTAGATCGCGTTTTTCTCAAAAGCAAAGCATCGCAAAGCAAAAAGAGAATTTATTTGGAGCATCGCCTGTATTTCGAAAACTAATAATGATACATTTACAACTATTTTAAGTTTCTCGGCAATATTTTTCGTTTTTTTCAATTTAAGCTGTCTTTCCAATTTGAACATTTTTTCATTTTTGGCCATTTTTTTCTTTTGGAATTTTTTATTTTAAATTTTAAAATTTTTTTCATTTTTAGCTATTTTTCTAATTTTTGCCGATTTTTAATTTAAACGATTTTTTTTTAAATTTTTGCAGATTTTCTTTTAATTTTAAGGACTTTTCTAATTTTTTTGCGATTTTTTTAAATATTGGCGATTTTTTTAATTTTTGGCGATTTTCTTTAAATGTTAGCTTTTTTCAAAATTGGAGATTTTTTTTTAATTTTAGCGATTTTTTTATATTAATTTTAACATTTTTTTTTTAAAAGATTTTTTAAATTTTAGCGATTTTTGGCGATTTTTTCAATTTTGGCTATTTTTCAATATTGGCAATATTTTTAAATCGATTGAGTAAAAACCAACTGAATAAATCGAATGAAGAATTTTATTATTTAAAGCTCTGTACATATGTATATTATATTTTGAAAATATTTTTCCACAATTAGGCTGCAAACACTTGGAAATAAACTATAAAATAAACACCCCAGGAAAACTTGCTATTACCATAGAATGGGAAATGGAAGAAGAAAACAAGAATCAGAAGTACTTATAGTTGAGGCCAAGAACACCTGATTTTAACATGGGGGTGTCATAGGAGGCAAGGCCTTGCCTTGTGCTTACATATAGGGACAAAAATAAGACGTTACAAAATATGTAGTGAAATCACCAGTTACACATAAGTACTTATTTCATTTCTTATTTGTAGCATCAAAAGTAATGCTTAAAGCCATTATATGACGTATTACTTGTAAGGATGTTAATAAGTAGTTATTTATAGGTGCAAAAATAAGTACGTATTAACATGTACCTAAATAAGAAGGTATTAATAGACAATAAAATAACTAGTTATTAATAAGGACAATTATAACTAGTTATTAATAGGTCCTAAAATAACTACTGATTTTAGTCATTACAAGGAAGGACTATAATAACTGCTTACCAGGAAGAAGTGTAATAAGTGGTGAACAGCGATTAATATTTTCTCAAGAAAAAAATTAAAAGACTTTGTTTATTATTTTCTAATAACAATTATTAAACATAAAAAGAACAAAAAAATTCACTATAAAAAACTAAAAATCTTATCAACTAGTACACCCAAAAAAAAGTTTGTAATATTAGCAACTCGTTTGCTGGGAGGCCAACAAATTTTTAATAAATTTTCAAATGATAAAGTTTTACTTAAAAATCCAGTTTACGGACTGCGGTATAGAAAAGGAGTTCCAAAGTCAATTTTGTTACCAAAAGGCTATTTTAGTACAAATATTCCAGACAACATTTGTCTTATGAAGGATAAAACTTTTTTACAAATCACTAAAATCCTAAGTGAGAAAGAATTTCTAGCAAAAAGGTTTCAAACTTACGAAGTTTTTTCAACGATCCCATGGATTCATTGGATTTAAATATTGCTTTGGTTGACGAACATGATGGCTCAGAAGAACAATTATTTAAAATAGAAAACATTCTGGCTAAAGTGCTTAAAATGTCGTACAATAATGAATATATATTGATTCCGGAAATTCATTCCATTCATGAAAAATTAAACGTACGTAATATATAATACATATTTTCAAAAGCCAATTTCTTTTTTAATAAAAGTTTTTTTTTTTTTCATATTTTAGACAACAAATTTTTAAATCTTCAAAGGAAAATACTCGGTTATTCTTCGAAAACAAGAAAATTATTACCAAAAACTCTTAATGTATTAATAAATAAAATTTAATAATTTCTACTTAATATCAATTATCTTAATTTTGTTATTTACTAAATAAGCCTTTGTTTTGTGAGAGTCGTTTATGTATAACTATATATTTGTTTGCTTAAATAAATTGCATTTAAATTATTAATTATGATATATTATGAATCTTTATTAATATACCTTACAAAAAAGTAGTTACTTATTACCTTACAAGTACCTTATTTCTTTGGCCCTTCCTAATAAGCAGGTATATAACACAATATTAGTAAGACATAATTGTTTAGCTTCCAAAATAAGTAGTGATGTATGTTCATATCAGTAAGGTATTATTTCAGACCTTCAAAATAACAACAAATGTAATGGATATTCATTACTACGAAAGGTCTGAAATAAGTGATAATAAGTAACTTATTATTTTTGCTATTCCAAATAAGCAGATATTTAACACAATATTAGTAAGGCGTTGTTTTTTATCTTACAAATAAGCAGTTACATATATTCATATTAGTAAGGTATTATTTCGGACCTTCAAAATAACAAAAACTGGAATGGATAGTCATTACTTTGGAAGGTCTGAAATAAGTCCTACCCATTACCAAAGTTTTGCTGGGACTATCAGAAATACTACAGTTATACTTTTTTTTTCATTCAAATTCTCAATAAATTAATTTTTTTAGATTTTTTTGGCTTTTTTTTTAATTTGTTTCATTTTTTTCAATTTAAAAATGTCAAAATATTATTATATTTACAAACTTTCTGCTTAAAAATTTTATTTAACAAAATAATACTACTTTTAGGCATAATGTGTTTAATTGTAAACACATAATTGGTAAAAATACTGTAAGTGGGTATTATTGTATACAAAAGTGTGCGCAAAATAGTTTCACGCATTTTTATATATAAATTTGCCGAATTTGGGTAATAATACATGAAACTTTACTCGTTTTATAGTAGTAAATTTACAATCATTTTTAAGAGATGCATCTCTTAAAGGATTCCCAACCCAATAAACCCCAAATCTTCGTCAAATTGAACATTTACAATACAACACATACAACACTCATACTCAGGCAAATAAGTTAGTAGAAAAATCTGTAAAAGGTTGTCATTTGCACTTTACCATTTTTGTATTAATTTTTAGTACAATATATTTTTTTAATTAACAATTTCTGCTATTCTCCTCATTTTATAAATTACTGAATTTTTTACTAATTTTTGTAGCTGATGCAGCAAAACATTTTACTAATTTAAATAAATGTGCAGCATTCGCAAGTAAATTCGCGATTTTCTTAGTTTTTACTATAGTTGACCATTTTTGCACAATTTATCATCCCATTTCGCAATCGATGAAAGCATTCTTGTGCATAATAAAAAAGACAAATAAGACAAAAGTTTTATAAAAATTGAAGACAATTATCTTACTTTTCATAATCTTTGTGGAATGAATTTCATTCAAGGTAAATCAGCTATATTACAGTTCACGTTTATTCTGTTATACGTATGTCCGTAATTTCAAGCAATAGATACCTACCGGTGCTTAGATACCTACCCGATTTTGTTCGTGTACACGGTAGGTATCTAAGCACCAGTAGGTATATATTGCTTGAAATTACGGCCATTATTAGGGCAACCAAAAATAAGCGAGCTTTTTTTAGCTTATTCTATGATATTTGCTTTTTTCTTTAAAAATTAAGCTTATTTCAGCTTTTTACTTTTAAAATAGGGCTTTTTCTTGCAATCGATATTTTTAAGTTTTTTTTTTCTTTAATTGAAAGTTGGAAATTTAAGCACAAGAAAAACAATATCTCTATTGCAACTTTGTTTGACTGATATAGAATTAAAAATATTTAGATGACTTCGATTAATTTACAAAAATCTATTTTTTTTATTTATTTAAACAAAATCTAGACCATTGAAAAGGTCTCTAAGTATCAACTGCAGTTCCGAATTTTCGTTTAAATTTAGAAACCATTGATTAAAAGTTTCATTTTATACGTTGTATTACACTGTGTGTAATTTTTTAAGTCATGGCAAAATAACCATATACGGACACCACTACGTGATAAAAGACTAAAAAAAAAGACCAGTGTCTCCCAATTTTTCAAAAAGTCATATCCTCTTTTGTTTATGGGCCGCCAAAGATTTGGGGCCTCGGTATCATTTTCGCAAAAAAGTGATCATTTTCTCAGGCTCATATCTTGCAAACCGTTCAGAATTTCTAGAAATTTGTTTATTGAGATCTTAGGTAAATTTTTGTAGTTGATTGTTTCCTTGAATTTTGAACGGTTTGCTACCTATGGACCTGAACACGGGAAAAAAAGGTAAAAAAAATCGATTTTTTTTAAGTTTTTTGCGATTTTGATCTGGGAGGTGAAGTTTTTTTGATTTTATATGTTCGCAATTTTTGTTCTTTATGACAAGAACTACAACTTTGCCATAGAGAGTAAATCGAAATTCTGAACGGTTTGCAAGATATGAGCCTGAGAAAATGATAAGATCATAAGAATTTGCAAAAAATTCCGCAAATTCTCAAAATAGCTAAATTACCAGTAATAACAGCAACATTTTCCGATGCCATTACAAACTTTTTTTTCTTACTGTGAAAACCCTTAATAATTCATTAGATTTTATTTTGCCTGCAATAATTTTATAATGTTTTATTTACTTTTTAATAATCACTAAATTACAGCAATTTTGTAGTTTTTTTTTTTTTTAAATATAAATAGTTGTAATCATATTAAAGCCATTAAGTTATTGGTCAAATATTAACTGTAATTTAATTTTTAAATATTTTATTGTTAGATCGAGTTTGTCATTGGAATTCGTATGTTATTTTTCCATAGTATAATTTATTGTTCGAACTTTTTTGTACCTTTTTCCGTTCATCAAAAATTTAATTGCGAACTTAAATCACGCGTCAACTTATCACAAAAAAATATTTGCAGTGTTTGCTGTAAAATTAAGTTTTTTTTTTCTACAAATATTTTTGTTACTATTAAGGCCCAAATAAAGAGAATGTTTATGTATATGAGGTAATAAAAGTACACTCAAAAAAAAAAAAAGTTAGTAGAGAAAATGTTCAATCCAACATTACTATTTTTGTACTAATTTTTAGTACAAGTTTTTATTTCAGTAACAGATATTCCAAAACTTAAAATTTTTTTTCTGATTTTTAGCAAATTAATTTTAAACTGCAGTTTACTGAAATTTTACTAAAATTTAGTAGCGGCTACTAATTTAATTTTACTGCAGTTCAGCAGACATGTGTTGCTAAATTTAGCAAAAAATACCACAAGGCTCAAAATAGTTAAATTTCCCGCAATAACAGCAACATTTTCAGTAGCCATTACAGAATTTGTTTCTTAGTGTATGTACCTTAAGGTCATCCAAAATAAAAGTTGGAATTCACGAATTCTACAACCCTTAAAATATGCAATCGTGGGTATAAGGCAATTGCTAAATGTAATGCTTTAATAGTAAAATGCATTAGAATCGTTGTAAACACTCTTGTAGGTTATAAATATTTATATAAAACATGTAAAAAACATTTGATTTTGCTGGATAAGTTTCTTATTTTAATGAATTTTCTTCTCACAGTTTGATTTACAACTCTTCGAAATCTGTCGTTCTTTCTTTAGAATTGTTTTTGTAAACAAAGGACTTGTTTTGTTATCTTTTCATATTTCTTTGAATGTCAGACTGCGTTTACATGTTAAAATATTTATTTTTTCCTTAGGTCTCAAAAAGTGTGCAGAGTGCATTTTTGTATTTATTTTCAACTTTGCGCTAACTATTTTCAAAAATGTATATGTATGTGTGTATATTCCAACAGGCTCCGTTTTGGTTCCTTTTTTGTTTGTTTGACACATAAAGCAATGTTCTTTGACCGTTTGGCGTTTAGTCGCTGCTCAAAGTTGGGGTTGTTTGACAAATGTGTAAGAAATTAAATTAAATTATTAAATAAAAAAATAATTATTATCAAATCTTCTTTAAATAGTATTGCACAAAAGCTAATTCTTTTCGCGGCAAGAATAGCCAAATTGAAAAATGTCCTTAATTTGCGAATATCTCATAAAACCCATAATTAATTTTTATGAAATTTATTTTGCAATTAACTTAAAGTATTACTTACAACATATAAAAATTTCAAGTTGGGAATTAGAGGCGATCAAATATAAACGGAATTTTTCTGAAAGTATATGCGAGAATCGTGCGCAAAGAATGCGAAGACAGTTCCAAGGTCATGGTATCGGTTTTTTGGGATACGCGTGGGATAATTTTTATTGATTATCTTCAAAGGGGAAAACAGTCAACGGCTAATATTATAATAACTTATTGCAGCGTATAAGTGATGAAATTAATGAAAAAGGCCTCATTTGGCTAAAAAGAAAGTGTTGTTTTTATTAACACAATGCACCAGTTTACACAACCGCTATAACGATCCCCAAAAGCAATGAATTAAAGTTGGAATTGCTTCATCACGCACCTTATTCGCCAGATTTTGCTTTCACGGAAAAAATGGCTGGGTGTTAAAAGATGTCCCAACAATGACGAAGTGGAGCCTGCGGTTGATAAAAATTTTAAGGAACTAGACGGTTCTTACTATAAACAGGGTATCGAAGTTATTGAATATCTCTGGGAAAAGTGTATCGAGCTAAAAGGCGATTATGTTGAGAAATAAGGAAAATTTTTCCCAAATTTGTTGTGTTTTCTTTGTTAGGTCGGCTAATTTTGGGACCGCCTTCGTATAACGAATTTTGAAAAAATACGTAAACGCCATATCAACTAGGAGAATGTTTATACCAATTTTGACTAAAATCAGAATGGGTAAAGTTGACAATGTCTTTTTTGTGCTCATTTTTTTTAAAATGTCCCAATATTTTTGTAGAATGTCCTCTTATGCACAGTGGGATATATCATAAAATGTTGGTAATATTCGATTGCAGTCAAATTTGGAACAGTCATAAGTCACGTAATATCGAGTTTAAGTTTTTAAAAATTTACATATTTGTGGTTTGCTAGTAGAGACTTACAAAAATGCAATATCTTGATCCACTCAAAAAGTAGAAATTAAAAAAACTAATCACATTTTTGCGATTTTTTTCCTAAAAGCACCAACAGTCTTTCATCTCCATATAGATATTTTATTTCTGAACATATAAAGTGTTCATACTATTTTGAAAAGTCTTTTTATTTTCTTTAAATAAAAGCAACAATTAGGAAATTCTACCTATTTATTAATGTGTTGCTTTCTTTAGAAAGGAGATAGTGGACAGATGAAAGGTGGTGAAGGATGAAGGGCTTCAAACATGGCAACACTGTAATTGCGCGAGATAAGTCTTAGAACAGTTGTTGCTCGCTACCTGATGTAGAGTTGGCGAATTTATTGAAGCTTTTTTGTGTCATAGCTCTGATTCATTATTTTACTTCGTTGAGGTTAAGTGCTAAGAGAAAACTCATACATATTATTTTTCTAAATTGATGTTGTCGTCACCGGGAATCGAACCCGGGACCATCTGCTACCATCTGCCAACGCGCTAACCATTACACCACAACGCCCACATTAATCCCCGTTAACATTATCACACTTGTTTTAATACTTTACTTCACACAAGTATAATAAAAAGTGTGATGAAACTCTCGTCTGTGTCTGTCAAAAAAGTATAAAAGAAAAATAGTTTGATTGTTCAGGCTATTACATTACATTTAAAAATAAATTTTTTCCTCCAATTATTAATTTTTTCCACAATTTGTGTATAACACAACACTTGTGTTGTGTTATACACAATAAAGTTAGGGTAAGTTAGCGATTTTCTGGGAAAGTAATATTTTTATCTGAGTAGTTATGATTACACCCAACACAAAATTATTTTATATTTTTTTAATTTTGAAGAAAAAAAATTTTTAATTTTTTTTTAAATTATGCCCATTTTTTCAAGGGGCCCGATTTTCAAGGGCGATGCGGGACATCTTCCCGTTATTCTTGAACTCTAATTTTTTGCGTGGCGTGTTTTGACACCCTAACAAATATTTTAAGAGGGGGGTACAGTCAAAATCTCATTTTTATTTTTCGCCCATACAACGAAAGACCACCCTAGTGTACACTACCTTCTCCAAATAGGAAGACAGCTTATTACAGAACTAAAATAAGTGCAAAGTTTGAGGGCACTGGCACTTCTGGATCCGGAAATATGTGGTCTTGAAAATCGTAAAAAATGTCAAAATTTACAAAGTTTTACTTAATTGTAATTTTCTTAAAAAGTATTATAGGTAGGCAACTCATCAAGGTCGCATTTGAAATGTTATTAAATTAATTTGATATACAACATGATTTTTCTTTTTTGGAACGGTCAAAGGTCACATCTTTTGACCTATAATTCGGGAGGTTATATCTTTAAAAACGATATTTCCAGAAGCGTCAGCGAACTTAAATTTTGGATTTTTCTTAGTTCTCTGATACACTTTATTCCTGCCCAAATTCAGCAAATTTGGAAACAGTGATGTAAAAAACAGCCATATTTTAAGTTGGGTTGAGATGGTTCAACCCACCTACATTAAAATGTCGCGTAAATAAATATCCAGGGTTGTCATTCTATACATTTTCATAATAACGGTGGTTGGCTGGCTGTCACAGTTACATCATGAGCGAAATGAAAAGGCAGTAAAGGCATGTGTGTTCTTGTAAAACCGGTCTTGTTTCGGTATTTTACCGATTTGATTTTGAAATATCTTGAAACAAAATTAAAATAACGCAAAAATACAGAAACGCCGATTGTCACTATTGGAATCGTAGTTTTCAAATTTTCATATCGGCATTGAGAGGGGCATGCTAGACAACTGGCATTATAATGAAAAGGTAGTGTTTGCCAACCATGTAAATGTAAATATACAAAAAAATAAATAAATAAAAACTACGTTTAAAAATAAAAACTACGTTTTAATTCAAGGTATTACATTTCAGTTCTTTGAAAAAAAAAAATCGAATTGTGGTAAATTTAAATGTTGTTTTCTTTTCAATTTTGGTGTTTACGATCGTCAAAGTTGTGCAAACGCGAGCCAATGCACACCCGATTAAAAAAAATTGATATGGAGCTTTATGTAGTCATATCAATTTGTATGTGACGCTATATGTAATATTATTAAATTTCATCCGAATTATGGGACCATATAATTTGTATATGTTTGTATGGGCTTGGATCTAATCTGATGCAATTAGATAAATGTCCAGTACAATTTTATAAAAATTATGAGCCGATAGAATTGTATTAGATTCTATTAGTTTTGTATCTAATTGTATCAGTTTATATCTAAACTTAAACAAATAGATATAATTATATAAAAACCAGACACTATTGTATCCGGATTTTGACCTGATATAATTGTATTTAATTTTATGTAAACTGATACATCTAAATATAATTAGATCCGAGTTTTAGTCTGGAAAAATGTTACATTTTTTATATGATTGTATGAAAATATACACAATTTCATACAAATATCTGATCATAATATCATATCCGTTAAGCCCGTAAAAATATTAAAAAATATATTACTTTTTTGCAGTTTTCAAAAAAATTACGGCATAAATCTTTTTAATGCTTTAATGAACATTAAGGTGTCCCGAAAATTTACAATTTTACATAATAGTGCGCAAACGATGAGGTATTATCCAGTAGATTATGGGGAATAAAATCGAGAATACTTATAGTTCGCTGCTCGTATTTTTTGGATTTTTGTGCAAAATTGGGCTCAAGTTGGATTATGCTGAGCATATTTTTGAAAATATATTTATAAAATTTCTACAATATCTTTCTTTCAATTTAAAACAAATAATAAATAAAATTACTTGTTTCAAGCTAAATGAAGCTGTGGTGGACCAAAATAACTCTATGGCAATTCTATAAATATTTTTCCCATAATCTGCTCAGCATTGTCAAACTTTTAAAATCGTTTTTGTCCAAAAATTTTAAAAATACATTACGACAATAAGTATGTACCCTGAAAAAATTTTTTTTTGGTTTGATCCATAAACAGATCAATAATGCCTATCGTTTGAGTACATGACGAAATTCGCAAATTTTTTAATTCGGGACAGGCTTATATATATATATATATATATATATATATATATATATATATATATATATATATATATATATATATATATATAGTTTTATACAAAAGGAGATCTAAATTTTGCTGGTATGGAACGATATATAAGTATAAATATTTCAAGATATCGTGTTTTCCAAAATGAAATAAATTTATTTTTGCATACTACACTATATGTTATTATATATAATTTTAATTTGTATTATATCTTATTATACATAATTAGATTAACCATATATAATATATATACGATTATATATTGTTCGATATGTAATAAGATGTAATTATATTTGTCATCGTATTAAAATATTTAGAGGAAAAAGTTTTTGTATATAAACATACAGACACATATGTATTCACATATAATATCATGCAATAACATATACATATATTTATATAAAATAATACAATATTATATGTAAACTTTTTTACTTGGGCATTAGAGCGGCATTTTTTTTGCAACATAAGATTTTTATCAATTATTGTTGCGATTATTGTAGAACTAGGTTTTTTCTATTTCTGAAAGTTAGATGGTGCGAATTTGAGAAAAATCGAATAGCATTAACCCGTAGCTCCCCGCGTTGGAAATGTTCGATTTTTGAAATTTTTTCTTAAACTGTTTTTATAAAAATATATCTTGCGACACATCATTTTTAATTAATTTTGGCATGCTTACTAGGGTATTTAATTAATCGGGTTTCTAGTTTAATCGGTTAATCGAGCAAATAATTAATCGGGATTGAGATTTAATCGCTTAATAATCGGTTAATTAAGAATTATTCTGTTAACCGAATAATTCAAATTTGAATAAATAGAATGGTTAATAATAAAAAAAACACTTATTTATTGTTTTGATTTTAAATTGGAGAAAATTCTTTCGCTGATTGTGGATGTTGGGGAAATCGAAAGTAGAGCATGATAAAGAATGTCCAACTTCTCAGTTCTTTTCTTTGTTTTTTCTAAACATATAAAATCCTCCATTAAGCCATTAAAGTCCTTTTTAGAATTTTTTATATTTTTAATATTATTAATAGTATCATTTAATTCTGATAAAAGATTATTGTCATTAAAATGAGAAGTTTCTTCTATTATCATGTCGTCATCCGAGTCATGATAAAGTTCATCATTAAACATTCTAGACAAAAGTTGATTTCCAAACTCCTTAGTTTCAGTTTTTGAACTATATTTTAAAAAAGTATTGCTAGAAGGCAATGTTCAGGAATAAGGAATAAAATAAGCGTATTTAAAACTTGAACTCGTCTATCATTTAGTCTGTACTTTAAGCTTTCAATTAGATCATTTGCAATAGAATTGTTGGCCTTCTCCAAATTATTAATTAAAAATTTAATAGTTACTTCAAATTCAATTAGAGAAGCAGAATCCTTACTTAGCTCTTTTATAGCGACGTCCAAAGGCTTTAAGGTTTTAGATAAGTTTTCCAAAACTTTTATTTCTAAATTAGAAAAAGGAATCAAATCGAAATCGGCTAGAGCATGGTTTACACATTTGTATATTCGAAGGAAGTTGTCTATCATATTTGACAACGGTGACCAGCGATGTTTAACAATATGTATAAGTCGAATTATTTTCTTGCAACTTTATATAATCCTGTAATTTTTGCTGTTTTTCATTCGATTTACTAAAAAGTTTACAGCACTTACGTACGTGATTAATGGCATTGTATAATTCTCCTTTAAGTTCAAAATCATTTTCTACTTCAAAATCTACATTGTCACCATCATCATTGTCTCCAACACCACCATCACTGCAATCATCTTCACTTTCTTCTTCACTTTCATATTGCTGAATTTCATTTTAAATATTTAAAATATAAAATAAAATAGTCATATATAAAAAATACATAAAAATACAAAAAAAAAGGTATATTTCGATTAATCGGTTAATCGACACAAATTAATCGGTTTATTTGTTATTTGAAAATCGTCAATTTTAAATTATTCGAACAGTTAGCCGACAAAAATTAATCGGTTAACCGATTAACGGTTAACCGATTGAATTCCCTAATGCTTACTAAGCACGAATATTTAAACAGTTTTTTGATTTTTACTAAAAATTGGTTTTTTTTAATTTTTTTTACCTACAAATATCACGGAAAACCAGCAAATTTTCATAGTCAAATTGTTATGATTTTCAATTTTATACACATTTATATTTAAGGAAGTTTAAAAAAAATCGAATTACTTAACCCTTGGCGACCTGCCCAAAATCCTCCGATATGTGCATAAAAAATTAAAATTCATTTTAAAAAAATATATTTTGTGATATATGATCTGTATTTTCAGACATAATTATGATGAAATAAAAGCATGTTTTATGTAGGATTTAAGTGCAAAAAACAAAAACTTCGAAGATAATTTTTAAAAAATTTCTAGAATAGAAAAAATATGACATTTTTAGTGAAAATCAAATTCCAATATCTCGAAAACCAATAGTCCGATTTCAAATATTTCAAAATATTCGTGTTCAGCATGCCAAAATTAATAAGAAATGATGTGTCGCAAGACAAAAAGACGAAACAAGGTGCCCATGTAGAAATTTATTAATTTACTTTAAGTTGAGAAAAAGTGACGTTTTTGTTTTGAAATCTATAACATTCTTCTCCAAATTTAAATATCAACTCGAAAATTTTCGTTGAAAATATCTATTGAAATTATTTTAAATGGACATCACAATTTTAAACATCAAAGTCCATAAATTTTAGTTTGACATAAAAATTTTGATTGTTAAGTATATAAAATTTAAATTTAAATTGTGTTTTTTTTTTTTTTTAACATGTATATATTGTTTATTGAATCTTTCTTTTTTAGAAAATGACAATAAGTATTAAAATCTTAAAAACTAAATATATATTATGGTCCTATTGCCATTGCAATAGTAACTCATAATGAGCAGGTGGATTGCTAGGTTTGAACAATAGCCAAGGTATCGATCCTTTTTAGACGCCTGTGGCCTCTATAAGAGAGTAGATCCTGAGCTAGAGGATTAGGGTGAGATGCTAACTTCCGCACGTAATTGGAGCAGAATTTCTTGATTTCATCGCGGACTGTGGGTATATTAAGATCCTTGTGGATGTTGTCGTTGCGAATAAACCATGGGTCGCCAGTTATCAGTCGCAATATTTTGGATTGTCTTCTTTGCAATTTTTCTATGTTTGATGTTGAAGCTGTTCCCCAGAGTTGGATTCCATATGTCCAAATTGGCTTGAGTATAGCTTTATAGTCTAGATTTAGAGTAGAGTGCGAATTTAACAGCCAAAGAAGTTGAGCTGTTTTAAGTTTCATTTGGATTGATTTAGATTCGATATGGTGGGACCAGGTGAGACGTCTGTCGAGGTGAACTCCGAGATATTTAATGTGCGACTGCTCAGACACGTGAGTGCCGTTAATTGTGAGGTGAGGGCAGGTCCCCCTTCTAAGAGTAAATGTTACGTGTGCACATTTCGACGGATTTACTTTTATTTTCCAGTAGTTACGCAATTTTTCCACATCATATATATGAGTTTGTAAAGTTTGTGAAGCAGTTGTAGGATTTTTATTAATGCTCACGAAAGCTGTGTCATCTGCAAAAGTTGACGTTTGGATGAGGGAGTTTGTTGGCATGTCTGAAGTGTATAGGATATACATTAGAGGTCCTAGTATACTGCCCTGGGGGACGCCAGCAGAGATGCTTCTAGGACTTGTGATAAATTCTTTGGAATTAACTACAAAAGTTCTATCCGTTAGATAATTTCTAAGTAATTTATGACAATTTTGAGGTAACAATGAGACAATTTTGTATAATAAACCTTTGTGCCACACTTTATCGAATGCTTGGGAAATATCGATAAACAATGCAGAACAATATAGTTTTTCTTCAAAAGCCTTCCTAATAAGAGTTACTATACGATGTACTTGCTCTATAGTATTATGATCTTTTCGAAATCCAAACTGATGAGCGGGAATAATTTGATGTTCGTTCAGAAATGGCGTAAGCGTTTTTAAAAAGAGTTTTTCAAATAATTTAGATATTATAGAGAGAAGACTTATTGGCCTATACGAGGAGACTTGACTGACATCTTTACCAGGCTTGGCGATCATTATAATTTCGGATATTTTCCAAGAGGAAGGGTAAAAGCCAATGCGGAGAATGGCATTAAAAATAAAAAGTAATTGTCTTAGAGCAACATTGGGCAGTTCGCAAATCATTTTTGATGTAATTTTATCTTTACCAGGTGATTTTTTTGTGTTAAGGGATTTAACAGCTTTCGTTAAGTTACAAAATCGAAGTTTCATTGGAGACTCAACAAAATTATTTATTTGAGGAATAATGACATCAGAGTCAGTAATGTTGGGAGTGAATACGTTTTGTAAATGATCGGCAAAAACATTTGCTTTTTCATTTGGACTTCTGGCCCAATTACCATCGGTAAGTCGAATGGTTGATTCGTACATTATAGGTCTCTTCATTTTTTTGGTGGCTTTCCATAGACTGTAGTCTGACTTTTCTAAAGGGTCAAGGTTTTGTAGGTATTTTTTAGACTGGATTCTTTGCTTTCCTTAAGAGCATTTTGGAGTGCTTTTTGGCATTGTTTTAATTGATATTTTATTGCCGGAGACCGGTGTAATTGCCATAAACGTCTAAGATTCCTCTTCTGCTTCACCATTTCTTGAATATTTTTGGAAAAATTCGGTTTTATATTAGTTATGCTGATGACGGGCGTCGATACTTGCGCCGCGTTATAAATTGTTTCCGTAAATAAGTTTATTGCCATTTCTATTTCTGCTTCACTTTTCAATGAAATATTTAAATTTGTATGTGAACTTACATATTTTTTATATTTGAGCCAATTTGTAGATTTGTTTGTTAAATAGTTGGACTCTATAACAGGTTGATGCTGATATAGAGTCAACACCGAAGGCGAATGGTCTGACGATAGGTCAGTAGATGAGATTATATTTACGTACGCGCGATTGATATTTTTCGTGACAACAAAGTCTATTATATCAGGGATCTTATTTAGATCAGATGGCCAGTGAGTTGGTTGACCACCTGAGATAACATCTAGCTTGCATGATGCTATGGATTTTAGAAGTTGTCTTCCTTTGGTGTTATTAAGGCGCGAGCCCCATTGGGTATGTTTTGCGTTGTAGTCACCTGCTGCAATAAACTTATTGCCTAGAGTTTGAAAATAGTGTGTGAACTGATGTTCTGATATATTGTGCTTAGGGGGACAATAAACGGAAGAAATGGTAATATTTTCTGCTACGAAACTGATGGATGTTGCTTGTATATGCTCTGTTTTATATTCGTCTTTTGAAAATGATTGAGTTTGCTGTTTACAATTATTGCTGAACCACCACATGCCTTTCCGCTAGGATGTTTTGTGTCGTAGACAAAATAGCCCTTAATTCTAAAGCCATTTTTTACTGTAAAGTGGGTTTCAGATATGAGCATTATGTCTATCTCTTGGGAATTTAAGAAATATTCAACTTCACTTTTGTGTTGGCTTAGGCCGTTAGCGTTCCAGAAACATATTTTTAACTGGTTCATTGTTTTCTAGTTAGAGCTTGTAGGAGCAATCCCTGGTTTCTTAGCAATTCTTGCATAAGAACTTGCATGTTGGAAATGAAACTATTCATTGTTTTTATTAGCGCTTCTATAGAAGCTTCTAAGTGCGAAATTTGGGGTGGAATATTGGAGTCATTTGCAGCTTGAGCGTACGAGATGTTTCTCTTGTTAGTAGTTTGAGGGTGAGATAAATAATTATGGCCATTGAAATGAGAATTATTTGGAGCGGAAGATATATTTTGTGATTTACTGCCCCTATTATTTTGGGTTAAGATGTTTGAGTTTGATTGCTGATAAGATGGTTTGATTGGAGCTTTTTCCTTAAGGTGGACACCACAATTGCCACATTTGATTAACTTTGAGTCGTTTTTGGGGTTTTGACATTCAGAGGTTTTATGTATGTCCCCGCATATAACACAGACTGACGGGAGCCTACAATATCCTTTGGTGTGACCGAATTCCTGACAATTTAGGCATTGAGGTGGGTATTTGCGTTTTCGAGGTTCCTCGACGGAAATCCTGCGATTTAAAAGATACCGCAGGTTATAAATAGGATGAGACTCATTTTTCTTAAGTTTTTTAGAGTCAAATGCAATTTCTACTCTGAAAAGTGGCTGAGGGATTTTGTTCCTGTTTTATTATTATTTAAATTGTGAACTTAACACTTTGACGACGATGGTTGATATATGTTCCATTTTTAGTTTTTGTCGTACTAGCTACACTTTGCAACCTATTTTTCCGAGTGTGATGTGTATCGGCAAAGAATATATGTAGCCTTCAGATCATACCAATATATTGGACCAATTTGCTCACTCAGACCCGAATAGGGTGGCCTCAAAGTTAAAATAAATAATTTTTTTTTTTTCATTATTTGTGGTATATATTTTCTCGGGCGCTATTGAACATAGGGGACCAAACTTACGGTTGGACATAGTGAAATATTTCAAGTTTTAAGAAACACTGAGATCGTTTGAATTGATTCATTCCATTTCCTGCAGGACACTGTTACAATATTCGACGTCAAAGATAAAAAAGAAAAGATTTTTGATCAGTTTTTTTTTTATTTTTTTGTTCGTATAGAAATTTAAGCAATTTTGTAAGATTTGATTTATAAAAAGTCTCATTTATAGATTTTTGTCTCCTGAATTTCAAATTTGGTCTCCATATTTTTCTATCCCTTCACCGTTTTAAAATATCGTATAAAATGTATATCGTAGCAACTGCGTTCAAAATTCGATTACGACTCAATCTACTTTAAAAATTACTATACATTCGTGTGTTATATGTAGGGTTTATGTCCAGTCAATGGAATTCCCGGGAATCCCGAACTTTTTTCAATACCGCAATTCTGGAAATTTTGTGCGGGATTTCCCGGATTTTTTTATTATTTCAGAGAACTAGTAATAAATATTAAAAATTTTTGATGTTTAAAATCTATTAAGTAAAAAAAAAACAAAAAGCATGTATTCTTGTTGTGTTTGTTAAGCTAATCAGACCTATGATTTGTTCTAATGTAAATAAAAATGCATTTATTTTACATGTTTTTCTCGACGTTTCGTCAATTATTTGTTGACTTTTTATATTATATATCTACCAAAGGTAGAGGGTGCACATAACAAACAAGTTTTCAATTTATTTTTGATCAATGGTGATAATCTTTAACTTCGAGCTCATATAGTAGTTCTCATTTAGTGAGAAAACTAGTTTTTATGAATGTTTGATGTTGTGCATGGGATTGTCACTTCTTTCAAAACGTGTTCTGATGATGGGAACCTAGAAAATTCCCGAAATCGACCTATCAACACATTCCTGAAAGTGGTCAATTAATAAATTTGAAAATAAAAACTCTATAGATTATTTGTTAGGACAATATTCCTAATAAAGATATATAGAGTATGGCCTCGAACTTGAATAATTTTCATTTTCATTGCACAATTAATAGTCGAAAAAAACACAATTTTTATTTTAATAAAAATGATATCAATCTTTAAATAAGGTAAGTTTCTAAAAATAGAACTGCTGTGTTGTTGGAGCTGTACTTCTGAGATTATGTATGCAAGAACAAAAACACCGTGTATTGAATAAAACTAGTTTTAATCACAACAAAACTCGACCTGACGATAGATCAGTGCGCTAAAGCGCTCTGTCTAACGTGTAGTGCATGTGGCATTAGAAATCAGTTTATCTATACCACGGTCAGTGATTGCGGAGAAAATTTCATATAGACGCAATCGAACAAATAAAAACATAACAAATATTACATTATTAAAAAAAAAAAAAACAACAGGGTCACTGACGAAGGTTCAATACCAGAAACTGCGCAGTCTGATTCAGAAAATTTAAAATTTACAATGTAGTTTTGATTTTTAGAAAATACACTCATTCTTATCTACCACGCCTTTCACATTTAAATATACATGTTTAGCTTTTTTTTCATAATTTCTTCGTTTAAAATCGTTTTAAACTTTAATGAACACATTTTAACAATTAAACCCCATACGCATAATCAGTCCCAGGAAAAAAATTACACATTCCAAAAAGAAGGTGATGCCCACACTCGCTTACATATCTCATTGCCAAATTTAGTAACTGCAATAACAAACTCATTCCAACGATAGAGTCAAAAATGCAAGTAGTATTGTAAGCATTTCTTTAAATTTAAACCAGAAAGCATGAACTCAATAACAAAGTAATTATTTACTTAAAAGAAAATAACAATGTTATTAACTTATATGTATAACTTTTTGTACTCAAGAAGTAATCATATACTTTTTCTTAATAAAAGGACGTTATTCGAAGTAGTTCCTAATTTTGAAAAAAGAAGTTATACAATTTTAAAGAATTTATCTCATATATTTTTTCAAACAAATTTTTATTTGCAGGAAAATAATACTAAAAACAGAAACTGCATGTTGCCCAAATTTTGTTAAAATATGGTTAGGTATAAATTAGGGAAGCGCACGTGAGCAGAAAATTGTGAGTGGAAGTTGAAATTATTGACGTTATCGTGAGTGAGTGTAAAAAAAGTTTTCGAGGGTGATTGTGCGTGAGTCATATTTTTGTTTTTCAATTTTTAATTGTTCTTTTTTTTTGAAAAATTTATATTTTCGTGGTTTATAGCTCCAAAATTATGACAAACCCATGTTATCATAACAATTCGATGTTTCACTTTTTAGGATTTTATTTCCGTATGAGTTTTGATCGTTATATTTGAATGACTTAGGAGAATCACGTGTAAGTAAAAGTTGAATTTACTCATGGAACTACTTCTTTTTTGTTTAAATGTAAGTACTTCTTATTTTTTCTAGTGAACTATTTATTTTATTTTATTTGTGTAAGTACTTCGTAGTTCTACAATGGAACTATTTCTTTATTAAAAAATGTATGTAGTTCTTAAAAACATAAAGTAAATGGTTCTTCGGTAAAAAAAATAATCAGTTCTAAAGAATCAATTATTTTAGTCTCACGCCCTGTTAAAAGAATCGAGTAGGTAATCTAGTAAGGAATGCGTTCTGCCCAAAATGCTTGATTACAAACCCGCTTACCTTTTTGGAAATTTTTTGCTGGGGTGTTATTATTAAATTTATATGAACTTTCTTATTAGAACAATTAATGTTTTTGTTTTTATAATTATTTTAATTTTTTATTAGAATTTAAGTTTTGTAATTGTAATTAATTTGAACTGTATTCATTGTAACTATTCCAATAATTCAGTGCTTTCATATAAGATGAATTCTTTGCACTGAATATTAAGAATTAATATTGTTAATTAATATCTTTTTATCGTTTCTCTACGATTGATTTTAATTTTTGACTTTATTCAAAAAATTTCCATCAGTTTTTAAAAAAACTCTCAAAATTATTTCTTATATATTTTTTTATTAAAAAAAAAAGCATAAACAAACAAAAGGCAATTCGCTGACCAACAAAAAGACCATTTCTCACAAAAAGACCATTTAAAATTAGCACGAATTTTTAGCACCTTGTTAACTTTCAAATGATACCCAGCAAAAGCTGTTCTGCCAATGAATGATTCACTCCAAATATCATTCTATGGAAGTTTTCTGCTTAAAGAACTTCTTTTAAAGTTATTTAGGCATAAAATATTCCTAGGAAGTTGTTTTGCAGCATAATAAGAATGAGTCCATCCTGTGACAAGCTAATGTTAAATTCATCGATGAAAATGCCAAATTAGAGGAGTGAAATTTGTTGCTGGGTATTTCCCTATAGGAAACGCTAAATGTACATATTTATCAATATTGACGATATGGTTTCTGTTTTTACTGGTTTAACTAGAAATCCATTATGTAAATATTTGAAATGTTGATCTTTTCAATCAAATAAATATTAATAAAATGGTGGTTTTATAACATATTAGTTATCATATTGATAATTAATGCATAATTTGTTATAAAAGTTTGGCTGTCAAAAGTTATTACGTTTTTTGGTTAAATGATGCTCATTGTACAGCAGACCAAATTTTTTATGAATGCATCCGCTTTTTTTGTAAACTGTTTCTGTTTACAATAATAAAAAATAATTATATTTTGCAAAATCATTGACACGCGGAATTAGGCTTTTTCGATAGAAACCCAAATTTACAAAAACATTTTGTGCAATCATTTTTTGTGTTCATGACACGGTTTAGAAGCGAGAAAGCATTAAAGTTAGAATTTCGTAAAATTAAAAAAAAAAAAAATTTTGAAATGAACACAATTTTCAAAAATCTTGAAAACATATTTGTGTTGACTAGAAACCGTTGATACTTAACACAAAGTAAGCCTTAAACTTTTCACAAGGGCTCTAATTTTGGTCCAAGGAAATACAAAATTTCAATAGCATACCTCTAAAGGAAATCATTTTAACTCGAAAACGTATGAACGAATTTTTATAAAATTTGACAGAAAGATTGCATATATTGCATATATTATGTATTAGCAAAACTTTTAAGTTTTATCAATATACATTGAAGTTAAGGTGCGTTTTCGCTTAATTTCGCGATATTCTAAAAGCGAAAATCGCCATATCGTATTAAGTAAAACAACAAAAAGGGTAATTTTTGGACTGTAGTTATATGTTGGTAAGAGGAATAATTTATGCCTAAACTTATTCATTTTAATGGATTAGTTTTTGAGATTCGCTCTAAACCTATTTCGGCCCATATCGCCTAAAATAGGTAATGAAAAAAATGTTGGTAGAAAAACATAATACAGCATAAATACATAATAATACTACAGAATGAATAGCGAAGTCGATATATCCATGTCCGTCTGTTGAAACGGCAAGTACTACGCCAATATAGAAGTTGGGTTGCTATTTTTCAGTCAGATTGTTTGTGGATATCGGGACAATTCTGGTATTGGAAATGAGCATAATCAGTTAACGGAAACAAAAGTTATGAGTGAGAATGTGGGAAGACCTCTAAATTTTTCTAGGCAAATTAATAAATTATTCTATTTTGTCATACTTATATTTGATGCTTGTATGTACCTAGGCATAAGCAACAATGTAATGTACACGTAAGTAAAGGGTTACCACCAGAGATGATAAAGTTCTTACTATAGTACTTGTTGTAACACTTTAACAGAAATAACAACAACAAAATACTTAACAATTAGGTAAATTTGTGCAAAACTCCTGTGATTTGTTTTACATGCATACCACGCTTTAAACGAAATAAATATATTACTTTTAGTAAATTTTATAAAAGTATAGTTAGTCATCGGTCTGAAAATATATCATCAGTCGGACACTGTTAGTAAGTTAATATTTAGAATACTTTAAAAATCTTTCAGTTAACTTCAAACAATTTTAAGCTGTTGGTTCCTTTTTTTATATATTTGAGCCAACTAAAAAAACTGAGTGAAGGATATTTCACCAGAGAGTCAGTTGAGAGCACCCATGGAAATTTTTCACTGTATGAGTTCGTTATAATCAAACGCCACCATATTATTATATTTAAAGTTTTGTTTAAATGCACAAAATAATTTGTATATGCTTTTTTTGTTAATTTTAAATAAAAATTTATTTTGTACTAAGAGTGTGTTTTTGCAACTATTTTAAAAATCGCAATTATATAAATCTCCTAGATGTAATAAACACAATTACAATGTATACGTAAATAATGGGTTACCATTACAGTAGATATCGGATATAAGCAGGCACGTAGCTAGGGGGGGGGCTTGGGGGCTAGAGCCCCCCCGAAATGATTTGACAAATTTAAAAACTTAATACAATTCGTTAGAAAGTAACAATGTTATTGATAAATTTAATATGAAAATATTTATTTTTGACTTGGATCAAATAGGAAATAGTTTTATATGATTCGAATCTTAAAATTTCGTTAGAAAACATCGCCTGCAAATGGTCGGCTATCATTGTTAGAGTTGATTTCCGACAAAAAGCAATAAATAAAATCATTTCATAAGAGATTTCGAAGTCTTTGACTTAAAATATAATCAAAAAGTTGTTTGAGACAATGCAAACTAAAAAATTAAATATGTCTACACAAAAAAAACTAAAATTGAGTTTTAATTAAAATATTTGTTGATTCAGCAAAAATTTAACTGAATTCGGTAGTGTTGATGCAATTGTAGTAACAACTAAAATAATTTGTATGTATTTAATTAATATTATTTTCAATTACATATAGTTTTATTTACATCTATTAAGAATTTAATTGAATATTGTTTACTATTGTGAAAAATTACAAAATTTAAAAAAAATCACCAAAATTGTAAAAAAAATCGCCAAAATTTAAAAAAATCGAGACCATTTGAAAAAATTGCAAAATTTGATGAAAAAAATTAATAAAATTTAAAAAACAATCCTCAAAATTGCAGAACTCCCAAAATAAACTCCAAAATTCGAAAAAATTTAAAAAAATCACCAAAATTAAAGAAACGCGAATTTTCTACTTTAAACAATTGTTTTAATTTTGTCGACTTTTTTAAATTTTTGCATTTGTTTCAATGTTGTTATTATATAAAAACTGAAATTTTTTTTTATACCAAATTCATTTTTAATTAAACAGTTAATTGAAAGTAAGTTTGAAATCGAACAAAATTTTAATTGAATTTTTTTTTGACAATGATTTTTTCTGTGTATTTTGACATAATCTTTTAAAATGGAGATACCACTAAGACTCAAAATTAAGTTTACTTGTGCCGTAAAAGTCGTTACTTTACTTACAGTGCAATCTTTTTATATAAATTTGGTTTGCTACGCACGCATCTGGTAACATAGCTTTCAGTATTTTTTTTTTGATATATATTACGATATCTCATATTTTTTTTTTAATTTTTTTAAACAAATTTAAGCCTTAAACTTTGATCGATATGCATAATGTGTTAACGTGGTCCAATGTGACTCAAATATTCTCAATTTTTTTTAGACTAAATGTAAACAAATTTCTATCGGCGCTCCTTGAAATGCGACATTTTAAAATCAAGAAGCTAAACCAGTCTTTGTGTTATAACGATGTAGTTTTTTTTAGACATTTTAAAGGGTTTTTATTTAAAAAATTGTTAAAGACAATTTGAAAAGCGTTTGAAATTGTGCAAAATATAAATCAAAGTGAATTCGAAATACATAATTTAGTTTAAATATTATTTCTTTCAGACTACAATCACGCTTGCTTGTAAAATTTACGATTTACATCGGAAAACCTTCCTTATAAGTGTCAGGCAAATTATATAGGATATTTGCTTTTAATTTGTTTTTTGGACGGTTATAAATCTTTAATTTCCCGAGTTAAAACGTTTGCATAAAATAATACATTATTTTATATACACACACTTTTGTCTGCCAGTGCATTTAACCGGACATAATTATATAAATTCATATATAAAATTAATTTCGTAGAAAAAATTTAATATGATGTCATATATAGTTGCGTATAATTGTATATTGCATTTAGAATACGCTAAAACTAATCCAATTAATAATTATGTTATATTAATTTATATACCTAGACATTGCAAAATAATATATATTTTGATATTATATCATATTTTAAAAAACACAATTTTATTTTAGATAAGATTGTATATTACCCCATGCAGAGTCACACTAGAAAATTTGTGAATTATATTTTGGATGTAAATATGTATTACATCAATACAATAGTACCATTAATTGCATCATTTTGTGTATGATTTTATACACAAAATTTACCCCAACTTTTGTCTTTTGAATTGATTTCTTTCTGGTTCTTAACCGTAAAAAAAGAATTTGTTTCATTTGTAACATTATGAGTTCTTAATTTAGTCTAAGATTTTTTTCAATCTAAAACTCTAAATTTAGTTTCAACGTTTTTTCCGTGTTTGTTATTCAATGGCGTAAGTTAATAAATTCCACAAAATGTTTTTCTCAAACAACTTATTTTTTTTGGTAATTTCAAGAGAATTTTTTGAATATAATAAAATGTCCAAATGGAAAGGAATTTGTTACAAATTATAAATTTGTAAACCTTTTGCAAGTGGCGAAAGTCTAACAGGATTAATAGATATTTCGGGTTTCCATGAAGTTTTAAAATCAAAAACCGGATACAACTATAGCTTATTTCATATATATCAGTATCAGTTCAGATATAAATTTATACCGCTATATAAAATCGTATTAAATAGTATCGCGGATTGTGATCAAACAGATTAAAACTTTGTTTCGCTATATAGACATCAAAATTCGCAAAATAATGAACACAATAAGTAAAAAATGAAAAAATGCATTTTTAGGAAATGCACTTTTTGCGGGAGGTTTTTGCTTCAAAATGACTCCCGCAAATTGCCCATCACGTGTAGGTAAAAATTTAGCAAAAAAAAAAAAAAAGCTGTTACTCTAGTGTGCAAAAAAAAAATATATAATCAATATAAAAAATCGAAAAGCCCCCCCCGAAACAAATTCCTAGCTACGTGCCTGGATATAAGCACATCTCATATAAGAACAAATCGCATATAAGAAAGATTAGCAAAAACACCGAGCCTATTTGCATCTTCTCAGTGTAAAAATTGCTTCATATAAGAAAAACACGTATAAGAAAAACACTGATATAAGAAATGTTTGTCAAACACCAAAGCTGACAAACGTATTTGAAATGGTTTCATATAAGAAAGTATTTAAGATTGTTGTCAAACTGTGAACTGATTTTATTTTATAGTAATTAAACGTGCTAAAGTCTAAAAACTTGTTTAACAAATTGTGAAAAGCAATCTGATGTAGGCGTGTCCCTATCCGGATTTCATTCCTGCCCAAGGAAATCTTCAGGGGACTTTGTTATTAGATTTTCTAGAGATATTTGTTATGTTAAATCACAAACTCAATGAGAATTTCTTGTCCTCGTCTAGGAGCGAGATTCAAAATTTAAAATATCAAAGAAAAAACAACAACAAAAAATTGTCACAATTGGCTTTGTCATCTTCCAAATACTACTCTGTTTTTTTGACAGACCTAGCAATGTAGTGACGTTTATTCAAGTAAATCGACAATAGAAAATCATATGTTTTCTATTAGTGTCAGTTACATTTAAATTTGCACAAGCACCTGCATATTTGTTATTTTGTTTTTTTATATACTGAATTGTTTTGTTTAATAAAATGTTTTTCTTTAAAACTTTTTTTTACTTTTCATTTAAACATTTAAATTTTAGAGAATATATTCGTATAAGAAACAACTTTCTTATATCCGATTTTTTCATATAAGAAAAAATCGCATATAAGAAAGAAATCTCTGGCTTTTTTTGAGTTTCTTATATCCGATATCTACTGTAATAGTAAAAAAAAACTAAAATAACTCATAACAGTTAACTCATCTAACGTAATGACAGTGGCGTGGTGGTTGTGACTGTTGATTAATAGGCGGAAGGTCCGGGATCGAATATGACGGATTTTTATTATTATTATTTTATATATACTCATGGCTGCCAGATGATTTTTATGGAAACCAAAATCGGCAAAATACCAAAAAATGGCAGATCTTTATGGACCACAAATAAAAAATTTTTAACAAAAATCGGCAAAATACCAAAAAAATATTAGACATTTATGGATCATAAATAGAAAATTATAAAAAAAATGAATGAAATTATTTTAAGGAATACCTTCTAATTTTTTAAGATATTTTAAAACTATTCCATTTTGTTCCAAGGATAGAAATGTTGGTTTAAAGTACCGTAATACACACACCCATTTTACACATTTTGATTGGTTTTTTTTTCATCCAATTTTTATTTGATATTTATAAGTTCAAAACAAAAATGGAATAAATTAACTAGATTTTAATGAATTCCCTACACTGATAGAAATTTGTGCGTAGTATTAATGAATTCCTTCATTAATCCAATGAATTTTTTTCATAAAAAAGTCCCCAAAGAAACGTTTCATTTAGTCAATGAAAGTTGTTTCATTAAATCAATTTTAATGCATGGTTTTATTGACCCAATGAAAATTTCATAAAGTATATGAAATTTTTTTTCATTAATCCTAGCCTAACCGTTATGAAAGTTTCATGTGTTTAATGAATAAAACTCATAGTTTGTATGAAATATTTTCGTTGATATTTAATAATTTGCACTTTTTATGATTAAATTACGAATTTTGAAAATGAAATTTTTTTATCCATAAAAAAGAAATATTTTAATTATTGTACTTTTTTTTAAATTATGTATATTAAGAACTTTAATGATTGAAAAAATCGTTTAAATATAATTAACAGGCATTAAAATATTAAAAGCTGAACTAAAAAAAACAATTTTAATTTATTTCTGTTTTTATTGTTTTATTTTTACAAAATTGTTGAACCTTTCTTTACATTTTTTATAATTTGTGTTAAAAGATGACATATTTTCTTTTATGTCTGTACAAAATATGTAATTTTTTATCGATCTGGCTTGGAATTCTGTAGAACGATCGACGATTATAGTCCACTTTTTGTAGTTAAATTACGACCATATCAGATAAAAATGTTAAATATTGTTAACAATGTTGTTAAAAAACAGAAATGCATTATTGTTTAGCATAACGTTTTTGTGTTACATCGTCAAAACGATAACAATTTAGGTCTCGTTTTGAACAAAACTATATCGTTTTTCTTATAGAATCTGTTCCCTTTAATTTAGTGACCAACTATTCAAATCAGAGAACGGTTTGAGTGCCTAATTTCATGCTTTTGAATGCAATCACAAAAAATGAGTACATTGTTGTCAGTGCTGCCGCTAGAGAAAAATTGAGTGAAGTAGATTTTGGAAAAAAGTGAAGTAGATTGAATAAAATTGAAGTAGTATACATTTTTAAATGTAAATGATTTTTTAAATAATTACATCGGCTACAGTCGACTTTGAGCCGCCGCCGGTCATTTTTTGATTAGCCGCCGCCGCCGACATTTTTGAGTCGACTTGTATCTCTGTCCGTACGTTATTAACTCACAACAATTTGACAGTTCACGCAATGACACTTTTACAAAGCAAAAATAAAGGGTTGCCATTCCAGCGATGAAAAATAGCGTTTGCATATGTTCAGTGATTAAAACCACTATTTTCATCGTAATTAAGGGAATAGGAAAAACAATTAGGTAATATAGGGAAAAAATTTTAAAATTTGAAGCAGATCAAAAAGTGAAGCAGATTTTTGGAAGAAGGAGTGACGAAGTAAATTTTGTGAAAATGAAGCAAAATACTTTGATTGAAGTAGTAGCGGCAGCACTGATTGTTGTCAACTTACATCATTTCAATGAAGCAACAATCGACAGAATTGAGAAAAGTGAGTGTAACGAAAACCATGCATTGCATTGCTTGGCTAGTGTTAACCTCACCTAACACTCAAGAAAACAACGAATACACAACGATTGGTATGAATGTTCTCAATGTTAAGTGAATAAAACGTTAACAATTTTTTTTTGTGAAACATATTACTGTATTAAGAAAATTAAAAATTTTTATACATATTTCATGTTTAATAACACCAGAGTTCGAAAATTTATGTACCACTAACATAACGTTGCTATCAAAAAAACCAATACAACGGTCTCTATTGTTTCGTTCGTATTTATAAACACAACACAATTGCTCAAATCGTTGTTTGTAATATAACAAACGGAACAAAACGAAAATGTTTCTTTCGTCAAACACTATTATTTCGTAGTGGTTATTTTTTAGTGTTCATTCAACTTAAACATTAAAACGCGTTTTTAACGTTGTGGTTGCCAAAATAAAGAAATGATTTTTCTGCATATTATCAATGTTTTTTGCATTAGTTTTATGAAATTTCACTGGAACTCCTTCTTTGAATCTTTTTATTAAACTAATACAATTATTCATAAAATTCAATGAAAATTTTTTTCACTTGTAATATGACATAAACACTAAGAACGGTTTACGAATAGTTTTGTTCCATTCCATAAACACAACAAAATCAAACTGTTTGAAATATTGACCAAACAGAACAAAATCGTTTAGTTCGGTCTCTCATCGAAAACTAGTTTGTGAAAGTGTTTGTGTTCTGTTTACAAATCAAAATGAAAATAAAGAAATGTTCTGTTTTTGCCCAGCATACCATATGCGCTCTAAATGAGCTCATAAAGACTTTTTTGTCGGAACACTGACGCTCATAATGAGTTCATAAAATAATCATAAACAGTCATAAAACGCTCATATTTGAGTGGCTTTTTCAACTAAACTGGTCACTCATGAAAGAGCTCCAAATTTTATGCATAAAAGAGTATTTTCCCAGCTTACCATATGCGCTCTAAATGGGCTCATAAAGACTCTTTTATCGGAGCGCTGACGCTCATAATGAGTTCATAAAATAATCATAAACAGTCATAAAACGCTCATTTTTGAGTGGCTTTTTCCACTAAACTGGTCACTCATGAAAGAGCTCTAAATTTTACGCATAAAAGAGTATTTTATGACTATTTTTTTAAAACGCATTTTGAGCTCTTATTCCAGTGCATAAAATAACATTTTTGAGCCTCATTTTGCGTGCATCAAAAACTCTAAATAGTATCGTGAAAATGACGAAAAACAGATAATTATAAATAAATAAATAAATAATAAATAAATAAAAGAAATAAGTTTGTTCTTTTCATTACTTTAATTATGTATTATTTTTGTATTTATTATAAAATAACTCACAATTTTGTCTTTACGCTTCCAAAAATATTCACTTATGAATCAATTTGTGTAACTTCTTTCTTCTGCTTAGCTGGAATTTACCGTTATCTGTCAGCGTGCAGAAATTACTCATAAAAAGCACATAAAATCTATCGTTTATGAGCTCAGAAATATGCGCGCAGAAACCACGCATAAAAAACTCATAAAATTTACCGTTTATGAGCTCAGAAATTTACACGCAAGAAACACTCATAGAAAGTCATAAAATCGATCGTTTATGAGCCCAGAAATATGCACGCAGGAAACACTCACAGAAGCTCATAAAATCGCTCATATATGAGCTCATATATAAGAGCGCTCCGATAATGGTATGCTGGGTGTTTACTGTGCACAACAAAACGATTGTGTTGAGTTTCAGCAAAAAGCACAACAGAACGATAGAAAAACGTTTGATTGTGTTTAAATTCGAACTCTGAATAACACTAAAAAAAATTATACATATTTCATGTTTAATATAAAAATATAAAAAAATTAAATTAAAAAGTTCATAAAAACACAATAAACGAAACCATTAATTAATTCGTTATTTTCATTTTGAATTTGAGAAAAAATTGTCCATATTTTACTTTTAGTGTTTTTCTTAATTGTATGATAAACACCGGTGTTTATTTTAGGTAAAATATCTTCACTTTGCATGTTGTATTGCTACAGGTCCACGAATACTACGTCATGTTATTCATGTGTCCTCATTTTATTTCATTGCTTGACATGTAACGGCATTATAAAAATGAATGCTAAAAAGGCATTCAACAAAAACAGCATAAGTTGTTGTTGTTGAATAAAAGCAATGCAAAAGCAATAAATGTATGAATGGACAACAAAAACTAATGGTCTCATTTTGTTCTCTGATTCAAATTCTTCAAAAACTGTTAGCTCTAGGCAAACTTAATAAAAAAAATTTATTTATATCAAAGTTTTGTTTAAAAGAAATTTTCAGTTTTTTTTTATTTCAAAATGATAGTAAAAGAAAATTTTTTTTTTTTATTGCAAGTCAATTTGAAATTTTCGCATTGATTAAATGAAATTTTTTTTATGAAACTATGAAAAAATCATAAAAAATGTTAATAAAAAAATACCAATATTAATGAATTTTCATTCAGTTAATGAAATTTTTCATTAAACCAATGAATCGATTTTAATGAAATCGTTTCATTAATACTATGAAGGAAAATTCTATCAGTGTACTAAATGAATTCCATAATTTTCATGAAGGAATCAAAAAAATTGGGAATGCATTCATTCAAGACAAATCGAATGAAAAAGGAAATCATTTAATTCCTTAAGAAATTCATTCCTAACATTTAAATTCATTGCAAAAAATTGGACTTTGGGAATGAATTCTTCAAAGCGCTGCCCAGTCAAAATCATGTTATAATTTGAGTTCTCAATTGTACAATTAATTAAAAAAAAAGCTTCAAAACTATTGTTCCAGAGTTGCCATATAATTAATTAAAAAATAAACTAGTTGCCATTTTTATTTTACTTTTTTAAAAAATTATTAATTTATAGAAAAAAGCCCGGTGATATAAAGGTTATAGGTTGATTTAGTGAGGGACGTATGGGAAAAATTTTTAAATGAAAAAAATTTTGTTGCACAGTATTTACTTTTTATGTGCAATTAAAAGATCAGATCAATAAATTTAAAATCTAGTAGTAAAAACTTTAATATGCAGAAAAGTAAATTACTGCAATTTCTTTCTTAATGTGCGAAATTACCTGTTTTCTTCCAGCAAACAAAAAATTTAAAAACTTTATGCGCCAGTGTTACCATATTACAATTTTGAAAAATTGTCTTAAACACCAATATTTACAAAAAAAAAAACTCAAAAATCGTGAAAAACTGGATAGATCAAAATATGTATTATAGTATTAAAGTTATTATTTGCTTAAGTAATCAAAAAAAATTATAGTTCAACAAAAGCTTAATTCATAAAGTACATACAAAGGGTCAACGTTTGAATTTAAGTTACATATACCACCGCTAGAGGGCGCAAAAAGTTTATAGTGAGACACGATTACATCTTTCTGCCAAATTTCGTCGAAAAATTCAAACTGGAATGATTAGTGGTATAAAATGGGTTAAAAAAAAAAATAGCAATGTTTTTTTTTTTCATCCAATGTTTATATTTAACAACTGTTCTAATTTTTTTTATAAATTATACAATAATTTAAATAATTTTACATACAAATTAGAAGCTGTTTTTTCTAACAAATGAAATTTTATAAAACCGTTTTTAAATTTATACAATTTATTACGTTTTAAAACAAACTCTACAAAATACACAGATGAAAAAAATGGTAATTGGAAATAATTTTTAAAAAATATATGTTAATTATAAATTGTTTTTCTATACCGTTACCAAATGTTTCCGAGTTATCGGCTATTTAGTTAAATTTTTTCACATTTATATTCATAACTCAGGATACCGCTCCACATAGGGATTTTTACACGGCATAGGGAAGTATTTTTTATTTATTTTATTTTCCATTTCCTGTACAACAAGAATAAATCTTATAATTAAAGTACAGGAATTTAATTGTTCATTAAAGACAGTTAGCAGACATTTTAATTGAGAAAACAAAAAAATAATATATATACAAAAAAAAAAAAAAAAAAAATTTAAAAAACAATAATTAGATTTAATGCAAAGTTAAAATAAAATCAGAAAAAACATTACATATAAATAATTAGTTGAAAAAAGAGAAAAGAAACTGTTTAAAGCTGTTTGCGTTGCTATTAAGTTGTTGATTGTGTGGAAGGATATTCCAAAGACGTGTGGCACTTATATAAAACTGCCACTCAGATACGAGTGAGCAATGACGAGGGATTATAATTTTTCTACCCCTAAGTGATCTGGCAAACCTAATTTTATCATACAAATATTGAGGCTTTTGTGTGTAGATTACTTTATGCAGAAACATAAGAACACGAATTTTAAGCAAAGATACAAAAGATACTCCATAGAGGTTACTAGACATAAACATATCGTAAAATGTTGTTGTATAAGACCTCTAGCCTACGCACAGTGGCTTCCCCCATAGGCCAAAAAACAAGAAAGTTATTGTTTTTTTTTTAAGCATTATTGCACAAAATTTATTGATAACACTCTAAATTTTATGAATCCAACAAATTTTGTTGTTTTTTTTTGGCGAGATTTATTGTTTGTGTTCGTTGAAAGTGGATGTATGTTTATATTACATATATTGTGGTTGCATAGTCATAAAAGAAAACTTAAGTTTATCCAAAAAGTTATTCGCGATATTGTGGCAGAAGTTTCCAAAAACCCTACAAACATTAAATTTTAACTTATTTTCTACCAAATTAAATAACAAAAGCTGGAAAAATATGAGCCCATAAAAAATCGCTGAAGAATACTTTTTTGACCTTTTTAAAACTCACATTTTTCAAAAACTTCTTTTTCACGTAGACTTTTAGTGATATGGCCCTCGTCCACCCACAACTTCTTATACATCAAATTGTAGGTTTTTTATCCCTCTTTAAATTAAAAAATATTGTGGCCGCGGGTTTTTGCATATTTTCGCATATGGGTGTGATTTACAAAGTCATCCGACGAAAAATAGTGAATCGCATTTTGTTTTGTACTATTTCTTTTTAAGAATATGAGTAAAGAAAATGAGTAAAATTAGAGCTAAAAAAATGGAAGGCCAGTAAGAACGAAAAGTCATGTGTTTTGAAGAGAAAACAATTTATTCAACAACGATTTCGGGCCGAAATGGGACTTTTGGTAGATAGGCCAAAAGCTGGTGGTTGCGGAAATTCGAATGATGGCAACACAGCGCGGAGATTTTTTCAAAATGTAAACCTTTCATCAAAAATAACAGGAATCGATAAGGATATTTTGCAAAGATGTGCCACAATTCTCCAAGCTATAAATTCTGGATTTCAAATTGATGCCGAAAAGTTTGAGGAATATGCTGTAGAGACAGCAAGAAAACTTGTGAAGGAGTATCCTCCCTCCATAGGTACACAAAATTCTTATCCATGAAGCTGAGGTAATCAAGCATGCATTAGTGTCAATAGGTGAATTATAGGAGGAAGCAGCTGAAGCGAGAAATAAGGATATAAAATAGTTTAGATTGCAACATACACGAAAAATATCGCGCATAGCTACAAATACAGATCTTTTAAATCGCCTCTTTTTAAGTTCAGATCCATTTATTTCTGGAGCCCGAAACTTACCAACAAAGAAAAGAAGCAGTTTAAGTCAAGGAGTTTTAAATTTGCTTACTATTTGATATATATTACTACTATTTTACTTTATTACCTTATATTACTTAATAATACCCTATATTGCATTATTTAACTTTGTTTAACTTTTTAATTTAGTTTTTTTTCAGTGTTTATTTCGAATGAATTAAAATGAAAAAAAAATATACAAAAAACTTGTTTAAAACAACCAAATTTTCATAATAAAATACTTTATTTCAAAAATTTTTAAAACAGATCCATAAGCCAATTAACCCTTAAAAGATCAAATAGCAACTGTGGCTACAGTTGTTAATATTTTTTCCTAAAAATTTGCCAACTTTAAGTTCTTCGGGCATGAAATGAGCTGAAAAATTTTGAAGACCCTAGCTTTTTTGGAGATATTGATTTTTGACCGCTTTTCCATATAAAGGAAACCACTGTGCTACGTTTGCTAATATAATCACAACTGGCAAACAACTCACATCCATAAATTAGACCAGGAATTAAATAGCATTTGGCAAGAAGTACTCTAATACTTAATGGAGTGAAATATTGTGTAGACCAGAGTGACCTTAGCTTAATATACGTTTGACCAACCAGTGTATTGATATGATTGGACCATGTCAGGTTGTTATTAAAAATCAATCCCAGATTTTTCGCAGTATTAACGAGCTTAATTTTTTCACCGTTGATTAAGACATCATCTTCAATAGAAGGATCAACAGATCTTTTATGAATTATCATAAACTTAGACTTTGAGGATTGAGGCAGAGGCCATTTGCAGTTGCCCAGGCATATATTCTGCCTAAATCTTCATTAAGTTTACCAATATTACTGGTGATAGAGTCAAGTGGGCTACTTAAATATAGCTGCACATCATCTGCATACATATAAATTTTGCAGTTTAAAAGCTGTTTTGGCAAATCATTTGCATATAATGAAAATAATAGTCGCCCAAGGATGGAGCCTTGTGGCACTCCTCTAGAAATATTTAGAGAATTTGACCATGAATTATTTACGTAAACGGCTTGTGTGCGATTAGTTAGGTATGATGACATAAGATTCGTTGAAGTTAGAGAGAACTTAAAAAAATGTCGTAATTTCATGCAAAGTGTGTAGTGATTAACCGTATCAAAGGCCTTTGAATGATCAAGCAGCACTAAAAAATTTACTTTCCCATTATCTAATTCACGTCGAATATTTTCCGAAACATCTACCAAGGCAGACACACAACTGTGGTCAGAACGAAATCCCGATTGCATGTCAGTTAGCAAAGATTTTTTATTAATAAATGAGTTAATTTGGCTATGTAAAAGCTTCTCTAAAACTTTCGAAAGAAAACATAAAACAGCTATTGGCCTGAACTCCGAGGTAGATTTTGGTAAGGGTATTATTTTAGCATGTTTCCATTTAAAGGGAAAAGTGCTAGACATAATAATAGTATTGAACAAGTGGGTGACATATGGCAGACTTGAGGGCAAGAGTATCTTTATGAACTTCGGATGCATATCGTCGTATCCCACTGCATTAGATTTTATTAGCGAGAAACTTAAATAGACATCAGCCTGGCTAACGCAGGAAAATTCAAATTGTTGGTCGTCTCCAGAGTTATTAAAAGCTGCAAAGCTGTAAAAATTATCAAAATTATCAATTAATTTATATTTAACAAATATTTTTTTAAAAATAAAATAAAATAAAAAACTGTTTTTTTGAACCGCGGTTTTTGAATACAATGCATTTTCCATTTAAAAGTGAGTAATTTGTGTGCACTGATAAAATCACAATTTACTTAGTTTTAAAGTGAGGTATCAATGACTCCCGTAGCTGAAGCTGTTAAAAAGATATGAAATATTAGGTACGACTACTTTTTTAAAATTTTCGAATATTTTAAAACTTAGTCACTGTTTGTTTTGACCAAAAACCGAAAAGTTATCAATGATGAAGATCTACAAAATTCACCAGGGTAGGTTTCAGGAGTTCAGGGGTTGAAACCATACATTGTTTGTGCTGTGGTGATTGACAAAACTCCAATTAGTCACACTCATAGCTGCGTCGACCGTGGTGTAACTCGCTAAGAGGTGATTAGATTAGATTATATGGCACTATGCACCGCGACCAACTTAGGTCTTTTGTGCTGCCTACAGTTACCCTAAAGATTCAAGCTACCTATAAAGCCCATAATCCTATTAGACAAAACCTTCATAATGTCCGAAGGGGAGACAAAGCGATCGCCAAGAAACTTGGCACGCCTTTCACAAAGCCTCGGCTATTCGCAAAGAACATGCTCCGATGTCTCAGCTACCAGTTCGCAAAACCTAGACTCATCCGTGTCCGAAAGACCCCTTTTGCGCAGGTGGTATCTGAGATTGCAGTGTCCAGTCAAGTAAGACACCAGGGTACTCAAGTTACCCCTCCCGAGGGACAAGAGTCTCCTAGATCCTGCACTGGAAAAAGAGATTAATCTCTTAGCCTGTCATTGGCCAAGAGAGTTTTCCCAATAGAGAGAGAATTCTGATTCCCTCCACGACCCGAGCTTCTCCCTAACATACCCCAAAGGTATACCACAGAATGGTTCAGGGCCAATAAAGGGCCTTTGGGCCCCGCAATTAGCAAAACAATCTGCCCTATCGTTGCCCTCATGCCCCTCGTGTCCAGGAACACACCCTAAGGTAAGCAAGTTGCGCCCGCCAAGTCGGTTAAGAGCCAGAATGCATTCTATGACCAGACTAGATGACACCTCATAGGACATATAAGCCCTTAATGCCGCCTGACTGTCAGAAAGAATGTAGATGCGAGATCTAATAGTGCCCCTTCGTAGAGGTGATGCTTCGAGTCATAGCCTGATGTATGGCTCTGGGTTTGATTCTCAGCCACGACACAAAGTAAAACGTTTTTCAAATAAACCAATTAAACAACATAAAATACTAAACAACATAAAATAATTGACTCACAAAATAACCACTGACGAGTCCTTGGATGGAAAGAAACTGCTACAGTCTGCTATATCCCCCTCCCTTGCGTCCGTTAAATTTTTCAATAAAAATATTTCTTCTTACACAAATCTGAGCAGTTTTAATTCTATAAAACGGTTTTGTTTCGATAGAATTTATGACGTTTTTTAAAAAAATAATCATAATCATTTGAAGTGCATCGAATACTATTCTTTGGATAAAACAAATTACCTTTTCTTCCAGTGTAAGTATGCATGCACGTGTCAATTTTTTTTTAACAGTATTACGTATTCAATACTTTTTAAAAATTCTAAATATTTTAATTCATAATTTATGCATATTTTTTAAATAAAAATGTATAGGACGTGATTTTAGAAAGCAAGTTATTAAATAAAAATTTATGAATTACAAAAAAAGAATTCATTTAAATTTTGTTATTTTAAAAATGTCATGGAAGTTTTGCAATGATTTGCAAAAAAAGAAAATATTTTTCTGTTATAAATTTATGAATAAATCGATTATAATTTGAAAACATTTGCAGTTAAATTTTGTTATTTTATTACCCATAATAAGATTTCAGAAATGTTCTGTAATTGGATTTCAAGAATGTTTTAAAATTTTTGTTTAACGGTGCTACACTGAGAGATTTATCTGCATGATATCAATAAATTTTTGCATTACATCTATGAAATGTCAGTTATTCATAAATTTTAATTAAACATTTCATACGACTAATGAAATAGTTTCATTAAAACTATGAAGCTTTTTCATGAAGTTTAAGAAATTTTGTATTCACATTGTTAAGAGAACTTCATTAGTTTAGTGAGAAAATTTCATTAAAACTCGTCCCTGGAATTCTCTTTGTGTACATATTGCTATTAAATCAGGATCAGGATTTTCATATTATGAAAATATCTATAATGATATCTGCCTTTTAAAAAGTTTTCGATTTATGAATAGAGTTTAGTAATCAGGCTTAAAGTCTTTAAAATCTAAAACCTTGTTTTACTTAACTTAAGGGTGAAGGTGTTTATAATTAGTTAGTTTAATACAACTAACAGCAATTAAATTTAATTAATAGAATGGCTTATTAATTTTGTAAAAACCACATTAAACTGTTATGAAAAAAAAATCATATTAACATGAATCATATTTAATATTTTGGAAAACAAAATCTAGAAAACAACAGAACCTACAAAATACAATTTTGTCAGTCTCTTAAAAATATGAAATCATATTGAAAAAAAAAATGTCTGAAATTAGTTGAATCAAGGACCCGGGTAAAATAGTTATCTCATTAAGTCATATCTGGCTTTGAATGGAGTCACATTACGGCTTATGTACATAATTACCCAGCCAGAAATTAACAAACATAGAAGTATTCTGAAAGCACTACGTATGGTAGTTGAAACGTTACCAAAGCAACATGTTTTTAATGATTATAGTGTTCTCAGGGCACTCAAATGATAACCCAGATTTACGGTCTCATGTTGGTATTTTAGAGTATTCTTAAAACGTTACAAAAACCAAACATAAAGTAGTTGTAAAGCGCTACGTCTTTTGTTTTTAAAACGCTTCCAAAACATTTGAAAACCCAAAATTATAATGATTTTAAAGTGCATTTAATGCAAAAATTGACTGCTTTCATAGAATTTTAAATACAAAATGTGGAATAATTTTCCTGTACTCCAAATACCGAAAAGACAGTAAGTGCTAAAACACATTAATTATTTTTTTATATTTTATAAGTATCAAAGGATGTACCAAAGGAATTTCAGAGAAAATCATTTGATTTAGCGGATCTGACAAACTGGAAGGCAACACAATTCCGTTTTTTTTTTTACTGTATGGCGGTGGTATTGTTTTACAGCATGTATTGGATGTGGAACATCGTGCCGTATAATGTCGTCGAATAAATTGGCAACACTAAGAACACATTATGTTAAAACGATTTTAAGAAAATTTGTGGAACTTATGACACATTTTTATGGTCCAAGCTCGGTGACAATGAATATCCATAATCTTATACATATATCAGATGATGTATATAATATGGGGACACCTATATCACAGTTTACAGCATTTGATTTTGAAAATAGCCTAGGTTTTATAAAATCCATTGTAAAATCGCCGACCAACCCCATTTCCCAAATACAAAGCAAATTGCATATTTTTAATACCATTTCCCCAAATAATATTCCATTAGTATATCCCCTCAATAAGAGCAACAAATACTCTCTTGGGGAACCTTTACACACTTCTGAATCAAGAGTTGTTTTTTCTTTTGTAAATATTTATGGATTTCGAATTACATCTCTTCATCCTAACAATGTATGTTTTCGTCCTAACAATGTATGTTTACTACACAACGGAAATATTATGGTAGTAAAAGAAATTTTTAGTATAAGGTGGCGCAAAAGTAATCCTCCTATCAGAAAATGCTATACATAATAAATACATAATAAAAAAAAAAACATCGGAAGGTTATTTTTGCGCCACCTTACACAAGATATTCTAAATACAAATGTGGTGATATATATATAAAAGGCAACTGTTTTAAGGAAACTAAAAATTTTTTGACTACCCAATCTCATCAAAGGAAATAGGAATATATAATGTGAAAAATTTAGATGAAAACAACATTGCATTATTTCATACAAAAACAACTGTAATTACAGTTAAAAACAACTACTACTGATTACTACACAAACAACTGTCATGTAGTAACTGTAAAACTTTTTTGAGTGTATCCAAATTTAAAAGTTCCACAGATATCATTTTTATTTCAATAAACATCAGTAAAGTTTGTTTAAAAAGTGCTATTAAAGTAATTTAAATATGTTTTGGATTTGGTATATTGTATGCTTTGATAGTACTTAGTTTATTGAACCATCATGAATTTCTGGCTGGGTATATACAAATACATTTAATAATTTTTATTAAGGGTGGACATGGCATTGGACGTTTTTTGAAATCAACTTTTTTTATAATTTTGTATTTAAGTAAATATTCTTAAGATTCTAAGAAAAAAAATTTCATGGAAAAATTCCTACGGGTTCAAAAGTTACAGCCGGATTAGTGAGAGTTATTTGCAAATGTTTCAACTACTTGGTATCACCATAGGAGCTACAGCATTGAATTTTTGCAAAGGAAATGATGCAAATCGTTTGAAATGCGCCACAGTGAAGGCATATGTAGCTTCAAAAGAAGCTAAACGATTGCAAAAAACTGTAAGAAACAGCACAACACAAGATAACGAAGGCATACATACAGTACGAAGCAGGCATGGCAGATTGAAGGTAACCTTTTTTTTTCTTTGTTCACAAACTTTGAACGCGTTTATCTCGAACCCATTTTTTCGTACTGGTTGCGGCACTAGCGGGTTCATTTTTTGACGAATTTTTTTTTTTTTTTTTGTATTTTTTTTAACTTGATTCGCTGTCGTATGACACGAGCTTTTTTTCGATTTTTTATGAATTTTAAAAGTCAATATTTTTTTCCAAAAAACACACTTTTAAATTTGGAACATCAAAAAAAAATTGAAAAAAAAAAAAGCTCGTGTCATACGAAAACCAATTTTATTAAGATTTAAAAAAGTAATTTTTTTTCCAGATCGGACAATTTTTGCGACTCCCAGCGCTACAACCACTAGGTCAGGTTTTTTTTTTCTGCCGCCAGTTTGTAAAATGTTGGAGTGAAAAATATATTTTTTAAAATTTTTTTTCTTGTCATATAATAAAAAAAAAATAACAAAAAAAAAATTTGGAAAAATGTTTGTTTTTGACTAAGTTATGAATTTTTTAAAAAAGGTCTGTTTTCTCTGCCGCGACTGCAATGTCCCCCCTTAAGAGATTTTTTTATATAACATTTGATATTGTTATATGTCCCCAAATCTTACTCCATACATACACAGAAAAAATTATCAACCTAAAATATCTAATTAAAGATTTGATTTGATTTAAATTTATTTCTCAACAAATATTTAATTGAATCAATTAATATTTTAATTGACTTTTAAATATATAAATACATATTTTATTTTAGACGTAATTCTCAAATTATTTTTTCATATATAGAAAATTTTCAGTATAAAGTACCAAATGCATTTAAAGCAGGAGTGCCCAAAAGTTCCTTATGGAAGAGCAAACACCAATACATTTAAAGAAAAAACTAATTTTTATTCAATATTTTTTGTTGTGAAAACCAATACATACAAAGAAAAAAGAAAAAATATTTCAATGTTTACCAGCAAAGCATACGAAAGTGTTGTTGCTTTGCGCTTGCAGTGAAGAACGACAAAAAAACTAATAAGACAAAGTTGTTTGTGTATTTCGTATTGCTATAGTGCTATATATATAGCTATAGTGCTGAGCGCTCTATATGTGTATTAAAACACACAGCCTATAGCTAGGCGTTTTTACAAAAACAAATGAGCACCAAGCGCATAGGCCTTGGGCATACCAACGTATCGTTCACACACATTTTTTTGTGAGTATCATAGTTGGTTTTGTAGAAGTTATTTATAACTTTTTTAATCAATATAACTTTTAATCAATATTATCATTGCCGTGACAGGTGCAAAATCAAATAAAATATTAATTGATTTAATAAATTTTTTAATTGAAACCCGTTTTTAGTTTTTTCTGTGTAACTTCATAAGCCATACAGTAATAACCCGATTAAAACTGATATGGAGCTTTGTGTAATTTTATCTACTTTAGTATGACCCCATAATTAGTTATTTTAAATTTCATTCGAAAAATGGCCCGATTAAATTGTATCAAATTACATCTAATTGTATGATATCAGATTCATTTTGATACAATTAGGAGTGATTTGATACAGTTTTGTCAAAATTATGTCCTCATCCAATGTTATCAAATCATACTTTATACGAAATGGTTATATATTATTATTTTTTTTTTTTTTTAAAAGAGAGGCAACACTCAGGAAATACTTCCTATATTTAGTGTGTTGCTTTCTTTGGAAAGGGATAGTATAGAGATGAAAGGTGGGGAAAGATGAAGGGCTTCAGACATGGCAACACTGTAATTGCGCGAGATGATAAGTCTTAGAGCAGTTGTTGTTGAGAGTTGGCGAACTTATTGAAGCTTTTTAGTTCATAGCCCTGATTCATTATTTTACTTCGGTGGGGTTAATTGCTATGGGAACACCGAAGGTGGACATTGCGATACGTATAATGGATAGAAAAAACTCATACATATTAATTTGATGTTGCCGGCACCGGGGATCGAACCCGGCACCTTCTGTGTAAAAGTCCAACGCGCTAACCATTACACCACAACGCCCATTTTAAATATAAATATATCAATCAATTTTCAAAATAGTAACGTTAGGTCTCTCAAATAAATCTGTTAAACATAAAATGTGTTATAGTTTTCAAGCCACAAAAGAGTTTGTTGTATTTATTTACCATTTCAGCAGAAAACATAAAAATTTCAAATTAATAATAAAGTGTTCGATTTGAAATGCAGAAAATTTCAAATTGATATTGAAAATTTTCATTTGTAATTAAAGAAGTTATAAATTAACTAAAGAGTTATCTTAAATTTTTAAATGATGGCGCAAATATTCAAATTGAAATTAAGATTATAGTGTATTAAAAAGGTTCTAATTTCTGTTCTGCAACTAAATTGCTATAGAACCAGCTATAGAACTGGTTATGGGACAGTGAAGCTTTACATTTTGACTCCCAGGAAGTTTAATTTCCGCCATCACTATTTTAAAAAAGTTTGGACTTGAATGTAAACAGAAAAATTAAAAAAAAAAAACAAGTTTTTAAGAATTTTTCAAGTCGGATTTTTGTTAACGGTAAGAATTTTATTCATAATTTTAATAAAATTTTATGGAATTAAATAATTAATTCCATAAAAAAAATAATAAATATAACAAAAATGTGAAACAAAAATGTTTATCCAGACAATACTTTTATGGAAATAAATCAACATTAATAGAATTCCGCAAAAATGCTCTCGGTATTTGAAATTCTTTGGTGCCGCGAATATGAGCCATTGAACCAATAAATATGAAATGGCCGAATTATTTCCAAAAATTTAAATGAAAGCTCTATATTGAAATGTTAACAAATTTTTAAGAATATTTATGAAAGTTTTATCGCAAACTGTGTTGTTTTAATTAACAATTTCTGTATTTTGTATAATTGTTTAAATACTTTTGTTTTTATTGATTGCGAAAGTCGATAAGTCCCTTAAAGAATGATTTCTTTAAACGTTCTGGTATTAATTTGAACACTTAAAATATAATTAGGTGTAAAATTTAATTTATCACATGAATGACGTTATGCCACATATAATATTTTAATTTTTAAAATCATTTCTTCACATGATGATTGGCAACTCGAAAATAAAAAGCACCATAAGCTGTTACGTTTTTTTTCTTAAATACCATGGATGGTAACCGATTCGATGCGGGTATCGGTAAGGTAACGCTATTTTCTTACTTTTCGGTAACAATATTTCAGGAGTAACGATATTTCAGTTATTTCGGTAACGGTTTTTTAGCCTAAACGGTATTTTACTTATTTCGGTTACGGTATTTTAGCGGTAACGGTATTTTAGTTATTTTGGTAACGTTATTTTAGCGGTAACGGGTTTTCTGTTATTTCGGTAATGGTATTTAAGGGTAGTATTATTTTAGTTATTCATGTATTGTCAATGCACACCGATTTTAGCCTCATTATACTCGAATTACAATGACTGGCTAGTTTATGATCAAACTTTGGAAAATATATTTATTAGCGATTATTTTTCAGATTTTGTCAGATTTTTTCTGTAAGGACAATGGTATTTTAGCGATAAAGGTATTTTAGTTATTTCAGTAACGGTATTTTAAGCATATTGGCATTTTAGTTAGGTTAGGTTAGGAAGGGTTATGTGCCCAATGGCACAACTCCACTCGGAGACCAATACGGTCCATTGTGAATCCCTTCAGAAAAAAACGGTGAGAAAGAATAGAAATAGACAGAAAACATAGCTTGAAAGATAGATATAAAGAAAGATAGAAAGAATATAGGCTGAATTTCAGTTTATGGGGGACACCCCTAGAGAAAAAATCTGAATATGCCATCCCCTTCAGAATGTTCCCAGGAGTACGAAAATCATAATGAATAAGGGGGCTCACGCCCCCTATGGGCGTGGCAGTCGAAAAACGACCCGGCCCACCTACGTAGACAATATGGGTATCAAATGAAAGCTAATGTCTTCACGATTCCAAAAATAGCCATAGTTGCCAGATCGGGCGGTTTTTGCAGCCGATACGGCCATTTTTGTTAAATAGGGGCGGGGGTGAAAAACGACCCATGCCACCTACTTAGGCAATATTGGTATCAAATGAAAGGAAATGTCTTCACGATTCCAAAAATACCCGTAGTTGCCAGATCGTCCAGAATTTGAGGAAGATATGTTAATTTTTATAAAATGGGGGAAGGACTTTTTTTTGTTTATTTCTTTTTAGCTCGGCCAGAGGCCGAGCACTCGAGATCCCCGCCGTCTAGAATTAAGACATACTGGAGTTAAAAACCCCTAAGCCCGGCCGTAGGCCGGTCACGCAGAAAAACTTTACTAAGCGAAGCCAGTATAACAAATTTTCATTAACCAATCAGAAGCTTTCAAGAGTTTTCCTCGTTTCTTAATTTTCTACTTATCCTCATTTATCCTGGGTAACGCTAACAATAGTAATCTTTTCGCACAAAATGCTCATTTTTGTTTGATTTTAACAAAATATAAGCAAAAAAAAAGGAAAAAAAAAATTTCCCCCACCCCAAATTTTGCCAAAATGGCCATATCGGCTACAAAAATCGCCCGATCTGGCAACTACGGCTATTTTTGGAATCGTGAAGACATTAGCTTTCATTTGATACCCATATTGTCTACGTAGGTGGGCCGGGTCGTTTTTCGACTGCCACGCCCATAAGGGGCGTGAGCCCCCTTATTCATTATGATTTTCGCACTCCTGGGGTCATTTAAGGGGGCGTGGCATTTTTTTTTTCCAGGGGTGTCCCCCATAAACTGAAATTTTGCCAGAATATATACTCCCCAGAAACCAGCTCATATCTCCCTGACAAATCTCAGCAAATCTACTGGACTGCATCCAGCGCCACACCCGAGCTCGTCGTGAAATCTATCTCCTAGCCATTTCTGTCTGAGACCCTGCAACCTAGGACAGTGGCACATTATATGTTCAACTGTCTCCAGTTCCTCAACGTCCTCGCACAGCCTGCAAAAATCCGGTATGTCCCTGTCCCATCTGCTTGTGAAAGCCCTGACAGAACAATGACCGGTCAGGAACCCCGTAAGGGTCCTGAGACCTTCCCTGTCCAGTCCCAAAAGAACCTTGGTTGCCCCTGCGTCCAATGCGGGCCATAACGGGCTCTACCCCCCCGTCCCTTACTGCCAAGTCCAGATTCGAACCCTCCCTCGCAAGTTCGTCCGCCAACTCATTGCCATCCACCTTGCAGTGTCCGGGTACCCAACACAGCCTCACTGTGAATGCCTCCATGAGCTCCCTCAGAGCACACCTACATCGTGCGACCAGGCGCGAGCGCACCGTGTAGTTTGTCAGTGCTTTGAGCGCTGGCCTGACTGTCGACATAGATTGTCACCCTAGATCCCCCAACGATGTGACCCAGTATCACTTCCGTCGCCCTCCAGATCGCTAGGATCTCCGCTTGGAAGACACTGCACTCATCTGGGAGTCTGTATGATCTTTTCACGTCAGTGTCAGCAATATAAACACCGGCACCCGTACCCGTGTCCATTTTGGACCCGTCCGTGAATACTGCCCACCCCTCGAACAGCACATTGGATTCACGCCAGACCTCCCTAATCGGGAAGTCCACCGGAGGTGTTCCACCGAAGTCTAAGGTGAATATCATATGATCCGATATTCCCTCGAGAATACTACCTTGATCAAGCAGTCCTACTTCGTACAGTATTTTTGTGTGATCATCTCTCCTAGGTCTTACCAGCGCAGACTCGTAGAGCCTAAATAAGTTCCTAGCAGCCACACTCCTCACATAATGTTCAATTGGGGATAGATGCAGTATGATATCCAACGCTGCCTGTGGAGTGCTTCTCCTCGCACCTGTAATACCAAGAGAGGCACTCCATTGGGCCTTGTTGAGCATCTTCCTACAGCTATCCACTCTCAATGCATCCCACCAGACAGTACATCCATAAGTAAGAATAGGTCTAACTACCGACGTGTAAATCCAGTTTACCATATCCGGTCTTAGTCCCCAATTCTTACCGATGGAGTTTCTGCATGTGTAGTAGGCATTGAGGTCCCTTTTCATCCTTTCCTGAGTATTTCTCTTCCAAGACAATTTGCTGTCCAGGAAGCACCCCAAATACTTAGCACAGTCCGATAGAGTCAACCCGACGCCATCTAACACTGGCCTCCTAAACTCCTCTATTTTATATTTCCTGGTAAAAAGCACCAGTTCAGTCTTGTTGGGGTTTACACCCAGTCCCCTATCTTTCGCCCATGCCGAGAGCTCGCCCAGCCTCACCTGCATAATCTCGCTGATCGTGGGCAAAAATTTCGCCCTTATTTCCATTTTAGTTACAGTGGTGGTAAAAAATAATAAGAACGATAGTTTAAATTTTCTAATTTTGATAAAATCTTTGTTAAAAAATGGATTTTTAGACTGTTAGATTGTACATAGTTGAGTGATCTTTCATTAAACATATGTTTTTTTCAAGATTTGTTTCACTGAATTATCGAGAATTTTAAAATAGTAAAATAATGTGGGCATTTGGGTAATAACTTTTTGCATTTTTTGCAAATATCAAATCTCCCCAGACAAAATCGTGTAGGGCATGGACAAATATTAAGAACTGCGTTTTTAGTTTTTCGCTATCGTTAAAAAAGGTTACGCACCCAACGCGTTAAAGTTTTGAATCAAACAAAGTTAAAAAAAAAAACTTTTTTTGATGCCTCAACGTCTGACCATCACATCTATATAATTAAGGCATGCTGATTTCAATAGTAAAATCCGTTTTCGAGACAATGGAATAGTTTTCTTCCAAATTTGCTTTTAATTTCCGCTATTTTTTATTTAATTTTTTTTTTTTTTTTAATAAAAATTCATGGCAATTCTTGTCATTTTCATATATTGGTTGTAATTTAAAACAAAAAATTAAATCGGTTTGGTAAAAATGAATTCTTACAATACCTACTTTTAATCATTTATTGTTATTATTTGCTTACATAAAGGGTGGTTAATGAATAAAACACAAACTATTTAGGAAATTATTGTAATTTTATTTTATTATGATATATTGGTATTACTCAATTATGTATGGAACAAAATATCGGCCAAATGGGCGCCGCGACCACGGCGGCACACCTCCATCCGATGGTCCAAATTTTCGATGACGCTGAGGCATAATGGAGGTTCTATGCCGTTAATGTGCCGAATTATCTCATCCTTTAGCTCTTGAATTGTTGCTGGCTTATCGACGTACACCTTTTCTTTCAAATAACCCCAAAGAAAAAAGTCCAACGGTGTCAAATCACATGATCTTGGCGGCCAATTGACATCGCCATTACGTGAGATAACACGGCCATTGAATTTGTTGCGCAAAAGAGCCATTGTTTCGTTAGCTGTGTGGCAAGTGGCACCGTCCTGCTGAAACCACATATCGTCCACATCCATATCTTCCAATTCGGGCCATAAAAAGTTCGTTATCATCTCACGATAGCGAACACCATTCACAGTAACTGCCTGACCGGCCTCATTTTGGAAAAAATACGGCCCGATAATGCCGCCAGCCCATAAACCGCACCAAACAGTCACTCTTTGTGGGTGCATTGGTTTTTCGACAATCACTCTTGGATTCTCATTCGCCCAAATGCGGCAATTCTGTTTATTGACGAATCCACTGAGGTGAAAATGTGCCTCATCACTGAAGATGATTTTCTTCGAAAATTGATCATCCACTGTTGCCATTTCTTGCCACCATTCTGCCCATTCACGACGTTCGGAATGGTCAAGAGGCTTTAGTTCTTGAGCCAATTGCACCTTGTAAGCGTGTAAATGCAAGTCTTTATGCATAATGTTCATCAACGACGAGCGTGAGAGGTGCAATTGTTGGGCACGACGACGAGTTGAAGTGGACGGCTCTTCAGCCACACTATCGCGAACAGCAGCAATATTTTCTCCAGTACGAGCTGTACGAGCATGCACTGGTGTTCTCACATCTTCTACAGACCCGGTTTGCTCGAATTTTTCCACGATTTTTGCGATTGTACGCACATTTGGACGATCAAATTGACCAAACAAATCACGAAGTGCACGATATGCATTTTGATTTGAACGCCCATTTTCATAATAAGTCTGGATAACTTTAACACGTTGTTGGATTGTGTATCTCTCCATGGTTCAAATTGAGTAAGTCTGAAATAGAGAAATGTCAAATAAAATTCGGAAAAAAACTTGGCGTTTAGGTGTGGTTCACATTCAACATCGGCCCTTACAATTTAACCACCCTTTACTTACATATGTATAAACCATATTTTAAAAAAATTGTTATTAAAAAAAATTTGAAAAAATATATTAAAGGCATTTTAGAAATCGCTGTCGGTGCGTAAGGTTTTTTTTACCAAATTGAACTGAAATAGTTTTTTTTATCATTAATACAATATTTGTCATTAGAAAACCCCTGGGGAGAATGTTGTCCAAAAAAAGTCATCACCCTAGTGGGCATTGGCTTGGAAAAAATAATAAGAACGATTTTTATATTATATGACGATTTTCATTATTACCGTTATATCTTTGAAAAACTTCAATATGAAACTATTTGATTGATAAATAATTGGTTTTATTATTTTTCAAAATAATAGGACAAATAATAAGAGATAAGTTATTCAACAACTCCTAGATTTATTAATATATTAATTTAATAATTTATATTATTTTTTATATGTGCGCCCCGGTAGGCTAGTTGGTAGCGTGCTGGCTTATCAGTGCGGGGGTCGTGGGTTCGATTCCCACCAGAGGCACTGGTCTGTTTTCGCTACAACGCGCCGAAGGCCATAGTAGCTAGTGCTCGGTTAGGGTAATAGTATATAATTTGTAATTATATAATTATTAATTAATAAAATAAAAAAAAAAAAAAAAAAAAATATTTTTTATATATAATAAATATATTTTCCCAAAATATATTTTTTATGATTCGCCAGTAATCTTTAATTAAGTTTTAGAGCGATCATTTAACTAGTACCAAGTACGTTTTACGGTTTGACGTACATCTATTTGAAATTTCTAAGTTGAATTATAGACATTATCACCCCGAAATTGTCACTTTAGCGTAGTTAAATAGCCAATGAGTGATAGCATTTTTTTTATTGAGACTTCAGCATACATTTTTCTCCAGCATATTATGTTCCTTTTATTTATAATGTTGGACCAATGCCAGATAAAGGAAAAAGGACCAACAAAATTCGGTGGTGTAATATAAAACATTCCAAATTACTATTTACGGTATTTTTGAATTATTTAAAGTCACAGTTTGATTTGGCATTTCAACATGAAAAGACTGACGCCTGAACAACGCTTCCAAATAACATGTTACACGAAAACAGCTGAGCTGCCAAAAACAGTGTTGCCAAAAAGAAAGTTGCTAAATCACCTTTTAATTGAGCATTTTCATCTAATTGAGCACTGTCATAGGGACACTCACAATATTTTAACATTAACTGATTGTAGTTTATTTATTTGGTTTTTTCATGAATTAAGCGTTTTGCGGTTATATATACTGAAATCTATCATTATTTCAACATTTCTTATAATGTTTTTTGTAATATGTATGATGGCGAAAGTGAAATATGAAAATAAAGTGAATGATGAAAATAAACTTAAAATAACAAATATGCAGGTGCTTGTGCAAATTTAAATGTAACTGACACTAATAGAAAACATATGATTTTCTATTGTTGATTTACTTGAATAAACGTCACTACATTGCTAGGTCTGTCAAAATAACAGACTAGTATTTGGAAGATGACAAAGCCAATTGTGACAATATTTTGTTGTTGTTTTTGTTTTTTCTTTGATATTTTAAATTTTGAATCTCGCTCCTTGACGAGGACAAGAAATTCTCATTGAGTTTGTGATTTAACATAACAAATATCTCTAGAAATTATAATAACAAAGTCCCCTGAAGATTTCCTTGGGCAGGAATGAAATCCGGATAGGGACACGCCTACATCAGATTGTTTTTCACAATTTGTAAAATAAGTTTTGGGACTTTAGCACATTTAATTACTATAAATGCAATTAATGTTTATCCCGATGAAAATAAATTTAAAAAAAAAAAAAAAAAAAGAAAGTGAGCTGCATTGTCCAAAATTCATATTTACCCCATCCAAGCATTTAAGTTTTCATAGGATTTTGGAGTTGAAATTAACCTTACAGAATCTGTTTCTAATTCTGCAACTAAAATTTGAACAGATAAAGTAGGCGTATCTGGTTCAGGTTTTAGGCTTTGTTTTCTTAAGGATTTCTATGTTTTTAACCAAATAACATAAATATCCTAAATTTTTAAGACCACAGCTTAAAAATAAGTAGTTGGGCAATTTTTCTTTAATTTTTTCTCACTCCAATATACAAGATATGAAGAATTTCGTCACTCAAATTCCAAAACTAATTCAAAACCAATAAAGCACGAAAGAACAATAAAACATTGTTAAATATGTTTTTTTTCTTTTAGTTTTTACCAGTCTATAAACTTTTTACTAAAAATTTGTTATTTACCAAAGGCTTATTTATTTTTAAAGTTCAATTTTTACTATCGTTCTTATTATTTTTTCCAAGCAAATGTCGATCTTTTTTGATTATTTTGTATATTTCGTTAATTCAGTGAAACATACAACGAGAAAATATATTTTTATTGAAACACCACTAAATTGTGCACAATTTAGCAGTTTTTCAAAATCAAAAATTGATTTTATAACAACGATTTTAACAAATTATAAAAAATAAGAAATCGTATTTGTTATTTTTTCCATCACTGTATATCGGTCACGGTATTTTACGGATATTAGTATATTAGTTATTTCGGTAACGGTATTTTGCGGATAACGGGTTTTCAATTATTTCGGTAACGTCATTTTAGGGATAACGATAGTCAGTTGAAAGGTTTTTGAATCGATAACGGTATTTTAGCAGTATTGCCTGCCATCCCTGTTAAATACAAATATTGAATTAAATTGACGTTCCAAGTACTGTTTGGATTACATCTGTTTATTTATTGACTTTTATTTTATTTTACTGTTTTTTTTTTTAATAAACTTTGATTTTACGATTATTGTTTTACAATTGCATGCCACCGTTTATTATTTGTTGTTTTGTTTAAGGGGTCTAGCAAGAAAAAGGCGTAAACGGAACGCATATACAGACAGACGGACAGACAGACAACAAGTGTTGTTTAACTTTATTCCGTTTGTTGTTGTTTTTGTTGGTAATACACAAATAAAACGTTGTTTCGCATAGTAGATTGTTAACAAAATGAACAACGATCATATTTTACACTGATCGACACAGAATTAGGTGTGACATATTTCAGTGTTGCCAAATACTTTTTTTTACAAATCCGCCTAAACTGTCCAAAAAAAAAACCGTCTAGATTTACTCTACCACCAAAAAATTCGATAAATTCCATCAAATCAACTCAATCAAAAAAATGTCATTTTCAGATCGACCACCTCCGATTTCAATGAAATTTACCATAACTGCGATACGCGACAAGAAATCGACGAAATATAAATTTCAATATTAAATATGTTGTCATGAAAATTGAAAAAAAAACGTTAAAAATTTACTAAAGTATCCTTACAAATTGGAGTATAACTTTTAAACTATACAACCCGGTTAAAAAAGTTGAAAAATGATCATATATATTTTTTATATGCTCATATATGGTCATCCATATTCGTACGTTCTAGAAACATGAATCTTCATTTCCATATATGGACAAATATGGTCATGTATGTTTACATGTTAGATTATATCATCATATATACATATACGTCCATTAGGGCGGGTCGATTTAAAAATCGCTCAACGTTCAAGGAAAATCGTATTCTAGGGATCAAAATAAGAAATTTTGCTGAAGGAACCATACCTCTAAAACGAATTCTTATGTCCCGACTTTTGACCCGTAGGGTGAAATTTTAAAAAATCCCACTTTGACCCATTTAGAGTGCCCCAATCGAATCCAACCCAATCGAATATATTTATACTCTATTTCTTCCGGAGAAGAAATAGAGACCCTAATCTTGGAAAGACTCCTCCTACTTTCTGAAATATCTCTATCCCGAGATTTGTACATTTTGCTATAAAAACACGGCTAAAAAGGCCCTCTTTCAACTTATATGTTAACCCCTTAACGGTTACCTAGAATGATGATTTATGCATTAATCTCCTAGCGCGACTCCCGAAGAAGAAGCAGCTCCCATAATCTTGGAGAGACTCGTCCTACTTTCTGAAATATCAAAGTGGGCTTTTTTAAAATTTGACCCTACGGGTCAAAAGTCGGGACATCAGAATTCGTTTTAGAGGTATTTTTCCTTCGGCAAAGTTTCTTATTTTGATCCCTAGAATACGATTTTCCTTGAACGTTGAGCGTATTTTTGGCCTCCATACAAATCGACCAGGCCTAACGTCCATACATTATATATTTTTTGTATTTTTTTTAATCTTTGGATTGTAATACAGTTTCTTTATTTTTAATGTAAATCTCAGTCATTTTTTTTTTTTTTTTTTTTTTAATTTTAACCAATACTCAGGGGATGCCCCCTACTCATGCAGTGCATTGTATTGATCAGGAAAATAGGGTATGGGAGGGAGGAAAGTGCGAGTAGTGTTTGTGGATATTTGATTTAAATTTTTCTAAATTGTAAGTAACAGGGAAGACTTCTGCGGGAAGTTTGTTTCACATACGAATCGTTCGACTAAAAAACGAATTTTCTCTGTAATGCGTTGTGCGAAACACAGGACAATCAACTACAAACGGATGTGCTCTACTAGATAAGCGAGTATTACGAATAAAAACTCGGGCTCGTGGAATAAGTTCACTTATCTCAGATGAGCATCTCCCATGGTAATATCGATAGAAAAGTGTCACACAACCCACATTCCGACGATGCTCCAATGAATCAATAGAGTTGGATACACTACTGTCATTGATAAGCTTCACCGCCCTCCCCTGAACACGGTCCAGAAGCTTCAGCATAGACAGTGTGGCCCCTGCCCATATATGTGAGTTGTAGAACAAATTAAATTTTTTACTAACCTTGTAGTTCATTTAAAAAAACAAACCACATCGAATGTCTGTTTTATGATTTTACATTCATTTTTACAGTTGTTTTTTTGTTATTTAAAAAAAATAAAATATTAAATGTTTATTTATTTTGGACTAACATATGTGGCTAATTTTTACTACAATTGTTAGTAATTTTTTGAACAGTAAAAACAAATGACAAATGTTAGTTGAATTTGATGAAATGTTAGTCGTCCTTTCTTCAAGTGAAATTTCATTTGTTTTTGCCGTCGTCTTTGCCTACATAAATAACATTTTTTAACTCCCGGGATAAGAAAATTTCTTCGAACATTCCCGAAAATTCCCTTGATTTCTTAAATAAATATTCAGTAAGGGTTTGATTATAAAAGCATATTTTTCTTAGAAAAAAGCAGATTATATTTAAATTTAACGATCACCGTTAATTCAGAAATATTTTTAAACATTTACTTAACTGCATCGCAAAAAAATTATGCGTTATATATACGAAAATGGACATACATTGTACGAAATATTTCGTTGTTTCGCACCACTAAAGGTTTGTGTAAAATATACGAATACATACGAAAGTATTTTGTACAATGTACGAAATGAATTTTCTTTTTACGAAATATTTTTTTTATATAATGATTTGCTTTTAAACGATCTTAAGATCTTTTATTAATAAATTATAATTATTTATTTCACATATTTCGTCTCCACATTGGTTGAATTCTTCAGGGAAATAATTATTATAATTTGATTGATAAAATTTTGTTATAAAAATTAAAAACTTATATAACAATTTTTTTTTTTAAGGCGGGAAATCAAAAACATTTTCTATCCCATAAAACAAAAATAAATTAAAATAAAAATATCACAGAAAACAAAAATAACTATAACAGAAATATTTTACACAACGCACTAACTGCAATATAAGACAGACAGCAAATAATAATAATTATTATGATGTTGAATAATATATGTATTTCAATATTCTAGTTATGATTTTATTATTTATTTTTTGTTTCTGTGATATTTTTATTTTTTCATATTGACAGAAAATATTTTTGATATCCCGTCTTTAGAAAAAAAAAATTTTTATATATAAGTTTTTAATTCTTAAAACAAAATTTTATCAAACAAATTATAAAAATAATTTCCCTGAAAAAGTCACCCAATGTGTAGACGAAATATTGGAAATAAATAATTATAATTGAGAAACATTTCTCAGCTAAAAAAGCTTTTTTAATTGCGTGTAATAAAAAAGAACTTTAATAGTTTTTGAAAAAACTATATTTTTTCCGACCACTCTATTTTCTTAATGGTGCACTTTAAAAACGGGTAAAAAAGTTTTAGTAAAATAAATTTTGGTGTAGAATCGAAAGGTGAATTCAAATTTCATATAAATACAGCTTTTTTTGCTCTGCAGGAAAAGGGCCCATAAATCAACGTTTTTAGCCGCCGCGCGCCAATGGAAGGAGTTGGAATTTTAAAAAATAATAACGCCTTTGTTTTTAATGTTTGCCAAAACATTTTAAAAAGTGATGATATCGCAAAAACAAAGAAAATTTATTCTTTGCTGACGAACTCTAATATTTATAATGTAAAATGATAAATAAATTAAAACTGTTTATTAACATATTCGGTAAATGCAACAAAAATCCGGTTGGGGTATAAAAGTGCAATAATTCAAGGAATACTTTTGATTGCGACAACCACATAATTCTGTTGCTGCAAACAAATCATTCGGTTGGCAAGACATTTGATTGTCACAATAAATCTGTTTTCTCCGTGTGGTCAAAAGTATCATCCAGAACACAGTAGTAACCGGTAACCGTATTGTAGCCAATCGAATGGTTCAGTTGTTGCTGTCGAATTTCTTGGTATTTATCACCGAATTTGTGTTGATGAATTCGAAATTGTATTGCCATGCCAGAATTTTTGTTGTTTTAATCGAATGGCCGAAGCATTCGATTGACAACAAATACAGTTGCTACTACCGTCAGAGAAACAAGCCGACCCTAAATTTTCGGCGGCGGCGCCGCAACCGTTTTAGATACGGCGGCAGCGGCGTTTAGGTTAAAAACCGGCGGCGGCTAAATTGTCGGCTTAAAATGTTGTTTTTTAACTGATAAAATCTAGTGATATATCACTATAATTTTCAACAGATCTATTTTCTTGTTAGTAATCAACAAAAAAAAATGCACAAGTTATTAAGTATAAAGATTTAATTTAATCATTAAATTTATTTAAAGAAAAAAAAAACATAATTAAATTTTTTTTTTAATTGATATAATACATTTGAAGGGCTTATTGTAAAAACTTGATAAGCCACATTTTATTTTAAGTTTGATTTTGCATTTTAAAAAGATGCAAAAAATATAATTTTTGCAGGACTATTATACTCTCGGTACTTGCAATAAGTGTCTAAGCAAGACTTCCATTAAATATTAATCAATCCATGTCTAGAATACAGCGAAAATCCATAAAACAATAAATGTGGCTTATCAAGTTTTTACAATAAGCCCTTCATTTAATGCATGTCAAAGCAACCAATGGGTTTTCAGAACTTTTACCAAATTTAACGACAATTGGAATGAACGTTACCTTTTACAAAACAAATACTCTTACAAAGCTTAAGCGTTTTGTCCATTCTAGTTCCCGAAATGTAATCTCTTAAAAATCAAAGATTTTCAGAAAAATCTGCGAATTTTCAATTACATTATGCATGCATCATTAGAAGTGTTTGAGGTATATGCATAACTAAGGCATCATATGAAAGGTAATGCACCTTATAATTATATGCAACGTTTTATTTTCAATTTTTATTTTCAAAAGGTTAAAGTTAATTTTTAAGATTAAAAATTTGTAAAGCTATATTTCAAAATGCGACAAAATTGGCGGCGCAAATAAAAATTCGCCGGCTGCCGCTTTAGCCGGCTCACATTTTAAGCCGATGCGAGCCGATTAAAACGGCGGCGGCTGAAAATTGAAAAAAATCGGCGGCGATCGGCTTGTTTCTCTGACTACACTAAAAAAAAAAGTTTGTAAAGTCAGCAAAAAATTTTGCTGAGTCAGCAAAATTTTAGTCAGGAGGGTGCTAGCAAAAAAATTGCTAATGTCAGCAAAATCTTTTGCTGAAAATCAGCGAGCTGAAATAGAAATAGAAATAAATATATATAACATAACAAAAATTTTCTTTCAACTACTTACATCAATGGTAGTCTAAATGATGCTTTCTTTTAAAGGACGCAACTGCCCAAGATAATTATAGAAACGAAACGAAAAAATAAACAAAAACAAACGAAACGAAAAAAAACAACCCTTTTTTTTGCAATAAGAAAAAGGAACCATACTAAGATGTGTGTCTTTGTCTTTCGCTTTACTCTGTCTGTATATGTTTGTTTGCAATTTGACCACACTAGATTATTAATCTATTAACATTTATTATAGAAATACATATTAAATTTAAATATTTTCTTTTGTCTTTTATTTTATTAATAGACAATTATTTTCACAAGCCGGTGACAACGCAAAATTTAAGTTGTTTTAATCCTCAATTTTGTTTTATGTATGAAAAACAGATACAAAAGTCTTCCATGGTTGATTTTTTTATATGTCTTATTAGAGTTGTACTTTTTAGTATCATTTTCCTCTTCTCTACTACATCTTGACATGCCGCGACATCTGCTTCATTCTGCGTATATCTTTCAATCTGGTTGTCGTCCACACTATTAATGTGCTTATCAGCACAATTTTTTTTAGCAAAATTAATTAGTAAAACATTAGTATATTAGTAAAGCATTAGTATAAAACAGTTAAGTGCTGAATAAGTATAACAAAAATTTTAGCTGAAAACACGATTTTAGCAAAAAAATTTGCTAAAAAATAGTATACCTGATTTACAAGACGTTTTACTAACTTTTCTACTAACTTATTTTTTTGAGTGTACCGTTTGTGTGTTCTGGGTGTTGGATTAGCCTTCACACACAAACATTTAGTAACATAAGGTTTAACTGCTTATCAAAAATCTTTAAAATTCAATAAACAAATAGATTTTGTTGTTCAGTGTTATTGATTATTATGCGAAAATTTAGAGGAAAAAAAAACACATGCAATACTCTACCCAACAACAACAATTCGCACTGATCTTAATCAATTGTATTCAATTAATTTTTTAATGGGAACTTTTTTTTTTTTATTATTTAGTGGAAAACAGTTTTTATTTAATAAATAAAAGTGTTTTTATAAATTGAATATCACAACGACAAGCAAATAGAAACCGGAAGTGATGATCTTATAACGTGCAAAATCATAACATTTTTAAGTACTTTAGTAGCTTTATTTTTTTCAAGTGTTAATAATTATAAAATTTAAATCACTCGTTTAAATGTTTAAAAAAAACATAATAGTTAAATATTAAATTATTATATATTTTTTAAGAACTTTTATAGTTTTTATAGATAATTCTTTTTATTTTTATGCTTTTTGTTTTTATGGTTTTTTTTATATTTTTTTTTTATTTATTTAAAACTGCGTCTTATTTCGTTTAAACACCGGAACCTAGTAACTGTAAAAGTTTTTAAAGTAATTTATAATTGTTTTTTTCGTTAAACTTTTTTTTTCTATTATTAAACATCAGCTGTTTGTTTTAGTTTTAAAACTACTTTATATTTTAATTGCCATTTTCATACATTTTTAGAGCTATTAACTAACTTAACAAGCTTTTACAGACAGATTATCTGTTAAGTTTTAAATTCATTAACTAACAGCGTGTTTTGTTCATTCGTTAAGTTGGCAACGCAGTCAATGTTGACATTTAACAGACTGTTCAATTATTTATAGTTAGCTTTGCTCACCAAAAAGCTTTCTGTTTAACTTTATTATATTATGTTACCCTGTCTTTTTTGCAAGCACAATTTGTTATTGTGATTTTGTCGCACGCTTGTCAATAGCCCGGCTAGCTCAGTCGGTAGAGCATGAGACTCTTAATCTCAGGGTCGTGGGTTCGAGCCCCACGTTGGGCGCAGATTTTTTTTTTTTTTTTTGTAATTATTCGATGTCCGATGTCCTAATTTTAATATATTTTTTCTTCACACAAATTTTAATTACACAGAAAAAATTGCAAATAAACTTTTGTTTGATTTCAAAATCATTTTCAATTACAAGTTTAATAAAATGAATTTGGTGCACCCAAAATGTCCAGTTTTTTGTAACCAGTGTTGCCATGTATTTTTTTCAAAAAACTGTAAGATAAAACTGTTTTTTTAAGAAAAAACTGTTTTTTTTTTTAAATAAAAACAGTAGAAAAACAGTTAATATGTGCATTTTGAATTCAATTGCATTTTATTTAAACATAAAACAACATAAAAAACATTAAACACATAACATATTTATATACACAGAAAAAAAATATTTTTTTTGTAGACTAACTTTTAATTAAACTAACAAAAAAAATATTTTCAAATTTTTGTTATTACAGATCACAAGTTGTGCTCTGTTATAAAACTACATTTTAATTAACAATAGGATTAACATGTTTTTTTTCTGTGTACTTGTTTAAAGTAAAAAAAAAAAATATAATATAAAAAAACATATTTATATTTATATTAATTATTTAACATATAGCAAAAAATAGCTACACAACCATTAAAAAAAACGAAATAATTCATCACATTTTGAGATCTTACTTAATTACAAAAATATCAGTTATACATTTTTTGATTAAATTTGATTTTCATTTCGTTTGATTCCACAAAATTTTAACACAAACAAATGCTAAAAAGAGAATTAAAACTTCACAGGAAAAAATTACACATTCCAAAAAGAAGGTGATGCCCACACTTGCTTACATATCTCATTGCCAAATTTAGTAACTGCAATACCAAACTCATTCCAACGATAGAGTCAAAAAAGCAAGTAGTATTGTAATCAATTCTTTAAATTTAAACTAGAAAGCATGAACTCAATAACAAAGTAATTATTTACTTAAAAGAAAATACCAATGTTATTAACTTATATGTATAACTTTTTGTACTCAAGAAGTAATCATATACTTTTTCTTAATAAAAGGACGTTATTGGAAGTAGTTCATAATTTAAAAAAAAAGAAGTTATACAATTTTTAAGAATTTATCTCATATATTTTTTCAAACTAATTTTTATTTGCAGGAAAATAATACTAAAAACAGAAATTGCATGTTGCCTAAATTTTGTTAAACTGCGGTTAGGTATAAATTAGGGAAGCGCACGTGCGCAGAAAATTGTGAGTGGAAGTTGAAATTACTGACGTTATCGTGAGTGAGTGTAAAAAAAATTTCGTGGGTGATTGTGCGTGAGTCATATTTTTGTTTTTTAATTTTGAACTGTTCTTTTTTTTGAAAAATTTATATTTTCATAGTTTATAGCTCCAAAATTATGACAAACCCATGTTATCATAACAATTCGTTTCACTTTTTAGGATTTTATTTCCGTATGAGTTTTGATCGTTATATTTGAGTGATTTAGGAGAATTACGTGTGAGTAAAAGTTAAATTAACTTATGGAACTACTTCTTTTTTTTTTTAAATGTAAGTACTTCTTATTTTTTCTAGGGAACTATTTATTTATTTTTTTTTGTGTAAGTACTTCGTAGTTTTACAATGGAACTATTTCTTTATTAAAAAATGTATGTAGTTCTTAAAAATATGAAGTAAATGGTTCTTCTGTAAAAAAAAATAATCAATTCTAAAGAATCAATTATTTTAGTCTTACGCCCTGTTAAAAGAATCGAGTAGAAATGCGTAGTAAGGAATGCGTTCTACCCAAAATGCTTGATTACAAACCCGCTTACCTTTTTGGAAATTTTTTGCTGGTTTACTACACAGTTGCATTCAATGCGTAGTATTATTTTTTATTAAAACATTTTGTGCAACTTTTGTATTAAATTTATAAATTCAATTAAAAGAAAGTAAATCGAGCAGGTAAACTGTTAAAAACTGGAAAGACTAGAAAAAAGGCTGAAATTAAACAAAAACTGTTTTTTTTTCATGAAAAACTGGAAAACTGTTACGCATCCTAAAAAACTGGAAAAAACAGTTAAAACCGGCAATATGGTAACACTGTTTGTAACCCATAACGGCCATAAACGCAGTGTTGCCAGGCATGTTGATCATAAAATCGTCCAATTTTCTAATAAAAATCGTCAAAATCGTCATTATATTTTCAAAAATCGTCAAAAAATCGTCAAAACAAAAAATATTTGTTACAAGTGGGACAAAGTTTTAATAAAAAAAAAGAATAATAATGTAATTCACATTTCAAGTGCTCATGTGCTATCAGTGTAATATACTACGATTTTTTACACTTTTCTGTAATTTAAACTTCGAAAATCATGATATTTTATAACGATAGCACTTTACCACTTTAACTGTTAATTCCTTCTACATAATTCTGTAAACACCACTTCAGTAGCACAATTTTTAAATCTCATTTTCTTTAATTATTAAATTTGGACTTCCATTAACGAATTCAAGTTTCAAATTGCATTACATGTGATGACATAGTTAAATACAATAAATTATGAAATTTTTGATTAGTTCATATTTTTAATTTTGGGTTGGTTTTTAATATTGCTAAAAATTATTTATTATTGTATTTATTATTTATATTATTATTTATTTTATTTTAATTTAAATATTGTTTATTACTGCATGTTTTTTCAATTTCAAATATAAATTGTGAATATCTGAAGTTTCACTTGGGAACACATTATCTATATTATTATTAGGCCTGTTTTTTAAGCACCGGATTTATTTTTTGATTTATAAATCAGAATATTCGAACTCGATGTTTGTTTCGCAAAAACTTGGATGTTTTTTTTTTTTTTTTTTTTTATTTAAAAATTATTTTATTTTTATCTCGATCTTACACTAATTAAACTTTATAAAAATATAAATATTAAAAAAAGCAGGGTTGGCATTCAATAACTTTTCATAATAACGATTGGCTATCATAGTAACACTAATAGCGGAATGGAAATTAAAAAAAAGCGATTCCATTAAAGACATGTTTCTTCTTATGTTAACGGTTTTAGTTTTCTATTTAACCTGTTTGATTTTGAAATATCTTGAACTAGTTAAAGTCAAAATAACGCTAAAATACCGAAACGAAGATTTATAACGTTATTTTGTTGATGTAACAAAATTTAATGGCAACTGCGGTTGTAATGAGAAGGTAGTGTTTGCCAACCATGAAAAAAGTAAGCACATTCTCAGGGAACTTCTGCTGTAAATATTTGTCGTTGTTTAAGTTGTAATACAGTATCTTTATTTTTAAGTGAAAAAACAGCCATGTGTAGAAGAAATTTAATTTTTGACTACAATTGTAGTTCATTTAAAAAACAAACCACATTAATAGCGTTTTCTTTTCTGACAAAAATGTCACATTTTTTTTTGCACTTTGCCTTAAATTTCCTTATTCGTGTTCTTTTCTAAAATGAGGTGAACACTCTAAGAGGGTACCGTGTTTGTTTCTAAAAGTGTTGCCTTATAAAAAGCAAAAAATGCAACATTTTCTGCCCTCAAAAAATTTACAGGGTTGGATGTTGCCTTGTTTTTTTTGGCTTATCAATCTCATGTGTATATATTGCAAAGTTTTTGGAGAGAAAACTCTCACCTTGGTAGCAGAGTGGTAGTGTGCTGGCCTCTGATACAGAAGATCCCGAGTTCGAACCCATATTAGTATCACTTTTTTTTTTATATTTTTTTTTTTTTTTGTTAAATTTAATTTACGATTTTTTTTAATTTGTTTTTGCTATTTTTTTTTAATTTTTTCTTTTTGTAAGTATTTAATAATTTTTTTAATCTCAAATTCGCTTATAAACAAAATTATAAAAAAAAATTAATTGAAAAAATGTATGGAGCTAAATCCAAATTTTTTAAATAATTAAAAAAACAAAAATTAATTATTAAAAAAAACATTAAATTTTTTTTAAAGTTTGCTGGGATTCGAACCCGAACTTTAACAGCACTAAAAAACAGATTTGTTTAAATAAATGTAATATGTGATGAAATTGTGTTCTATTCTGATTGTAAAAATGCTTCATTTTAATGGGGCGAGGGCAAAATTTGAAAAACGTTGCACATTAAGAAGGCAACACTTTTTTCCAGAAAAGAAAACACCATTAATTACAGTATTATGATTTTACATTCATTTTATACATTTTTTTTGTTTTATTTAAAAAAAAAAAATAAAACAAATGAATGTTTGTTTATTTTTTACTGCACTGTCTGAACCACTCATTAATAATACAATTGTAGTTAATTTTTTGAACAGTAAAAAACAAATGACTTTGTTAGTTGAATTTACTAAAACGTAAGTCGTTCTTTTTTCAAGTGAAATTTCATTTGTTTTTAGCTACATTTGCAGTGGTATTTACCTTTATTAAGTGCAGAAAATAAATTAAAATAAACCTAACATGAATCCATAAAAGAACTGTTTTGCTAAACTTTCAATAAAAAATAGTTATTAATTTTAACGAAATAATATAAATCCAAAAAGACATCCGGTGATTTTTTAATAATAGCAAATAAACATGTTTTGCTGACATTAAAATTTTGTCAAAAAATCGTCATTTTGGAAGCAAATATCGTCCAATCGTCATTTAGTAATTTAGGTACTAAAAATCGTCAAAATGACGATAAATCGTCAAACCTGGCAACAGTGCATAAACGACAAAGAAATACAAATGTAAAAATAAAAATCACTAAAACTAAAAAAAAAAATCGTCAAAATTAAAAATAATCGAATAAATTAAAAAATTCGGTCATTTTTAAAAAAACATTTTCCAAAATTTCAAAAAGAAAAAAAAAAAAACTAAAAATAATAAAAGCGGAACTTTTAACAAATATCTAAAATTAAAAAAAAATCCTAAACCCGATGAATATTTCTCCGATATACGTTTATATAATAATATATAGTCATATATATAATTATCCGAAAAATTGCCATACATTACCTTATCTCATGAGATCCTATGGCATCTCATCTGATATAATTTGATCCGAAAAATGGGCCTATCTTATTTGATCAAGTTATATATAATTTGTTATAATTTGATGTAACTTCATAAAATTCTACGATTTTGTTTCCCATTCCAAATAATAATGAAAATTTAAATATAAATCATTGGATTGGAAAATTAGACGTGATTTCAATTTGACTAATATGTTATGCCATGTACAAAGTGAGGGGTGGTTAAAATATTATATTTTCTTCCCATAGACTGAAAACATATACATACATAACATCAATCAATCGATTTCCTCTAACCTTTTCAACTTCAACTTCTTGGTATAGGACAGCTAGTTTAGGTAAGCTAGTCCCAGAGAAGCTTGAAAATTCGCGTTTCAAAATAAATATGAAAAATATTTTCAAATTTCACAAAAGTAGTAGTGCATTAACGTCCATATATTCGAAAAATCGCAAATTTAACAAAAAAAGTCGTGTAAAATCTTTTTAACTGTGGAAGCTACTCGATTCGTTGTTAATATCTTATTTTAAAGCTATTGTTATCGAACTTAAAATAAAATTAGAAAACAGATAATTGTATAAATACATCTTGTTTACTTAAACTGTAAAGCGGTTCAAATGGTTAAAGTACGCGGTTCAAAATGGTGTATTTCAAAAAAACTGGATTTTTAAAATACTTGACAAAAAATATATTAATTATAAATCATTCCACTATGCCGTAGCCAAATCCCTTTTTGGAAGTCTTATTCATAAAAAATAAAAAAAAATATAATTAAAAAACCGATAACTTTGAAGCCCGCAAGATTACCATACAGGGATTTTGCAACGCACCCAGAGAAAAACTATGATGAACATGATTGGGGACAAAAAATTATCATATTATGATCCTCACAATCATAAACGCGATTCTGACAAATTATATTATGATCACTGATCTAGAATCATGATCAACATCTAGAATCATAATATGATTATGAGGATCATATTATGATTGTTACTTGTTTCAACCATAACATGAAGCTCTTTTTCTGCATACGGTATAGAAGAATAATTTTTAATTGACATATATTTTTTTAAAGATTTTGGAAATCAGGTTTTTTAAAGACAGCGGTTTGAACCACATGATTTTAATATATGTTTATATATAATTATATATAAAATGGATTGAATTTTTTGTTTCTAATTTTAACAAATATATATATATATAGAATTATATGTGAAACCATAAATTATATTATATATAAAACTGATAGAATTTGTTCGGTTTTAATGTATCATATGTACTTATATATATTTATACATAGAAGTATATATGATCTCATATTTAGCTATAACTAAGGTTTTAATATATTATATGTACTTCTATATATATATATATACATGGATGTATATATGATCTCATATTTAGCTATAACTAAGATCAACTTATATATAACATGAGATATAACGACATATTGTGATATATAGCGCGGTATTAACAATTTTCGTAAATCTGAGTAAAAAAAGATATATTGTAAATTATAACATTTTACATAGACAAATATGTGCTACTATATTTGTGGTACTATATTTGTATGGATATAATTATGTATAACTTTCAGATATTTAACAATTTAAAATATGCCGTCATATATAAAGAAATATGTATAAGTATGTTCTCATACATATTTATATGTACCATATGTAGTTAGATATGGTCGAACGTTTATAACACAGTATCATATATAATTAAAATGGTTTTATAGAAAATCATACAATATATATATATATATATATATATATATATATGTATGCACAGCGCATAGTCTAGAGACATTTATTCGTTCCCCCGCATAGTTTAGGGACATTTGCTTACTTTGGGGACTGTCCCCAAAGTTTTCGCGCCTTTTCACACATCTAGCGTTTAAGATGAGGACAATTTTTTCTATACACCGCATATTCCAGCGACAATTTTGGGCATGTCCCTAAAGTATGCGCTGTGCATACATATATATATGTATGCACAGCGCATAGTCCAGAGACATTTATTCGTTCCCCCGCATAGTTTAGGGACATTTCCTTACTTTGGGGACTGTCCCCAAAATTTTCGCGCCTTTTCATACATCTAGCGTTTAAGATGAGGACAATTTTTTCTATACACCGCATATTCCGGCGACAATTTTGGCCATGTCCCTAAAGTATGCGCTACGCATACATATATATATATATATGTATGCGTAGCGCATACTTTAGGGACATGGCCAAAATTGTACCCGAAATATGCGGTGTATCGAAAAAATTGTCCTCATCTTAAACGCTAGATGTATGAAAAGGCGCGAAAACTTTATATATATATATGTATGCACAGCGCATAGTTTAGAGACATTTATTCGTTCCCCCCGCATAGTTTAGGGACATTTGCTTACTTTGGGGACTGTCCCCAAATTTTTCGCGCCTTTTCATACATCTAGCGTTTAAGATGAGGACAATTTTTTCGATACACCGCATATTTCGGGTACAATTTTGGCCATGTCCCTAAAGTATGCGCTACGCATACATATATATATATATATTGTATATATAACTATGTTAACTACATTTTCCAAGTTGATTTATATATAATTAAGTACAGCCAGTAAAAAAAAACTTCTAAGTACATTTATATATAATTCAGTATAGCGCCATGTAAAAAAGTTCATTCATATATAATTAAGTATTGCCCCATATAAAAAAAATTATAAGTTTTTTGTTATATTTATTTAAGAAAATCACTAAAATTACAAAAATCGAAGAAATTAAAAGAATATGACAAAAATAAAAATGTTTTCGAGATATAGACGGTTAAAATTGAATATAGCTGTTTTTTTTTTTAATTTTGGCGTTTTTTTTTATATATCAGAGTTTTTTTTTAATTATGTTTACTTTTTAAAATTTTGATATTCAAGTTTTTTTTTCAATTTTAGGGAGTTTTTTCAATGTATCCGTTTTTTTTTAACTTCTACAATTGTTTTCCAATTTTTTTATTTTTTTTTTTCAATTTTGGCGCTTTTTAAATTTTTGCAATTGTGTAAATTTTTAATTTAAAAGCAATAATCAATTAAATTTTTAATAGATATGATTAAAACCTTATCGAACCCACGACTCTGATCAATTAAATCTTTAAATAGTTAAAAACTATTTTAATTGATTCTACTGTTTACTAAGAATTCAATTAAACTTTTAATTGAATCAACCAATATTTTAATTGATTATCGATTTTAGTTTTTTCTGTTTACAGCAAAAGGTTTTTAAAATCTTCAAGTCAAATTTTTAAAATTTTGTATGCCATGTATGTTTGAATTAAAAAAATTATAAGAAAATATTACTTTACTATTGTTTTCAATCGATTTATAGGGGGGTAAGTCTGAACAAAATTTAATGAATTTATTATTAAAAACTATTATTTTTCTTAAAGACATAATGGTTTTATGTATTCTCCATATAACTCAAAAAGTTTGAGTTCGCCCAACGTGGGGCTCGAACCCGCGATCCTCATGCTCTACCGACTGAGCTAGCCGGGCATGTACTCAAATTTTGACATACGTTTTATTTCAATAAAGTAAATGAAGAAAAAACTAAAAATAAATTTTGGAACAATTATATTTTCTGGAATTTCTACCAATAAAGATCCGAATAGATCCGAAAAGATCGCTCTAAACTTTGTTACTACTAGAATTTCGTTAATTTCGAATATTTGTTAGAAGGGTTTATACAAAGATCTCACCAGATTCGAAGTTTTGTAACTTAATTTTGAGCATGCCTATAATCGAAAGAGATTTTTCAGTAAGATTATTATTAATTTTCTGTAGTATTCAAAAAATCTTGTATCGCCCAACGTGGGGCTCGAACCCACGACCCTGAGATTAAGAGTCTCATGCTCTACCGACTGAGCTAGCCGGGCATGTACTTAAATGTACACAAAAGTCTTATTTCAAGTAAATGAGGAATAGATAAAAATAAATTTTGGAATATTTTTGGAACTGCTGCACTCATAGACATAAACCTGAAAAATAGCAAAAAGGGAAAGCCATTAAAAATTGTTAAAAATGAGCTTGCCGAAAAACCTGCTAAAATTAGCAGATTTTTTACAAAATATTGGTAATATAAGAATAGCAAAAATAAATCTACTGAATTTACAAATATTTAGTTATATTTGTGCTAAATTTTAGTTAATTGAAAGTAACAAAATAATCAGCTAAAATCGGCAAAAACATTTACTAAATATTAGACAAAAAAAAAAAAAAAAGTGTGATATTTTTAAAGTTTTTTTAGTTTTTTTTTTTATTTGTATAAATGTCTGCCCTTTGAAATCAGCAATCTACCATTTGTTATTAAAAATTTCTGTTAATTTTAGCAAAATAAACTATTATTTGCATTCTACTAAATTTTAGGTAAACATAGCAAACATTTTTTTAATATTACAGTTTTTGTTCGCTATTTTGAGTCTACAAATATTTAGTACAAGTTTTTGCTAAACTTACAGAGTAAAATGCTATTTTCAATTAACTTAAATTTACTTCGAATATAACTAAAATTTTATAAAGTTACCAGATTAATTTTTGCTGTTCTTATTTTATTAATATTCACCAAAAATATCTGCTAAATTAGCAGTTTTTTCTACAAGCTCATTTTTAACTAATTTTTATAGCTGTTTTTACAGGTTTATTTCTATGAGTGTACTAATAAAGATCCACATTTTTGTATTATCCGAAAATTTGTTATTACTAGAATTTCGTTGAATATATGTTTGAATGTTTTTAAATAACGATCTCACCAGAATCAATGGGGAAATTATACATAATTTTCCTTTTCAGGAAATTGTTCTGTAAGTTACTTCGTAATTTTCGTTACATTTCAAAAAATTTACTATCGCCCAACGTGGGGCTCGAACCCACGACCCTGAGATTAAGAGTCTCATGCTCTACCGACTGAGCTAGCCGGGCATGTAACCAAATCTTGGCCAAAGTTTTACTTGAACAATCACAGAATTTCTAAAAATACACTAGATATAATTCTATATTAAAATGTGTTAAAAATTTTACCAAAATTCATAAGAAGAAATTTTAAAAGTATGTGGGTGTCCTTTTTGTATTTAAAAAAATTAAAAAAATATGTTCGCCCAACGTGGGGCTCGAACCCACGACCCTGAGATTAAGAGTCTCATGCTCTACCGACTGAGCTAGCCGGGCACTTCTCAGCTTTCTGCCAAAATCATGTTTTGTGTTTGTTGTGAAATTTGGCAATGCCGCAAGATCATTAAAAAAAGTTATAAAATATTTAAAAATAATCACACATATTTAGGGGTTTTCTTTTTTTACATCAAATTATGTTTTGTTGTTGTTCTTGTTGAAAAAAAGAATAATTTAAAATAATTTTGTGTATCAACACACTACTAATTGTTTTTTAAGCAATTCAAATAATTGTTAACCCTCTATGAAGGCTGCCTCAGGGGAGCGAAGAAATTTTTCGTGTGCCGTCCACGATTTGGAAGCAAGAAAGCTTCAAAATCAAAATTTCGTATAATTCCAAAAAAATGATTATTTTTGAAAAAACATAGTTTTCAAAAATCTAAAAAACCAATTTAAGTTGACTAAAAACTCTTTATAATAAAATAAAATATAAGTTAGATTAAAGCTTTATCTTTAATAATAAGTCCTAACTTTAGACCAATGACTCACAGGATTTTATCAGGATTCCTCTAAAGGACATCGTCTTAACTTATAAACAAATAGACGGATTTTTATGAAATTTTGCAGAAAGAAGACATTAAGTATTAATAGCAAAGCGTTGAAGTTTGAACAATATAAATTAAAGTTTATATACTTTTTCGCCTAATTTCGCTTTTTCCAAAAAGCGAAAATCCCGATATCTTCTTAAATAGGAGCAGAAAAAAAATATAGTTTTTCGAGCGTGGTTATATCTTGGTAAGAGAAATATTTTTTATCCAAAACTTCTCTTTTATATGCTTTAGTTTTCAAAATGCACTCTAAAATATTTTGGCTCATATCGCCTAAATTAGGTAACGATAAACAATTTTATTTTCAATTTATAACGAGCTTTCAACCTCCGTATATTTACAAAAATAAAGCAAATCAAACATATTAGCTAGGTTGATACTCGTATTTCGATCTGGCTAAAGATCTCATCAGAACCCGAAGTTTTAGAAAAGCTAGAGCCTATATAATAGGCAGAACTTTAACAAAAAACCTATTAATAATCAATTTTGCTCCATTCTTGTCTTCTTAGTAATCAATCACGTGGTTAGGTCTTTTCCTAACAAGCATCATGACGTTACTAAACTTTGAAGACCAAAAATGTTCTATTTATATAAAAAATTTTTAGTGTGTACTCTGGCTCAAGTAATATTTTGTTGCAAAACATCGTTTGCCAGTTAGAGGGTTAAGCAATTTTTTTTAGATAAATATTTCAACAATATTTAAATTGTAACTGACACTAATAGAAAACATATGATTTTCTATTGTTGATTTACTTGAATAAACGTCACTACATTGCTAGGTCTGTCAAAAAAACAGAGTAGTATTTGGAAGATGACAAAGCCAATTGTGACAATTTTTTGTTGTTGTTTTTGTTTTTTCTTTGATATTTTAAATTTTGAATCTCGCTCCTAGACGAGGACAAGAAATTCTCATTGAGTTTGTGATTTAACATAACAAATATCTCTAGAAATTCTAATAACAAAGTCCCCTGAAGATTTCCTTGGGCAGGAATGAAATCCGGATAGGGACACGCCTACATCAGATTGCTTTTCACAATTTGTTAAATAAGTTTTGGGACTTTAGCACATTTAATTACTATAAATGCAATATTCAGAACTATTTTATCAAAATTTGAGTTCTTTGAAGATTATCATATTTTACAGTCTTATTAACGTGATTACCAGAGATGGTTTTTGCCATTTTTACTCATATTTATTTTTTGTAATTTTTTTCTTTCTAATTTTAATGCTTCAAAACATATTTTTCTTAAAAATTAAGCTTTAAAACTACCCTTTTCTGATATTCTTCGCTATAAATGCTATTTTCCTCAAAATGTTTTATGTGTAATTTTTCTACCTTTTTTGTGGTTTTGCTATTTTTTTTTTAAAACTTTTTTGCCATAAACATAATGGATTTTTCCATATTAGGACATTTATTCGATAAACCGCACCGGACTGTTCTCAAAGTTTTCATACATCTAGCATAAAAGTTGAGAACATATTGTTCGATGCAGCGAATACTTAGGGGACAATTTTGGGTGTATATACACCAAGAAAACAGAATCGTTAGTAGTAGTCATTCCATTGAATTAACAGAAATTCTGTTACGACAATAGAATTTCGATTGCCTCAACAGAAATTTAGTGATAACTACCAAAAAATTTGATAGCTACAACCATTTGATTGGCTACAAATACGGTTGCTACTACCGAGTCTGTTTTCTGGGTGTATATACACCCAAAATTGTCCCCCGCTGCATCGAACAAAATGTTCTCAACTTTTATGCTAGATGTATGAAAACTTTGAGAACAGTCCGGTGCTTACTGTCGCCAGAAAAGTATAAAGCTTCTCTGTTTTTGGAATTTCGGCACTTTTTAAAATGTTTTGGCAACAATAAAAAAAAGCCTTATTTTTTTTTTTTTAATTCCAATTCCTTCCACTGACGCGCGGCGGCCAAATACGTTGATTTTTGGGCCCTTTTCCTGTAGAGTAAAAAGAGCTGTATTTATATGAAATTTTAATTCACCTTTCGATTCTACACCAAAAATTATTTTAAAAAAACTTTTTACCCGTTTTTAAAGTGCACCATTAATGAAATAGAGTGGTCAGAAAAAAACGAAGTTTTTTAAAATAAAGTTCTTTTTTATTACACATAAACAAAAAGCATTTTTAGCTGATAAAAGAGATACAAAAATTTTCGCTCTATGCTAACCCAGTTAAAAGTTATTAAGTTTTCAAAATGTTGTCTTTACTAAAATGCTATTTTTTATTGATTAACAACTTTTTAACAGGTCGTGATTTATCGAAAATGTTTGTTTCATTTTTCTTAGCTCAAAAAACTTTTTCATTGTGTGTGCTAAAAAAAAAATATTTTCATATTTTTTTACAAAATTGATACCTTAATAACTGTTAAGCGGTTCGCGATATGTCAAAAATTTTTTGTACCATTATTATCAATTTGTAATACATTTTTATTGTGTGTGATTAAAAAAATTTTTTTTTTAATAGTTGTTAAAAACATTGAGTTTTCCGTCCACTCTATGGACTAAACTGTGCACTTTAAAAACCGGGAAAAAGTTTTTTTTAAACAATTTTTGGCATCGATTGGAATGACTGGTTCAAGTTTCTCCCGTTCTGTAGTAAAAGGGACCACCCTCATAATAATCCATGGATATTTTTTCCTTAAAACTTGGAAACATTTTCATATTAATAGGAAGTATTTTCTTCTTGTTTGATAAAATATACTCAACTGAAGTATAAAAATTCCTTAAAACAAAGAAAGTTTTGCATATTTTGAAGAAATTTTTACTTTTGTTTAGAAAAAATGTACTTCCTTTGAAGAAATTTTACACTTTATTACAAAAAAATACAAAATGTTTCAATATATTAAAGACAATTTTACTTAAAATAAAGAAAAATACATTCTGTTTTACTGACAATTTTACTATACCCAAATATATTTTACTCAGTTGGAGTATATTTTTTCCTTAAAACTTGGAAACATTTGCGTATTAATAGGAAGTATTTTCCTCTTGTTTGATAAAATATACTCAATTGAAGTATGAAACTTCCTTAAAACAAAGAAAGATTTACATATTTTGAAGAAATTTTACACTTTATTACAAAAAAATATAAAATTTTTAATTATATTAAAGACAATTTTACTTAAAATAAAGACAAAAACATTCTGTTTTACTGACAATTTTACTATGCCCAAATATATTTACACTTATTTTTGGTAAAAATAAATACAATTTTATATCCTAAATTTAAGGAAAAAAGTATACATTTTTTAAGAAAATTTGGCTTTGGAGCTAAATCATTCCTATTTTTTACTCAATTTAAGTAAAACTTCTTTAATCCGAAACAAGTTTTTTTTTGAGTGCATGCATAAAAATACAAAATTATTGTCAAAACTACAAAAACATTCGTAAAATGAACAAATATTCGTTTATTTTACAAAAGTTTTGCTTCTTAATTGTAGAGGTTTTTTTTAGTCATTTTTAAAAGTGTTCTTAAATTAAAAAAATGCATATAAATGTTTTAGTTTATTAAAGTGCTCAGCACAGCTGAATTTTTGATACATGATTTAAGCAAAATGTATTCTCTGTATAGTCAATTTCATAATTTTCTCTATAATCAATACCGTATATAATATATTTAATATTACACTATATATTAATGTATATTATTTTATTATAGATGTATTCGCACATAATAAGATTAAACATATACAATTGGAGATGTCATAGACGATTATATATTGGTCGATATTTAATAAGATGTAATTCTATGTGTCATCGTATTAAAACATTTAGAGGAACAAATTTGTGTATATAAACATACATAAACATATGTATTCACATATAATAGCTTGCATTAACATATGCATTTATATAATATAATGCATGATTATATATAAACATTTTTACTCGGGTATATCAAGTATATATGATGAGATAAAAAATATCAACTTATGATCAATATATGATGATATATAGCGCAACAATTTTCATAAAAATATATATCAGATATAAATATATGCCGAGATATAAATATAATTATATATAATTGTATGATGCTATATATGACTATATAGGTCATTCATGTCCAGAGAAGAAAAATTTGGCATTTTTTGGCATTTTCTGGCACTTGATCTGGATTACTAAAAACACTAAGAATATAATAAAAATAGTTTTAAATGAATCTTTAAACAAACCCATTATTTCGTTTCTTTTTTTTTGTTATTATTGCAATTTTTCGATAATTTTTTTAGTTTTGAAATTTTCATTTCGCTATTTTTTGTCTTCTCTTATTTTGTCAAAAAGTTTACCTCATTGTCATACATTTTTGAAGTTCCCCATACCTATTTGCTAATATGTATATTAATTTTATTATATTACAGTGGCACACGGTTATAACGAACACCGGTTACTACGAACTTTTTTACTACGAACGATTTTTCTGGTTCCAACGCATTTACTAACATATTTCATACAAAATAATACGTTTATAACGAACATCGTTTATAGCGAACTTTTTATATAACGAACTAATTTTTTTGGTCCTTGTACGAATTTTCATACACTCAAAAAAAAAAGTTTGTAAAGTCAGTAAAAAATTTTGTTGAGTCAGCAAAATTTTAGTCATTAGGGAGCTTGCAAAAAAATTGCTAATGTCAGCAAAATCTTTTGCTGAAAATCAGCGAGCTGATTTTCATGAATTAATTTAATATCTGAAAATATATAGAAACAAATACATATAACATAACAAAAATTTTCTTTCAACTATTTACATCAATGATTGTCTAAATGATGCTATCTTTTAAAGGACGCAACTGCCGAAGATAATTATAGAAACAAAACGAAAAAATAAATAAATAAGATGTGTGTCTTTGTCTTTCGCTTTACTCTGTATACATGTCTGTATATGTTTGTTTGTAATATGACCACACTAGATTATTAATCTATAAACATTTATTATAGAAATACATATTAAATTTAAATATTTTATTTTGTCTTATTTAATTAATAGACAATTATTTTCGCAAGCCGGTGACAACGCAAAATTTAAGTTGTTTTAATCCTCAATTTTGTTTTATGTATGAAAAACAGATACAAAAATCTTCCATGGTTGATTTTTTCATATGTCTTATTAGAGTTGTACTTTTTAGTATCATTTTCCTCTTCTCTACTACATCTTGACATGCCGCGACACCTGCTTCATTCTGCGCATATCTTTCAATCTGGTTGTCGTCCACACTATTAATATGCTTATCAGCACAATTTTTTTTAGCAAAGTAAATTAGTAAAACATTAGTATAATATTAGTAAAACATTAGTTCAAAACAGTTAAGTGCTGAATAAGTATAACAAAAATTTTAGCTAAAACAGAATTTTAGCAAAAAATTTGCTTAAAAATAGTATACCTGATTTACAAGACGTTTAATAACTTTTCTACTAACTTATTTTTTTGAGTCTACAAATTTTTATGCTTATAACGAATACATTAAAAAATTGAGATTTTGAAATAACAAAATTCGCTGCAAATTTTGAAAACTTCAGCTTTTTACTTGAAACTTCACTGAAAATAATTAAAAGTTGTATGAAAATTTAATGGAAGAATTGTTTCAAAATTACAAAAGAAATAATTAAAAAACTAGGGGAATGAAAAAAAATCCTAACATTTTATTAATTTTTGGTAAATGGTTACCACGCTTAAATTGTCAGGTACCTACGAATTCGTTATAACCGTGCTGCACTGTATTTTGTTTTAATTTCCAGATCACTGAACCAAATACAGTATTAACAGGTAAGTACATTTTAAGTTTTTTTAGAATTTCCAAATATGTTCGTTGCATTGGGTCCATTAGATTAAAAAAATAATAACACGATATCACGGTCTAATAAAAACCTATTTAAAGTCTTGATTTTAATTTTAAGTATGGAAATGATTAAATAAATACCACTAAAATTTGTGAAAATTTCAGAGTCTAAAAACTCTTAATACTTATCTACAAAAATTTCTAAAAAACCTAATTTTAAGTTAAGAAGAGCTAGAGGCAGTTTTATACTAATGCCCGATTTACATAGAAATTTTAATCAAGTAAAAAAGTTTATTATCCGCCTAATCGAGCCCTTAACAAGCTAATTAAACCATATTTAAATAAAATGAAGATTGGCAACACTAATAAACTTACATACAAATTTAGATAAAAATTCACGCTAAGACGCTCCCGCAAAAATAGTTTTGCATTGCATTTTCGCCAACACCCAAATTTTTGTTTACCCCCTTTGTATTATTTTGTTTATCGCTTAGTATTTTAAACTGACCAAGTTGATCTTTTAGCTATCAAATTAAACTTTCAACGTCAAAAAATGCATATGTAAACGAAGAAGAATAGAAAAGTGGGGTAAACTTTTCTTTTGGGTTAAAAAAAAAAATATATCTGCTGAATAAAATATATTTCTAAAGTTTTTTCAACTGAGGGTCATTTTGACACCCAGATAATTTTTTATGAATTTAAAGAATGGCTATCATTATTTTTCGGACTACCAGTAATGGCACCAGCTTACATTCCGCACTACTTTACTACAAACAATAATGACTTACTACACTCAAACAATAAGTTAGGAAAAAAGTTAGTAAATCGTCTTGTAAATCAAATATATTATTTTTTTGTTTTCAGCTAAAATTTTAATTACACTTATTCAGCGCTTAACAATTTTTAACTTGTGTTTTACTAATATTTTACTAAAGTTTTACTAATTTATTTTGATAAACAAAATTGTACTTATAAACACATTAAAAGTATGTACGCCAACCAGATTAAAAGATATATGCAGAATGAAGTCTATTTCGCAGCATGTCAAGATGTAGTAGAGACGAGGACAATTATACTAAAAAGTACAACTCTTGTAAGACGTATAAAAAAATCAACCATGAAAGATTTTTGTATCTGTTTTTCATACATAATATAACAAAAGTATGCCAACAATGTGAATCGTATACAAATAAATTGCAGATTGAAAAAGACTTAAATTTTGTGTTGTCACCGGCTTGTCAAAGTAATTGTCTATTAATTAAATTAAAGACAAAATAAAATATTTAAATTTAATAAAGATGAAATGTGTATTTGTAAACTAAATGATTACAGTGACTATTAATGTACACTCATAATAATCCATGCTTAAAAATACAAATATATTTTTCGTAAATTTTTTTTCGTAGAATGTACAAACATTTTGTTTATATTACAAAACTTTTGTATAAAACAAATTATATAAATTTACAAATTTCGTAAAAAATACAAACATGATTTCGTAATATTTTTTTAGTACATTGTACAAAAATTTGTAATGTTACAAATATTCCCAATGGACCAGAAAATAAGTAAAGTATAACAGTACTTTAGAATAAGCTTTTTTTAAAAAAAATACTAAAGCCTTTTTCAACCGTGTTTGAGAAAGTAGTATTCTTTACAACGTGCTGACAACATGTCGCTGCAGCAAAGTCCCGTTAAATTCTGTATGTACGTCGTTGATTACTTTGCATTGTTTTGTTTTGTTTTCTTTTTTTATTCCAGTCATATTTTTTTTCTTTGCCTATGCACACTAAAATTTTTTAAGTTTTTGCTTTTAAAATGTAAAAAACTTGAATTTTTAATGAATTGATTTTTTTAAAATTATTTTTTAAGTGTTTTTCAATTCCAAAAACTTAAATAAAAATTTCTTTATAAAAAAAATTAAATAAAATGTGAATTTCTTATATTCAAACATAAGGCCCGATTCTTACACATTTTTGTAATTGTCCTAAATTTGTCTGACTATCTTACCTTGAAAAAAAAAAATTCTAGGTAAGAGTCACAAAAATGTAAGACAGTCACAAAAATTTCTGAAAATCGGGGCGATAATAAAAAAATTTACAAAAGTAGGCATAAGCTAATTCTACAATTGGTAGCATAAGTTTGTTCTAAATTTGTAAGCATAAGCTAATTCTAGAATTGTTGACATAAGCTTATTCTAAAATTAGCGGCATAAGCTTATTTAAATATTATTTCAGTAATATTATCACGAGGGTTCCGTTTTGATTTTTCTACAATAAAATTAAAGCGTTTTTCAATACTTTCTAAAGTCTTTTTAAAGCTTAACGCTTATGCTTGCAAGCTTAATATAATATTTTTCTAAAGGGTTTTGGTCCATTGGGTTACATATGGATGTTGATGTGGTTAGAGGTCGGATTTGCAATCAGAAGGTTGCGAGTTCAACTCCTGGCCAGGACAAATTTTTTTTTTTTTTAGATTTTATATTTTTTTTTGTTTATTAATGTTTTTTAAATTTCTATGTTTTATTTTTTTATTTCATTATTACTATTTTTGTGTTTTGATATAAATGGATATTTTGTATTTTGTTTAATAAAGAGGATCCTAAAACAAGTTAAAGAGGACCCGAAAACACTACTTCCACTTTATTTGCTGGGTTTAGTATGAAATTCAATAAAACAAATATTTAAAAAGACAAAATATTTAATAATAAAATGCAATTAGTTTGAAATTGTTATTTAAGTTTTTTATTATTATTATTTTATTATTTTTTTATTTTGTTTTTTAATATATTATTTGATATATTTATAAAAAAATTATATTATTTTATTTAGTTCAGTAAACATAATAAAAATATTTAATTGCCATTTTACCTTTTTTATTAAATATTTGTAGCATATTTTTCTAGTTTTCATAAAAATTTCATAATATTTTCGACTTAAGTTCCTTTTTAGTTTGTTGTAGTGCATCAGCTACTTTGGTGCAAATGGTAGAGGGGTCTACTTCAACACAGCAGGACGTCACTGAAATCGTGAGTTCGATTCTGGTGTGGCACCATTACATTTTTTTTTTTTTAATTTTAAAATAAACCCGTAAGGTATGCACCACATTTTTATTTAAAAAAAATTTTTACAAAACTTAACGAAATGTGATTTGTATATTCTACAATTTTTTTCGTAATGTCAAAATAACCAAAACTTTCGTAAAGTGAACAACGGTTTTCGTGTATTTTACCTATAGATTATTATGAGTGTAGTGTTCTGGTCAAATTGCAAACAAATAAATGTGCAGGTAGACAGATTATAGCGAAAGACATAGAAACACATCTTATGTAATTTTGTATGATTCCTTTTTCTTCTTGCAAAAAAGGGTTGTATATTTCATATTTTGTTATTTCGTCTTGTTTCGTTTCTAAAAAGATGCTATCATCATTGATATAAGTAGTTGAAAGATAATTTGTTTATGTTATATATAATTATTTCTATATATTTAAGATATTAAATTAATTCGTGTAGTCAATGTGGGATTATTCCCTTTTTGAAAAAACTGTGTTACTAAACCGGTTTACTGAATAATTCGGAAACCGGTTTTGATAACGGTAGTCATATATAATTACAACTCTAGACATAAATGATTACAACTATAGTCATATATAATAATATTTTTTAAAAACCAACATACCGTTATTATTAATTTGTTATGCTATTTTCATCTCAATGTTGCCAGCACTGTATTTCTGGTATATGTTATTCACCACCACCACACTTACTAAAGATAACTGTCAAATTTAGTAACTGACAGCTAACGCAGCCAACTTCACACAGTAAATTTCAATTAGTTTCGTGAACAAAAATAAAACAGACAGTGTAAAGAAAAATAAGAACAGTGATAGACGGCAGGCAGGTTTTTATAATAGAAAATATATATATTTTTTTTTTTGGCTTACCCGACAAAAGAAGAAGAAACAAAAAAAAAAAATACATTATTTGCGTTTAAAAAGCGAAAGTGAATTGTTTTAACAAATTTCAGTGTAAATAAATTAAATATTATTGGAAACAAGTGTATTAAATAAAGAAGAAAATATAAAAAATATAACAAAATGTGTGGAGGTTTTACATGTTCAAAAAATGCATTAATTGCGTTAAATATATTGTATGTGGTAAGTACGAAATTAGAAAAAGATTGAATACCGAAAATGAAAACGAAAAAAAAAAATGTTATACACAATAATTAAGTGGAAAAAAATGTACAACTTTTACAAATTGTTAAGTTTTTGTTCTTTTCAATATTAATCTCATACTAAGAATTAAGCAAGTACTAAAATTAAATATTAAAAGAAATTTGGAAATTATTTGAAATTTTTTCTTTAAAATTTTCCTAAATCAACAACCTTGTATACCTTAAAGATTATGCATAACAATCTAGAGCAAGATTTTTATGCTACTTTAAGTTTTATTTTCAGATTTTTTTATTTTTTTTTTTTTTTTTGATTAAAAATCCTTTTAAAAATATTGATTTCTATTCATTTCACCCTCTTTTTCTCATAATGTTGATTGCTTTTCATGTTTTCTTAAAAAATCTTGATAATTTTATTCTTTGTTCTATTCTTGTTGATATTTTATGAACGTGTATCAGATACTTGTCTGTTAAAATTACTTTCGTGGTTATCAATAGGGCAAGAAATTTCTGGCATAAAAAAAAAAACAAAAAAATATGCCCCTAAAAATGAGGGTAAAAACGAAAAATATGCACTTAAAAAAAAAAATAATGTCAAATATGCACTTAAAACAACAAAAAATATGTGAATAAGATTGTTCGTCATCGGGTAATCAAGATTTTTCAAATATAAAAATGATTTTGCTTAAATCAATATCGTCCATTCCATGATAGAACGTTCGATTATTTGACCTCCCATGTGAAAATGATCATATACACTGCGCTGCAAAACTATAATTACACGACGAAAAAAGTTTCTATATACTCATATACAACTTGATATCATTATATATGGTTATATGTGTGACAATATATTATTTTATACTTAGTTCAATTTTGGAGTAATATATCATCATATATTATTGTATAATATGTTATTTATTATATGATCATATGAAATATATATAGATCTATATCTGACCATATATTCTACCATATATGACCATATGTAAGTGTATACGTACAATTAATGAAAAATAATTCTATCTATTTTTTCTATTCTATTAAATTAAATTCTATATTCTAATTCTATTAAATTAAAGTTCTATACCTGTATAAAAACACTCTTTATAAACACACTCAATATATAAAAATTTACAAACATTTAAGAAAAAATTTTAAAGCAGCCGTTTTTAATAATGCGTGAGATCTCTTTTTATTAGAATCAACCTAAAAATTCGATCAGACATACTGTCTGCAAGATTTATTCGAAGTTCTTTCATTATAGATCTCTTTTAGATGAAAAACGCTTACATATTGATAGTTTTCTGCGTAAACTGGACGGATTTATACTCCCCAAATATTCTCAATAGGGTTTTTATCCGGAAAACATGCGGACATTTGAAATACTTTTATACATTTAGATGATAGCCATTCCATCGTCTGACGACTTACATGTATTGAGGCATTAAATTGTTTTAAAATGAATTCTTCTTCGTTGCTATTTTCAATAAATGGCACCAATTTTTCTTCTTATACTGTAATGTACTCAAAAGAATTCATTCTGGTGCTTGGAAATGCCAAATCAACCATACCGTCGAAACAAAAAGCTCCCCAAACCATTAAGGATTCGCCTCCGAAATTTCTTTTTGATAAATATCGTGGTTGCTCTCCAAAACCTGTTAAAAGTTAAAAGATAAAATTAAACTTTTTCTCATCAGAAAAAATCAGATTTAAAAAAAAAAATTATATTTAAACAGTCTTACCAACAACAGCGTTTATTGACTTACCCTTTTCCAGTTGGTTTGTAAATTCCTTTAAGCTAATTCAAGTCGAGCAGTTTTGTGGCGGGGTAATAACCTTGGCATAGACATCAGGTTTTTATCGGGTTATTCTCTGGGAAACCTTTAACAGCCTTCTTATGGTTGCTTTGGACACATTTACCTTACATTCATCGATTAACTGATTGATACTTTTTATTGTGTTGCTGGCGCAGTTGATTATTTTCCTCCGGTCCCGATCAGAAAACTTTTTTTTCGGACCGCCTGTTTCGTTTTAACCATAAGCACTCGGCTTATTTGCAAAATTTCTGACAACTACATGTTAACGGTTTATTTTTCTAGGAAAAATTCCAGAAAACTTAAGCTACTTTTTAAAGCTAGTTTGCATCTAGCTGGACGATTTAGCTATTTATTTTAGGTTTTAGCTATTTTTTTCTTCCTAGGTATTTTTAGTCATTTATTTTAATAATTATTTTCAAGACTACGCGATTTTTGTTTCAATGTGTTATTTAGGCATCCACACACAGAAAAAAATTTAGCTGTTTGCAAACCGAAATTCAGTTACTTCGACTCAAATTCGGTTATTACGAATTTTAGTAGGTTGGAACAACTCAACATTAGCTTTCACAACAAAGTTTGGTTAATTAAAGTGAATTTTAGTTGCAAAATCTAAATTTTTCCGAAATCTAGTGTAAATATCGTTGTACTAACTGAATTTATAAGTTGTTACCATTAAAATACACTTTTCAATTCGGTTGGCACTTTATTTCTCTGTGTGCAGTTAATATTCGATTTGTAAGCGAATTAATTAGCCGATCGGTTTATTATTTTGCACACTTAATCTGACAATCGAAAACCCTGTTAAAAAAAATCTTAAAAAATCATCTTTAAATTTTTCATTATACGTCTTTAAAAATCTCAGTGTACTACAGAAGTCCGAAAGACCCATAAAACCTTTTTTAAACCTTCTGAAATCAAAGCTATATGATTGTGATTTTCTTTGAAGATGAAGCCTCTTTCTGAGCGCACTTTTCTGACTCAGAAAATACTCCTAAACATGAGCATTACTAAATCTTTAGAATTTTTGAGCCAGTTACGATTAATTTTTGAGTCATATGTGAGTGTTGAAAAATGTTTCAATTAAGATCATAAATAAAAGTCAATTATGATTCTTTTATGACTCAGATATTTAAGCGCTTGGAAAATTTTCACATTTTTGAGTCTTTTATTAGTCATAATTTCCGAAATGCTTAGCAATGTGTTGACTGGGAAATATTTAAACATATTTTAACCATTTCACTGGCCTAAGCTTCTTTGCAGTGCGATTTAACTTATGTAGTAAATTTATATATCTTTATTATTTAACCCCAAAAAGTAATCCTTAATGATCCTAAAACTAAACTTTTTGTTCTTTTACTTAAGAAGAAGACGCAATTGGGCGAAATCGCTCCGTACATTCAATATATGAGTCGTTCAGTGGATAAAGGGAATGAGTCCATTTTTGGCGTTTTTGAGATTTAGCGTGGATACACTTCCTTTAATGACTAACAATGTATGGTAAAAATTTTGTTTTCAAATTTCAACGGAAAACCCCTTTTAAAGACAAAACATTTTTTTGTACGAAACACAAAATTTTTATTTTCAGTGGAAAAAGGGAATAAGTCCACGCTTGCATTTATATTGCATTAATCACTTGTTAACTTTGCTTTTAATCACTATTATTTTTTTCTATTTCTTGCCTCTCTTTGAGCTTTCGCTACTTGCCAATTTTTTGTGTTCTTTAAATTGTTGTTGTACTTAGTTGATTGCTGCATGAGAGCAGCAATCGGAAGCGTAACTGTAATCCAACTTTATGCTTTATTACATATGAATTCGACCATTGATCGATGTTATGATATCGCTGTGGTTAGAAGAGTTTCTAATTTAGTAAGTGCAGTGCAGTGAGTGAGTAACCTTCGTCGTAAGTTACAACCTTCCTGCTAAAAAGCATTTGAAAAAGATTTCGTAAAAATATTTTAATTATTTGACCTGCGCATATTAAGTAAGTAAAGTTGAATAGTATTTTTTTAAATATTATAAATATTAAAGTTTACTGTTTATAGTTAAATAGTGCTAAGAATGGACGAAAACAACAATAATGAGGTCAATGTCGAAAGTGGTGATTCAGATTTTTCATCAGTTGGCTTTCCACGTGTCTCAAAAAGGCGAGTGACAAGAATTGTATACTCGGATTCATCGTCAAATAATGATGATGAACTGGCAACGATCTCAGTTGGGCAAAAGCGACGACGAAATAGTACTGAATGGCGAAAAAATGTAAGAAAGTTTCGTCGAGTCAACGGTTTGCAATACACAAATAGCTCAGGCTCTATTGTATCAGCAAAAACATTTGCGGATGTAGTTTGTCGATGCAAACGTAACTGTAATTCCAAAATTACAGTTGACCAAAGAAAAGCGGCGTTTACATCCTTTTTTAACTTAAATTCCCATACACAACAAAATATTTTTATTAGAGGTTGCGTTGCGTCGAAAATAGTTGAAAGACAGCGTCCAAGAAATGATAATCCAAAGCCGAGATTTCATACTTTTTCGTATTCTATTCGAATACCAGACCAAGGCGACATTACTGTATGCAAAAAGTATTTTTTGGACACATACCACATAAGCAACAAACGACTTTTTAATTGCAGTCAAAAAATTCAGGTTTCGGAATTAATAGACCAGCGGGGAAAACACATTCGAACTAATAAAATTGATGACACACCCATCATTAATCATATAAACTCATTTCCGGCTTATACTAGCCATTACAGCAGATCGCATAATCCGCAGCGCAAGTATTTAAATTCCAACTTAAACATAAGAAAAATGTACGACCTTTATGTTGAGAAGTGTAAGTCGGACAGTCTTGAACCTGTAAAAGAAAAATTTTACTACCATATTTTTTCTACGAAATTCAACTTACATTTCAAACACCCATCCAAAGATACTTGTCAAATGTGCGATTTACTAGAAATGAGAATTAAGTCATCGGTTGACAATATTATCTCAATACAAGAAAAGGAGTGCCACTTATTAAAAGCTCAAACAGCCCGAAGCCAAATGGCAGCGGATAAGCTAACTGCTTCCGAAAGCACTTATGTGTTTTGTTTCGATTTGCAAAAAGCATTAGCTTTTCCCAAGTTAACCACATCAAGTGCTTATTACAAACGTAATTTGTACGTATATAACTTAGGATTCCATGAGTTTCAAAACAATGCTAGAGACATGTTTGTTTGGCCAGAAACTGAGGGATCAAGAGGCTCGCAAGAAATCGCATCTTGTTTGATCAAATACATAAAAATGTTTGCTGATACGCACGATCGGATTGTTTTGTGGTCTGACTCATGTACTGGACAAAATAGAAATATCAAAACTGTCTTAAGTTTACTGAAATTAGTTCAAAGTACTGATATAAAAGCTAAGTCGATTGAAATGAAATTTTTAGTAAGCGGACATACCTACTTACCAAATGACGCCGATTTCGCCGTTATTGAGTCTAACGCAAAAAAAATTCAGCACATTTATTCGCCAAATGATTGGATAAATATAATCGCAACATGCAAAAGAAAGGAACAGTTTCGAGTGGTTAAAATGACCCATTTTGATTTTTTCTCTACAAAATCCTTGGAAAATAACGTTTGCAATCGCAAAACCAATACCGCGGGAAAACCGGTAAACTGGCTCCAAATGAGGTGGATCAAACTAGAGAGATCGAAACCATGGGTAATACAATATAAAAATAATTTCGATGAAAATTTTGGATTTGAAAATATAAACATAAGAAAGAAAGGTAAAGTAATGTTATTGAATAGCGTGAGTCAAAGTCTATTGTATGCTGAAACTAGAGCTGTAACAAAAGAAAAGAAAAAGGATATGATTGATTTATTAAAATATATCCCTCCCGTGTACCATACTTTCTATAAAAACTTAAAAACAGTATCAAATCAGAAAGATTATTCTGAAGAAGACATAATATTTAGTTAAATTTGTTATACTTACGATTCATTTAAAAAGAAGAAATTTTTTTAGTTATTTTTTGTTTTAAAAAGAAGAAATGTTTTATGTTATTTTTTTAAGTTCATTAAAAATAAAACTGTGCGAATGCACTGAACTAAAAAACAAATTATCTGCAGCCTTTTTTTGCAAAATTATAAAAAATGTACTCTTTCCAAAATATACTAATTCAATTAAAACACTACGCGAGGTAAGCCAATATTTAGATGGATATTTTTTCTTTTTATTTCCGAACGAATGCTCAAAGTCAAAACATCATTAAGTTGCATTTTTACGCTATCGATTTCAACAACAAAAAATTTGGTGGACTTATTCCCTTTTTCCACTGAAACTCTTAACAATAAAAACGTATTTGTATCATATTAACGGGTTCTGTGAACACATACACTTACATACTAACATTATATATTTACAAATTGTAAAAGAAGCCCTAATAATTAATTTTGCAATTTTAGTTTTGAGTTTTGTTGTAACAACTAGTTTTAAAGTCAACGTCAACTTTTCTGTCGTTTTTCTCCATTTCAAATTTTTGGACTCATTCCCTTTATCCACTGAACGACTCATATATTGATCAAACTTCATTATAAAAAATTACTTCAAAAAATATTTTTGAAAATTTGTTTTCTATCGAAATAGCTTTCTTTCTTATTTTAAAACATTTATTTGGCGCAATTATGGCTAATTTAAAATGCCTCGCCTGCAGTTTTAACGGAAAAAGCTAAGAGATTTTTAAAGGAAACAAAAACTGGATGGTTTTATGGGAGTATACTATTTAACACTTTTATATTTTTAAACAAATAATAAGCTTTTTGCGTTTTTTTTTAAATTTAGTGATTTTTTGAAATCTTGAAACTCCAAAATAATATTATTGCACAATTATTCTCTTAAATCAATTAAGTAATCTCTTAAATTTTATACAAGAAGAGATCATTAATCGCACTCTTAAAAACAGTTAAAAGTTTTAAAAAAATGTTTGTAATGTTAGAAAAAATAGCATACATAATTTGTATTATCACGTATGAAGTGTCATATATGTTCGAATCCGAAAATTGACGGTATATGAACGTATATGGCTCAGTTCATTCATGTTCATATTTTATTATTTTGAATATTTTTCATATTTAATAACTTCCCGGATCACAATATCCTGCATTTTAAACAAAAATATGTAGCTACTTCAGTCTGCCCATTCCAATTGATTGCGGTTACCCCGCTATTTATTCGATTCTTTAGGTTGTTCGGAACTTCGTGTTTCAATTTAATTTTCAATAAATTTAAAAAAAAAGACAATTGAATGCTTTTTACAAATAGAAAAAATTTATTTCTTTTAGCTTTTTTTATTTTTGTTTTATTTTGACAGAAATTTCAAACATTTATATTTTGGTTTCAAAAGAAAAAAACAAATCAAAAATATGGAAGAAAACTGAAAACCTCAAAATTAAAAGTTTTTTATTAAGATTTTTAAACACTCCACAAAAACCTTCATGGTTAAGAAAACCGTGTAATAAAAAATAGATATTACAATATGGACTTCCTAAACTTTTTTTAATTGTGGCTAAAAAAAACATTTTTTTGGCACATCAAAAGCATTTTACACAAAAATAAACCGATTTTAAGGCATGACGATTCAGTTTTCAGTTTTTTTTAATAGTTTGAAACGAAAATTTATATATATATATAAAGGGTGTTTTTTATAGAGGTATAGAACTTTTGAATGGAATAAAACAAAGATGCATTTTTTTAAATTGACATGAAATTCACTTTTTACGAAAGATACTCTTCTGGCATTATAATTTAAATATGACTTCTGGCATATGACGGCTGGCTCGGACGTAGTCTTATCTGAAGGTCCAATTTTCGATAACTTTTTCCATCATTTTATTGGGGATAACGAGGAGAATGTTGTCCTATAAGTGGTCCATCCTTTCGGGCTTATCGGCGTAGACTAGCGACTTCTCATATCCCCACAGAAAATAGTCCAGCGGCGTTATCTTGGAGACCAATTCACGTGTCCAAAACGTAAAACTATGCGGTTACTAAACGTTTCCTTCAAAAAATCAATTGTGGCAAGAGCTGTGTGACAAGTTGCGCCGTCTTGTTGAAACCACAGCTCCTGCACATCATGGTTGTTCAATTGATGAACGAAAAAGTCAGTAATCATGGCTATAGCTCTGGATGTAACGGTGTCTCAACATTCACTTGAGGATTGTTTATTGACGTATCCATTTAACCAAAAGTGAGCTTCATCGCTAAACAAAATTCGCTTATGAAAATCGGGATCAACGGCAATCTTGTTTTGGGCCCATTCACCTGCTTTGTAAGCAGGCAAACCAAGATCTTTCCGCTAAATCTTCTGTAAATTGGATGGTCACATATCCAATTCCTGTGCACGGTAGCGAATATGCTGTTTGGGGTTTTCCTCTACGCTACGCACTACAGCAGCAAATACTTTTTCTGTACGCACTGTACGACGTCTCTGTGGATGCATATTATCATTTAGAGTAAACGTGTTGCGAAAACGTTCCATAGTTAATCGAATTAATTGCTCTGATGGACGATTATGTTGACCGTAAAATGGACGTAGTGCGCGATACATATTTCGAACAGTACCATTATTTTCAAAATAAATTTACACAATTTGGAAGCGTTGTTCAGGCGTCAGTCTATTCATGTTGAAATGCTAAACCAAACTAAACATAAATCACTTGACAGATGACAAAATGGCCGCCAGTTAAAAAAGTGTTGGCAACTTAAAGTTCTATACCTGTATAAAAAACACCTATTAGCTGATTGGATTAAAATAATAAGTACTGGTCTCTAAAACATTTAAACAAAATGTTTTAATTAAAAAAACTTATTAGATAAAACTGTATCCAATAATAAATATTTTGATCATATTTGATAGACCCAATGTTCGGATGGAACTATATGAGATTAGATCCCATGAGATACCATTAGATCATCTTATGTATGGCATTTTTCGTATCAGATGTGATGTTTAGTTATATTTGAAAATATATATAATCATATATGATTATATCCGAAATTTTTTCGCCGTGAAGTATCTTAGTTTTAAAATTTTATTTATAAAAAACTTTGTTCAAACATGCAATACTTTAATACTAAGTTGCTAAATATCTGGCCCATAAGTGAAAATCATAAGTAAAATCAGTGTGGGCGAGATATTTATGATCAAGGTTTCTCTTGTTTTCGATTTTAGGGGTCAATTTTGTAGCGCTGCGTAAAAATAGTTAGCATTCTGTTCCCAAAGAGTTTGCACGATTCTAAGAAACTGAAAACCATAGTGACTAGTAGACATCCTACACATGTAATCTAGAATAAGGTATTGACAAAACACAATACTACACAATATTTCCGAAAAACCTATTTTTCAAAAAAAATCAGTAGCCAAATTTCAAATTATGCCTACAAAATTTAAAAGAGGTCGAAACCCTAAGCTTAAAACATAATTTTCTTAAGGCTTCATGTCCGCTGATTCCGTAACTGACCTCGGAATTTTTCCATCGCAACAGGTTTTTCGAGATATCTTAGCATAAAGCTTAGAAACCCCGGATTCGGAACATTATAACCATCGCTTTTTACAACCTTTTCTCAAAATTTGTTGTGTCTCCAGAAATTCCTCCCTATTGTTTTCAATACTCAGGTTTAACCTTTACACTATGTTATCAGGTTTTAGAAATATCTTAGCATAAAATTTAGTAAAACTCGTTTTTTTTTTGCTATATTCGGGAAGTTATAACACCGCTGGTTATAACTTTTTCACAAAATTTGTTATGTCATCTGAAATTTCTCCCTATTGTTTTCAAAACTCAGGTTTAACCTTTCAGTTGAAATTTTTTGATGTAGTATTTTCGCTATAAATAAATTTTGGGGTCTTGACCTCTTTAAAATTGTGTAGGCCTGTGTATTCATTACTTTTAAAATTGTTAACAGATTTTCTGTAAAATAGGGGTTTCCGAAATCGGAAATATAATGTATATTTCCGATTTCGGAAAACTTTTAATATAATTAAAAATAATACTCACTTTTTGTGGAGTATTATTTTTATCAATAACTAACTCTAGACCACATGTGCCTAGAGAACACGAGCACAAAACATAAAGGAATTTAAATGACAGCCGCACAGTGTTGCGAAACCGGAAGTTTTTGGAAATCATATTGCCTAAACTGTAATTTTAATTGTATCGATGAGAAACTTCTACAGATTGGTCAGAATGAAATCCCAAACAGAATGAGTGAAAAAAAAATTTACACCGAAAAAAATTGTTGGGTCAAATTTTCAACAAAATCAAAAAAAAAAAAATTTTTTTCGAAAAATTTACAAAAAAAAATTATTTTAATTGTTCTTTTATTTCTGATAAATACCCAATCAACGAGCCAACATAAAAATAAGCTTTATGTGTTTTTTGTTTACTTGGAATGTCTGTGACAAAATTGCATCATTAAAAACACTGAAAAAAATAATCGGAAAAAAGTTACTTTTCCACTAGCCGCAACACAGTGAGCCGGTCAGATTTTGAACGATCTATCTTGGAATGGACGATATACCCAAGATTTCCTTGGGCAGGAATGAAATCCGGGTAGGGACACGCCTACATCAGATTGCTTTTCACAATTTGTTAAATAAGTTTTGGGACTTTAGCACATTTAATTACTATAAATGCAATTAATGTTTATCCCGATGAAAATAAATTTAAAAAACCCAATTTTTTTTTTTTTAAGAAATTGAAAAAATACTTTAAACAAATGGAAAATATTTGTTAAAAAGAGCAACACATGCATTAAAAAATCACAAAATATGCATTAACCCCTCGACGACGAATGGTGGATATATGTAAAATTTTTTGTTTTTGTTGTATTAGCTACACTTTCCATCCGAATTTTTCGAGTGTAATGTGTATCGGCAAAGGATAGATAGGATAGGTTTCAGATCATACGTAATACTTGTAAATTCCTAGTCTAAGAGCCGAATAGGGTGACACCAAAATTAAAAAAAATAGGAATATTTTTTTTGCAATTTTTGGTACTTATTTTCTCGAACGCTATTGGACATTGGGTATAAAATTTTGGTAGCACATGTTCCAATCCTTCCAGTTTAAAGAAACATTGAGATATTTGAAAATGATTCATTGCAATTCCTACAGGACACTGATACAATATGGAACATATACATTAGGGCGGGTCGATTTAAAAATCGCTCAACGTTCAAGGAAAATCGTATTCTAGGGATCAAAATAAGAAACTTTGCCGAAAGAACCATACCTCTAAAACGAATTCTGATGTCCTGACTTTTGACCAGTAGGGTCAAATTTTGAAAAAGCCCACTTTGATATTTCAGAAAGTAGGAGGAATCTCTCCAAGATTATGGGAGCTACTTCTTCTTCGGGAGACGCGCTAGGAGATTACTGCATAAATCATCATTCTAGGTAACCGTTAAGGGGTTAAAATATAAGTTGAAAGAGGGCCTTTTTAGCCGTGTTTTTATAGCAAAATGTACAAATCTCGGGATAGAGATATTTCAGAAAGTAGAGGGAGTCTTTCCAAGATTAGGGTCTCTATTTCTTCTCCGGAAGACGCTTTAGCAGATGAATGTATAAATTATATTCGATTGGGTTGGATTCGATTGGGGCACTCTAAATGGGTCAAAGTGCGATTTTTCAAAATTTGAACCTACGGGTCAAAAGTCGGGACATCAGAATTCGTTTTAGAGGTATGGTTCCTTCGGCAAAGTTTCTTATTTTGATCCCTAGAATACGATTTTCCCTGAACGTTGAGCTATTTTTTTGCCTCCATACAAATCGACCCGGCCTAATATACATATATCCCATTGGTCATCAAAGGTAAACAAAAGGGGAGGTTTTTGTTCGGTTTTCTTTTATTTATTGTTCAAATAGAAATTTAAGCAATTTTTGTTCGATTTGATTTATAAAAAGCGATATTTATTGATTTTTATCTGCTGATTCCAAATTTTTCTATTCATGCACAATTTTGAAATATTATACAACTACAGTCAAAACTTGATTTACGACTCAAACTATTTTAAAAATTTTCGTGAAATATTCGTGTTTGGCATTGCAAAATAATAAAAAAGCATGTGCCAGCCATATGACGTTAACAAGATATTAGAAATAAACCCCACACTTCTTTCGCTATTACCTGGATAAGATATTTGTTCACTAATTTTGACCGTTGGCGACCAATGGAATATGTATGTCATAAGGATTTTTTCATAGAAGGAGTTATAAAAAATATTTTTGACGACAATTTGGTTTAGAAATGTTTTGTCGATAAATACGAATTCGCAGAAAAAATGGAAATATTCCAATTTATGTGCAGTTTAAGTTTGGTCGTGAAAGGGTTAAAAATCAAAATATGTTAAAACATGCATTTATGTGTAAATATGAAACTACAAATCGATGCCATTTTGTTATAAATGCGATGATTCGGATAAATATTAAATCCACATCAGTTTTGCACCGTCCATAAGAAAAGCATGCATTTGCTTGAAATTGCTTGCCCTTGTTATCAATATACCATTTTCAGACATGTATCTTCTTCTCTTCTCCAATATTTTTATCATTCAATCTTTTTTTTATCATGTTTTTGTAATTATTTTATTTTATCTTGTCTTATTTTATGTTTACAGCTGGTTGGTTTCCTATTAATTGGAGCTGGTGTTTATGCTCGTGCTGCTTCAATTGTTACAAATCTTCCTATTGTGGGCGGTATACTGGCATGTGGCATCATACTAATATTGATTTCCATATTGGGTCTAGCTGGCGCTGTTAAACACCATCAAGTTATGCTGTTTTTCGTATCCTTTTTTGAAAAAAAAAAAAAAATCTTCAACACGAATATTATTTTTTTTAATCATGCCATTAAAATCACTCACCTCCCACTGCGCACTGTTTTGAAATCACTTTACATAAATAACATAAAATGATGGTCGATTATGATTTAAAATTTACGAATTGTCATTAAGGACATTTTCAAATTATTACGGAATTCATGCTGGTTTACAATATTTCTATTTGAGGTTAAGAACAGAACAAATTAAATTAAAATATCCTTGCAAAGGAAGTTCTTACTTGGATGCAGTTTTGTAAGGCTTGATTAAACTAGAAAACGCTGTCCGACTTACAAGTAAGGTATCCCGACCCGAAGTCGCAGATTTTAATGAACTTTGGATATGTTATAAAGGAGCAAGAAAAAAGAGACACTTTTTTTAGCTGCCCATTCTCACGTTTAAGGGTTAAAAAGTGGGGTTAAAAATTCATTTCTTTTTGTATGAAAATTTGACTTTAATTAACGAAAACTAGATTTATTTGTACTCAGTGTTAAAGTGCTCAAAAAAACAAAAATGTTGATACCCATATTGCCTATGTAGTGGGTCCAGAGTTGCCACATTTTTGAATTATTTGAAATATAGGGAATAAAAGGCTTTTTGGGAAAAGTCGCATGAAAACCGAACGGTTTCGAATATCGCAAAATGCTCAGACACCCAATCGATTAAATTAAATAGGCATTGCTATGCAATATTTTTAGCTTAATACAGCTAAAATTTCTTAAAAAACGCCAGTTTCAATGCTACTCAAAACACATTTTTTTTAACAAAAATGCTTAAAAGTCTTTCGGCATAATTTGTACACCAATAAATGTGTCTTAAAAAACCTTTATTAGATACCAAATATGTCTATAGTTACTTTTAATAGATATAAATAAACCGAATAAACGTGAAATGGGGTAATTTGTAACCCCATTTAGTAACGCCTATTATTCTTTACAGCATATCCAAAGTTCATTAACCCTCTAACTGGCAAACGATGTTTTGCAAGGAAATTCATACCATGTGCTCCACTCGAAAACAAATAATAAGTTCTTCAACAAAATTGTTTATCGTTGGCTAATTTTTTTTTTTGCTTTTTTTTTTTTTTTTAAAGAGAAGCACCACTCAGGAAATTCTTCCTATTAATTTATGTATTGCTTTCTTTGGAAAAGGGGATAGTGGAGAGATGAAAGGTGGTGAAAGATGAAGGGCTTCGAACATGGCAACACTGTAATTGCGCGTGATGATAAGTCTTAGAACAATTGTTGCTCGTCACCTGATGTAGAGTTGGCGAATTTATTGAAGCTTTTTGTTTCATAGCCCTGATTCATTATTTTACTTCGGTGGGGTTAAGTGCTATGGAAACACCGAAGGTGGGTGTAGCGATACATATAAGTGATAGAAAACTCATACATATTATTTTTCTAAATTGATGTTGTCGTCACCGGGAATCGAACCCAGGACCATCTGTGTAACAGTCCAACGCGCTAACCATTACACCACTACGCCCACGATATGAGCCAAAAAATATTTTACGGTGCATTTTGAAAACTAAAGCATATAAAAGAGAAGTTTTGCACAAAAAATAGTTCTCTTACAGAGATAACCACGCTCGAAAAACTATTTTTTCTGCTCCTATTTAAGAAGATATCGCGATTTTCGCTTTTTGGAAAAAGCAAAATTAGGCGAAAAAGTATCTAAAGTTCAATTTATATTGTTCAAACTTCAACGCTTAATGTCTTCTTTCTGCAAAATTTCATAAAAATTGAATCAGACTGCAATTTCTGGCAATTAATCTTCATCAGTGATTCTGATAAGACTGTTTTATTTGTTATGTTTTTTATTGGCTTACTAAGTGTTATATGTTATGTTGTAAAAATAGAGATGGTAATATTTTATTTTCAATAATGTTACGTATATTTCAGGTTGTTTGTGTTGGGTTTTCTCTCTGTTAGCACACTTGAAGATACATATGTACAAATGTTGTATCGTACTATCAGTTATTGTTGTATATTTTAAAATAAAATTTAAGCATCTCTATTCTCGGTATGATTATACAGCATTCAGTGCACCGTTTGTGAAACTTAATAAAACATAAAAATTTAAAAACAGCTGTTGAAATATCTGACATTTAAAAAAAACACACTAACAAATTAAATAGAACTTAAATTTTTTCAATTCAGTCTCTCAAATCTTTGCAATGGTAAATGAACTAATAAGAATATTTAGAACTAAAATTTCGATTTAGCTGGACAACTTTCATTTTAGCTGGACACTGGACAATCAAAAAAAAAAAAAAAATCCCGTCTGGCAACTCTCTTTAGAACACTCTAAGAAACCGAAATAAGTTTCATAAAAATATTTATTAAAATTTGAAAATGGCAAAAAATGTAAATGTCACCAGTAGTTTTTTTCCCGTTGCTAAAGACCTATCCTTGGATACGTCACTGAAATTTCCTCAAAAGCACAGCTCTGTGACATGTCCTAGAATATGAAACTAAATTAACTTAGGACATGTCACAAAACTATCATAAAAGACATAGTTCGGTGACATGTCTGAAGTTAGGTCTTTGACATCTCACATGGGGCCAATTTCCCACTCATATGACACCGCCATGTAAAACTCCTTCCCACATAAAGGGATCGGTGTCAGTTAGTCTAAATTTCTCAAAGGCTGCGCTGGACTCAGATTTATCCTTGGTTAGGCCACTGAACTTTCCTCAAAAACACAGCTCTGTGACATGTCCTAGAATATGCCACTAAATAACCCAGTCCATGTCAGTGACTTGTCTCAGGTTAGGTCTGTGACGTGTCACATGGGGTCAGTTTCCCCCTTTCATGACTACGCCTTGTTAAAGTGACAGGCACATTCTACATAAAGTTATCGGTTTCACTTCTTAATTTCTCATAGGGTATAATCTGTAAAATTATAAAATGATTGAGTTCGACCAAAAAGTTCAGCCCAAAAACGGCATATGGACGATTCATGTTTCTGTTATTTATTAACAGAAACATAGCCCCGGTAGGCTAGTTGGTAGCGTGCTGGTTTATCAGTGCGGGGGTCGTGGGTTCGATTCCCACCAGAGGCACTGGTCTGTTTTCGCTACAACGCGCCGAAGGCCATAGTGGCTAGTGCTCAGTTGGGGTAATAGGATATAATTTGTAATTATATGATTATTAATTAATAAAAAAAAAAAAAAATTTTTTTTTGGAACTTATGCAATATTATAAAAACAGGTAATGCGACATAAATTTTTCGGTAAGTTCAGTGACTGGAACCTTCCGGATTCTTTCAGTAAACGGTACATAAACCGCCCATCTCAATTATTTTAAATTAGTCCTGTGTGTCCTTATCGCAGTTTAATGATATGTTACGAAGATATTAATTTTTACCAAATATTTTTCTTGAGTTCTGTGATTTGCACACTTGAACCTGTCACGTATTTTTTCATTTCGAACTGGTCCTGCTACATATCAAATAATGCCTTACATGAGACTAGTTCCATACTAGATACTTTTAACTCGTTTTCTTGCGTATTTTATAAACGATAAGTTAATAGACAAATCTTAATTAGCTCAAAATGTTGAAATTGCCACCTCCAATAACAAGCCCATGTTAAAAGTACCGGTCACTTTCATAAAACAGAACCAAAACTAGGACAGGTTCATACATATAAAGTTCTAGTCACGTGACGACACCAGTGACTGGTTCATTTCCAGGATGTATTTTTCTAATATAGGAGAATTTACTGCTGATCTATGACTTTTTCTTAATGAGTTAAACAGTTTCCAATGAGTAAAATCTTACTGCTAAGTATATCTTAAACCAGTTCAGTGATGTATCCTCGATTAACCAATTGTGGGAACATGCTTAACGAACAGCAATACTAAATTGTACCAGTCGTGAGATAAATCCTGATTTAACTAGTCACGGGATATTTCATTATTCCCCTTGGATAACTTTTTAGAAGATTTATGATTTAAAATATCTTCAAGGGTTCTTTAGTAATTTTTGTGCTTGATTTGCCACTTTGTACGGATTAATTTTTTTTAAACCGACAAATTACACTATGCAACAATAAATTGTGTTGACAATTAGTAGACCAATACCACTTTTTAATTTACATTCCTAAATTAAATTTTTATAGCCTTTTGAAGTTTGACTACTTTGAACTGAAAGTTTGACTACTTTGAACCATTATGGCTAAAAATTTAAAATTTAAAAGATTATGTAATGCACACAAAAATATGTTTCTACCCATATACAAACCCATATATGATCATATATATTCTAATGCGATCTCAGATTTCGCCTGGGTAGTTTTTTTCATTACATACATAAAAAAAATCTAAAAATTGCCGTAAAAAAGCTCTACTTCAAAAGACCATAAAATTAAATCTAAGATAAGTTTTTAAACCCCTTTTGGGGTTTTAATCTACTTATAGTCTACTTTCATTTCCCGTTGGTCTCATTCAGGATACAATGGGTAAACCCAAATTTGTTGCACAGTGTTATTAACATTTTCAACAAAATTGTTTAATTCTTAAAATTGTAACAGACTGTCAGACAATTGTTTGCCGCCAGTTGAAGTACATTAATCAGTTGTATAAAAATGTAAACATTCTGATTTAAAAAATTGTATCTACAACGTATTTTAATTGCATGGCATATTGTCGTACATGGCGTATTATTACGGTAAATTTAATTTAGTTGGTGGAGATAATTATTATGTCAGTACAACAGTGTTGCCAAGTTAGGGGGTTTCCCTCTAGATTTAAGAGAATTTTAAGTCGTTTAGGGTATTTTAGGGGGTAACAATTTGTTTAGGGGCAATTTTGGGGGGTAAAAATCTAATTAAAATAGATAATTTTCCCTTCATAAGATAACATTTTCGGTTCAATTATTATTTTTGTCAAATTTTAACTTTTTTTTGGCTTGTTACAATAAAATTTCAGATTTTGACAATGAAAACCGTAAAACTTTAATTTAACATTTTTCTTCAAACAATTTAAAATAAAAACTAAACAATTTAGCAGATTTTACTAGAAATACCTTTTTTGGGATTTTTTTTGGTAGTAAATCTAGGGTTTTTTTGAAAAATTTAAGGGGATTTGTAAAAAAAATATTTGGCATCACTGCAATACAATTATCTAAATGAAACATACTGCCATATTGAGCAATCCTCAATGTTTAGTAAGCTCGCTATGACGAGGATTATAATGATAAACAGTAGTTGGCAGAGTTGCAAAAGAATGCATACTTTAAATTGATTTTGAACTTAGATTTTGATGAAATTTTTTTTTGAAAATGAAATTGTTTAAACAATAAATTGAATAACACGTCATTTGAAGGTATTGCGTTACAACATCAGCTATTGAATACAAATCCAGATCTTTATTCTCAGTATGTATTTTGTATATACAACATCCTGAATTATCGTTTTTGAAATTTTGAATAAAGGTAATTGGCAGACATGAAATGAATTTTCAACCTTTCTGATTTTTTTTCTAAATAGATAATAAAATTACTTAATTTTGATTTTAAACTCCTTAATTTTAAACATTTTTGTTTTTTTCATACAATACAGAATTTACGTTTTAAACCAGTACACAGAGGGCCGGAGTGGCCGTGTTTTGGAATTGGTCAAAATCAGTAATGCTAGTGTATTTGTTATTAAAGCATTTCCAGTAACATTTTCTTGGCGACCAGTTAACTAATGTTCAATTGACGGATCCGCAAAGTAAAAATTCTATTAAAATAATATGTAAAAGTGTAGGTAATTTTGTTCAAACTTTTTTACCTGATTTTGTAAAGATTTAAATTCTCTTTATTAAAAGTTGAATCTTATACTGGGGGCAATTGTAAGTATCAAAAAAGGGAATAAAAAAAATATTTCCGTAAAAATGTTTGACATTGTAGTAGAAAAACCCCTATTTTTTGCAATCGCACCGCACCGCACGATATGAACAATACAATATATAGATGCAAATATGTAGATTAGGATCACATCTTTCGAAAAAACTTGCCCAAATTGTGCGGAATTTTAAAATGGCGATTTTATAGGAATTTTTACCGAAAATCATTATTATTATTATTATTTCCGTGAAGCAAATTAGAAATCTAAATGGCAGTTTAAATATGGCGTCTGAAATTTTTATCTGATTCAAATTCTGCAGTGCTTGTAATTCCCGAATACAAAATTTTCGACTATAATATTAAGCTTTAGAAAAAATTCATGCGCATAATAACTAAGATAAGATGGCGGAATTAATTGGCCGCCAAATGTTAATATTGAAATTATACTCAATTGTTGTAAGAATCTTTGTATCGGAATCTGTGGTAATATTCTTAAACTTAACGTGTCCACAGCCGTGGTCAAATTTTGTAATCTACTGTATATCAATTTTAGTTTAGGAAGAAATCTTTGAAATTTTGCGTTTCAATTTTGTGGAGCTAGTAAGCAATTTTTAAGTGGTCGTTGTATCACAAAAAAATAAATTGAAGTAAAACCCGAAAGAAAAAAACATTATGAGCTTTCTGGACGTGATGTTAATAATATTATTCGCAAAAATTATGACATCACTAAATCGGTTCTCGAAAGAATCGAATAGAATATTGTTACAGATTCCTGACAACTAATTTGGGGAAAATCGATGCACTTTTGAAATTTTTTTCCGCCATGTCGAATCAGCAATTTAAAATTTTTTAATATTTTTTTTTAAAACTAGCGCCCTCAACTTTAGTCAGTTTAGGCGACGTTATATACTCTTGGCTGAATATTTAATACTTTTAGCTACTTTTGGTGAAGTATCTGGGCCGCCATATTGAATTTAAAAAATCTAAATACAAAATCAGATTTAATGTTGTTACAGATTTCTGCCAGCTAATGGAAGAACTTAAGAAAAAACGTTCTACCAAGCCTTTTATATTTTTTTTTTTCTTTTTTTAAATCACCGACCTTTAATTTCCTTAAATACTCAAGTTTAATCAGTAGCTATTTTGGGTGAGGTATTTGGTAGGCCATTTAGAATTTTAAAATTCTACATACAGAATCGAATTTAGCATTCTTATGTATTACATTCTTATGACAACTAATTTTTACACTTTTGAAAAATTTTTTAACCATATTGGATAAGCCATTTTGAATTTGAATTTTTTTATTATTTTTTAATAAGCAACTGCGAAATATATAAAATGTCCGATTTCGCTCAGTTCAGACCACGTTAAATGCTTTTGGCTAAATAAACGATCTCCAGTGCCTGTGTGCTCTTTTATCAGAGTCAGAGTAATAGTATTTGGCCGACCTTTGAAATTAGAATTCAACAATTATCTAAATATAAATCAATAGAAATAGTTTTTGCTTTTGGAACTTATACCGTTTTTTATAATCCGCGTAAGTTCAGTTCTCATTCACAATTGAATTTCTTTTGAATTATATTCAAGAATTCATTTCATTTTGACGAAAAGGCCGGTTCCGGATGACGCGCTAGATAGGTCTAAAGGTAGCAGGTACCGGTCCTTTATCAGAATTTTTTATATAAAAGAGACCGGACACTTTAACATGATGTTGTCATATGAGGGGATCAACTGCCATAGTTTAGACAACTTGTGATGTGTCCCACGACTAACCAGAAAGGATAGGTCACCTAACTAACCTAATTGAAAGTGTTACTAAACTAACCTAAATTAGTAAAAATGTGAGAATGAAATAATAATTCAATGTTTTTGCAAATGTTTAAATATAGCAGTCCGGGGAAAAATCCTCCTAGTTCTGCTATAACCAGTAACGGCATAGGTCCCTTGAGGGACCTATGCCAGTAGTGAAATTTCGCAAACTTAAAACAAAAATTTTTTCTTCGCGAAATTTTTTTATAAATTTTCTTTAAAATTGTGTCTTTATGAATTAATTCTTCAAAGCGCTGATATTCAGTAGTCGTAAAACGTACTCAACAAACAAGGTTATCAAAATTACTATGAACCCCATGACGTTACTATACAAAAACAACAAAACGTGAATACAAAAAACCTCATTTAAATCAGAATATTTTAAAGAATCGACTATACAATGACACAAAAAAATTAAAATGCATAATAATTTCCTAGCAAAAGACGAACAAAAATAAATTTCCATAATCAAATTTAAATATTGCGAAATGAAAAGTTTACAAAAATTATACAATATTTTAAAATTGTGTTTTCTTTAACTATTTAATATTATCTTTTGAAAATAGTACATGATCATCTTGTTTTTACTCTTCCTGATACAATTCTCCATTGCCAGCTCTTGTTTGGCTGTTAATTCGGAACAGCAACAAGAATTTGCTGAAGAAGGATGGAACCAAGTACCAAATTCGATGCGTAAACAGGTACAAGACACATTCCTCTGCTGTGGTTTTAATTCGACAAGTACCCCAGTGGCGGATACATCTTGTGAATTGATCAATAAACAGTGTTGTATTGCATCATATGACGCAAATTGTCAATGTCCACCATGTTTACCCAAACTTGAGGATAAAATAAATTATGCTTTCAAGTTATGCGGAGGTTTGGGTATATTCTTTAGTTTTACCGAGGTAAGTTTTTGAAATTTTAATACATAATACAAATAATAGTAGGGGCATTCACAGTAATTTGCCTGCTGGCTCTTAAACTGTGCATGCCCCTATTATATTTTCTGTATATATAACAGTTTACTAATATTTATTAATCTCCTCTCTCTCTCTCTCATTTTATCTAACAACTATCATGGACAATATAACAGTTTATTGGTGTTTGGTTAACTGTGCGTTATCGTAATCAAAAAGATCCTCGTGGTTTACCCAGCGCATTTCTTTAAATTCCCCATTTTCTAAAATCATTTATGATCTAATACTATTACGATCATACAAATTCCTCTTAATCTTCTAGTCACCACTTTTATAAAAGATTAAAAAACATTAACAACAATTAGACTTCTATTTTTCATTCTCATTATAACACAATAATTAGTATTTTAGGTATATTTTACAAGAACAAACAAAATATGTTTATAAACCACAAAAAAAAAAAAAATATATTATTATTTATAAAATATTTATTCATACATTATAATTAACATTTATAATATACATACATACTTACTCATACATTAACATGTTCATAAATTTATATACTTACTCTTATACATACATACTTACACTTACATACAATGCGATTTAATGCCACATTTTCCTAGTTTTTAAGTCTATCTTCATCATTTCCAAAAAGAAAACCACAGCCTTCGTTTTTTAAAAGCTTAATTAACAACAGAGAATTTTCATATTTGAGCGTTTCATTCTAACTACAAAAACTCAGTTATCTTTCTTACATCTAATCAAACTATTTCACTAATTTGGATATATATATATATTGCATTCCTTTAACTACATTCCTGAGAGCCATTTAATATTGGGTGAGCATGTCATAATTTTAACAATATTTTATTGTAATTTTTCTGTTTTACTCTTCTTAGTTTAAACGATCTTAATATCATTTATTTATTAATTATTTATTTCCAATATTTCGTCTCCACATTGGGTGACTTCTTCAGGGAACAAATATTACAATTTGAAAAACTTGTTTTAAAACAACAAGTTTTTCAAATTATAATATTTGTATTAAATATTTGTATTTAAAACAAGTTTTTTTTAAAACAAGTTTTTCAAATTGTAATATTTGTTCCCTGAAGAAGTCACCCAATGTGTAGACGAAATATTGGAAATAAATAATTAATAAGTATATGATCTTAAGCTCGTTTAAACTAAGAAGAATGAAATAAAAGAGGATCAAAGAAAACTTAATATTTCTGTTTTACTTTTGATTTAATTTTTTCCATGAATTTTTTGTTTGAATTTTGAGTTGAAAATTAAATTCTTTTATTTAGGGTCTCAAGAAACTTTGCTTTTTGTCGAGAATTATAAGGATTTTTTTTCCTTTTGTCAAACTATATCAAGTTCTGAAAATTTCCAATATTAAAACTTAAATTTTTTTTACAGTTTACGCTGGTCAAGTTGAATGCGTGAACCTATCCTGTGACCGGTGCAAACATAACCAGACCTGCGCCGAGATAAGCGGAAACAGTGAAAAAAAACAGGTCTGAAAGTAGATACTCACAGGATCTACCCGGTGACTGGTCAAAACAAGACTGATCTGAAAATTCTCCAATAACACTGTGCTACAGTGAGAATATACTTATAAACTATATCAAGTTCTGAAATTTTACTATTGTATATAAAAAATTAATTTTTTTTTTCAAAGTTTACCCTGGTCAAGTTGAATGCGTGAACATATCCTTTGACCGGTGCAAAGATAAACAGTATAAAAGGTTCTACTCCTTGACCTGTATCGTGAAAACAGTGGGAAAGAAACAGGTCTGAAAGTAGCTACTCCGTCACAGAATCTTCCCAGTGACTGGTCAAAACAAGACTTTTTTGAAAATTCTCCAATAACACTGTGCTACAGTGGAAATATATTTATAAAGCTATGTCGTAGTTTGTAGGTTTGGTTAGATATATTTGAATTCACCCCCAAAATCTAAAATTATTGTTAAAAAAAACTATATTTTTAACCCTTTCACGAACAAACTGAAACTGCTAAAAAAATTTCACTTTTTTGCGGATTCGGGTTTATTGTCCCAACATTTCTAAAGAAAAGCGTCAACAAAAATATTTTTTTACAATTTCCTCAATGAAAAAATACATGCCATTGGTCGTCAACGGTCAAAATTAGTGAATAAATACCTTACCCAAGTAATAGCGAAAGAAGTGTCGAGTTTATTTCTATTATCTTGTTAACGTCATATGGCACATGCTTTTTAATTATTTTGCTATGCCGAACACGAATATTTCACGAAAATTTTTAAAATAGTTTGAGTCGTATATCAAGTTTTGACTGTAGTCCTAAAATATCATTTTTGTACGATAGTTCAAAATTGTGAAGGAATATAAAGAATTGGAGACCAGATTTGGAATCAGAAGATGAAAATCTATAAACATCATTTTTTTTTTTAAATAAAATCAAACAAAAACAAAAAGTAAAAAAACTGAAAAAAAAACTGAAAAAAAACGCTTCTCTTTTTTTACCTTTAACGACCAATGGTATATATATGCCGCATATTGTATCAGTGTCCTGTTGGAAATTGAATGAATCAATTCCAAATATCTCAATGTTTCTTGAAACTTGCAGGATTCGACCATGTTCTACCAAAAGTTTGATCCCCGATGTACAATAGCGTCCGAGAAAATATGTACCAAAAATAATGAAAAAAATATTCTTAATATTTAACTTTGGGGTTCAAGTGGTTGGTATGATCTGAAATCTACATCTTTGTATTCTTTGTCGATACACATCACAGTCGGAAAAATTCTTTAAAAATTGTAGCAAATATAACAAAAAAGCAAATATAGTTTTAGATACTAGGGATATAACCGAAATTCGGCCCTATTACCACATGGTTTCCAATCTTGTTTTATCATGGTTTCCAATCTTGATTAGTTTTGAAATAAAAATCTTCCACCACAAGAGCAATTTGTAAACTTGTAAATTTGTTACACTTTCTTTCAGTGTTACAGAAATATTCTTGAACAATCGCAGACATGACCATACTCAAATGAAAGTTTTATTTATATATATAGATTTTGAATCCAGGTTACATTTTATAATACATTGGTTCAATTTCTTCAAAAAGGCTCAAATTCAATTTTTTCGCAAAAACAAATTAATGGATTTTGTAATTTTTATCAAATTTGTATTAAGCATAATAATATTTATTAGAAATAATGCATTGCAAAAGCAGATATTGCATTTTAGTTTTTTTGGCAATTAATTTTCCGAATTTTAGTGCAATTCCTGCGGGAACTTTTTAAAAGCTTGCGAACAATTTGCATCAGGTTTCTTATTACTTTGGATATACCTGTTTTGAAATTTTCAAAAAACGTTCAAAAGTTATACCCGTACAATGAGAGAGTTATCTGCATGATATCAATGCATTTTTGCGTTAGATCTATGAAGTGTCACTGGAATTCGTCCATTGAAACTTTTCATTCAATCAATGAAGCTTTTCATAAAATTTTATAAAACATTTTATGTTATTTATTAAAAGTATATTAATAATTAAAATGTTACTATTATAAATAGAAAACACTTATTTTTAATAAATGTAAGAGAACGACGAAATGACCACTTCTAATCCACCACCCACAAGAACTCATGTTTTGATAACCAACCAACTTACTGCAAAACATTATTAAAAAGTTCATAAGCCTAATGAAAAGGTTGCATTAAAAATAATTTCATTAATATTATGCTTTTTCATAAAGTTAAGAAAACTTTTAATAAACATAAAGAATTGCGACTTTCATTAATCATGAAATTCGAAAAAAATTAAAATGTGAGAAATTAATTCAAAACTCAAAAAATGCGTTTTTTATTACATCGAAAGAAATGCAAACATAATTTTAAAAAGTTTAAATAAAATACATAAGTAAAGGGTGTATTTTATAGAGGAATAAAATGGAATAAAACAAAGATGCTTTTCTTAAATTGACATGAAATTTACTTTATTCGAAAGATAATCTTCTGGCATTATAATTTAAATATGACTTCTGGCATATGACCACCACGGTTGGCTCTTACGTAGTCTAATCTGGAGGTCCAATTTTCTATGACTTTTTCCAACATTTGTGGCCGTATATTGGCAACAACGCGGCGAATGTTGTACTCCAAGTGGTCAATCGTTTCGGGCTTATCGGCGTAGATTAGCAACTTCACATATCTAAACCAAAAATAGTCCAGCGGCGTTAAATCGCACGATCTTAGAGGCCAATTCACGGGTCCGAAATGTTAAACTATGCGGTTACCAAAAGTTTTCTGCAATAAATCAATTGTGGGACGAGCTGTGTGACATGTTGGTCCGTCTTGTTGAAACCACAGCTCCTGTACATCATGGTTGTTCAACTGATGAACGAAAAAGTCAGTAATCATGGCTCTATAGCGGTCACTATTGACAGATAGACTGATGGGGGTCTTCCTCTACGCTACGCTCTACAGCAGCAATGACTTCTTCTGTACGCACTATACGACGGCTCTGTGGGTGCATATTATTATATAGATTAAACGTGGTGCGAAAACGTTCCATAGTTAATCGAATTAATTGCTCTGATGGACGATTATGTTGACTGTAAAATGGACGTATTTCGCGATATGTATTTTGAACAGAACCATGATTTTCAAAATTTGCACTATTTGGGAGCGTTGTTCAGGCGTCAGGCGTATTCATGTTGAAATGCCAAACCAAACTGAACATAAATCACTTGACAGCTGCCAAAATGGCCGCCAGCTAAAAAAGTGTTGCCAACTTAAAGTTCTATACCTGTATAAAAAAACGCTCCTTATTTAGCTTTCCAATTATATATATTTTTTTTTTGTCTCCAAGTCACTTCATTTTTTGTATGACGGGCAATTCAAAATGTTTGGTTTTTTGGTTTTATTTATACTATAAAAACACCTTTTTATTGATATCGACGCTGTTGTTCATTTAAAGGGTAAGGGTTTAACAATACATATTAAATTCTTAACTGAAAATTAATGGAAAAAAAACCAAAGAAAACACTGAAAACTTGGAATTTTTTTTTGCGATTTTTTATTTTCTACTAATAACTTTTAACTAACTTAAACTTAGCTCGAATATAAAATTTTTTTTTACACATTTAACAGATTGATATTTGCTGTGTTTTCTTTAATAATAGCAAAATAAAAAAAAGCTGCCAATTTATACAGTTTTTTCAGCAACGTCACATTTTGAACTTATTTTTAGTAGTTTTAGCAAAAATGTTTGCTAATTTTATTCTATTTATTTTATCGCATAAAAACTTTGATTTTTGCTGAGTTTAGCAAATAAATTTGCAAACTTTTGTTTAACGAAAGTTTAGCTTAAATATAACTAAAGTTTTGTAGATTTAACAGGTTTATTTTCGCTTTCTTATCTTATTAATATAAAAGTAAAAAAAAGGTGCTACTTTTAGAAGTTTTTCCTGCAACGTCATATTGAATAGTAGATTTAGCAAACAATTTTACTGACTTTTTACTGTTAGTACAAGTACTAAACCAACTGTTGAATTATATAAATTTGCATTAAAAATGTAAAGCGTCTTTTTATGTTGCAGCAAAGTTGCACATTACAAAAATACAAATTTGTTTTTTTTTTGGAAATCACAAAATCAAATTCTTTTTCGAAAAAGTTCAAAAAGCGCGGTATTTTCAAGACGAGTTTCGTGGCGAGAAAATTATGTTAAATTAATGTTAATGTATCAAAAATGAAAAAAAAAAAAAACAGTTAGTGTCCAAAAAAACCAACGAATTCGGAATGGGTACGTTTTTAGCGGCCAATTTTCGATTTAAGGGTTAATAGTTGGTGTTAAAAAATAAACAATTTTCCGTAATTTGCGAGATTTGGTATCGAATGAAATACAAATTGGTATCAACCTTTCCATTGGAGTACTAAGAAAAATTAAAAAATTTAAAACAAAAAAGGTTCGAGCTACTTTGAGATCCATTTTACCTCCTAAATATGAGATTGGGCCGTTATGTTCCTTACCAATTTGTTTATAACTTTTGTCTCCTTGATCTTATATCTAAATTTCAAAGAAACCTGAAGGAATCGAACATCAAACAATTTTCAAAAATGTAAAAAATGTTGCATCTCAATATATTAAACAGTCTGAAATTCTTCATACAAAAAACATATTAAATAAAATTGAAAACAAACAAAATTACATAAAAAATCCAGCGCAAAAAAAAAACGAACAAAACACTTTTCTAGTCGGATTTTAAAGAGCGTTGTGGTGTAATGGTTAGCGCGTTGGACTTTTACACAGAAGGTGCCGGGTTCGATCTCCGGTGCCGGCAACATCAAATTAATATGTATGAGTTTTTTCTATCCCTCATACGTATCGCAATGTCCACCTTCGGTGTTCCCATAGCAATTAACCCCACCGAAGTAAAATAATGAATCAGGGCTATGAACCAAAAAGCTTCAATAAGTTCGCCAACTCTCCATCAGGTGGCGAGCAACAACTGTTCTAAGACTTATCATCTCGCGCAATTGCAGTGTTGCCATGTCTGAAGCCCTTCGTCTTTCCCCACCTTTCATCTCTATACTATCCCTTTCCAAAGAAAGCAACACACTAAATATAGGAAGTATTTCCTGAGTGTTGCCTCTCTTTTTTGAAAAAAAAAAAAAAAAAAAAAAAAAGATAATTACAACTGCATTATACTTTAGCTTTCTTTCGATTTAGTTGTGTAAAATTAAATTTATTTTTTTTTTAGAAATGTTGAGGTTAAGAAGAATAAATGTTTTTCTCTAAAAATTATAAACACTATTAATTTTTATACCAGCCTAGACTAGTTTCTGTCTTTTTATGGACAGGCGTCATCAGTGATTTTCCATTTAAATTGTATTATTATTTGGGTCTTATAATTGTCAGATTGTCTCTATATGGTAAGAATCAAACCTGCGCTCTTCTTACATTACAAACGTAACAATACCAAGTCATGATCGTATTATACTCAGAAGTGACCAACACTAACAAACACAAATATTCTAGTTTTAGATTTTTGTTTATTCTCCTCCGTCTCTATTTCACAACGTTACCAGATCGACATATGGTTGACAAATATTGCGTTTTAATTTGAGACATCGCCACAGGTCGAATTTTAGAATGTATTTTGTTATTTTAACGTCATATAGACAGTCGCAATTAATTTTTAATTAATTTTGAAATGTTGAGGTTAAGGTGTCATCAGTGATTTTCCATTTAAGTTGTATTATTATTTGTTTTTTTTTTTAGATTTATTTAAAAATCCGTTTTTAATACCACAAACCTCTAAAAAGTGGCCCAAAAAAGCATCCAATAAATATCGCTTAGTAAATACATAATTGAATGCATTCACAAGCAGTTATTTGAACATTAAACACTAAAAATTAATTTTTAGTGCTCCCCGGTAGGCTAGTTGGTAGTGTGCTGGCTTATCAGTGCAGGGGTCTTGGGTTCGATTCCCACCAGAGCAACTGGTCTGTTTTCGCTACAACGCGCCGAAGGCCATAGAAGCTAGTGCTCGGTTAGGGTAATACCCAGCAAAACTTTGGTAATGGGTGCGATAAAGTAATGCATTACCTTGTAATGTGTACTCCTTACCTGTATCATTATTTTCCAACGAGAAGTAATGAGTTACCGATAATTGAACACTCATGTATTACCTTGTAATAAGACCTTATTACATTTTACATTACTTCAAAACATAAAATAATGACTTACCGATCATCAATTACATAATGCATGAATTATAAACGTAAAGTAATTATTAATATATATTTTTGAAAATCTATTTATAGACACATTACTTTGTGATTTTTTGTAAGCATAATGGTAAGGTGTATATTTTTGATATCACGAACGAAAACACGAAGCACAACAACTCATCTACATTTTAAGCAATAAAATATTGTATGTATCGATAGCTCAGTTGGTAGAGCTCTCGCCTAACTAATTGTTAAATACCAGAGACCTCAGGTTCGAATCCCAGCATGACCAAGTTATTTATTTAATAAAAAAAAAGTTATTTATTTAATTAAAAAAAAAATATCTGTAAAAAAAAATGTTTATGCATTTTTTTTATGAAAATCTATTTATAGACACATTACTTTTTCCCACCATGTAACCATATAAGTAACCAGTTACTTTACCCCCTACAAGGTAATGAGTTACTTTGAGGCTCATCGCCTGTAAAATTTATCAGTGAAGTCACGTGTAAAGTAATGCATGAAGCCCTGTGGCGATACATTACTCTACCCATGATTTGGTAATGTGTGGTTTTGCTTGGTAGTATACAATTTGTAATTATATGATTATTAATTAATGAAATAAAAACAAAAACAATTTATTAAACGTAGAACATTCAAGAATCGATATTGTATACAATTAAAAAATCAATCGTTTTTATGAAGTGCAAAATAGTGACTTACGAGCATAAACACCTTCTTGAGACCTATGACAAGCCAATGTGAAAAAATGCGTTTTCACCTTAATTTGAACGCATTCGCTGTGAGTAGAATAGGTGCTTTTATAGCTTTTTGGCCTGGTCTATTTTTGCTGGTTATTATTATTTTTAATTACTAATTTTTTTTCATAAGTAGCTTTCAAATACTTATTTTCCAATTTGTAATGATTATTATTTTTAAATATTTTCAGGTACTTGCTGTATTTTTAGCCCGTCGTTATCGCAATCAACAGGATCCTCTTTATCTGCCAGCACGTGCAATCTTTCCACATAATTATTTATATTAGCAAAAAAAAAACACAAGAATTAGAAAAACTAACAGAACCAAATTATTTTAATACAAAAATTCAGGCAACTAAATAATATTATAAAAAATTCCCATTTTTATTTCAAAATAATATTAATTTTAATTAAATTTTATAACTAATTGTTTTATGTTTATAGTCAAAATGGGACGAAGGCTGATTTTTTTTTTCTTTAATATAAATCCTTAAACTATAGAAAATTATTTAAAAATTTTCTTTTTCTTTGTTTGTAAACCGTGAAAACATTAATTTTGAGATTATTTTTTTTTTAGTTTTATTTTTGATAGTCATTTATTTTCTTAAACAAACTTTTGCTCAAAAGAGATTTGGGTTATTTATTTACACAAAAAATAATATAAAAATAAAATATACAAAATATTATTTGCTGAATTTTATGTTCAAAACTACTGTGTATTTCTAACTACTCACCTTCAATGAGAAGAACCTTAAAAAACAATCATCTCTTTCAAAAACTAAAAAATAAAACGTATTTACCTTAATCTATAAGATACAAATTAAACAAAAAATGTTGAAAAAAAAAACTACATACAAATTACAAATTTTTGTTGCATATAAAACTGAGATTATCTAAAACATTTATAATAAACAAAATATAAAACATTAATCAATATTAAATTACAAAACGAACAAACAAAAAAAAAATATATCTATGTCTACATATACAAAAAATTATAGAGTTATAGTTAATAGTGTATAGTTCATTTCGTTCATTTGCATTTATCGAACTAGTTCAGTATTTTAGTTCATATGATTGTTCAGCAACCTTTTTTAAATTATTTATATTGTTATATTGGTCAATGCACTGTGGTTGCTACCATAGGCCAAAAATATAAGAATCAAGTCAAAAGTTTGTTACCAAATGTGCCATCAACATAGCTGCCGGATTGTACGATTTATCGTCATTTTGACGATTTTTATTCAGAAATTAGCCAAATGACGTTTTGACGATTTTTGGTCCCAAAATTACGATATTTTTTATTAAAAATAAAAAACATGCGAAAATCTTGTCTTTTTTCATAAAACTTTTCACAACTTTTGTGTAAAATATATTGGCGAACAGAATAAAAATTGATCGTTCAGAACGTTAAAGTAATCAATTACGCGCGGAACAAAACTGGGGGAATATTATCAAAGTGTGCGCCCCGGTAGGCTAGTTGGTAGCGTGCTGGCTTATCAGTGCGGGGGTCGTGGGTTCGATTCCCACCAGAGGCACTGTTCTGTTTTCGCTACAAGCGCCGAAGGCCATAGTAGCTAGTGCTCGGTTAGGGTAATAGGATATAATTTGTAATTATATGATTATTAATTAATAAAAAAAAAAAAAAAAAAATTATCAAAGTGTTTAGTAATTATACAACTACATAAGTTCCAAGTTAGTTTTACAAATTTCTTGTAAAATATATGCATTTTTTTAAAAACTTTTTACTAGGCTTCTATATATTTTACAAAAATTTTTATTTATTTTACTAAAACTTTATACAACTAACTTGAAACTTATGTAGTCGTATAATTACTAAGCACTTCGATAGTATTCAAATAAGTTTTTTTCTTTTCCCTGCAAGAATCACATTAGCATATTTTTAGTTTTTTCTATGAAAGTGCAAAAAGAGCATTTATTTGGACATCGCCTGTATCATAAATAAATGATAGCACAAGAGAGTATTTTTTTTTAAATTTGGCGATTTTTTTTTTTTAAATTTAGACGATTTTAATGTTGGCAACTTTCTTTTTAAATTTTTTTAGTTTTGGCGATATTTTTAAATTTTGGAGGTTTTTTTTCGCGATTTTTTTTAAATTTTGGCGATTTTTTTACAATTTTAGCGATATTTTCTGAAGTGGGCGATTTTTTCGAGTTTGACTATTTTGTTTTAATTTTTTTGCCCATAAAGTGCAGCAGGTGTTGTTAATTAATTTTTTAATCTTTTTTTACATTTTTGTATTGAAAAAAATCTTTTTGGGGGGAATAAATTTCCCATGTCGATTTTTAACATGGAATTATTATAATTTTATAAATGGTTAATTTTCTTCTCTTGTAAAACTAAATCTCATAAAAAACTTGTTGTGAATTACAAACAAATTGCATAGAATTTTTTTTCCTAAATCTGTTGCTGAAATCTGTTCGGCATGAAAAATAAACAATATGTTTTTCTGGCAATTTATTTTTCGTTGTCGATTTTAGGCGATATGGGCCAATATAGGTATAGAGCTAATGTCTAAAACTAATCCATAAAAATGATAAGTTTAGGCATAAATTATTCCCCTTACCAATATAAATTGACAGCCCAAAATATACACGTTTTGTACTTTTACTTAATAAAATATGGCGATTTTCGTTTTTCGAAAAAGAGAAATTGGGCGAAAACGCACTGTAACCTCTATATTTATTGGTGATATTTAGTGACATTGCTAGTAGTAGCAACTAGCTACTAAATGTAATCTTTCTGCCAAATTTCATAAAAATCCGTCCATGAGTTTTTAAGTTAAGATGATGTTAAGATTTTAGTTATGATACCTCTAACATTATATGGGCTTCCTGTAAGTCCTTGGACCCAAATAAGAGATTTGTGTTTACTATCAACGGTTTCTAGTCAACGTAAATATGTTTTTAAGATTTTTGTAAATTTCAACCGAAATAGCTTAATTTATTATTTAAAAGCACTCATTTGAAGCATTTGTGGCCCATTTAAAATACCCCGCCTGTAGGTGAGCTTGCCGGTTAGAGGGTTAAACGAATTTTAAAAAATTGAAATTTGAATAATAATTGAATAAACTCCAGATCGTTTCCTGATGTATGATTTTTAAAAGATTATATATCATTAACATTATGTATCAAAAGTATAGTTATCTTTAATTTCAGATATATTTCGTTTATATACCACAAGTTTTAATTGTTTTTATAGCAGAAGTATCAAACATATGGATAAAAGAACATAAAACAAATGACTTTTAAAAATCGGCCAGGAGAAATCGAGGAATTTTTCAAATTCGCTAATTTTTCAATAGTCGAATTTGCTCAACTTAAAGTACAATTACCCCACTGTGCATGGGTTGGAGGGTGTGTATGTAGGTATCAACCACCGCCATTTTATCATTAAGTAATTCTCACATTGTTATAAAGTCTGGAAGTATTTTTGGCCTCCAAAGGCATACAAGTCCGACCGCTGTGCAATGATTTGTTTAAAATATCTGCATATTATGAGAGAAAATCGCAAATGAGCGGGTTAAAAATAAACTAGTTCAATTTTATTAATAGTTCATTTGAGATATTCGCTTATGCTGTGCAGATTTGTAACACAAACCACTGATCAATATAACAATATGAATAATTGAACAAAATTGGCGAACAAACATATGAACTAAACGAACTAACAAGTTCAATAAATGCAAATGAACGATGTGAACTATGAACTATTAAGCACAACTCTAAAAAAATATAAAAAAATTAGTTGTCTTTGATGTGTAATATTTGAAAACTGTTAAGAAAAGTTTGAATATAAAACGTAGTTGAAATTGTTGTTGAAAATTTATAATTTTGAAAATTAAGCTTATTCGTATAGTTTATTGTATTTGAAAGAATGAAACACAAAAACTTGTAGTTTTTCCTTATTTTCCATAATTTAGTTTCCTTATAATATCACAATAATTATAATATGACAGTCATAAGTATACTATACAATTTCATTCATTTAAACATACAAAAATATCCATTCAATATTCATTTATTATAATCTCTGTATTCTGTGCTGTGATTGAAATATAAAAAAAAAATAAATAAATAAAACATCTTTAAAGAATAATTGAAAAAAGTTTTATTATTAAGTAATTTGTTTTAAAATAACGCCACCTAGCGGTAGGAAACTGCTTCAAAATATATTATTCTGAATGTCCGATTCCTTTCTTGTAGCACAATAAGTAAAAATCTATAAATCTAAAAAAGCCAAAAGTTTTGTATTTTCATTCTTATATTGATGAGTAAATTTGAAAATGTATTTTTTCTCCTAAAACTTAGTTCATTGAGTGTATACAATTCTTGAAAATCTGACAGATCATTAATTTTTCAAATACATAAATTCGAAATTAAGTTAATAATTGTTCCGTTTTTACACAAAATAATTGCAAGTTTTTATTGGAACACTAATACACTTTAAAAAATTATGTAAGTCAGGTTTGCCATATGACATTTAAAAAAAAAAATCGAAATTTTTCTAAAAAAAAAAAAAAAATTCAAAGCTTTTAATTATTTTTTTTCTTTTATACCTATATTTTTGAATCAAGATTTGTTCATAAATATAATTTATACATATATATATATATTAGAGTTAATTTTGAAAAATAGATTTTTGGATATTATCACTTTTTAGAAGGTTTTTGTATCAATAAAAATAATGGCTTATTTTTTTTTTTTTAATTCCAACTCCTTCCCGTGCCTATAGGCGACTCAAATCACGGATTTTGGGTCCCTTTTCCCATACAACAAAAACGGCTGAATATATGTCAAATCTGACTTCACTATTCGATTCTACATATCTTTATTTTTAATTAAACACGAGTTGTTCAGGCGCGAAATTTTACCAACAAGTTGCTCGGAGTGTGGTCCAAAAAAGTAATTAAACAAAAATAAATTGTCGTAAAATAGAAATTACAAAACCAATAAATTATTTTGTATTCACCAAAAAATTAAATTTTTAAACTTCAATAACGGGTAACTACAAAATTAAAATTTTTGGACCATTTTTCTCAGATGTAAGTATTTTTTCATTGTATATTAACAAAAAAAAATATTTTAATTTTTTTTTTAAAAAATTATTTTTTTGGACCACTCTAATTATGCATTCTGGTGCATTCCAAAAACTAAAAAAAAAGCTTATGGGCCTAAGTTTTCCCGTAGAATCGAATACTGACGTCAGATTTGACATATATTTAGCCGTTTTTGTTGTATGGGAAAAGGGACCCAAAATCCGCGATTTGAGTCGCCTATAGGCACGGGAAGGAGTTGGAATTAAAAAAAAAAATTCGCCATTATTTTTATTGATACAAAAACCTTCTAAAAAGTGATAATATCCAGAAATCAAAATAAAAAAAAATTTGAAAACGAACTCTAATAAATATATCTTATATATAAAATTCTCGTGTCACAATGTTCGTTCCCGTACTCCTCCGAAACGGCTTGACCGATTCTCATAAAATTTTGTGAGCATATTGAGTAGGTCTGAGGATCGGCCAACATCTAAAAATGAGCGTGATCATACCAGTGGGCGTGTCAGCTCCCATACAAAGTAAATATTTAATATCATATATCTACAGTTCTATAATAGCCAGAGTCTTAGAAATTTGTGCACGTTGATTATTTGTTAATGTGAATAGTCATGGGAAAAATGGGTGTGATGGGACCAGTGGGCGTGTCAGCTCCCATACAAAGTAAATATTTAATATCATATATCTACAGTAATATAATAGCCATTGAATTTTCGGCACGTTGATTATTGTTAATGTGAATAGTCATGGGAAAAATGGGCGTGATCGGACCAGTGGGCGTGTCAGCTCCCATACAAAGTAAATATTTAATATCATATATTTATAGTTCTATAATAGCCATAGTCTTAGAAATTTGTGCACATTGATTATATTATGAATAGTCATGGGAAAATTGGGCGGGATCATACCAGTGGGCGTGGCAGCTCCCATACAAAGTGATTATTTAGCTCAATTATTATTTAGCTCAACAAAATTAATATTAATATTAAAATCGAAGTCTCACGTTGCTTTTCTGCAGTTAAGTCTAACGCAGTTGGCTGTGATAACATTCATCCTAAGTTCAGTAAGATTCTCTTTCCCGCTATTCTTCCATATGTGACTCACAGTTTTAACACCATCATAATGACAAGCACTTTCCCTTCTAACTGGAAACATGCTAAAATTATTCCAATACCGAAATCCAATGAGGAATACCGACCCATTGCGATATTATCCTATATTTCGAAAGTTTTGGAGAAGCTGTTGTACTCTCAGATTAGTGAATACATCAATAAACATGGCCTTTTGAGTGAATGGCAACCAGGATTTCGCCCAGATCATAGCTGGTTAACCGCTCTTGCTGAAGTAACGGAAAACATTAGGCGTGGGTTGGATAGTAACAAGATAAACTGTTTGGTTCTTCTCGACCATTCTAAGGAATTTGACACCGTCAACCATCAAACTTTGTGTATAAAACTAAGAAATCTTTTTAATTTTTCATCAAGTTCAACTCAACTTATTTCATCATTCTTAGTTAACCGTACACAGTCTGTTTGTATTGATAATTTATCCTCTCAACCGCTGAATCTAACTAGAGGTGTGCTTCAGGGCTCAATTCTAGGACCGCTTCTCTTTTCTTTATATGTCAACGAACTTCCTTCACAACTCTCTTACTGTAAAGTACATATGTATGCAGATGATGTTTAGTTATACATAAGTAGCCCGGTACAATCCGTAAACGAGAACATTGACAAACTTAATTTTGACTTATGTAAAATCCATCACTGGGCTATGGCAAATGGTCTTTGTTTGAAACCTAACAAGTCAAAATGCCTCATGATTAATAAAAGATCAATTAACCCGGCTATCGACAAGGAGATACTCATCAGCAATCAAAGGATCTCAATTGTTTTCCACAGCCAAAAACTTGGGCATAGTTCTGAATAGTACCCTAACATAGCTTTTGAACAGCTCATATAAACTCCTTGGTAGCTCAAACATATGTTAAGCTCAGATCTCTATGGGCAACACAGTTTTATATACCATTTAAGGTAAGATTGCTTCTTGCCAAGACTTACGTTATTCCACGTCTGTTGTATGGTTGCGAACTATTTGCTAAATGTGACGCTCAAAGCACACGTCGTCTTAATGTTGCATACAACAACATTGTGAGATACACAGAAAAAATTATGGGCCAAAAATATCTAATTAATCGATTGTTTGAACATCAATGGCAATTTAAACAATTTTTTTAATTGATTCAATTAAAAAATTTATTGAATTTTCTAATATATCCATACAGTGTTGACAACATGTAAACAAAATTTTTAAAAATTTTTCAAACTATTTTTTTTATTATTTTATTTAGATTAAATAACACAGTGACGCAATATTCAACTTTTTGACTCCAAACAAAAAAACACTTATCCCAGCCGAAAGTACTCGATGAGAGGAGAAAAGTAATTTCTGGATTTTGCTAGATTGGTTGCCGTTCGTTTTTTATGAGCCTCTATAGTTTGTTCGCCAAATTCGATTTTGAGCACTTTTTTGCAATTTTCTTCTATTTTTCGCATGGCCATAGCTCGAAAAATGCTGTGAATTTATTTTTGCAGTCTTCAGCAAAGTTGTAGCTCTTGACTCGGCCAACAAAATGCTGAATATATTAAGTCGGAAAAATTTCACCTTCATGCTCAAAACCCCAAAAATGTCGAAAAAATTACCACTTTTTCACCGATTTTTTCCGTTTTTCGACTACAGCTCTTGAACTATTGAAAATTTTACCAAACAATCAAGGGAAGAAATGTAGCCTATAAAATTATGAACAACTTTCCAGTACATAATAAAACAAAATCAAAAATATCAACAACTTCTACTCCAAAGTCCAACATTTAACAACAACTTGACAAACATTAGTATATACATTTACTTTGTTCTTTCGTTAAAAAAAATAACAACAACGATTTTGACAAATACGCATTTATTTTGTTGTTTCGTATATAAAAAATTAAAATAAAAAAAAAATTACAAAAATGTTTGTCAAGGAGTGGTCGTTTATATGCTACATTTCTTCCCTTGATTGTTTGGTAAAATTTTCAATAGTTCAAGAGCTGTAGTCGAAAAACGGTGAAAAAGTGGTAAAATCGGTGAAAAAGTGGGTAATTTTTTCGACATTTTTGGGGTTTTGAGCATGAAGATGAAATTTTTCCGACTTAATATATTCAGCATTTTTGTTGGCCGAGTCAAGAGCTACAACTTTGCTGAAGACTGCAAAAAAAAATTCACAGCATTTTTCGAGCTATGGCCATGCGAAAAATAGAAGAAAATTGCAAAAAAGTGCTCAAAATCGAATTTGGCGAACAAACTATAGAGGCTCATAAAAAACGAACGGCAACCAATCTAGCAAAATCCAGAAATTACTTTTCTCCTCAGATCGAGTGCTTTCGGCTGGGATAAGTGTTTTTTTTGTTTGGAATTTTTGTGTTGCACTGTGTAATCAAACAAAGGTTTAATTATTATCAATATATTATTTAATTTGTAAATAAAAAGAAAAAAAATCGCAAATGATTAACTTTTAATAAGTTGAATAGTTTACCGATTTCAAATACACGCAAAATCGTAGTTATTTCACTAGAGTTTGCAACACTCTTTTTGTAGAGATATTTGTGTATGCACGAAAACTTAATTTAGTTTCGTGTTTTATCTGTGGTAATAAAAGTGCACATGTGGATTTAAATAAACCTTATCGCAAAAAAGGACAATTAAACTATTATTTTTGTAAATAATTAAATTTTCAATAAGTATGTGTCATTAAACTATCATTTTAAAGTTGTGTGTGATTTTTTTAAGAAAGCAATTCAATCACAAGAAAAAGTTCAAGACAAGACAAGCAAAACAAAAATGTTGTCTTTACTTTTATTTGTTTTCTTATAATACATTTTTATATTAAAAAGCTTTTATTTTATTATAAATAAAATGTAAATTTAATTTACAAACCTACATTTCTTTTTTTATTTAATGGTGGGCATATAACAAATAAAAAATACAAGTTTTCAATTAAAACTACCATTGTTTTCTTCTCAATTTTCAATTAAAGTTTTAATCAATTTAACTAAACTTTTTAATTGAGGTTGTAAAGAAAAACAATAACTCTTTTAATTGATATTATTATTGTTTTAATTGAAAGAGTTTTAATAAACTGTCTGCAAATTTTTTTAGTTAATACTATCATTTCAGTCGTAGGTGCAAAATCAATTAAAATATTAATTGATTCAATAAAATTTTTAATTGAAACCCGTTTTTAGTTTTTTTCTGTGTATGTATACGGGTTTAGGAGGTTCAGTCATGTATCATCGTTCTCAAGCAGGTTAGTTTAGGAGATACACCAAACTCCCATTATTTGGAGATTAAAAAACAGGACTTTGTTAACAAATTTCACAATTATATTGCAATGATGAAGTGTTTATGGATATAATGATTTTTTTTTTCAATGACCAAGATTCTATCGAACATTATTAATCAAAAATATAAAGTTTTTCTGCATAATGAAATTTTTTATATTTTATTAAAAATATGTACACTGTAGTGTACAAGGGCAGTGAAAGTGTTAAATTTGAATGTACAGAATTTTTCAAATTAAACAAATTATAACTTCAGAAGACTTGTATAATTTGTGAACGAACTAGTTCAATTGAACTACCCACTTAATTGAACGATATGACCTAGTTCTCTATTATACGCTCTTCTAGTTCAACCGTTCTTTTTTACTCATGACATAATTTTATCTCTTTTTAATAACTTTTTTAACAGGTATGTACCTTAATTTTAAAGTACGAGTAATATTTGAAATTCAAATGAAAGAAATGCATAAAAAATATTATTTTTACCAAACTCACATTTCTTTATTACTCGTATTATTATTATTAAATTTTTTTTCCTATATTTTATTTTACAGTGAAAAAGAAGTGTCAAATGTTAATAGTTCCCTTAAAAATTATCAAACAAACGATCTAACGCTAGATTGAACGAAATTGTCAATGATCGATTGAACTAGAAGAGCGACCTAGTTCATTGAGATGAATTGCAGTAGAAAGAGCGCTCACTCAAACAAACTAGATTGCCCAATTCTAAACTTCAGGCAATGTATGGTCGTGAAATAAAATTGAAATTCAGAATTTTGAATTTAAAGATTACTAAAGTGACCGTTAAAATAATAATTTTTATACCGAATAATTTTTTAGTATGCTGGAACCCTTGAGTACTGATTTACCCAGTTTTGTGAATTCAAAGCACAGGAGCAAAAATACTAAAATTTTTATGATTTGTAAAAAAAAAATATATTTAGCGACCCCGTGACCACTTAAAACAATCTGGAAAAATTGTCAAAAATTAATTTAAAATTAAAGAGAGAAAAAGAATTTGACTGTTTTGTTTATTTTACAATTTTTTAATTTTAATTTTCAAGCGCTCGTGCAAATTTTTATTAAGATTTACTGGCGTTAAAATATTAAATTTTTTAATTTTGTTGTTTTAGTGTTTCTTCAACTTTCTCTATTTTTTTTGGTCCTTTTAATTACAATTTTATTGCAGAATTTAAAAGTTTTTTGTGGAATGTTGTGGTATTTATTTTATTTCTCCATCCGTATTTTTAGAGCAGATTTCAGCTTTAATATTTCTTTTTTTTTTCAATATTTTTAGGGGTTTACAACATCGATTCCATTTTTGCAAATGTAAATTTCCTATTTTAAGACTGTACCGCTTTAAGATTGTACCGCTTTAGGTATAATCAATCTTTTATCTAATTTTTGGTTGGCAATTGCAATAAATTTAACAAAGCTACTAGTCCAATAGTACACTTAAAATACTATGTAGGCAAAGACCACTGCAAATGTAGTTGAAAACAAATGAAATTTCTCTTAAAGAAAGGACGACTTACATTTCAGTAAATTCAACTAGCATTGTCATTTGTTTTTAATGTTCAAAAAATTACTAACAATTGTAGTAAAAATGAACCACATGGTAGTAAAAAAATAAACAAACATTTATTTTTTTTATTTTTTTAAATAACAAAAAACAACTGTAAAAAACGAATGTAAAATCATAAAACAGTCATTTGATGTGGTTTGTTTTTTTAAATGAACTACAAGGATAGTAAAAAATTTTATTTGTTCTACAAATGACTGACATTTACATTAAAAATAAAGAAACTGTATTACAACCCAAACAACTTCATATTTTTTAAAGCAGAAGTTCCCTGAGTGTACTTAAAAATAAGTTTTAAAATACAAATTTTTAATGAAAAATTTGTTTTTATGGGCATGTTTATAAAATTTTAATTTATCCGTTTTGAGAGAGAATTTAGACATTTCTGAAGACAAAAATTTAAAAAAAAAACTACTATTTGAGGAACATTGATTCTAGTAAACCGAATTTTGTATTTTTCTACCAATTTTTCTAAAAAAAATATATTTAAGACTTCTTAAACTTTTTCATGTTAAATATCAACTCTCTTAGTTTTTTCAACTTGTCAATAAGTTGTCAGTTTGAATACAAAGTGAAGTACGGTTATTATAAGGAACTCAGCGGAACCGGCGAAGTTCGCTATATAGTATATAGTATAGTTCGCTATAAGCATGGTAAACATTTTCCAAAAATTAATAAAACTACATGTCCTTTTTTCTTAAATTCTCATAATTTTTAAGTTTTGGTTTGTAATTTTGAAACAATTTGTTAAATTACGTTTCATACATTTTTTGATTATTTTAATTGAAGTTTCAAGTAAACAGTTAAAGTTTTTGAAATTTGCAGCACAATTTTCTTTTTTATATCTTTTTATTTTTTATGAGTTCGTTATAAGAGCAAAAATTACTATGAAAATTCGTAAAAGGGTCCAAAAAGTTTTGGTAATATAAAAAGTTCGCTATAAACGATGTTCGTTATAACCGTATTATTTTGTTGGAAATATCAGACTTGGGCGACGTCAATTACATTTCACAATCATTCACTTGTGAAATGTTTCTACATCATTAATAATTTCAGACCTACGCTTACACTTGTGAGCTTAAACGCAAAATTGGAAAATTTTTCTTTTCTGGAAAAAAGTTTTGCATTTTAAAGTGCGAACATTTCAAACATTTTACCCTCGCCCCAATAAAATGCTTAATTTTTACAAACAATTTTATCACACATTTTTTTCTTTAAACATGTGTGTTTATACAATATTGTTATGGCAGTCCCTGTTCGAATCTCAGAAAAAATAAAATATTATAACATAAAACAAAATGATTTAAACTCCTAAATTATAATAAAAAAAAAAAAATGGTGGCCCAATGACGGTTTGAACCTAGGACCTTATGCATCAGAAGCCAGCACACTACCCTTCGGCTATCAAGGTGAGAGTTTTCTCGCAAAGAACTTTATAATATATACACATGAGATTGATAAATCGAAAAAACAGGGCAAAAACAACCCTGTAAATAATTTGAGGGCGCTAAAATTGCACTTTTTGCGTTTTTTATGGCAACATTTTTAGAAAGAAACACGGCACCCTTTCAGGGTGTTTACCTTATTTTAGAAAATAACACAAAAAATGTGATATTTTTGTCAGAAAAGAAAACGCCATAAGTGTTTAATTACAGGGCAGTTACTCAATTACACCCAATTATATGTAATAAAAGTAATTGGCCTGTACTTAAGTACACAAATATTGTTATGATGCCCCATGTCTGGTAGGAAAAAAATTTAAATTTTGCAAGGAAGCGTTTAGGCTTACAAGTGTGAGCGTAGGTCTGAAATTATAAATGATATAGAAACATTTTAAAAGTGAATGATTGTGAAATGTAATTGATGTTGCCCAAGTCTGGTAATAACCAGAAAAATTGTACTTTATAAAAAGTTCGTTACAACCGGCGCTCGTTATAACCGAACTCCACTGTATATTGAAAGCGCTGACAATCGTTTTTTCCATATCTATGTTAAGTGTGAGGAACAAAACAAGGCTATAATTAAAAAAGTTTGAAATAGATTTATAGGATTTATATAAAGAGCTTCAAAGTTCTAGGCGTATGAATTTTTCACCTATTCAAGGCAAAATCAATGTAACTAGATAGTAGCGCCCCTATTCATAAAAATATTAAACAGCATTTCAAATACATTTTGGTTAAAACACAAATTTTAGCCTTAAAACTGTATTCATAAACGAATATTAACTTGTACAAAACGTTTAAATTTTAATTCTTTTTATTTTAAACGACCTTAAGATCATTTATTTATTAATTATAATTATTTATTTCCAATATTTCGTCTAAACATTGGCGGACTTCTTCAGGGTACAATTATTTCAAATTGATTGAAAAACTTGTTTTAAGCTAATATTCGTTTTAAGGCTTAACATGTGTTTTAACTAAAATGTATTTAAAATCTTATTTTTTATGAATACGCGTTTAAAAGTGTAAATAACCAAAAATCGCTGAACAAAAGTTTTCATCTTAAGGTTGCTAAATACCGATAAAGATTATAGGTTAATAAAAATCCAAAGTTTTTAAGAGTATTTTGGCTCACACCTATTAAGAGCAAATCTACGCTCTACCGATTAAAGTTACAAAACAATTTAACAGGCAATTTTATTAATATAAGTGGTATAAAAAGTATGTTCCCAAAACTTTTTAGTAAATAACGAGGAGAAGTTACGCTAGAGGTGAAAATGTATAAAACTTGAGATTTCAACGTTGATAATTATAAAAGTGAAAGTTTAAGTTTTCTCCTACACTCAAAATAAAAGCTTCAACATATTTATGAAAAACTTCATTGATTTTCGTCCAATTTAACACTTCATAAATATGATGAAGCTGTTTCATAAAAGTTCAAATTGATGACAAGCTTCATCATATTTATGAAATGTTTTATAAATATGAAGAAGTTTCATATCTTTTCATGAAATGTTTTATCTACGCCGGTGATCTAAGTTGATGCCTAAGCAGTAATATGAAGCCACATACCAAATTTCGAGTTCCTAGCTTAAACGGTGTGACCAGGCCGCTTAAAACGAGGAAATTAAATTTTGGCGCGTGGGTCTCTAATCCGGCATAGACATTGGATTAGACTGGATTTCGCAACTACGGGGAGGGGAAAAAAGGAGAAAGCCTTCCTATCCGAACCCATTTGACAAAAAGTTTTTATTATATTTCCTCTAAATATGAAAATATTATCATATTAGCGAGTAATTGAAATGATAATTTTAAAAGGGGGAAAATATCTCCACTTAACGTCCACGCCAAACTGCTAATGATAGGAATTTGAAGTATGGTGTTTAGGATTCGAAGTATTGAGTTTTTAAGCTAGTTTTACATAAATTGTTTGTATATATTAATTTTTGTAGCTAAAATTTTAAAAATATAATTACACAGTGCAACACATAAAATGTAAATTCCTTCTCGTGTGCGATTTTTCGAAGTACTTTTCGAAACTAACAAAAAAAAACCATTTGGGTTTTGCTAGTTTAACTGCTGTTTGGATTTTATAAACTCATGTGTATTTTGACTAAAACTTAATTTTTCCGAAAAACATACAATTTTTCTCACGGCTATATCTCAGAAAACAATTGAAATTTTGTTTTCCTGTCTTCGGCATAATTGTAGCTATAGACTAGGAAAAAAAAAGTGTAAAACAATCTAACTTGAAAAATCTGCAACTAGTGCCTCAAAATTGCTAAAATGTTAAAAATTTTTCATGTTTTCTATCTTTTTTTCGGCATTTTTGGCCCATAGCTTCCAAACTGTGAGAAATTCTGTAAAATAATCTGCAGATAAAATATTCTTTATAATATAATTCATAATTCTTCAAAATATTATATTACTGGAAAATGCTTTTTTCTCATTATCCAGCTTACATCGAAAATTCGAGATTTTAGTTTAGTTGACCAGTAATCTGGGTAAAAGACCCAAACGGTCTTGATGAAACCAGGTGCTACGCATGTATTAATTATGCTTTTGGAACAAATAAGAGGAAGTTGAAGACAAAAGCATATGTTGCTGCTTTTAATTCCTTACTTCCAGTGTCACGCTCTGATGGTGTCGAACCGCTCAAACCTCCGAGTCAGAAGAGTATGCCCGCATGGGCAATCGAAAGTGTTTTCTCCAATTTGCAAGATCCAGATTATGCGCCAAATGTAGAAGATGATGAACCACAACCGCTAATACAAACGGAAATGGATTACAACGGAACTCGGAATTGTTGACCTCATTTTTGAAGCACAGAAAACTCACACAGCAAAACGTTAACGCCACGGCATACCGGAAACACCAAGCCGAATTTCAGCATTTATATACCGTTGACGATAAAAAATACGTTCACTTACTGCAATGCCATCAAAGGTTTAATGAATAAATTGGGAATGGAATATAACGCTGGCGACTGGCGGTTATTCATTGACGGCTCAGTTTCAGATTTGAAGGTTGTGCTGTTGCACAAACAAACAAAAAACCGTCAAAGAAAAGATAACGTTTACGAGATACAGCAAACGCCTCTTTTTTCGGAGATAAAGGCTGATAAAAAAAAGGATTAAAGTCAAAAGAGTAGTTTTAGTTTTCATTTCAACCTAAATTGAAATGGGTCAATGGTCCTTAAAAACATTTTTTGTGCTGGGTTTTTCAACATTTTCTTTTCCAATTTTTTCATTCTCTCGATTTACGATAGTTTTTTGAATAAAATTCTTTCTTTTTTTTGGAAAAGAACACTGCGTAACAAAATTCACCTTAAAATAAATGCAATAATGTTGCAAAATACGCTAGTGGGAAAAAAGTCAAACAAATTTAAAATCTTTTGCCGAAAAAACTGAGCTTAACGAAAAAAGAAATATTTTAAAAATGTAACAAAAACTAAAAAAAATTGATCGTGATGTGTTTGATATCGATAGTACTATTGTTACTTTTAAGTGGTAGCAAAAACTTTGAAATGTTGCAAATATTTTTAAAAAATCACTATTCCATGGTTGAACTTATAATTATTTCATCCACTGTATAACGGATAACTTCGAATAAGCAGGTCATTTAAAGTAAAATTACCTGCTAATAGTAGACCCTCTCCTGGCTGAACGCAGAGCAGTGTCCTAGACACAGAAAAAAAAAAATTTGTCATTTGCCAACTAAAATTCGGTTACCATGACAAAAATCTATTGATACATCTGAGTATTGGTTTTTACAGTAAAATTCGGTAATCGAATTTTAGTTGCAACACCAGAAATATTCAGAAATCACATTGAAAAATGGTTGTAATATTTATTGGTTGTAGCCACCAAAATACACTTTTCAATTCGGCTGGTACTTCATTTTTCTGTGTGTAAACTAGAAATCTTGGAGTTTTTGCTTTTTTTTATACCTTTTTTAGATTTATTATAAAAAAATTAATAAACTTTGGCAACAAAGATCAATGCAATTCTGTATAATAAAGCTTTATTTAAAAAAATTTCAAAATTGAATTTTACTTTTCCCATCTTATACGGCATTCACACTAGATAGCAAAACACGCGTTTTGAAAAAAACGAGTGAAAAACAATAAAGAACTGTTGGAATAGAATAAACAGCTTAAATACGTGTTTTGACAAAACACGTATTTTGCATTCTGGTGTGAACGTGAATTTATTTGTTAGTGTACTTTAAAATTATTTATGAAAAATATATTTAGTAAATATGTATGTCGGTTCTTTAAATTTTATTTAATTTAATATTCTTCTTACTCCATATGTTTCCAATAGCGGACAACTCACTACAACCACCGCCGCTGCCCACTATTGAGATGCTTCACTGTAATTTGAAAACTGTCTGTTTCAATTGTATTACCCCTCCACAAGCCACCAACTAAAATTAATTATACATTTTATCATTTCTATTTCCTACTTTCATTTTTGTTTTGTCACTTGAGGTTTTTGTTTAACAAGAAAAAGAAAACACCTAAATAAATTTTCATCATAATGATTAACAAGAACTGTTTAATGAAATAAAAAAATTATAAAGCATACTTTTGAGCTGCTTGAATAAAAAGTGTCATTATCACATTATTTACTATACAAGTAAATTAAAATTGTTAACATATTTTGTTACAATAAATATTTACAACTACAAGTACAACGGGTAGAGAAATGCATTAAACTGAATATGAAAAATGAGTGAAATTTAAACACACTCAACTTTAGGAGTAAAATTACTCATAAAACCTCTAAATTGTTAAAAGCTTTAAAAAAAAATTCATTAAACTTGTAGACAAACAAGAGAGAAAAGCTTAAAGGATACATAAATAATATAAAAGCTTTTCATTTTGTACACATATGTTTATATGCGTGTGTTGTGTTATACAGATATAAATGTGTTTAACTGTGCATGTGTGTGTGAAGTGTAAGTGCAAGTGTTAATGTATATGTATGCCAAATTCACGAAACAAGATATTATATAATCGAACATTGACGTGAACATGTTAATAAGATTGGGGATACACACGATACTACGAGTACAATAATACAAGTCATGACCATCTGAGTTTAGTTTAGATGTACCCAAAAAAAAAAAAAAAAATAGGAGTGTAGTAGAGGGAGTGAGGGTGGTGTTGGGTTAACACCTCTCTTACTTTAAGTAATAACTACAAATGTGCCTTTTTCTTAAGAGGGTGTGGTGCACAGTGTTTTTGAAAATAAACTTTTTTGAAATAATTTTGTGATAACTCAGATTTTTTTCTCTTAGGGCACCCAATAATTAATCCCAATAAAAAAAAACGCTGCTTATAGCCAAAAAGAATCCCTTACAAACCTGCTTACATATGCCATGATTGTTATATGGCGAATTCCCACTTGGAAGCATTACTTTTTGGCAAAATAAGCACGGATTTTAGAGCTTTTAAAAATTTGTGATTTCATGGCTTTCAGTAAAATCATATTTCATGTCTACATTATTACGAATTAAAGCAATAATATGAATATTATATAATTTATTTTATATAAAATTCTACAGATATTAGTTTTTTGTTGTTAAAATTTTTGACATATTTTTTCCGCACCACGTGCTAGCTCTTCAGAAACAATTAAATGACTATATATTTTGTATAACATACTCAAAAACACCAAACACAATCGGAAATCACTCGGGAAAACAGGTACAGATCGTTTATAACCCACGATATGAAACTTTCTGCATTACAACCTGCATCCTTGTAAAGGATTAAAAAAGTAAGCTGCTTAAATCAGAAAGCTCAAACATTTTTTTGTTTATTTTTACACAGAAAAAATTATTAACCTAAAATATCTAATTAAAGATTTGATTTGAATTAAATTTGTTTCTAAACAAATATTTAATTGAATCAATTACTATTTTAATTGACTTTTAAATATATAAATACATATTTTATTTTAGACGTAATTCTCAATTTGTTTTTTCATACACTGTATGCTTAAATAGAAAATGTTTATTATAAAATACCAAATACATTTGAAGTTTACAAACAAAACAAGCATACACACAAATAGATGCAGCGTTAACAACAATACACACACCAACGTAACGTATCGTGCACACACTTTTTTTTGTGAGTATCATTTTATTTTGTAGAAGCTATTTATAACTTTTTTCCTTTTTAATTTTTAATAAAAGTTTTTATTGATATTATCATTGCCGTGATAGGTGCAAAATCAATTAAAATATTAATTGATTTAATACATTTTTTAATTGAAACCTGTTTTTAATTTTTTCTGTGTATACGAATATTATTCGTTTCTTTTGCTGCTTCTCAGTATAAGATAATAGTAAGCACTTACATCAGCGCATTTGTTTTATGCTGCAAAAAACACGAAAATTTTTTACTGGGCTATAAGTGCCCCTTGCCGTACACCATCACATGCCTTGAAATCGACCGGCATTTCGAATTGTGATATTTAGAATCACCCTGTTAAAAAGCAAAGTGAAAATTTTAAGTAAATCTATTTAACACTCACATAACAAATTCGGTTATGTCAACCGATTGCTGTAACCTAGTAAATTCTGTTGTCACAACTGAATTCGGTTGGTGCAACCGAAATAGGAGTGAATTCTGCTGTAACATCTGATAAAAAAACCTTATTTACTTAAGCATTAATTTTTTTGAAAATAAAAAATTATTTTAAAAAAATTGGTTCTTTGGGCCCTCGGATGAGAAAAGTGTTAATGTTTCTATTAAAAAATACTTTTTCGTATTTAAGGATTAAAATTTATAATTTTTTTTAATTTGGATACAAAATCTGTTAAAATGAATTGTCAATTTTGACACCGTAGCATAAAAGTGTTAATTTTAATGAAAACATTTCAGAAAACAATTAAATATAATATAAACGTAAACGTAAACTTTGTCAACTTTTTTTGAAAATTTTTATTTAAAACTTATTTATAATGGATGGGTCATTTTGGCCACCGTAGCACAAACGGGTTAATTAAAAAAATGGGAAAATATTAAGGATACCTGGAACATCAAGTTTGTCAAGACTTGGTCAACCTTTGTATAAAACTCGATCGCTTTAAGTCAATTATAAGTCAATTATAATTCAATATATTGAATTTTTAAAAACTCAAACTTTGACCTTAGAGTTATCCGATATGGCGCAAATTTTCACCATGCAAGTTTTAGACAAATTGGTACAAAAATCCGCTCGGGTTCGGTCAAGAATCTATAGTTGATTTTTCATTGGCACCCTAAGTGGCATTTATTTTATTTATTGTTAACACAATTTAACAAAAACTTTGATACGTGCACGCAGAAAAAAGACACATTTGAATATGTTTGCAAGTAATTATATATATTTACAAGAATTAAAATTTGCAAACATAAAGGGTCCGCCATCTAACTTTTTTTTTTCAACTAGTGCTTATTTCGTGAATGGTAACACTTAGCTCATGTCTGATTTGACAGATAATTAGTTTTATCCTTCCGCTGAACGAATATGGTCCGTATGTTCGTTATCTTGTGAAAAAGTAAAAGAAACTGGCATCCTCATCGATAAACCAAAGCGTGAAAAGCCAAAAACAGTGCGTACACCCGAGAATATTGCTGCTGTGGCAGAAAGTGTGCGTGAAGCGCCATCAACATCAATTCACCGTCGTTCTCAACCATTGAACATTTCGGAGACATAATTGAGACGAATTTTGCATAAAGACCTTGGTATGACGCCATACATAGTCCAATTGGTTCAGGAGTTCAAAAAAAAAAAGTTATTTGGCGGACCCTTTACTTATAATATACATATATATTTATTATATATATATTTATGCAGCCAAACATATATATGTTTACAGGCAAACATAATTATATTTGCAGGCAAATATGTTATATTAGAGACATGGGAAACGGAACTGTTTTCCAAACAAGAGTAAATTCCATTCTGATATTTATACCTAGATGTTTAACATCTATTAATAAAATAATTTTTAAGAAAACAATTTATTTCTGAATAGTAAAATTTTTTATTTATTTAATATTTTAACGATAAAATAAGCAATATTAAGTTAAAATACATTAAATTTTAATAGAAAATAACAAAATATAAGCAACATATTGCAATTTTTTAGTGTAAAAAAAATGTTTTCATTACCTAGCCCGAGCTCAGTTGGTAAGCATAAAAACGCTGTGTACTGTAGCTTCTCTATTTGTATATACTCTTTGATATTAACGCCCAAAAGATTTCTCTATCATACTCCATTTGGCATCGATATCTCGTGGTAAAAATTTAGACTTGAAAATCACTAACGAGTTAAATCACCAAATAAATCGGCGACAGTTTTAGTAAATAGAGCTGTAGAGATCATATTTTAGTTACCGTAGAAATTACATAAGTGGAATTCACATTTTATGTGCTAACGTGGTATCGTTGTAAAATATCTGTATTTTTTTGCAAATTTTGTACAGTTCTAACTTCAAAAATCATGCTGCATTTTAACGATAGCACTTTATCTGTGTATTCCTTGATATTGTTTGCTTGAAAGTCAAATCACATATCTTTACCTATTATTAAAGAGTCGATATCTTGCAAAACGATTCATAAAAGACATACAATTTCAGTTATTTCTTTATATTATTTTGTCCTTTACCATTTTTTATATAAATTTTCCCTAAATTGGTAAATTTTCGGAAAAGTTTATTAAAAGAAGTATTTTTGTAATTATTCGTTTTGTTCAATTAATCGTCAGAATTTATTCGATTAATTCGTTGTTCGGAAATCATGTTTTTAAATTCGTTCGTTCGAATTTTCATTTTGTTTGTTCGATTAATCGAATAATTTTATTCGAGTGACAACTCTAATTAGAACTGTAAAAAAAGTAATTTACACAATTTTTTTAATAAATATTTTGTTTATAATATAAAAAATTCATATATAAAAAACGGTAGGGATTTTTGTTGGGGAAACAATTCGAAGATGTAGGGAGAAAGGGGTTTTTTTATTATTAAGAGTAGGTATTTTTTAAAAATTCACTGGCAACTCTGATTTAAAATTTTGATACATTTTTATCTTTTTTTTTTTCAAGTAATTATAATTCTAAAACACAATTTCTTTAGAAATATTATCAAATTCTAAAACATTTTTGCTTCCCAAAAACTGTTTGACAATGTGATATTTTTTTACACTAAAAAAGATAAAACTGACCAGCAAAATGGCACTAAAAATACTGAAAATGGCACGATAATTCCAAAAATTTCCTAAAATAACAGCTAATTTTTGTTTATTTTTAATAAACACCAAAAATATAGGAATTCATAGTTACAGTGTTAAAGTGTTATCGAAGTAAATTAGTATGATCTTAAAAGATTAAAATTTTCGTTGGCGTTTCTTGCCCATATGAGGAGAATCGTTATGATATATAGTGAATTAAGTTATGTACAGACGGTTGTCAGATCTTACAATATTGTCAGAAAAATGTTCAGAAAATGTCTAACAACAGTGTGAACTTACAACTTTTGTCTTGCAACATTGTCAGACAAAAGCATTGTCTGTACATTGTAAGACAATAATATTGTCAGACATCTGACATTCGTGTGAACACCCTACGTTGCCATTGTCAGATAATTGCAAGACATTGTAAACAATTTTTTATTGGCAGATGCGTTTAAATTAATGCATCTGACAATGGCAGTATTGACACAGAAATGTTTCTCTCGGGATCTCTCTCGGACCTAGCCTATTTATGTTATAAGGGTATATTAATACTCTTATGGAGCAAAAATTTTGTCCGTTTTGGTCTATCTCGCTTAGTTTTGGAGATACTGGACATTTTAAAATATCGCCATTTTGTAAAATGGCTTGTATCTCAAAAACTAAGCATGATATCGCAAAATGGACAACATTTTTGCAAACCTTAACAAAAAACTCTATACCGACAACACAAATGTGTACAGTGTTCCGATTCCAATCATTCCCCGTTTCATTAAATATCGTTCTATTTTGGACCAATGTTCCATTCTGTTATCGGAATGATTAAAGTTTTATTTTCACGTACGACAACACAATTGTGTACAGTGCTCCGATTCCAATAGTTCCCCGTTTCATTCCATATCGTTCCATTTTGGACCAATCCATTATCTGAGTGATTAAATTTTTATTTTCACGTACTTTTTTGGGTAAAAAAATAATTGTTTTTTCATAAAAAATTAATCTTTCGGAATATTTCCCAAACCTAGGATATTTGCATTCAGTCAATTGCAATTTTCTTCCTTTAATTAATTTATTTCTAATGGTAATGAAATTTTAAATCATTACCATTAGTCAATGAAATGAAATCAAATCAATGAAATTCATTATCATTAATTAAACAAATGGTAATGAAAATAATTTCATTACAATTAATATCAATGAAATTGTAATGCAATCTTCAATTAATTAGTTCTGGCAATGTCTAACAACAGATCTGGCAATTTTTGCCATAAAAGAATCTGACAACCTTGTGAACTGACAATTTTCGTTGGCAGATAAATTTATTGTTTGACAATTGTCTGACAATGAAATTGAAAGGTTTTCTTACAATCGTCGGAACTGACAATTTACCTTTTGCTAAACATGTTTCATTGTCAGTACATTGCCAGCACATTGCCAGATCTTACAATATTGTAAGATCTGACAACCGTCTGTACATAGCTTTACGCTACTGAAACAGATTTCAATTAAACAACCCACAAGGGAATCCCTCTAAATTTAAATTTAACAAAATTTGTTAAATTTACTTTTCTAAGTTCAGCAAAAACTATATTTGTAGACAAATCTCGTAGTCATATTTAAAATTAAGTTTCATGGGTCTTTTTTGTCCCCAGGCCACTAAGGGTTAAAGAGTTGTTAAATAAAACTAAAGACAATTATAGTCTTAATAAATTTAAGTGATATTTTTCCGAAAATAACACAAACTTTGATGAAAATGTAAAATTTTATGTTCAATTTTGAACAAAATATGTAATTTTAATATAATGTCCTGGAAAGGAGTCGCTCGAAATTTAAACTTGAATTATCATTTTTTCCAATTATTTTTTTTTTTTTTTTGTTTTCTTTAATAACAGTTATTCTATTATGATTCTATAATATTATTCGATATCTGCTAATTAGGCATTTAAAAAAAAACTTTAAAATTTATTTTGAAAAAAAAATATGTTTTTGCATTTTTTTTAAATTTGTGCGTCATTTTGGATTCCTGGCTAAAGTGGCTTAATGATATCCGATGAAGTCAGAATTCCATATCTGAATTTGAGTATTTCAAATGAAATAAAAAGTAAACTTTTCCAAATTTAAAATTTTGGGTATTTTAATAATAATACAACTTTTTTCCAAACGTTAATGTTTTCCAAAAAAAAATTTTTATCTTCCATTTAGAATCATTTGTAATAAATCTGGGGAGTGTAATGACAAATCTATTTTAAGGGACACCCTAATGTATATACACACAGAGAAACATTTAGCTATTTGCCAATTGAAATTCGGTTACTACTACTTAAATTCGGTTATTACGAATTTTAGTCGGTTGGTTAATTCAACTGAATTTTAGTTGTAACATTCAAAATAATCAGAAATCTAATGCAAATATCGTTGTACTAACTGAATTTATAAGTTGTTACCATTAAAACACACTTTTCAACACGGTTGGCACTTTATTTTTCTGTGTGTATGATTTTATAGAATTTTAATTTTTGATGGGCCATTGATTTCTTAATAGTTTTCTATAAATTGTTTGTTCAAAAATATCTTGAAATGGACCCACAATGCAAAAATAAAAGGATTTTTGGAACCCCCCCCCCCCTACACTTGTGTGAAACCTGGATCCGCCACTGCTTCTCTACTATCATTTTTATTTAATTTTATAAAGACCAATTGTTTTACAATTGTAATCAGTCATTCCACTGTAAAATTATTATTTTGTTTCGGTTTGTTTTTTTTTTTTGTGCAAAAATATCAAACTTTGTATTTTTGATAGTAATCATGTTCATATCCGTTCTTTGTATATAAATTGTTGGCAGTTTTGTGTTAAATAAAAATGGCCATCAGCCGAAGGATAACATAATATTTTATATGTATGTGTTAAATATTATGATGGTGGCATTTGTGATGTGTGACGACTGTTGAATATTCTCACCAACAAAACCTAAAGATACAAATTGTCAACATTTTCTCTATCTTTTTGTTGTTGTTGAAATAAGTGGTTTTAAGGAAGTACTTTTCGAGATTTGTATTTAACCAAGTTTGTACGCATACTTTGTTGAATGCATCAATACACGAATGTTGATTTAGGTCCTTTCCTTTTTATATTTTATTTTAACTAAAAACAACCAACCGTCACATTTAACTCAAAAGTGTTTTTTAAAAGATTAAAAGGTTTAGGTCAACATTGTTAAGATAAATGTTGTTGAAAATTTCAACTAAAAGAATGTAAAAAAGAAAACATTTTTAAAACTAAAACCTTTAAGGTTTAATTAAACTGAAAACTCATAAAATATTTTAATGATTTCCTTTTACTTACCGTTTAACATCCTTTCTCCTACTTTTAACCCACGCATAAACATTAAACGATACCACCAACAGCTGTTGGGTTTAATTAAAAATTTGTACGTCTTAATATTTGTATGTTTAGCTTTTTATAAAGATGGTCATAAGTTGATTCATTGTAAAAAAAAAAATTAAATTTAAACTTGAGTTAAGCATGCAAAACGGCTTTATCATTGTATTGAAGTCAATTGGCAAACCTAGCATAAGGGGTAATTTCATCGTTAATTATGAGTTGTCAACTTATGACCTTTATTATGTCCTGTTTTAACTACAAGTCCTTGGATATGTATAGAGATACAGAGTTTAAAAGTATAATTTCATAGACTGGTCTCATTATATCTCGAATCAAACACAAAAAAAAAATTAAAATCTAGTTTCAATTTAAATATTTGTAAATACTATTAAAATTTTAATTGAATACGGTCCTACTAAGGAAATTTTAGAATCAATTAAAATAATTTGTAACTTTTAAATTATGAAATATTTTGCGACCTTTGAAATATATGACTTTATTCAATAATTGAGCTCGAGGCAACATTTTTTATATATAAAATATCGTTTATTATTTTATATATCTCCTATATTTCGTCATTCCTTAAATGACATCTTCAGGGAGTATGAACAACAAGCATACAATATAAAACACACAAATTATTGCCAATTACTACCCACTCATGGCATCGTAACTTTAAAAAGTTACGTTAAAATGCGTTTAGGGCAGAGGCAATACTTTTTGCGTTTAATATTATTTGTTGTTGTTCATACTCCCTGAAGATGTCATTCAGGGAATAACGAAATGTTGGAGATATATAAAATAATAAAGGATATTTTATAAACAAAAAAGTGACCTCGAGCTCAGTTATGAAAACAAGTCTTCATTTGCAAATATATAATTGATTTAGTTTCAATTCCAATTTTAATCATACACTAATAGAAAATAATTAGTAAAAAAATTAGTTAAAAATGACGTTGCAGAAAAAACTGCTAAAATTAGAAGATTTTTTTTTTGTTAAATATTAGTATAAGAATAGCAAAAATAAATGTGTTGAATCCACAAATATTTAGTTATATTTGAGCTAAATTTTAGTAAATTGAAAGCAACCAATTAATCTGCTAAAATCAGCAAAAAAAAATTATAAATATGAGTAAAAATAAGTAAAATTGAATTTTAAATTTTTTTCTAGTGCGAATAAAATTCTACCCATGAAATCAGCAATAAACAAATTGTATACAAAAATTTCTGTTGATTTTAGCAAATATACTGTTATTTGCTTTCTACTAAATTCAAGGTACACATAGCAGAAATGTTGTCGATGCTACAGTTTGGGTTTGCTATATCTAATATTTGCAGAATATTTAGTAAATGTTTTTGCTAATTTTAGCAGAGCGGATTGTTATTTTCAATTAACTGAAATTTTATGAAGTTAACAGGTTTATCTTTGCTGTTCTTACTTTATTAATATTTAGCAAAAATATTTGCTAATTTCAACAGTTTTTTCTGCAACATAATTTTTAATAAGCTTTTTCTGCTATATTAACAGGTTTATTTCTATGAGTATATCTACCAAAACTTTAATTGATTATTGTTTTTAATCTCAAATATAATTTTAGTAAAATAAAATTGCAAAAAAAAAAACTTGAAAATTCAAAAAAAAAAAATCTATAAAATTTAAAAAAAAAAACACTCAAATTGAAAAAAATCGCAAAAATTAAAAAAAACTGCCAAAATTTAAAAAATCACCAAAAATAAAAAAAAAATCTGCTAAATTCGAAATAAATATGCCGAAATTAAAATTTGTAAATTAAAAAAACTCCAAAATTGGAAAAAATAGCTACAAATTGAAAAAAAGTTGTCAAAATTTTTAAAAATCTTTAAAATTTAAAGAAATCACAATTGAAAAAACGACGTCAAAATTGAAAAAATAATTTGGCAAGAATTATTTCTTATTTTAGAATTACCCATTTTTTCTTTTTAATTTACAAGAGTACCTATAAAATTTTAATTGATTATTGCTTTTAATTTGAAAAAAAAATTTTGATAGATTAAAACTTTAATTGAAATTGGAGAAAATCGCCAAAATTAAAAAAAAATCGCCAAAATTTAAAAAAAAAAACACCAAAATTAGAAAAAAACACAAAATTTAAAAAATCACTAAAATAAAAAAAAATCATCAAAATTAAAAAAATCGTCAAATTGAAAAAAGTGCCGAAATTAAAAAAAAAAAAAATTTTTTTAATCATCAAAATTTAATAATCGTGAAAAAAAGTTACCAAAATTTAAAAAAAAATCAATATTTAGGTTGTTCACGATAGGTTGGTTATCAGCTTATTTGGTTATAAAATTAAAAATAACCTCTGGGCAGTGTGAACACCTTTTGATGTTTGTTATCTACTTATTTTTTTCAATCAGCTGTTCGATAATTTGGTTCTGACATAAAATAAAATCAAAATCAATTTACAATTGAAATTGTTTGTAAAATGCCTAAGCAGAGCATGAAACAACAAATTATAGACTTCAGAATAAATAGAAGTATTTCGGAAATTGAATTAATTGAAGGTAAGGTAATGCAAATATTAAGGATTTTCCGTTTATAGACATAGCTTTACCATTGCCACGATGCCATTGATGAGGAAATTGATGAACTAATGGAGGATTTAACAAGAATCAGCTCTTGTCGACGAGGAGATGAGCTACATGTGACGAAATCTATTCATTGGCGAGAAAATGTACTCTGCTGTTTCGACGATGGACGTTTCTTGCAAATGCTTTGTGTTAGCAAAAGCCAATTCGCTCGTCTTATAAGTATATTTTCAAACGATATAGCCTTTCAGTGTCCAAGTATGAATTTGCAACTGCCCGTGGATCTGCAACTCGCAATCGTGTTGTACCGTTTAGGCTCATCGGGACTAAGTGCTTCAGTGCGAAAAATTGCAACAACGTTTGGAGTTGGAGATGGTAGTACTCTGACTAAAATTACCGAAAGAGTGTTTTCTGCTATATTAAAAAAAATACCAGATTACGTTTATTGGCCTAATCCGGCAGAGCGTCGTCAACTTGTTGCTCAGACATTCGATGAGTTACCATATTGTATTGGTTACATAGACGGAAGCGAGATTAAGCTGGCTGAAAAACCCAACAGAAACCATGAGGTATATTTCTCTTGCCAAAGAATATACTAAATAAAGCTGCAAGTTGTGTGTGACCATAAACTGCGAATAATGCACGCAGAAGTGGATAGTCCTGGAAGCTACCACGATTCCAAAGTATTTAGGAAATCCCTTATTGGAACTAACACCACTCGCTTATTTTGTGGAGAAGAATGGATTGCAGGAGATTCCGCATATCAGTTGAAAAAACACTTGATAACACCATATCGAAGTAATTCCACTTTAGTGGATACTCAACAAGAAGCAGAATTCAACAAAAGGCACAGCCAATACCCTAAAGGAAAAATTTTGTAGCTTAAAAGAAATGCGTATTAAAATTAAAAATAAAAAGAATCAAGCATTTTTTAATAAATGTGTACTCGGCTGCTGTGTGCTGCATAAAATTTTGTTTGAAGATAGCAAATTTTGAGATGCCATTTGCTAAAAATAAGTTTTTTTGTGCTATCTGTAAGTTAAATTTATGTATTTATATTATTTATTTATATGTATTTTGTTGTTGTTGATATAAACTTTTAATCAAATAACCTGATAACCAACCTATCGTGAACAACCTAATTGTCAATTGGTTTTTTCAATTTGTCGATTTATTTTATTTAATTTTTGGATATTAAATTTCTTGTCATTCTAGTTTAGTTTGAAATCAAACAAAAGTTTAATTGAAATTTTATTGACATTCTTTTTTCTTTTGTACACAGAAAAAATTATCAACCTAAAATATCTAATAAAAGATTTGTTTTGAACTAAATTTGTTTCTCAACAAATATTTAATTGAATCAATTAATATTTTAATTGACTTTTAAATATATAAATACATATTTTATTTTAGACTTAATTCTCAAATTATTTTTTCACAAACTGTAGCTTAAATAGAAAATTGTCAGTATAAAATACCAAATGCTTTTGAAGTTTACAAACAAACCAAGCACACACACACAGAAACAGAGGCAGCATTAACAGAAATACACATACCAACGTATCGTTCACACACTTTTTTTGTGAGTATCAAAAATATTTTTTTTTGTGTGCGCCCCGGTAGGCTAGTTGGTAGCGTGCTTGCTTATCAGGGCGGGGTATTGGGTTCGATTCCCACCAGAGGCACTGGTCTGTTTTCACTACAACGCGCCGAAGGTCATAGTAGCTAGTGCTCGGTTAGGGTAATAGTATATAATTTGTAATTAATTAATGAAATAAAATAAAAAATTAATAAAATTTTTTTTGTAGAAGTTGTGTATAACTTTTGTTCCTTTTTAATTTTCAATAAAAGTTTCAATTGATATTATCATTTTCGTGATAGGTGCAAAATCAATTTAAATATTAATTGATTCAATAAATTTTTTACTTGAAAACCGTTTTTAGTTTTTTCTGTGTAATGAATGAACTTATTCCAATTTTCGAAACTATCTTAAATCAAGATTTTGTTTCTAAAAATAATCAGTAAATTTCCATAATTAGGCCCAAGATCTATATGTTTTTTCTAGTACATATAATAGATCCTTCTCAAGCTCTGTTCACATTGTTTGTGTTCATGTCTGCGTGTAAAATTCATACGTGTATGAATTTTTTAAACCATAGTTTATGTTTTTTCAACTGTAACTGCCATTTTTATTTTATATTCAATATATGTCTGTACTTGTATGTTTAAACTAAACATCTCGTAACGTGTATCTGTCGTTTCTGTCTCTGTTGACTTGCTTGAACATGTTCCATCCTTAAGTTGAATAATACGTGCTGTTGCGTTTTAAGTCTTTATTTGGATTTTATAATGAGAAAATACTGTATTCCTTTAGTCATTTTCAGTTTGTCTGTATGTACACTCAAATAAAAAAGTTAGTAGGAAAATAAGTTTATCCTATTATATCCCAGTTTATAATTTGTGTACTAATTTTTGGTACAAAATCATATTTTAGTAAAACATTTTCTTATTTTATATTTAAAAATTACTAAATTTCTGACTCATTTTAGTTAATGAGTTTAGCAAAATATTTTATTAAGTCTTAAACTCCGAGTTCATAAAATTAGCAGCACATTTTACTAACTTTTTATTTTCATAGTTGAGAGGTTTATAATCTTAAATATAAAGGATAAGCCAAAGGATATTAAAAATATATTTTAATTTAATAAAAATAGTTAACTAATTACTTAGAAAAAGTTGACTAATTTTATCAAACTTATTTCCATAAAATTTTACTCAATTGTAGTAACGTTTGCTAATTTGTCCTACTACCCGAGTAAAAAAAATTATATATAACGATATATTCTTAAATATAAATATTCTTAAATACACTCAAACAAAAAAGTTTGTAAAGTTAGCAAAAAATTTTGCTGAGTCAGCAAAATTTAGTCAGGAGGATGCTTGCAAAAAAGTTGCTAATGTCAGCAAAATCTTTTGCTGAAAATCAGCGAGCTGATTTTTAGCAACAAAATTTGTAGATTCAGCAAAAGTTTTGTTAACACTTAGTAGATTAGAAATACAAAAGCCTTGCTAAAAATTAATAAATTTTTTGCTGAATTTTAGTAGACTGAAAAAAAACGCAAAAAATTTGTAGAAAAATTGTAATTTAGTTAATTTATTTGCTGAAAATCATAAAACATATTTTAGTGATTCTTTTAAAAATAATTAACTATAATAACGAAATATAAAAATTTTCATTTTCCACATTGACGACATGAATTTATTTAATATCTGAAAATATATAGAAATAAATATATATAACATAACAAAAATTGTCTTTCAATTACTTACATCAATGGTTGTCTAAATGATGCTATCGTTTAAATGATGCTATCGCAACTGCCGAAGATAATTATAGAAACGAAATGAAAAAATAAACAAAAACAAACGAAACGAAAAAAAACAACCCTTTTTGCAATAAGAAAAAGGAACCATAAAAAATTTACCTAAGATGTGTGTCTTTGTCTTTCAATTTACTCTGTCTGTGTGTCTTTGTCTTTCAATTTACTCTGTCTACATTTCATTTTCCTCTTCTCTACTACATCTTGACATGCCGCGACATCTACTTCATTCTGCGTATATCTTTCAATCTGGTTGTCGTCCACACTATTAATGTGCTTATCAGCACAATTTTTTCTTAGCAAAATTAATTAGTAAAACATTAGTATATTAGTAAAGCATTAGTATAAAACAGTTAAGTGCTGAATAAGTATAACAAAAATTTTAGCTGAAAACACGATTTTAGCAAAAAATTTTGCTAAATAATAGTATACCTGATTTACAAGACGTTTTACTAACTTTTCTACTAACTTATTTTTTTGAGTGTATATGATCATATAAAATAGCATATGTCTCAATATGTATTTATATATAATAATAGTTTCAAAATGTTTTAACAAAAAAATTTATGTATAAAAAAAATACTATTCTGAATTTTAAGTATGATCAGTAGGGTGGGGCGATTTGAACATCTTAATGGGCGCTTCGCGTTTCTGATTTTTGTATTGTACTGAGCAAAAAAGTTCACTAGACCATACGTCTACGGTGAAAATCGAGCTTCCAGATTTTGACTTTTTAGCCGTATTTTGTGGAAGTAACAATGTGTGGGATGGACATATCTCAGGAAGTATAAGGAGCTTATTGAAGATCATGGTATCAATCTCTTCTTTGGAAGATTCTCTAGCAGATTAATGTATCAATCATATTTGTGGGTGGGGTTTAAGGGGTTCATTTTTAATTTCAAAATAGGGCTTTTTTGCCGTAAAGTCAAAATCTGGTAGCTCGATTTTCACCGTAGATGTATGGTCTAGTGGACTTTTTTGCTCAGTACAACCCCAAGAATCAGAAACGCGAAGCGCCCATTAAGATTTTTTTCCTTCCATACTAATCGCCCCACCCTAATGATCATACATGGTTAATAAATTTGATTAAATTTTTACAAAATTAGATATAACCCAATACATAATTATATATAATAACACCAAAAACGTCTTCTGTCATTTTAGACATACTTATATGTAATCCAAATCTGAAAAAATTTCTGAAAAAATTAACAATTTCGTATAAAACGAAAATTTGAAGTCCTAAAAAAATTTAAATAAAATTTAAGTTATTTACAAATTTCAGTTATACATTTTGTGTTTTGACCCCGTTTTATGGATGTCAAATATATGTAGGGTTCCATATTTGAAAAGTGAAAAAAAGTACATTGATGAAAAAAAAACAGTACTTTTCAAAAAAAAAAAATTCATTTTTGTATTTATTGTTAACATAACTTTTACTTCAATACATCACATATTTACTTAAAATAAGTTAATACACCGAACCAAATAGCGTAGGTAAAATCAACAAAACAAATTTTTGTAGATCTTTAACGAAATTTTGTAAATTTTTTTTTTAAGATTTACCCCTGGTATCTACAACACGTTCGCCTCTACACGAACGGGTGACTACATGTATTTTGTTTTTGCATTGCATGTATTTTGTTATTGTTTTTAGACGAACGTGAAGCAAAACGTGTTCTAGAAACAGGGCGTTAACAAATTTTATTCAAATCAACAAAATTTCGTCAAGTTTACATTCTCTAAAGAAGTAAAATTGACTAAATTTCATCAAATTGACTAAATTTCGTCAAATTGGCTAAAATTATTAGTTTGGACGCCATTACTTTTTGCATTGGGCAGTGTCATGAAAAAAATTGTGTTTACAAACATCCATTGCTTGAAAAGTAAACAAACCAAACTTATATATGTACAAAGAAACGAAGTGGAATTAATACAGGGAGATTCAAAAAAATTATATAAAAAACTATTGTACACACGAAAAAAAACATGGTTAAACAAATATATATTCTTTGTATACGCAAAAAACTTGTTTATATGAAAATATTTAAAATATACAAAAAAACAGTACAAATCCAAAAAAACAGTTCTTTTGCGTACTGTTTTAGGTGTTGTGAATAAAACTGTACATTTTTCAAAAAACATTACATGTACTGTTTAAAACAGTACGAATGGCAACCCTAAATATATGTAATATCTTAATATCTTTGAATTTAAACATATTTGGATTGTTATGTATCTATTTGTATCTAATTATATCTAATTGTATCAAATATAATATAATTAGATATAATTATATCGGAACAATACTCGGATAGAATTGGATATTTTTTTTTATTAAATTGTATCTATTTAAATATAATTACATCCAAAGTGATACAATTTAATAGAATCATTTTTCGGATCAAATTATATCCTCTCGTATATGCGGAAATTATCTCATCATATATAATTTTATATAAACTTTTTTACTCAGGTGCTTTCACTTTACCAATAACTACATACATGCTTTGCTGAATATAGCTGGCCCAAAAATAGTTAATTTTTCTGTCACATTACAGATTTTCTCTAACTTTTACCTAATTTTTAATTTGAGTGTATATGGTGGTAGTTCTATCACTTTTTTTTGTGATATATACTACTACTACTACTTTCTACATAAAATATAAGCAATACCGTTAAAAAGGACATCCATATCCTTGTATTGTTTCACGGTAAAGTATTTAAGCCTGAGGCTTTTATTGTGGTTATTTTCAACATTTTAATTCACGAACTTTTTTTTGTTATGTTTCAAGAATACAATTTAAATTGAATCTTAACAAAATACGAGGGCGGTCCCAAAACTAGGCCACCTGACGTATAGATGGCGGCAGTAGCTTAAAAAAAATTTCTTTGGTGTAAAGTGGCAATCTTAGAATACATATGTTTTAAGTTTCAAGGCACCACGTTGTTTAATAGTTTAGTATTTTTTTTTTTTACCCATCAAAAATAAACGATCTCAGTGAATTTGAAAACAGGGAAAAAATTGGTCAGTGTTATGTAATTCAATGCTTTCATTTGAAAGGTCTCAGTGCAACCAATATTAAAGACGTTCTGAATTCTACGCTATTGGAGTCGAGCTGCCACGACGAACACCGTAGTGGTCGGTATTGGATGATCGTCGGCTAAAGTTTCGTGAGCTGGCTGAAAGCATAGGCATTGCAAAAAGGGCTACACATCGCATATTCACCGAAAATTTGATGATGAGAAAGCTGTGCGCATGGTGGGTGCCGCGTTTGTTCACAATAGAACAAAAAAGCGTCGTGAAGATGATGCAATAGAGTGTTTGGCGATGTTTCATCCCAAACATGGGTCAACCATTTTACACCTGATACAAAGGAACAGTCAATGCAGTGGACTGGAGTAGCAGACTCGTGTTCATAGAAGGCAAAGACAGTTCCATCTGCAGGTAAGGTCATGGAGTCTGTGTGTTTTTTTTTTTTTTGGATGCTCATGGGTTAATTTTTATTGATTATCTTCAAAAAGCAAAAACAATCGTTTAAGTAAAAAAAAATTAAAGAAAAAAAGTCCGCGAAAAAGAAAGTGTTGTTTCCTCAAAGCAATGCACCAGTTCACACATCCACTATTGCGATGGCCAAAATAAATCAATTATGGTTCATCACGCACCATATTCACCAGATTTAGCTCCCTTGAACTATTTTCTTTTTCTAAACTTAAAAAAATGGCTCAGGTGTAAAAGATTTGGCAAAATTTTGCCAACAGTGCTTTAAGGAACTAGGCAGTTCTTACTATAAACATGGTATCGAAGCTGTTGAACATCGCTGGGAAATGGTGTATCTAGCTAAAAGTAGATTATGTTGAGAAATAAAGAACATTTTGCCCAACTTCGTTGTGTTTTCTTTGTTATGTCGGCTAATTTTGGAACAGCCCTCGTACATTATTTTATTAGATACATAATATTAAATAAAAAATTATTGAAGGCCGAATAGCAAATTAACATCTTTTATGGGTTTTAAACAAGGTTGGCCACCGAAACGAATAACGGTATTGGTATCACTTTGTTGGTTGTTTCGGTATTGGTATCGGTAAGAATCGGTATTGGTATAACCGATACCGAAACACGATTATTTAAATATTACATTTCAACATTAAATATGTGTTATTGTTAACAAACACAATGTTGCTAGCGCAAATTGAAAACTTACACAGAAAAAACTAAAATCGACTTTCAATTGAAATATTTGTTGATTCAATTAAAAGTTTAATTGAATTCGGCCCTATTGAGGAAATTGTAGTATCAATTATAATAATTTGTAACTATTTAATTGATTTCGTTTTCAATTATGAGTAAATCATATCTATTAAAAATTTAATTAAATATGGTTTTAATTTTTAAACAAATTTTTTGTAGATCTTTAAATAGAATTCGAAAAAATTGCCAAAAATTGGAAAAAATCGAGAAAAACAAAAAAAAAAATTTCAAAATTTAAAAATATCAGCAAAATTGTAAAAAAAAAATCGCTATAGTTTAAAAAACTGTTAAAATTAAAAAAAAACTCGTAATTTGAAAAAGTCATCAAAATTGATGAAAAAAGCCGAATAAAAAATCGCTAAAAATGTGATTTTTTTTCAAAATTTAAAAAATTGTCAAAAATACATAATCGCTAATATTAGAAAACATCGCAAAAATTTGAAAAAACCTCAAATTTGAAAATATTGAAAAAATTCCAAAATTGAAGAAAAGGCGACAATTGGGTAAAATTAGAAAACAGTTCGAAAATTTCACTAATATTTAAAGGAATCGCCAAAATTAAAAAAATGGCTATAATTTTTAAAACCACCTTTTTAAAATTTAAAGCGTTTATATCTCGAAAACTCTTTTATTTGTGTATTTTTTTTTTTTTTTTATTTCGGTGAATTTTTAAACTTTTTGTGATTTTTTTTTTTTCAATTTAAGCGATTTTTTTTAAATTGGCGATTTTTTTCTTCAATCTAGGCGTGTTATTTTAATTTTAGCTATTGTTTTAAAATTTTCAGTTTTTTTTTTCAAATTTTGGCGTATTTTTTTAATATTAGCAAATTTTTTAATTTAATCGATTTTTTTTTTAATTATGGTGGTTTTTTATAAATTTGTTTTTTCTGGTTGGTAGTTTCATTATTGGTTATGAAAACTGGAAATTTTGTGTGCACAAACTCATTTTCAATTAAAAATTTAATAGATATTATTAAACTTTGATTTTAAACTCACTTTCAATTAAGTGAGTTTGAAATCAAACAAAAGTATAACAATAATTTTTCTGTGTGTTTTTATTAACAAAAACTTTTTTTCAATTTGTGAAATTTTGTTTTAAAAACGTTGAAAAAAAACAAAAAATTTTTTAAACACTTATTCAATACCAGTGCGATACCGGTATTAAGGGAAACGGTTACGGTATACCGGTATTTTTGAAATCAATTGATTCGGAATTGGTATCGGTACCGGTTATCAATTTGAAAGGCTTTTGAATGGGGCAAGAGTATTCAAAAGGTATCGGTGGCCAACCTTGGTTTCAAGTTTTCATCGACAGAAATAAAATAACCCATTAAAAGATTTACGTATTACGAAAAAATATTTCATTACAAAAAATGTTTGATAATTAAAAACTCTTCAATACATTATTAAGGGAATGTTAGATAATGAGAGCCACTAACTCTTTTTTTGGCTGTATAAAAACACAAAGTGAAATATTCCTAATCCAACTCTTTGGGCACATGTTTGATGTAAAGTCAAAGTTTCTTGTGGCAACTAATAAAAAACAGCTGTGTAACGAGTTTCAAAATAACTTAATAGGCTCGTTTTAGCGAAATTGCTTGCAATGCGTAATAGGGTAAAGTATCCTAAGTTCGGCACCTCACCAGTACTCGGCATGTTTTTACTTCAAACATAAATAAATAAGAATAACGGTCGTTAATTATTAAAGAAAAAGATCAGGTTTGCATTAAAAATATATTCATTCTTTACTTTGTAATGATTAAATTGGAGATTATTATTTTATAAATATTTTTATTTGATGTTTTTCACATATACCTTTTAAAGATATAACCTATGCTAATTAAGTAGTTGGACAATTTTAAAAAGCTTGTAGTTAAAAAATAATTTCTTTTTTTTAAATTTTAAAAAATTAAAACCAAAAGTTTATTTTTCGATCTTATATCATAAATTATGATGTGAGCAAGATTATTCAAGATCATTTGTTTTTGTTAAACAAAAAACCGTGCAATGTTTACTTATTAATTGAAAAATTTCTTCATCCGCTAATTTAATGCAGACTTTATCTACTGATAGGTCCTTACATGTTTCATTTCGCATCACCGAAAATCTTCACACGACCACTGTAGAGGGGGTAGAAGATTTACCCAAATTATAATTTTTGAAGGAAAACGATCAACTCCTCAACCGTATTGTTTTATTTACCCGATGAGAAGTAAAAAACAAAATTGGGAGAACTGAACTAATTCAAATCAAAAATAAAACATTTTTAACTAATAATAGTTAAAATGTGGCGTTTTTTTAGCAAGACACAATAAAAACAGGAAAAACGTGCGGAAAAACTTTAAACCAGTTGACATCTTTAACATATTCATGCAACAACAAGGACAAAAGGTTCTCATTAGCCAACATTTCTTTGCTAATTAAAAAAAAAAAAAATGTTTCAAAAAAGTAATTTTTTAAAAGAAAATATGCCATCCTGGCTTGATAATATTTTTGAAATTTTTATTGCAAATGATGATTATGAGTTTAGAAAACTATTATCAGTCAAAATCCAAAGAGTTTCTCGTACATTGAGATAGTCAGTTTCCTCCAAACTTAAGTGTATCCATATGGTTACGATAAAGCGAAGGGGTTAAAACAATTAAAATTTGTAATCTAAATCCAAAAAATGTACTCTAAAAATATGTTGTTCATAAAATAAATCAAATAAAAAAACATAATGTTGAAAGTGAATGTGGTTTTAAAGATTTGCATTTTTGTTTTATAAGTTTGAAGTCTTTTAAAAAATATTTTTCTAAAAAAAAGTTTAGTTTATCTTATAATAGACACGCAGGCGCTTATCCAGAAAAAGGTTTTTTTTTTGCTGAGGGAAGTTAAAGAATTTCTTATTAACTTTTTTAATCACTTTTACAATTTTGTTTTAAAAAATTTTATTTGCCTCCGCTGGATATTTGTTAAGCAAACTTTGCTGATTACTATATGGAACAATGGTTACTTTTTTATGTTACGGTCTCTAGCCGAAATGTTAGCAACGAAATCTGACATTTTGACGGAATATAAATCATAGACAGTTATTTTTAAAATTTTTGGAGCTTACTATTTTTTCAAAATTGTCACGTGTTAGCCCTGCACTGATAACAATAAATTTGTAAACATTTTTGCTAAAACTAAAAATTAGTTAAAAATTACGTTGCAGAAAGAATTGCTAAAATGAACAGATTTTATTGCTAAATATTAGTAAGATAAGACTAGCAAACATCTGTTAATATATAATAGTTATATTTGAGCCAAATTAAAGTTAATTGAGAGCAAACAATTAATCTGCTAAAATCAGCAAAAAAAAAATTACTAAATATTAGTAGACAAAAAAAACTTAAGTAAGTGTGAATATTTTTAAGTTTTTTTTTAGATTTTTGTTTAATGCGAATTAAAATACGATTTTAGCAAAATATACTGTAATTTGCATTCTACTGAAGGTAAATAAGCTAAAATTTTGTTCATAGAACAGTTTTTTTTTAGCTGTTTTTAGTCTACAAATAATTAATAAAATATTTTGCTAATTTTAGCAGAGTAAATTGCTATTTTAAATGAACTGAAATACAACAAAATTTTGTAAAGTTAACAGATTAATTTATATAATTTTTTTTGGAATTTTTTGAAATAAACGATTTTTATGAAGTTATGTCCTTTTGAAAATCGGTCCTAAATTTTTTGCTAAAATTAGAAAATTTTTTTATGAATCTTAATCTTACCCAGGGTTGTCCCGTCAAAAATTCAACGTTTTTAGAAATAAGAAGATGACTAATGTGGAAAGTGTAATATTTTTTTTAATTCAGCACTAGTTCCGAATATTTAGTGTAACACGTTACTCAATTTATCTTAAAATCGACCAAAAATGTTTTATTTATTTTTTACTCAGACAGCTCCAGCTTTCAGTTTCAACACTCAGAAAGTGTCAGCGCATTACTAGGCTTCATTTTTCAGAAAATATTCATCGAATATTGTGTATCGAAAGCATTTAATAAAATTTCAAATATTCGTATATTCGTATACGGTTTATCAACAATATAATTTCAATTCTTCTTAGTTTAAACGAGCTTGAGGTCATTTATTTATTAATTATTTAATTCCAATATTTCGTCTCCACATTGGGTGACTTCTTCAGGGAACAAATATTACAATTGTAATTGTAATATTAATATTGTAATATTACAATTACAATTGTAATTGTAATATTTGTTCCCTGAAGAAATTGCCCACTGCGGAGACGAAATATTGGAAATAAATAATTAATAAATAAATGCTCTTAAGTTCGTTTAAACTAAGAAGAATAAAATAAAAGAAGATCGAAGAAAACTTAACATATTTTATATAATTTTAAGTTATTAATGCAAAAAAAAAAAAATTTCTAGTTTTTTTTTAGTCAAAAAATGTTAATTTCTTCGTTGGCCACAAAAAATTTTAATAGTCAATAAAAATTCCACATCTTGCTTAATAATTAATTATAACCAAATTAATATCGCTTATGTTCAATGGACTTTACAATGATTAAGACCTTCGATTCAGTTAAAAAGTAATTAATATAAAAAACTACTCATAAACTGTTTAATTATTTTGAGTACTTTGCCTGGCAGTTTTGAGAATTCTTATAAGTTAAAACTAATAAACAATTTGACATTGCTATGACTAGGGCAACCAAAAAACATTTCAAAAAACAATGTTTTAAGCGCTTAAAGCAGTTCTAAAAATGGTATAATAAGCCGTTAAAATTAAGAAATAAGCGGTTAAATTTAAAATAAAAATTAATTCATTATTTTTTATTAAATTTGTTATTACAAATAAAATGTGTATATAATTTGTTCCTGGGAACTTCGTCAGTCAAACAAAGTTGTATTAGAGAAGTAGTTTTCCTAAAGCTTTAAAATTCAAATTTGGTTGATAAAATATTTTGATAACCCAGCAAAAAGTAACCTGGATTTGGTAAGCAGTAACTACATTTTATGCTTTCATAATAGCGCTTCACCGCCTTGCATACTATAAAGCAATTACGGAAGGCATTCTGTAGTGCTTTCCAAAATGCCTTCTTTAAAGCAGTGAATAATGCATACAATGAAGCAATAAAGAATGCATACCAGGAAGCATTATTGTTGTCAAGATAAAATAAAAACGCTTTTTATTGCCTAAGAAGGCATGAATTTATTGCTTCTAAGAGCACATGAAAGAAGCGCTTTTCACCTGCTTAAAAGAGACATAACATGTGGGACATCGCGAACATAAATCATGCATACTGGATATGCGTTGGAAACGCTTCGTAATTAAATAATGCCTTCCGGAAGCGCTTCTGGGTAAGCACTATTTTTTGCTGGGAAGCCGATTTGTTGTCCCCTTACTTTAATAATAAATTTTCTGCTTTCAATTAAAAAAAACTTTAATTAAAAGCTGATTGATAGAAAAAAGGAAATTAAATTTAATATAACAAATATAAAAAAGCAAAAATAAGCTTAATTTTTAAAGAAATAAGCCAAAAAATTTGCTTATATTTACAGAATAAGCTAAAATAAGCAAATATAAAAAAATAATCTAAAAAAGCTCTAACAAATATAGCTCAAAATTTTCTTAATTTCAAGAGCAGAACTTATGTTAAATCTAAATTGTTGCATTCTTCCAAATAAAAAACAAGCTCTAGCTTATTTTGGTTGCCCTAGTTATGACATTTTAATAGAACTTTCATACATTTTTTTGTTTAATAATAATAAAGCAATAAACAAATCCATACAAAAAACATTGTCTGTGTTGCTATTTTTGGCACTTAAAAAAGGAAAAACATAAGCCATTAACCCTTTCACTTCCGACTTTTTGTTTGTGGACAAATTTTTATTTTGATTTCTGATTCTTGTTAGGGGTCCTAAAATTAGAAAGAAAAAGGCTTACATATATGCCCTCTCCCCTTTATAATCACTGAAAATGCCCTCTCCCCCTTATACTCAATGAAAAGGGTCCGCAAATCGATTATTTGTAATTGCTCACCCCATTTTTATCACTAAAACATTCAAAAAACCAAACATGAATTTGATCTGGTCGCTAGATGAAACTCGCCAGGTTTGACGATTTATCGTCATTTTAACGATTTTTAGTACCCAAATCTAAATGACGATTGGACGATGTTTGGTTCCAAATGACAATTTTTTGACAAAAGTTTAATATGTCAGCAAAAATATATTTATTCAAAAGAAACAAAATGAATTCAAAAATAAATCCGGTGCTTAAAAAACAGGCCTAATAAGAACATAAATTAAGTGTTCTGAACAGTGTTGCCAGGTATGTTAATCATAAAATCGTCCAATTTTCCAATAAGAATCGTCAAAATCGTCATTATATTTTCAAAAAATCGTCAAAACAAAAAATATTTGTTACCAGTGGGATAAAGTTTTAATAAAAAAAAAGAATAATAATGTAATTCACATTTCAAGTGCTCATGTACTATCGGTGTAATATAATACGATTTTCTGTAATTTAAACTTCGAAAATCATACATTTGCAGTGGTCTTTACCGTTATTAAATAAATTAAAATAAACCTAACATTAATCCATAAAATAACTTTTTTGCTAAACTTTCAATAAAAAATAGTTTTTAGTTTTAACGAAATAATAAAAGTCCAAAAATAGATCCGGTGATTTTTTAATAATAGCAAATAAACATGTTTTGCTGACATATTAAACGTTTGTCAAAAAATCGTCATTTGGAAGCAAAAATCGTCAAATCGTCATTTAGTAATTTAGGTACTAAAAATCGTCAAAATGACGATAAATCGTCAAACCTGGCAACAGTGGTTCTGAATTGAAACTTCAGATATTCACAGTTTATATTATCAAATGAAAATACACGCAGAAATAAACAATTTTTGAATAAAAATACTTTATATTTAGCAGGCGCTGATTCAGTGGGGGAGAGAACATTGCAATGTCCTATGACATTGAAATATATTTTTATTTCATGAATAATTTTGTCATTTCGCATTAAAACAAAACATAAAAACTTGAGTTTTAGTAAAATATATCAGTGTGGCTAAACAGTTCGATAAGAAAATGTACAAAAAAAAAAATGTTTTGCAAGTGGAAAAATGTTTGTTCGTCTGATCTAATGCTATTTTAAAATTCAAATTTAAATAAAAGTCCAAAGTTGAGCAACAAATTCACCTTTTTGCTGCCAAACTTTCTGCAAAATCGGAAAAAGTGCGAAATACAGTTTGCTTTATAGCTTCCGCGTTTTTCCTGATATTTTAAATTCATAATCTCACTGAGAGAATTTTTTTGGAGGAAAAATAATGAAATTTTTCAGTAAATCTATTAAAAATTCTTTATTTTTATGAAAACCTACACTCAAAAAATAAGTTAGTAGAAAAGTTAGTAAACCATCTTGTAAATCAGGTATTGCTAAAATTATGTTTTAAACTAAAATTTTAGTTATACTTATTCAGAACTTAACTGTTTTGAACTAATGTTTTCCTAATATTTTACTAATGTTTTACTAATTTATGTTGATAAAAAAATTGTACTGATAAGCACATCAATAGTGTGAACAACAACCAGATTGAAAGATATACGCAGAGTGAATTACATGTCGCTGCATATCACGATGTAGTAGTGACGAGGAAAATTATACTAAAAAGTACAGCTCTAGTGATACATAATATAAAAAAAAACAACCGTGGAAGATTTTTGTATCTGTTTTTTATTAATAAAACAAAATTGTGGATTAAAACAACTAAAATTTTGCGTAGTCACCGGCTTGTGAAAGTAATTGTCTATTAATTAAATAAAAGACAAAATAAAATATTTAAATTTAACTAAGATTAAATGTAAACTAAATAATATTAATAATCTAGTGTGGTCAAATTGCAAACAAATATACAGCAGGTAGCCAGAATAAAGCGAAAGACAAAGACATACATCTATGGTAAATTTTTATGTTTCCTTTTTCTTATTGCAAAAAAAGACTATAATTCTCTGGCGCATTTGCTTTTATTTAAAAGATAGCATCATTTAGACAACCATTGATGTAGGAAGTTGAAAGATAATTTTGTTTATGTTATATATAATTATTTCTTTTGTTTTTAGATATTACATTAATTCATGTCGTCAATTTGGGAGGTATGACCATTTTTATATTTTGTAACGTATTGAAAATTATTTTAAAAAGAATCACAAAAATATGTTTTATGATTTTCAGCATATAGATTAACTAAAGTATAATTTTTCTATACATTTTTTGAGTTTTTCTCGGTCTACTAATATTCAACAAAAATGTTATTAATGTTTAGCAAGGGTTTTTTAATTTCTAATATAATCTAAGTGTTAGCAAAACTTTTGCTGAATCTACTAATATTGTTGCTAAAAATCAGCTCGCTGATTTTCAGCAAAATATTTTGCTGACATTAGCTGACTCAGCAAAATTTTTTGCTGACTTTACTAACTTTTTTATTTGAGTATACATATTTTTTATAAAAATAGTTTTTTAATCAAATATAAAAAGAAAATTTTTATTAACTGAATAAAAAGTTTCAATACACGAAATTCAATACAATTTCATTGATTTAATTCGAAAATATAAAAAATAAGGTACACGTATTTTTTAGCTGGTACCCCCTTTGCCTAAAATGTCTCTAAAACAATTCGAAATAAGCGGAAAATCAGAAAATGGTAAATTTTTTATCCCACTTTTTAAACCCTAAACAAGAGATTTTACCGCTAAAAAAAAAACTTGCCCCTTATCTTTTTTCATCCAAATTTCATTAAGATCGGAGAAAACCCTTCGTGAGACTCCCCTTTTTAGTGCAATGTCGAAACTTGTCTATAATGCAAAATTAAGTTTTTCAAATGCATATTAATTAAAAATTAATTGCGACTGTCTATATGACGTTAAAATAACACTGAACTAAAATAATAATTATAATTAATGAATTTTTGCATAGAAGAAACTCGAAGTTTGATAAAATTTTATGAAAAATATATTTTTTAATTAATAGTTTCGTTTCATTCACTTAATGAAAAAGTTTCATTAAAAAACTGGTTTCGTTAAAACTAATAAGCTTTTCATTAATTTTAAGAAATTGTTTGTGCACTTTATAAATTAAATTTTCTCTGTGTAGAACTTTAGTTTTCTCGATAAAATTACAGATTTTTACTCAACTTTACATTAACCAATAAATTTGGACAAATAATGCTTTTATTGGATATTAGGTAGAGGTAGATGCGGAATACCGAATAAAGACCATATATTCCTAACGGCGCTACGAAATAACCCCCAATGAAATAACCCCCAACGGCCAAAAATGAAATAACCCCCAAAAAAATTGTGTAAAATTGTTTGGGGGTTTTTTCATTTTTTTTTGGGATTATTTCATCTTACGGTTTGGAGATTATTTCATTATGAAGCAACCCCCAATGAAATAAAGCTCAAAATTTAAATTCTTTGGAGATTATTTCATATGCAATTATTTTGGGGGTTATTTCATATTTTTTGGGGTATATTTCATTTTGCTAAAAGTGAAATTTTTTTAATATTTGTTAGTTTTTCTGCGTGGCGGCCTGCGGCCGCTCTTAGGGGTTTTCTCCTCCATTGGACGCGGCAGGTGGCTTCGCTGAATAAAGTTTCCCTGCGCGCGTCACACTAGGGAAGATAATGAGACACGCGCAGGAAAACTGTATTCAGCGAAGCCACCTGCCGCGTCCTATGGAGGAGAAAACCCCTAAGATCGGCCGCAGGCCGCCACGCAGCAAAACTAAACAGTGTAACAAAAGAATCAAAAATATGAAAACAAAAAATAAAAAAAATTTGGGACATATTTCATTTCTTTGGAGCTTATTTCATTGGGGGTTATTTCATTTCTTCCTTTTGGAGTTATTTCATTACGAAACAACCCCCAAATTTTGGGTGTTATTTCATTTTCACCTTTGGGGAATATTTCATTTCTTTTGGATATTATTTCATTTTTTTTCGTTGGGACTTATTTCATTTTTTTTGGGATTTATTTCATTGGGGGTTATTTCATTTTTTCGTTTGGGTGTTATTTCATTGGGGGTTATTTCGTAGCGCCATTTCTAACATATGGAAAAGCATATTATTGCGTAGAATTAGATCTAATTCGATACAAATTTATGTTTTTAGATACAATTATATGATCTCATTTTTAGGATAAACTTTGATCGCATTGCATATCTAATTTGATATAATTTTATGATATCATTTTTTTTTACTTGGGTAATGAACATATTTTAACAAAAATATAAAGTTTCAGTGCATTATCGTATTTTTTATATTTATTAAAAATGTGTACACTACAGTGGTACAAGGGCAGTCAAAGGGATAACAAATAACGATGGTAATTATCAACACAACAAGTGTGAGCCTATCAAAAAGGAGACAAAATACAGAAACAAGCCTCCTCTTATCTTGTCTTTAGAGACCAAGATACGCACATGCTACTTATTTTGGCATTGAAATACTTTTACAACTTAACTGTACATTTTGCTATATAGAGACGTCACACCATCATCCACATTACCATCATCATCATACTTACACTCAAAAAAAAAAGTCAGTAGAAAAATTATATCGTTTTATATTTCAATTTACAGTTTTTATACTAATTTTTAATACAAAGTAGTTTTTACTAAATCTGTTTAAAAATTACAAATTTTTTACTAACTTTTGTTGCTGATTTTAGGAAAATATTTTACTAGTTTTCAAAACATGAGTTGCTAAAATAAAAAAAAAATGTATTCCTACTAATTTTCTTTCTTTTAAGTTAAGAGCAGTTTTTATTTTGAACACTTTTATGATCTAAAATATAAAGAAAATACCAAAAGATTATAAAACCAAATTGCAAATAAAACAAATGATTCATAGCTTTTTAGATGTTTGAAGTAAATTCAACTGAATTTTTACGTCGATTTATAACAATGGATGAGACGTTTATTCATTACTATACACCGAAGTCCAATAGACAGTCTGCGGAGTGGTTACAAGCGGGCGAAAGCCGACCAAAGCTACCAAAGACTTAACAATCGGCTGGAAAGGTAATGGCCAGTGTTTTTTGGGATGCACGTGGTATAATATTTATTGATTACTTAGAGAAAGGAAAAAAACAATAACTGCCAAGTACTATGTTGAGTTATTGGAGAGATTGGATGAAGAAATTAAGAAAAATACCCCACTTAAATAAGAACAAAATCTTGTACCATCATGAAAATGCACCGGCGCATACATTTACTTTGGCTTCAGAAAAATTTAAGTCTTTACATTATGAATTGCTTCCCCACTCCCCGTATTCTGAAGATCTGGCACCAGCGATTATTATTTGTTCCCAAACTTGAAAAAATGGCTCCAGGGAAAGACACTTTCTACAAATGAAGAAGTCATATCAGAGACGGAAACCCATTTATAAGAGAATCGTTTTTTCCAAGGGTACGGAGATGTTAGAGGATCGATGGGAGAAGTACATTACACTTAACGGAAATTACGTTGAGGAATAACAGTGATTTCAAATCCAAAAAACTGGTTTTTCATTGTTAGGCCAATGACTTTTCAGCTTTATTGCTTGTGTGTACAACAACCGATATTTACCCATCTAAATATCCAAAATCAGATTGTAATTTAGCTGATATTATGGCTATTTTTATTTTCGCACTCTCACAAACTATAAATATCTCTTTCTATCCAGCTTACGTTGCCGGTCACAAATGTTGCCTAATATTTTAAAAAATCGCCGCTTTCTTTCAAATTGCATATTTTTTCTTATTGAAAATCCGTGATCACGGTGACTGTTTAGAAGAACTGTGATTTGAATGATCACGTTCACTGAGAAAATTCACTGGCTCGCTCATCTCTAACGTGAATATATTATTTAAAATTTTTGTGGAAAAATATAATAAAATATTCATTACGGTGAAAAATACTTAATTATAATGAAAATAATTTATTATAAGTAAATTGTTTTTGATTAAATTAATTTACAAATAAAGAAAGTTTGACAGCCATAGATAAATCCAAATTTGTGCAAAACTATACTAAAACAAAAACTCTTAACTTACTGTTTTAATAGTTCGGGCAAAAAACTATATTTGGTCGGTTTTTTGGTATCTAGAGGCAATGATGATAAATATTGGTATTGGAAACATTTTCGTTGAACCGATTTAGTTCGATTTTGTGTATAAAATATAAGGAAAACGCTGAAGTTTAGCTAAAAATATAAAAATAGTTTAAAAGTTCGGCTGCCGAACTTTTTTCGATTTGGCCGAACAGTGAATTCATTGCTTATCTACGAACTTCGAATCCCGGCAAAACCGAAAATATAAATGATCTTCTTTGTAATTTTATTTTGGAAAATCAACTTTTGGACCAACTTTTTTTATGGTTTTACCAACATTTTGTTTACCCAGCGCTTTTCTGGCACTTTTTGAACAGACGGCACTTTTGTCTTTTTGTAAACACGGATATTTTCTTATGTTTTGCATTTTTTTCGTTTAAGTTTTTTTTTTTTTTTTAAAGAGAGGCAACACTCAGGAAATACTTCCTATATTTAGTGTGTTGCTTTCTTTGGAAAGGGATAGTATAGAGATGAAAGGGGGGGGGGGGGGGGGGGGGAAAGATGAAGGGCTTCAGACAATTTTTTCAATATGCTTCACAAAAAAAAAAAAAAAAAAAAAACAAAGTGATTATTTCACCTCTGTCCTATGTTTCACATTCCCATAAAAGTGAAATTAATACGACTTTTTGGTGTTTTGACTTTCACATACCTATTTTTATTTTCGATTTACTTTCCTGAAAAAGGTAAAACAAAAACACTTTTTTGCTTACAGACTTTTTTAAAAATCATAAGACTGCTTTATAAGTTAAAATTTAGCATTTTCACTGAAAACATATGTTTTATTTCGAATTTTATACATTTATGGGGATTATAAAGCACCAAACTTCAATTTCATGTGTTTTTCAAATTCATTCGCATTCAAAATGTAAGAAAACACATGACATGGGCGTTTGTTAGGACAATGTCCTCATAAAAAAATATAGAATACTAGCTGACCAGGCAAACGTTGTTTTGCCTTCAAATTTTAATTGTAATTAATTCTTTAAATCAAGAAATTTCTTTTACGCAAATAAATAATTAAAAAAATAAAATCGCATTAGTAAATCATTTTAAAATTTGTAATTTCATGGGAAGCCCAACGCGGATTCATGTTTACTTCTTTACCTTTTTTATTTATTCTAGGACTATGAGGAACGCTAAAACAATTTTTGAACAACATTATTAAATAACCTTGCAAAAAGTCTTGAATGTGATAATTTATTTAAATGCTTATTTGTTTTTTGCTTTTGGTACCACGCACATTTATCCCATTCCGCCCATTTTCAGTTCGACTACTAATATTTGTAATTGATGGACTCGTACAAAATTTGAAGGCTATATAGCTAATATAGAACCCTAGATATTTAATATTAATATTAATATTAATATTAATTTTGTATATGAGCTAAATAATCACTTTGTATGGGGGCTGCCACGCCCACTGATATGATCCCGCCCAATTTTCCCATGACTATTCATAATATAATCAACGCGCACAAATTTCTAAGACTCTGGCTATTATAGAACTGTAGATATATGATATTAAATATTTACTTTGTATGGGAGCTGACACGCCCACTGGTCCGATCACGCCCATTTTTCCCATGGCTATTCACATTAACAAATAATCAACGTGCACAAATTTCTAAGACTATGGCTATTATAGTACTGTAGATATATGATATTAAATATTTACTTTGTATGGGAGCTGCCACTCCCACTGGTCCGATCCCGCCCATTTTTTTCCTGATTATTCAAATCAGTAACATATGCAATGTTTCAAAACTCTTGCTATCACAATAGTCAAGATATATGATGTTATTCAATTTATGTAGGAGGGGCCACGCCCACTTGAAATATATATAGCCGAAAACCTAATTTGGACTATAACCTTTCAAATGAAACCGGTTTGGGCCAAATCGGTTGGATAGTTTTAGAGTCTATAGAGGACAAACATACAAACATTGTATGGCCTTGAACTTAAATAATTTTCATTTTCATTGCACAATTAAAGGTAGACAAAATATAATTTTTATTTTTAATAGAAATTATATGAAACTTAAAAAAAAAAAACTGTTATTTAAACAAAAATTTTATTGATTTGACATCATTTTCTAGCAATTGTATATGCTTTTAGAGAGTTTTTTTAACTTCGGTCGACTTTATTGTACATGTTCCCTAGTGTGGACATTTTGAGATATTTTGAAAATTGTTATATAATCACCTCCGCCCTATGTTTCACATTCCCATGAAAGTGAAATCAATACGACTTTTTGGTGCTTTGACTTTCACTAAAGAAAGTAAAGTAAAACTTTCCTGAAGAAAGTAAAACAAAAACACTTTTTTCCTTACAGAATATTTTAAAAATCATAAGACAATCATAAAACATAAGTTTCATAAACATAATTTTCGACATTTCTCCAATATTATTTCGAATTTTATACATTTATGGGGATTAGAAAGCACCGAATTTCAATTTGATGTGTTTTTAAAATTCATTCGTATTCAAAAAGTAAGGAAAGACAGGCGAATATAGCGGGTCAAAAAATTACACAATTTGACAGTTTGTAATTATAAAACATGGGGAAAAGGCTAATTTTTCGGCTCCCCTAAAAAAAAAGTTGACCACCACTGGAATTAAAAAAAATGTCTATCTGTCGTACGCATAGTAACATTTAAGTGTGGGAAGTCAAATGAAAAGAAACTTTCTCAGAATTTCAAAATTCATGGTCCATGACCTAGAAATGGTTAAAAAGAAAATAGCCAAACGAATTGCGGGCGTAAAAATATTTAATTTTTCTGAATTTTGTTTAGACCTTTTTATTTTGAGTGTACTTATTTAACACACAGAACAGCAAGAGCAACAATTTCCCAAATGTTAATAAAATATTCTAACAAGAAAACAATGCGACATTATGGAAATACAATGACAAAGTGAGTGTGTGTTTATAAGTTATAATTTATTTATTATTAAAAAGAAGAAAAATACCAACTACTTTAAGAGAAACACACACACCCATATATAAGTAATAACTAGGGCAAGGAATTTCATGCATATGCATGTTTTTCCTACACTCAAAAAAAAAAATTTGTAAAGTCAGCAAAAAATTTTGCTGAGTCAGCAAAATTTTAGTCAGGAGGGTGCTAGCAAAAAAATTGCTAATGTCAGCAAAATCTTTTGCTGAAAATCAGCGAGCTGATTTTTAGCAACACAATTAGTAGATTCAGCAAAAGTTTTGCTAACACTTAGTAGATTAAAAATAAAAAAAGCGTTCGTAACAATTAATAAATTTTTTGCTGAATTTTAGTAGACTGAAAAAAAACGCAAAAAAATTGTAAAAAAAATTGTAATTTAGTTAATATATTTGCTGAAAATCATAAAACATATTTTTGTGATTCTTTTAAAAAATAATTTACAATAATTACAAAATATAAAAATTTTCATTTTCCCACATTGATGTCATGATTTAATTTAATATCTGAAAATATATAGAAATAAATATATATAACATAACAAAAATTTTCTTTCAACTACTTACATCAATGGTAGTCTAAATGATGCTTTCTTTTAAAGGACGCAACTGCCGAAGATAATTATAGAAACGAAACGAAAAAAAACAACCCTTTTTTTTGCAATAAGAATAAGGAACCATACTAAGATATGTAGTGTCCGACCGAACTCATTTTTTTCGGCGGAAGCCGAGGCCGAACTTCGGCCATAATAATCAAAAATATAAATTGTTTTTTTAGATCAATAAATTTTAACCAAAAAGTTATTAAACATAAACAAAAATAAAAATTCATAGGTATATTTTTTTAAAAAATCATATTTGGAAAATAGTTGTACTATTTTATGTACAAAAAAAGAATAAAATATTTGTACTATATTTTATAGTCAAAGAAAAATAGTTGATCGATTTTTAAGTCGATATGGAAAAAAAAACTTAAACTTTAATATTTAATATTTAAAATTAAAAAGTTTGATATTGTTATGACAGAAAAGCAATTTTTCCGCATTCACACCATGTGAATTGCTTCGTCTATCAGAATACAGCTGTCCGGCAGCGCTAAAAAGCTGTTCGCTAGCTACACTAGTTGGTGGGGCTGGTAAATATTTTATTGCTACAGCTTTTAAATTTGTAAATGGACTTGAATTCCAATACTCAAATATATTTATATTTCTTAAAGGCTCCGTAATATACATTTTAATTTCCTTTTCAATAAAATTTTCGTTTGGTTCTGCTACTTCTAAGTCTGGTACTGCATCATGTCTATCCCAAATTGATGAACCTGTTATTCTCTTCTTAGGATTACTTACCACTCGAATTTTTTTTTTTATATTTAATTATATCGCATTAAATTTAATTATTTGCTTATAAGTCTTGTAGGTATATTTCTGGAGTTTTTTTTTTTAACTCTTTTGGCTTTTTGAAATTTTTTTTCCACATTGATATTTAAATATTGTTGTTTTTTTTGGTATTCTATCACATTAAACGTTGTATTTTTTATGTAGTTTTTTTGTAAATTCTGGAAAGTAAATATAGCCACAGTTGTTATTTATTTGTGCTTTTTATAAATAATCATAAAAAGTTCGGTAGTTCGGCCAAATTCGGCCAAAATTTGGCCCAACACCGAACTTGGCCGAACTCCGAAGCCGAAGCCGAGTACTCGGTCGGACACTAAAGATATGTGTCTTTGTCTTTCGCTTTACTCTGTCTACATGTCTGTATATGTTTGTTTGCAATTTGATCACACTAGATTATTAATCTATTAACATTTATTATAGAAATACATATTAAATTTAAATATTTTCTTTTGTCTTTTATTTTATTAATAGACAATTATTTTCACAAGCCGGTGACAACGCAAAATTTAAGTTGTTTTAATCCTCAATTTTGTTTTATGTACACTCAAAAAAATAAGTTAGTAGAAAAGTTAGTAAAACGTCTTGTAAATCAGGTATACTATTTTATAGCAAAATTTTTTCCTAAAATCGTGTTTTCAGCTAAAATTTTTGTTATACTTATTCAGCACTTAACTGTTTTACACTAATGGTTTACTAATATACTAATGTTTTACTAATTAATTTTGCTAAAAAAAAATTGTGCTGATAAGCACATTAATAGTGTGGACGACAACGAGATTGAAAGATATACGCAGAATGAAGTAGATGTCGCGGCATGTCAAGATGTAGTATAGAAGAGGAAAATGATACTAAAAAGTACAACTCTAATAAGACATATAAAAAAATCAACCATGGAAGTTTTTGTATCTCTTTTTCATACATAAAACAAAATTGAGGATTAAAGCAACTTAAATTTTGCGTTGTCACCGGCTTGTGAAAATAATTGTCTATTAATTAAATAAAAGACAAAATAAAATATTTATTTAAATTTATTTTCATCGGGATAAACATTAATTGCATTTATAGTAATTAAATGTGTTAAAGTCCCAAAACTTATTTAACAAATTGTGAAAAGCAATCTGATTTATTTATTTAAACTAAATGTTTATATGTGTGGTCAAATTGCAAACAAACATATACAGAAATGTAGACCGAGACAAAGACACACATCTTAGGTAGATTTTTATGGTTCCTTTTTCTTATTGCAAAAAGGGTTGTTTTTTCGTTTCGTTTCGTTTGTTTATTTTTTCGTTTCGTTTCTATAATTATCTTCGGCAGTTGCGATAGCATCATTTAAACGATAGCATCATTTAGACAACCATTGATGTAAGTAATTGAAAGACAATTTTTGTTATGTTATATATATTTATTTCTATATATTTTCAGATATTAAATTAATTCATGTCGTCAATGTGGAAAAATGAAAATTTTTATATTTCCTTATTATAGTAAATTATTTTTAAAAGAATCACAAAAATATGTTTTATGATTTTCAGCAAATAAATTAACTAAATTACAATTTTTCTACAAATTTTTTGCATTTTTTTCAGTCTACTAAAATTCAGCAAAAAATTTATTAATTTCTAGCAAGGCTTTTGTATTTCTAATCTACGAAGTGTTAGCAAAACTTTTGCTGAATCTACAAATTCTGTTGCTAAAAATCAGCTCGCTGATTTTCAGCAAAAGATTTTGCTGACATTAGCAACTTTTTTGCAAGCATCCTCCTGACTAAAATTTTGCTGACTCAGCAAAATTTTTTGCTGACTTTACAAACTTTTTTTTTTGAGTGTATGAAAACCAGATACAAAAGTCTTCCATGGTTGATTTTTTTATATGTCTTATTAGAGTTGTACTTTTTAGTATCATTTTCCTCTTCTCTACTACATCTTGACATGCCGCGACATCAATCTGGTTGTCGTCCACACTATTAATGTGCTTATCAGTACAATTTTTTTAGCACAATTAATTAGTAAAACATTAGTATATTAGTAAAGCATTAGTATAAAACAGTTAAGTGCTGAATAAGTATAACAAAAATTTTAGCTGAAAACACGATTTTAGCAAAAAAATTTGCTAAAAAATAGTATACCTGATTTACAAGACGTTTTACTAACTTTTGTACTAACTTATTTTTTGAGTGTAGATAATCTGAAACCCATGTAAACTAAATACTTGTCCGAATGGCATCGATTTGTAATTTCATATTTTGGCAAAAGTGCATATTTTAGCATATTTTGACTTTTTATGCATATATTTAGCTTTTTAATGCAAATGGGCATTTCCAGGGTTAATTTGTTGTTTTCAATATAGTCAATTTGTTGTTTTCAATATATTAGCTATAAACACCGGATGCCAAACGTGATAAAAATAGAAAAAATTTTTGACTGCATCTAGAAAATTACAAAAATCTGCGAATTGGAACATTATTTTTTAAAGTGATTTCTTTAAGTAATTTTTACTCTAAACTGCATTTCCTGGGTAAAAATAGTTATATCTAGTCATATATAGTATGATTAAATAATATCTGACTTTGAATGGAGCTTATATCATTATATACAAATACATCTAATAGTTTTTATAGCGAGAATTTTTTATATGGTTCTTGATATACATAACTATATCAGCCTGGCTTATTCAGCCATATAATAATAATTCAAATATACATATGTAGTGATCGATATGATTATATATGGCCCATGCTAAATCTTATTAAACTATATGTGACTTCATACTGGAAATCCTTATAATTTTATATTTGTACAGTGTACATTGTACACTCAAAAAAATAAGTTAGTAGAAAGGTTAGTAAAACGTCCTGTAAATCAAGTATACTACTTTTCAGCTAATTTTTTTTGCCGAAATTATGTTTTCAGCTAAAATGTTAGTTATACTTATTCAGCACTGTTTTGAACTAATGTTTTACTAATATTTTACTAATGTTTTACGAATTTATTTTGCTATTTGTAAATTGTGCTGATAAGCATATTAAATGTGTGTACGACAACAAGATTGAAAGATATACGCAAAATGAAGTAGATGTCGCGGCATGTCAAGATGTAGTAGAGACGACTAAAATGATACTAAAAAGTACACCTCCTGTAAGGCATATAAAAAACTCAAGCATGGAAGATTTTTGTATCTGTTTTTCATACCTAATAAAACAGATGGACGCCAACAATGTATATCGTATACAAATAAATTGCAAATTGAAAAAGACTTAAATTTTGTGTTGTCGCCGACTTGTCAAAGTAATTGTCTATTATATAAAATAAAGACTAAATAAAATATTTAAATTTAATGAAGATTAAATGTGTATATGCAAACTAAATGATTATAGTGACTATTAATGTAGTGTAGTCAAATGACAAACAAATATACGTTCAGGTAGACAGAATTAAGCTAAATACAAGGACACACATTTTACGTAATTTTGTATGTTGCCTTTTTCTTATTGCAAAAAAAGGGTTGTATATATCATATTTTGTTATTTCGCATTTGTTTAGTTTCTAAAAAGCAGTTGAAAAATTATTTGTTTATGTTATAAAATTATTTCTATATTTTATATAACATAAACAAGGGATAACCTTCAGTAATTTATATAACAGCCACTTTTCCATACCGTATCATACGCCGCGGTTAGATCAATGATAACGGCACCAGTTTTAAGCTTTTTTTGGAATTCATACTAAACCAAATTAGTCAATGGCAGTACTTGGTCAGTGCAACTTCTTTGCTTTATAAACCGATTCTATATAAAATAAGACATTCGAGTATCTTAGAGCTTACAGACAACAGTGAAACCGGGCGACTGGTCTGCAGACTTGTTTGGCTTTAACAATACGATAATCTTCGATTTTTTAAAAGACTCCGGTAGTTAATTTGATGCCATGATGTTTGAGATAAATATTGTTTGCCAATTTCTCGTAGTTTGGCCACTATATTTAAAAAATTCTGGATACACCCCATCTACCCCTGCTGCTGTTCTAACTTTAATCGCTCCCAGGGCGTCGTTTACTTCAGATATAGAGTATTTTAAGTAGGATTTTATGGATTTACTTCCTAAATAAAAGACAAGTGACATCGTATATATCACGTTAAATATAAAAAAAGTTATATAATTCTTTATGAATTAGTGAAATTAATAAAATAATAATTTAAAAAAATTAAATAAAAAAGGGATATCAAAACAAAAACGTAACTATTTCACAACTTAAAAAAAATTACAATTTTTTACATGGGGCAATCGATTGTTTTATTTAAATAAATATATTAATTTAATTCTGGCAAACCAATTTTTTATTGCCCATCTAATAACGTATGATATAACGAAAAATTACAGTGGCAAGTAAAACTGAATCTTACAATACATTTTTTTTTGTTATTCAATTCATATTTATTTACAATCTGTTTTACAAAAATTAAAACAATAAGCAAATCGTATAATTATTAAAATTAACTGAGATACTGAGTTCCAATGAACTCAATAAAAAAAAGCAACAATATTGTATTATTTATATAATTATTTATACACATATTTACATATTTATTATTTTCTAAAGGGTAGGTCAAGAACATGGAACCTTTTCAGTCTTTGTATTTCATCACTATCATCTAAAAGATTTATAGCTAATGTATTTGAGTGATAGCTAAGTCTATTGAGGTATCTTTCGCTAAAATTGTTAATTTCATCTTTTACTTTTGGAATTCTAAGATCATTGTGTATGTTATTATTATTAATAAACCATGTAGCATTTGTTATTAGTCTTAATGTTTTTGATTGATATCTCTGCAATATTTCAATATTTGAGTTACTGGTAGTGCCCCAAAGCTGAACACCGTAAGTCCAAATAGGCTTAAGAATTGTTTTATATAAATAACTTTGTTTTCTAAACTTAATTCTGATTTTGGGCCTAACAGCCAATACATTTTTCTTGTTTTAATATTTAAGTATTCACGTTTTTTATTGACATATTCCTGCCATGTAATTCTTCTATCAAGATGAAGCCCCAAATATTTAACAGTGTTACTTACTGGAATATTAGTTCCGTTCAAATTTAAACGTGGACAATCTTTTTTTCTTAACGTAAACGTTATATGGACTGACTTTTCCGTATTTACTTTAATATTCCATTTAATTAGCCAATCTTGTATTAGGTTTAAATTATTTTGAACTAATTCAGAAGTTATAATTGGTGAATTATTAGAAGCAAGTATTGCAGTATCATCTGCATATGTAGCAATAGTTAGACCATCCATAGTGGGCATATCTGATGTAAATATGGTATACAGAACTGGGCCCAGTACGCTGCCCTGTGGGATGCCAGATTTAATTTGTCCAAAATTTGAATTTTCACCATTAATACTCACATAGAAGTTTCTTTCATCAAAATACGATTTTAACAATAAATAAAATGGAGCAGGAATAAGTCTTTTAAATTTATATAATAGTCCTATGTGCCACACTCTATCGAAGGCTTGTTGGACATCCAAAAAAAAAAACAGCGGAACAATACAATTTTCTTTCTAATGTATTAGTAATAACATCGACAATCCAGTGACATTGTTCTGGAGTGCCATGTTTGTGCCTATACACAGAAAAAACTAAAAACGGGTTTCAATTAAAAATTTTATTGAATCAATAAATATTTTAATTGAATTTGCACCTACCACTGAAATGATAGTATTAACTAAAAAAATTTGCTGACAGTTTATTAAAACTCTTTCAATTAAAATAATAATAATATCAATTAAAAGAGTTATTGTTTTTCTTTACAACCTCAATTAAAAAGTTTAGTTAAATTGATTAAAACTTTAATTGAAACTTGAGAAGAAAACAATGGTAGTTTTAATTGAAAACTAGTATTTTTTTATTTTTGTTATATGCCCCCCATTAAATAAAAAAGAAATGTAGGTTTGTAAATTAAATTGAGATTTTATTTATAATAAAATTAAAGCTTTTTAATATAAAAATGTATTATAAGAAAACAAATAAAAGTAAAGACAAAATTTTTGTTTTGCTTGTCTTGTCTTGAACTTTTCTTATAATTGAATTGCTTTCTTAAAAAAATCACGCACAACTTTAAAATGATAGTTTAATGACACTTATACTTATTGAAAATTTAATTATTTACAAAAATAATAGTTTAATAGTCCTTTTTCGATAAGGTTTTTTTAAATCCACATGTGCACTTTTATTACCACAGATAAAACACGAAACTAAATTAAGTTTTCGTACGTACACGAATATCTCAACAAAAAGAGTGTTGCAAACTCTAGTGAAATAACTACGATTTTGCGTGTATTTTAAATCGGTAAACAATTCAACTTAATAAAAGTTAATCATTTGCTATTTTTTTTTTCTTTTTATTTACAAATTAAATAATATATTGATATAATTAAACCTTAAACCTAATATAGGAAGCAATCTTTCCAGAAATAGCCTCTCAAAAATCTTAGAAAAAGTAGATAATAAGCTTATTGACCTATAAGACGCAATTGAATTTTCGGATTTATTAGGCTTAAGTATCATTACAATTTCTGCGTATTTCCATTGCGATGGAAAGTGATTTAATCTCAAAATTGAGTTAAATACGGTTGTGAGAAAAACAATTCCTTTTTTAGGCAACGATTTAACAGCTTTGGAATCTATGTTGTCATAACCTGGGGATTTTGTGTTGTTTAATTTATTTACAGCACTTTGAACCTCTGAGGGAGTTATATGCCTAATCGGGCCATCCATTTGGCAGGGTATATCTAGAAAGCTCTCAATTTCGCTTCTATCCATTGGATTGTTTAAAGAGAATGGGTTGAAAGTTTCTTCTAAATGATTCTTAAATCTGTTAGCTTTGCTATTATCAGATCTACACCAGTCTCCATTTATATCTTTAATTGGAATGTTTCTCCTTGTTGGGCGTTTGAGAAATCTTGTTGCTTTCCATAGACTGTGCTAATCACATCTTGTCACATTAAGATTCTTCAAAAAGTTTTTCACCGAATCGTTTTTATATTCTTTCAGCCGTTTTTTTAAGTATTGAGATGCTCTGTTAAAGTTGCTTTTATCTAGTGGACTTCTTGTATTTTGATATAATCTCCGTAATCTTCTTTTTTCTGCAATAAGTTGCCTTAGTTCAGTTGATAGTCTTACCTTATTACCATTACTTTTGCATTTTTGTGGTGTTGAAATAAATGCTGCCTCATGAATTAAACTTGTAGAAGATTCAACGGCGTCTTATAACTCACAAGCATTTTTAATTGATATATTTAAATTTAGATTTTGCTCTAGCCAATATCCAAAATATTGCATGTCTGTTTCAGCTATAAAAATGTTAGCCTTTTTTGCTATAGTATGAAGAGCTACACTAAAAGTGACGATTATTGGACTATGATCAGAACTTAAATCAGCACTATCTGCAATATCTAAAAACGATCTTGGTATTCGATTATAAATAATAAAATCCAATAGGTCGGGTATTTTTGAAGGATCACTAGGCCAATAAGTAGGACTTCCTGTTGATAACGCTGAATAATGGTTTTTTGTAAGACACTCATAAAGTTCTTTTCCTTTAGGGTTTGATAGACAAGAACCCCACCAGGGATGCTTAGCATTAAAATCGCCACCAACAATAAATTTTTGACCAATATTCTTAAAAAAGTTTTCGCATTGTAAACATTTAACAGTGTGTTTAGGAGGGAAATATATTGAAAATATATTTACAGTACTATTATCATAAGTTACTTTAACACCAGCCGCTTGTAAAAAGGGTTTTGTAATTGGATCTAAAATAATAATAATAATATAATAAATAATTGAGGATATTCATTGGAATTTTTTGACCTTTGGAATAAGTTCTTTGTCTAGTAGGCGTGTTTGCAGCAAGGTTTTGATATACTTGACAACCTTTGTAACTGGCTGTGTGATTCAATAGACAGTGCACACAACGAGGTGGAGTTTCTAAAGTTTTTTTACAATCTGCAGTTGAATGATCCATTTACAATACATGAAGTCATACTTCACTAAATTAAATTTTACGAAACTGATTTTCATTACATATTATTATATAATATTATTTTTACTCGGGTATTTAATACATTAAACAATTTATATTTAAATAAATTAACTAAAGTATAAATTTAGTAGTATGTTTTTAAGTTTTTTCAATCTACTAAGCTCCAGCAAAATATTTTGTTGATTTCAACCAGTCGAACTAAGTATCCGCAAAACATTTTTCTGAATTTACTAATTCTTTGCTCACTGATTTTCAGCAAACACTTTTGCTAATATTACCAATTTTTCTGCAATCATCCTCCCAGCAAAAATTTTGCTGGCTCAACTAACTTTTTCGCTAACTTTACGTATTTTTTGTTTTGAGTGTAGTTATAACTAATTTATTTTTTTTATTTTTGTTTAGATTATTCGTTTTTAATGTCTTTTTGTTCTCTTTTTATAGCGACTTCTGTAAATATAAATAATTAATTAAACCTTCTGAATACCATTGCCAAGTTCATGTGATTGTTATTGTGTAGAAAACAAATTTTATGTTTGTGCGTGTTATGAAAACTGTTTTTTCCCTAAGAATGGATATTTTGTTAGTATTATTTGACTTAAATTGAATAGATACACTTAAAGAAAAAAAGTTCGCAAAGTTAGCAAAACAATTAAATGATCCAGCCACATTTTCGCTGGGAGGATCCTTGCAAAAAATGGCTAAAATCTGACAAAGTGTTTTGCTGAAAATCAGTGAGCTGATTATTAGCAAAAAATTAGTAAATTCAGCAAAATGTTTTGCTAACACTTAGTTCAATGCAAATTAAATTCGATTTGTTGAAATCAGCAAAATTTTTTGCTATAGTTTAGTAGATCAAAAAAACAACTAAAAAAACTTTGTATAAAATTTCAAATTCCGTTAATACACATGTATAGAGATTAGGGCGACAATGAAATATATGGGAAAATTTTTTTTCCAGAATTTTAAACAAAAATGTGAAGATTCTTTTGCCACTTGGTCTAAAACTTACTTGCTGAAAATTTGAGCCAAATCGGATAACTCTATCCCGTGCACCTTTGAGGTCAAAGTTCAAATTTTGGGAAATATAGTGTATTCGCCTATATTGGAGCTAAAAAAATAGCTTTTCGATATGAATTATACCGAAATCCAATAGGATTAATGTGCCACATAGTGTTGAACTTGCATGCTGAAAATATTAGCCGAATCGGGTAACTCTATGCCGTGCACCTTTGAGGTCAAAGTTCAAATTTTGGGAAATTGTGTATATTTAACTATAATTGATCTAAAAATATCGTTTTTTAAGTATATTCATTTAAATTGTACAGAAACTGGATGTTTTAGATATTTTTAAAAGTATTCTGAAATATTATGAGTAAATTTAACCCTTTTTAGCTACTAGGGTCAAAACTACCCATTTTTACAAAGTTTTAGATAAATTAAAATTAAGCTCTAGAGATACTGTTCACATGCTTATTGCAGTTTAGGATGCAGTTGGATTAAACTCATCAGAGTATGTTATTAACCGCACGTCTATTCATCAGCAAAGGGATGCATTCAGAAAAGCAAATAGTACTCGAATCGGGTTAAAACTTTAATCCAATACTCAGCCACTAACGATACACTGGGATACAAAACTGTTATCTGGCATATCAGGAAAAAACGAAGACCGACTGTCAATAATTGCAACCGCTCCCGATTTTGAACAAATAATTAATATTCCTGATATACCGGCTGGAACTGGCGTTGAAATAGCATCTGCAGTATATGATTCATTAGAAGAGTATCAAGTTTTGGATAGAATCGAGGCATTTGTCTTTGACACAACCGCCTCAAACACTGGCAAATTTAAAGGGGCCTGCAATATATTAGAAAAAAAAATACGTAGAGACATTTTGTTCCTAGGATGCAGACACCATGTGTTTGAAATAATTTTAGCAGCTGTTTTTAATGAAACAAAAATTTGTTCTTCGACTGGCCCAGAAGTCAGCTTATTTAAAAAATTCAAAAAACAATGATCGAACGTAAAAAAGGATGAGTATATGACGGGATTAGGAATACCTCGAATAAAAGAAATAGTAGGTGATGATTGCGCTAAAATTTTAGATTTTGCAAATATAAAAGTTAAAGAGAACTTTTCACGAAATGACTACAAAGAGTTACTGGAATTGATTATCATATATCTGGGTGGAAGTCCTCCTAGTGGCATAAAATTTTTTAAACCCGGTGCTCTTCATTTAGCTAGATGGATGGCTAAGGGAATATATTGCCTTAAGATATTGATGTTTCGCAATCAATTCCCAGAAATCACAGAATTGGAAATAAATGGTCTAGTTGCAGTTGCAGGTTTTGTTATAAAGTGCTATGCATTTTTCTGGTTCAATTCAGATAAAGCGCAGCAAGCTCCCTTAAACGACATATTATTTTTGAGAAATTTAGAAGATTATAAAAAAATAAATGCACAAATTGCTGATAGAGCCATAACAAAGTTTATTAATCATCTATATTACCTTAATGAAGAATGCGTAGCATTCAGTTTATTCGATGATAGAATAGACTTTGAAACAAAAAACAAAATGGCTAAAAAATTTTTGACTTTTATGGAAGAAGAAAACCTTGAGGAAGAAGAAATTTTGAAAAAGTTTTTAATTAAAAAAGAAAATCTTAATACTTTCTTCGCTAAAGATAATTCATCAATTTTGATTGAACTTGTATCCAAAAACACGAAAAGTGTTTTGAAGAGATTCCAAATTTCAATGGATTTTTTACAAAAAGACCCAAGTAGCTGGAAAGATTGTGAAGATTATAGAAAAGGAAAATGTATTATTCAAAAACTAAAGGTTGTTAATGACTGCGCCGAACGAGGTATTAAGCTTGTTGAAGATTATCATGAGAAGATCACAAAAGATGAACAGCAGCGACAATATTTATTCAAAGTAAGTTATATATAAATTTAACTAATTTACATTTAAATAATTATTGTGTTTCTTTTTAGGTTGTTCAAAACTATCGACAACAATATACGAAGCATGCGAATTTAAATAATTTAAGAAATGATTACATTTAATCAAACTTACCGAAAAAGACCTTTCAAGTTGCCTTACTTTTTATATTAAAAACATATTTTTATTCCAATTAAAATGTACTCCTTTTGCTTCTATACGAAAAACATTCACATAAATATATATTTTTAAATATTGGTTTTAAAATTTCAGTTTTTCGTTTTTAGAAATAATATTTTACACTTTTTTAAATATTGGATTTATAGCTAATTTAAGCAAATGTGTAGTTTTGACCCCCGTAGCAAAAAAGGGTTAAATTTACTCATAATATTTCAGAATACTTTTAAAAATATCTAAAACATCCAGTTTCTGTACAATTTAAATGAATATACTTAAAAAAACGATATTTTTAGATCAATTATAGTTAAATATACACAATTTCCCAAAATTTGAACTTTGACCTCAAAGGTGCACGGCATTCGGCTAATATTTTCAGCATGCAAGTTCAACACTATGTGGCACATTAATCCCATTAGATTTCGGTATAATTCATATCGAAAAGCTATTTTTTTAGCTCCAATATAGGCGAATACATTATATTTCCCAAAATTTGAACTTTGACCTCAAAGGTGCACGAGATAGAGTTATCCGATTTGGCTCAAATTTTCAGCAAGTAAGTTTTAGACCAAGTGGCAAAAGAATCTTCACATTTATCATCAAAAATCCAAAGTTGATTTTTCATTGTCACCCTAATAGAGATATATGGCAGCATGTATGGAGATTTATGTACCCATGAAGGGACATTTGCATGCATATTTATGAGCACGTACAAACATACATTGAACCTTTATGGATCCATATAAGAAAATTTTTTGTCAGGTAAGTAAACTTTTTAAATTATTTATTTAATTTATTTATTGTTTAATTTATATTTTTTTTTAATGTTCACAATATGCACATTTAACTAAAGTTTTAGCTGAAAACGCGATGTCACCAAAAAAATTGCTGAAAGTTAGTTAAAAATTTTTGATAGACGTTTAATAAAATTTTCAACCAAAACTTTTTTTTTTGAGTGTAGTCAGCTATACGTATGTGGTTAATTTAAACAGAAAAGTTTTCTTCATGAAATGTTATTTACAAGATAACTAATTTAGTAGAGTTTTTGTTAAAACAAACGTCCCAACCAGTGACGTACCAAGGGCAGAAGCCGTCCCCCGAAGTAATATAAAAATTACAAAGTTTTTGCTTATTTAATAACACTACTCAACAAATTTCAACTCTTTGAAGAACCAGTCTTTCAAATACATATTTTATAATAGACTTAGGAACGCTGATGCCAAATGTGTAATGTTACTGGCTTATTTTTTGAAATATACCTCCAAATCATTGGATTAAAAAAAAATTATCATGTAAGTTTAACATTCCACTGAACTCATTTTTTGTTTGTTTCAAAATTGAAAATCCATTGAAATATTTTGAAAAGAAAATTTTTACAAAAAAAAAAAAAAAAATAGAAAATTAAACGTAAATATAAAAACCGCGATATAATAAAAACTACAAATAAATTTTTTTTGACAGATTTAAACTCAGCGTACCGAAATCTATTAGAAAATATTTTTTACAACGACAGGTTCTGCAAAAAGTTGAAATTTTTTTAGTAGTGTACTACTAAAAATTAGTAAATTTTTTTGCCCAAACTAATAAAAATTTTTGCTCAAAATGACGTTGCAAATAAATCTGCTGATATTAGTAGATTTTTCTTACTAAATTTTAGAATGATAAGAAGAGCAAATATAAATCTGTTGAATCTACACATATTTAGTTGTATATAAGCTAAATTTAAAAAAAAAAAAATGCGAAATTTTTAAAGATTTTATTTAGTGTTTTTTCAATGCGAATAAAAATGTGCACTTCAGAAATCAGCTATTTAAAATTTTTTAGCAACAATTTCTGTGATATTAGCAAAATATACTGCTATTTGCATCTATAATATTTAAGGTTAATGTAGCAAAAATTTGTTGATACTACAGTTTTTGTTTGCTGTTTTTAGTCTAAAAGTATTTAGTAAAGATTTTTGCTACTTTTAGCGGAGCAGATTGTTATTTTCAATTCAAATTCAAAAAAATTCAACTCGAATGTAACTAAAATTTTGTAAAGTTTACAGATTTATTTTTGCTGTTCTTTTTTTTTATTAATATTTAGCAAAAAAAACTATTCATTTTAGCAGTTTTTTCTGCAACATAATTTTTAACAATTTTTAAGTGGCTTTTTCTGATATTTTTACAGGTTTATTTTTATGAGTGTAATGTTAGTAATATATTTCTATAAGAAGAGAATCTTTTTTTACTTTGGTATTTGAATCATGTGGAAAAATGTTAAAATCTTAAGTTCTTTTCTAAATATTTCAGAACATTTCCGATGAATTTGCAATTTTACGGGTATTGCACCCGTACGATTTCCTGACACAAACACCTACATATACATTATACTCAAAGATAATTTTGTGTACACACAGAGAAATAAAGTGCCAACGGGATTGAAAACTGTATAGTAATGGTAACAACTTAACTTATAAATTCAGTTAGGACAACAATATGAATAGTAGATTTCTGAATATTTTGAGTGTTGCAACTAAAATACAGTTGAATTAACCGAATTTTGTCGTAAAAACTAATGTTCAGTTTTACCATCCAACTGAAATTCGTAATAACCGAATTTGAATCGCAGTAAACAAATTTCAGTTGGCAAATAACAAAATGTTTTTCTGTGTGTAGGTTTATACTCTAAAAAAAAATTTCATTATTTCACGATAAAATGTCGAAAAACTAAGCAACCCAGGAAAACTTGCTATTACCATAGAATGGGAAATGGAAGAAGAAAACAAGAATCAGAAGTACTTATAGTTGAGGCCAAGAACACCTGATTTTAACATGGGGGTGTCATAGGAGGCAAGGCCTTGCCTTGTGCTTACATATAGGGACAAAAATAAGACGTTACAAAATATGTAGTGAAATCACCAGTTACACATAAGTACTTATTTCATTTCTTATTTGTAGCATCAAAAGTAATGCTTAAAGCCATTATATGACGTATTACTTGTAAGGATGTTTATAAGTAGTTATTTATAGGTGCAAAAATAAGTACGTATTAACATGTACCTAAATAAGAAGGTATTAATAGGCAATAAAGTAACTAGTTATTAATAAGGACAATTATAACTAGTTATTAATAGCTTTTGTTTTGTGAGAGTCGTTTATGTATAACTATATATTTGTTTGCTTAAATAAATTGCATTTAAATTATTAATTATGATATATTATGAATCTTTATAAATATACCTTACAAAAAAGTAGTTACTTATTACCTTACAAGTACCTTATTTCTTTGGCCCTTCCTAATAAGCAGGTATATAACACAATATTAGTAAGACATAATTGTTTAGCTTCCAAAATAAGTAGTGATGTATGTTCATATCAGTAAGGTATGATTTCAGACCTTCAAAATAACAACAAATGTAATGGATAGTCATTACTACGAAAGGTCTGAAATAAGTGATAATAAGTAACTTATTATTTTTGCTATTCCAAATAAGCAGATATTTAACACAATATTAGTAAGGCGTTGTTTTTTATCTTACAAATAAGCAGTTACATATATTCATATTAGTACGGTATTATTTCGGACCTTCAAAATAACAAAAACTGGAATGGATAGTCATTACTTTGGAAGGTCTGAAATAAGTCCTACCCATTACCAAAGTTTTGCTGGGAAAGTATATAAAAACCGTGATATGTTAAAAACTGAAAATGAGAAAAAACGATTGTTGCCAGATTTGTAATCAGCGTACATACGTCAATAAAAAATATGTGCTTAAAGACAGTTTTTTTTTTTTTGCCGTCGAGTAGTGTAATTAATTTCAAATTTATAATCAATCGGAAATGCTTCTGAAACGAACTCCATGGTACGCCACTGATTACAAAACTTTTATGAGCTAGTTTTATACTAAACATTGAATTTGTAATTATTTATATTGATTTTATTAAATTACTAAAATTCCTTCAATTAACTGTTTCTTATTTATTACCTTAGGCGTATGAGTAATTTAATATAATAAATATAAATAACTCATTCGCTAAAGAGATTAGAAAAAAACTCAACCATATTTTTTGCCAAAACAAAACTTACGGAATTGGTCTGAATTTCTTTTAGAAATAAACAAAATTGGCCGATGTTTAAATAAATTGAGTTATCTATTACAGTTGATATTCGGAACTACACTCGTAGAAATAAACCTGTAAAAATATAAATATATAATATCTCCTACAAAGTTGGTAAAAATTATGTTGCAAAAAAAATCTGTTGAAATTAAGTGTTTTTTTTTTTTGCAAAATATTAGTAAGATAAAAATATTAGTAAGACAAATTATTAGTAAGACAAAACTGCTAAATATACAAAATTGTTAAAATGTTAAATGAAAATAGCTATTTATTCTGCTAAAATCAGCAAAAACTTTTGCTTCATGTAAATGTTGACTGCGGCTATACCTCAAATGGTTCATACGCGTCTATACCTCAAATGGTTCCACGATCTAGGCGGCCAATTGACCGGCCACAAACGTGAAATAAACTGTCCACCGAACACCTCTCAATTGGGCCATTGTTTCGCGTGCTGTGTGGCATGTGGCACCGTCTTGTTGAAACCACATGTCACTCAATACCAGCTCTTCCATTTTGGGCAAAAAAAAATTTGTAATCATCGCACGGTAGCGCTAGCCATTCACAGTAACGTTCCTGCCTTCGTCGTCTTTGAAAAAGTACGGTCCCATGATACCACCGGCCTATAATCCACACCAAACAGTGCATTTTTGGGGATGCATTGGCAGTTCTTGCAATTCTTCTGGCTGCTCTTCACACCAAATGCGGCAATTCTTCACTTCAATTCTTGCACCAGCTAAAATACAGGTTTTACACTTAAATCCTTCCGTAAAATTTTCCACGTAGTAGAGTAACAGAGGCAGAATTGCTGCGAACGGCGCCGAATCGATAATTCACGGTCATCAACAACACTGGCGTATACAGCTGCGATATTTTCCTCTGTCCGCACAGTCCAATAATGTGAATTTGGTGCGAAATTTAGTCACAAGATTCCGAATGGCCGCCTCAGAAGGTCGCCAAAACTGACCATGAATTAAAAGAAGAAGAGCACGATGCACTTTCTTAACCGAGCATGCATTTTGATAATAAAATTCAATAATCTGCAAGTGTTCTTCGTTTGTAAGTCGATTCATGGTTAAATTATAGACGTTTAACAGTAATATGAACACGTTTAACAGTAATATGTTACACGAAAACACCTGAGCTGCCAATAACAGTGTTGCCAAAAATAAATTTGCTAAAAAATCCCCCTTTAGATACTAAACAAATGGTGTCGGATTTGCGGAAAGTAAATTCCATTTTCATCAAAATACACTTTCCTCAAATCCGTCACCATTTGCTTAGTATGTAAAACAGAGACAATATATTGTATGTAGCTATTCTTTTTACACGAAACGTATCCGCTTGAGTAATGAATCTTTAGGGCATGGATGTCCATTTAAAATTTAATAAACGATTAAATTGAAAAAAAATGTAAAATAGTTAAAAAAAAAAAAACGAAAATTTGTAAATTTTACAAAATGTTTTGTAGTTTTGACAATAATTTCGTAATTTTATGCATGTACTATTTTGAGAGTACACAAGAGTTCCAGGCTACTAAAAAAATTATTTACTTTTGATGACCTTAATTGTAAAAAATTCAGAATTTTCCAAATTTAAACTTCTTTAACTGCAGTAAAAGTATGGGTGTGATATTCGAAATTTCTGAAACAGCAACAAATGTGTCAGTTAAAGTTCCAGTTGGTAAGTAGCTAACGGTACATTGCGAAAATGAGGCTAAGGCGTATGAGTGATGCAAAATAATTAAAAATTACTCATACGCTGCTGCAATATGACGAAGTATTATATAACAAAGTCAGAACTTTTTAATTAATACTAACAAAAGAAACAAAGTTAATTGAATATCGTACATGGCTTTATGAAATACAGCCATTGAGAGCATAAAGGAATGGAGGAGGTTAAATAAAATAGGTTTATATGTTAATGCAAAAACTAAAATATAAAATACAAACAAAGAATTAGAAAACAAAAACTTTTTTTCTGTTTCACAACAAAAAGGAAAATAAAATGAAAAACAAACTAAGAAACATATGAGTTACCTGAATTGTATAGTATTTAATAAAAGAAAGCTTTTCTTTTATTATCCTTAAAGCAAAGAGCGAAAGCTTTATTTAGAAATTACAAGAAATTGAAAAAAATCTCAAATTCGAGTGAGAGAGAAAACAAAAACTATTCGTATACTCCATCGATAAAAAAGTATTTGTTGTTAAATTTCATATGTTGCAATGACTATCGAAAATAATTGTTGTAAATAAATTTGTTTAACAAAATCTTACTACATTTACACTAACACATACATAGTGAATTAATTGTAGGCATAGGCTTGCCAGACTTGGTTTGTCCCTGAATTTGGGAATTTTTTGTTGGTACTGGGTACAGAAATTTTAATTGGGTACAGGGGGTTTTGGGGATTTCAAAAATAATTTGCCGATATTACAAATTTTTGATATAACTATATATTACAAATGAATTTGAATTATATATTTTAAATGAATATAGATTTTCAATGAAATCAATCTAGTTAAAGTCTACTCAGAGAGAATTTTGTTGAAAGATAAACAATAACATTTTTAAGTATATTAATGAAACTTTTCTGCACAAAATAAACAAAAAAAAATTTCTTAAAATTAATGTAAAGCTTCATGCTATTTATTTAATCAGTTATTTAATCACACTTTTTCATTGAGAGTATATAACTTTTAGTAAATGCTATGATATTTTTATACAATTTTATGAAATCTTGCATTAATTTAATGAGAAGTTTTAATGGACTAATTGCAGTGTAATTTAATTGGTTTTGTTCATAAATATCATGCCGATATTTCTCTCACTGTATATCAAAACAAACTTTTTCCTTAAAACATTCTATAGGATATCCCTGATAAAGTTTCTTCTAAAAAGCGGGTGTTATACTATAATAAGGCGAATAACTTTAAGATTAAATTAATTAAAAATCATCTAAAAATATATTACTAAAAGCCAACATTTTTGTATAAAGGCGGTTCATCCATTTTTCTTGACGCAAATATTAAAATACAAAAATCTATACGCCTAATAATGTATCATTTTTTAAGATTTTTTTTGAATTGTTCGCCAAATGTTAAAATCTCTTTAATTTTCTGAGTAATTTTTGATCCAATTTGTAGATAACTTAATTCGAATATGAAGGCTCGTTTACGACTTATATAATAGACTCCTCAGATTTTTTTTTTTCTAAAATTTACTTGGTTTTTATCCATCAATGGAATTTAGTTAATATATGTATGTAGTATTAACCCAACTTTTTGTTTGTGAATATATTTATATTTTGACTTCAGCTCTTGTTACACTGAGAAAATTATCTTCACTTCAGTAATGAATTTCTTTATAGCTTTAATGAAAATTGTCACTGGAACTCGCCCATTGAAACTTTTTATAGAATCAATGAAACCGGTATCATTAAAGTCAATATTTATGAAATATTTGCAGAATTAATGAAAATATTCATAAAACTAAAGAATCATTCCTACAATAAAGCGTTTTTAGAATTTATGAAACAGTTTTATAAAACTTTTTAATATTAGGAAAATTCTCGAGATAGATCTATCAACACATTCCTGAAAGTGGTCAATTAATAAATTTGAAAACAAAAACTCTATAGATTATTTGTGAGGAAAATATCCTAATAAAGAAATATAGAGTATGGCCTCGAACTTAAATAAGTTTCATTTTCGTTTCCTTGAATTAATAAAACTCTTAATGCATGTCTTCAAAAATGCTTTGGAACTAAGCCAATAAACCTCTTCATATGATTTTTTAAACAATTTCATTTAAGTATAAAATTAGTAAAAGGCTACACTATAATAATAAAGCTCTTTATAAAAAATGTTGAACACTTGAGAATTAAATCTTAAAACTAAAGTTTCAAATGTATGAAAATTTATGAAATTTTATAGAAAAATAAAAAATTATCTTCTCTACCACGCCTTTTACAATTAAAATTAAATAAAATTGCATATTAATTATAGTATTAATTGCAATTGTCTGAAAAAGACGTTATAATTCAAACTCAAACAAAAATCAAACTTTGCTCTCTGGCAATTCTTCCCTAACTACATAAGCGCCATCTATCGAATATACAAAGAATATATCATAGATGTGGCATCACTTTACAACATATGGGAAAACAGTGGACATTAGAGTGAGGTAAGTTTCTAAAAATGGAATTGTTGTGTTGTTGGAGTTGGAGTTGTACTTCTGAGATTATGTATGCAAGAACAAAAACACCGTGTATTGAATAAAACTAGTGGCTGAATTTCAGTTTATGGGGGACACCCCTAGAGAAAAAATCTGAATATGCCATCCCCTTCAGAATGTTCCCAGGAGTACGAAAATCATAATGAATAAGGGGGCTCACGCCCCCTATGGGCGTGGCAGTCGAAAAACGACCCGGCCCACCTACGTAGACAATATGGGTATCAAATGAAAGCTAATGTCTTCACGATTCCAAAAATAGCCATAGTTGCCAGATCGGGCGGTTTTTGCAGCCGTATCGGCTATTTAACAAAAATGGCCATATCGGCTACAAAAATCGCCCGATCTGGCAACTACGGCTATTTTTGGAATCGTGAAGACATTAGCTTTCATTTGATACCCATATTGTCTACGTAGGTGGGCCGGGTCGTTTTTCGACTGCCACGCCCATAAGGGGCGTGAGCCCCCTTATTCATTATGATTTTCGCACTCCTGGGGTCATTTAAGGGGGCGTGGCATTTTTTTTTTCCAGGGGTGTCCCCCATAAACTGAAATTTTGCCAAACTAGTTTTAATCACAACAAAACTCGACCTGACGATAGATCAGTGGGCTAAAGCGCTCTGTCTAACGTGTAGTGCGAGTGCATGTGGCATTAGAAATCGGTTTATCTATACCACGGTCAGTGATTGCACAGAAAATTTCATATAGACGCAATCGAACAAATAAAAATATAACAAATATTACATATTACATATTACATTGTTCAAAAAAAAACAGGGTCACTGACGAAGGTTCAATACCAGAAACTGCGCAGTCTGATTCAGAAAATTGAAAATTTACAATGTAGTTATGATTTTTAGAAAATACACTCATTCTTCTCTACCACGCCTTTCACATAAAAAATTAAGTTTTTGAAATGATTTCATAGCTCTAAGGAAAATTTTCATTAAATTTATGAAGAGATAATTTATAAAATCGAAAGAACTTTTTTTATGAAACTATGAAATTTTATGAAAAATTTCTTAATAATATTACAATTTTTTGGATAAAATTAAATTTTTTATTGGCTCTACGAAAAAATTCTATGAATTTATTTTATTAATATCATGAAGGGAATCCTTTCAGTGTAGGGGTTCCATAAATAAAAAATGGCTTAAAAAATCAAATTTTTAGAACTTCTAAGCACCAAAATATTCGAATAACCATAAATGCTTTGTTTTAATTTGTTCTGGCCCTTAAATGAATCTGCGAGCAATTTCGAGATTCTAGCTTTGCTAGTTTAAGAGATACACCAAACACCCCTTTTTCGGAGATAAAGACGATTAAAAAAATAGAAGTTTGTTTATTTCATTATTAAATTTTTTAAAATGTGTAGTGTACAAGAGTAGTCAAAGGGTTAAATAAAAATTTGGCTTTTTTTTTAATCGGTATATTATTTGTAGTAAAAAATATGTATAATATGAAGGCTTGAAGGAAAAGTGTGCTCCTAAATTAATGAATCTGAGTTTTTTAAATGAAAAATTACGAAAACTGAAAATCCTTCGAATTTAATGGCTTTCCTTGCAAAATTATAAAATTTTGAAAATTAAGAAAAGGTTTGCGGAAAAAAGTTCTGAATTTGAATGTTTTCAAAACTAGTTTGCAGTAATAATGTTATTAATTAAAGGCTAATTTTACCTGTAAAGTAAATTTGTGCATATTTAACAAAGAATTTGCATTTGCGGATTTTTTGAGAGATATCTTTTGATTTAATATCAGTAAAAAGTGTCTGACAGGCCTGGTAAATGTGGGAAAATAAAAAAACTTTGTTAAACTTTTTTTTCTTTAAATATTTACCTAACTTTCAGCAATTTTTTTGCTGACATCGCGTTTTCAGCTAGAACTTTAGTTAATCGCTTTTACCAAAAAAACTAATTGTGAACTATTGTTTAACTAATTTACGTTGCTACCAATATTGTGCTGTTAAAGACATTAATAGTATGGAGAACATGTGAAAAGATTAGATGTAGATGTCGCAGCTTGTGTGGACGGAGTAGAGAAAAAAGAAAATATACAAACAAACATAACCACTATAAGACTTACACAAAATTCAACCGCGTTTCATTTAATTTTTTCTTTTGTATACTACACACCAAACAAAGGCTTGCATGTGCACATACAAATTGTGAATTTTAAAATACTGTAAGTAAAACTATAAATAGCTATTAAATAAACTAATTTAAAAATATTACTATATAAATGATATTTTGAGAAATTTGAGAAAAATAGAAGACGGTTTGGTGCTCAAAACAATATTTTGATACTGAGGATGCAGGCAAAAATAAAATATAAACTATACTTTGGTCCCACTGTACAAAACAATAAATTACAGTCTTAGGTAGTTGTTTTTAAAAGATAAAGGGTTTTTATGATATTTATTGTTTTCTTGTTTGTATTTTAGAATTATCTTCATTTGAAAAATGTAAAATTGCGTCATACATCATATACCTACATGTATTTAAGTAATTGGGAATTATTATGTTTTGTTTCCAATGTTATTAATAAAATATTTAGTTTATTTCCTGATTTTTTATTTAATTGCATTATGTTGAGGATGTGGAATTCCTGATATTTTTATATATCGGACATTTAACGATAGATCGACACAAATCTGACCTTGGGTCTTTCGATTTAAATATTATTTTGTACTCACAAAATCTATGGAGACACTTAAAGATTGCAGTTTTTATTTTCTCCGAATTCTAAAAAACATGGTTTTATTCGCGATTTTCTTTTTTTTTTTAATATAAAATATGCAAAGAGTGTGCAAGTTGGAACATTCGTAGTGTCTTTAATATATATCGGATCATTATCATTAAAACGGCATAGGAATGGTACACATCTCTACTTTTATATTGAGGATTCAAACATTATTCTAACGTAAAAAAAAATTATTTTTTTATGCAAATTATTTAAAAAATGCATTCTAAAATTTTACCACCCCCGATTTAAAAGAGCCATACATATTTGCAAAATATGTAATTTTTGTCAATAAGTTACACATTCACTTTTTTTGGGAAAAGCTTGAAAAATTTGTACAAAGAAAAACGCCAATATGTTAATTTTTCAGAGTTATTGGGATTAAATTTTAAAATGTAATATTAAGGCGCCCTTTTTAACATCTCTGCTTTAAAAATTATACATTTAATTTTTAAAATTTTTTCTGTAGTGCAAGATAAAAAAATTAACATAAATATTCTATTTAAAAATTTAAATTTTTAACCCTTTAAAGAACACATTTGCTATCGAATATCAGATTTTTTTATAGAAAGAAACATGGGTTGGAAAGGGTTAACAATTAATAATGTAAAACATAATACTTTAGTAAATTTGTTTGTCTTTCAAGTACAGAAAAAATCTTAAAAATTAAATATATAATTTTTAAAAGACTGACATTTAAATGGCGTTTTAACATTTTTTAACATATTTTGAAAAACAAATAAAAAAAAAACAAATTGTTTTTTTTTTCAATGGACACATGATGCAAGCTTTTTTTCAATAATTCGGTAATAATAGATAACCCTGGTGCTCAACAAAACTACAGTGTTAATTTGAAGTAAAAGCCCAATGTTTTTGCAAAAATGCATTTATTTTTGTAAATCGAGATTGGCCAAATTTGTGAAAAGTGCATTTGAAAAATAAATTGAGTGAAAAATGCATTTATTTTTGATGCTAAAAAAGAAAATTATTCCACAAAAAAGTAGGAGAGTGTTCCATTCCAAGGCAATTTAAATGGTTGAATACTTCTTGCATATTTCTCATTTTTCAATAAAACAAAATAGCGCATAAAACCGTAAATTTTTCGATTTTGAAAAACGCCGAATAAGAAAAATGCACTTTTTGACCGGTCTCCGGTGAAATGGCCGATTTATTTAAAATAATCACAAAAAATTGATTTAAATTTCAGCAAAATAAATTAACTAAAGTAAAAATTGTGTACTAAGTTTTTCAGTTCTTTCAATCTACTAAGCTCCAGCAAAAATTTTTTTGATTTTTACAAGTCGATTTTAATTTGCATTGAACTGAGTGTCAGAAAAACATTTTGTTGAATTTACTAAGTTGTTGCTAAGAGTGAATTTACATTATACCTGAAATCTGGTTTAAACCGGATTTTGGTGACAATCTGGTTATGAAATGTAATTTCAAACCAGATTTTCCATACACATACATTCATAACTAGATTTGCGGACAATCTGGTTTAAAATTATTAGGTTGTAGCGATACAACACTATGTTTTTCCCTATTTTGGGATAGAAATTTACAAAATGTGACATCAACTTGTGGAGAAAAAATGTAAACAAATAAAAAAAATTACAAGTTTAATATAATAATAAATATATGTTTAATTTTCTTCGATCTTCTTTTATTATATATGATTCTTCTTCGAGCTTAAGATCTTTTGTTAAAACGATTGTAAATTATTAATTTCCAATATTTCGTCTCCACATTGGGAGACTTCTTCAGGGAAATTTATTTTAATTTAATTTTTATCAACTAAAGTAAAAAAATTTTTATCAACTAAAAAAAAAAAAATAAAAAATTGAGTAAATCAACATATTACTATGACATCTAATAAAGCTCGTGGGGTACTTGCCTTTATTAAACGTTGGGCTAAAGAATTTACTGATACAAGCATTACAAAACAATTGTATACGTCTCTTGTTAGACCAATTTTGGAATACTGCTGCGTTGTCTGGGATCCGTATTACGACGTTAACAGTAATCTTATTGAGTCTATTCAAAAACAATTTTTAATTATTTGCTTACACACAGAAAAAAATTTAGCTATTTGCCAACTGAAATACGGTTACTGCGACTCAAATTAGTTTTCACAACAAAGTTCGGTTAATTCAACAGAATTCTAGTTACAACACCAACATTTTCAGAAATCGAATGTAAATATCGTTGTACTAACTGAATTTATAAGTTGTTACCATTAATATACACTTTTCAATTCGGTTGGTACTTTATTTCTCTGCGTGTACGAGAAATAAAGTGCAGAAAAATGCTAAATGTAACATTCTTAATCAAGCTGATAAATGGCGACGTTTGCTCTGAATTTTTGGTGAACAATCTTACATTTGACGTTCCTCAACGTCCAACACGTTACTTCAGTCCGTTATATATTGATTACTTTCGCGTAAACTATGCTAATGCTGATCCATTTAGAAGATTATGCGACGACTTTAATAAATTTTATAATTTTATAGATTTTTCCATAAATATTAATGTAATTAAACGCAATATAATATTGTTCCTAAATACATAGATTTTAAACACTATTGTAATTTATTATATTCAAGAAAATTGTCTGTAGGGATTTATCCCGTAGACTTAAATAAATAAAAAAAAAATAAAAAAAGCCAATTTGTGCAAACAACATTGCTATGGTTACCAGGGGAACACAAAGAAATATTGAGCTTCCAAAAAGTCATTGCCAATAAAAAACACTTTTGTCAACAAAATTAACATTGTTTCTTTCATAATTGCTGCAAATTTTGTCTTACCCATGTAAATTAATAACTTTTTAAAAAAAATTTAAGTTTGAGGTTATTTTATTTATTTGGTTTTGTTTTTAGAAAATGTTGTTGTTGTCAAGCCAAAATCCAGTTTGCCCGCCAAATTTTTTAATGTAAACTAGGGTGATTTGTAACTGGATTTAACTCGATTTTAAACCAGATTTCGTGGAATTGTAAATTCATTATAAAAATCAGTTCACTGATGTTTAGCAAAACACTTTTGCAGATATTAGCAATTCTTCTGAGAGGATCCTCCCAGCTGACTCAACTACCTTTTTTCCTAACTTTATGGACTTTTTGTTAGAGTGTACTTCTTTGTTAAAGTTTTTTACCTAATGGGGTTTTTGGGCGATATTTTTGGATTTCTTTGGGGATAAAGGAAAAAAAGTATCTGTCAAGTGTGTGTAGACCTATAGTTTTGGGAGTATAATTTTAATGTATGTGTTGGAATGTGCGTGTGCCAAAATTTGAGCTTTTTTTTATTTGTTGGTGTTTTGTTAGATTTAGGGGTTAAAAACGTGTTCAAAGTTTTATCTATCCGTGTAGTATATGATTTTTTTTTTAATTTTTTTCACTACAATGAGCGTTTTAGTGAGTTTTCTTTAAATTCAGTCAGTGCTGGACATTACGGGTTGTTGGATCATCATCATCAAATTAATCGTTTTATTTTATTAAACAGAAAAAAAACACAAAAAGTAATAAATTATATTACGTTTATAAAAAACAAAGCAAATTTTCAAAGTGTAAAACAAAAAAAAAAAAAAACATAAATAATATCAACAACATTATATAACAATATTAAAAAAAAACAAAAAAAACATATCAATGTTAAAAGATTTATGTAAAACAAAAACAATTATTTAAATAATTGTCCATAAATATTAACAAAAATTTAAATTTCTTAAAATATTCAAACTTTTGTTATATTTTCTAACAAAAGAACAGCTGCCCATAAACTTTTCGCACATATTTCATTTTCAGTAAGTAGACGTTGAATCTGTAAGGATTTTATAAATATAAGATAAATTTTCAAATAAACTCGTACATATACATATATATAAAAAAATTGTCTGGCTCTTTTTTCCTTTGTTGTCTTCCTAAATATCCGCTTTCAACAAAAATCGTAACAAATCCTAAAATATTTTATCAATAAAGTTTTTAACAGTTATTTGATACCCAGGATTATCCCAATTGTTTGATATCGTGCACTAAGGGAACTTTTGCTGTAAATATTTGTAGTTGTTTGAGTTGCAGTAATCTTTATTTTTAAGTGAAAAAAAACAGTCATTTGAAGAAGAACTTTAGTTTTTGACTGCAATTTTAGTTCATTAAAACAAAAAAAAAAAAAAAAACAAACCACATCAAATTACTGTATTATGGTTTTACATTCAATTTATACCTTAGTTTTTTTAATTAAAAAAACAAATACACTTTTGTTAAATTTTTACTGCATATGTGGTTAATTTTTACTACAATTATGGTTCATTTTTGGAACATTAGAAAAAACATTACAAAAACCAAAAAACAAAAAGTTAAATTTACTGAAATGTAAGGCATCCTTTATTCAAATGAAATTTAATTTGTTTTTAACTACATATGCAATGGTCTTTATTATTCTAAGTGTGTACTTTAGTTGAAATGACTAATAAGTGTTTTCAATTGTATTAACTATATCAAGTACACACTTGCTTTGATAGTATTCCCTTCTTTTTTTTTTGTGAAATAATTAACAGCAGCTGTTACAAACAGTCACTTTGAAGTGCCTATATACTTTTATTATCATATTATTCAAGTTTGATATAATTTTTATTAAAAATAAAAATTATGTTTTTTCGACCTTTAATTGTGCAATGAAAATGAAAATTATTCAAGTTCGAGGCCATACTCTATATTTCTTTATTAGGATATTGTCCTAACAAATAATCTATAGAGTTTTTTGTTTTCAAATTTATTATTTGACCATTTCAGGAAAACTTGTTTGTTATGTGTAAGGTCCACCTCTGGTGGATATTCAATACACGTTTTTTGTTTTTCTCTCCTTTTTAAATTTATTTTTTGATCAATGGTGATAATCTTTAACTTCAAGCTCATATATTAGTTCTCATGTAGTGAGTAAACTAGTTTATATGAATGTTTGATGTTTGGCATGGGATTGTTAACGCTTTCAAAACGTGTTCTGATGATGGGAACCTAGAAAATTCCCGAAATAGATCTGTCAACACATTCCTGAAAGGGTCAAATAATAAATTTGAAAACAAAAAACTCTATAGATTATTTGTTAGAACAATATCCTAATAAAGAAATATAGAGTATGGCCTCGAACTTGAATAATTTTCATTTTCATTATATTATTATTATTTTTATATTTATTTATTAACAACGCTAGCACAACAAGATCAGGATCTTATAAACGACTGTACTATCTGAATTAAGATAAGTTTACAATAGCAATTTATTAACATGATTTATATTACTATAACTAAAATTTAAAAAAAAAAAATAAATAAATTTAATTAAAAATAAAAAATAGTAAAATTATAAATTTATAAATTTAACATAAAATAAGTTTATAAATTTAACATATTTATTTGAAACTAATAGGGCTTTTATTTAATACCATTTCGCTCAAAATTCCTTCCTGCAATAGTGAAAATACTGAATTTTTTACACCTTTTCGCCCACTACCACGTCCACTTGTTTAGTATCAAAATAACATATAGCCCATAGAAATCTACAACACCATATCATTATAGAGGTATATTACCTGTGAAGATCCATTTAGTGGTTTATCGTAGCACTCGGGGCAACAGGCGATTGCAAAAAAAGTGTGTTTTATTATATACAGGGTGGGCGAACTTCGACTGACTTATTTGAAATGCCTTTTTTTACTATTACAGTTTTTATTTTTATTTTTTAAATGAAGGTATAACTTATAAAAATTGTATTCGCTTAGTCTGAAAAATGACATCCATTAAATGGGGTCCATTTTCCGGTTGGCATTTAATGGCTGTTTTTTTTTTTATAGAAAGAGAAGCAACACTCAGGAAATTCTTCCTATTTATTAATGTGTTGCTTTCTTTGGAAATTGGATAGTGGAGAGATGAAAGGTGGGGAAAGATGAAGGGCTTCAAACATGGCAACACTGAAATTGCGCGAGATGATAAGTCTTAGAACAGTTGTTGCTCGCCACCTGATGGATAGTTGGCGAACTTATTGAAGCTTTTTGGTTCATAGCTCTGATTCATTATTTTACTTCGGTGGGGTTAAGTGCTATGGGAACACCGAAGGTGGGAGCTGCGATACATATGAGGGATAGAAAACTCATACATATTATTTTTCTAAATTGATATTGCCGTCACCGGGAATCGAACCCGAGACCATCTGTGTAACAGTCCAACGCGATAGCAGAATCGCCATTGTGTCTCTAGCAGTATGAGCATGAGCTTCATCTTGCTGAAGCCATATGACAGGACTATTGAGAACTATCGACAATTTTCCAACATGGTGCAATATACCACCCAGGAGACGGTTTCTGGTTCCCCATTCATTTTCGAAAAAATATGGACCGATAGCTCAACCAGCCATAATTCCACACCAAACCGTGCGTCAGAGAGAGTGTATTTGTTACTGATACACTGCTCCAGGGTTTTGGGTACCCCAAATTCCGCAGTTCTGTTTATTAACATATCCATTTAAATGCAAATGTGCTTCATCGCTCATAATGAGATTGTTAAAAAAGTTGTAATTTTCTCTAGCAATCTGAATTAATCAAAATTCAATAATTTTCACAAGTTCTTGCATTGAGTATGATAACATTGTAAAATGTTATTAAATTTTTTATTACCAGCAAAAAAAAAAATAATATTAAAAACTGTAAAAATAAAAAAGTTTTAACCATTTCAAATCTGTCAGTCGAAGTTGGACAACCCTGTAGTATAGGTATAGAAAAAATGATAGAACTTCCACATTGTTAAGATGATGCAATTGTATAAAAATTCTTTAAATAATTATAATTTATAATTTAATTAAATAACAAAATAATATAATTCTCAACCACATGCATGTAATGTATGTATGTAAGACGTAATTTTATATTTTGCAAATGAAGATAATTTTAAAATACAAGAAAGAAATACACAAAATATGGCTTAATATCATAAAAACATTTTGCCTTTAAAAAGCAAAAGGAAATATGCAAATAGTGCCCACCTGGCATACAAACATTTATTGTTTTGTACAGCCGCACCAAAGCGTATTTTCTTTCTGTCTGTTGTCTTCACAAAAATTCTTAAATTTTCAAAGTATTGTTTATTTTGACATAATCATTTATTTAGGGGTTTTTTTTTAAATTAGTTTATTTAATTTATTTATTGTTTTATTTATATTTTTCAATATTCACAATTGTATTTTCACACATCTTTTTTTGGCTGTTCTATGTTAGATGTGTAGTATACAAAAAATAATTAAATGTATGAAATCAAAAATGGTTGCATTTTGTTGCATGTCTTATGATGGCTGTGTTTATTTTTATTCTCTCTACTTCGTCTAGACAAGCAGCGACATCTACATCTTTCTTTTTTTTATTCTCTGTGCTATTAATGTGTTTATTAGCACAATTTTTGTAGCAACAAAAATTAGTTAAACATTTGTTCAAAATCAGTTTGTTGCTGAAAGCGTTTAACTAAAATTTTTACTGAAAACTAATTGAAATTTTGTTAAATATTTAAAATCGAAGTTTAAGAAAATTGTCAACAACATTTTTTTTTGAGTGTAGGACATCCTGGTAACTATGAGCCGCAAAGGGTTAATCCAAAGCTGCTGTAAATGTTCTGTAGTACAAATGTCATCGGGTTTGTTGGCTGACTGTTTGTTGCAACAATGTTTTTTGGCATCAATTTGTGTTTTTAACTTTAGCAATTTGTTTGCCAAACATTACTGCTAGCATAAAAATTAAGAAAAACAAAATAAATAAAATATGACTTCGCCATTGCTTTCTATTATATAATGAGAAAAACCACCCCGCATCATAAATATTATATTCACAAGGAAAGTATTTCTAGGGTTACATTAGAAATTTCTAGGAAGTTTGAATTAGTTTCTGTAGTACACAGAAAAAACTAAAAACGGGTTTCAATTAAAAAATTTATTGAATCAATTAATATTTTAATTGATTTTGCAGCTATCACGGCAATGAAACTATTAATTAAACCTTTTATTAAAATTAAGAAGGAAAAAAAAGTTATAAATAACTTCTAGTACAAAAAAAATGGGCTGAATTTCAGTTTATGGGGGACACCCCTAGAGAAAAAATCTGAATATGCCATCCCCTTCAGAATGTTCCCAGGAGTACGAAAATCATAATGAATAAGGGGGCTCACGCCCCCTATGGGCGTGGCAGTCGAAAAACGACCCGGCCCACCTACGTAGACAATATGGGTATCAAATGAAAGCTAATGTCTTCACGATTCCAAAAATAGCCATAGTTGCCAGATCGGGCGGTTTTTGCAGCCGATACGGCCATTTTTGTTAAATAGGGGCGGGGGTGAAAAACGACCCATGCCACCTACTTAGGCAATATTGGTATCAAATGAAAGGAAATGTCTTCACGATTCCAAAAATACCCGTAGTTGCCAGATCGTCCAGAATTTGAGGAAGATATGTTAATTTTTATAAAATGGGGGAAGGACTTTTTTTTGTTTATTTCTTTTTAGCTCGGCCAGAGGCCGAGCACTCGAGATCCCCGCCGTCTAGAATTAAGACATACTGGAGTTAAAAACCCCTAAGCCCGGCCGTAGGCCGGTCACGCAGAAAAACTTTACTAAGCGAAGCCAGTATAACAAATTTTCATTAACCAATCAGAAGCTTTCAAGAGTTTTCCTCGTTTCTTAATTTTGTACTTATCCTCATTTATGATTTGACTCTTGACAATCTTTTCGCACAAAATGCTCATTTTTGTTTGATTTTAACAAAATATAAGCAAAAAAAAAGGAAAAAAAAAAATTTCCCCCACCCCAAATTTTGCCAAAATGGCCATATCGGCTACAAAAATCGCCCGATCTGGCAACTACGGCTATTTTTGGAATCGTGAAGACATTAGCTTTCATTTGATACCCATATTGTCTACGTAGGTGGGCCGGGTCGTTTTTCGACTGCCACGCCCATAAGGGGCGTGAGCCCCCTTATTCATTATGATTTTCGCACTCCTGGGGTCATTTAAGGGAGGCGTGGCATAAACTGAAATTTTGCCAAAAAATGATACTCACAAAAAAAGTGTGTGATCTATACGTTGGTATGTGTGTTTTTGCAATGCTGAGTGTGTTTGTTGTTTTGTTAGTTAACTTCAAATGTATTTGGTATTTTATACTGAAAATTTTCTATTTATGCATGCAGTGTATGAAAAAATAATATGATAATTACGTCTAAAATAAAATATCTATTTATATAAGGTGGCGCAAAAATAACCTTCCGATGTTTTTTTTTTTATGTATTTATTATGTATATCATTTTCTGATAGGAGGATTACTTTTGCGCCACCTTATATATTTAAAAGTCAATTCAAATATTTATTGATTCAATTAAATATTTGTTTAGAAACAAATTAAATTCAAATCTTAAATTAGATATTTTAGGTTGATAATTTTTTCTGTGTACACAATTTTAATACTTTTTCGAGCTTTAAGGATTTTTTTTTATTTATTTTAAATTTGTGAATAATACCAGAATTGAAAGTTTATCCTTTCTTCTAATTGGTCTCGTTTTAGCTTTAATTTAAACTCAATATAAGTCCCTAACAATTATAGGGATCATCATAACTTACAAAATAAATCAATTTAAAATCCAATTTTAAAAATATTGTATCTACGACATAATAAATATTGTATTGCAATATACAATTAAGGGGTAAACTCTCTTTTATTTTATTTTTTTATTTAATTATTAAATTTTTGAATTCATATTTCAATAGTTGCTCTAATAGAAAAAAATTAGTAAACATTTATGCTACAACTATTAAAAATTATTGAGAAATGAGTTTGCTGAAGAAAGCAGCTAAAATTAGCTGATTTCCTTTTGCTAAATATTAGTAAGATAAGAATAGAAAAAATAAATCTGTTGAAGTTACAAAATATTTAGTTATATTTGAGCTAAAGTTTTGTGAAATAGAAGTAATAAATTAATCTGCTAAATTTAGCAAAAAAAAAAAAAATCATAAAAATTGTGAAATTTTTAAAGTTTTGTGTTAATTTATTTTTTTTAAGTGAATACAAATCTACCCTTTTGAGATCAGCAATCTATTAATATTTAGCAAAAAAAAAAAATATGTGAATTTTAGCATTTTTTCCTGCAGCGTCACTTTGAACTAATTTTTAGTACACGCAGGGAACTAAAAATATGTAGTTGTTTGGTTTGTAATACAGTTTCTTTATTTTTAATGTAGTCATTTAATGTTCAGTCATTTGTAGAACAAATAAAATTTTTTACCAACCTTGTAGTTCATTTAATAAAACAAACCACACCATATGACTGTTTTATGATTTTACATTAATTTTTTCCAGTAGTTTTTTGTTATTTAAAAAATATAAAAAAAATAAATGTTTTTTTTATTTTTTACTAACATGTGGTTAATTTTTACTACATTTATTAATTATTTTTTGAACATTTAAAAACAAAGCATTGTCCTTAGTTAAATTTAATGAAATCTAAGTCGTCCTTTCTTCAAGTGAAATTTCATTTGTTTTGAACTAAGTGTAGCTTTTTTAAGTGCAGCTTTTCTGTTATTTTTACAGGTACGTGATGAGAATTTCACGTAATTCACGTGAATCACTCATTAATTTTTTCCAGTAGTTTTTTGTTATTTAAAAAATATAAAAAAAATACATGTTTTTTTTATTTTTTACTAACATGTGGTTAATTTTTACTACATTTATTAATTATTTTTTGAACATTTAAAAACAAAGCATTGTCCTTAGTTAAATTTAATGAAATCTAAGTCGTCCTTTCTTCAAGTGAAATTTCATTTGTTTTGAACTAAGTGTAGCTTTTTTAAGTGCAGCTTTTCTGTTATTTTTACAGGTACGTGATGAGAATTTCACGTAATTCACGTGAATCACTCGTAAGCACGTGTGAGTAAAACCTAATATTACTCACGTGAACGGGAGTGTGTTTAGGAAAAAATTCTTCGTGAGTGTTAATGAGTCAAATTTTTGCGTGAGCGAGTATGAGTGAATAGTGTTATACCAACAATAATAGTTTTTGCTTTAGTATTATTGTTCCTTAAAAATAATGTTACAATATAAAAATCCATTACTTTAATTATAAGATTTTTAATCTTGTTGTTTTGGAAATCAATAAACTAAACTGAAAAAAAAAAAAAAAAATGTTTTCTTTAACTTTTTTGCCGATTAAATAATTTTCATGAAATCGGTATTGCATGAAATCGGTTTCAGTTTGGAAGGTATCTGTTCTGAATCGACCAAAAAAATCGATATTTTTTATCGGTAAAATAGTGTCCGTACTGTGGAGCCATGTATATTTTTCGCTGCAAAAATGTTATAAACCTAATGAACATGTATAAATGCATGTGGACATGTATGAAGCATGTGTTCTCATGTATGGCTCTATTAAAAAAAAAATTCTCGGTAGAGTACCCATGGCTCCACGATGTCACCCGATTTAGCCTTTAAAAAACAACTCTAAAGTAAAATGGTCACCATCGTTGCCATGTTAGACCGAGTTTTAAAATATAAGTTTTTGAATTATATCTAATATTATGTCTTTCTATCTCAATAACGTATTTTTTGACTCATTTTTGACACAATGTTCGTTTTTTGACCGAGTACTATTAAACGGCTATATTTTTAACTAGAAAATAATAATTGAGTTATATAAAGCCCTTAAAATAACTCAACGTCTTGATTATACTCGCGAGTAAAAAAAATTTGACATAAATAACACAAGGCAACAATTTTGAAAAAATTTTAGGGGCTTTGAAAACCACTATACAATTTTGATGTATTGTGGTCCCAGTAGTACAAATATGGTTCAATTTTGAAATTCTATGGAGAGGTTTTTTTTTAAAAATTTTTAAGTAAAATTATAAATTTTTTTAGACGTTTCTCCACATAATTAATGATAACTAAAAAAAAATTAGTCCGATATTATTCAAATAAATTTAGAAAAACTGAAATTTACATAGCCTTTAATCCGTTAATATATTGCGTTTCAATCGGCTCAGTAGTTTCGGAGTTATAATAAAAAATTGAGGGAAAAATATATTTTTTACGTGAAAATAGCAAATTTTTTTGTTTTAAAAAAATCATAAAAAATCGAAAACGGCAAAAATCGTTCAGATTTATTGCTTTATCGCAAAGCCACATGTAATAGGAACAAAATGAGATATCGATCATAAAAATCGATTGATTTTTTTTCGAATTTATTCACAATTAAGTGAATTCGCTCATTTTCACCAAATTTTAGTTTTTTGTCTGATATACATAAAATTGAGTAGTTAATGTTCTTCTTTCGATTGATTGAATTTTGAAAACATTTTCCCCATGCTATGTACAAATTTTCACATCAAAAATGCATTACATAGTAACATTCGTGTATTTTTTGGCAAAACCCTACCTAGAATATACTGATTCTATTCTTCGGAAAGACATTTGTGTTGGATGAGCTTAAATGTAAATAAATAAATAAATTAAATAGTAGAAAATTTATATTTTATTTTAATTTACATTTATTATAATAAATAAAACAAGAAAATAAATAAATAAATATGTATTATAAACTACAAACTCTGAAATTTTCTTTTAGTCGATTTTCTACTATTGTTGAATAACGAAGTGTTACTCTGAATACTCCAGCAAAAATTAGCCATCATGTGTGCATCCCAGCGACCCTGGTATCGTTCCTCCATTGTCCGGTTATCTTGGTGGAATCGTTCGCCCTGTTCTTCACTCAAGTCTCCTAGATTTTCAGGAAAACGATCTAAGTGACTGTGCAGGTAGTGTACTTTAATGCTCATGTTGCATCCAAGATTCTGGAAGTGAGTTAACATCTCTTCAACGTGCGCAACGTAATCATCACCCTTGTTATTTCCTAAGAAATTTTGAATAACCCATACAAACGAATCCCATGCATTCTTCTCAATTTCTGACATTGAACTACCAAATTCAGTATCGTTCACCAATTTGCGAATTTGTGGGCCATCAAATATGCCTGCTTTCAGCTTTTCCATACTTAGATTGGGAAACTTCCTTGAAATATACTGGAAACATTCACTATCTTTGTTAAGTGCTTTAACATATTGTTTCATCAGACCAAGTTTAATGTGAAGAGGGGGTAATATGATGCGATCTCGGGGCACTAGAGCCACATTTATAACATTTCCATGGTCTCGGCGAGAAATGTTTGTGTGGGATGAACTCGTCATTTTCAGCTGTAGATGGTAGTGCTGGATCTGACATATCTGATTGGTAAGACATACTTGAGGTTGAGTGTCCTGGTGAAGATGAAAGCACATGACTACAGCTTGCACCCCGATCTTGAGCATATTCTATTTCTTGTGAATGTAGAACTGCAAGTGTAAACCCATCAGCAGACCTCGTGGGGTAAGACCATCGCATATGTTTTCCAAAACCGCTTTTTGTACTTAAACAAAAATAACACTCGGATGCGTGGTTCGCTGTTTCTCTCCATAGCATAGGCTTCAAAATTTCCAAGTGTCGTCTGTAAAATGAAAAAAAAAATTGAAATCAGGAATATGAAGAATTCAAATTTTAATTAAGAAATATTGTAATTATAAAATATTCCAAATCTATTAATTTATACTTACTTTACGTTAGAAGACTTCATAGATAAATTCAATCGACATGGAATGCATATAGTACTCGGTGTCCAATGCTGGTTCAAATTGTGCGGATAGATATTATAGCAATCTTGATATGACTTTTGCAATGAAGTTAAGAAGCACTTCCGTTTTTTCCCGGTGATATATTGGCCGCACACATAACAAAATAAATCTGGATCGTTTTTACATAAAAATGTTCTGGCTTTCTGGCTCATTTTTATTAATATTTGAAAATTGTTTTTAACTTCTAAGCTGTATGACTCTAATTTTTGTGTAGGTATTAAATGATGTTTGCGTTATCGCAAACACTTCTTGAATGAAATAAAAAGGGTCAAGGAGATCTTATAAATACTGATACTATAATTTGGGATAACCCTTTGTGTGGATACAGTTTGTGTGTGCTGCAAATTTTTTATTACTCCCAAGAATCCTAAAAAACATTAAGGACTTTTATGAAAAAAAAAAATCATCCGTTACAGGTAGCTAACGGAAAATAAGAGCACTTCAGCGTACACGCACATTTATGAGCGTTTTATTACTATCCTACCGCAATCGTAAAAATTAAACAATCTTTTGTTTATTACTTATTTTTTTTTAATTATTAGAATCATAAAAATGTCATAGAGGTTTTTCCCAAAGGGGTTTTGCCAAAATGCGTGTCGTAAAATGCACCTGAGTTTTTATGTTCTGCATTTTCATTATATAGTAGGTACAATTTTCTACAGTGCTTGTAAATATGCGATACCTTCAATTAATTGTAAATAAAAATGCAAAGCATGCATCGATTTTTATGATCCATATCTAGTTTAATTCGCATGATATGTAGCTTTACTACAAAAAAATAAAAAGTAATATTTTTTGCAGTTTTCGATTTTTTCCAGATTTTTGTTTTTCAATTTTTTTTTTTTTTTTAGCATTTTTTTTTTTTTTTTTGCTAACTTTGAAACTATTGATCGCATTAAAAAAATTTGTACACGTTCTTTAAAGATATTGTAAACCTTAATTTTTGTAAATTTAATTTGACAAAATCGGACTAGTTGTTTTTGAGTTATGACAACATAAGTGGAGAAATGTCTCAAAATATTGTCAATTTTACTTAAAAAATTTTTAAAAAAAAAAATATCCATAGAATTGAAAAATTTTATAATTTTTGTACTTAGGCAGCCATGATGCATCAAATCTATATAGTGGTTAGTCAAGCCTTTTTTTGCTGTTGACCTGTGTAATGAATGGTTTTTATTAAAATATTACTAAAGTTATAAAAGTTATATCGTCTGGGTGCCAATACGGCAATTTTAAAAAAAATGTCAAAAACCGACACCTTATTCCGAACCGTTTTAAGAATCGGTTAACTTAAAAAAATAATTTTTCATGTATTTTTTAACAAAGATTTGTTCACAAAATTATACAAAATTTAAATATTTAAAATATCTTCAACCATCTAGGATTTGTATGCTGTCAAAGTTTCAACTTTGGTTGCCAATATTTCTACTAGAGGGCGCTTTAAGGCAAAAGAAAAAATGTCCAGCGTATCTATGACGTGCTATTAATGAGTTAATAGACCATTTGTACAATTTTTATAATTGCTTAAATATTGTTATTTATATTAATTTCTGACGTGGGTTAACCCCTTAAACAAACATTTATACACACATACTAGTAAAAACTTTCTTTCAAGGCAATTAATTTTGTACACACACAAACCAAGCAACCGACATTTCCAGAGGGAAGTACATAAAATGAGCACCTGTAATTTATTACCAACACTATAACAATTCAAAGTAAAAGTAAATACTTGTCATAGTAAAAGTACATAAGTACAGTGAAATCTTTCAGAGACGTTTAGTTAAGTTGGTCGATTGTTTAAAAATATCTTTTAGAGGAAAATTACTTGAAAACTTAATGAAATATTTATTAACACAATAAAATAAAAAATACCTGAACAATAATGAAATTTTGCATTAAAATAATAAAAAATTTATAAATTAAATAAAAACTGTCATTAGTTTAATGAAAAATTTCATTATTTGAAAGTAAATTGTTTTAAATTTCACTATTTGAAAAGGAAAAGTTTTAAATTTCAATATTGGAAAATGAAGAGTTTTATTAAAGTAATAAAGTCTTTCATAATTTTGATAAAAGTTCATTATTTGAATGTAATGCTTTATTATATTTGTAAAAATATTCATTAATTTAAAGAATAGTGAAAAGTAAATTTAATGAAATATTTCATTAATTTAAGGAAGGATTTCATTAAATTTATGAAAGATTTCATTAATTTAATGAAAAGTTTGACTATGTTAATAAAAAGTTTTATTGTTTTAATGAATACTTTCATTAAATGTAAAGCTTCATTATTTTAATGAATAGTTTCATTATTTTAATGAAAAGTTTCACTAATATAATAGATAAATTAGATAAATTTAGATAAATCATTAATATATAATTCTTTAAAATGAATTCCTATGTACAATATTAAAATTTCGGCTTTCATAGTTGGTTTCACTGTTCATAACAATTATCAAATCGATTAATGTTTTTCTGCTCAAACTTTTTTTGTGAAATTTTGTTGACACATAAAAATTGTATATTTTATTAGAATGAATAAAACAAAAAGTTGATTCAAATTAATTGAGAAATTCTAGAGAAGAGTACGAACGGAATACCTATTAAGTGAATACCTTAATAGCTTTATAAAAGAACAACTTTTGAAGAATTTTATGTTTGAATGGACAGTCATCAAGGTTATCCGTAGACTTTTTATATTCATGGAAGAAAACATCAAAGGAAATGAAATTACTGCAGTTTAAACAAAAAGTATGTCAGTTAGTTATTATACAAAATTAAATACTTTTATAATGGGTAAAAAAATAGTGTGGACTGTTTGTTATAGTGGCTACTTGTGATTTTTATCTTCGTCCAAAAGGACTCGTAGGAAATGCTTTTTCTCCTTAAAAGGACAATCCAAATATCTTTATTTTGATTATGAAATGATAATGAAATAGGTCAAAAACACATAAACAACCACGTTATGGGTAAAAACGCACAAGACTTAACTAAAAGTCTTTGATTTTACAGATTTTTGGTAGGTTAATAACCTGTAAAAATAGCAGAAAACGCTCCAAATAAAAAAAATTATTTTAGAAAGGTTGAGGTTAAGAAACAGAATAGACGTATAAACACTATTAATTTTTAAATTGTATTATTATTTGTGTCTTATAATTGTCAGATTGTCTCTATATGATAAATGTTTCATCAACCTGCGGCTGTAAGAATCAAACTTGAGCTTCTTCTTACATTACAAACGTAACAATACCAAGTCATGACGGTTTAGCGATCACACTCAAATATGGCCTAAATTGCAGTTTTCTTTCCCATTAGCTTTTCTGTTATTGTATATTATACTCAGAAGTGCCCAACACTAACAAACACAAATACTCTATTTTTAGATTTTTGTTTATTTTTCCAAAAAAAATATATATTTCAAATACTAAATCAGATCTCATTTGATATCAGTCGATATTTAATCTTATCCAAGTTAATCTCAAAAATAATAATATCCACAATAATATCCACTTATATCCCTCAAACATATTAGTGGATTAAATTAGATCAAAATTGATATCAAAATTGGCAGATCCAACACTTAGAATAATATGTAGATAAAGACCACTGTAAATGTAGTTAAAAACAAAAGAAATTTCACTTAAATAAAGGAAGACTTACATTTCAGTAAATTTAACTAACATTGTCATTTGCTTTTTTAATGCTTAAAAAATAAACAACAATTGTTGTAAAATTAACCACATATGCGGTAAAAAATAAACAACTTTTATTTGTTTAATTTTTTTTAATAAAAAAAAAATACCATATAAAATGAATGTAAAATCATAATACAGTAATTTGATGTGGTGTGTTTTTTTAAATGAACTACATATGTAGTCATAAATTAAATTTATTCTACAAATGACTGTTTTTTCACTTAAAAACAAAGATTCCTGTATTATGAATAATATGTAATTTAAGATTCTGATATATTCTAAAATATCCCATGGGATCTGTTTAGATCTTGTTGGATCTAATAAGATCCAAAATATAAGTAATCTTTGGTGTATCAAATGAGATATTTTGAGATTTCATTCGATCTACTTAAATCCCATGAAATATATAAATTTGTATATAAAAAAATTGTCATAAAACGTATATATAATTCCATATTGGTCTATATATAACAAAATATAATTATATCTTATGCGCATGGAAAATATTAATTTCGTAAACATTAATAAAATTATACAACTTATATCTAATAACATTGGTCATTTTCTAAATCAAATTATATAAAATTTGATATATGTATATATGGTCTAAAAATGTATATATATAAAATTTGATAGGGAAAATGACTAAGTTCCATAATTTTAATAATGTTGACAAAATTATATATGAAATTTTATGTAATGTCATTAATCATACATAATAATATATAATTATATTAAATTATACAGTCGTCTCCACATTGGGTGACTTCTTCAGGGAACAATTATTACAATTTGAAAAACTGGTTTTAATAATTAAAAACCTAAAACCGAATGATATCAATGAATTTTTGCATTAGATCTATGAAATGTCACTAGAACTCGTGCATTGAAACTTTTAATTAAATTAATTCAGTTTTCCAAAAAATTTAATGGAAAATTTCATTTTATTTATTAAAAATTTCATCCCAGCAAAAAATTTCCGAAAAGGTAAGGGGGTTTGTAATCAAACATTTTGGGAAGAACGCATTCCTTACTAGATTACCTAATCGATTCTTTTAACAGGGCGTGAGACTAAAATAATTGATTCTTTAGAATTGATTATTTTTTTAGGTCGAAGAACTATTTACTTTATATTTTTAAGAACTACACACATTTTTTAATAAAGAAATAGTTCCATGTTAAAACTACGAACTACTTACACAAAAAAGAAAAAAAATAGTTTAATAGAAAAAATAAGACGTACTTTCATTTACAACTTACAACTAAAACATTAAAAAAACTACTAAATTACGAGGGAAAATCGTTATCACGCACACTCAGGACGTTTTTCCACTAACTCAAGCTCACTTGAGTAAATTCAACTTTTACTCACACGTGATTCTCCTGAGTGACCCAAATATAACGATCAAACCTCATCCGGAAAAAATAAAATCCTAAAATGTGAAACATCGAATTGTTATGATACAATGGGTTTGCCATCATTTTGGAGCTATAAACCACGAAAATATAAATTTTTCACAAAAAAAAAACAATTAAAAATGGAAATTTAAAACAAAAATATGACTAACACACAATCACCCTCGAACATTTTTTTACACTCACTCACGATAACGTCAGTAATTTCTACTTTCACTCACAATTTTATGCTCATTTGCGCATCCCTAATTTATACCTAACCACAGTTTAACAAAATTGAGGCAACATGCAATTTCTGTTTTTAGTATTATTTTAATGCAAATAAAAATTTGTTTGAAAAAATATATAAGATAAATTCTTTTAAGTTGTATAACTTCTTTTTTCAAAATGAGGAACTACTCCAATGACGTCCTTTTATTCAGAAAAAGTATATGATTACTCTTGATTACAAAAAGTTAAACATATAAGTTAATAACATTGTTATTTTCTTTTAAGTAAATAATTACTTTGTTATTGAGTTCATGCTTTCTGGTTTAAATTTAAAGAATTGATTACAATACTACTTCCTTTTTTGACTCTATCGTTGGAATGAGTTTGGTATTGCAGTTATTAAATTTGGCACTGAGATATGTAAGCAAGTGTGGGCATCACCTTCATTTTGGAATGTGTAATTTTTTCCTGGGATGTTACTAATAAAAAGTTTGATTTTAAATAGTTTCATTACAACTATGAATCGATTTCATTAAGTTTAAGAAATTTTTCATTTACATTGTGAAGAAAACTGCATCAATGTAAAGAAAACTGCATCATTAAAACTCGTCCAAAAAATGCTCTCCGTGTATTAATTAGTTAAAAATATGGTAAAAGATGAAGGGCTTCAAACATGACAAATTCAAACTTTCAAAAATGAATTGAATTTTCAAAGAAAAACAAACAATAAAAAATACAATATTTAAAAAAAATTCATTAACTTAAAATTAAAAGAAAATGAAAAAATATTCTCTAGAAATATGCGTTTGTGCAAAAAATTTCAAAAATATGATTTTTTTACTAAAAATATGATCTTAAAATATGCAAAAACATGTCCTAACAAATCAATGCCAGAATTTTTCAACTTCTCCGCAATGGATATATATCTTAGAATTTTTTAATAAAACGCCCAGGAAAAAACATGAAGCAGCATATATCTGGTTGCCCTGGTTATAGTCAATAAATCTCTACTATAAAAGTTTTATTTTAAAAAAGAAGAATTTTTAAGATTCTTACAATGTCACGCTATGATTATGTTAAAAACAAGTGAATTTAAATCCGTAAAAATAATCATCACCTTTTATAAATAGGCCACATTTAATTTTTTTGTTCCCCATTTCGAAAAAAGTACCTAGGGCAGAAACGGTAATGACATGTCATTGATTTTCTCACTACCAGTAATGATACCATCTTACTCTCTGAAACAAGGACTCACTAATAACTAGTCAATTTTCCCATTATTTTAATACAAAAAATAACGCGTTACCTACAAGTGCATAATTTTTATCACTATTTTAAATATAAAGTAATGGCATCAAAATTTTTTCAAAATCTCTTTTTAGACTCATTATATTTTCAAATCTATTTTTGATTTTTTGCAAGCGCTTGACTGACAACCTAGAGTCCTAGTTTCGATTCCCGTGTGGTCACATTTTATTAAAATAAAATTTTTTAATAAAAAAATTTTTTTTTTATTAAATTTAGTTTTTTGAAAATTTATTTGATGACTCATTATTTTTGTCCATACTAGTATTATATTTTTTGATTTTTCGTAAGGTGTTTAGTAATGATATGTCATTATTATGCGTGACATCCCCGTATAAAATAATAAGAATCAAATCGGATTTTTATATAACGCCGGCCAGATTCTTGTTCCTTTATATTAAAAAAAATAAATAAATAAATCAAATTTGGAGCGAATCCGATAATTTTAAGTGAACCCGGATATTACTTCAAATGTCCATTGAGTAAATATGGGCAAAATGTCTATTTTTTATGCATTTGTCTTTTTTTAATTGCAGTTTTTTCATAACTTTCTTAAAAAAATACTGAAAAAATAAAGTTCCCAGCAAAACTTTGGTAATGGGTAGGACTTATTTCAGACCTTCCAAAGTAATGACTATCCATTCCAGTTTTTGTTATTTTGAAGGTCCGAAATAATACCTTACTAATATGAATATATGTAACTGCTTATTTGTAAGATAAAAAACAACGCCTTACTAATATTGTGTTAAATATCTGCTTATTTGGAATAGCAAAAATAATAAGTTACTTATTATCCCTTATTTCAGACCTTTCGTAGTAATGACTATCCATTACATTTGTTGTTATTTTGAAGGTCTGAAATAATACCTTACTGATATGAACATATGTCTTACTAATATTGTGTTATATACCGGCTTATTAGGAAGGGCCAAAGAAATAAGGTACTTGTAAGGTAATAAGTAACTACTTTTTTGTAAGGTATATTTATAAAGATTCATAATATATCATAATTAATAATTTAAATGCAATTTATTTAAGCAAACAAATATATAGTTTATTATTAATAACTAGTTATAATTGTCCTTATTAATAACTAGTTATTTTATTGCCTATTAATACCTTCTTATTTAGGTACATGTTAATACGTACTTATTTTTGCACCTATAAATAACTACTTATTAACATCCTTACAAGTAATACGTCATATAATGGCTTTAAGCATTACTTTTGATGCTACAAACAAGAAATGAAATAAGTACTTATGTGTAACTGGTGATTTCACTACATATTATGTAACGTCTTATTTTTGTCCCTATATGTAAGCACAAGGCAAGGCCTTGCCTCCTATGACACCCCCATGTTAAAATCAGGTGTTCTTGGCCTCAACTATAAGTACTTCTGATTCTTGTTTTCTTCTTCCATTTCCCATTCTATGGTAATATCAAGTTTTCCTGGGTTATTTCGATTTTCTTCTCTTTTCATTATTCAATATTATTTAGGGCAGAGTGGTGTAAAAAGGGACATGGGGTGAAGTTGGACATCTAAACTTTTGAGCCTGCGTTATTTAATATGTTATCAAGTTGTTCATTTGAAATTTTGATTTATTTTGATTTATATTGTATATTTTTGAAAACAGGTGGAAAAAATATAATAAAACAATTTTAAAAGTGTTTCCCATAAAAACTTAAAAAATTCGAAGTTTTTTAAGTCAAATATATTTAAACAAACATATATTTGATTAGAAGTTGTGTTGTTTGTGGACACATTATGTGGGGTAAAAAATGACAAGTAATTTTACCAATATTAAAATGTTTTAATATAACTGGAGTGAAAGAAATTTGTAAGTACTCTCCTATACTCATTTTCCACTCAAACAACTGCCTGGGTTACTATAATGGGTTTGTGCTGATGTTTGCAACTCGCAAAATAATGGACTTAGGCTTGTTTGGATTTTTGTAACAAATATAAAATGCCCCACTTTACCCGAACTAAATTGATGAAGTGCAAATATATTTAATTTTGTTCATTCCTAGTGGGTACAGCGACCAGTTTTTCAAAACACATTTTGCTTTGTGTACATGTAAAATGTACATCAAATAAAGCATTTAAATGATCTTAATACTAGAATCGAAAATTCATCAACAAATTTTAAGGACTTTAAATTTTTTGGAGCAACAAAAATTTTCATAACTTCAAAAAGCATCATTAGATAAAATTTTTACTTTTGCGAATTTAAAAGTAGTTAATATGATTTCCTGCAATTGAGTAATCCTAAACTCAATTAAATATCATAAACACGGAAAAAATGCGTGTGTTTCAAAATATTCGCGATTTTCGTTTTAAATTCTAATAAACGACAAAAAAATTGTTCAGTGTATTTTTATACTTTTTGCTGGCGTAATCTATATTTTTGAATGTGATAAATACATTAAGATCTACAAATTGATGTAACTTTTATTAAATCCAAGCAAAAAGCTGTAATTTTAATATTTTTAATTTTCTTTAACCTTTAAACGGTCATAATTTGATTGACGCGGATGGATTGAGCATGCCTTTAACCTTCTGACGACCGAACTTAAACCACTTAAGACTTTTTGAAGAACCTTCTTGGAGACTTGGGAATAAGGCTAAAAATAAAATTAACGCTTTTTTGGAGCTTTGCAAGTTCCCCTCTCTGGGAACTATTCTGAATAGGTTAAGAGTTTGCCAAAATTTTAATTTTGTATTTTGTCTTAAAGAGGCCCTAATCCAAAAATAACCCTTTCGGTATAAACCATTTCAGTATAATTTTTAAAAACTTAAGAAACTTAAAACAAAAAACGTGAAAAAAATCATTAAAGAAATAAACATTTTAAATTTTTAATTTGAATTGACCTTGTAAGGCTCTAGGACTATCAGGATACAATTTAATAAGTTTTGTTAAAATCGTCCAGCAAGCTTTCGTTAAATAGCAAAAAGTAAAAATGGGTCCTATATCAACCATTGGTCGTCAAATGGTTAAGCATCGGCTAACACATACACATGTCATACAAAAAAAATTTTGAAAATATTTTCCCTCAGTATCGAAAATTTGTAAAATTCCTCATTTATAACAAATAAGTTGTCCCAATTATCATCGAACTACAGAAGAAGCAACAATCACTGCAATCGTTGGAACACGTGAAGCCATTGACAATTTAAACAAAATCGATTTAGTTGGGAATGTTTCTCTACAAATTACTAGCGCGAAAATTCCCTCAAATCGTCATCATATTATTTAATCATTAATATATTTTGAACGAAAATGCAAATTATATATTGTCCTAACAAATAATCTATACAGTTTTTGTTTTCAAATTTATTAATTGACCACTTTCAGGAATGTGTTGATAGATCTAGTTAATTAATATATTTTTTTCCACTTTCACAAAATAAATTAAAATTGCTTGATAATATAATAACTAACACCAGGAAGGTGAGATTAGATTAGATCAGAAGGCACTATGCACCGCGACCAATGTAGGTCTTTTGTGCTGCCTAAAGTTACCTACAGATTCAAGCTACCTATAAAGCCAATTATCCTATTAGGCAAAATGTTCGCGATGTCGGAAGGCGAAATGAAGCGATCACCTAGAAACCTAAGTCTCCTATCACAAAGCCTGGGACATTCGCAGAGAACATGCTCCGAGGTCTCAGACACCATCTCACAAAACCTACACATATCCGTGTCCGATTTACCCTTCTTGTGCAGATGGTATCTGAGAGTACAGTGTCCAGTTAAGTACGACGCCTGGGTCCTCAAACCCCCTCTTTCAAGCGACAAGAGTCGCCTCGACCCCCTACTGGAAAAAGAGATCAATCTCTTACCACCAGAAAGGTGGTATTTTCCTAAAAATTTTAAAACAGGGTATGATGTATCACTTCACCCCATGTCCCACTTCACCCCATTGTCCCACTTCACCCTATTTTCCCACTTCACCCCACTCTGCCCTACCCGATATTTGAATAATGCAAAGAGTAGAAAATTAAAATCAATTTTTTCATTCAGTATATTTTTAGGAAAGTAATAAAAAAACTGACTTTTGAAAGTCACAAATGTATATAAATAGATGTTTTGCCGATATTTACCCGTTGAATATTTGAAGTCGTTTCTGGGTCCACTAAAAGCTATTGATTTCTCTCCAAAATTTACGTATTTAATTTATGAATAAAAAGGAACAGAAATCTGTTCGACGAACTGGAATCAAAACACTTTAAAATTTGGCTGTACTAATAAGAAAACCTTTAAGCTATATATTACTTTATATTGTATATTACTTTATAACAATATATTGCAAAATATAAATTCATGCAAAAGTATATCTCAAATATATAATTATATCTATCTTTATATTACACATCATGTAGTGACATATATAAAATTATAAAATTACATATCGATCATGTACATAAAATATACAATTGTATACAATTGTATCTAATTGGATGTAAATGTATCACATTGTATATAATTTTATAATTTAATACATTTGGATAAAGATAAAATTAGGATACAATTGTATCAAAATATATCTAATTTCATCAAGTAAGATATATTTGTATCAAATAATATATAATTGTATGAAATTAAATAGAATATGCTATAATTAGATGTTCTCATTTTTCGGATATAATTATATGTACAACGGAAATTCACAACATATTTTTTATATGTGCAAAAACAAAATCTAGCACTTTTCCCAAGCACTTTCTAGCACTATTTTTTGAACGATCTAACAATTTTCAACATTCAGAATATGGCAACACTGATAATATCATATTAGATTTTAAACTTTATGCTATAAACACATAGACCACAGCAGACTGCAGAGCTACACGACTGCAAATGCCGTTGACTGCAATCGTCGCCGTGTGGTCAGCTACTTATTATTTTGGAAACGACAGCAGCATAGTAAACAGCTGATCACGATTCAATTTAAAAATATATTTTTATACAAATCAGGGATGTTAAAGTTGGTACAATTGTACTTTTTTTGGTACATTTTGACCTTCTAAAGTACCGTGGTACTACCGCGACTCATTTGGTACAATTTAAAAATTTTTAATTTTTCCCCTTTTTGAATTTTTAGTATAGCAAACAAATTGTTATTGTGTCCTTTTTCATTGCATTTATTCGTTTTATGTAATGAGCTCTTAAAATATATGCGACTATATCCGCCAGATTTTACGATTTATCATCATTTTAAGGATTTTGAAGAATAAAGTTGGCAATTTTTTTTTTTTTAATATCGATTAAAAATTTACGATTTTTTACAAAATTTATCTGGCAGCTCTTACATATATTGACACTTGTTGAAGCCAACTTCACTTTTATTTTGAATTTATTAAAATTCTGAAGAAGTGAAAATTGATATATAGATATGGCATCACTTATAACATATGGGAAAACAGTGGACATTAGAGTGAGGTGAGTTTGAAAAAATAGAACTGTTGTGTTGTTGGAGTTGTACTTCTGAGATTATGTATGCAAGAACAAAAACACCGTGTATTGAATAAAATTAGTTTTAATCACAACAAAACTCGACCTAACTATAGCTCAGAGGGCTAAAGCGCTCTGTCTAACGTGTAGTGCGAGTGCATGTGGCATTAGAAATCAGTTTATCTATACCACGGTCAGTGATTGCACAGAAAAATTTCATATAGACGCAATCGAACAAATAAAAACATAACAAATATTACATTATTCAAAAATTCAAAAAAAAAACAGGGTCACTGACGAACGTTCAATACCAGAAACTGCGCAGTCTAATTCAAAAAAAATTGAATATTTGCAATGTAGTTATGATTTTTAGAAAATACACTCATTCTTCTCTACCACGCCTTTCACAATTAAATTAAATAAAATTGCATATTAATTATAGTATTAACTGCAATTGTCTGAAAAAGACGTTAAAATTCAAACTCAAACGAAAATTAAATTATTGTTAAAGAAATGAAAGAAAATTCCAAACAATCTTATATATGTTTAATTTAGAACGAGCTCTCAACTTCCGTATATTTACAAAAATAAAGCAAATCAAACATATTGGCTAGGTTAATACTAGTATTTCGATCTGGTTAAAGATCTCATCAGAACCCAATGTTTTAGAAAAGTTATAGCCTCCATAATAGGCAGAACTTTAACAAAAAACCGATTAATCATTAATTTTGCTCCATTCTTGTCTTCTTAGTAAAAATATTACTTGAGCCAGAGTAAAAACTAAAATTTTTTTAACTGAAGTCGTTAAAAAATTAAAACGTTTGTAGTTTTTGGTCGGTAGTAGCTAATTTTCAAAATGAACTGAATGTCAATATGTTTCCAGACATTTCTAGTCGTTGCTGGAATTTTATCCATTCCACACTGGTCTGCAAATGTGGAAAGAGTTTTTTTCTTTTCAAAATATAATAAAAACTAAGGAAAGAAACAGACTACATTAGCCAACATTATCAAGTCTCATACAGACTAAGGATTGGTTAAGAGCGACAAATTTATGCTGCTATGATGTAGAAATTCCAAATAGTTTATTAACTAAACAAATAATTCCATGATTTGGTCTCATATATTCATAAGACTTTTTTATGCCTTATTTTATTCATACATATAATGTATGTTATTGGAAGGTTTTGTTTTTTTTTTTCTGTACAAGAGAATTTTTATGTATTTTTTTTTTTGTTGTTTTAATAAATTTAAAAAAAATGGTACCGTCAACGTCCAAAAAGTACAATTTTTTTGGATGTTGGTACAAAATTGAAAACTCCATTTAACATCCCTGATACAAATTCATTTTTGTTTCAGTAGTGCCAATTACATCTTTTTTTTTCTTTATTAAAATAGAACAACATGCTTGGTAGTAGACACGTATATAAAGTTCACTTAAAAATACAATTACTTATTTATAATACATTATTATAACGTGAAAATAAATTTATATAACCCCTCTTGAATATTAATGCAATTATACCATTTGATGTTGCGACGTTTTTTGTGTTTAACAAAATAAAATATTTTTAAGCACTAATTTGTTACATATTTTGTTTTATTGTCAACACTATTTTTGTTTTGCAGCCAACAAAAATAGAAATTAACCTAAGTTGACTACAGCGGCAAAAGTAGTCGGGTAGTCGTGTAGTTGTGTTGGTGCCAAAATAATCGTTTTCATATAAACGTGTGTATTTTATTTTTGACAGGCTGTAGTCGTGTAGCTGCAGTCGTCTATGTGTTTATAGCATTAGGTGGAACAATATTTTTATTTTTAATACAAAATTAAACATTTTTGAAAAATTTACCTTTTAAAAAATTTTAAATAAAATTATAAAATGCTTTTTTTCCTGTAGAGGACATAAAGGCTTTAAAAATATGTATCTTAATGTACCGCATTTATATTCGGAAAATTTTAGCTGATGGTTTTTTGATATTTAAAAAAATATATTTTTACAAATTCAACTTTTTTTATGATTTGACTTGAAATTACCCCCGATGTACTTGTATTAATGTTTAATTTGTTGTTGTTGAGGTTTTACTCTAATAAATAAAATGAATAATAATAATAATACAGAAACGCAAAATAATTTTAATTGGCATCTTATTTTCTAATTAATTAAAAATGTAAAATGAGCAACTGAGACTCATCAAAAGCGCCAACAGAACATTGCAATACAATATTATTTAGTTGGGAAAATTATTAAAACTTTTAATGAAATCGTACTATTTGATAAGGCAAACTAAATGAAATTTAGCAAATATTAAACAAAAAAAAAAAAAAACAAAAAACATCATTACAAGCAATGACTTAAAGGGTCACATTTTATTTAATTTTATTTAAATTACAAAAAAAAAAAAACAAAAATATGCGACAATTTTATTAAAAGGCCAATGATAACAATCATTAAAATGCGCTTTATAATTTGAATTTGTTTGTTAAACCACAGATTCACATCATTCAGATTATACAGGTTTTCACGTCTGTATCAGATGATAAAAATTCTGCTTTATTTAATTGACAAACTCTCAATACACAGAAACAAATAATTTTCAGTAATATATCAATTAAACTTTTGTTTTGTTTTCAAACTTACTTTCAACAAAAAAGTTTAATAATATCTATAAAAATTTTAATTGAAAATGAATTTGGTGCACACAAACTGTTATACGCCATAATGACAAGTGTTGTTTTTAAAATTTTGGCGATTTGTTCAATATTGACGTTTTTTTTTAATTATGGCGTTTTCAAAATTTTGCTGATTGTTTTTGAATTTTGCAGTTTTTTTAATTTTGGTGGTTTTTTTTTGAATTTTTACACACAGACAAATAATTAACAGTAACAACTTATAAATTCAGGTAGTACAACGATATTTACATTTGCTTTCTGAATATTTTGGGTGTTGCAACTAAAATTCAGTTGAATTAACGGTATTTTGTTGTGAAAACTAATGTTAAGTTGCGTCAACCGTCTGAAGTTCGTAATAACCTAAGTTGAGTCATATTAACCGAATTTCAGTTGGTAAATAGCTAAATTTTTTTCTGGGTGTAGCGCCCTAATGTTTTAATAGCATCTACTAAAAATTTGTTTGAATTTGAATTCTATTACATTTTTAATTGATATGATAAAAATCTTAATTGAAGCTCCAAACAATTAAATAGTTACAAAATATTTTAATTGATACTACAATTTCCTTAATAGGGCCGAATTCATTTAAACTTTTAATTGCATTACCATCTATTTCAATTGAAACTCGATTTTAGTTTTTTCTGTGTATTATTTCGTGCTGTGATAAAGCTTTTTGTTGATTATATGTATATAGGGCTAGGAAGTTCCTGTAAATACGTGTTTATTGTCATTACCTGGATTACAAAGTTAGCCACATATCTTTGCAAATTTGTGGTATCGATTTGTTAATGCATATTTTTGCATATTGTGCTATCAATGCATATTTCAATGCATATTTTGCCTTTTGTTGTTGCTTATTTCGCTATAAGTTCATATATTTGCATAATTATCATCAACATGTCTATTTTAAGAACATTTTTGATATTATACTACAATCTGCGCTATTGATAAAACTTTTTATATTAGGTGCACAATCGCACGTTTAGGGGTTAAAAAACTGGTCAAAACTACAAAACTTTTGTATGTAAACATCGTAAAGTTTTCTAAAATTTACGAAATATTCGAGAAAAAAAATGTTGAGACTACTTTGAGAGAATTATCTGCATGATATCAATGAATTTTTGCATTAGATCTATGAAAAGTCACTGAAACTCGTCCATTGAAACTTACACATAATTAACACACCCACACACAAGAGACTCAACTATAAAACAGACACTGACCACTGTTCAAGTGTATACAGACATACGGTAAACAAATATCGACTGCTTAAAAATAAAAAATAAAACTAGTTGTAATAAGATAACAAACAAGTAAGGACGCTTTCAACTCCACGCTTTATTAAAAGATATTTAAATGTATGTAATCATTAATTTTACATTTTTGTTAAATTATTAATTTAAAGATTTTTAAATTATTAAATTGTATTATTGTTTTTAGTTTTTCCTGAAGATGAACAGCGAAGCTGTTCGAAATATCGAAAAGATAATAAATATTTAAAAATAAAACTTTAAAAATTTGAATTTTATTTTTAATTTATGACCTTGAGCCAAACCAAAAATCCTCATCACATTAAAACAACAGGTCAACTATAAATTTCTAACATACAACACGGAAGGCACACCGCAGTACAAAATCAATATGACGCTGTACAAAAACATCAAAACTAAATACAACAAAAATGCCAAGAACACCACTGGTAATTATAGTAAACATAGCAAAACACTTGCAAAATTAAAATCATCGATATCATTTTTAATAAAGTGCAAGAAAGTAGGGTTAGTACCAAATTTTATATACAACACTACGAGAAATATACATAACTTTTTTAAAATTAATGACAAAATTGCGCCAAATGTACAGAAAGATTTAGAAAGACATATATACGATTTTCATAAGAAGATTTTGAATTTATTAATTCAACATAAACATAAACAGTTGAATATAAACAAAAAACAACTGTTAGAGACAAAGAGTGCAATTGCAAAACTTTTAGATGAGCATGATCTTTTATTATTTATTGAGAGTGAGAGGATTTTACATGAAAAACTCCACAACGACAATAAAACAATACACATAAAGAAATTACAGAAATTAAAGGATGAGAATGCCAATGTAAATAAATTAAACAACAACAACACTGATGATTGGTTTATAAATAAAACTAATACGATTATACCACCAAACGTAAAGAGATTATTGTCATTGGGTCCTAAACATGCATTACCAAATACAACAACCACATTCCCATTATTCAAATGCATTGCAGATGGTGAAGACATTATACAGACACTAGAGAATAGAGAAAATCAGGAAATCGCGAGAACTAAATTAACATCGCTCATAGATAACCACCTTAGCAAATCCAAACTAAGTGCAAAAGACAAACAAACTTTAGACACAGTGGGACAAGTTAAACAATTTTTAGATGAAAATAAAGACATACTAATCTTGAATTCGGATAAAGGCAACAAAACAGTTGCAATGAATAAGTGTGATTATAAACAGAGAATGGGAAATATACTCGGAGATATATGCACTTACAAACGCTTAAAAAAGGACCCAACATCAGTACTTGAGAATAAGAACAACATGTTGGTAGAAAAACTATTTAAATTAAATATAATCACGTCGAGCGAGAAAAATAAATTGATAAGGAAAACATCTGTAGCACCTAGAATATACGGTTTACCAAAAATACATAAAGAAGGTACTCCCCTTAGACCCATATGCTCCTCCATAAATTCTCCAGCATATGGTCTATGTAAATATATGGTTTATATATTAAAAAACGTAACAAGGGAATCAAAATATAATGTAAAGGATGCAATTGATTTCAAGACGAGAATTAATAACACAATAATAAATGATGATGAAATACTTATTTCATTCGATGTAGTTTCCCTATTTCCAAGCATACCGGTTAATTTAGCTCTAAAAACAATTAAAGAGAAATGGAATGTAATAGAGAAACATACAAAAATTCCAAAAGAATTGTTCATGGAAATTCTGAGCTTCTGTATCAAAGATACACGATATTTTAAATATGAAAATCATGTTTATGAACAAAGAAAAGGGATGCCAATGGGATCGCCCGCCTCTCCAGTTATTGCCGATATAATAATGGAAGAGTTACTAGATTATGCGATGGAACTAATGGTTTCCAAACCAAGAGTGTTCACAAAATATGTCGATGATTTATTCTGTATTCTAAAAACCGACAAAGTGGAGGAGACACTAAAGATTTTGAATACGTTTAACCGGCAAATCCAGTTCACCAAAGAGGAAGAGAAGGACAATCAATTACCATTTTTGGACTCAATTATAGTCAAAAAGAATAACCAACTTAAATTAGATTGGTACCAAAAACCCACTGCTTCTGGTAGACTCATTAATTTTGAATCAAAGCACCCCAGGCGGATAATTATAAACACGGCCACCAACTTCATTAAAAGGGTTTTTGAAATAAGCGATGAAGTTTTTCATAAGGATAATGAAAACAAAATTATTAATATTTTAAAACAGAATAGTTTTCCGATGAAAACTATTACAGAGCTAATTAAATACACAAAAATAAAGAAAATACATAAAAAAGAAAATGAACCACCAAAGATCTACAAATCAATAACGTACATTCCAGGTTTGTCAGAGAGAATAATAAACTCAGACATTTATGATAAAAATCAATACGATATAGCACTTAAAACACGCAACACAGTCAATAAATTGTTCAGTAAAACAAAAACAAAACTTGAAAACGAAGAAAAATCAAATGTGATATATAAAATCAACTGTAAAGGAGACGGGTCCAACATATGCAACAAAGTATATGTTGGTACCACAAAAACAAAATTAAAAACACGACTTTCAAGCCATAAATCAGATCATAAGGCAATACATAGACCACTTGAGCAAAAAACAGCGATCGCGGCTCATAGCACTTTAACTCGTCATACCCCTAATTTTACAGATGTGAGCATTTTACAACAAGAGAACAATTACTCAAAGAGATACACTCTTGAAATGTTACACATAATTAACACACCCACACACAAGAGACTCAACTATAAAACAGACACTGACCACTGTTCAAGTGTATACAGACATACGGTAAACAAATATCGACTGCTTAAAAATAAAACTAGTTGTAATAAGATAACAAACAAGTAAGGACGCTTTCAACTCCACGCTTTATTAAAAGATATTTAAATGTATGTAATCATTAATTTTACATTTTTGTTAAATTATTAATTTAAAGATTTTTAAATTATTAAATTGTATTATTGTTTTTAGTTTTTCCTGAAGATGAACAGCGAAGCTGTTCGAAATATCGAAAAGATAATAAATATTTAAAAATAAAACTTTAAAAATTTGAATTTTATTTTTAATTTATGACCTTGAGCCAAACCAAAAATCCTCATCACTTTGCATTAATTTATAAAATTTAATTAAAAAATTTCATATTATTTATTAAAAATTTCATACGAACAATTTAAAAGTTTCATTCAAAATAGTTTCATTAGTACTATGAAGCTTTTTCAGGACGTTTAAGAAATTTTTCATTCACAAAGTGAAGAAAACTTCATTGGTTTAGTAAAAAAATTTCATTAAAACTGAAATAATGTAAACACAAGAACGGTTACTGAACCTAAAATTTATAAATCTCTAAACTCTTAATTCTGAAAGATTAAAATAATCAAAAATGTATTAGTGCCACATAAAACGAATAAACACATTAGGAAGATTTTTTAGCGAAGCAAAAGGTAAAACATAGCTCTCAAGTAATAATTAGTAATCGTAAGGATTAGTAATTACATTCCTTTTTTTGAAGGATAAAGTAATGAATAAAATTACGATTATTTTCAGTTTCGCATGATTACTAATTGATTACTATTACAAATTATCTAAAAGTACACTCAAAAAAAACAAGTTTGTAGAAAAGTTAGTAAAACATCTTGTAAATCAGGTATACTATTTTTCAGCAAATTTTTTGCTAAAATTATGTTTTAAATTTTAGTTATACTTATTCAGCACTCAACTGTTTTGAACTAATGTCTTACTAATATTTTACTAATGTTGTACTAATTTATTTTGCTAAAAATACCAGAAGGAAAGATATACGCAGAATGAATTAGATGTAGCGGCATGTCACGATGTAGTAGTGATAAGGAAAAGGATACTAAAAAGTACAGCTCTAGTAAGACATAATATATAAAAAAACAACCTTGAAGATTTTTGTATCTGTTTTTCATACATAAAACAAAATTGTGGATTAAAACAACTTAATGTATTAATCTATTAATTAAATAAACGACAAAATAAAATATTTAAATTTAATAAAGATTAAATGTGTATTTGTAAACTAAATGTTTATATATATTAATAATCGTGTGTGGTCAAATTGCAAACAAATATACAACAGGTAGATAGACTAACGCGAAAGACAAAGACGTACATCTTAGGTAGATTTTTATGTTTTTTCTTATTCCAAAAAAGTGTTGTATATGTTATATTTTGTTATTTTTTCTATTCGTTTCTATAATTCTCTGCGGCATTTGCGTTCCTTTAAAAGATAGCATCATTTAGACAATAATTGATGTAAGTAGTTTAAAGATAATTTCGTTTATGTTATCTATAATTATTTCTAATGTTTTTAGATATTACATTAATTCATATCGTCAATGTGGGAGTATGAACATTTTTATATTTTGTAACGTATTGTAAATCACAAAAATATGTTTTATGATTTTCAGCAAATAAATTAACTAAATTATAATTTTTCTACAAATTTTTTGAGTTTTTTTTAGTCTAGTAATATTCAACAAAAATTTTATTAATTTTTAGCAAGGTTTTTTTAATTTATAATCTACTAAGTTTTAGCAAAACTTTTGCTGAACCTACTAATTTTGTTTTTTTTTTTTGACATTGGCAATTTTTTTGCAAGCACAATCCTGACTAAAATTTAGATGACTTTTCTAACTTTTTTATTTGAGTGTAATCAAGATTACTTGTAATTACGATAAAATAATCAAAACGAATCATAAATATTCAAAAATAATCCAACTACTTTTAAAGATTACTTTTGATTCTTTTTGATTAATTTTAAAGTCTATTGCATTCACACTTATTAAATAACACCAACAAATGCAGTGGCCGAACACTTTTGTTCTGATAATTATTGAATTTTAAGGCCGATTTAGCGATGTCCGTCTGTCTGTTGAAATTGCGATCACGGCGCGAAAACGCAATATAGAGTAATTTTTACCTAGATTGATGTACAGCCTCCCGAAAAGTTTGGTATTGAAAATGAGCAAAATTGGTCCAACGGTTCAAAAGTTTTGAATGAAAAGGTGAAGGTGCCTCTAAATTTTCCTTACAAATTGTTGCATATACATAAGTACAATTTTATAGTAGCGTTTAATGTATAAAATAATATTACGTCATATTTTTTTCCACCAAATGAATAAAATGTTTATTTCCTTTCAAAAAAATTTTTTCACCACAAAATTTTGTGTTCACCACAGAAACAGTTTTTCACTTCAAAAATCTTATTTCACCACAAAAATATATTTTTACATTCAAAAAAGTTGTTCAGTTCAAAAAAAAATTTCAACACTTTAATGTTTTTCTGGTAGGGTTTATAAAAAAATTTGGTAAAACCAAATTTAACGCATGCATTTGTTTTTTCTTTTAACTTCAATAGTGCTCTATTTGTTGTACCTATTTGACTATAACATTATAATTTTCGGTGAGTATCAAAGATGTAGCCCAGCAAAGAATAGTGCTTACCCAGAAGCGCTTCCGGAAGGCATTATTTAATTACGAAGCGCTTCCAAATCAAATCCAGAAGGCATGATTTTTGTTCGCGATGTCCCACTTGGTATGTCTCTTTTAAGCGGGTGAAAAGCGCCTCGTTCATGTGCTCTAAGAAGCATGAATTTATATGCCTTATTGGGCAATAAGAAGCGTTTTTTGTATGTTGGCAACATTAATGCTTCATGTTATGCATTCCTTATTGATTCATTGCAAGCAATTAGTCCCTGCTTCAAAGAAGGCATTTTGGGAAGCACGACTTGTATGCAAGGATGTGAAGCGATATTTTGGAAGCATACAAATGTAGTTACTGCTTACCAAATCCAGTTATTTTTTGCTGGGAATTGTTGTAAACTCTTACACTTAGAATACTATGTAGGTAAAGACCACTGCAAATATAGTTAAAAACAAATGAAATTTTACTTAAAGAAAGGACGACTTACATCTCAGTAAAATCAACTAACATTATCATTTGTTTTTTAATGTTTAAAAAATGAACCACAATTGTAGTAAAAATGAAACACATGTTATTAAAAAAGAAACAAACATACATTTTTTTTTTGGCTTTTTGGCATAAAAGACCCCAATAGTCCTAAATTGGCTGTGCTTTTGGGACGTTTGGAGGATTTGCATATTTCGGTACAAAAACTATGTTTTTTGCATTAATCCATTCTAATGTCTTTTAACCATAATGAGAGCTTGCTAAATCTGGCACTATGTCGTCATTAGAGTGTCTATCAATGATAAATTTTTCCAGTTTTACTAAACATTTATTAATGTAAACATCCTCGTTTACAGCAATAGCTTTTGCATCCTGGATGTAAAGTTGTGATATACCTTTTGCTGAAATGCCTGCCCACACTTTTTCGCTTTGGCCGAATACCGTACCTTGTCGGGAGATTTTTTCAAGTCATCAGAATAAAGTCCAGAAATAATACTACCGTTCTTTCAAGCAAAAGAAAAGTATTTTGCATTATCCAAAATAATTTGAAATTTTTTTATCATGAAGTTTGTTTTTCAGTTGTCTGCATTTTGTTGGTATTTCTGCCAATTGTTTTTAGTACCAGAGGAAGGCAGTATCCTCTGGTAGTGTTTCACGTTCATTTAGAGTAAGCTTTTGCAAATTGTTTCCTGGGAAACGCAAAATTTTCTGTCCAACTTACCATTTGATGCCCCAATTTGATTAACCGAAGATTTTTCTACATATATAACAAGCTGAGCTGCAGTCAATTTTTTGGACTTCCTTTCTTTATGATCCCGGTTGATGCCACTAAATTTTCAAACCGTTTGAATATGGAATATATTGTACTACGTGGTACTTGTTCCTTAAGAAATTGCCTTCGTTTTTAGGATACCGTCCAAGCATGTGATAGACATTTTTTTCTTAAACTGTTTTTTCTTCAACCACTTTCAATTTAATTTTTTTTTACTTTTGAATATTTACAATAATGCTTATAATATAAGATTTTATTGACATGTATTTTGAAAAAAACATGCCTACTTAGCAGTACTTTATATTTGAATTTTGTGCATTTGCTTATTTGGCATAGGTTAGTTGTAAAATGGTCAAAAATGTCCCAACTTCAAGAGGCTATAAAAAAGAAATTCGAACTAACTTTGCAAAAACCTTTTCATGATTTTGTTTATTTAATGGTCTACTTTCATTTCCTATTAAAACTATTCAGTCTGATCTTTCTTGTTGCACAGTGTAATTAATACTCACTCTATTGAATTTATATTTATATTAAGACCATGATATTTTTAAAACTCGTAAATTCCAATAAATATTTTTTTTTTTTGCAAATATTTACTCTAACTTACGTATACTACAAAGTGTATCATCTACCTTTAACATGTAATCATAAATTGTCCTTGAACTTTTGTTTCTAAAAAAAGAAAAGAATAAAAAAAAAAAAATAATAATAACATAAGTAAACATTTCCCTCGTTTCAGACTAAATGCATTTTTAGTTACACACACACACAAACAGCTACTAACACATGCTACCATACCATAAACAACACTAACACACATACCATTTATCCTAATACACACATTGTTTGCTAGTGTATTTGTATTTCATAACTCTCTAATACTGTTGCATAACTTTAGGCAATTTACTTTTGTTTCGCCTGTTGTTGTTGCTTCTTCATTTCTTGTTCTATAAACAACTTGGCCAGTTTGATTTTTCTATTGTTTTCCATTAGTTTCATGGTGTACAATAATGGCTTATCTTCAATCTGATTTTCAGCTTAAATTCTTTTTACACAACAAACATAAAATAGCCAACTTTTATTGGCCAAATACGAAAACAGAAACATTTTAGTTAGTTATTTTAAGCCGAAAAAAGTTAATATACTCTAAACAAAGTAACGTGATTGCTGAAAATTTTCTCTATTTTATGTTTGTTTTTCCTGCTTTCTTATTATATAAAAAAACGTCAGTTTATACCTGCTGTTATGTAAAACTTTAGTTTTTGTGGTTAGGTTTATTTTCCTCTTTTTTGTATTGCATATTGTACGTGTTCATTGCACAAACATACAGGTAATTTGTGGTATACACAGTCAACGAAGTAGTTAAAGTTTACATTTTTTTTTTTAAGAGAAGTAACACTCAGGAAACTCTTCCTTTTTATTAATGTGTTGCTTTCTTTGAAAAGAGGATAGTAGAGAGATGAAAGGTGAGGAAAGATGAAGAGCTTCAAACATGGCAAAACTGTAATTGCGCGAGCTGATTTGTTGCTCGCCACCTGATGAAGAGTACGCGAACTTAAGTTGCTATGGGAGGGAACACCGAAGGCGGGCGCTGCGATACATATGATAGATGGAAAACTCATACATATTATTTTTTTTAAATTGATGTTGTCGTCACCGGGAACCAAACCCGGGACCATCTGTGTAACAATCCAAAGCGCTAACCATTACACCACAACGCCCCACAATGGATGGCCCTCCATTACATTGTGGTAAACAAAAAAAATTATTTAGTTTAAGGTCTCATCCTCTAGAAATATGTGAACAGCAAACAAAAAAAAAAGGAAATGCAAAGTTTTTCGCTAGTGAAAAGACATTTAGGGGTAGCTCAAAGCAGCTGAATTCTTGAAAAATTAGAATTTATACACTCAGGGAACTTCTGCTTTAAAAATATGTAGTTGTTTGGGTTGTAATTCAGTTTCATTATTTTTAATGTAAATGTAAGTCATTTGTAGAACAAATAAAATTTTTAACTAACCTTGTAGTTCATTTAAAAAAACAACTTACATCAAATGACTGTTTTATGATTTTACATTCATTTTTTACAGTTGTTTTTTGTTATTTAAAAAAATAAAAAAAAAAATTTTTTGGTTTATTTTTTACTACCATGTGGTTCATTTTTACTACAATTGTTAGTCATTTTTTGAACATTAAAAAACAAATGACAATGTTAGTTGAATTTAATGAAATGTAAGTCGTCCTTTTTTTAAATGAAATTTCATTTGTTTTTGACTACAATTGCTGTTGTCTTTACCAATATAATTTCCTAAGTGTACCTTTCTTAATTTTATTGAAACCCGAATAAAATTTTTCATCCTGCCTTGGCCAATTCACATTTTAAATAAATTCTATGATTGATTATTGTTAATTATAAAGAACTTTCAACCTCCGTATATACAAAAATAAATCGAATCAAACATATTAGCTAGGTTGATACTAGTATTTCGATATGGCTAAAGATCTCATCAGAAGCCGAAGTTTTAGAAAAGCTAGAGCGTCCAAAATAGGCATAGCTTTAACAAAAAACCTATTAATCATCAATTTTACTCCAGTCTTGTCTTCTTATCAACCACGTGGCTAGGATCTTTTCCTAACAAGCATCATGACGTCATTAAATTTTGAAGACCAAAAAGTGCAACAGTGAAAAAATCGACGGACTCGCTACCAAAGGTTAGTAAAACCCTGTACTCGGTTTGGCCAGTTTGACTACCAATTTTTTTTTATGGACCTCAAAAGATTTTGAAAATCAGTGCACCACTCAAAAAAAGGTGTCCTCAGTTTTTGGCCTACAGCTAATTCAGACTTGATGATATTGCTTAACTATATTTGGCAATAATGTAGTGAAAAGTCTACTGAACAAATTTTATAAACATTTTTGTGCAAAAAATAATTTTTTCCTGCACTTTTTTGAAAATATATAAGAGAAAATTATATTTTTTTTGCTTTTTTCATCATAATTTACAGGGACTCATAATTTTTCACTAACAATATATGACAAAATTGTAGCCATTGTAAATCTGAACAACTTTTGTGAACATATCAATTCAATCTGAATGTGTCTAGGCATCCGAAATAGCTTACAAAGACCACTTTGTACCTTATAAATAGTAGTTTTTGTTTACCCATAGTATTATCTAATTTAATATGAGCCCATACATAGTCATATACAATTTCATCCGAAAAATTTCCCGATTAAATTGTATCAAATTATATCTAATTATAGCATTTTAAATTTAATTAATACTAATAGGCGGCTAGTTTCGGCTTATATTCAACAAATCTTACAAACATGATGCAATTTAATTACTAACGTTGAATTTTATTTTAAGCACAGAAGTATTAGTTAAACTTAAAAAAAAAAGTTTGTGGCAGCAGGGTTATCACGTTGGCATCATTGAAAGTATATTTTAACAGGATGGCAACAGTGAGAATATGCAACTATGTGGCGTTGCAAATATTCCCGTTGCTCTTTATTCGGGAATTTTACTTGCGACAATATGAAAATCCCCAGCAAAAACTGGGGATTTTCATATTGTCTATAAATGCTTTTGTATGTTAATGCTTATAAATCACTTTTCCGTAAAACTACTTATTTGATTATCCCACAAAATATTTGAACAAATTTATACCATTTTTACTGGTAAAATTCGATTCTAACTGGCATGGCTAATGGAAAAAGTTTATTTTCTTTTTTTTATTAAGAGAAGCAGCACTCAGGAAATTCTTTCTATTTATTAATGTGTTGCTTTCTTTGGAAAAGGAATAGGTAGTGGAGTTATCAAAAAGTGGGGAAAGATTAAGAGCTTCAAGCATGGCAACACTGTGATTGCGCGAGATGATAAGTCTTAGAACAGTTGTTGCTGGCCACCTGCTGGAGGGTTGGCGAACTTATTAAAGTTTTTTGGTTCATAGCCATGATTCATTATTTTACTTTAAGTGCTATGGGAACACCGAAGGTGATTATTTTTGCTATTCTTATCCTACTAATATTTAGCAAAACAATCTGCTGATTTTGTCAATTTTTCCTGCAACGTTATTTTGAGGTTATTTTTAATAGTTTTAGCAAAAATTTTGACTAATTTTTTCTATTAGTTTAGTATTTAATACCTTCATATTATCGGTTTTAGTCTAGAACGACCGATATTTTTTTTTCAAGGCTTGACTTAAAGTTTTTTCGCACAAATTGTATGATGTAATTATTTCGCTGACTGTATTTTCTATAATTTATGCACGTGTATTCTGTATATGTATTAAGTATTCGAGAATCCCCTATTTTGATACCATAAATACACTATGTGCCTGGTGCATAAGCAGTGCAATAGTATTCACAAAAATGTCAAAGGTTTAAAAAACTTTGTTCATACGATACCATCATTCACCCATAATACAGTAAGTAGTACAGAGTATTATATATGGATATATTCCGAGGAAGAAAGTGGTGCTAAAAGCTGTTTTTATTAAACCAAATGAATTGACGTTGCACAGCGGGGTATTTGAAATAAATAATGGTAATAAATATAGAACTTCTAAACTACTGATCCGGTAGGTGCGAATCCAATTGGTAATTGTAAAGAAGGTGTTAATCTTTTGTAATATTGTAGTTGGGTCACCCTGTTCTAGTACAGGTATTCAAAGTTGACTGCGTCGTGCATAACAAATCTTTAGGAGGGTTAACTTTTGTAAATGCGGACCGATTATAGTTAAAGGTTATCTACTCCACTTTAAAAGTTATTTCAAATTAAAAATTTTGTTTTTTGCCATGAGTTTTTTTGGTTTATCTACTTGTTAATAATACTTCACAATAAAAGAAATATCAAACGTTTTTAAATTAGCTTTAATAGTTTAGTCGTGAGAAATAATAAAATTTAAAAATTTTAAAAATTTAAGAAAAATTTTAATTTTTGGCCAAAAACGTATTTATATTTCTTAACAATTTTCTTGGAACTTTATTACTATTTTCTGAAATATTGGATTTTGAAAAAAATTTTAAATATAATCAAAGCTTTTAAAATCAAGAGTCTACTAGTTTATTAGCAAATATTTTAATTTAACTTTAACAATTAATTTATAACTAAAGTTTTGTGGTCATTAAACTTTTTTTTGCATCTTTTTGTCAACAAATATTTATCAAAATCTTTTGCTGCTTTTAGCGCATTAAATTTAAGCTTTTAATTAACTAAAATTAAACTAAAATATAATTATAATTTTTTTCTTTTTTTATTTTACTAATATTTAAAAAAAATATATACTTACTTCAGCAGTTTTTCTCCAAAATATAATTTTTAATTTAATTTTTAGTAGCTTTTTCTTCGATTTTTACAAGTTTATTTCTATGTCAATTTTATGACCATTTTCCTAAATATTGTTCCAGCTTTTCCAATTAGCTGTTCATTTTGTCTTTAAATTTTCATTATATCAATGTAAGTTTTTTAATATATAATGAAATATTGAAGTTTTTTTTTATAAATTTTTAAAATTTTGTCATTGTACCAAAGTTTGAGCTTTTTTAAAATATGACGAAGCTATTTGTAGTACACAAAGAGAATTATCTGCATAATAATGCATTGTGGCATTAGGTCTATGAATTGTCACCGGAACTCGTCTATTGAAACATTTCTTTGAATAAATTCAGTTCTTCATAAAATTTTATTAAAAATATTAAAAATTTAATGTATGAAATTACTAAACTAAGAAGACAAGAATGGAGCAAAATTGATTATGAATAGGTTTTTTTGTTGAAGTTCTGGAGGCTCCAAGCTTTTCTAAAACTTCGGGTTCTGATGAGATCTTTAGCCAGATCGAAATACTAGTATCAACCTAGCTAATATGTTTGATTTGCTTTATTTTTGTAAATATACGGAGGTTGAAAGCTCATTATATATTGGAAATAACATAAAAATAATCTCGATGTATATAAAAACAAAAAACTAATATAACTGTAAAAAATAGTTTCATTAAAAATAGGTTCATAACATTTATGAAGCTTTTTTGTTATGTTTAAGAAATTTTTCATTCACTTGGTGAATAAAACTATATTAGTTTAGTAAAAAATTTAATTAAAACTCGTCCAAGAAAATTCGCTCTGCGTACTCTCAAAGGAAAAGCTTCATCATATCTATTAAATTTGTTGTCGATGTTCGTTCAATTTAACGTTTCATGGTATTTATGAAACATTTCATAAAAAACTAAATCAAATTCATTATATATTTATGAAATGTTTCACTATATATATGAACGATGTTTTGTTATTATGTGAGCAAGATTATTCAAGATCAAGATCTTTTGTTTTTTGTTAAACAAAAAACCATGCAACAGCATATTTTGTGTTAGTAAGGATTTCATTATTTTTGTGTAAAACAAATTTAATAGAGATATGGAGATAGAGATATGATACGGTCATTATTATTCTTGTTGTTTATGAAATGTTTCATAAATATTGATGAAATTTTTACATTGGACGAAAATTGTTGCAAAATTGTTTCTGTTTTTCTCTGGGTGTATTGATACTCTTGTCCTATATTATTTTCTTTAATACATTTTTGACACAGCGCTCCTTTTTTGATCCAGAGCTTTTTAAACTGCAATATTATTTTACTGGAAAATTATCATTAAGTGATTCAAAAACCTTAAAATTATTCAATATCTTGAGTACAATCGTGAATAAAAAAGAAATGTGAAAAATTGTTATCCAGAGTTGCCAAATAATTATTTGAAAAAATCAATTTTTGACCTTTTTTGATTTAATTTTTTTTTTAATTATTTAAAAATATAAAAAAGATTAAACTTTTATATTTTTGATTATGTTGATAAAAAAAATACAAAAATGATTTTCTCTGCTAGAAATTTATTCATCGATTGTATATAATTTTTGAAATTCAGACCGTTCCACAGTGGGCGAAAAGGCTCATCTAGCGGCGTTTAATTAATATCGCCTAGGAAAATTTTTTTTTTGTTTGTGTAATATTCTTTTTTAGTTGAAAATAGATTTAGCTACAATGTTAAACAAAAAAATTTTTTTTAAAAATATATTTATATTTTTTTTTTTTTTTTTTGTGAAAGTTGCAACTTTTTTTTAATATTTTAGACATTGCTTCTTTCATTCAATATATTAAACTTTAATATTAAAAACAGTTTTTTTTAAACATTTATTTATTAATTTTTTTTTAACTTTTTTTTCTGTTGAAATTACTATTTTTGGACTTATTCAGTCTTCATATATTTCAGTTGTTTTCATAACAAAAATTTAATTATAATGCAAAAAAAAAAATTACAATAGTAATAAAAATGTTTTATTCCGATTAGGAACTACTAGATGAATCGAAGGTGCAAGGTACACAATGTTCTGGCAAAAGTTGTAAAATATCATCCTTCATTGTATTTATTCTCGTTGTCTTTCGCGTATGGTGCTCACGGAAATTGCGGTAGTCTTTGTTCTAGGCTTCAAACGCTTCTTCCGACATTTTTCCTATTAGAAGTGGTGATACTTTAATTATATCGGCTCCATGTATTAATATTTTAAGTATGGAACACGGCATATAAGCCCAAGGATACTGTGTGATAAATAGTTCTGCGGTCTGTAAAGCCTATTGCCTAAAATATTCAATATCGATTTTGTGCCTGCAAGCAATCGAGCGTTAAATGACACTGAATCTGTAAATTAGCTCCTCATTCACTCCGGTTATTTCGGATGTTAATTTTGGTTCTCTAACAAATCGCTTGGCTGTATTGCCGTTATTGGTGTTGCCGCAACCAGCCATTGGGATATCAGCAAGTAAAGACATTTTTCTTTTTAAGCTTTTTGAACATACAATTTACATTCAATACTACGAGCTCACTGTGAGGTGTTTCCTTAACAATTTGGTAAACTTTACTTAATTTCGTTTTGTTGGAACATGTTGGACTTCCACGATTCGTCAGTGGATTAACTAATAAAAGTTGTTCGTCTAACCACTCCTTGTTGTTTTCTTTGAACCATAAACAATTTCTATTTCTCAGCCAATTTTGCTGCAAATTATTTTGGCTTTTGTCAAGCAGTTAGTGGTACAGTCAACTTTAACTATATTTTTTTCTACAACAGTTAAGCACAGGTAACAAGCAAAAATTTTTTTAATTAATACATACCTCTAACTATAAATAAAACCACTTTTCTTCCACTTAATTGAGACAAATCCAACTTTAGCTAACATTCGGAAATGCAAAGAAAACACGTGTTAAAGCTTAGTGATGCAGCGGCTGAAACATATGTTGTGTTTGACAGCTCACAGCTGTCCAACTAGATCATGTCAATCAAAATAGAATCGATATATAAGTTCAGTGGGATATTAGTAATCGGTAGAGACACAATTTTTGCGCAATTAAACTCTTTGAAAATTGAATGAAACGACGCTAGATCAACCATTTCGCCCACAGTGCGTTCGAGCGATGAACTTTTCAAATACACAAAGTCTAAAATATTCAAAAATTTATTCCGTTTTCACTTAAAACATAAATAATGAATAGTTTTTTTTTATCAAAATACTACTAAACCTATAAAAATTATATTGTCAGGGTTGCCATATTGCAATTTTAAAAAATCGTAAAAAATCACAGTCTTTACTTTTAAAAATCGGTTAACTTTAAACAATTTAGTTTTCATATATTTTTGAATTAAGATTTGTACACAAAATTATACAAAATTTAAATTTTTAAAATATCTTTAACCGTTTCCACTTTGTTTGCCAATATTTCCACTAGAAGGCGCTTTAAGGCAAAAAAAAAATTACAAAAATTTCTGGAAAAATATCCAGCGGATGTATGACGTGCCATTAATGAGTTAAAAACGTCTTGCATAAAAAATGTTGCTTTTTATATATTTTATACATGGAGACCTTGCGTAAGTGTCCATGTCCTGTTTTATTTTATTATATAAAAAAAAATAAAAAATACCATAAATTCTTCTTTTGTTATTTATGGATTTATTTCATATTTTTAAAGAAAGTAATTTATCATGTTTGGTGATGATGATGACGGAAAATGTTGTGTCATGATATCATTTGTTAAAGGATTCTTTTTGTTTGTACAATAAAAATAAATGTTTTAAATTTATTTATGCAGCTGTATTTAAATCTTTAAGGAATATTTAAGTTTTTTAAATGTTTAAATTATTTAATATTTTTTATTTTTCTTTTATTGCAGGTAAATTTTTAAAATTCTCAAAAACAATATGTCGCTGTTATTAACTGGCAACAGTCACTCTATGTCAGAGGAGGAAATTGATGAGTAAGTAGTGATTTTTATATATAAAATAGCTTTATTAACCCCTTAATGCACATGTTAACTTATACAATTAGTAAACTAATGCTTTGAGTTATTTAGTAAACCCTAGAGCTATAGAAAATTAGTAAAGTGTTTGCTAATTAAATTATTATTAATTTGAAACTGTAAAAAAAAAAAACAGCAACAAAACCCTTTTAGTTACGTAAGCACTGTAAAAAAAATTACAAAATTTAAAAAATCTAAATAAATTTCATTAACCCATTTTACAGCAACGGCAGTGTAAGCAACATGTAATTTTAACGCCCGATAACTTTGGATAGCAGAAAGATATAATACTGCAGTCAAAAGTATGCCATAACTTGAGGTCTTATTTATACAAATAATTTAAAATATACTAAAAACTATTGTAACAGGGTTGCCATATAATTACAAAATACAATTTTTGCCATTTTTTATAGCAGTTTATTGAAAAATTATTTATCTATAGAAAGAAAACCGGCTTTATAAAGGTTTTTGCTGGTTTGGTTAGGGGATTAAGCAAAAATTTTCTGAATGAGAAATATTTGTTGTGCAGTTTGTACTTTTTAAGAAAAATTAAAAGATCAGATCAAGAAAATTTCGAACTTGTGAAAACATTGATATGCAGAAAATTACTATATTTTATTTTTGAGTGTAAAAAATAAGATATTTTTTTTTTTAAAAACCACAAAGTCTAAAAATTGGTGATAATCTTTAACTTCAAGCTCATATATTAGATCTCATGTAGTGAGTAAACTAGTTTGTATGAATGTTTGATGTTTGGCATGGGATTGTTACCTCTTTCTAAACGTGTTCTGATGATGGGAACCTAGAAAATTCCCGAAATAGATCTATCAACACATTCCTGAAATGGTCAAACAATAAATTTGAAAACAAAACACTCTATAGATTATTTGTTAGGACAATGTCCTAATAAAGAAATATAGAGTATGGCCTCGAACTTGAATTATTTTCATTTTAATTTTAATTGGTTGGCCCACCAGTGTTGCTATATTAAAATTTTGAAAAATTGTCTAAAAACACCATTTTTTTTTTTAAGTTCTCAAAAATCATGAAAATGCGATAGATCAAATTGTGTATTACAGTTCGATAGATATTTGCTTTAGCCATAAAAAAAAATTCTAATGTTTAAAAACTGTTAACCCGTTAAGTACATACAAAGCGTCAAAGTGAACAAAAATTTCACAAAAAGCTTATTAAGGCACAGTTACATCTTTCTACCAAATTTCGTCAAAAAATTCAAACGAAATCGATGAATGGTATAAAATGGGTTAACATTGATACGCGTTTAGGTATTTGGAAAAAAAATTTTAAACGATAGAAACTAGCGAAAATAAGCTTTCGTTCTTCATTTGTTAATGATGGAACTAATTTTAGATTTTAATCGCATAAACTATTTTTCGTAACTGGGAGCTTTTAAAAACTTTTGACATCCCAGCAAAACCACACATTACCAAATCATGGGTAAAGTAATGTATCGCCATAGGGCTTCATGCATTACTTTACACGTTACTTCACTGATGAATTTTACAGGCGATGAGCCTCAAAGTAACTCATTACCTTGTAGGGGGTAAAGTAACTGGTTACTTATATGGTTACATGGTGTGAAAAAGTAATGTGTCTATAAATAGATTTTCATAAAAAAAATGCATACAAATTTTTTTTTACAGATATTTTTTTTTTAATTAAATAAATAACTTTTTTTTTATTAAATAAATAACATGGTCATGCTGGGATTCGAAGCTGGGGTCTCTGGTATTTAACAATTAGTTAGGCGAGAACTCTTCCAACTGAGCTATCGATACATACAATATTGTATTGCTTAAAATGTAGATGAGTTGTTGTGCTTCGTGTTTTCGTTCGTGATATCAAAAATATACACCTTACCATTATACTTACAAAAAATCACAAAGTAATGTGTCTATAAATAGATTTTCAAAAATATGTATTAATAATTACTTTACATTTATAATTCACGCATTATGTAATTGATGATCGGTAAGTCATTATTTTATATATTGAAGTAATGTAAAATGTAATGAGGTCTCATTACAAGGTAATCCATGAGTGTTCAATTATCGGTAACTCATTACTTCTTGTTGGAAAATAATGATACAGGTAAGGAGTACACATTACAAGGTAATGCATTACTTTATCGCACCCATTAACAAAGTTCTGCTGGGATGCCTTTTAGATATGGAATGTTCTTTCAAATTTCATTAAACTTAGTATTTATATTCTCCTAGTAAATGTGGAGTTTACGTATTTTATCTTTTTTCAAAATTCTTTATAGTTCGCATTTAGTCGCTGCTCAAAGTTGTGGGTTTTTAACAAATGTGTAAAAAATATACAATGTTTGAATTACACAGTGCAACATTTTTGAAGTAATTAAGTGCAAACTTCTTCTCGTGTGGAATTTCTCGAAGCACTTATCGACACTAACAAAATCACATTTGGGGTTTCCAAGTTTAGCTGCTGTTCGGATTTTATGGCCTCATGTAAAGTTTTTTCTAAAACTTGATTTTTCCGAATAACATAATTTTTCTCACGGCTATATCTCGGAAAAAAATTGGAATTTTGTTTTCCTGTCTTCGGCACAATTGTAGCTATAGACTAAGGGCTCCATTAGTCTTGCCGTTCCGTGACATTTCTGTAACGTGCCGTTCCGGATGGCTAGTTTGTGTGGTTAGTCTTTTCCGTAGCAAGCTGAGTCAGGGACGATAAATGGGAATTTCAAAATGTACCAACCATCATAGAATATAGTACTTTTTCGACCACAATAGTACAAAAAAAATTATTATAAATTACCAAACAAAAACGTAAATAAAAATTTATTTGTATACAAAAACAAAAAGTTAAACAATGTTGGTTACAAAAATTATAAAAATTTATAGATTTCTTCTTAAATTCCTCAAGTTTTTAATATTTTTTTTAATACATACATATATTCATAAATATTAATGAATATATTATTAATAATAATATATTCATTAAAAGATTTCTAAATCGAATTAAGGATTAAATTATTCATAAGCTTTTTTAATGGGACTAAAAATAAAAATATAGAAAAATTTTTAAATAGTACTAAATGGATCAAATAAGTATCATAGTACTTTCAAGTTTAAAATAGTACCATACTATAGTACCAACTTTATAATCCCTGAGCTGAGTATTTTTATGTGAGAGCAATCAGCTGTTTATAGCTGTCACTTAAGGGAGTACAGAAATTCTGTTTTTTACAGGTTCGTCCGGCACTCAACGTTACAGTTAAGACAAACTAACCACACACACTCATTTTCGTACATCAAAAACAAAACAGCTGATTTGTCACGGTACGGAACGGCAAGACTAACTGAGCCTTAAGAGATAAAAAGTGTGAAACAAACTAAACCAAAAAAAAACTGCATCTAGTGCCTCAAAACTGCTAAAATGTCGAAAAATTTTAATTTTTCTATCCCATCAGTAAAGTTATCTTCAGAAAAAATATTCCTTATAATATAATTCATAATTCTTCAGAACATTATAATACTGGAAAATGTTTTTTTTTTTCACATTTTCCAGCTGTATTTTACATCGAAGATTCGAGAAGTGTATGCAAAATGTATAAAAAGGCTTAAAAACATGAATTAATCAATATCCAGAAATAAGTCGTTCCCCTATACTTGCTCGATGTTTAAAACAACATATTGTAAATCGGGTGCTACTGCGCAATGTTTTTGCTGCATATGCTGCAGCAGTCAAAAAAAGTTAATAGCTACATTGATAAAAAAAAGTATTTCAAAAGCCTGTTAAAAAAGTTCTAATTCAGTTAAACTAATTTATTTTTTGCTGACGTTTAATAAGTTATTTCACTAAAGTTATTAATTATCTTATTTCACCACAAAAACAAATTTCATCCGTATTTGAACTAATTTTTCAACCTCAAATTGACAAATTTTGCTAGTTAGATTAGATTAGACTAGAATGGCACTATGCACCGCGACCAGAAGTTGGTATTTTGTGCTGCCAATGAAAACACCCTATAGGTTCAGGCTCCCTACGAAGCCAACAATCCTACCAAGTAAACAATTATAAACGTCCGATGGCGTCACTACTCGACCACCAAAATAACGCACTCTCCTGTCGGAGAGCCTCGGACATTTGCAGAGAACATGCTCTGAGGTCTCGCGTTCTAATTCACAAAACCTGCACGTATCCGTAGAGGATCGTCCCATCTTGTACAATTGATACCTAAGGCCACAGTGTCCCGTGAGGTAACCCGTCACGGTCCTTAGTTCGCCTCTCGTCATAGACAACAGTTTCCGCGACCAGACGGAGATATAAACAGCCTCGCCTGTCGCTGCCTAGGCGATCTGTCCCAATAGGCCCCAAGCTCCGACTCCATCCATCTTCTGAGCCTCTCTCTGACATACCCATTGGGTACGCCACAGAAGGGTTCAGGGCCAATGAATTGTCGACGAGCTCCGCAGTTGGCCAAACAGTCAGCCCGTTCGTTGCCTTCATGCCCCTCATGGCCAGGAACCCAGCCCAGTGTCAAGGAGTTGTTAAGTCCGAGAGGATACATTCCGACGATAACCAGACCCGACGACACATCTTGAGCCCTAAAGGCACCAAGTGCCGCCTGGCTGTCAGATAGAATGTAGATTATGGCCCCACGTGTCCTCCTCCGCAGACATTTGCTAGTTTTGCTAGATTTTGCTGGTTAATTTTAACCGCAATTGTTTTCAAAAAATAATTTTTTTTTGTGTTTCCGCTATCAGTCTTCCTTGTAGATGACGTTATTTATAAATTTTTATATATAATCATAAAATATTATATGGAAAACTATGCGATTTAGCAAGTTTTTAGCTAATTTACCTAGTAAAGTCAATGTACTTAACAGTCTAGTTAATTAAAATGTTAAACTAAATTTTTTTTATAAAGTTTTGGGATTTATTTGACCTGTATTAAATAATTTTCAAAATTAAGCCCAAATATTTTATTTTGTAAACGAATTTTTTTTTTAGCTCAAATTAAGGTCATCTAAATTTAGCACGAAGAGAAAATTTTTTGGACGAGTTTTAATGAAATTTTTTTTACTTAACTTATAAAGTTTTCTTAACAACATGAATGAAAACTTTCTTAAGCTTTATGAAAAATCTTTATAGTTATAATGAAACTATTTTTAATGCAACTTTTTTATTAGTGGTATAAAATTTTTAAAATATAAAATTTTTTATTTAATTTTATGAAAAACTGCATTATTTTAATGAAAAGTTTCAATGGACGAGTTCCAGTGACAATTTATGGATATAACGCAAACATCATTGATATCATGCAGATAATTCGCTCAGTGCAGAATACAATTCTCAACTTCATTAAAAATTCTGCCGTCGCAAATGACATTGCAGGAAATGTTTATAAAATTAACAGATTTTTTGCTAAACCTTAGTAAGATAAAAACAACAAAAATAATTCGTTAAATATATAAAATTTTAGTAATATTTGAGTTTAATTTTAGTCAATTTAAATTGACAATTTTAATGTTTTTTTTTCAATGTATTTGTTTTGTTTATATATTTTATGCGAATAAAAATCGACCCTTCTGAATTCTGCAGTCTACAATTTTTTTTAAAAAATTTCTGTTGATTTTAGCAGGATATACAGTTATTTGCATTTAACTATATTTTACGTAAATACAACAAATATTTTGAAGATATTTATATTTGCCGTTTTAAGTTTACAAATATTCAGCAAAATATTTTGTTACTTTTGGCAGAGTAAATTGCTATTTAAAATTAACTGAAATTCAACGCAAATATAACTTAAATTTTGTACATTTAACAGTTTTATTTTTGCGTTCTTATCTTACTTAATGGGGAAAAAATCTGCTAACTTTAGCAGTTTTTTCTCCAACGTTATTTTAACCTAATTTTTAGTGTCCGACCGAACAGTTCGGCCAAAAATCTATATTTTGCCGGTTTTTTTGATATCTAGAGGCAATGATGACAAATTTTGGTATTGGAAACATGTTTGTTGAGCCGATTTAATTCGATTTTGTGTATAAAAATTAAGAGAAAAGCCGAAGTTTAGCTATAAAGTCAAAAGTTCGGCCGCCGAACTATTTTCGATTTGGTCGAACTTTCTGAGACCGAACAGTGAATTCATTGCTTAACTACAGACTTTTCTTCAAATTTGACACTCAAAATAGCATCTAATCAGTCCAATAAACATTTTTCCATCCGCCAAATTTGTCCATAATGCTTTAAAATACCGAATACAGACCAAATGCATTTTCTGGCCGAACTGTTCGGTCGGACACTACTCATTTTAGTAACGTTTTTTTTTTTATTTTTAGAATTTTTGTATCCCTTTTTGAAATTTCACATTATCAAAAAAATGTTACTAAAAATATTGACATTACTGGCGATTTATATTTTTTGAAATCCGTTACATAATAATGTTTTTCTGTTAACTACAAAACAAGATTATGGCAATAAAACAAAATTTTAGTTTTTAAATTTAAATAACTTTTAAAGTATTCGAATATAACCAATCACTATACGCATGTTTTGTATTTGTTTTACAACGTACAGGCCAAAATTTTGAGAAATCGGTCCACATTTACAAAAGTTACAAACTCCAAAATATTTGTTATACACGAGGTATTAAATTTTGACACCAACTTGCAATATTTCAAAGGATTAACACCTCCTTTATTTTCTACAATTTGATTTATGCATTATTACATTATTTTTCCACTGTGCGTCATCGTTGAAACGTTTCATTGCAGGAAAACCAATAAAGTTTTAATCATATTTATGAAGATTTTTACAAATATGACGAATCTTTTTCTTTGAGTGTATATATAAAATCCCCCAAAAAATTCCCTATCCTTATTAAAAAAAAAAATTGTTCATAACTCAATATTGTAATGAGTTTATCGTTAATAAAATAAACTTTTTAGCACTTAAATCTAGTTGAGTTATATGTATAAACTGCTTTTGCTATTTGCATTCTACTAATATTCTGCTAAAACGTTTTGTAGAGTTTACAAAGTTTACTGCTAGTTTAAAAATAGCAACGCATGTAAATATTAGATCGATTTTAAGACATAACAAACCACTTTACTTACCATTGATTTTTTGTTTATTTTAATTTTAGCTGTGTTAGGTAAGTTTTATTGTAAAAATCACTTAAAAAGGGTACACAGAAAAAAATTATTGCCCTAAAATTATCAACTAAAGATTTATCTATGCTTAGTTAAATGTTTAGTTGATTCAATTAATTTATTAAATATTTAAAAAGACTAGCAATTAAATGTTTAATTGCATCAATTAAAATTTTATTTAAAACTACCCCGGTATAAATTGCCAACCGTACCAAAAAAATAATGTTTGAAAACCACTGGTACTTTTGTTAAACCCACCGTGTTAAAAATGACCAAAGGCACTACTAACATTGTATGTATTTGTATTTTGAATTTTTGAATGCTTACAATTAGGGCAACCAAAAATAAGCTAGAGCTTTTATTTTATTTAAACGGATACAACTATTTGGATTGAACACAATTTCTGATCTTTAAATTATGAAAATTTGAAGCTATATTTGTTAGAGCTTATTTTTTATATTTGCTTATTAAAAAATTAAATTTAACTGTATTTTTTAAATTTTACGGCTTATTTTTAATATTTATTTTTTTACGGCTTTTTTTGCGAACTTTTGAAGCGCTTAAAACATTGTTTTATAGCTGTTTTTGGTTGCCCTACTTATAATTCTCATAACCTTTTTACTTAAAGTATACAGTTAAATAACAAAACATAAGTACGATATTAACGTAGAACTCAATAAGATTTCTGGCAAGAACTCGGTTAAAAATAATTTTTTGAATTAGATACAATATTGTGTGACACTTTTCTATCGATATTACCATGGGAGGTGCTCATCTGAGATAAGTGAACTTATTCCTCGAGCCCGAGTTTTTATTCGTAATACTCGCTTATCTAGTAGAGCACATCCGTTTGTAGTTGATTGTCCTGTGTTTCGCACAACGCATTACGTTTTTTAGTCGAACGATTCGTATGTGGAACAAACTTCCCGCAGAAGTCTTTCCTGTTACTTACAATTTAGAAAAATGTTTTTCAAATATCCACAAACACTACTCCCTCTTTCCTCCCTCCCATACCCTATTTTAATAATCAATACAATGCACTGCATGAGTAGGGGCATCCCCTGAGTATTGGTTAAAATAAAAAAAAAATTAGATGCCGAAATTGATTTTGTATAATTGGATCAAAGAAAATAAAATAATATAAAATAAGATATAAAAATCTATTTGATCTAATCTAATGGAAAATGACATAATTTGATATGGTCACATATGTTTACATAAGCCATATCAAATAATATATGCTACAATATAAAACTTTATATGACACAAACATAATCATATCAAATTGTATAAGTGGATACTAAAATATAAATTAATTTGATGTACTGCATCTTGACATGCGGCAACATCTACTTCATTCTGCGTATATCTTTCAATCTGGTTGTCGTTCACACTATGAATGTGCTTATCAGCACAGTATTTTTAGCAAAATAAATTAATAAACCATTAGTAAAATATTATTAAAACATCTGTTCAAAACAGTTAAGTGCTGCATAAGTATAACTATAATTTTAGCAAAATATTTGCTGACAAATAGTATACCTGATTTACAAGACGTTTTACTAAATTTTCTACTTCTTTTGATTGTATGACTGTAACACTATGCTTAAAAAATTTTTTTAACGCGCAAAAAGTTATCAATTCTGCTTATGAGAAATCGCTTGGGTAAAAGCACTGCAATTAGCAACTCAATTATATATTTCTTTGAGCAAAAAACGCAATTCTATTTTTGAATTATTTTTCCAAAAATATTATGAAACTATGAACTTTTATTGCAAGAACTACAAACTAGCAACATTTTGAGATAAAAATTTAAATACAAACAAAATATTCAGAATCATTTTACTTTTTACAAATTCATTTACTTTGGAAACAAAGATTTTAGCAATTCCAAGTCTATTTTTTTATCACTTTTCTTTTTTGAATTTTAAAAGTTTTCATTCATGAATCGACAAATAAAAAATTCACCAGAAAGTTTGTTTTGTTAAAAAAAAAAATAAACAAAAATGACGATGAATCTAGAAATGTAATCTTAAAGTTTTAAAACATAAACCTTATAATGACAATTGTAATTTTTTTTTTTATCGAAAAAAGTTATCGAAATTTGACAATTGAAGGGCTTATTGTAAAAACTTGATATGTCACATATTATTTTTAGTATATTTTCGCATTTTAATGGTTAAAATGATGTAAAAAATATGATTTCTGCAGGAGAGTTATGCTCTTAAACTTATAAGCAATACTTCTTCTATAAAAATATTAATCAACAGATGTCTAGAAAACAGCGAAAAACCACAAAATAATAAATGTGGCTTATCAAGTTTTTACAATAAGCCCTTGAATTCTAGATTTAAGTTAATATGTTCGAACTCTTTGCACTTATTATTTTCTTCATAAAGATATAGTCTTACTATGTTGCAGCTGCTGCAAAAGTTTTAATAAAAGCAAGTGTAATAAGGGATTTAATTCCCTTTTTAAAATGAATTCAAACGTAAAATTGATTCATGTCAAAAAATAAAATAGAACACTAAACGTAAATTTCCCTTTTACAAACCCAAAAATAAAAGAAATCCCTTTTAAAGAATGATGCTATAAACACATAGACGACTGCAGCTACACGACTACAGCCTGTCAAAAATAAAATACACACGTTTATATGAAAACGATTATTTTGGCACCAACACAACTACACGGCTACCCGACTACTTTTGCCGCTGTAGTCAACTTAGGTTAATTTCTATTTTTGTTGGCTGCAAAACAAAAATAGTGTTGACAATAAAACAAAATATGTAACAAATTAGTGCTTAAAAATATTTTATTTTGTTAAACACAAAAAACGTCGCAACATCAAATGGTATAATTGCATTAATATTCAAGAGGGGTTATATAAATTTATTTTCACGTTATAATAATGTATTATAAATAAGTAATTGTATTTTTAAGTGAACTTTATATACGTGTCTACAACCAAGCATGTTGTTCTATTTTAATAAAGAAAAAAAAGATGTAATTGGCACTACTGAAACAAAAATGTATTTGTATCAGGGATGTTAAATGGAGTTTTCAATTTTGTACCAACATCCAAAAAAAATTGTACTTTTTGGACGTTGACGGTACCATTTTTTTAAATTTATTAAAACAACAAAAAAAAAAAATACATAAAAATTCTCTTGTACAGAAAAAAACAAAACCTTCCAATAACATACATTATATGTATGAATAAAATAAGGCATAAAAAAGTCTTATGAATATATGAGACCAAATCATGGAATTATTTGTTTAGTTAATAAACTATTTGGAATTTCTACATCATAGCAGCATAAATTTGTCGCTCTTAACCAATCCTTAGTCTGTATGAGACTTGATAATGTTGGCTAATGTAGTCTGTTTCTTTCCTTAGTTTTTATTATATTTTGAAAAGAAAAAAACTCTTTCCACATTTGCAGACCAGTGTGGAATGGATAAAATTCCAGCAACGACTAGAAATGTCTGGAAACATATTGACATTCAGTTCATTTTGAAAATTAGCTACTACCGACCAAAAACTACAAACGTTTTAATTTTTTAACGACTTCAGTTAAAAAAATTTTAGTTTTTACTCTGGCTCAAGTAATATTTTTACTAAGAAGACAAGAATGGAGCAAAATTAATGATTAATCGGTTTTTTGTTAAAGTTCTGCCTATTATGGAGGCTATAACTTTTCTAAAACATTGGGTTCTGATGAGATCTTTAACCAGATCGAAATACTAGTATTAACCTAGCTAATATGTTTGATTTGCTTTATTTTTGTAAATATACGGAAGTTGAGAGCTCGTTCTAAATTAAACATATATAAGATTGTTTGGAATTTTCTTTCATTTCTTTAACAATAATTTAATTTTCGTTTGAGTTTGAATTTTAACGTCTTTTTCAGACAATTGCAGTTAATACTATAATTAATATGCAATTTTATTTAATTTAATTGTGAAAGGCGTGGTAGAGAAGAATGAGTGTATTTTCTAAAAATCATAACTACATTGCAAATATTCAATTTTTTCTGAATCAGACTGCGCAGTTTCTGGTATTGAACGTTCGTCAGTGACCCTGTTTTTTTTTTGAATTTTTGAATAATGTAATATTTGTTATGTTTTTATTTGTTCGATTGCGTCTATATGAAATTTTTCTGTGCAATCACTGACCGTGGTATAGATAAACTGATTTCTAATGCCACATGCACTCGCACTACACGTTAGACAGAGCCCTCTGAGCTATAGTTAGGTCGAGTTTTGTTGTGATTAAAACTAGTTTTATTCAATACACGGTGTTTTTGTTCTTGCATACATAATCTCAGAAGTACAACTCCAACAACACAACAGTTCTATTTTTAGAAACTCACCTCACTCTAATGTCCACTGTTTTCCCATATGTTATAAGTGATGCCATATCTATATATCAATTTTCACTTCTTCAGAATTTTAATAAATTCAAAATAAAAGTGAAGTTGGCTGCAACAAGTGTCAATATATGTAAGAGCTGCCAGATAAATTTTGTAAAAAATCGTAAATTTTTAATCGATATTAAAAAAAAAAAAATTGCCAACTTTATTCTTCAAAATCCTTAAAATGATGATAAATCGTAAAATCTGGCGGATATAGTCGCATATATTTTAAGAGCTCATTACATAAAACGAATAAATGCAATGAAAAAGGACACAATAACAATTTGTTTGCTATACTAAAAATTCAAAAAGGGGAAAAATTAAAAATGTTTAAATTGTACCAAATGAGTAGCGGTAGTACCACGGTACTTTAGAAGGTCAAAATGTACCAAACAAAGTACAATTTATTTTTATTTTATTTATTTATTTATTAATATCAATACAAAGAAAGCCCTCATGGCCAATTATTTATGTATTGTTAGTTAACTTACTATGTACATTGATAATACAACTTAAATTTAAATACTTATACAAATAATCTAATATTCGGTTATAGGTGGCCCCCCAGCCATATGAACAATGAGAAAAAAAAAAATGTAAATTAGTACCTATAGCAAGGACGAAAAAAATATATAATGGTTTTTTCCAGATAAATTAAGGCATAATTCCGTTAAAGTAATCAAGTAGTTTACGTTTATATGTCAAAAAGGAATAGGAAAACAGTTTAAGATTTCTTGGCAGATGGTTCCAAACTTGATAGACACGTACCAAAAACGAGTGATCAAATATTGCAAGATGTCAAATAGGAACTTCGATCTGAACATTCCGCGTTGAATTTATAAATGAAAATTCATTCACTAGAGGCTCTGGTTGTTGTAATTTTATAATTTTATAGAAATGAAGTAAAATACGTAATTGTAAATAATTGTCGAAATCGCATTTCAAAAATTCGGGAACAAGTTCCCTTACACGATCATGTTCATGAACCCTCACACTAAAAACATAACGAACGACTTTTCTAACAATTCCCCCGAGAATATCAACGTTATACAACCAAGACCCAGAAAAAACCTCCAGGCCATAGTTAAATCGGGACATAATCAGGGAATGAGCTAAACGATATCTTACATGTCTAGGTGTATATGGTTTTAAAGAGTATAATCTTCTTAAAGTAAAACAAATTTGATTGGAAATATGATTTATGTGATTGTCAAAATTTAAAGTTGAATCCAAAATAACACCGAGACATCTAAGAGAATCTAAATAGTCAATCACCTGTTCATTTATACATATTCTAGGATAAATACAATTTTGGTTCCGCAAATGAAAAGATAAAGCTTTAGTTTTAGAAGAATTAATCTCAAGACAATTGAGAGACATCCAATTGGATATGGAACCAAGATGGTTATTAATGTAAGTCTCAAAGTGGTCAATTTGACAGTAATCGGTAGAATACAATAGCAATATATCATCAGCAAATACATATGACTGACAAAAATTATTGTCCATTAGGGAAATACAATCATTTAAGTAAATAAGAAATAAAATGGGTCCCAGTACGGAACCCTGAGGCACACCAGAGGTAACTGCACCTATAGCAGAATTCGAACCAGATAGTGAAACAAACTGAGATCGTTCCAACAGATAAGAATAAACTAACCTACATGCAGATCTAGAAAAATTAAAATGTTCCTGAAGCTTAGCTATAAGAATATTATGGTTGATTCGATCAAACGCTTTGGTTAAATCAAGAGAAACCATAGTACAATGTTCATGATTATCGAGCTTTCTCCTTATAGTGTCAGTAAGAGAGAGAAGCAATGACGTCGTATTTCTATTTTTCCTAAATGCATACTGATTAGGATGAATAAGTGAAAAATTTTCGCAATGAGACAAAATTTGCGTTTTCATTATAATCTCAATAATTTTTGACATTGCAGGTAAAATCGTAATTGGTCTCAAATTATCAATACCATGATGACCACTCTTCAAAATTGGCACCACACGACCCAACTTCCATGCAGTCGGAAATTTAGATGTTGTAAATATACAATTTACAAAATGAAGAAGCAATCTAGATATATACGGAAAAATTAATTTTATGAATTTAATGGGAATTTTATCATATCCGGTCGCATTGGATTTAATGGAGTTGATGGCTAGTACAAGATCATATTCCGTTATAGGATTAAAAGAAAATGAATTAGGGTCGTCAGTAAAATTGTCAAAATTAATCTCGCCTAAATGATTAGTGTTCAGATTATTCAAAAATCTAGCAGCTATATTATCTACATCAGAACCATCTAATTCAGAATTCTCACGACCAACACAACCCAGTCCGCGAATCCTTCTCCACATTTGAGTATTATCAACATCAGTAAAAAGATTTCTTCCATACTCCCTACGAGCTTTCCTAATGATAGATTTAGTTTTGTTTCTCAGTCTGCAATAAACTCTCCAGTTAGCTTCAGAATTATCCCTAAGGTAAGCTCCATATGCTCGATCCCTAGCTGATCTGGACTCGGAAATAGCCCTAGAATTCATCCAGTTAGAATCGTTGGATTTAATTCTAATCCTAGACACTGGAACACAATTATGTAGTCCATCTACTAATTCATTTATCGACAAAAGTTGAAAATCAATATCACTATTAGAGTAAATAGGTGAAGAATTAAAACAGTTAAGATATTCAAAAAACTCATCATAATTTATCCGTTTATAATCTCTGAATTCGATCCAATCATCACGTGTTTGAGAGTAGAATTTAATAGAAAGTATGATAAAGCTGTGATACGAACAAAAAAATGGGTATTGAAGTTGACTACTATTAGCAATAAGTGAAGGTTGACTAACAAGAAAGTAGTCAATCAACGAGGTGGTGTTAGATGGCAAATGAAGGTGAGTAGGTAAACAGTTATGAGTGCAGGTAAGACCACATCTCGAAATCAAAGACCGAAAATGATCCGATTTAGAAGGATCAAAAAGGTTATAATTAAAGTCCCCCATAACTACTATATTAGAATAACGATCAAATAAATCACCATGGATGTTTTCGAACACATCAACATCACCATTAGGCAAATACACTACCCCAACAACTAATGAAACACAATCACCAAAAATTTCAACAAATAGAGATTCACAAATCCCATACCGCTTGCCTAAAAAAATTGTCCTGAAACGTAATTTACTTGATATGTACAGGCAGACACCACCAGCCCTCTTAGGAATGTGACTTTCACTTAAACTGTTTCCCACAGGTCTGTCGTTTCTTACAATTTTGTACCCAGGTAAACTTAGGGATTGTGAAAGCATACCTGGTTTAAACCAAGTTTCCGATACCCCAATTATATCAAGACCAGAATCACTAAACGTAGACTTGAACCAACTTTAACATCCCTGATTTGTATAAAAAACAGCTATTGATATTTTTAAATTGAATCGTGATCAGCTGTTTACTATGCTGCTGTCGTTTCCAAAATAATAAGTAGCTGACCACACGGCGACGATTGCAGTCAACGGCATTTGCAGTCGTGTAGCTCTGCAGTCTGCTGTGGTCTATGTGTTTATAGCATGAAATACATATTTGAATTTTCAAAGTAGATTTGTGTTTTTTTTTTTCGTAAACCATAGAATTTTAACAAAATCTCCTACACAAACAATTTTTTAATTTAATAAATCAACAGTTTCCAATTAGTGCCACCAAAAGTGTAAATTCAGAAAACCTTACTCATACCAATTAATTGTTATTACCACTAACATCACTACCATCATCCCTAGCATCATCCCTTAAATATCATGAAGTCTGTTTAAATTTGATATAAAAAATAAAAGAACTCAATATTTATGGGTGACGGATGGATGAGTAAATGAACGAAAGGATGAATGAATCCTTTGAAGTGTAATTAAAATTGATTTTGGGTTTATACTTTTAGTATATAATGGCCTAGTTCGTGTTTTAGAATTAATCCTTAAATGAGATATTTAAGTGCTAATTTTATAACACGTTTCGCCCCCAAAATTTAATAACGTTAAGTTTTCTTTGATCTTCTTTTATTTTATTCTTCTAAGTTTAAACGAGCTTAAGAACATTTATTTATTAAATATTTATTTCCAATATTTTCGCCTCCACATTGAGTGACTTCTTCAGCGAACAAATATTACAATTTAAAAAACTTGTTTTAATAAATAAAAACTTATAAACATATAAAGGGCTTATTGTAAAAACTTGATAAGCCACATTTAAGTTTTGTTTAGTTTTCGCATTTTAAAAAGTGAATACATTTAGGAAATATGGCTATTGTTGGACTTTTATACTCTATGTATGGGTGACAAGTGTTTAAGCAAGACTTCATTCAATATTTAATCAACGGATTTCTACAAAACAGCGTAAACTAGAAAATTGTAAATGTGGCTTATCATGTTTTTACAATAAGCTCTTCATTAATAAATTTTTTTAAAAAAGGCGGAAAATCAAAAATTTTTTCTGTCAATATGAAAAAATAAAAATATCCCAGAAATCAAAATTAAATAAAAACATCACAGAAAACAAAAATAGAATATTGAAATACATATATTATTAAACTTCATAATAATTATCTTAGTTTTTATTAACTACCCAGTAAAACATAATCATGTTTTTAAAAGCAGGATGAAAGAAATGGGCTGATATAAGCGCTTACTATCACATAATACTGAGAAGCAGCAAAAGAAACGAATAGTTTTCGTATACAAATAAACAAACAAAAAGTTTGAGCTTACTGTTTTCCCTAACAAGAATGCACGTTGTAAGCGGGCTATCCTAATCCTTTATAAGGATGCAGGTTGTAATGCAGAAAGTTTCATATCGTGGATTATAAACGATCTAGTCATTTAACTGTTTCTGAAGAGCTAAAATTTTAACAACAAAAAATTAATATTTGTAGAATTTTATGTGAAATAAATTATATTCATACAATTACTTTTATTTATCATAAAATTACTTTTAATCGTAATAATGCAGACATGAAATATGATTTTACTGAAACCCATGAAATCACAGCTTTTTATAAGCACTGAAATCCGCGCTTACTTTGCCCAAAAGTAATGCTTCCAAGTGGAAATTCACCATATAAAAATCATGGCATATGTAGGCAGGTTTGTGAGGGATTCTTTTTGGCTTACTCCCTTACAAGCCTGCTTGCATGTAAGCAGCGTTTTATTTATTTATTTATTTATTTATTTATTAATCCATATTGTAATACAAAGCCATTAAAGCCAAAAAACGTATTACATAGCAATACAATCCTGAGTATAGTACTTAACCTAATCTATACAAATAACTTATGTAAATATAAATCATGCATAAATAACTGCACCCATCAATTTAACTTTAACTTATTGGCTCCCCAGCCGTAACAAATTATAAAAAGTACTATTAAAAAGAGATTCAGTTAAGTAATTATAATCCGGTAATTTTCACAACTCATATCAAGCAATAAGAATCATAGAAGCAAGTCCCAAGATAATTAACAGCTACTGTACAGAAAACATAAAAATCTATCGCAATAAACTTGAGAAGTGCTTCATAAGCTTAAGGCGAAACACATTATTGGATTGCGAAAAGATACGCAATTCATGCGGTAAACGATTCCAACAGCGAGCCACCCTTACAATAAAAGATCTCTCAAACACAGAACACCTGATTCTAGGTATTATAATTTGCTTATTCCTAGTAGACCGCGAAAAAGTAAATTCTTTACATAACAGGACAGGTATGCCACTTTTAATAATGCGATGAAATAGGAGAATATTACGGTACTTAACGAATTTATCAAAGTGGCACCCTAAGAATTTCTTCACAAATTCAGAAATATGTTCACGTCTACGGACACTAAACACATACCGAACCACAGCATTAACAACTCGCTCCAATATCTTTAAGTTCGAGGCAATGGTCCCTGATACCAGCTCAAGTCCATATAAGATCTGCGGCATAAGAAGTGCATGAGCTAGTCTACATTTAACCTGAAAAGGCAGAAAAATATTCGTGGAATATATTCTACGTAAAGTACAAGAAACCCTACGATGTACAGATTCAAAATGAGACTCATAACTAAGCCTGTTATCAATGATAATACCCAAACATCTATGTTGGCTTACAAAATCGATCTTAGAGTTCCGAATAAAAATCTCAAAACCATTCACAAAGTTCTCTGACGTTCCAAACAATATAGCCTTAGATTTAGAAGGGTTAACAACCAGCGAATTTCTAGAAGACCACAGGTAGATCCCATTAAGACAGTAGTTAATATTAGCCTCTAATACATCGGCAAAATCTCGACCAGTACTAAACAAAAGCAAAATATCATCTGCAAATAAAAACGGCTTACACATACTAGAACTTAGAACTGCAGGTAAATCATTAATGTAAAGTATAAATAAGAGGGGGCCCAAAACCGACCCCTGAGGAACTCCAGATGTAAGTGAAAGAATACTAGAAAGCCTACCATCTAAATCTACAAACTGTGATCTATCACATAAATAAGACAATATGAGTTTACAAGCCGACTTTGAAAAGTTGAAGAATTCCTTAAGTTTTATAATCATAGTAGAGTAACATATAGAATTAAAAGCTTTGGTTAAATCAAGAGAAACTAGCACACTTAACTTATTGTCGTTCTCACAACTTCTAATAGCATCAGTTAGATTTAGCAAAAGCGATGTAGTATTAAATCCTCGGCGAAAAGCATACTGAGAATCAAAAATTTCATTCCTGGTAGAGATAAGCATTTGATCCTTAATAATATGTTCCACCACCTTGGACAGCGCAGGTAGAATAGAGATTGGTCTCAAATCATCAGGACCACGGACAGTACCAGATTTCGGAATAGGAACAACCCGTGCAATCTTCCACGCCGAAGGAAACACGGAAGTGGTCAAAATAGCATTAACTAAATGCAAAATAAGACCAGAAATATGAGGATAAATAAGTTTCAAAAACTGAATGGAAACATTATCAACACCAATTGACTTGGACTTTACCTTATTTAAGGCTTCAAAAACTTCATATTCAGTAACACAATGAAAAGAAAATGCACCATCCATATCGTCAAAATGATCAAAATCTACTTCAAAGTCTCGAGCAGTGCCTATACCACGAACAAAGTACTCATTCATTACATCCACATCACCATCACAAACGATATCACTAGAATTAACGCATCCAGCTCTCTTTAATACCTTCCACATTCCAGAAGTATCCAACCCCCCAAACAGTTTAGCGTAATGCTTTCTCTTTTCCCTTCTAATGGTTGATTTCACTCTGTTTCGAAATTTACAAAATACACTCCATTTATGACTTGTAGGATCAGTTTGATACGCAGAAAAAGCCAGATCTCGAAGAGATCTTGCCAGCACAATAGTTCTAGCCTTCATCCAAACATCATCACCGGATGAACGAAAAAAACGCCTAACAGGCACAAAAGTATAAAGTTTTTCAATAAGAGAATCAAATAAGAAGCATTTATTATTAACATCAACCGCCTCAAAAATTTGTGAAAAATCAAAATTCACCAAAAAAGCTAATAAGCCATTCCAATCAATGTTATTGAAGTCAAGGTACTCAACAGATGAATCAACACGTTCTAAATTCATATTAAAAGATGAAAAAATAAGAGCATGATGGGAAATATATGGACACTGCACCTGACCAGAAATATTAACCAAAGAGCGATCACTCACTAACATAAAATCAATCAATGAGGTAGATTGATGTTGCACATCAAAGTGAGAAGGCCTAGAATTGTGGCAAATGGACAAGTTAGATCTAGTACAAAAAGAATGTACTAAATTAGACTTTGCTGCATTGAAGAGGTTGCAATTAAAATCGCCAACAACTATTACATTTGAATAATTAAGGAAAAGCTCATAATGAAGGTCCTCAAACTTTCCAAAATCAGCAGGCGGTGGCAAGTACACTACACCAAATAAAACTTTACAATTCCCAAAATACAGCTCTAAAAAAAGTGACTCACATTTATCAAATATCGCAACTTTAGACACAATTTTAAATTTAAGTTCGCTAGAAATGTAAATTCCAACACCACCACCCCTTGCACCCACACGATCATTACGGCAGAACTTGTACCCAGGTATCTCAACAGAAAGACTCGAAACATTCTTAGTTAACCAGGTCTCAGAAATACCAATCACATCAAAAACAGAACCACCAATCACACTTTTAATTTCATCAAATTTAGAAGTTCTAAATGCAGGTTTCAAACTGTTACAGTTAATATGAGCAACATTAAACTTTCCCATATATGGTCGCAATTCAGCCTTAAGATATGAGTTGTCACTAACTACCGGACCAAGATTTTCATTAAAAGACATCAAAGTTAAAAAATACGGCTACAGTGGGGAACCAAAAGTAACAAAATGATTGGGCAAAAATATAAGTCAATATATACATTTTTATACTAATCCTGATAAATATTAGACAGCCAATAAAAGCAGCATAAAAAGTTTTAGAGCAAAAAACAATAATTAATTATATTAGTTTACAAAGAACCAAGATATAACGCCAAAACTCAAGTCAAACCTTGAACACAAGGGAATATAAAATTTCACGATAACGTTATATCCAGCTTCAGAAATACATACAAAAAAAAAAACAAATTCACTCTAACACAGCACCGCCACCAACTCGAAGGGCTGCACACCCAGCTGCATCACGAACTTCCAACTCGTTCCCATTCGGCAAAGTAAGCTTAGCTTTGAGTTTATCAGCATTGAAGATTTTATACTTTGTAATTATCTTATCAACAAGCAGGTCTCTACAAGCAGCATTCAGCCTAGTGGCTGACGGAGAGAAATGATCATTTAGAAAAACTCTACTTTCAATCCGTTTCTTTACAGCATTACCCACAGCAGATTCAACTTGTTCACCAACAGCACCGACACCATCATCATCATCGTCACCAATGACATCACACTTTCTTAAAGTTCGGGTTTTAAAGTATTCACTCATAATTTTATCCCGAAGGAATACATTACATTATTAAATTTCACCAATATAAGTCTCTTTCCATTTATATAGCACACATGATTAATTTCATAACCAGCAATAGGTATGCTATAAAAAGCACCCAAGGCCACAACAACTGCAACTAAATCCTTCAACCCCTTTGGCAAACCTCGGATGACAATGTCGGCCCGATTCAACCTTCGGTGCAGAACATGGTTCTCTATTTCCAAAGAAGATATTTTAGAGGTGGTGGACAACTCAACATTGTTGATGCGCGTGTTACACGACAACACGTCAGCCTTAATTTCCTTGACACTAGAAGTCATTTGCTCCTTAATCTCACCAACAGCATCAGTGAATGCAGCTTTGATCGAAATTAGATCATCATTACCTTTCGATATAAAGGAATCAAATTTACGGTTCAAGTCGCGAACCTCATCGGCAAGGGACTTATTACGCCCAGTGCCCTCCAAGCACACTGCACACACAAATGAAAGCGCTTTATTTGCCCTAAGGGCCACAATTTCATCATCTGAAATCAGGGCACAAGCTGAATGTATCCATAAAGCACACATTTTGCATTGAATACTGCCCTGCTTCCCTATAGTTTCATCACAAATTCCGCATTTGTGAATTCTAGGTGCCATAGTAGCAATAAAACCAAGGAAAAACAGCAACAACAGCAAACAGCACCACGTGAAGAATTTGTAAAAAAAAACTTGGTTCAGGTTAAAACAAATTCACAATTTACACGAAACAATATTTTTTTTGAAAAAAAAATAGCAAAAAAACCAATATAATTAATTTACAGGTTTTAAAATCAGAAATATTTAATTAAGAAAAAATAAATTATCAGCCGTCACAAAAAAACACACTACTCAGGCATAGCGTTGCCAGATTTTTTTTTTACTGGGTAAATGTCTGTAGTTTTGTGAAACATTTGTTATTTTTATTTTTTCATATAGACAGAGAAAATTTTTGGTTTCCCGCCTTTTTTCAAAAAATTTATTATATGTATATAAGTTGTTATTTATTAAAACAAGTTTTTCAAATTGTAATATTTGTTCCCTGAAGAAGTCACCCAATGTGGAGACGAAATATTGGAAATAAATATTTAATAAATAAATGATCTTAGGCTCGTTTAAACTAAGAAGAATAAAATTTAATAGTAAAATACAAGTAACACAGAAAATTTATTGTCAAAAAAAATTCAATTAAGCTTTTGTTTGATTTCAAACTCACCGACGAGTTTCAGTTAAGTTCAGGGGTACCACAGGGCTCTGTTCTTTCTCCATCTCTTTTTCTCATCTTTCTTAATGACCTCCTTGGTCGAACTATCAATCCTATTTACTACTTTGCAGATGACAGCAACATTTGTCATTCTTTTTCCTTCGATCATAGGCCAAGCCATGTGGAGGTCGGGGGCAAAAGACAGATTATGAATGACACACTCAATCATAACCTTTCGACAATCTCAGAGTGGGGTCGTGCGAACAGGGTCGATTTTAATGCTCGTAAGATCCAATGTTGTATGTTGACCCATATGTCTGTGGACTCAACTACGTCATCTGTGTATATGGATGGGATCGTTATTGATCATTCAGATACTCTTGATATTCTGGGCATGAGAATACAGTGCGATGTCCGTTGGACAGATCACATTATTTAAGTATCGAAAGAAGCTTTCAAGTGTCTTGGTTTTCTAAACCGGTGTAAGAAATACTTCACTCCATCTGATCTCCTTTCTATATATACCACCTACATCCGGCCGAAGATGGAATATAACTCCCATATATTGGCAGGTGCTTCAAAGTCTATTTTGGGGCTTCTGGATCGTGTGCAGCGGAGAGCGTCGATGCTTATCAACGACAGTAGGGTTTCGAACTCTATTGACTCGTTGGAGCATTGTCGGAATGTGGGTTGTGTGACTTTGTTCTATAGATATTACCATGGGATGTGTTCTGCTGAGATAAGCCGACTCATCCCGAGGGACCGGGTCTCTGTTCGTACTACCCGCTTGTCAAGTAGATCTCATCCGTTTGTTGTCTATAGCCCGGCAAATCGTACAACGCATTACAGAAAAAATTCGTTTTTCAGTCGCACTAGCCGTATGTGGAATTGTCTCCCTGTGGAAGTCTTCCCTGCAAATTACAATTTAAAAAAATTCAAGTCAAATGTCCACAAACACTACTCCCTCTTTCCTCCTCCCCATAACCTATTTGCCTGATATTAACACAATGCAATGCATTAGTAGGAGGCATCCCTGAATGTTGGTTCAACGTAAAAAAAAAAATAATCCAAAATAAAAAAAGAAATATCGCAAAAATTTACAAGTCACGAATAACCCAAGCTGGGAGTTGAAAATTAAACTAGCATTTAATATGATTAACACTTGAATTTCTATATTGTTTAATAGATAATGTAGGAATTAATTTAATTTAATATTTCATTTATTTTGGCACTGAACTCATTTGGGGGTTAAAGTATTGAAACTTTTCTCATACTCAATATTATTTATACGTAGCTATTGATTTTGTTCAGTTTACATATATATATATATACATATATATATATATGGCTTCTACAACAAAAAAGTCCACATAAATCAAAATGTCAATTTTTGATAATGTAATAAAAACCTTAAATTATGCCACCATAAGTATACACAACGCCAAACATAATCAAATATTTATTTTATCCTAGAGACCTAAATACGGCAAAACCAAAAGTGTGTTTTCCTACTGATAAGTCTCTGTCATTTGGTTGAAAATCATATGAGTGCTTTTCTACACAAACTGTGTGTGTAATTTGATGTTATTAATCGGTTTAGTCATTTGGCAATAATTTAATATTACTTCAAACACAAATTATAGTCATTTTTGTTTGTTCAATATTTTTTTTTTTACTCCTTTGTAAAAAAAAAAATTTTTTCAAATTCAACTTTTTTACTTCCAGTTTCTCAATATGTGGGAAATTTCAAACAATACATTTAATTTGTTTTATATGTACAATAGGGTTATAACTTTTTTGTTGTTAAAAAATTACATGGCACCAACTTATTGACAATATTGCACTGATAACAAATATCGTTTTTTTAAGGCGATTAGGAACAAAAACCTTTCGCACCTTAACCAATTTCATAAAACATTTTTTATTTAAAAATTTATTAAAAATGTTAGAATACAACGTGTATGCGTGTGTTGAAATGGTGGGAAAATATTTTTATTGATGATAGTACAAGTACATAAACACAGTGCAACATTTTTGAAGTCATCGAGTGCAAACTCCTTTTCGTGTGGAATTTCTCGAAGTACTTATCGAAATTAACAAAACCCCATTTGGGTTTTGCTGCACCGATAGAATTTTCTGCGTTGTATTAATGAAATACATTATTAATACACTGAACTTTTTCATCAAAAATTCCCCAAAGAAAGTTTCATTGGATGAATAAAATATGTTTGATTAAATGAGTTATAATGGAAAAAGTTATTTTTTTCCTGTTTCACATATATTTATTTTGATTTTTTCTCCCTGGACAGGACTTGAACCCGCAATCAGCAACATGTAAACACTACCGCGTTACCGATTGACCTAAATAACCAAAGCAAAATGTGCTTATTTAGACTTTTTTATTAAAATTGAGTTTTTGTGGAAATCTAATGGAACTAAATGTTTGGTGGACAAAAAAAATGTATATATACCAATTATTACATAGTTTAAGAATTCACCAAAAATATTTTTTGAAGATATCAATTTATTAATAAATTTTTCATTAATTTAATGAAAATTATTCATTGAACTAATGAATCCTACTTAATAAAAGACATTTATCAGTAAGACCAAGGAAAATTTTATCAGTGTAGTTTGGCTGTCAGTGTATATTAGGTTGTCCCGTCCTTGAATGAGAAAAGTGTTTTTTCGAGCTACACTTTCGCAAGAGGTATCAAAATTTGCGTAATTTTACACAGATTACGATAAAAGAAATAAAAATCGAATTACGTGCCATCTTGAGGGCTCTACTTTTGAAAACGTTTTTACAAACCTAAACCGTATGCTTCAAATAATAAAAAAAAAACGAGATGCAAATTTATTTTATTAATATATTTTATACTTGCAATTAATGTAGAAGAAAATAAAACTGATAATAAATGACTAAAACTTAAAATTTAAACATAATTTTTGGGCCAAAATTTGGCATTTCAGCTCGTGATTTCAACCTGGTTCTAATAAGGCCATCTCTAGAAGCAGTGTTAGTTACACTTTGAGAGGCCTCTGTTACCAGTTTAACACATCTTTCGACAGCTTGTGTGTGACAAGGAAAGTCAATAATTTCCAAGCTGTTATCTTTTGCCATGATTTGAAGGTCCTCATTAGAACGGGAGGTGCTGTAACCCTACACTCGCAGAACGGGAGGTGCTGTAACCCTACACTCGTGCCATATAATAATTTCGGTGTAATCTCCAGCATAGAAGTTAATTTTTGGTGGTTTAAATATTCTGTGTTTAGTGCTACTTTCAGCTTCTCTAGTTTTGATTATTCTTTGCAATGCCAGCTCCCGAATGTGGTCTCTATCATCAAACAGCATACTGACAAGTAGATTTTCCGGGTGAGCAAAAAAGCATTTCTTTCGATAACAGAATCCACAACTGATAACATATTTTAGTTGATCGACCACATTTTTTGGCAAGTCAGGCAAATTTCCAGCCACCGCACAAAAAGACACCGTAGTTTCATTATCACAAGTAGCTTAATTGTTTTCCAATAAGTCCAGAATATTCTCTAGGTCCCGAAGTGCAACCACCTAAAGTCAAAAATTAATGACGAAGGGGCAACTTATTGGCATGGAGCATACAAACACACCATTGTAGCGGTCTCTTCAAATACTCCTCCAAATATTGAATAACGCCACCCTTCCAACCGGTATTAGTAGCAGTTCCCTCACATCCAATGCAAATCACGTCATCTAAATTCCAACCTTTATCTTCTAATAAAGTTGTGATCGAAGTTAGAATGCCCTTTGCAGTGCCACGACTTGGCGTTGTGTGACCTAAATAAATTGATTCAGGTTTTGCTAAAATTGAGATATGTTCTTCTAAAACTTCTTTGCGATGGTAACGATCCCCTATTTTCTCACTTATCAGAGTCTTGTCTTTTCGTCCATCAAAGTAAATGCTTTTAATAACAATACCTCCAATGTCTTTTGAATTTTCTTTTCGGACTTTAGATACAGCTCTGTGTATTTTGTTTTTATCGATTACCAGACATTAATTTTCTGTAGAAATTAAGCCGGAGTCAGTCAAAACCGCAGAGCAACAGCAGCAGCAGAACGAGTCGATAAACCGTATCTATCACAGACCTTAGCAACTGTTGGCAACGGCAATGTATTCCGATTCGTCGTTGAATTGGAAGGTGTATCTGTCGAAAGTGTGTTAGTGGGAGATGCCTCCGTTATCGAATACGTTTCTAGGGAAGATTCACACAGTAAAACTTCATCACAATTTTCTGGGATAGAATCGATTTCTTGAGTAGAACGCGCCTTTTTTGCTGCCCTTATGGAATGTTAAGTTTGTCTCTGCTTTCGTTTTATTAATCGATCTGTTTCTTTTTTATCAACTCCACATATAACCATTTTTCTGTAATTTCTTTGATCCAACAAAAAACTTCTTTCATTGATTGGAACTTTCTTAGGTTTTAAACAAGAACAAAATTCAAATGAAGTGCATTTGCAAGCAGCAACGTCGAAAAGCTTCCCAGTTGACTCCAAGAAACACTTTAGTTTGTCTTCGAAACCATTTTTTTCGTTTGCTTTAGGGGTATCTTTTCAAATGGAGGTACTTTTCGAAATAGGATTTGAGTAACTGAATAACTCGTTCCTTTGTTACGATTGGAATCGAAGCTTTGGTCCAAATATTGTCAATCTCTTCAAAAACAATCGCATATATATCTGAATTTGATGGATCTTTGCCATTATACTTCAATTTCATGTTATACTTGATAAATAAAATATATTTAAGCACGTCTCTTATAGTTGGTAGCTGCCGATCACTAAGTTCCTTATATGGTCCCAATATAACACAAGTTGTCTTACTACGCCTCGAACTCATTTTTTTTTAAATCACAAACACCACTCTAAATAAAAAGGAACTTAAAAACTGGTTCGCAATAAACAAGTGTTCGCTATAACCGTAATAATTGGTATATAATTTGAAAGTGAATGTTTTGGGTAAGGAAAAATTTTTTTCCGGAATTTTTTTGTTTTATAAAAAATTCGTTATAACTTGTGTACGTTATAAACGAACTCCACTGTGTCTAGCAAATTTGTAGTTGCCGGTAAAGTGTTGTTGTTATATATAGTCGTGGCATATTTAGTTTAGGTATCGAAATTAAGGATGGCGAAATATAATCATGAAAATAACTACTTTTCAAAACTTTGAAGATCGGTAGAACCCTAAAGATATAGTTTCATTTTATTTTTAAAGTCATTTTGGTAATCTACGATCAATTACGCAAATTCTAGGAGGTCTTGCGTTACTTAAATCCAAAAAAAAAATTTTCGGGACAACCTAGTGTATATGGCTTATGTGTATTTTGGCTAAAACTTGATTTTTCCGAAAAACATGCAATTTTTCTCACTGCTATATCTCGGAAACCAATTGGAATTTTGTTTTCGTGTCTTCACCATAATTGTAGCTATAGACTAGGAAAAAAAAATTGTAAAACTAACTAACCCGAAAAATCTGCATCTAGTGCCTCAAAATTGCCGAAATGTCGAAAAATTTTTAGATTGTTTTAAAAATTAAGAAAATTTTACAAGTTAATTTTCCAAGCCAAAGTTGTATTTTTGCTCAAAATTTCGAATAAATCTGGTAAAAATACTATCTACCAGATTTATTCGAAGTTCTTCCGTTATAGATCTCCATGCTTCTTTTAGATGAACAACGCTTTCATATTGACGGTTTTCTGAGTAAACTCCACAAATATTCCCACGGGGGGGGGGGGGGGGGGGGGGGGGCTTGATTCGGAGAGCATGCGGGCCATTCCAATACTCTTATATTTTTTGATTATAGCCATTTCATCGTCTGACGACTTACATGTTGTACTGACGCATTGTCTTGTTGGCAAATGAATTCTTCTTCGTCGCTATTCTCAATAAATGGCACCAATTTCTCTTCTAATACTGCAATGTACTCAGAAGAATGTATTCTGGTGCTTGAAAAGGCCTAATAAACCATACCGTCGACACTAAAAGCGCCCCAAATCATTAGGGATACGCCTCCGAAATTTCTTTTTGAGACCTTACGTAGGTCTCTAAAATAGCTATTGGATGAGAAGAAGTTCAATCTTGATGGTCCACGTGGTTTTAACTGCTATAATATTGAACTTCTTCTTATCAGAACAAATCATCTTTAAAATAAATTTATATTTAAACAGTCCTAGCTTTTCCCAGTTGGTGTGTGAATTCCTTTTAGCGAATTCAAGTCGAGCAGTTTTGGCACAGACATCAGCTTTTGGCGATTAGTTCTTTGGGAATCCTTTAAAAGCCTACTTATTTATGGTTGATTTGGACAAAATTACACTGTGTGTAATTTTTTAAGTCATGGCAAAATAACCATATACGGACACCACTACGTGATAAAAGACTAAAAAAAAAGACCCGTGTCTCCCAATTTTTCCCAAAGTCATCAACTTTTTTGTTTATGGGCCGCCAAAGATTTGGGGCCTCGGTATCATTTTCGCAAAAAAGTGATCATTTTCTCAGGCTCATATCTTGCAAACCGTTCAGAATTTTTTACTCTCTATGGCAAAGTTGTAGCTCTTGTCATAAGGAACAAAAATTGCGAACATATAAAATCAAAAAAACTTCAACTTCCAGATCAAAATCGCAAAAAGCTTTAAAAAATTCGATTTTTTTACCTTTTTTCCCGTGTTCAGGTCCATAGGTAGCAAACCGTTCAAAATTCAAGGAAACAATCAACTACAAAAATTTACCTAAGATCTCAATAAACAAATTTCTAGAACATATAAACTTTTTTTTTAGTCTTTTATCACGTAGTGGTGTCCGTATATGGTTATTTTTTCGTGTTGCACTGTGTTATCTTACATTCATCGATTATCTGATTGGGACTCTTCATTGAGTTGATGGCTTAGTTGATTATTTTACGCTGGTCCCGATCAGAAAGCTCTTTTTCGGACCGCCTGTTTTTTTACCATAAGCACTGGGATTATAAGCATGTGCACATGTGAACGGTTTATTTTTCTAGCAATGTCCCGAAAACTTAGAAAACTTTTTAAATAGGCTGAAATTTGCCCTTTTTCAATGAACCACGCGGCATTTTATTGGAAATTAATTAAAATTGAATAAAAATCAAAAAAAAAAAAAAATCTTAAATTTTTCTTTTTTGTTTGCCGTTATTTCGCTCATTTACTGCAAGAACGGCACAACTGAAAAAAAAAAGATTCACGTATCATATTGTGTAAAAAAGTCTTATTGATATCTTGTATACTCACCTCTTGAGAGAAATTATATCGTTATTTGTTTCTTCAAGTTGGGAGTAAATTGAAAACTCGTTTACTACAAAATCAAAATTTTTGAGTTATGACGTTATTGCAGTAAATGAGCGATATGCAATTATAATTATGAAACACAAAAGAGTATATACCAATAGAGAGACTACACTTCCTACGCCTCACAGCAAGCAAATTAAAACATTTTGTTTACAACATATTGATTAAAAATTGTTGCTTGAAAGACTCACTTTTAGTTTGCTTATATTTTGTTATCTTCTACTAGAATTAAATCTATTTAAATTTGATCTTGGTTATTTTATAGTTAAAATTTTAAAACATTTTATTAAATTATTATTCAAAAACATAATAAAATGTAATTTAAACTCTTAAATTTCTGCAACAAGTTTTCGTTTCCTAGATGCAAGTTTACGAAAAAATAAAAGGACGGCAGATTGAGAGAGACTGAGAAAAATTTCTTAACTTATCCTGGCTATATTTTTTAAATTGTCCGAAAATCAATCTGTACTTTTGTACGAACTAGAAACTGGTATTTAAGTAGACCCAATTGTTGAATTCGTTCTTAGTCAGTTGATAGTTTTCCTGGCGCGTTTTTAAAATAAAAATTTCCTTAAAATCTATTTAGACTCGGTTCACACACGGCAATTTTACTTGCGCAATATTTTCTTTTATTTTATTCAATGAGTACTTATTACGTTCTGCATTACTTTAGATAATAAAATAATGGGTTACCAATAACAAACTTACAATACATTACTCTCATACAAAAAATAAGTGGTGAACAATAATAGGTCATACAACATTTTTCTGGAAATCTATTTTTAGGTTCATTTTAATTCGTATTTTTGTAAGCTATAAGTTAAGGTGCTAGTTTTGGTATATGTTAAACGGATTTACATAGAATAAAAATTCATTTATGTTTCAAACTATCAAATATTGTATGCCTCGGTGGCTTAGAATATAGAACAGTCGCCTGTTAATCTGACGACCCGGGATCGATTTCAGGCTCGATCGCGGTTTAGAAAAGATTAATATATCATATTTTTAATTTCGTAATTTGTTTTAAAACTCTATTTTTATACCCATTATATTTTCCTTCTGGTAATGTCTTATTATTCATGTCATTGTTTGCATATATAATTCACATTTACGTAAGGCTTTCAGTAATGCATAACTCATTACTTTTGGGACATTTCATATAAAAAAGTTAGAATTATAATATAAAGGGTAACACGCCCAAACCTTCGAGTTTACATAACTAGACTCATTATTTAGTAAGGTGTGTTTTTGCTGGGATGTTCCGAAAATATCTATTTCGGTGACATCCTTAAAGTAGGCAATACTAATTTTAAAATATATAATCACTGTTTTGAACAAATCTTTTACTGACATATATTCTTGGTTTTAACACTTCATTTTTCATTAACGTTTCTTAACATGAAAAATATACAACATACACAACTCTTCAGACCATTTTAAATCGTTTAAATGCATTTTTTAAGCATGAGTATATTTGAAGAATTACCTCTAAACCACTTTGTTGTTGTGGTTTTCTTTTTATTTTATATGAATCATGATGCCACAATACCAGGTGAAATTATTAGAAAGTGACTTTTTTAAATAAAAAGTTCCTGAACAATCAAACAAGAGAAATTTTAAATTAAATAACATTTCAAGGGTTTCGTATTTTTCGTCCCAAACAAGGGAAACAAAATCTATTTTGTTGTTTTTTGCCAGATATTTTTCAATAGTCAGCGAAATTTTTAATAGACGCATTTACACTTCAAACTAAAAAGTATGATTGTTGAAAGCAAAATCTACGCAAAGAAAATTTTATTGTACCAAATATAATGAAAATATTCAATAAACTAATGTAATTTCTCTTTATAAAGTGAACGAAAAACTTCTTAAAATTATGGAAAATCTTATTACCTGTTTTGTTTTGAAACTTCTTCATTAAGTGAATGAAACTATTAATAAATGAAATGATATTTTTCATAAAATTTAATGAAAACTTGCATTAGTTTAATTTAAAGTTTCAATGGACGAGTTGTAGTTGCTTTTATGCAAAATTAATTAATATCATGCAGATAATTCTCTCAATCTTGTTGTACGGTTATACCGAACTCAAAGGGCCCGACCAATTTAGTTCGTATATTCGCTAAAAGCGTTTTAGACATTTTTCAAAAATTAATAATATGTCAGGACTTTTTCTTAAATTCTCTTAATTTGAAAAGTTTTGTTTGTAATTTTGAAACAAGTCTTCTATTAAATTACTAGTGTAAAACCGAACAGTTCCGCCGAAAAACAATATTTGGTCGGGTTTTTTTGTTGATCCAATTTATTAGATATTGTGTATAAAATTTAAGGAAAAATCGGAAGTTTAGCTATGAAGTTGAAGTTCGGTCTCCGTATTAATTTGAATGAAATATGTTAGTAACTGCGTGGGGCCAGAAAAATCGTTCGTTATAAAAGTTTATTATAACCAGTGCTCGTTATAAGCGTATTCCACTGTATTTCATGTTTTTATTTTTTTTTGTCATTTGGAGGCATTCTAGACAATTTTCGATATAGCGCTGGGAGAATTATGTGCATGATATTAAAGAATTTTTGCATTAAATCAATGAAATTGCATTGGAATTCGTCTTTTGAAACTTTTCTTTAAAATGTCCTTAAAATAACGTTACAAAAATGATCTGACAAAATCGAAAAATCAAAAAGCGTTGTAAATAGACATATTTTTCCAAAGTTTGATCATAAAACATCCAGTTATTGGAACTCGGGCATAATAGGGCTAAAAATATCGGTGTGCATTGACATAACCTGAATAAATAAAATAATATCACCCTTAAAAAATACCATTACCGAAATAACAGAAAACCCGTTACCCCTAAAATAGCCTTACCGAAATAACTAAAACACCTTTACCGCTAAAATACCGTTACCGAAATAATTAAAATACCGTTAACGCTAAAAAAACGTTAACGAAATAAATGTAATATCGTTACCCCTAAAATGCCGTTACCGAAATAAAATAAAATAAAATAGCGTTACCCTTACCGATACCCAAATCGAATCGGTTATGTAAAAAAGTTATTATCGTCCTAGTCATGAATTATTTTATAAGAAGAAGAACTGTACCCGTAAATTCAACTGTAGCTAGAAGTTCTCGTACTTTGCTCAATATACTTTTTCGACCAGAAACCCTATGTCTTTATTTTGTTTTTAAACATTTCTTTGTTTTTATTTAAACTTTAAAAGTGTGCGCCCCGGTAAGATAGTTGGTAGCGTGCTGGCTTATCAGTGCGGGGGTCGTGGGTTCGATTCCCACCAGAGTCACTGTTCTGTTTTCGCGACAATGGGCCGAAGGCCATAGTGGGTAGTGCTCGGCTAGGGTAATAGTATATAATTTGTAATAAAAAAAAAATAGAGATTTAAAAATGACAACTTTTTCTAATAATTCTACCCTTATTGTTTTGCCTTGATATAAGTTAAATTGTTTTATATTTTTACGAGTTCTTCTTTTATAGTTTTCTACGAATGAATGAACACACTCCGCTGTTTGGTTTTTTTTTTCTTTATTAACGTTTCAAGTGTTTGTTAACGATAACCACAACATGGATGCATATATTGTTTAAAGCAGAGGTTCTCAATCAGTAGTACAACATTATGAATCCCCATTATTGAACGATTCTTAATGATTTAAACCGAAGTACACTTTAAAGGGCATACACGGCTCAAGTGGGGGGCAGTGAAAAGGAAAATCAACACCCCTAAGCAAAATCAAAACAGAAAAAAAGGAAGAAAGGAATAAAAAAAGGGGTTAAATTAAAAAAAAAAATGGTGAAGCAGAAAAAAAAAATAGTTTTTTTCAATTAGCAAACACGTGACTTGTTATTCTAATTAGATTACTATTTAAATTAGAGCCTATTTTTATCTAATTCTTATTAGATTTTGAACAGCTGTTCAATTTTGACACCTGTTTTTATAAATAAATTTGATAAAATAAACTTTCCAATTCATTTTCAATGCAAATACGCAAATAATATTGTGTAAATCTGTGTGTTTTTGGTGGTAATTACAATACAGTGTCCCCTAGTTTGATTAATGCATAACAAAATTTAGTAAAATGAATGGTGTTTTCTTTGATATGAAAAGTACACTCATAGAAATAAAATGCTAAAATTATCAGATTTTTTTTGTTAAATATTACACTCATAATAATCCATGATAAAAAAAATGTCAAAACTACAAAATCGTTTGTAAAATGAACAAATTTTTGTGTATTTGACGAAAGTTTTAGTTAATTTGTCAATTTTTTCGTATTTTTAGCATGGATTATTATTATAGGTGTAGTAAGATAAGAATAACAAAAATAAAACTGTCGTAACAACCGTATTTGCAGTCAATCGAAAGATTCAGTTGTAGCTATCGAATTTTTTGGTTATTAACACCAACCTTCTGTTAAAGCAATCGAAATTCTATTCTCGTGTCAGAATTTCTGTTGTTTTAATCGAATTACTTTCCTGAAATAAAATAAAGCTGAAATAAAATAAAGCTAAAGAGACTTCCAGTTTTGTAATATTTTAATTTTTTCCTTCAAATTATATTAATGAATAAGTGTTAGATTATGATGTATATTAAATTAAACGTCATGTTATAGTTTTTTAACGAAATAAAATAAATCCAAAAATAAAATAAAAAAATAAGAGACAAATAAATAAAATATATTTATTCAGAGTTCCTTCAAAACATTTGTAAGGTAATTTGAAATATGTCTTAAAATGTCTTAATACATATTTAAAATTCATAAGGTCATATTTTATTAACCTCGGTTAAAAAATTTAATATATTTTTATTTCTTAAATTTTTATATATTTAATTTATTGAAAATGAAAATGAGTATTTGTTAGTACAATATCATAATAAAGAAATATAGAGTATGGCCTCGAACTTGAATAATTTTCATTTTTATTGCACAATTAAAGGTCGAAAAAACATAATTTTATATCAAATTTATTATTTATTATTATTTAGAGAGAAGAAAAAAATGCCAAACAGCATCTAGCACTTTTTTTTTTATAAACTTTGGATGCTAAATTACAAAAAAGTGCTAAAAAAATAGCATTTATTATTCTAAAATGGCTGATTTCTTCACAGAAAAAAAAAATGCTAAAAATAAATTTTAAAAAACCGATTTCAACAAAAGGGCAATTTATGCAAAAAATAATTAAATTTTTTTCACATTTCTGGGAGAACTTTTTCACATAAGTGAATATAAATCTATTAATTAATAAGTGTAAGAGAATCTATTAACCATTTTATAAAATGCAAGCTGCAACATATATATTCGGTATGACAACAACATCTTTCAAGCAGTGATGCCAAGTTAGTGCTTTTGGCACTATTTATGGCGTTTTTCAATGTCACAAAACCCCGCCATTTTGATCATTGCCAAAAAACATAAAACGCACTATATCAGTGCTTTTGTGATTTATCGTTAGTTTCTTTTAACCGATTTTGTTTTAGAGACCAGTACTTTGTTCAAAAAGCCTTAAAACTACAGCAAAAACTATAGAAAACTCCAAATTTTTACAGTACACAGTGATATGATATTATTGCACAACTTCACTTATTGTTCTTTGTTCTATTATCATATGTGGTAAAAGATTAAAGAGCAAAATTTAAAAATTGTGCAATAATATTGCTAGTTTATGGTTACCTAACGCAAAAAATCTAAAATCTAATACGAGTTGCAGTTCACTTAAAAAAATCCATAGCAGTAGCAAATTTTAACAAAAATAAAATTTATATATGAAATGTAACAAGAGTTGTCGTAGGTGGTAAAAAATTTCGTTATAGTGAAAATTTGCGTTAGTGAAATTAATTTAATTAAAATGGAGCAACATGTTGATTTTAATAACTTTTGTTACATTTACGGAAAACGGACTAGTACACATTCTCGTCGGAAAATCGGCGATGACTTTGCGAAATTATTTAACCGATACTTTAATCAGGTAGTTTTATTAAAGAAAATGATACTAACTTCTGTTTTCTATCGTTTTCCACACATTTTAATAAAAATTTATCGAAATAAAATAAAAACTACAATGGTGTTTAAAAAAATGTATTAAACGGGTGGCTTATTTTATATATTTCGGTTATAATTTTATTCGATGATTAATAAGTAATTTCTTAACTGCTAAACTGAGGCAACCAGTTAAACTGAAGTTAATATATTATTCAGATAATTTTAAATAAAATGTTGAAAAAGCTTAAAAGGTTATTTCTACAAAGAATATAGACACCGAGATGGAGGGTATCCAAAGATTCGGCACAAACAAATTTAATCTTTTTTACACCAAATTCGGCATATCGGACTTTAATACTTAAACTTGTTAATAATAGTTTACCTAAGAAATTTTCAAACAACAATTGCCAATTATAAATGTATGGTAATTGATTTCAAATACGAATATAATTTAAAATTATATATGGAACTGGATTAAATTGGATCTTACAATTTAAATTCCTGGTAGCAGATCGTATTTAATATAGTAACATAAGTTAAGAGAAACATCGTTTTTATAACATTTTTGAGCTTTAAAATTGCCTTTTTCATGTAATCGAACTTTTTTACATTTCCTGTAGTTTTACTATTTTTTTTTTTTTTTTTGCTTTTTCCAACATTATTTTGCATTAACACAATGGAGTTGGCCATTTTTTGTTTTCTGTGGTTATGACAACCGATTCATATGAATGGCAACTACTTTGGCTGTCGATCGGTTGTTTTTGGTAGTAAAAAAGTTTGGGAACCTCTAATATGCAGTTTATTTACACTACACCAACCACGACAACAATTATCCAAAGAAGATAAATTTTGAAAAATAAAAACAAAAAATGCCATTTCAATAAAATTGTTGACACAGTTAAAACAAAATACAAAACTTGTAAAACTCATACAAATATTTCAAAATACACAAACAGGCAGAAAATACACTCATTGCATGAGTATTAAAGTTTAAATAAATTGAAGCCATGGCAAATAATTGTAATTGTCATTTAGTGTGTTAGTTAGCCAAGTTTATATTTATTATCGTGAAACCTTCAACAAAAAAAAGGGGGCCTGACTTGTTTGATATTTTTTTATTTATTTTAAGCAGTTTCAATATAACTTTTGTTGTTTTTTTTACACAACACGCAGAAAAAAGGCACTTTTGAATATGTTTGCAGGCAATTATATATATCGCACTTGATCAACAAGAGGGTATTAACTCAAAATTTTTAAAATATTACTTTTTTCAAGAAATCAACTAACAACATCAATATCTATCTATTGTAAAAATTTCAACGTATTCCGATTACTCTTTCATATCGTAAACCACTTTTGTTTCAACAAAAAGGTATTATTTCGAGTTAATACAAAAGTTCAAATAGAAATAAATCGTATATTTTCATAAAAAAGGTATTATTTTGATTTGAGCCTTTATTTATGTTTAAAATAATCAAACTGTTTTATTTATATTTGGTTGTATTTTGAGTTGATACTGTTTTGTTGATAAAATTTGTTTTATTCTATAAATTTAAATCGATAAAATTTCAAAAAAATGGTATTAACTCAAAAAATAGATTTTTTTTGCAATGAGTGGTAAAATTTAAAACAAAAACAATGTATATATATTTTCAAATGGAATTTGCTTATTATGATATGTTTGAATTTTTAAATTCTGTTAAAATGTGGCCATAAACAGTTTTTTGACTCTACTGAAAATTTTAAAATTTTGTGTTAATACCCTCTTGTTGATCAAGTGCGATATGTTCACAGTGATTCAGATTTTCACTCCTAAACAAAGATATAATTGCAATTTTAAAATTTGTATATATTATGTTCGGGACATGCAAACATACTAAACATATATATATATTTGCAGCTAAACATATATATATATATTTACAGATTTACAACAATATACATATATATATATATATATATTTACAGATAAACAACATTATATGTATTTGCAAGAAAGCATGCTATATTTGAAACATGCACTCTGAAAAAAAACGCTGTGCTGGATATATGAATGCTGGTAATAAAATTTTATTTGGAAAACATTTCCGTTTCAAATCTTACTAATATAATATGTTTACTTGCTAATATAATTCTGTTTGCCTATAAACATGTATATGTTTGAAGCTAGTGGAAAACGTCTACCGGCAAACATATACCCAGGCATAAAAATGCAATCGACACAGTGTTGGGAAAGCGTCAGTCGGTTATCCGTTAGTAGAACGTGGGACTACCAATCTTGACTGTATTGTGTTGTTGAAAACAGTGGCCAACCGTCGGTTT